>OY764963.1:76728788-79128788 GCA_963668005.1 Melieria crassipennis | reverse complement strand
TTTCCATACAATTTGTATATGGGTGAAATTTCACCCGAACGTCACCCACGTAACTTTTTTTATAATCACCGTTATAATGAAATTATCAATATTGTAACGATAAGACAGTCTGTCGCTGTGCAAAGCAACCCTGTCGCTACGCGCCGTGCTATAATTCAATCTGGCAACGACGGCCGCGGTAATAAGGGAAACTGGCAATGATGGAAACTTCTAGTCTAACCTGGCAATGATGGTCGCGATCGTCATGGAAACCGTCAGTCCACTCCGGAATGTGCGGGAACGATCTGCGCGATGGCCGGACATGTATAAAAGGCAGCCGGCTGCGCCGCAGCGAGTCAGTCTGATTTTGACTAGCGGAGTTGCCACGCGGAATAATTAAGCGAATATTTAAGTGTAAAGACAGTGAAGTGTAAATCTGTGAAATAAAGTGATTGTTGGTTTTTATTGACTGCGTTTGAGGAACTAAGTGTGTTTGTTTATTTCGAATTGCACAATCCAGTGATCCGTACTAGCCCACTAGAACTGGTATTTTCGTAACATTTGGTGTCAGAAGTGGGATTGTGCTACTGAATAAATAAAGGACAAAAAAAAAAAATTAAATAAAATTATAAAACGCAGACATGGTTAAACTCGAGCAACTGAAGGTGGACCAGCTGAAAAAGGAGCTGGCTGCCTGGAATTTGCCGACTGCTGGCGGAAAGGTGGAGTTGCAGCTGCGCTTGCGAGAGGCGTGTGAGGCACGAGGCGTCGATTGGACTGCGCACGAGTTCGGGACGCAGGAGCTAGATTTGTCGGCCAAGGTGGAGGAATCGCCTGCCGGTGCGGCGTCGATGCAAAGTACGGCTGCAGCGGCTGCGCCACCACAAGCCATGGACATGAGCCAGCTAATGGTCGCAATGAAAGGCATGTTCGAGGCTTCCGACCAGAAAATGGAAAACAAGCTTCAGGAAAATTCTGCGCGCTGGGAACAGAAAGTGGAAGAAATCGCCAACCAGCTTAATGTGAAGGTGGAGCACCTGGGGACTCGAGTGGAACACTTGGATAAACGAGTCGACGACCTGGATGATTCCCTGAACAAACGTGTTGACGATCTTGGTGATTCCCTGAACCAACGGGTAGATAGTCTGGAAGACTCGATGAACAGAAAAATCGACGAGCGGCTTAGAGAGATTCAGCTGCGAGCAAGGGTGCGGTCCGGTGAGGAAAGTTTTGCCATAGAGGCGCCTACTTATGATGGTACTACGTCGTTCGATACATTCAAGCTACAGTTCGACCTGGCTGCTCTGGAAAATCAGTGCACCGATATCAGGAAAGGTCGGAGACTGATACTGGCTCTAAGAGGTCCTGCGGCTGAGGTAATAAAAACAGTGCCGGAAAGTTTGAGAGGTGATTACGAGACCGTCATAAGGGCGCTGGCAGCCAAATACAGTGACGAGCACAGCAAAATGGTGTATTACTGCGAGCTGAAGAACCGTAGACAAAGAGCCAACGAGGCGCTGAAGACGTATGCGGCAGATATTGAGCGGCTGGTACCACTGACTTACCCAGAATTCAGCATGGAAGTTTTGGAAAGGCTGAAGATCGAGGCGTTTATCGAAGGCATTCTTGACCCGGAGACTAGTGTGAGTACCTTGATGATGATGAAGCCGACGTTCCATGAGACGGTGACAAGTGCATTGATGTATGAAGCTGCCTGGAGGGGAAGTTTTCGACATTCATCTGCGGAAAGGCGTCGAGGCGTATCTGGACGTGCCACGCAAAGCCAGCCAGTGAGCTCAGAGGTACCAACGAGGCTGCGGGCAATGTCATCTAGAATCAGTTGCTGGCGATGTGGCAAGCAAGGCCACATTTCACGAGACTGCCATCTACGAGAGAAGCGTTCCGGAGAACAGGCGTCACCAAGATGTGCGGACGCGCTGCCACTCCATCCCTGCAAAGCCGAATGCAGGCAGTGCTCGCAAGCCGGAAGCAGAGAACAGATAGTGGACGTCCGGTTGGTAAGCGTTATGCCATAGGAAGAGTGGTCTGCGGAGAGGCTACAAAACGACCAGCGCGAGGATGCTGATCTTGCAAAAATCGTCGAAGGCAAGGAGCAAGGCGCACGTCCAGACTGGCGGGAGATGGCCGGTGAAAGCCCGATCGCTAAGGCTTACTGGGCGCAGTGGGAAAGTCTGCGGCTGAGGGACGGATGCCTGTATCGCGAATGGGAGAGCGCGGATGGTCGGACCAGCAACTCCCTAATGGTAGTGCCGAAATGCAGAATCAACGAGGTCATCGAGGCATACCATAACGACTCCAGTGGAGGGCACCTGGGCATCACCAAAACCGTCGCCAAGATAAAAAGACGATTCTACTGGGTAGGATGCCAGGAATCTGTAGCCGAATGGATTAAGAGCTGTGACCGATGTGCAGCCGCGAAAGGTCCGACAAGAAAGTCTCGGGGCCGCATGCAGCAGTACAACGTGGGAGCGCCCTTCGAGCGGATTGCTATGGACGTCGCTGGCCCATTCCCAGTCAGCACTCAAGGCAACAAATATGTGCTGGTGGTAATGGATTACTTCAGCAAATGGCCCGAAGTGTACCCTATTCCTAACCAGGAGGCCACTACGATCTCGGAAAAGCTGGTAAACAACTGGGTAGCCAGGTTCGGAGTTCCGTTGGAGTTGCACTCAGATCAAGGCCGGAATTTCGAGTCTGCGGTATTCAAGGAAGTGTGTGAGCTGCTGGGGATAAGGAAAACTCGTACCACTCCTTTGCACCCACAGTCCGACGGCATGGTGGAACGTTTTAACCGGACACTGGAAGAATATCTGCGGAAGGTGGTAGGCAGGAATCAAAAGGATTGGGACACGCATATCCCCCTGTTCCTGATGGCGTATAGGTCAGCCCCGCACGACACGACATCACTCACTCCGGCCCGAGCAGTGTTCGGCACAGAGTTGCGGTTACCCGCTGACTTGAAGTTCGGGGTGGTCAGCACGACGGGAGGTGCTAGGACTGACTACGTGGTCAATAAGCGGGCGGAACTGGAGGAAATTCACCAGTTCATAAGGAGCCGCACCAAACTCGTCAGCGATAAGGCGAAAGCCCGATATGATCTGCGGGCCAACTCTGCAGGGTTCCAGGAAGGCGATCTGGTAATGCTCTACAACCCGCAGCGGAGGAAAGGTTTGTCTCCGAAACTGCAAACGTCATGGGAAGGACCTTACACAGTCGTGACTAGGATTAACGACGTGGTCTACAGGATTCAACGTTGCAGCAATAAAGGCGCTAAGCTGAAGGTAGTCCATTTGGAGCGCCTGGCGCCTTATCACAGCGGAACCTCGGCACTTGTTCGGGTCGAAGAAGGCTAAGTGGTGGGCAGTGTAACGATAAGACAGTCTGTCGCTGTGCAAAGCAACCCTGTCGCTACGCGCCGTGCTATAATTCAATCTGGCAACGACGGCCGCGATAATAAGGGAAACTTCTAGTCCAACCTGGCAATGATGGAAACTTCTAGTCTAACCTGGCAATGATGGTCGCGATCGTCATGGAAACCGTCAGTACACAACAATATTGTTACGAAAATGACTCCTCTAAGTTCGTTTTGGATTGTGCTTGAAAATAAAACTACTTCATTTATTCAGCGCAAACTCAGTCAAAAAATCAACAATCACTGTTTGGTCATCAGACCAAATGTCTTATACAAGCGGTCTTAATATAGTTAGCCGCCACTGTAGGTCCTACTCTTCGAATGTGTACGTTTTCTATTCTCTTGAAGTTATTATTGTTATTAGTACTTACGAATTGCTTTATATACGAGCTACGAAAATAAATGCATGAAATATTGTAAACCTGTGCTACAAGTCAAACGTCTTTCATCATTATATCGAAATTAGAAACTTTACGCGTTCCCGTGTTTTGCAAACCCAACTCGAACCTTTGGGTAGGAATTAACTCGAACGCATTTCAGTTAATTCCCGAATTGTCAAAGCAGGCAATTTGATCATTGGCGGCCGTGACAGGACACTTCACATAAGTTGTCAGTGTTGAACATAAAAAAGACGCGTTCTAAGGGCCAGTTTTTCAGTGCGAGTTTAACTCAGTTTCTAGTTTAAACTTAGTTTAAACGCAAAATCGAATTTTTCAGTCAAACTTGACTGAAGTTTAAACGCCCAATCCTGCATGGTTAAACTAAGTTTAAACTGTCAACAGCGTCTGACAGTTCATTTATTTTAGAAATGTGAAAAGCGCAAAAATAAATATAATTCGGTATAAAAGAAATATAATTCGACCAAAAATAGCAATGAGTTGTTCTTCAGACGAGGAAGATCATAGTCATGCAGAAATGTTTGATGTGTCATTACGGTGTTGAGAAGATTGGAAATTGTGAGAATGCGGCCGGACCAATTTCATTTATTTGGGCGACAAGGACAAGCGATCGTAAAATCGCTTCCGCATGAGCAAAGCTTCTGCTTATAATATTTTACAGCTCATCGGTCCTCATATAAAGCATCCTACACTTGTTTATTTTTCCCGATAAGTACAAAAACACTTTCGATTCCCCGAGACGGAAACTTTGCGCTACGTTTGCTTATTTTGAATTTGTTTTGATAAAGTACATTATTGGAGCGCAAAGAATTTATTTACAATCGAAACAAAGGAAAATTATTAGCTAGATAAAAATATTGCCAGTATTGCCACACTCAAATGACAAATATTTGCTCCAGTTAAACCAGCACTGAAAAACTGCTTTCTCGTTTAAACTAAGTTTATAGTTAAACCAAGTTCAAGCAAACTACGTTTGAACTGCGTTTAAACTCGCACTGAAAAATTGGCCCTAAGTCTAATGTAAAATCATAAACTACCACGGAAAAGTGAAACTTTTTACAAATCAATACGATTTGGTGAAATCGTGAAAATTACAATTAAAATACCAAATTGAAAAGTTGCTACATAAACAGCTGTACCAGTTTAAACGGTTCATCGTTATATACATAAGTTTATGTAAAAGACATCGCCTCATCTCGCAAAACTCGCGCTTAGTTGAAGTCACTAAATAAGCAACATACGCTGCTGCACATAAGCCACGCACAGCGTTGGGCTCATCGGGTCTCGAGTGCATTTCACATAAATACGCTCACAAACTATTTACATACAGCTCCTGTTCTCATTTTGGCTGAGGTGTGCTTAACATAAGTCACACGCAGCTCTTGCAGTGCTGCTCACACTCGCTCGAGGCTAACTTCACAGAGGACTTGTACGACGCCCCCACTTCGTTGTCGCCCATCGTATTTCAGCGCACTGCAGTTTCGTTTTACTCCGAATTTCACTCTGCTACGTATATACTCGCACACATAACGCAATACAACCTTAGCCCGCGACAATGGTTGACCCTGATGCTCAGCAGACATCGTCTCCGACTCCTACTATAGAAGAGCTAAAGCAACAGCGGGCGTCATCAAAAGGCAGCATAACTCGCATTAAAAATTTAGTGGAGGCTAACACTAGTCTTTCAGTGACTGAACTTGAGTGTCGATTAGGTATAGTCGACTCATACTATAAACAAGCATGCTATCAGACGCAAATAGAAAGAATTTGTCCATCAGATGGTGGTCGTGCCGACATCGACGAGCTCTACGTTGCTACGAAATGTCGCATATCATCGTTGATGGACGGTCGCAGGCGCCAAAGCTTTCACGAGCAAACGTTCTCAGTGCCACAGTCTGTGTCATCAAAGCGACTTCCAAACCTAAGTTTACCAAAATTCGATGGCAAGTACATTGAATATAAAAACTTTATAAATACTTTTAATAATTTGGTGAATAATGATTCCTATGTACCTACAATCGACAAATTTAATCATTTGCTCTCTTGTCTTAGTGGTGAAGCGCTTTCTACCGTAAAGGCATTCCAGGTAACAGAAGAGAATTACCCAAAAGCTCTCAGAAGGCTCAAAGAGAGGTACGACAACGACACCCTAATCTTTTTAGAAAACGTTTCGGCGTTGTTTGACATTCCTAAGGCAACTAAGCTGCGTGCCATCCCAGCTGCGGCTAATCGTGGACACAGTATCAGCACTCTATAGCTCGTTACAATCTCTAGGTTCACATGAAAAAATATGTGACGCTATTATCATTCATGTAGCAATGAGCAAAGTGGATTCTGAGACGTACTATAAACAAGCATGCTATCAGACGCAAATAGAAAGAATTTGTCCATCAGATGGTGGTCGTGCCGACATCGACGAGCTCTACGTTGCTACGAAATGTCGCATATCATCGTTGATGGACGGTCGCAGGCGCCAAAGCTTTCACGAGCAAACGTTCTCAGTGCCACAGTCTGTGTCATCAAAGCGACTTCCAAACCTAAGTTTACCAAAATTCGATGGCAAGTACATTGAATATAAAAACTTTATAAATACTTTTAATAATTTGGTGAATAATGATTCTTATGTACCTACAATCGACAAATTTAATCATTTGCTCTCTTGTCTTAGTGGTGAAGCGCTTTCTACCGTAAAGGCATTCCAGGTAACAGAAGAGAATTACCCAAAAGCTCTCAGAAGGCTCAAAGAGAGGTACGACAACGACACCCTAATCTTTTTAGAAAACGTTTCGGCGTTGTTTGACATTCCTAAGGCAACTAAGCTGCGTGCCATCCCAGCTGCGGCTAATCGTGGACACAGTATCAGCACTCTATAGCTCGTTACAATCTCTAGGTTCACATGAAAAAATATGTGACGCTATTATCATTCATGTAGCAATGAGCAAAGTGGATTCTGAGACGAAGCGCAAGTGGGACGAGCACCTTGAATACTCGAAATTACCATCTTGGGAAGAGTGCTGCACAATGCTGGACAGACGCTGTCAACAACTTAACGCGCAAAACAAGGGCCATTGTAATACTACAGTGGCGCCCACGCATCATCGCAATTATTCGACCAACGGTGGATTGAGACAGTCATTTCTCACCAAACGAAGTTCTTCAAAGGAGATCTTGTGTTCGTTTTGTTCAAAGGGAGGACATGCTATATCTACATGCCAAGGATTCATTGTTCTTCCCGTGAAATAACGCGCACAACAAGTCAAAGAACACCATTTATGCTTCAATTGTTTGGCAGGATGTCATGGTAGTGGACAATGCCCATCGAAGTATTCATGTCGCTTTTGTAAACAGCGCCACCATTCGCTACTGCATGAAACTTCAGGAGACGGATCTTCAAATTCATCAACAGGGTTTATGCCCACTGCCACCTCATCCTCATTGGCTGCTGTTCATATAGGTTTAGAACCAGCGACTACGAGTCAGGTCATTTTGGCAACGGCACTAATACTGGTCAGAAATGCAGCTGGTGAATTCGAACAATGCAGAGCTCTTTTAGACTCGTGCTCACAAGTTAATTTTATAACTCAATCACTGTGTAATTCGCGTAATTTAAAGAAGTCTAGAAACAGAATGGACATTTGCGGAATTGGTGTGTCATCGCTAAAGGTGTCGTGGAAAACTCAAACAACAATTCGCTCACGGAGTACTAACTTTGAAGCAGCGCTCGAATTTTTGATAACGAATAAAATATCTGGCTATCATCCTGATGAAGGTACAGATACCTGGTAACTTGGACTTGGCTGACCCAGAGTTTCACCGATCTCGCTCAGTAGATATGCTCCTTGGTGCAGAAGCCTTTTTCTCACTATTAGCAGTCGGACAAATTCGTCTTGGAGTAAATCTACCAACATTGCAGAAAACATTATTTGGATGGGTGGTATATTTATACCTTAAAAGCTAACAACAATAGCCTCTCCTCGCACTGTGTAGCATCTTCCACGCTGCACGCCCTCAGCAGAAACGTCGAAAAGTTTTGGCAAGTTGAAGAAATTGGAAACCAACAAAAACTCTACACACGAGAAGAACGAGCATGTGAGAACTACTTCGTGAACACTGTACCAGTTAACAGCGATGGCAGACTGGTAGTTAGGCTACCATTCAAAGGTGGTATCCACAGTCTTGGGAATTCCAGAGATATCGCACTTCGCCGTTTTATTGCTCTGGAAAATAAGTTAAAAAAGGACTTGGACTTGAAACGTCATTGCGGAATTTTTGAAAGGGTACGAAGCTTGGGGACATATGTCATTAGTCGACAATGTGAATTTGGATTCGGCACATTATTTTATTCCTCATCACTGTGTTTTGAAACCAAGCAGTACAACAACTAAGCAGTGCTAACTCATGTCGCACAGCATCACAAATTTCACTTAATGAATTATTTATGGTTGGCCCTCAAACTCAACATGAGTTACTCATCACTCTTTTAAGATTTCGTTGCCATAGATATGCCACTACGGCCGACATCACTAAAATGTACAGACAGTTCTTATTGCATCCGGATGATCGCAATTCTTTGGCGTGATTCCGAATCAAAACCAATATCTACTTACATGCTCAATACCGTAACGTATGGCACCGCATCGGCACCATATCTTGCAATTCGTTCGCTACATTACGCTGCAGACACCTATCCACATGGCAACGAACTTGGAAAGTCTATAATAAAGACGGATTTTTACGTTGACGATATGCTGAGCGGAGCAGATGATTTTGAAACCGTACGGACCATAAAAACGCAAGTTATAGAAATTCTCAAATATTTCAAACTCACACTAGCAAAATGGTATAGCAATCATCCAGACTTTAACGAAGTATTAGCGGGCGTGAAAGATATGCAACATGTAGACAATACAACCAGCGCCCTTGGTATCTCGTGGCATACCGGTGAAGATGTGTTCTGCTTCGCATTTCGGCCAAAACATATACATAGCTAAATACATAACTAAACGTAACGTCTTCTCTGTTTGATCCGTTAGGCCTTATAAGTTCGCTAATTGTAAAAAGTAAAATCTTACTTCAACGACTTTGGATTTTAAAATGCGATTGGGATGAATCTGTTCCCCAGGAGGTTGATACCGCGTGGAAAGCAATCTGGTTCGACTTGCAGCAAGTGCCGAAAATACGGATCCCTAGATTTGCTCTCATGGCGAATTCAATTGAACTGCAGGTGCATGGGTTTGGAGATGCGTCTGTTAAAGCATATGGATGCTGTATATATTTGCGATGCAAAGATGAATTTGAAAATGTCATGGTAAACTTGTTTGCATCGAAGTCACGTGTTGCTCCACTTAAGGTGTGCACACCAGCGAACTGCACAAGTGCCTATTTTTATGACTCTGAGTATACTCGCCTTAAAAGCGGTTGCGGTGTGGTCGCCACCGCATTGATTTTGTATGAGTATTTACCATACCCATGTCGATTTGAGTATTGCTGCGCTTGAGCTATTAGCACACTCAAGCATATGAGTTCGCGGTATCTGCTTTACTTTGCTTCGTAAATTTTTGTTTTCACATTCGGCAATCGTACCCGACGAGTACGATGACAAGTATGAGTAGTACTCGTACTTCGTGTGCACAACATAAATAATATGTATGGTATATGTACAGATGCATATACGCACTATGTGTAGAAGCTGAGTAGGCTCGTCACCAGAGTTGCCACTTTTGGTCTTTTCGGACCAAAATTGGTCAGATTTTTGGTCCGTTGGTCTGCTTAAATTAATTTCGGTCCGTTTTGTGATGTGAATATCTTTTCATTAATTGATTAAAAAATGAAATTGTAATATAAAAATTACTTTAAAGATAACGCAAATTTTTAATTTGGTCGGTTGAGGTCGGAAGTTTGGTCGGAAAAAAATTTTGGAAGTGGCAACACTGCTCGTCACCAACAAGTCGAGCGCGTGCCGAAGTTATGTAGGTATTCGTACAGGTAAAGTGCCGAACGGAATATTGACAAAAGCTTGAGTGCGAAAACGCACATTACTCAAAATTTCGCTCATGCTGGTTACGGTATTTACTGGTACTGTTTTTTGCGCTCATTGCTTTAATATAATAGAAATATGACGAGAACGAAAAGTATTGAATATGTTATGATCGCATGAATCTCTCAGCAAATGAACGACGAGTAAAATCAACACCGCACAATTTCTTTTGCGGTGTTTATGGCACTCGAGTATACAAAATACAGAGTATGGGCGTTTTCCAAAACGCCTGTTGCTTTGTATTCGAACAAAGTACCATGTTCCAAAACGCAACCCTGCAATCTTTGACGATGTACTGTGTTCCAAAAAGTATCGTTGATGTTATTTATACGCAATAAAAAGCAACCAGCGCATCACTAAAAAAGCTGATGCAATATGTATACAAAATGGCTGAAAACGAAGAGAAGTAAGTAGTTTCTGCTAATAAACATTAAATTATTAGTAATACTGGTATTGAATATATATAATAAATAAATTTTCAATATTTCAGTATTAAAAAATGGACACACGTATGGAAAAAACTGCTGCTAGACGAAAGATTAAAAATGGAAACTGATTTCCGCGCCAGGCGAAAGAAGCGAAATGTTTTATGGGAAAAGGTGCTACAAAATATCAAAAAAATAGATTCAGCCTGATTTTAGAAGAAGCGCTAGGCGTTTTCGTTTTATTAGGCGAATAGCAGCGACAATTTGGCTGCTTGACGCTTTTCCATCGCACAAATCCAAAAATTGTTGGCACAAAATTCTTATTGCTGTCATTGTTTACTTTAATTATTTGACAGTGATGCAAAGGAAAAAAAGCGTTCCAAACGGCCAACAGGGTTGCAAAGCATAAGTATACAAAGCATTAATTTTGTATTGATGCAATGTATGAATACAGTATTCATACTGTATTACTACACTGTACATAAACGTTTTGGAAAACGCCCTATGTATGCGGTGTACTTATTGTTGCGGTGCACTCGCGCCGTTCTCTGTACCACGTACCACGACTAGAACTATGTGCCGCACATCTACTAGCAAAATTTTGGAATAAAATTAAAGACTATTTGTCATGTAACATTTCAAGCGTACATTTTTGGTCTGACTCACAAATCACTCTCCATTGGATTCAAGCTCAATCTTCTACTTTCTCCAACTTTGTAGGAAATAGAATCGCCGATATTCAAAATTGGCCTTACAATACAACGTGGAGATATGTTCCTACTGATCAAAATCCAGCTGATTATATATCCCGAGGCTGCATAGTGCAAGAGGTCTTAGATTCGAACTGGCTGCATGGACCCTCATATCTTCAACGAGATTCATCGCAGTGGCCTCCACCATTCAATGACTACTCGCCGGGTGAAGAATACAATGCAGAGAAGCGGAAAACAGTATACATTTGTGAGGCGTTTGAGCAATCATATTTATTGCAACGTATTCACCAAATTAGCAACTACACAAAATGTTTGCGAGTGGTCGCATTCATGCTGCGACTTTGTTCGAAAAACAAAGCCAACCGCACCGAGTTGCTCTCTTCAACAGAATTGCAGTGCGCTCTTCATGGGATAGTGTGGATGGTCCAACATTACTTTGCGCACGAGATTGAATTACTCAAACAAAAGAAAGTATTAACTGGAGCGTTCGTGTCGCTTAGCCCGTTTCTTCAAGACTTCGGCGACATCCAACTACTGCGAGTGGGGGGTCGGCTGCGACATGCTAATATTCCCGAATCTGCGAAGTGGCCGTTCCTGCTGCCTAAAGCTGATCCATTCGTAAAACATAGGGTGTCACACATACATCGTTCCAATAAACACGCAGGCCCACGCGCACTTGTGGCCCTAATACAACAACAGTTTTGGATAGTAAATTGCCGTACACTGGCACGTCAAGTTGTCCACGACTGTATGCAGTGTGCTCGCTACAAACCAAAGCTCTTGACACAGGTAATGGGTGATCTGCCAAAGGACCGTGTGATTGGTTGCAGGCCATTTATGGTGACAGGAGTAGACTTCGCAGGCCCAATACCAACATACCTAAGGATCCGAGGGAAAACGCCGAACAAGTCATACATTGCAGTGTTTGTATGCTTCTCGACGAAAGCAGTGCATATCGAGACAGTGACCGATCTTTCAAGTGACGCATTTATCGCTGCCCTCAAACGCTTCGTGAGCCGACGGGGCTTGCCCTCCAAATTGTATAGTGACAATGCCACCAACTTCGTTGGAGCCGATGCAAAATTGCGGGAGTTTCGGGAATACTTTCACAACTCAGCGAATATAAGCAAAGTATCTGATTTTTGCTCAACTAATTTTATTGAATTTTCGTTTATTCCCCCTAGAGCACCACACTTCGGCGTCCTCTGGGAGGCTGCTGTTAAATCTGCCAAATCTCATCTTTATCGTATCCATCCAGCATCCCCGAACGCGTGAAGTTGGTCAACGATATTGCGAATTTACATCGCTGGCAGAAAATTGCTGCAGCGAAGGTGCACTTTTGGCAACGGTGGAGCCGTGAATATCTGCATGACCTGTAAAATCGGTATCGCTGGCAGCAAACGCAGCAAGATCTTCAAGTCGACGATTTCGTACTCATACACGACGATAACCTACCGCCAATGACATGGGTCATGGGCCGAGTGATCAATGTTGTTACTGGAACTGACGGGCATGTTCGGGTTGCAGACATTAAAACAGCTACCACTACGCTACGTCACCCAATCACGAAATTAGCGCTATTGCCTAATTGAACCTAGTGGTTACAATGTGGGGCGGTATGTTTGGTCATCAGACCAAATGTCTTATACAAGCGGTCTTAATATAGTTAGCCGCCACTGTAGGTCCTACTCTTCGAATGTGTACGTTTTCTATTCTCTTGAAGATATTATTGTTATTAGTACTTACGAATTGCTTTATATACGAGCTACGGAAAATAAATGCATGAAATATTGTAAACCTGTGCTACAAGTCAGACGTCTTTCATCATTATATCGAAATTAGAAACTTTACGCGTTCCCGTGTTTTGCAAACCCAACTCGAACCTTTGGGTAGGAATTAACTCGAACGCATTTCAGTTAATTCTCGAATTGTCAAATCAGGCAATTTGTTCAATCACTTTATTTACAGATTTACACTTTGTTTGTATCTACACTTGTTACTACTTTGCTTATTCAACCAAGACTCGACTCTCTGCGCTGCCACTGCTGCTTTTTATACTTGTTTTCTTATCGCGCCGATGTTTCTTGCACATTCTAGTTGTACTCTCTATTGTTATAGCACAGCCCATCACCTTCGCGAACTATCCTTGCCATATCGGAATTATAGCCAACCGGCCGTACTCCAAAGTGCATGCCTAAAAGTATGCTTGGAAAAGCATTCATGCACAGCACAGAGTGCCTCATCGTTGCACTGCCCACCACTTAGACTTGTTCGCCCCGAACAAGTGCCGAGGCTCCGCCGGAGTAAGATGCCAGGCGCTCCAAATGGACTACTTTCAACCTGGCGTTTCTGTTGCCGCAGCGTGTAACCCTGTACACCACGTCGTTAATCCTGGTCACGACCTTGTACGGTCCTTCCCATGACGTTTGACGTTTTGGAGACAAACCTTTCTTCCGCTGCGGGTTGTAAAGCATTACCAGATCGCCTTCTTGGCACCCCGCTGTGTTAGCCCGTAGATCATATCTGGCTTTCATCTTATCGCTGACCAGTTGGATACGGTCCCTTATAAACTGGTGGATTTCTTCCAGCTCCGACCGCTTATTGACTGCGTAATCAGTCCTAGCGCCTTCCGTCGTGCTGACCACTCCGAACTTCAAGTCAGCAGGCAACCTCAGCTCCGTGCCGAACACTGCTCGGGCTGGAGTGAGTGATGTTGTATCGTGCGGGGCTGACCTATACGCCCCGTTGTTTACCAGCATTTCCGCGACCGTGGTGGCCTCCTGGTTAGGAATAGCATACACTTCGGGCCATTTGCTAAAATAGTCCATTACCACCAGCACATATTTGTTGCCCTGAGTGCTAATTGGGAATGGGCCGGCGACGTCCATTGCAATTCGCTCGAAGGGCGCTCCCACGTTGTACTGCTGCATCCGTCCCCGAGATCTCCTTGTCGACCCTTTCGCAGCCGAACATCGATCACAGCTCTTAATTCAATCGGCGACAGACTCCTGGCATCCTACCCAGTAGAATCGTCTTTTAATTTTGGCGACAGTTTTTGTGATGCCTAGGTGCCCTCCGCTGGAGTCGTTGTGGTATGCTTCGATCACCTCGTTGATCCTGCATTTTATTTTTTTTTAATTTTTATTTTTATAAAATTCAGTCTATGAATAACAAATTCTCACAGACTATAACAATTTCCTTAAATACTAAGGCGCTAAAACTAGTTAACTAGGCAAAGTTAAGACACTCTATGAATTTTGATTTCGGAAGTGCAAAATCGAGGTCTAAGGACACAGACAGTCCATTAAGCTCGACCAAAGCTCTGGAAAGAGGAGCATTCTGCGCGTAAGTCGTCCTCACAAGGCCGACATAAAACGGCACAGGGCTCCGAAGGAATCTTAGCGGCGAGTTAAAGGATATCCTGCCTAACAGAGCAGGACAATTAACATCACCATTAATTATATCGAACACGGATAGAATACTCCTCCTACATTGAAGGGACTTTAAGTTAATGAGCTTAAGCCGCGCTATATAAGAAGGGACCGGATCCACGAAACGAAGAGAGAGCAGGGCGAAGCGAAGCGAAGAAAAACTTTCTGAAGGCGCTCGATACGATTAATGTGACACACATGATAAGGCCTCCAAATGAATGACGCGTATTCGAGCTTTGAGCGGACAAAAGAGGTGTAAAGCAGTTTGAGCGTGTATGGGTTAGAAAATTCGGAACTATTGCGCCTTACAAATGCCAACATAGCATATGCCTTAGAAATAGTGGAATTAATGTGGCTAGAGAACGAGAACTTAAGGTACGATTACACGATGCGTCCAACGCACGAATAATTCGTTATATTGAACAAATTTCATTCGTGCACTGTGCAATATAATGACAAACGTGTACGAATGTTGACGAATTTTAAGTGCGTGCGCATTCGTCTCGAATAAAAATTCGTACATTGTACGCACCGTATAATCGCCCACTTTGTCTCATATAATCACTTCTACAATAGTTTCAAAAATTCGTGCACGCATAATGTGCACGAATAAAATTTTCAATTCGTTCAAGGCATTCGAGAACGAATTTCATATCAATCTGAAATTTTGAAATAATTGTCTTAACATTTTCAAGTCCGAAACTGCGGTATGTAACTTAATAATATCCACAACTACCAAACATATTATTAATAAGTAATTTTCAGCACAATGGAAGCAACACCTGAGGAATATAGTGCCCCAACCAAAAAACGCAAAACAAAGGTGGAAAAGAAGTGGGAGCATGGGGATATAGAAATTCGTATAGGGCAAGCTGAAATGCATCCTTGGTTGTGGGATGCATCAAGCAAGGACCATAAAGATAGAAATAGGCGTGCAAATGCGTGGGAAGTAATTGCACGAACCTTTGAGGGGCGATATAGTAAGTACTACTGACTGTAGTACTAAATGGCAGTGCTTGAGGGCCACGCACCGAAGTGTATGCAGTCAGCTGAAAAAAAACAAGTCCGGGCAAGCTGCAACTAGTCAACCGATATGGCGCTATTATAACGCCATGTCATACATAACTGCTGCAGAATTATCATTTAAAACGATGTCGGTCAGCAACTTGGTAAGACGGTGAAGTGTTACGATATTTTGTGTGTAACCGATGTTGTTTATTGGCAGCCTGAAAATGAAGATAGTAGTAACACCATATTAGTGGAGGAACAAATACCAACCAATACCGACAGCAAAACAGCGATTATTGGCCAGCGCAAGTTAAAATCTAAGTCTGTTAATGGTGCTGCTGCAGATGACACACGTGCGTTGGCCACAAAAGCACTCGAGATGGTGGTAGAGCGGATGGAGGCAAATTCAGCTCAAGATAGTGCACAAACATTTGGAAACTTTATAGCATCCCAGTTGCGCGGCCTTAATAACGATAGGTCCAAAAGAATTCAGAAGAAAATAACTCGTGAGATGTTCGATATGCTGGGTGAATACGAAACACAGGTAAATATTTGTATAAACACAATGAATTTTATTTTATGTCCTCCTTACATCTTTTTTCAATTAGGATTCAGTGGAGCTAAGCGCCTCCAGCAACTCAACAAATCAGGCTGCCATTGAAAATCCTAATCTGTCCATAAATGAATTTATAATATTTGATAACTCTAACTAATTAAATAAATTACAATGTTGAGGAATTGTTTTTGGACAAACAACGTTTAAAAGGGTCGTTTGTGGGTTTAAAGCTCATGTGCAGAAACATAAACAAAGCTAAAGAAAAAATGTACTACAGTGGTATGAAGATTAATAATGTAGCCAAATAACATGTGGATATCCGATGGACTCGACTAGTCCGTAATGTATTTTGAGCCACTGAATCTGAATTTGAGGTCTGAATTAAAAAGTTAGCTTGCACAAAAGTCAATATTCTTCGCATTGAGGTGCTTGCTTGACAAAGAGTTTGTAACGCCCACACATGATCAGAATCAGCAGGAGAGTTGATTTAGCAATGTCCGTCTGTCCGTCAGCGAAACAGCAGATGGATAAATGGTCCGACGAGCAAACTATCAAACGATTCAATCTTCTAGTCAATCAAATTGCACGTCAGAGATTCAACATTTTGGTGGTTGGTGTGAATCATTATTTTATATGATCCCACTGCCACGGTGTCGCTCCCTCATTCATAAAATATTCTTCGAATTCTTGCCGAATTTGCTTGGCGTTTTGGGAAATGTTTCCACGGGTTGCTTCCAAAGACAACAAGTTACTAGAGGCCGGCTCTCTTCGCCACTCGCCCGCAATAATATCACCGTTATTATGAACACGATCACCCAAATTACTTGATCCTTTCCGCACCATTAAAAAGTTGTGCAGTGCACAACAGGCCAATGTTACTTTTCGTGTTTTTACCGCATCCAGATGAATTGGTGATCGAAGTACACGAAACGTCGCTGACATGATGCCGAATGTGTTTTCAATGGTACGACGAGCGCAATGGTAAATTTCGCATTGAATATGGTTTCATTATATGATTTGTTAGGGCAAATGCATCATCAGCTACAAATACATGAGGCACTTCGATGGAACGACCAGGTAAAGGCTTTGGTGGTGGCAAATTCAATTTGTCATTGTTAAGCGCATTTGCAAATGTGCATGCATTAAAAATGCCGCCATCAGATGATCGCCCATTGCATCCAACATCAACGTATATGAATTTATACTCCGCGTCACATATACTACTCTAACCACAAATAATTCGTACACTTCACTTTTCTCCTACATCATAATCTTTACAGATTTTTTGCAAGCTGGGAAAATGACTTCTTAAAAGAAAGTTATATATTTTCAATTCGTTATTAAATCCACTTTTTATAAAAAATATTTTTTTAAAATATTTAGTTGTTGAAAAAAACAAATTTGTACTTTATTCAAAATTAATTCGTACAGTGGCAAAAACTGGTTAAAAAAAGCAAAGAAAAAACTAACGGGATAAAAATAAACGTTATAGGCAACCGATTCTAAAGAAAATTTCATTTGGTTTATTCAGTGGGCGATGAATTGTCGTATCATTTTCATCATGGTGCGTGGAAAACCTGTTTCCGAAGACATTCGCAAAATAATAGTGGAAAAAGTAAATTTTGGTAAAAGTTATGGTGCCGCCGCAAAGCTCTTTAGTTTACCACGATCAACAATTCAATGTGTGTTAAGATATTTCAAAAAAAATTCTTCCGTGACGAGCAATGTCGCAAAACTTGGAAGATGATCAAAACTGACCGACCGCGACAAAAGAACATTGTCGTCAGTTATAAAAATAAATAGGCGTGGCACGGTCAGAAAAATATCGGCACAATGGTCCCAAGCAATTTAAAAACCCGTTGGACGTGAAGACTGAACATGAAAAAACTGGGTAATGGTTTTTCAAGGTAACATTAGCATTCAACATGCTTGTCCCGAATTTCGCTCTCATTAAATTATATCTCGCAGACCAAAGAGAAACCGCTCCTAACCAACAAACAAAAACTAAAACGACTTGCTTTAGCTGAGGATGAACGTTTGTGGGTCCAACAGCAATGGGATTCCATCATTTTTAGTGATGAGTCAAGGTTTGAGGTCTGTGTCGGTGACGCACAAAAAAAGTGATTCGGCAAAAGAATGAAGCTTTCATCGGGATTGTCTAAAACGTAGTGTTAAATGTCCTGAAAGCGTAATGGTGTTTGGGTGCGTGTCGTCGAAAGGTGTTGGTCAACTGCATTTTATTGATGGCTCCATAAATTCTGCAAAATACGTGCTCATATTGGAAGAAAGTCTCATTCCAAGCATTGACCGATTGAGTTCGAATGGAGAGTTTATCTTCCAGCAAGATGGAGCGCCCGCTCAAACAGCTAAACTCACTCGTACTTGGTTGCAAACAAAAGGCATAAATGTTTTGGACTGGCCATCATCAAGGCCAGACCTTAAAATTATTGAATCGGTATGGGAAACAATGAAAAGGCGACTGAGAAACGAGCCACAAAGAACCGCGTATGATTTTAAACGAAAAATCGCGGAAATTTGGTACTCCATTACACCAGATGAATGCCAGTACTTGACAAGAAGTATTTCAAGACGAGTTGAAGCAGTAATTGCAGCAAAATGAGACATAACACAGTATTAATATTGAATTTTGCCACCGTACGAATTAATAATGGTCACTGTTTACTTCATATGTTTCTGAGTACATTTGAATAAAGTACAAATTTTTTTTTTCAACAACTAAATATTTTTTACAAATATTTTTAATAAAAAGTGGATTTAATAACGAATTGAAAATATATAACTTTCTTTTAAGGAGTCATTTTCCCAGCTTGCAAAAAATCTGTTAAGATTATGATGTAGGAGAAAAGTGAAGTGTACGAATTATTTGTGGTTAGAGTAGTAGCCATAAGCACAATGGAATGGCTGCCTTTGTAATTATAGTATACGCTGCCTGCATTTGGTGGAGCGATCATACTGACATGTTTGCCATCAATGGCACCCAAACAATTGGGAAAATTCCAAACATTTTTGAATTTTTCCTCAATTTCTGCTTCCTGGTACCTACAATGAAGGCAAATATATGTTCACGGAATTAATATAAGAAGATGGTAGCTTGTGTATCCTTGTGAAGGTTGCGGGGCATAACCCTACTCATGTATATTATATAAGTTGACGGACAGCACCAATGTTTTCGGATGTTGACATTAACACTTCAGTTAATGTCAACCACCGCACAATATTGATGAGAAGCGCACTTTTTCGGCTGTTGGCATTGGCACTGCAGTTAATGTCAACAACCATACAAAGTTGATGAGGAACGCGCTTTTTTCGGCTGTTGGCATTGGCACTTCAGCTAATGTCAACAGCCTTACAATGTTGGCAAAGAACGCTGGCAATGCGTCTGCGACTTATTTCGCAACGCATTGCGGCGTCCGGTCGCTTGGACAAAAACGCTGACAGGGCTGCGAGTATCGATTTCGCAGCGCTTTGCAGCGATGGGCTTAGGTTAGCAAGTAAGATGATTTTAGCTGTTAAGTTAGTCATAAGTTGAACTTTTGGAAATAAAGAACACGTTTCGATTGAGGCGGAGCTAACTGGCGCCCGAGCAGGGACCCCAGGGATAACTGGCGCCCGAGCAGGGACGCCAGGGATAACTGGCGCCCGAGCAAGTTTGAACGCGTGTCCGGCTACTACAAGTCCTTAAGTAGTACAAGTAGCCAGGACAATAGTGTCGTGCGTTTTACCAAAAATACTCAAGCAGTGTCAGTAATTCGCGCGGTTCGCAAGAGTAGAGAAGGATGCTCCCTAGTAGCATTGCAAAAGGGACGCGTTGAACGCAAGCCGCTCTACCGCGGGAATTAACAGAAAAACTGAGAAAGTGCAATGCGTGAAGCAGCAGCAGCAGTGAAAAAAAGAGCAGCAGCGAAGCAGTAAAGTGGCAGCAGCAACGCAGCAGTAGAGGCAACAGCAGCAGTGGGAAGAAAGCAGCATGAAGCTGGACGGAAGCGCCATTATCTTGTAAGTTTGGTAGCACCTGAAATTAGCATCTAAGAAAAAAAACTACTTAGAGAATTTGAATCCATAAAAATTGCTTGAAGCAAATTATTTAAAAAATTGAAAAGACATTGGAGTACAGTTAAATATAATTGAAATACAATTGAATTGAAATTGAAATGAATGAAAATAGAAATGAGTTTGAAATGAATTTGAAACGAAATGAAATTCCAATGAAATTGAAAAAAAAAAAAAATTGAAAAGAAATTTAAATATGATTTAAATAAAATTGTAATGAATTTTAAATGAATTTGAAATTAAATCGTAATGAAATAAAGTTGAAATGCATTTGAAACGAAATTGTAAGGATTTTGAAATGAAATTGAAAGAAATTGTTAATGAAATGAAATTGTAAAGAAATTTAAATTAAATTTAAAAGATATTGTAAAGAAATAATGGAACAACGCTAGGTGTATTAAGTAATTGTGTAACTATTAATAGTATAAGAATATGTAAGAAAGCCCAAGTAATCGACATATCTAGCGACCCATGCGTAAAAAGACTGTTGGACGGACTTAATTCGTCGTGTCTGCTAACTCACGGATACCACTTGCCAAGGGTAGAGGAAATTTCTCCCGGTATAATCCTGTTGAACGATTTCCATGGTACAGTCAATAACCAAACAATCGGGGGAACAGTGCTAATTAAATTTTATAATTCCACTCTCAAAATTGATAACACGACTTACCGCAACCTAGAGGCACCCCTCATGGAAGCCAACCCTCCAATGGTACAAATGACTCCCCAAGAGGACGGCTTCCTTAACTTACTTTCTCTGGAGCAGCTGAACCAGCTCCATCTCAATAACACCAAGAAAATCAGTTCCCTAAGGTCAGCGTCGACAATAAACAAGTATCTCACTATTTCATCTTCAATGTTGTTCATCGTCTGTCTGATTATAATTAAAATCTGCTCTAAAAGTAGCACAAAAGTGGTTCTACAACCACCAACCCCGAATCCCATGCCGGTTGCACACGTGCAAACGTCGGTAACAGCTAGGCCGTTGCCTCAAAAAATCAGCGACCTACCCTACTTTTAACGATTGGGGACAATCGTTTTTAAAGGGGGAGGAGTTGACGGACGACACCAATGTTTTCGGATGTTGACATTAACACTTCAGTTAATGTCAACAACCGCACAATATTGATGAGAAGCGCACTTTTTCGGCTATTGGCATTGGCACTGCAGTTAATGTCAACAACCATACAAAGTTGATGAGGAACGCGCTTTTTTCGGCTGTTGGCATTGGCACTTCAGCTAATGTCAACAGCCTTACAATGTTGGCAAAGGACGCTGGCAATGCGTCTGCGACTTATTTCGCAACGCATTGCGGCGTCCGGTCGCTTGGACAAAAACGCTGACAGGGCTGCGAGTATCGATTTCGCAATATCGATTTCGCAGCGATTGGCTTAGGTTAGCAAGTAAGAGGATTTTAGCTGTTAAGTTAGTCTTAAGATGAACTTTTGGAAATAAAGAACACGTTCCGATTGAGGCGGAGCTAACTTATATGTAATTACTTACTGTTAAATACGATGGAGATAATACAGTATACTTATATGCCATCGAGCACCTCAGGTATAATTTTGGAGATAGTGCATTGTGGTATCCTGAATAAATACTGCAATGAACGAAACGAATTTCCGGTGGCCAAAAAATGTAAAGTCAAAGCCAAGCGCGCCTCGGGTCTAATTGCAAGCCGCATATTTGTATCACGCTTTTTAATTATGGGGCAGACAAGTGATAGTAGGTGATCAAACGTCGCTTTGTCCATTCTATGAAAACTAGAGAATAGCCGCGAGAATAGCTAGAGAATTTTTTTAAATTCGGGACGCACACGAATTTTCAAATCCGTATAATATATGGACGAATGTGAACAAATGAAATTTTTGAAATATTTTTCAAAATTTTATTCCCCACATTCGTGCACGAACAAAAAATTCGTCACGCATAAAAATTCGAGAAGTTGAACGCATCGTATAATATGTTTCAATACACGAATTTATTTCGTCATATTTTGGGCAAATTTTATACGAATTTTTGGGACGAATTATTCGTGCTTTGGACGCATCGTGTAATCGTACCTTTAGGATCAAAAATTACACCCAAGTCTTTGGTTTCCGAAACCAACTTCAAAGGGAAATTGGAAATGCAGTAAGAAGTTTTCAGGACAGTTGGGGGGCTACTCTGTAATTCGATTCGAAAGCAAAATAACTCGAATTCGAACAAATGGTACTCTGCAATTCGCCTTTCGGATTTAATTTTTTCCCTTTTCGGATTTGAAATTTTCCGCACTTGGGAACTCGAATTCGTTTGTCAAATTTATTCGAATTGCGGATATTTCATTCGATAGCGATTTGGGGTTCGGAAAGCGATTCAAATAAATTAAAATGTAAGTTTTTCCCAATTATTTTTCTGTTTCATGACTCCGAGTGAGTAATAAACGCTATTTATAGGGCATCTTCGTCAAAAAACACAAAATCCAGGCAATTCGAAATTATGGTAGATTTCTTCCAAGAGGATTCGTACTTGCCTAAGGGGCAGTTAAAGTCAGCCACTGCAAAAAACTGTGCAGCTAACTTATGGAAGAGACTGGCAGATGAGTTAAACGCTGCAGACCACCCTTCGCGTGACGTTGTTGGTTGAAAGAAAGTACGTTTTTTATATATCTTTGCTATTGCCAACATAAACACCAATTTACAATGCACAGGCACAGATAACTCATCGTATAGATGTCCAGCGGCCAAGGAAAAAATGTGTCAAAAAGTTCGACAAATTTGGCCTCCGATAAGAGCTTTTTGGCCTCTAATGTCACTCACACAATCACCGCTTCACACGCATTGTGCTCTATTTTGAGATACAGAAATATGTGATTTTTAGTTAAAACGGTGCTTGTCTGTTATCATACCTTTTAAGCAACAACTCAGCGTTGGATGCGGTGGTCAAGTGCGTAAGCGCGAGTCTATTAGACGTTGGGTGCTCGGTTCAATCCTTGCTGGAGTTTGGATTTTTTTTTAATATATTCATTTTTTATACGTCTTGTGAAAAGAAGTGTATTGATATATTTATTATCTAGTTTTTAAATGTCTTGATTAGGGCATTGTTTTAGTTGGGTTTTGGAGGCAATGAAAAAAAATACCAAAAATACGCAACCCGTCAGTACTCGAATTTAACCAAATTATTGCTCGAATTATTTCGGTACAAATAATGTACAGTTCTAACTATGCAAATTGTGAGCAGGACTCCGACAAGTTATTAGGAGTTGATGTTGACTGGAATGCTGTTATCGAGGAAGAAACTGACTCTGCATTAATCAGTCATAATTCGTATGAATCTTCCAATACAAATCAGAATGTAGATGATGGTGATTTTGATTTTAACAATTCAAGTGTTAGTTGCGAAGAGATGAACAGGACATCAGAAAATGCACTAACTTATTTTGCGGGTTATGTAATTTACAAAGTTCTCAAGAACAAGTCAATAAAAGAGTGCCAAAAATGTTTGCAGGTGCTAGAAGATGAGAAACTCGTGTTGGATTCCAACAAGGAATGGCTAATAAAATTTAAAAACTATAGTGATTTGTCTGATTTTGGTTCTCTCAAAGCTCCGACACAATTTTTTTTCGAAACTGTGCACTCTTTAATCAACATTTTTAACAATTTTTTCATATCAAAGCCTCATGAAAAAATATTAAAGAGAACATCTTAAAATCTTCAGAAATGCAACTGGTAGAATGGTACAATGTCGACAGTGATTGTTATAAGCACCGAAAAAATATTATTGACTTCGCACTACTTGTGTTACTAAGAAAAAATTGCAAATGGTATATGGACAAACTAAAAAATATTTCCGGCTAAAAGGCAGCAAATAAGTTTTATTACACTAAGTTCTTCGGAGTTCTTCGGATGAGACAATTTTAAAATCTTCATCCGAAGAACTCCGAGTTCCGCTGCCTTTTAGCCGGAAATATTTTTTAGTTTGTCCACAGATAACTCATCATATAGATGTCCAGCGGCCAAGGAGGATCAGCGGAAAAGAAAGGATCAACCACGTCAAAAATAGAGAAATAATTTTACTTAGACCGAGTCGTCAAGTAAAAATATTTGTGAAAATTTTATTTATTAATTTCAGGTATACATTACACATACACACACATTATTAATTTCAGGTATAACCGATTAAAAAGGTTAATAGAAAAAGCGTTAAATGTTAAGAAAAATGTTGCTTCCTCACCGAGCCTTGAACCCGAGGCGAAATTTACGACGAAAAAAAAGTTACGAATACCCGACGTGCTGTCTACCTGTTACACCAAATACAGCACATGATCGGGGTAGCTAAAATCATATCGGGTGTTTTTTTTAGAGGTATAGAACTTCGAATTGAAATAAAACACAAGAAATTTTATGCCATTAATGTTTAAATATGATTTCGGGCATGTGGCCGCCGCGGCTGGCTCGAATAAAGCCAATTCTACAGGTCCAATTTTCAACCACTTTTTCGAGCATTTGGGGCCGTATGTCGGCAATAACGCCACGAATGTTGGCTTCCAAGTCCCCTAACGTTTCCGGTTTGTTGGCGTAGACGAGCGACTTCACATATCCCCAAAGAAAATAATCCAATGGTGTCAAATCACACGATCTTGGTGGCCAATTGGCAGGTCCATTCCGCGAAATTATGCGCTCATCGAATGTTTCCTTCAATAAATCGATTGTGACGTGCGCTGTGTGGCATGTAGCGCCGTCTTGTTGGAACCACAACTCATCCACATTCATGCCATCCAATTCGGGAACAAAATAGTCGGTTATCATGGCTCTATACCGGTCTCCATTAACGGTAACTGACTTCTCTTCTGACTGGGTCCTCTTCAACATTTTGCTCTACAGCGGCAATTGTTTCTTCGGTGCGCACTGTTCGACGTCTCTGCGGATGCGTATTATCACATAGAGTAAACGTAGTGCGAAAACGACCCATGGTTAACCAAATTAATTGCTCTGATGGACGATTATGTCGACCATAAAATGGACGGAGCTTGCGGTAAACTTCGCGAACTGAACCATTATTTTCGAAATAAATTTGCACGATTTGCAAGCGTTGTTCTTTTGTCAACCTGTTCATGATGAAATGGCAAACCAAACTGAACATAAATGACATTAGAGTTGCCAGATTTGACCACAAAATGCCAGTTTTATCTTCTTTCTTTTTATTTAATATTTAGTTTATTTCAGTTTTATTTCATTTTTAACATTTTAGTTTGTTACAAGTTTTATTTCCTTTTCAACATTTGTATGTATTTCAGTTTTATTTCAATTTTCCGTGTCAACTCAACAACTTAAAACGGTCTGTCCTTTTCTGTGTCTCTCGCTCAACTGTCTGTCGTCCGTCCGTCATTCGCGTGTCTTTCCCCTCTCCGCAGGTTTACATTCCAGTTTCTGTCCGGGTTGCCTAGTTAACTGTCCGTTTAGTCCGTCCGCTTCTAGTTCGTCCTACATTCGGCCATTCTGACTTATCGTTCGACCCGAACGATGGGTTCCATGGCTTCATGTACTCTGCGACGGTTGTAGTGTGACCAGGGCCTTCATGGTCTCCAACCTTCTCCACTTCGTACCGGCCATGACCCAAAAGTTTCGTGTAAATAAATTTTTGTAATTCATTCCAGTGAACAGCAGCAGCATTTTCTTGAAACTCTTGAAGCCACTCCTCGATCGATGGTGAGCCTGACCCATTAAATGAGGTTAAGGAATCCTCGATGTCACGAAGAGTAAACGTGGACCGCTCTACAATGTGTTCGCGTGCGTCGCGACGGCTTGCTGCATCGTCATATTCGGTGTCTTCATCATCGCTCGCATTCAGGCCGAAATGTTCTAATATCCTGTCCTGTAACATCGCTTTTCTTCCGACGGTCGATAGTCCCAACTCCCCCAACCTACCCCTTAACCCGTCAACTGTTCAACTTAAGATCTCGTTCCTGTCCATGTCTTACAAAATTTATTAATATTATTTAAAAAAAAGAAAGAGTACAATAAAATATAGAAAAGTGATATAAAAATATTTCAAATTATTCAGTCGCTAATTTGACAATTTTTGTTTAATTTAGTCGCACGACAACTCTGCGCTTACAATTAAATTCCCAATCAACTTCTTATTTTACTTGCTCTTCTGTCTTCTTCCTATTGCGATTTTCTCCTTTTCAATCAACTTTTTATTATTTCAATTTTGTTTATTTCAACCAACTTCTTATCTTCAACTTTGTTCCTTTCACCCTTTCAACCAACTTCTTATTTCGACATTGTTCCTTTCAACGAACTTCTTATTTCAACCAACTTTATTTTCAACTTTGTTTCTTCCGAGCAACTTCTTATTTCAACATTGTTCTTTTCAACGAACTTCTTATTTCAACCAACTTTATTTTCAACTTTGTTTCTTCCGAGCAACTTCTTATTTCAACATTGTTCTTTTCAACGAACTTCTTAATTCAACCAACTTCTTATTTTCAACTTCGTTTCCTTTCTTTGTGCTTGTGCACTTACAAAATTTTCCGAAACAGTCGAACCCAACAAAATAGATAAAATATATTTATACTTATCTACATCGCCGCCGTATGTATTGCCACAGCTACAGCTTTCATCCCTTGCTGCCGTCACAGTCGCTATGGTTGCAGCCTCTCAGCGTTCTTTCTCCACTGCCGCTTTCGTTACACTTTCACTTGTGTGTGTAGTTTTCGTCACTATGCGCACATCGCTTTCGTTTTCGCTGCTCACCTGCTGCTTCGTGTTGACTGTGCCTACGCTGCTGCGCACTGAACTGTACTTTTGCTGCTGCGCATTGCCCCTTCGTTGTTTTCTGATTTCTTATTATGTTGCGTTTGCGCTTTTATTGCTTGCGCGTCGCTACTGTTGTTGTTGTTGTTATTTTTTGTTTGTTATGTATACACCCACGCAACTCGTATGTGCGCTGGTTACTTATTTACTTGGGTGCGCGTCTATGTAATTTTTTCGCGTACGTTTCACAAGCCGCTGGGCTTTCGGTGTACAGTTCCTCGAAAAGGTCCCTTTTTTTTTTTTTTTTTTTCCGCGACCGCTGGTGTTTAATATTTAGTTTATTTCAGTTTTATTTCATTTGTAACATTTTAGTTTGTTACAAGTTTTATTTCCCTTTCAACATTTGTATTTATTTCAGTTTTATTTCAATTTTCCGTGTCAACTCAACAACTTAAAACGGTCTGTCCTTTTCTGTGTCTCTCGCTCAACTGTCTGTCGTCCGTCCGTCATTCGCGTGTCTTTCCCCTCTCCGCAGGTTTGCATTCCAGTTTCTGTCCGGGTTGCCTAGGTAACTGTCCGTTTGGTCCGTCCGCTTCTAGTTCGTCCTACATGTATGTTACAGAAAAGAATATCAGCAAGCAAGAAAAGAAATTCCAAATTAATTCAATCCGGCAAAAGTTCTGGATGAGCACATGCAGCTGTGTGCGTAAGAGAGCTTTGCGGAAAAAAGCTGTAATTCAGAGCTTGAAATTTGTGTGCCGTTTTCGTTGTATGAGAGTGGACATCTATATGATGAGTTATCTGTGGCACAGGTTTGGGCGGATCACAAAAACCATATTAAGGCTAAGCTACGACGAAACAAGTCTGGGATTTCCGATACAGGTGACCTTCGACATATTGCACCCTAAGTTCATTAGAGGAGCAGGTCGGCCAGTTGCTCTCCATAGATGAGGCTTTTAACGGCATGAGTGGCACTGTAGAGTTCGACGTAGGGCTGCAAGGTGGCAGCGTACAAAAAGACATGCCAATGCATACTGATGAGGTCGTTGGAATAGTCCCTAATGATTCTGCGCTTAATGCTTTCATCTTGGTTGTTATATTCTATCCATAAAGCCACCGAATCCATTTCGCCAAGCACTTTTCTGTATTTCAATTTTAAATTTTTTGTTTACATTTTTGACATTTTCTGAGCAGTGATACCTACTGCAAACAAAAGTTCAAATGAAAAACTGTCGGCAACGCAGTTATAAATTCGAACGAGTTAGAGAGTACGATTTTGCTTTCGAATCGCATTCTACTTTCGAATAGCATCACTTTTCGAATCGAATTACAGAGTAGCCCCCTTGGACACTTAAGAGTAGGTCGAATAATGGCATTTACTGATGTTTAAAGACAGGCAATTACTGCGGCACCAGGCGTGGACATTGTCAATGTCCGCCTGGAGCAATTGAGCATCCGATAAGTTTTTAACTTCGTAGTAAATTTTGAGGTCATCAGCATAGAGTAAAAAGCTTGCCGTTGAGAAGCAACTGCTTATATCGTTGATGAATAAGACAAAGAGCAATGGCCCCAGGATACTACCTTGTGGAAACCGGAGGAGGCTGCAATAGGGGTCTGAGCGAACATGGTCAACAATTACCACACATTGACGGTTCCTGAGATATGACTTGACCCATTCCAAGAAAACTGAGTGAAAACCCAACATTTCTAGTTTCTTAACAAGAATCGAGTGTGACACCCTGTCGAAAGCCTCGGAAAAGTCAGTATAGATCAGAGGTGCCCATGCCCTATGCTCTCGTTGCTCATTTGTTTTTGCAAATCCTCTTCAGCATAGGCTGAGGAATCTTATTCCTCATTTGTTTTTGTAAATTATCTTCGGCATAGGCTGAGCATTCTACACCTTTTCAAGTTCGATTTCAGAAAGTGTATAAGCATTGTCGCCAATGCACTCCGCACGCATTGGCGACAGTTATCTTCAACGTAGGATTTGTTGTTGTCGTCTGAATGAATTTGCTTCAATGTTTTTGTTGTTGTCGATTATTGTGTGTATGCCTTTTTGGTTTTGCTGCGAATCGAAACTTTGTTGTGTATGGCTGTTTACTCAGATGCTGCGCTTTGATTGATTTTAAAAACCTGCAAATATTTAGACGTGGTTGAATCCAATTTGAAATTTTTACAAATATTTTTACGTGGCGAGTTCCAAGTAAAATTATTTGTTTTTATTTTGACGTGGTTGATACCAATTTTGAACCTTTTGCAGCTGTTTTTTTGACGTGGTTGAATCCAATTTGAAATTTTTACAAATATTTTTACGTGGCGCATTCCAAGTAAAATTATTTGTTTATATTTTGACGTGGTTGATACCAATTTTGAACCTTTTGCAGCTGTTTTTTTTTGACGTGGTTGAATCCAATTTGAAATTTTTTCGGTGTTTGTTTCTAATTTATAATTTCGAAGCTTGCAAAATGAACGCGAATTGCAATGAGAAATGGGAAAATGATATTTTTTTCACTTATAATTTTAAGGGTCAAGCGCAATGCACAATATGCTTTCAACTAATTCAGGGGAGCTTAAAATAGAATATGGATAGGCATTTTAAGACATGTCATGCAGGTTGCGTTGCTGATAAGATAGCGGAGGGTTCTAGAACAGAAATAGAACAGTTATTTTCGGAGTTAAACAAGTCGTTTTTGGTTCATGATGCGCTACGAATCTTGAAAGTTATGCTGAGGAAATAAACATGCAACATCTTAAAATGCAGTCAAATATTAAGGTAAAGGGCTGGGTCGTGAACCAGGCTGGGTTGTGAACCATTACTGTTTTTTCTTTCCCTAATTAACATATCGCCAATCTTTCAACTATCAAGTTTGTCTTTTGATATGACTCTGCTTTTGTGGTTACACCGAAGTGTAAACACGTATTGCTTGTGGCAGCTACAGACATCGTGTTTGAAAATCGATTGCAAAAACTTGTTGGCTTTTTTTTAAAGTGCTATCCAAGTGACTGTATTTATTCCGAAAATGTAAGTGTAATACATATTTATTTAGGGTTTTGATTCTATTTTACGATCCAAGATTTGTTTATGTTGAATTATGATTGAAAGTGTCGTTATTTTTTAAGTTTCCAAAATGGCATGGTGGTTGAGCTGTGAACCACTGTGGGGGCTGGGTTATTTTATTGGCTATCGAATAATGATAAGGATAATTCTGAAAAATTCCTTGAATGGGACGAAAAAAGGATACCCAAATATTCCACCTTAGTCGAGACCAATGGTGCCTGGCCAGACCCTATATATTTTGTATGGGAATACATGAAATAAAGCATAACTTCATCATTAAACTTAGTTGATTTATCGTTTTTATGGTTTTTACATATCCAAACTGGTTTGTATGTTCACATAACACACACATAAACATATTAACATGCGTGTATGCATCTATTTGTGTTAGCATTCGTGTGTATTATGTTCCATCTAAACCAGCCAAATACGGCGTCAAAGTATGGTGGGCATGCGACTCGAGAACAAAATATCCATTGCAAGGTATTTTGTACACCGGAAAAGAAGATGGAGCACAGCGAGGAGTGAACCAAGGAGAGAACATTTTGCTGAAACTTGCAAAGCGATACGAGCACAGTGGTAGAACAATCGTGGCCGATAATTTTTTCACTACATTGGAGGGTGCGAAACGACTATCCACCATCGGTCTCTCATTCGTTGGAACGATTCGATCAAATAAAAAACCCGAAGCAATTTTATTTTATAATGCAACCAAGGCGGGTGTTGACAGTATGGATCAGATGGTGACTCATTACTCAACAAAAAGACCAACGAAACGTTGGCCATTTGCTTTCTTTTGCAACATGCTTGACGTAATGGGGCTGGCTGCGTTCATCATATGCCAAGAACACGATCGTCTCGATAAAAAGGATGCTCGACGCAACTTTTTATACAATTTATCGAAAACATTGGTAATGCCCAACATCGAAGATCGTATGAATAATCCTAATGTTATCAAACACCTATCATGTCGCCTTGCATTCGAATCATTTTTCGGCCGTTCACTGAACATTCCCGAACAAATGATAGCAACAACTTCCAAAGGAGCCGACACGCTCAAAGGAAGAAAAGACTGCCGCATATGTTCACAAACAGGCGATAGGTTGCGTCGTAAAACTCGGTTTTTTTGTTCAAAATGTAAAAATCCAGTATGCCAACAGCACTCTAAAATTGATTATGTATGTTTTTTTTGCGTTCCTCAAGCTCCAGAATAAAAAATTCCACTTAAAACCCATTCAAAATGCTCTCAAAAACGATATGTTCAGAATAAAGTGAAAAAATAAGCGAGAGAAAAATGTGTTTTATTCGAAATTCACAAGTCGTATTTCTGTTTTTTTTTTCTTGTTTAGGTTGTTTACAGATTGCCAAAACCGAATACATAGGTCAGAATTTAAAAATATGTATTCCGATTGTTTATTTATGCGCTCAAAAATAGCGTATATTCCCATATAAAAACACGTAAGTATATGGGGGCTTGGCCAGGCACCATTGGTCTCGAGTAAGTATAACAGACTGTCGGTCTCGACGGGGGTTAATGCATTCATTAGATTTATGATTGTATCCTAAACACTTAAAGCATCTCAGAACACTTGCATGCTCAGATAAGCCACACGAATCCCATTCCACATTAATTCTCTTTTGTTTTAATATATTCTCATACGTCAACAAATCAGTTTCAATAAGAGCATTGTAACATTCTTCTCTCCTATTAACATTTATGTACATAGATTTTAACTACTCTAAATTTTTTGCCTGCGCATATATCATTTTGTTTAGTTATGCACTCAACTAGGCGCTCATTGCTAATCCTCTCTGTTAAGCCGATTGCTTTAAAAATCTTTTTCACCTCGCTTTTATCTTTTGTTTTCACCAATTCGTAGTTGTCTCCGATGCTGTCTGTGATTTTTTGCTGTAACTGCTCGCATGCTTCTTTACTCTTGCATTGAACGATTAATCCACCGCTGTTTATCTCTCTCACACCACTTACTAAGCCCTCTGTAGGTTCAGTTACTTTTTTAAGTGCAACTTTAGTTTCCCTACTTCTTTTTGCTTTCTCTTTGGGTTTTATTACAATTTTGTTCTCATTTATTTTCGTTGCTTGAGCATATGTCATTACATTAGCTGACAATTGGCAGTTCGCGGTTTTGTTTTTATCTGGACAAAGTTCGTTTAGTTTATCGTTATTCTTTTTAAGTTCTTCTGACATTTCATCCATAATTTCTTTTTTCATTTGATTTAGTTTGACTTCGATGTTATGTACTAGGAGCGCATTAAAGTCAGTTATTATACTATTTTTCATTTGAGTATATTTAAGGCAGCCGCCGTGGCTCAGTTGGTTAGTGCGTTGGACCGCGAGTCGCAGGCAGCAACCTCAGGTTCAAATACTGCCTGTAATAACACCTAAAAAAATAACTGGAAAACTCGTTTTTTCTTTCGGTGGCTGTCCTCTCCGCTGGAAATGGCAAACCTCTGAGAGTAAAAATTGCTTATGAAAAAGCTCCCAACCTGCCGTTCGGAACCGGCATTAAACTGTAGGTCCCTTCAACCCGCGTAAAAATTCACACGCACAACACGGGTAGTTGTGGGAAGCTAGGCCTTAGTCTCGCGTAAGCGGGCTGTCGTGCCAGTCAATTAAAATTAATTATATTTAAGATTTATTACTTCATGTACTATGTCTTTTATTTCAGCACGACCAATTTTGTTTTGTTCACTTTTTTGTAGTAGGTGTTTTATTTCGACACCGAAGTGTCAACACGTATTGCTTGTGGCAGCTAAAGACATCGTGTTTGAAAATAGATTGCGAAAACTTGTTTGCTTTTTTTAAAGTGCTATCCAAGTGACTGAATTTATTCCAAAAATGTAAGTGTAATACATATTTATTTAGGGTTTTGGTTCTATTTTACGATCCAATATTTGTTTATGTTGAAATATGATTGGAAGTGTCGTTATTTTTAAAGTTTCCAAAATGGCATCGTGGTTGGGTTGTGAACCACTAAGGGGGCTGGGTTATGAACCACCTGTTTTTCGTACTACATTTGTACTAGCACGGTCAAATATCGCCGGATTTATTAAATTAAAGTAATTTTATGTAATTTTACTCAATTTGCGGTGAGTTCACTTGAAGTGCCCAATGTGAGAACGCGTTCGTATTTCACATGCAAACAATGCGATACCGATTAGGATGAAAATTCAAAAAATTGAGCACTTGCATTTATTGCGATTTTTTTGCCTAAGTGGTGTCATTATAACTTTTTTCACCTTTTGAGGCCTCCTGATTAAAGAAATTCTCAACTTATTTAAAAATTATGGGTGATTTCTTCGTATTTTCCGACTTTAAGTGGGATTTGCCAGATGGTTCACAACCCAGCCACTTTTTTGAAAAAGCGAAAAGTCACGTCATTAGAAAATTGGACGTAGAGAGTTAAATTTTAATAAAAACGGTTATCTGTCTTCATAACAAAGTTGCGTTTAATGTTCACCTTTCCAACGGTATCTTCGCTTTTTCAATATCTTTATTCTGTGAAAAGTCAGAGCCAAAAAACAAAACCCGGTTCACAACCCAGCCCTCTCCCGTATTTGTATCCGATAGAGTGCACTGATTACAAAATATTGATATCAATTTGGATAATTTATTAGAAGGATCATGGAAGAAGGAAGATTAGAATTGTTTTTTTTAAATAACATTACAGAACATAACATACTGAATTCCATTTTTTGTTTGCATTTTTTTGGGCAGCTTTACATGTATTGGTGTTTGCTCTCCCATAAGAAGATTTTGGGCACCTGGTATAGATTGTATCCACTTGATAACCCTTCCGAAAAGCGGTGAAGAAATCTTCCGAAAAAACGGCAAGGTTGGACACGGTGGACCGACCCATGTTGATGCGGAGAAATACGAATTTTTACGGCGAAGAACAACTTGTCCTTCACAACGCATTCAAATAGCTTCGAAACAGTCGATAGCCTGGAGATAGGCCTGTAGCTACAAACATCATTTTTATTCCCACTCTTGAAGATTGGCGTAATAAATGCTAGCTTCCAGTCATCAACAAAAACACCCGAGGATAGCGATTTATTGAAAATCAAGGTTATAGGATAAATGAGCGATGCGCAGTTCTTAAACAGTACTGCCGAAAGACCATCAACGTCGGTTTGGGAAGAGAAACAAAGCCGAGCAATCCTGTTTTCCACATCACTGGAATATAGCAATAACGACCCAAAATCCAATGATGATTCCTGACGGCATGAAAACTCATCCGGGACACCATTACTGGGAATAAAATTGGAATTAAAGAATTCAGCGAAAAGGTTCGCCGCCATTGCAGCAGAGTTGGCTGATTTATTATTAAAGAATAAAGCAGAAGGAATACTTGAGCAATTTTATTTTGACTTGATAAAACGCCAGAAAGCTTTAGGGTTCGACTTTATATTAGCTTCAAAATTCAAGATGTGATTCTTGTATAAAAATGTATCAAGACAGTTAAATTCCTTGGCATAATGTTTGTACTTATTAAGAAAGTTCACGTCACCAGTTTTTTTGAATCTGCAAAAAAATTTGTTTCTCAAGTTTTTAAGCTTCCTCAGACTCTCGGTATGCCATGGCAGTTTGTACATTTTCGTTGAATTGAGCGGGATATTGGCAAGACAGACTTCAACAACTTTGGATCTAAAAATATCAAAGCAACGCGAGACATCCGGGCTAAGAAGCAATGTGTCCCAATCAAAATCAAAAAGCAAATTATCTAAATTTAAAGTCACACGAGTTGTAATTGAAAGATGGGTTCCGATTTTCGCTACTAACGCGGAGGAACTCGTAAAAGCTCACTTCAAGTGTAAGAGGAACATGGTGAATAACAGCCGAGTTAATGTCCATCAAGTTAATGTTATTGCTGATGAAGATGAGATCCAAAATTTTTTGAAGCCTGTTTTTGAAATAGTTAACTTGCGCAAGGGCAACATTTAGAAAGCTGTCAACCAAATATAATTCGCACGGACCAACGGAGTCAGGCCAACGGAGTTACCATCATGAGTCCATGCAACACTACTGAGATTAAAGTCCCCTAAAACACAAAGGTGATTGTCACCAAGTTTGTTTAGCACTAGAGATGTCACATTATCAACATGCGCACGATAAAGTTGTTCAGCACTATTCGGCGGAATGTAAGAAGCACAGACAAATAAGAAACCCGAGGACCCCTGAACACAGACGCAAAGTTGATCTAAGAGCGAGTCAGGATTATCCAGTATAAGGTGAGACGAGCGATGTTTACACTGTACCGCAATCAGAACGCCACCGCCCCTCGAGCATCCAGTACTAACCACATCTCTATCTTTGCGGAATACTTGAAAGAGATTGGAGTCGAAGAATTCGTGATCGAAGAAATCAACGTTTAACCACGTCTCGGTGAGGACGATGATGTCGAAGTCAAGCTGCGAACTCCACAAGAGAACTGCTTAAGACTTAGTCCTGAGACCAGATACATTTTGGTAGAAGATTTTTAACTGATTTTTGCCAAAAGAAATGCCATTAGCACTCGTTAAGGGAGCGCAGGTTGAAGACTGGGTTTCGGAAAAATCTGAAACGGACGAATGGTTACGCTGGCCGGCCAGATATCGGGAACCAGTAGCTTCTCGTAAGCCGAATCAGAGACGCCCAGCTTAAAATTGACTCGCCGCAATGAGTCCAGAGAGGCATCTTTTTTCACCAACTTATAACAGCAGAGGAGCTGTTTATCGATGCATGCATGCTTAGCAACATAATTAATAATATTATCAGCAGTTACCGAAGGCGCAAAAGACGATTTGTGTAGCCACTTTAATCGAACCGCAACATCAAGCTCAGAGCTCAGGTTTGAACCAACAACAACAGGGTGTTTCCTCCTATTGTTCTTTTTCACCTTAATCCACTCAGAGGTCTGATGGTTCGCCAGCAAGGGCGGTGTAGTGGGATGTCGCACGACAGAGGGCTCAGCATCTAGCATTTCGGGACTACAATTAGAGAATTGAATTGAGAATAGGTCCGGCCATCCTCACTCTCCCACTCGCGGTATAGGCAGCCATCAGACAGCCGCAGACTTTTCCACTGTGCCCAGTAAGCCTTCGCGATCGGGCTCTCACCGGCCATCTCCTGCCATTCTGGAAGTGCGCCTTGCTCCTTGCGTTCAATGATTTTTTTAAGATCCGTATCCTCGCGCTGGTCCTTTTGTATCCTCTCCGCAGACCACTCTTCCTCTGGCATAACGATTACCAATCGGACGTCCACTATCTGCTCATTCGGTTTTACACGGACGGCGTGACAAGGCATCGGCATTTCCATGACTGCTACCCTTGCGATGCTCTATAGCGTAGACATAGGTCTGCAGCCGCTGCCACCGCGCCAGTGGGCCTTCAGGATCTCTAAAGTTCAGTAGCCATTTCAATGCAGCATGATCTGTGCGCAGGCGAAACTTTTGCCCCTACAGGTATTTGTGGAAGTGTTTCACGCATTCCAATACTGCCAGCAACTCTCTTCGTGTCACACAGTAGTTGCGTTCAGGTTTCGACAAAATTTTGCTGTAGTATGCTATCACTTGTTCTTGACCATTTATTATCTGTGATAGCACACCGCCAATACTATGCCCGCTTGCATCTGTATCCAGCACAAACATCTCTCCAGGCACGGGGAAGGCCAGAATTGGAGCAGTGCACAGCCCCACGCGAGGGCTTGATTCTTTTTCGTCAGTTTGTGCAAGCTACCAGCTATGTTCGAAAATCCAGGAACGAATCTTCGGTAGTACTACTGTGTACAAAGAATACCCGGAATTTTCCGATTTAAACTACGCGGTTAAATATTTTCGCCGAATTATTTTTTTTTTTAGGTTGGTACAACTGTTAGAGGCTCACATGTCAAATTATACGTCAAAATACTCATTAGTGTTTGAGTTACGCTTGGTTTTGTGAGACGCAAAAAGTGAATTCGGCGATTTGTATAATGTCTGAAATTATCCAACAAAGAAGTGCGATCAGATTTTGTTTCCTGAACGGAATAACCGCTGCGGAAACGTTGAGAATGTTACAGAAGGCCTACGGAGACCATGCTCTATCAAAAACAACAACATTTGATTGGTATAAAATGTTCAAAGAAGGCAGAGTACGCGTTGAAGACGAAGAGCGGCCAGGCGGACCACGCACATCAACTGATAAGCAACACGTCAAGCAAGTGAAGGAAATGGTGATGGAAAATCGTCGGCTGACATGCAGAGACATTGCTTCTATTGTTGGAATATCAAATGGATCGGCCAACACAATTTTAAAGGACATTTTGTGCCTCAAACGCGTCAAATCTCGATTGGTCCCAAAAAATTTGAATTTCTTCGAAAAAAAGCGTCGTGTTGATGTGCGTGAAACAATGCTTTCTGATTATCAATCGGTTATGAAACGCATTATTACTGGAGATGAGACTTGGATCTATGCTTACGACACGGAAACAGCCGACCAATCGAGCGAATATCGTGCCAAAGGTGAGGCAAGGGCGAAACACCCGCGCCAAAGTCGCTCAAAAATCAAGGTCATGTTGACAGTTTTCTTCGATTATCGTGGTGTTGTGCATTATGAGTTCCTTCCGCCGGGCCAAACTGTCAACAAGGAATATTACTTGAGCGTTATGCGTCGTTTGCGTGAAGCTATTCGCAAAAAGAGGCCGGATTTATGTAGAGACAACTCTTGGTTTTTGCATCACGATAATGCACCATCTCACACGGCATTGGTTCTTCGTGAGCATTTCGCCAAAAATGAAACTCATATCGTTCCACAGCCACCGTATTCGCCTGATTTAGCTCCTTGTGACTTCTGGCTATTCTCCAAACTCAAAAGACCACTTCGAGGACACCGTTTTGAATCGATTGAAGAGATTCAACGTGAATCGGCGCGCGCATTGAAGGCCATACCGGAAGGTGACTATTTGGCATGCTTCGAAGATTGGAAAGTCCGTTGGCATAAGTGCATTGCATCGGGGGGGGACTACTTTGAAGGCGATGAAATTGATTTGGAAGAATAAATAAAGATTTTTTTAATTATAAACAAATTCCGGGTATTCTTTGTACATAGTAGTATGTGCACAGGCCCAGGAAACTGCGGATTTCGTGTAGATTGCATTGTCGGGGCCACTCCTTCACTGCCGTGATTTTGCCTTCATCCGTATGTAGTCCGCGGGCGGAAACCGTGTGACCCAGATACTTGACCTCTTTTTGGAACAGCGAGCACTTCTTTGGGTTGAGTTTAAGCTCGGCTTTTTGTATTCGCTCGAATACCTCCTTCAGCTTTCCCAGGTGGTCGTCAAAGCTTTTAACCATCACGATTATGTCGTCCAGGTAGACCAGGCACGTCCGCCAATGCAGCCCTTTTAGCACACGTACCATTAGCCGCTGGAATGTTGCTGGTGCGTTGCAGAGCCCAAATGGCATGACGGTGAACTGCCACAAACCATCGCCAACACTGAAAGCAGTTTTCTCCTTGTCCTTGTCCGCAAGCTCCACCTGCCAATAGCCGCTGCGTAAGTCGAGCGTGGAAAACCACTGTGTGCCTGACAGTGTGTCCAGGGTGTCATCGATTCGAGGTAGGGGATAACTGTCCTTTTTGGTTACGTCATTGAGCTTCCGAAAGTCCACACAAAACCGGGTACTACCATCCTTTTTCTTGACTAGCACGACCGGCGAACACCAAGGGCCTGATGAAAGCTCTATGACCCTTTCTTTACCCATGTTTTCGATCAAAGTGGTGGCCTCTTCCCTCTTGGCCAGAGGAATTCGTCTTGGCGGTTGGCGGATCGGTTTCGTACTTCCGGTGTCGATGTTGTGCTTCACTATGGCTGTTCTTCCGCCCGCTTCTGCTGCAAATATTGACCCATAGTGCTGTAGGAGTGACCGCGTCTTCTGTTTCTGCTCGGCTGTCAATTCGCTGCTCCACTGGTTCTCCTGCGGTATGGCGTCCATGTTAGAACCGCTTTTCTTACTTCATCCGGGTGGACTGCTTTCGCAATTGACCACTGCTTCAGCCTCTCTACACTAGCCAATGACCGCACCTTTTCCCACATATGTATCTGGGTGTGTTAAGTGGGTTGAGTATCCTGACTGGTATTTTGCCATTTTCGGGTTCCACTAATGTACGTCCGATAATTATGTTGTCGTATCCTTGTTTTGGTGCTTCTACAACCCACAGCCAACTTGTCCCATCGTCCTCGTCCTCCTTTGCCCACACAATCGTTCAACGTTCGCATACCTCAGCACATTTTCTTTCAGGTCCAGCGTAAAACCATGCCTAATCATGAAATCCACGCGGATAATCACGTCGTCCATTATATCCGCGACGATGAACTCGTGTTCCAGGCTGCTGGTGCCGATAGCAATCGTTTTTGTAACTTTTCCTCTTACCGGCGCACGCTCGCCAGTCGGAGTCCTCAGTTGTATGCCATGCAATGGTTCCCAATTCCTCAAAAGCTTCCTTTTTATGATCGAATATGACGCTCCAGTATCCAGTGTCAACACGAACAACTTTCCATCTATCTTTCCTTCAATCGTCAAGCTGCTGGGTTGTCGTTTTAACTGCGGGACAACGACGGTGGGGCAGCAGGTTGTGCGGATCAGCACACGCCCCTTTAGGCTGACCCTTTTTAGTTTAACGACTCGTTGTCCTCAGCCCTGCGCTTGTTGGCTGAGCCTCGATTGTCAGTATTCCTCGCTTCAGGCGATTGCGATCGAGAACGGGAGCGCCTCTTCCGTTGACGGCAGTTTCGCGCTATGTGACCCTGCTTGCCACATACCCAGCAAACAACTTTAGAGGAGACCACCCGTGGCCTGACCGGTGTCTCAGAGCTTATGGCCTGGATCGGAATGTCGCTGTCCGGCTGGATTTGGCGTATTCTTGCAGGTGCATACCGAGTGCCTCCAACCCATGTCGCCTCATATGTCATCGCGCTGGTCACCGTCTCCTTAAATGTCGGCTTGCCCATCATCAACGCACTGCGACGTGTCTCCAGGTCATGAAGAACTTCAATAAACGACTCAATCTTCATCCTCTCGAGATCATCAGCGCCGAATTTCTGGTAGCACAACTGTACGAGCCGCTCAATATCTGCAGCATATGTCTGCAGCGCCTCGTTGGCTCTTTGCCTGCGGTTCTTCAGCTCACAGCAGTACAGCGTTCTGTTGTGCTCGTTAATGTACTTCGCTGCCAACGCTCTCATGATGGCCTCGTATCGCTTCTTTTACATTCTGGAACCGATTTAATTACCTCAGCCGCAGGACCTTTTAGCGCCAGTGCCAATCTGCGACATTTCCTGATATTGGTCCACTGATTTTCCAAAGCAGCCAAGTCGAATTGCAGTTTAAATGTATCGAACAGCGTAGCACCATCATAAGTAGGCACTTCGGTCCGGTGGTACCTCCCTAAGCCGTTCGTCTATCTTTCTGTTCACCGAATCCTCCAGACTGTCAACTCGTTTGTCTAAATGTTCTACTCGCGCTCCAGGTGCTCGACTTTCACATTAATGCTGTCTGAAATTTCCTCCACCTTCTGCTCCAAGCACGCAGAATTTTCCTGAAGCTTGCTGGACAACTCCCGATTTGCATTTTTAAGTTTTTCTGACATTTGTCGGTTCGCCGTTTGCATTTTAGCTATTTCTTGATTTGTCGTTTCGACTTTTGCCGATATTTCCTGATTCGTAGTTTCCAGTTTCGCGGCCATTTCTCGATTAGTAGTTTCGAGTTTCGCTGCCATTTGCGCCAGCATTTCGCGATTTTCCTTTTCCATTTTGGCTGCCATTTCACGGGTGGAAGTCTCAAACATGCCCTTCATTGCAACCATTAGCTGGCTCATGTCCAATGCTTGTAGTGGCACAGCCGCTGCAGCCGTACTTTGCAGCGACGCAGCACCCGCAGGCGATTCTTCTACCTTGACCGCGCCGATGTTTCTTGCACATCCAGTTGTACGCTCTATTGTTCTAGCACAGCCCATCTCCTTCGCGAACTATCCTTGCCATATCGGAATTATAGCCAACCGGCCGTACTCCAAAGTGCATGCCTAAAAGTATGCTTGGAAAAGCATTCATGCACAGCACAGAGTGCCTCATCGTTGCAATATGTTGTAGATAATTTCGAAAACTCATATTAGTTTACTACAAGTACAAGAAACCTTAATCATTTTGATAAATATATAGGAAAATTATAGCATTCCAAAATTGAAAATGGGTGAAAAATCACCCGAACGACGGATTAGGGTTAAAAGAACGCATGAACCATGACTCATAATATTCATCGAATATTGGCGCCAATGAAATTATGCTTGCAATTCATAATACTCAAATTAATTTTTTTAACAAAACTTAATATAACAAATCTGCATTAAATAAGCATTGAATTGATTGGCAGACAGGGGGGTTTTGCACTAAAATCCACTACCACTACCACTAGGGGTCTGCTGGGAAATTTTCCACTACCACTAAATAAAATTCAGTGATTAGTGGAAAAAATTCAGCTACCACTAAATTTATTTAGTGGTAGTGAAAAGCATAGTGCACTATGAATTTAGTGCAAAACCCCCATGTCTGTTGATTGGTTGTATGAAAATCAAAATATTTTGATATTTCGGTCGTGTTGTGTGAGCGGTCGCAACGTGTATGGGCATGTTGTACAATTTCGTGCAACTTTCTGATTTCATTCGTATTTTAGCTTTTGTGCGTTGCGAACGAAATGGACGAGCGCAACGAAAACTGGAGCGATTTTATCGAAGCTTATCGAAATTTGCCGGAACTATGGAACAGCAAATGTGGAAAATACAAAAATAAAAGTTTTCGTCATACCGCATATGAAAAACTGGGTCCGATGACATTTATGTCACCAGCCTATGGTACTTTGATTTGTTTGAATTTCTAAAGGATTTAGAAATGCCAGTGGAAGGTCGCTCGAGCTTGTGTTCGGACGATGAATTGGAAAATATTTCCACGGACACTGCGTTTGAATTTTCAATGATTTCTTCCTCTTCTTTAATTTCATTGATGCACTCAACAAAATTTATGAGAAAAATTAAAATTGTGTCGGAAATCGCATCGTGTGTGTCCTAACGACCAACCTGCCCACCACCACCAGATTGTAACGTGTATGAGCCGCTTTATAGCTGACTGTTGGTTTACTGGCTGCCTCTATATGCTGACTGTAAAAAGTACAATTTTTAAAGATCAATAAAATATTTAAAATATTTTGCCTACTATTTTTTAAGACGCCTTCAGTACATTTTTCAAACAGAATAGGGAGGGAATAGTGGCCTGCATTATATTAATAATAATAATAATAATAACTGAGCCACGGCAGCCGCCGTGGCTCAGTTGATTAGTGCGTTGGACCGCGAGTCGCAGGCAGGAACCTCAGGTTCAAATACTGCCTGTAATAACACCTAAAAAAATAACGGGAAAACTCGTTTTCTCTTTCGGTGGCTGTCCTCTCCGCTGGAAATGGCAAACCTCTGAGAGTAAAAATTGCTTATGAGAAAGCTCCCAACCTGCCGTTCGGAACCGGCATAAAACTGTAGGTCCCTTCAACCCGCGTACAAAATTCACACGCACAACGCGGGTGGTTGCGGGAAGCTAGGCCTTAGTCTCGCGCAAGCGGGCTGTCGTGCCAGTCAATTATTATATTATTAATTTAGTGGCAGGACAGCCCGATTACGAGACTAAGGCCTAGCAACCCTCAAGAATCCGTGTTGTGCGTGCGAATTTTTACAAGGTTGGAAGGGACCTACATTTTATGCCAATTCCGAACGGCGAGTGGGAGCTTTTTCATAGGCAATTTAACTCTCAGAGGTTTGCCATTTCCTGCTGAGAGGACAGCCGATGAAAGAAAAATTGTTCTTTTTTCTTTTTCGGTGTTAGCAGCAGCGGAGTCTTGAACCTGGGTTCGAGCGTCGCATTTGACTCGCGGCCCAACGCACTAGCCAGCTGAGCTACGGCGGCTGCATTATATAGAATACTTAATAATTTTTGCTGATCATACCTTTATGTTGGAAGTGATAAAGTATAACTGCTTGAGTCGGTTGCACCGTCATCTCGATAATCCGTTCACCAACTTCGATAACAATATCTACTCGCCCTGTAACAGTACGCCAGTTTAAAGTACGATTTCCTTTGTAAGCCTCGTATGCTCTTGTGTATTTATCAAATTCGTTTGCAATTTCTTCTGGCAATTCCAAATTCTCCTTATTAAATGAAGGCCAAAATTGTGCTGAGATAATTAGAGCTGAAATGTCAAAAAGCTTACCTAAAAGTATAAATTAAATAATACAACAGCATTCACATCAATATAATCACGCTTACTATCTTTGAATTTTGCATCGCTTGCAATGTGAACATTAATTCGTTTGGAATCAGCCACATCCTTCAACATTACTTCACAACTGTGAAGTAAAGTATCGCCAAATCGAAGTTTCAACAATTCAAGATTACGAATTTCTTTATCTGGACAAAAATCCAGCTGAGTGAGCAAACGGTCTGCCATTAAATTGCGATATTCATTCATAAATAACTCTTTGCTGCCATAAATGTCAACGACCATAGAAATAATATCAGCTGTTCGATTCATTTTAGCAGCTTGCGTTCGGATGCTTTGTTCTAGTCCAAACGGATCCGGCGTCCAGTTTTCCCAATTTATCAATTCTACACATTTTGCCGATTTGACATTTTCTTTTAGTGTTTCTCCTTTTGCTAATTCTTCAGTTAGATCAGTTGGGCCTTCTTCCGTAAGACCAGTTACTACACGACGTACAGTATCACTGCGTTTACGAAGATACTCTTTCATTGGTGCAGTAACTGTTTCTAATATTATTCCACTGTTATCTAAATACCTAATTGCTTTGATGGCAGCTATATATCCCGTAAGAATATCCATCGTATTTACACCTGGATGTAATACTCGTACTTTTATTGAACTTGTAAGTGACTTGATAAGATGTTTTCTCATATCAATTTTTTCCATGCAAACCTTTAAATCATCTATAGCAGGAATAGAGTCAGGAAAATCTAAAAATAAAATTAATCTAAAATTAAAATTATTATTCATAGTATACATTTCGAAATTACTCCCAAAACATAGGTTTAAAATGTAAAGCATAAATTATACCATAATGGCCGATTATTTACGAATTGTTTAAAAAATTGTATTATAAACAAGAAATCTAATAAAAGAAAGAACCTCCTAATTGTGCGTCTATTTTGATTTACAAGTTTTGTCAAAATTGACATTTAATACGCTTCAAATTGTGTATGACAAATCATATTCAACTTATGTGACATATGTAGTTGTACCTATTGTAATAAAAGTATTTTGAATTTATCTATGAATTATTTTTCTATTTGCTATATTACGATTTTGTTTGAATGAAAACGCATATGTGATTGAAGGTTTACTCAACTGACAAATATCAGTATCAAAATTCACTTAGGGCCGTTTTCTCAACTATCCGATAAAGTTGTAGTGGTACTACATAACCATCTATGCCGACCATAACATTGCATGTAGTGATACTACGCAATTACTCATGCCGACCAAAACACTTGCTCACACAAATTCGCTGGTGTCAAATGGCTGCACTTGAAGTCGCCACGGTGCGCTATTGCGCAACCACTTGAGCGAGCGGAGTGACATATGATGCCACCTACCGCAGTGCAATGCCTGAATACTGCAACGCGCATTATGCCGACCCTTTGGCGGCGTGCGAAGCGATCGGAAGATATCCGAGGCCGTTTAGCGCCGGCCACTGACCCAATTGAGAATGTGCTGACGCAGAAGAAGTGACCCAGGTCGATGATTGGACAAGCGGAAAATATCGTGGAAAGGGAGGCGGAGCCCTGGAAATGCAATTAGAGTATAACAGTTATAATTTAGTATATAAGTCCCAAAATTTTCCAAATAAAATAACTTCTTGTACTATAAGCAAAGTGCCTGGTGGCATTGTTTTATTTCTACTTGAAGTTCATAAGATCGGCTTTTCGGAGCCACACGATATTGGCGCGGCCCGCCGAATAAACATAGGCCAAAAACTTACACTCGACATATACATACGCTCATCCGGACTTTTTGACCACCACATGGCGATCCTGCCCAACACGAACTGACCACACACATCCCTCCTCACAATGATGACAACGCAAGCACCGATGACAATGGCACCGATCACCTTCCTATGGACCACCACAATGGCCCGTGCCAAACAGTTTGCTCATAAATTGACAGACAGCAAAGCGCTACGCAAACACCTAACTACCAAAGTTGCGTACCTGATGAGACCCCATCGCCAGATCCAAAAATTTGCTCCTAAATTTTCAACAACATTTTAACTAATAGAATAGAACAAGAATTGTAAATGTATTCTTCTCATAATTTTACAATACACAAATAGAAACAAAAAGAAAAATATATAAACAAGAATACGTAATAATAACATTTAAGCACTTTTAACAACAAACACAGAAGAAATAACACGAGAAGAGGAGTTCGACAAGCTAAATCTAAGATTTTAGATGGAGAACATCCTTAACGACCTCACACACATTTTAACGAACTTGCGAAAAACCCCAACACGGAGGTACACAAAACAGACCCTAATACAAAAGGTGGAGACAATTAACGCATTGAAACGAGACTTTGACGAACTACTCAACTCAACACCAAAACAAGAAGAGACAATAGCAATAAAAATACAGTTCAACAACACATACGATACACTCAAACGTACATTACAAGAACAGTTAGAAGAACTATACTCTGAAAACCAAGACCAACAACTATCCAACATGGCAACCTTTAACATCGAAACGGCGATGAAAGCCATCCCAAACTTTTCTGGTAACCATAAAGAACTAGAAACGTTCATAAAGATTACAGAACTAGTTAACAGAAAACTTGACACAGATGGCAAGAATGAATTACTGGAGTTCATATTCTATGCAAAATTAACAGTAACAACAAGAACGGCAATCGGTAACTGCATACCGAATACGCTAGAAGAACTAACTACATTGCTTAAAGCAAGATACCGAAGCACAACCACAATTCCGCAATTACAAAACCAATTGTCATGTTTGACACAACGCAACTCGAGTATTACCTCATACAAAGACAGAATATTAAACATGATAGCCGAGCTAAACAAGCTTCAAATTGCTCAAGCCGGCGATAACCCAACAACAGCAGAACAAACGATAATAACTAAACTAAATGAACAATACAGCCTTACAGTTTTCAAGAATGGGCTTAACGAATCTTTCAAACAAACAATTTTCGCGGCAATGCCAAAGACATTCAACCAAGCCGTTGAATTAGCTCTGGAATTGGAAAAAGACAGTGAGCAAAATCAATTGCGAGTAATGCTACTAAACAACCAGAACAACAACAGAAACCGTACAAACTATAATCAAGATAGAACAAACAACAGAAATTTTAACCAATCAAACAACAACAGATACCAACATAACAACAATTTTAGAAACAACAATCAACACAACAATTACAACAACAGAAACAACAATCAGTACAACAATAACAGAAACAACAATTCACACAGCTATTATAACAACAGAAACAATGAACAATACAGCGCTCGCAACAACAACAGCAATAATAGAAACAACAGCCACACAAACATGTCTATAATTACGCAAGTAATAGAAACCAAAACCAAAATAACAATAGAAACTACAAGCAAAATCCCAGATACAACGCACACAATAATGCGAACCGTAATGAAAACAACAACCAACAAGGTCGCCCCACACGCATACATTACATTCAGGGAAACGAGGGCGACCCGGAGGACGAATACTCCACTCCTCCGGGGGAAGAAAGACACATAGGGAACGGATATACATAATATCAGAGAAACCAACTAATTACGTCACCATAAAAAGTACTCAAATCAGCAAACCATTGACATTTCTAATAGACACAGGCGCAGACATCTCAATATGTAAAGAAGAAATACTACCCGAATACCACGAAGTCACCACAAATGACTCTTGTACACTAACTGGCATTACAAAAGACGAAGTTAAATCCCTAGGAAAAACTGAGTTACCACTCAATATCGAAAATCAAATCATAAAACATAAATTTCAAGTAGTCGATTCCAATTTCCCCATCAACACAGACGGAATCATTGGTGCAGATTTCTTACAAAAACACATGTGCACAATTGACTATGAATCCTTTACACTGAAAATAGCTATCAACGAAGATGAAATATTCATACCAATAAACGCAACACGAACAAAAAATATAAAAATACCATTATCATGAATAAAAATTGACTCAAATTTACTTAAGACCATGATACCGAATACCGATGACAAATCCGCAAATAAAACATTAATAATAACACGGGGCATGACTGCTAAATCTAACGCAGAAAAGGAAGAAAATAAAGATGGATGCTGCTCACCAACGAAGAGTCATGAACTTCACATTTGGGACTGCACCTCTATAGCTGACGTCAGGAATGTAATGAAATTAGAATTTGAAGTAAAAAGCAACATTAAAGGCATATACGTAAATGAAATCGTAAAAGAGAATAAAATAATTGTGCGATATAGTGATAATCTAAACAACTCGACTTGTCTTTGGAGAAGCTATCATCAAAAATGCACGAATTGAAGATTAAAGAATTAGCGCTAAATGAAGAAGATGAAATATTTAAGCACATACAAAGGGATGCATTTAAAAAGAAATATAATTTGTTGCAACAGAGAAACAAAGAAAGAAATGGCCCAAAAATACTGATATATAAAAGACCCCAAAGTATAAAAGATGATCTAATGAAATATAAACTAATAGAAGAATACCACAATTCGCCTAGCGGAGGGCATTTCGGAGTACGAAAAACAATACTAAAACTAAAACAACGGTACATATGGAAAAACATGTAAAAATGGTAAAAAAAATACATCTCAAATTGTAAACCATGCCAACTAAATAAGCAAATAAAACACACAAAAGAACAACTAATTGTAACAGACACACCAAACACAAGTTTTGAAGTAGTCGCGATTGACACCGTAGGACCATTAAGAATTTCAAACGGTTACAGATACATACTTACAGCACAGTGTGAACTAACAAAATTTGTTATAGCACATCCAATGGAACACAAAGACGCAACCACAGTCGCATCAACCCTCGTAAACCATTTCATTCTCAAGTACGGCAATTTCAAAGTATTAAAAACAGACAGAGGGACCGAATTCACTAACGAGCTGATGAAAAATATTTGTAAACAACTACAAATAAAACAAATATTTACGGCACCATACCACCACGAAACATTAGGCACAGTTGAACGAAACCACAGGGTACTTAACGAATACATGCTGACCTTCGCGGAAGACCAAGAATGGGACAAGTGGATCTCATTTTACACATTCGCGTACAACACTTCACCAAACATTGACACAGGCTATTCGCCTTATGAATTAGTATTTGGTAAAATACCGTACATGCCAAGTGACGAAATAACAAAAAACACACCAATATACGACATTGACTCGTATGCAAACGAACTTAAAGCAAGACTTAGAACAGCAATACATAAAGCTAGACAATACATAAACACGGTCAAAGAAAAACGAAAAGAAAATAGCATTACAGAGATAAATAAGCTAAATGTACAAATTGGAGACTTAGTCTTAGTTAAATTAGAAAATAGGAAGAAAAACCAAAGCCCTTCTCATGGACCTTATAAAGTCATAAAAACAGAAGGGGTAAATACATACATAGAAATAAACGATCAAATAAAGAAAATGCATAATAATAATCTTAAGCGATACACCATAGAGATATAGTAAATACATGTAATCCTACAAATAAGCAAACATAGCATTACGTTTCATGTCAAACATAATCATAACAACCAATGTTATACGTTATAACCTATCTTAAAAAAATATTCATCACGATGATAATTTTTCGCTTGAGGGCAATGGTGTAGTGGTACTACCTAACAATCTATGCCGACCATAACATTGCATGTAGTGATACTACGCAATTACTCATGCCGACCAAAACACTTGCGCACACAAATTCGCTGGTGTCAAATGGCTGCACTTGAAGTCGCCACGGTGCGCTATTGCGCAACCACTTGAGCGAGCGGAGTGACATATGATGCCACCTACCGCAGTGCAATGCCTGCCAATACTGCAACGCGCATTATGCCGACCCTTTGGCGGCGTGCGAAGCGATCGGAAGATATCCGAGGCCGTTTAGCGCCGGCCACTGACCCAATTGAGAATGTGCTGACGCAGAAGAAGTGACCCAGGTCGATGATTGGACAAGCGGAAAATATCGTGGAAAGGGAGGCGGAGCCCTGGAAATGCAATTAGAGTATAACAGTTATAATTTAGTATATAAGTCCCAAAATTTTCCAAATAAAATAACTTCTTGTACTATAAGCAAAGTGCCTGGTGGCATTGTTTTATTTCTACTTGAAGTTTATAAGATCGGCTTTTCGGAGCCACACGATTTTGGCGCGGCCCGCCGAATAAACATAGGCCAAAAACTTACACTCGACATATACATACGCTCACTTTTTGACCACCACAAAGTGACCTTTAGTTGTCGGGCCAATAAGTTATTCCTCACTTTAAAGTGCCCGATAACTATTTTCGTTTTCTCAACTGCCTGATAAATATAAATTTAACAAGTCTGAGTTTTTGGCTACTCTGGTCTACGATGGGCAGCACTTGGCGGCGCAATCAGCTGTTTTTGAAAAATTATAATTATTTTTGAAGGGGAAAAAAATGTTGCCTGGCAAAATATTACTGATGCTTTTACTGCCAAATGGCGCGTGTCGCGACGTTCGAAATCGTTGAGGGACAGGTTCGACAGCTTGAATCGCAAGTCCAAGCTGGAACTTGCAGCGGAGAAGAGCGAGACGTATCGCACAGGTGGTGGCCCAGCAGCGATTGGAAATGTCAGCAGTGCAAAGCAGTGAAATAGTCCAATCGGCTGTTATATGTTCTATTTGCCGCATTTTGCGACTCCGTACCTTCAAAAGCGTCTTCCAGTGCGTGAATATAAAAAACACGCATATTTTCCATACCGAAAGATCTCAAATTCAAATTTCATTTCAAATTATAATTTCATAACCAGCTGTTTTTTTGTTTGTAAACAAACATATGCATGTACTTGGCACCACTTCCACTTATACAAGGTGCGTCCCAAAGTAAACAGGAATAGGGTTTGCAATAGGGACGTTTCTGGTGGCGCCATCTATGTGTGAGGACATGCGTTGGAAAGGTACATCTTTCATTCACATACTGTCTAAATTTCATGACATTTGGTCTAGTAGACGCCGAAATATCCCGCTCAATGTGACAGTATGTTTTTAACTTTGGTACGAGAATGTCGATCGAACAAAGAGCTAATATTAAGTTCTGTTTTAAACTTGGTAAAACTTTTACCGAAACGTTTCAATTGTTAAAGCAAGTTTATGGTGATGATTGTTTATCCCGTGGCCGTGTTAATGAGTGGTTGAATCGATTCAAGAATGGTCGTGAAGACTTGAATGACGACGAACACGTCGGCCAGTCGAAATTTGTGATTACTGACGATGCCATCAAAACTGTGCGTGATTTTATCAAAATGCAGCCAAAATCATCATTGGAATTGATGGAAATGGAATTGAACATCTCCAAAACATCAATTGATCGCATTTTAACCGAACATTTGGGTCTCCGTAAAGTGTGTTCTCGCTTCATTCCGCACACTTTAACCGACGACCAAAAAGCGCAGAGAATTGAGCACGCAAAAGACATCGTTCGGGAAGCCAGACGTGATCCAAATTTCTTGTTCAACATCGTAACCGGTGACGAAACGTGGTGCTTTCAATATGATCCCGAAACAAAGCGTCAAAGTGCCGAATGGAAGCACCCAGATGAGCCAAATCCGAAAAAAACCCGCCGTGAGAAGTCAAAAATCAAAACTCATCTCATTTGTTTCTACGATTCAAAGGGAATAATTCATCGAGAGTTTGTTCCACCGGGAAAAACAATTAACGCTTTGTTTTATGTTGAAGTTTTGAAGCGTTTGGTGCATCGCATTCGTCGTATTCGGCCAGAATATCGCGAGGAAGGAAGTTGGCGTTTATTGCATGATAATGCACCGGCTCACAGAGCCCTAGTTACGACCGATTATTTGACCAAAAATCGCATTTTTACCATCAATCATTCACCGTATTCGCCTGATATGGCTCCCTGTGACTTCTACTTATTCGGTCAGTTGCATTTGCCGATGAAAGGAAACCGTTATAAGGACGTTGAGGACATCCAAAAGGCTTGTACCAACATTCTGAAGGCGATGCCGGCCGATGACCTAAAACACTCATTCCAAATGCTTTTGGACCGTGCAAAACGTTGTATCGAAGCAGAAGGAGAGTATTTTGAATAAATAAAAAGAATTATACAAAAATAATCATCCGTTTTTTTTATTTTATAAAAGTCCTGTTTACTTTGGGTTGCACCTTGTATTTCACTTTAAAGTTTAACAGGCACTCAATCTGACCGGTAAGTTTTATCGGGAGGATGGCTTAACAAGCGGTTGAGAAAACGAAAATGCGTTTATTGGCCCGATAAAGTGAACTTTAAAGTTAAAGGTAAGTTGAGAAAACGGCCCTTAGAGATATGCATAAACAAACTTTTGTTTGCTCAGATATTATTGAACTTGGGAAAATTTAAGAAAATGGTTCATGCTTTTGGAACAAAATTTTAAGGCACAATTCTTTTATTATAAAAAATCCTCAAATTCATCTATCCCTATCCTTACAAATAGGATTCAATGCATGGTATACAGTTATGTAGTTTTGTAGTTTGCACATACAAAAGTTTAAAAAAGTACATCCTGATTTCATTTTGATATTCTCTTATTTTCTTATTGATTAATAAGTATATTGGACCGCGAGTCTATTTCAAAGTCTGATTCACACCAAGAACCCATGTTGCTTTGCTAAGGAATGATTACGAAAGACGTGTGCTGGCTATAAGAGATTTATCTGTGCTGCACTGCGCAGTCTGCGCCCTCGTATACGTTTATCTTAAGGGTCGTGGGTTTGAATCTCGACTCAGGTTACCCCAAATATCTGTCTTGTTTACACCAGGGTCTTTCAAGCAGAATTATATGCTATCAGGAACTGTGTGCAAATTAACCTCGAACGTGCGTACAGGGAGCAGAACATAGTTATTTGTTCAGACAGTTAAGCAGCCATCAAAGCACTAGTCTCATATGAGATAACCTCAGGGTTAGTGCTGGAATGCATATCATGCATGCATGTATTGAACATTGGGCATGCACTTACATACTTACATATTTAACTGGCCATAACAACCCGTTACCAGGTTACGGCCTGCCGCACAGTGTCGCGAGTCCATAGTAGCGAGGGACAAAAATAGAAGGAATAGTCGTACGACAATAAAATTATGTAAATATGATTTTGTTATAAAGAGAAGTTAATACGCCAAAAACTACTTCAATCGCCCCACGGACATGCCCACCTCCCATACAACCCAAATACTAAGTTGACAGTATCTCGGAAACTTTAAAAGATATACTGATGCAATTTAGTACAGCAACTCATATCATCAATATAAAGGTATGTGCTAAAAATCAACCTCTCGATCAACCTACAAATACGCTTGTCATAAAAAACAGGAAATATTGAAAAAACTACGAATATCTGTGCATACTTATAAGTAACATAAGTAAGTAACTTCAAACCCAAATAAAAAATAATAACACCTCTTATTAAACTCAGTAGAGCATATATTTCCATTAAAAATTACAGTTTGTTAATTTGTACTGCTAGGATAATCGGTTTTCGATCATGAATTATTTGAAATTAAAACCTCTACATCTATTTTTGACAAAAGAATTTCGGTTTTCATGTTTAACTTTAATTTTCCTATTAACTGCTATATGTAATTGGCTCTGAAGACATTAACAAGTTTTTCTTCTTTTCGAAAGTTGCCTTGATTCGATGGCAAGCCACCCAGTATTACCGAAGCCTCCCATCGACTCTACCTTTTTTTGTAATTTTTCTAAATCAAGTGGTGTTTGCATATTATTACAAACAAAAATTTATAGCTCAAGCGAAGAGCAGCAGTGGTCGCTATGTTTTCCTGCCAACCATGCTGCAAAAAGGACTTTATTTTTGACTGCATACGGCACTGAAAATGCTAAATTTCTTAAAAACGTGCAAGTTTGTGCAGCTAAAGTCCATGGTTTCTTTTAATACATAGAGTAAGTTCGGGTAATGTGATATACCTGTTTGTTTTACAGCGATTCCCGACACATTTTGCGTTAAAACACACTTTTTTTGGTCTCAAACTGTTCACTGATGCATTATTATGTATGTCTATGATTATTAACCCTTTCGACCCCGAATTTTACCCTGTGTCTCGATATTACTTTTTGGTATTTAAAACATGACACACTTGCCTAAGAAGTGTGCACACGACATTTGAAGTCGCCACGCCTCTTTGATAGAGTTCTAGAGCTAGGTTACTTTTGAAGAATTTTAGCTTAAAACGGGTTAAATACATTTTGTATCAATATGTTTTAAATACAGAAAACTTATTTATATATGAAAAAATACAAAATTATCACTTTTTGAATTTATTTAACCATTATTAAAGAAACAGGGTTTTGATGAAACGCGCCCAATTCGTAGACTTCAACTTTTCCTGATATTATTGCAAATTATTGGAAATTATTTGGGGATAACAGTAAAATTTTTTAATTTGCTTTGAATTCACTTCTAAAAATATTAATTTGTTGGTGCAAGAAACCACAGGTAAAGAAAATGAAAATAGCGGGACTTAGAAGTATATAAGTACAATGTTGCCTATAGGCAACATCGGGCATGAGAGGGTTAACTCTTTAAGATAAACTGTTGAGGAGTTTTTTAATTAAAAATCAAAATATCCAAATATTGGCGTCTGATAAAAGTGGCGGGTAATGTGATATACCATTGGCGGGTAATGTGATATACCCGAAAAAACGTTATTTAACAGACCTATTAGTTTCAAACTTGGTGAAAATACTCCAAATCAAAAATAATTAGACGTGTTTTTCATTTTTTTTTGGAAAATCACAATCTGACGGGGTAAACCAAAGGTTAACAATTTTTATCGAGAAACATGATTTCATGGATTTTTTTTATCTAAAACTTAACCATAACAGATTTTTGAGAATATTCCACTTCAAATAGTATAAAATAAGGCATATAAACATTTCTGTATACAAATAGTATTACTGTCATAAGTTTTGGTACTGTGATGTACTATATCACATTACCCGAAATTGGCTTTTTGCGAAAAAAGTATTATAAAAAAACAATAATAATTTTGTTGAGAAGAACGTACCTCGCAAACTCATAATCGATATCACTGATTTACTTCTGATTAGCCTCGAACTTTGTAATAATATTTTTTTTGTACCATTTATGCTTTCAAACTTCGTGACCAAAAACTTGTGCAAGCCTACTCAAAACACTTCATCACACTGACGGTAAACTATTTAAGTAATCACATCCAAAATCATGCAGCACGAGCTTTTGAGCTGTCATGATGTTTTAAAAAGGTTAATTTTGCAAAAGGTCAACGCACTTGTGAAATAAGCACCTATATCACATTACCCGAACTTACTCTACTTTCAGCTATATCAAACTTAGGTTATATCAACCTAACCATATCAAACTTAGTCGAGTCAAATTAGTCCTTAAAATAGAAGTAAGGTTACAAAAATTCCCACAGGGCTAAAAATTGGTATGAATGTTCAGAATACTATTATAAATTAATTGTGAAAACTCCCCATCAATCCCCCTTATGCAAAAAATTTTATTGATGGTGAAAGTTTGCAAAAATAGGGTTTTCGCGTTTTTCAGCTAAACGGTGAGTTTTACAGCAAAAATAGTTCAGACAAAAATTTTAGATCATCTGATTCTCTACAAAAAATGTATCCACACAAAAAATGTTACCATTTCCGTGATATAGCGGTTGAAAGAATTGAAAAAAATATTTTATTCGTAACATGCACGTTAATGTACTTCTATATACATTTTTGAACCGTTATACGAGTAAACATATGAGTCCCTATGTCTTATACATACAAATTATAAAATTCTTAGAATATAAATGAACGTCAAAAACTCCGCCCCTATTTTCATTTAGTCGCATGGCCTTGAGTAACATCTGTCTTCCATTCAATTGTCAGCGTGGCGATGCTCGTATACCTGCTCCGTTTCAAAGGTCTCATACTCCTGAAGAAGATTCCTGTTGACCCTGTATTATTATTTCAACGCATGAGTATTACGACTGCTTTGGAAGATGAAATTGAAAAATATTTCAAATATGAATTGGCTCCCTACCCGTTGTCAATGTTTGATGATACTGGAATGCGTAAAACACAAAAGTCAGCCATTTACGATTGTTTTCAAACAGTAATATTAGATATTGACAATATAAATTCTACGTTCATCATCGACGGGGGATTTCTGTTACACCGAGTTGTCTGGGACCACGAAGAAACATTTCATAATATTTTAGACAAATATGTTCAGTACGTACGTAGACATTTTGGCCATAGAGTGACTGTAGTATTTCATGGTTACACCGATTGTAATAAAAATACTAAAGCCGCAGAACAACGACGTCGAGCTACAACATCTTCATATTCTGATGTTATTTTTGATGAATTTATGACAGTTCCCACAAGCAAACTGAAATTTCTTGCAAATACCCATAAGTCTCGGTTTATTTTAATGTTAAAAGAAAAATTTACTACTGAAAATATTCTTGTAAAACAAGCTGAAAATGATGCTGATGTTCGGATCATTGAAACAGCAATAGAACGATTCAACTCAACAAATACAACTATTGTTGTTGGTGAAGATGTCGATTTATTAGTATTACTTACTGCTCGAACTCCAACAGAAAAAAAATTTATTTTTTTAAACCGGGAAAGACTCAGCAGCAATCGGAAATATATTCATCAAAGTTTCTGTGCTTTTCCAAAATGCCAAAATCATATACTTTTTCTACACGCAATAACTGGCTGCGATACAACATCAGCATTTTTCAAGAGGGGCAAAACAACGGTTTTGAAATTGTTCGAGAAACAAAATTCAATTAATTGTGCTGAAGTTTTTAAAGATAGTAACTCTACTCCAGAAGTTATAATCACTAATGGAACTCGCTTTCTTCTTTCTATGTACGGAGCTCCAAAAAAAGTTACCTGCTTGGATAAGGTTAGGTTAGGTTGCGGTGGCTGCCCCTGTATGAGACACACTTAGGCCTCTTAACGGGCCCGTTGTGATACCACAGATTCCACCCGTTTGAAATGCGTATGCAACACTGTTTTTTTTTTTCAACATGTGATACACCACATATTTCAAACGGATGGGGAAAGGGAGGGGAGCGGACCTACAGTTTAACGCCGAATCCGAACGGCGATGGGCAGTTTTTCTTTCACACTTGGAGTTTTTGCCATTGCCTGCCAAGAGCGCACTTGTGCGATTCTTGTAATTCTCATTCCCTTCATGTGGATAGCGACAGAAGTAGATGAGTGTTTTTTTCAGCCCAAGCCCGTAATCGAACCCGGGGCGCTCGGTATGAGAAGCCAGCGCGCTACCCGCTGAGCTATCGAGGCCGACTGCTTGGATAAACTCCGATACTTATCTTTTGCAAAAAAAACTTATAATAAAAAACAAGTGCAATTAGCTTGTCTTCCCCCAACCTCTGCTGCTGCTCAACAACATCTATTCCGGTTATATTATCAAGTTCAAGTGTAGCTTGGTAATAAAATGGATCCAGAAGACTGGGGTTGGAAGTTAGTTGACAATGCATTGGAACCAATTCATACGTTACTCCCACCTGCACCAGAAAAACTCCTTAACACCATCTTTTGCAATTGCAAAAAGGTTGCAATGCTAAATGCGGCTGTAAAAAGGTTGGACTGTTTTGTTCTTTAGCATGTACCAATTGTCAAGGACAGTCGTGCTCCCATGTTCAATCGATGCTAGATGAGGATAATTACGATATCAGTGATGAGACATATGATGCATCACTTTTAGAACATATTTGTATCCAGCAGGAAGATGAAGAAAAAGAAGAAGAAGAAAACGAAGACAGTACACTAGAAGTTCCATTGGATTATTATGAATCCGACGAAAAATGTTTCCAAATTATTTTTTCATTTATATATTACTAATTTACACAGCTTTCATCATTTTCAATACTCAATTTGAATTCAATAGGATCACAATAGAGATCCAGAATATTCCACTTCAAATAGTATAAAATAAGGCATATAAACATTTCTGTATACAAATAGTATTACTGTCATAAGTTTTGGTACTGTGATGTACTATATCACATTACCCGAAATTGGCTTTTTGCGAAAAAAGTATTATAAAAAAACAATAATAATTTTGTTGAGAAGAACGTACCTCGCAAACTCATAATCGATATCACTGATTTACTTCTGATTAGCCTCGAACTTTGTAATAATATTTTTTTTGTACCATTTATGCTTTCAAACTTCGTGACCAAAAACTTGTGCAAGCCTACTCAAAACACTTCATCACACTGACGGTAAACTATTTAAGTAATCACATCCAAAATCATGCAGCACGAGCTTTTGAGCTGTCATGATGTTTTAAAAAGGTTAATTTTGCAAAAGGTCAACGCACTTGTGAAATAAGCACCTATATCACATTACCCGAACTTACTCTACTTTCAGCTATATCAAACTTAGGTTATATCAACCTAACCATATCAAACTTAGTCGAGTCAAATTAGTCCTTAAAATAGAAGTAAGGTTACAAAAATTCCCACAGGGCTAAAAATTGGTATGAATGTTCAGAATACTATTATAAATTAATTGTGAAAACTCCCCATCAATCCCCCTTATGCAAAAAATTTTATTGATGGTGAAAGTTTGCAAAAATAGGGTTTTCGCGTTTTTCAGCTAAACGGTGAGTTTTACAGCAAAAATAGTTCAGACAAAAATTTTAGATCATCTGATTCTCTACAAAAAATGTATCCACACAAAAAATGTTACCATTTCCGTGATATAGCGGTTGAAAGAATTGAAAAAAATATTTTATTCGTAACATGCACGTTAATGTACTTCTATATACATTTTTGAACCGTTATACGAGTAAACATATGAGTCCCTATGTCTTATACATACAAATTATAAAATTCTTAGAATATAAATGAACGTCAAAAACTCCGCCCCTATTTTCATTTAGTCGCATGGCCTTGAGTAACATCTGTCTTCCATTCAATTGTCAGCGTGGCGATGCTCGTATACCTGCTCCGTTTCAAAGGTCTCATACTCCTGAAGAAGATTCCTGTTGACCCTGTATTATTATTTCAACGCATGAGTATTACGACTGCTTTGGAAGATGAAATTGAAAAATATTTCAAATATGAATTGGCTCCCTACCCGTTGTCAATGTTTGATGATACTGGAATGCGTAAAACACAAAAGTCAGCCATTTACGATTGTTTTCAAACAGTAATATTAGATATTGACAATATAAATTCTACGTTCATCATCGACGGGGGATTTCTGTTACACCGAGTTGTCTGGGACCACGAAGAAACATTTCATAATATTTTAGACAAATATGTTCAGTACGTACGTAGACATTTTGGCCATAGAGTGACTGTAGTATTTCATGGTTACACCGATTGTAATAAAAATACTAAAGCCGCAGAACAACGACGTCGAGCTACAACATCTTCATATTCTGATGTTATTTTTGATGAATTTATGACAGTTCCCACAAGCAAACTGAAATTTCTTGCAAATACCCATAAGTCTCGGTTTATTTTAATGTTAAAAGAAAAATTTACTACTGAAAATATTCTTGTAAAACAAGCTGAAAATGATGCTGATGTTCGGATCATTGAAACAGCAATAGAACGATTCAACTCAACAAATACAACTATTGTTGTTGGTGAAGATGTCGATTTATTAGTATTACTTACTGCTCGAACTCCAACAGAAAAAAAATTTATTTTTTTAAACCGGGAAAGACTCAGCAGCAATCGGAAATATATTCATCAAAGTTTCTGTGCTTTTCCAAAATGCCAAAATCATATACTTTTTCTACACGCAATAACTGGCTGCGATACAACATCAGCATTTTTCAAGAGGGGCAAAACAACGGTTTTGAAATTGTTCGAGAAACAAAATTCAATTAATTGTGCTGAAGTTTTTAAAGATAGTAACTCTACTCCAGAAGTTATAATCACTAATGGAACTCGCTTTCTTCTTTCTATGTACGGAGCTCCAAAAAAAGTTACCTGCTTGGATAAGGTTAGGTTAGGTTGCGGTGGCTGCCCCTGTATGAGACACACTTAGGCCTCTTAACGGGCCCGTTGTGATACCACAGATTCCACCCGTTTGAAATGCGTATGCAACACTGTTTTTTTTTTTCAACATGTGATACACCACATATTTCAAACGGATGGGGAAAGGGAGGGGAGCGGACCTACAGTTTAACGCCGAATCCGAACGGCGATGGGCAGTTTTTCTTTCACACTTGGAGTTTTTGCCATTGCCTGCCAAGAGCGCACTTGTGCGATTCTTGTAATTCTCATTCCCTTCATGTGGATAGCGACAGAAGTAGATGAGTGTTTTTTTCAGCCCAAGCCCGTAATCGAACCCGGGGCGCTCGGTATGAGAAGCCAGCGCGCTACCCGCTGAGCTATCGAGGCCGACTGCTTGGATAAACTCCGATACTTATCTTTTGCAAAAAAAACTTATAATAAAAAACAAGTGCAATTAGCTTGTCTTCCCCCAACCTCTGCTGCTGCTCAACAACATCTATTCCGGTTATATTATCAAGTTCAAGTGTAGCTTGGTAATAAAATGGATCCAGAAGACTGGGGTTGGAAGTTAGTTGACAATGCATTGGAACCAATTCATACGTTACTCCCACCTGCACCAGAAAAACTCCTTAACACCATCTTTTGCAATTGCAAAAAGGTTGCAATGCTAAATGCGGCTGTAAAAAGGTTGGACTGTTTTGTTCTTTAGCATGTACCAATTGTCAAGGACAGTCGTGCTCCCATGTTCAATCGATGCTAGATGAGGATAATTACGATATCAGTGATGAGACATATGATGCATCACTTTTAGAACATATTTGTATCCAGCAGGAAGATGAAGAAAAAGAAGAAGAAGAAAACGAAGACAGTACACTAGAAGTTCCATTGGATTATTATGAATCCGACGAAAAATGTTTCCAAATTATTTTTTCATTTATATATTACTAATTTACACAGCTTTCATCATTTTCAATACTCAATTTGAATTCAATAGGATCACAATAGATCGTGGAATAGGCCTACCGGGGAAACCACGTTAAAAAAAGCGCCAAGCACACTACCTCATAGGTGGTGCGGAAACGTGTGCATATTACGAATAAAATATTTTTTTCAATTCTTTTAACCGCTATATCACGGAAATGGCAATACTTATGAAAAAAAGTGTGGATACATTTTTTGTAGAGAATCGGATGATCTACAATTTTTGTCTGAACTATTTTTGCTGTAAAACTTACTGTTTAGCTGAAAAACGCGAAAAACCTATTTTTGCAAACTTTCACCATCAATAAAATTTTTTGCACAAGGGGGATTGATGAGGACTTTTCACAATTCATTTATAATAGTATTCTGAACATTCATACCAATTTTTAGCTCTATAGGAATTTTTTTAACCTTCAAAGTCTTATTTGACTGGACTAACTGTAGAATCTCGAAGTAGTAAGAAGTCGTTTTTTTAAGTTTATCTAAAGTTTGATGACACTGCCCTTTTATTCCTACGAATTGACGTTTCTTCAAGTAGCGGTACAAGGTATATGGAAAGCAAAACAAAAGAGGGAAAGCTTCCACAGAGTTGGAAAAATAGCATATTTATAGAATATATTTACTTAACATAAGGTTCCATGGGAAATTTTTCAATAAGAGACCTCGAACTTACATGCAACAAATTGCAATAATTTCTACCCAAGTCACCAACCTTCACAAAGTGCAAGTTTGGTGGCCTTCCATCGGTATATAAATTGATGTTTTTAAAATTCGTTTCACATTTTAGTAAATTAAGGTATTTACTTCAGTACTACAAACTTATTTTTCTACATTTACGACATTCATTTTTTTATTTTTGTCCCTACTCGCGACACTGTGTGCCGCAAAAGCTTTCTCCAGGTACCTCTGCTTTGCGCGCGCCTCCTCTAGTGGTTACCCCAAGAGAAGATAAAGAAAAAATCACCACTTAAAAGCAAACCACGAGCACTACGACTCACCTGCACCCAGTAGCCAAAGCACCACCACGACCCGCACATTTAGTCTATACGAACCACGCAAATCGTGCACACGCACTTTTAATAAAACACACCACCACGCTTCACCCCATTACTATTTTTAATTCTTATACTACGTTTACATTGAACCCAAATGCGTAGTTTCGAATGAGTAATTTGAAAGTGTTTACATTGCCTCATTTGCATTGCATTTGCATTTTGTTTGGCAGCTAATGTCAAATGCTCAATGCTCATGTCCTCTGGCCGCAGCTCATAGATTAGCTCTTTTCCGGCTTCTGACTAAATCATTTGTTTCTTTTTTGCTGCCTCTATGTTCTACACACTGCAATATGTGAATACATGTATATTTCATACTTTTTTTTTTATTATTATTGCCGGGGAAAGTGCACCGCGACCTGAAAGATCTATTGTGCCCCCTTCTTGGCCTTCACAGTTCGTCCGTGAGTCCAGTATCCAGAAGGAATCTTAGTATATTTCCTAAGCCTTTGGAAACCCAGTCCGATCCTGGTATAATATAGTCACCCAGGTGCTTCTTCCGTTTGTGCATTAGTGCAGGGCATACCTAGTATGTGTATTGTATGTATGTATGTATGTGTGTATTGCAGTTTCATTGTCCTGCAAACAGAACCTACAGAGTTCGTTCACCCTGATACCTAGTTTGGTTAGATGATAGTTCAATCTACAATGCCCTGTCAATATACCTGTGATAATCCTTAGATTATTCTTTGAGAGACTCATACATTCCTCGAACCTTTTCTTGTTATAAGATCCAATAACCATCTTGGAATGTTCAAGGCCTGGTTGATTTTCCCAGTATTGATTCCGGATGGTTATCTCGTCTTTCCTGGAAAGGATGGATAGTGCTCCTTTGCCTAGACCACAGAAGGGTTCTGGGCCGACAAAGGGGGTAGACGCCCCGCTTCTTGCAAGTTTGTCGGCCTGCTCGTTCCCATCAACCTTAGATGCTAAGAATATTCTACATATTTCAAGCAGACGAAAATTTCAATGCAAAATTTCCATTTTGATAATTTTCGTTTGTTTTGATTTTGAACTGTCAAAAAGAAGCAAACGCTTTTGAAAGAGCTTTCATTTTGTGATGCGTTCGATAAAATTGGTCATGTTTCGTCGTTTTGTTGAAATGAGTCATTTCGAAGATTTGAATTTGTATGGGGAAATGCGTGATTTGGCTTCGCATTTGAGAATTTTTGCCCAAATGACGCATTTGAGCTCAATGTAAACGTAGTATCGCATTTGATTCGTCGTTTTGTTGAAATGAGTCATTTCGAAGATTTGAATTTGTATGGGGAAATTCGTGATTTGGCTTCGCATTTGAGAATTTTTGCCCAAATGACGCATTTGAGCTCAATGTAAACGTAGTATTAAAGTATTTTTATGATACGTAACTGCCTGTATACTGCCTGTAATAACACCTAAAAAAATAACGGGAAAACTCGTTTTCTCTTTCGGTGGCTGTCCTCTCAGCTGGAAATGGCAAACCTCTGAGAGTAAAAATTGCTTATGAAAAAGCTCCCAACCTGCCGTTCGGAACCGGCATAAAACTGTAGGTCCCTTCAATCCGCGTACAAATTCACACGCACAACACGGGTAGTTGCGGGAAGCTAGGCCTTAGTCTCGCGTAAGCGGGCTGTCGTGCCAGTCAATTAAAATTAATTATGATACGTAACTACGAGTACATAAACTGATAGCCGTAAAGTTACAGCCCTATAGCTAAAATGAAGAGTAGTCGAAAAATTGTATTTCTCATTTGTCAATTTTCTTCTTATCTGTCTTTTTGAAACTACCTGTATTTTTTTTGTATCAGGGATCGCCTCCAGCTCCTTCTGCGAATTCTCCTTTATTGCTTTAGACATATTGTTAGAAATACCAAATTTCAAACAAACGCTTTGCTCATTTCGCTGACTTGTTTACAAAACTATCACGCACAAGTTCCCGACAGATGCTGCTCAAACAGACATTTTAGCATCAGGTGCCAGATGTACCAATTCAGATAAAAGGAAGATTTTGATAATATCTCAAACGCGGTTTGTTTAATATTCAGGGTATTTTTTGATCAGAAGGTATTTCTCGAAATGAATTTGTTATAATCTGATCTTGTTGTAAACTTTGTTTTATACTCTGACTTTGTTTTAAACTGTAAACAAAGTCAAGTCACAAAATAATGGTGGGAATAGTGCTTCTATCAAGTTTGTGTTCATTTGTTTTTTATTGTATTTTTTTCATAGAAGTTAATGTCCACAAATAATAAAAGAGGTTTTATTCACATCTTTTTATGAGGGAGTTGTTAGGTGATGAAGTCGACGCAAATGAGATGGATCAACGTGCAGCATTAACCAAAAGGCTCAGATCCAAATCTGCTTATATGTAAATAGCAGGGCCTGGTTTTGCATGCGTGAAATTTACGATTTCATTGAAATAATCTTTACTCGCTTGAAAATACCATCTAACGTTGAGTTATAATTCTTTACTAAAGAACGGCGCAAGCACTATAAAAATGACTTGCAAGCCATCGCTGTGCTTTCAAATACTGTCGCTCTTCTTCACTTTCACTACAAAACAAGCACTGCAGTGAAGAAAGCTTTTGATATTCATACGAATACTGCACGAAACGACAATAGAACTTCAAGCACCTTGAAGTATAGAACAACACTGAAGTAGAACAACATTGAAGTAGAACAACACTGAAGTAGAACAACACTGAAGTAGAACAATACTGCAGTGGAACAACACGGAAGTAGAACAACACTGAAGTAGAACAACACTGAAGTGAAGCACTGAAGTAGAACATTTTCAAGCATACCGTGTTTTGTTTTGCATGATCAGAGTAGCTGATGTTTGTTTTTGGTATTTTGTATGGAATCTGGGCTGCATTTCAAGCATTACAACAACATTAATGTAAAAAAAACGCAGGTTTAAAACATGTTTTTTCGATATTTATTTAAGTCTGTTTCACTCGGTGTGAAGTAGAAGTTCTGTTTCACTCGGTGTGAAGTAGAAGTTCTGCTTCACTCGGTGTGAAGTAGAAGTTCTACTTCACTCGGTGTGCTTGCTATGATTTACCGTTACTTAAACTCATTATCGCTTTCTGTTTTGATGTTTTGCTTCACAACAGAACACAAGCACTGTCGTTGCTGTAGCGAAAAGGTTTGCAGTGCTTGCTTTGTTGCAGAATAGAACTATTGCGCATTTGAATTTGCTGTCGCCGCGACACTGAAGTACAGTACTTGACACTACTTAGTGGGGTGTGTGAGTCGGAAAAAGGCGGAAATCCGGTAGTCTTCTTGGACACGACGAAACTCCTCCCCCCCCTGTTTTCGAGGGTGCTGAAGACGATGGTGCTGAGCAATTTGCTTTTTGGGCGGCGGAAGACCCTCAAAAGGGTTAAAAACTCCCCTTTTTACGCCCATTATGGTAACAAAACTCATCTATCTCAGCTTTTGTAAGGCAATATGGGTATCAAACGATTTAGCATGTCATTGCGGCAAACATAGGCTATAATAAAATCGGCCACGCCCACTTTTCGCGCCCACTTAACTAACAAAACAAAGCTACACTATATGTTTGTAAATAAATGTTGATGTAAAATGATTCTGTGTTTCATAGGGTTAAACATAGGTTATATGAGATTGACCATGCCCACCCGATACGTTTTCCCGCCACGCCCACGCCCGGTGCTCGAACCGGGGCATTCGCTTGTGGTACCACAAGTGGAATAGCGAGAACGCACACCCAGCAGTGAGTCTACCATGTCGGTGGTAAATAAAATTCGTGGTGTTCCATCACCATCACAACAGCTTCCGGAAACACCTGAACCATCGCTGCACGGCTTGGCGTATCATACGCCTTGGAAGAACAGCGCGAGGTGTCACATATGTCCGCAAGTGCGGGTTGCCTATATTCATTCCGTTGAATGTGGCAAATGCAAAAATAAAGTTTGTGCGGAGCACCGTTTCATTATATCGCTCCTTCGCTGCAAAAACGTCATAACTCAAAACTACACCATTCCGAGAAAATTCAATTTTAAAGTTTACCAATGCAGGCAGTTCAAGGTAGCAAAAAATGTTTCATGTCGTCTTGTGAGCAAAGTATTGAGAATTTTACAAAGTGGTTTTGACAGATAAAAGATCATATGCAGATGCACACAGAGTTGCCATAAACTGGAAAAAAAAAATTTTTGAGTTATGACGTTCTTGCAGCGATATGCAAAACATGTGAAGCGCAATGATTTCTTTACTTCCACTCAGTTTTCATTCAGTTTTTGGCATTGTATAACAATAAAGTTATTAAAACATACTAAAAAAACAAATGAAACTATGTCTATTTCTTTCTGCATATACTGTGTCAGGCAAAACACAAACAAAAATATACTTCCCCTCCCTTTTCCTTTTTAACTACTACGTTGCAATGATATTTTTTTATGTTGTGTCAAATTGACACACAAACGACTCTTTCGTAACTTTTTGTTAACGACGGATGCGTGTTAATACACGCAGCTTTTTATTCTTTACATACATTTCTAATTAGTTTTTTCTCGTCTCATGTTGATTTTGTATCACTAAAAAACATGGCTTACTTACTTAACTGGCCATAACAACCCGTTACCGGGTTACAGCCTGCCGCAAAAGCTTTCTCCCTCGCACTTCTGCTTTTCCAGTTGGCCACACCAAGAGATGATGGGGCGTGCTCAACTTGGTCCTTCCACCGGAGACACGGTCTCCCTCTTCACCTTCAACTATAGTTTCAATTATAATGTCAGTTTCGCCGGAGCTTCATTGTCCATACGGCAGACATGGCGAAGCCAGCGTAGCCGCTGGATGTTAACTCGGTGTGCTACGTCCATATCCTTTAACAGCTCATATGGCTCGTTGTTCTTTTGTATTTGCTAGTACGAATAGGGCCGAAGATTTTACGAAGCACCTTTCTCTCGTACACTCCAATATAATACAATTACAGAAATATAACTTTTTAATTTTGACGTGCTGCTCAATCGTGTAATTTGCCAGGGTCAATAATAAACAATTATTGAATTATAAACAAAATTTGACAGACACCGCCAAAATAACGTGGCCACCACAGCCTGCCAACATCAACTCGTCCCTATTGGGAAATGCCGTTCTTAGCGGTTTTAAACTGGCTACTTAGATAGATAAGGAGGAAGATGTATTATCGCCCTCCCTATTCTATTCTCCCTATTACCAAATCTAAATAGTTTGTCAAAGATTGGTCGATTTTGAATTGTCAACTGTAGCCAGCTCTTTTTATTGTCATCTAAACCTAACATACTCCCTCTTGCAAAGTGTTGAAAATTTGGTATCTCAATGCAGTATATGCATAAAATATATTGTAACGATAAGACAGTCTGTCGCTGTGCAAAGCAACCCTGTCGCTACGCGCCGTGCTATAATTCAATCTGGCAACGACGGCCGCGATAATAAGGGAAACTTTTAGGCCAACCTGGCAATGATGGCAACTTTTAGTCCAACCTGGCAATGATGGAAACTTCTAGTCCAACCTGGCAATGATGGAAACTTCTAGTCTAACCTGGCAATGATGGTCGCGATCATCATGGAAACCGTTAGTCCACTCCGGAATGTGCGAGAACGATCTGCGCGATGGCCGGACAGGTATAAAAGGCAGCCGGGTGCGGCGCAGAGAGTCAGTCTGATTTTGACTAGCGGAGTTGCCACGCGGAATAATTAAGCGAATATTTAAGTGTAAAGACAGTGAAGTGTAAACCTGTGAAATAAAGTGACTGTTGGTTTTGATTGACTGCGTTTGAGGAACTAAGTGTGTTTGTTTATTTCAAATTGCACAATCCAGTGATTCGTACTAGCCCACTAGAACTGGTATTTTCGTAACAATTGGTGTCAGAAGTGGGATTGTGCTACTGAATAAATAAAGGAAAAAAATTAAATAAAATTATAAAACGCAGACATGGTTAAACTCGAGCAACTGAAGGTGGACCAGCTGAAAAAGAAGCTGGCTGCCTGGAATTTGCCGACTGCTGGCGGAAAGGTGGAGTTGCAGCTGCGCTTGCGAGAGGCGTGTGAATCACGAGGCATCGATTGGGCTGCGCACGAGTTCGGAACGCAGGAGCTAGAGGCGTCGGGCAAAGTGGAGGAATCGCCTGCGGGTGCTGCGTCGATGCAAAGAACTGCTGCACCGGCTGCGCCACCACAAGCAATGGACATGAGCCAGCTAATGGTTGCAATGAAAGGCATGTTCGAGACTTCCAACCGTGAAATTTCGGCAAAAGTCGAAACTGCAAACCAAGAAATGGCAGAGCGAATGGAAGTCAAGCTTCAGGAAAATTCTGCGCGCTTGGAGCAGAAAAATGGACGAGCGGCTTAGGGAGGTACAGCCGCGAGAATGGTTGCCGCCGGTTCCGGAAAGTGTTGCCACCCGAGCGGAAGTGCCTACTTATGATGGGACTACGCCGTTCGATACATTCAAGCTACAATTCGACCTGGCTGCTCTGGAAAATCAGTGGACCGATGTAAGGAAAGGTCGGAGATTGGCGCTGGCTCTTAAAGGTGCTGCGGCTGAGGTAATAAAATCCGTTCCAGAATGTTTACGAAGTGAGTACGAGACCGTCATAAGGGCGCTGGCAGCCAAATACAGCGACGAGCACAACAGAACGCTGTACTACTGTGAGCTGAAGAACCGCAGGCAAAGATCCAACGAGGCGCTGCAGACATATGCAGCGGACATTGAGCGGCTCGTGCAGCTGTCCTACCCGTCCTTCGGCGCTGATGATCTCGAGAGGATGAAGATTGAGGCATTTATCGAGGGTCTTCATGATCCGGAGACACGTCGCAGTGCGTTGATGATGGGCAAGCCGACATTTAGGGAGACGGTGACCAGCGCGATGACATACGAGGCGACATGGATTGGGAGCACTCGGTATGCACCTGCAAGGATACACCAGATCCAGCCGGACAACGACATTGCGATCCAGGCAATAAGCTCTGAGCCGCCGCGCAGGCCACGGGTGGTCTCCTCTAAAGTTGTATGCTGGGTATGTGGCAAGCAGGGCCACATATCACGAGACTGCCGCCAACGAGAGAAGCGTTCCCGTTCTCGATCGCAATCGCCTGAAGCGAGGAATACTGACAACCGAGGCCCAGCCAACAAGCGCAGGGCTGAGGACGGCGAGTCGTTAAACTAAAACGGGTCAGCCCAAAGGGGCGTGAGCTGATCCCCACAATCTGCCGCCCCACCGTCCTTGTCACACAGCTGAAACGACAGCCCAGCAGCTTGACAATTGAAGGAAGGATAGATGGAAAGCTGTTCGTGTTGACGTTGGATACTGGAGCGTCATATTCGATCATAAAAAGGAAGCTGCTGAAGAGCTGGGAACCGCTGCATGGCATACAGCTGCGGACTGCGACTGGCGAGCGTGCGCCGGTAAGAGGGAAAGTTACAAAAACGATTACTATCGGCACCAGCAGCCTGGAACATGAGTTCATCGTCGCGGATATAATGGACGACGTGATTATCGGCGTGGATTTCATGATTAGGCACGGTTTTACGCTGGACCTGAAAGGACATGTGCTGAGATATGCCAACGTTGAATTCCCGCTGCACACCGGCTATGAGCGAAGCGTGGCGGTAAAGAAGGTTGTATCGTGTCAACACCAGAGGATACCAGCGAATTCTGAGGCGATTGTGTGGGCAAAGGTGGACGAGGACGAGGGGACGAGTCGGCTGTGGGTTGTAGAAGCACCGAAACAAGGACACGACAACATCATCATCGGACGTACATTAGTGAAACCTAGGAATGGCAGAATACCGGTCAGAATACTGAACCCCCTGAATGCACCCAGATATGTCGGGAAAGGTGAGGTAATTGGCGACTGTAAGGAAGCTGTAGCAGTGGTCAATTGCGAGAGTAGCCCGCCGGAAGATAATAAGAAGAGCGGTTTTAATATGGACGCCATACCGCAGGAGAACCAGTGGAGCAGCGAGTTGACGGCCAAGCAGAAACAGAAGGCAAGGTCACTCCTGCAGCACTATGGGGCAATATTTGCGGCAGAGGCAGGCGGAAGAACAGCCATAGTGAAGCACAACATCGACACCGGAAGTGCAAAACCGATTCGCCAACCGCCAAGACGAGTTCCTCTGGCCAAGAGGGAAGAGGTCACAAACTTGATCGAAAACATGCGGAAAGAAAAGGTCATAGAGCCTTCTTCGGGCCCCTGGTGTTCGCCGGTCGTGCTAGTCAAGAAAAAGGATGGCAGTACCCGGTTTTGTGTGGACTATCGGAAGCTCAATGATGTGACCAAGAAGGACAGTTATCCACTACCGCGGATCGATGACACCCTGGACACGCTGTCAGGTACACAGTGGTTCTCCACGCTCGACTTACGCAGCGGCTATTGGCAGGTAGAGCTTGCAGACAAGGACAAGGAGAAGACGGCTTTCAGTGTGGGCGATGGTTTGTGGCAGTTCACCGTCATGCCGTTTGGACTCTGCAACGCACCAGCAACATTCGAGCGGCTAATGGAACGCGTGCTAAAGGGGCTGCATTGGCGGACGTGCCTGGTGTACCTCGACGACATAATCGTGATGGGTAAAAGCTTCGACGACCACCTGGGAAAGCTAAAGGAGGTATTCGAGCGGATACTAAAAGCTGGGCTTAAACTCAACCCGAAGAAGTGCTCGCTGTTCCAAAAAGAGGTCAAGTATCTGGGTCATACGGTTTCTGCCCGCGGAGTACATACGGATGAAGGCAAAATCACGGCGGTGAAGGAGTGGCCCCGGCCACGCAATCTACACGAACTCCGCAGCTTCCTGGGCCTGTGCACATACTACCGCCGATTTGTTCCGGGATTCGCGAACATAGCCAGCAGCTTGCACAAACTGACGAAAAAGAGCCAAGCCTTCGAGTGGAACGAAGAGCAGGAGCAGGCTTTTGTGCGTCTGAAGGAAAAACTGTGCACTGCTCCAATTCTGGCCTTCCCCGTGCCTGGAGAGATGTTTGTGCTGGATACGGATGCAAGCGGGCATAGTATTGGCGGTGTGCTCTCACAGATAATAGACGGCCAAGAACAAGTGATAGCATACTACAGTAGGATTCTGTCGAAACCGGAACGCAACTACTGTGTGACGCGGAGAGAACTGCTGGCGGTATTGGACTGCGTAAAACACTTCCACAAATATCTGTATGGACAAAGGTTTCGCCTGCGCACAGATCATGCGGCATTGAGATGGCTCCTGAACTTTAAAGATCCTGAAGGGCAATTGGCGCGGTGGATCGAGCGACTGCAGAGCTACGACTACACGATAGAGCATCGCAAGGGCAGTAGCCATGGAAATGCCGATGCCTTGTCACGCCGTCCGTGCAAAGTCGAATGCAGGCAGTGCTCGCGAGCCGAAAGCAAAGAACAGATAGTGGACGTCCGGTTGGTAAGCGTTATGCCAGAGGAACAGTGGTCTGCGGAGAGGCTACAAAAGGACCAGCGCGAGGATGCGGATCTTGCAAAAATCGTCGAAGGCAAGGAGCAAGGCGCACGTCCAGACTGGCGGGAGATGGCCGGTGAAAGCCCGATCGCTGCCGCATGCAGCAGTACAACGTGGGAGCGCCCTTCGAGCGGATTGCTATGGACGTCGCTGGCCCATTCCCAGTCAGCACTCAAGGCAACAAATATGTGCTGGTGGTAATGGATTACTTCAGCAAATGGCCCGAAGTGTACCCTATTCCTAACCAGGAGGCCGCTACGATCTCGGAAAAGCTGGTAAACAACTGGGTAGCCAGGTTCGGAGTTCCGTTGGAGTTGCACTCAGATCAAGGCCGGAATTTCGAGTCTGCGGTATTCAAGGAAGTGTGTGAGCTGCTGGGGATAAGGAAAACTCGTACCACTCCTTTGCACCCACAGTCCGACGGCATGGTGGAACGTTTTAACCGGACACTGGAAGAATATCTGCGGAAGGTGGTAGGCAGGCATCAAAAGGATTGGGACACGCATATCCCCCTGTTCCTGATGGCGTATAGGTCAGCCCCGCACGACACGACATCACTCACTCCGGCCCGAGCAGTGTTCGGCACAGAGTTGCGGTTACCCGCTGACTTGAAGTTCGGGGTGGTCAGCACGACGGGAGGCGCTAGGACTGACTACGTGGTCAATAAGCGGGCGGAACTGGAGGAAATTCACCAGTTCATAAGGAGCCGCACCAAACTCGTCAGCGATAAGGCGAAAGCCCGATATGATCTGCGAGCCAACTCAGCAGGGTTCCAGGAAGGCGATCTGGTAATGCTCTACAACCCGCAGCGGAGGAAAGGGTTGTCTCCGAAACTGCAAACGTCATGGGAAGGACCTTACACAGTCGTGACTAGGATTAACGACGTGGTCTACAGGATTCAACGTTGCAGCAATAAAGGCGCTAAGCTGAAGGTAGTCCATTTGGAGCGCCTGGCGCCTTATCACAGCGGAACCTCGGCACTTGTTCGGGTCGAACAAGTCTAAGTGGTGGGCAGTGTAACGATAAGACAGTCTGTCGCTGTGCAAAGCAACCCTGTCGCTACGCGCCGTGCTATAATTCAATCTGGCAACGACGGCCGCGATAATAAGGGAAACTTTTAGGCCAACCTGGCAATGATGGCAACTTTTAGTCCAACCTGGCAATGATGGAAACTTCTAGTCCAACCTGGCAATGATGGAAACTTCTAGTCTAACCTGGCAATGATGGTCGCGATCATCATGGAAACCGTTAGTCCACTCCGGAATGTGCGAGAACGATCTGCGCGATGGCCGGACAGGTATAAAAGGCAGCCGGGTGCGGCGCAGCGAGTCAGTCTGATTTTGACTAGCGGAGTTGCCACGCGGAATAATTAAGCGAATATTTAAGTGTAAAGACAATGAAGTGTAAACCTGTGAAATAAAGTGACTGTTGGTTTTGATTGACTGCGTTTGAGGAACTAAGTGTGTTTGTTTATTTCAAATTGCACAATCCAGTGATTCGTACTAGCCCACTAGAACTGGTATTTTCGTAACAATATTATAAGTTCAAATTAAATACTTACCGATTATTACACTAAAAAACTGCTCAATTATACTGTGCGCTATATTTTCGTACAAGAAGTATGTTAACTTCACCTTAAAGGCTTGAATAATATTAGCAGTTTTTAGATCACTTTCCAGCACTTGCGAATTTCCGTGGTTAAAAATGCGTCTTAACCAATTAATTACAATTTCATCCAGCCACTGAAAAATATTTAGATGGGTTTTATTATAGAATCAAAAAGACAAAATATAATCTATACTGTAATATCTATACTGTTTTTATTAGAGACGGAATACTTTAAATTGGCAACATTGTTTTCTGTGACAGCCGATTTGAAAGTTCTCGGTTGCTCGCTGTCACTGTGCCGTTGCGAAGCAGTATTGGAATATTAGAGAACGAGTTGCGCTCCGAGCATGGCATACTTTTGGGGCAATTTGGGGATACTGGGATGTTCGAGAACAACTCGGGGCGATACTGGGATGTTCGAGAACGAGTTGCGCTGCAAGCAAACAGATATAAATGGCATCAGGATACAGCGCAGAGGGAAATGCTTGGTTTTGGTAGTGCAATGAGTAACAAGTGTAGAAACAGTAGAGTGTAAACTTTTAAATTTACCAGGAGAAGACGCTTTTGCTCCGCCAGAGTTAGTCTCTATACTGGTGAGGTACTGTGAGCAGAAGAAGCTGCCTCTGGTCCTTGGATGTGATGCCAACGCACACAGCGAAGCCTGGGGAAGCAGCGATACAAACCAAAGTAAACTAGAAATCTTTAATATGCGAAACACACCAATGTTTGTAACCAGTGCGAGAGAGGAGGTCCTAGATATTTCCATAGGAAATACTCTAAGCTCCGGACTGGTTGGAAACTGGAGGGTATCCAGTGACCATAGAATTATGTCGGACCATAGAATTATAAGGTTCGACATTGTGAGGGCCGCTTGGGTCAGGAGAATTCTAAGAAATCCCAGAAAGACAGACTGGGAAAAGTTTCATGAGATACTTAGTGCAAACTCCACCAATCTGGGGGAGGGGACAAAATCAGGAACTCATTGGAGCTGGAAGCAGCAGTAGCGTGCTTCAATAAGACGATTATTGACGCATACGAAACTAGCAGTCCTGTTAGTAAGGTAGAATCTTCCAGGGATGTACCCTGGTGGAATAGGGACCTCAGTACACTGCGATGTAAGGTTCGCAGGCTTTTCAACCAGGCTAAACGTACCGGGAGTTGGTCCGAGTATAAAAATACCAAGACCCAATACAATAAGGAGATCAGGGAATGTAAGCGCAGGAATTTTAGAAATTTCTGTGAAAATATAAAACAAACCTCAGAAGCATCTAGACTCTATAAGGTTGTGGCAAAAGGCCACAGTCTGTCCTCTACTAGCCTCAGGAAGAGCAACGGGGAGTTTACAGAGAGTGAGGAGGAGAAGGCAAAGCTACTCCTGGATACTCACCTCCAGGGGTCTGTTGCTTGTAGAGGAACGGGGCAGGCTGAGGTGCGCTTCTAGCAGCGCAAAAAGCTTGCTACGTTCTTGTCCAACGCTCCTGGGAAGGAATAAAGTGGCGTGGTGTGTCTTGGGGACATCATCGCCAAGGTACACACGAAGCCCTACCCCTTTTCAATCTTCCAGCTTCGGAACTACCTGCTGAAGCCAGTCTGCAGTACCTTGGTTACTGCAGTCTAGAAGCAGGTGTCCCGGCCGGAAGTGAATGCCACTGAACACTAGTGGGGTGGCCCACCCTTTCGCTATCTCCCCCACGATAGCCTCCTCGAGAAAAGAGAGCTCCTCCTTACTCAGAGTCTTTTGGGGATATTCCGTAGGCAGGACCGCTACTCGAATGGCCTCAGGTGTTCTGAGGACACTCGAGTAGGTCGCGCCCGTCATTGGATTATCCCCAGACTGATTGCTATATTGGGGCTTGCCCATCCTACGTCAGTCATCCGTAGGATAGCCCTCTTCGCCTGGGTTTGTATACAAATGTAAGTAAAAAGGTGTAAGTTCAAGAAGAACCTCCATGGGTGCTGTCGGACACGTTCTCATAGCCCCTGTTATGCACACACATGCAAGTCTTTGGAGCTTACTGAGCGCCCTGAGGGTGGTCAGCTGTCAGACGAAATTTCGATAACGACGCTGCTGGAGATGGACGTTGATGCCTCTCCTAAACTCTAACCTTCGGGACATGAAGGTTGTTCAAATCAACCTTCATCACGCGAAGGCGGCATCGGCCGTCCTAGCGCAAAAGTTCACCCGAGACCACATCGGGGCGGCGCTAGTTCAGAAGCCCTTGTGCTATAACGGAAGAGTCTGCGGACTGAACTCGCAACATACCAGGGTAATTTATGATACAAGGCATAAGATACCTCGTGCCTGCATCATTATTGAGAAAAATACTAACTATATTTGTATTTCAGAGCACATGGCCAGGGATTTAGTAGCAGCGGCGCACAGTGGCTCAATTTGTCATTTCAGGTTGCAAAATGAATAACTCCTGAACGAATAGAGATAATTGGAAACTTTTTTTTTTGCTGTTGATTAGAAATTCATCAGGCTATTGTATTCTCAAAAATAAAGTCAATCGAAGTACAGGGTGCTACGTAATACGAGTATTTTGTCAAAGTTCGGCTTACTGTAAATAAGAATAATGCGAGCAACAATAATAAGTTTTAGTTGCAAAACTAATGAAAATGCATTAAAAAGGATGAAAAGTAATAAGAAATTTAAGGGGGGTTTCTACCTTGTGCGGTCAAAAAAATCGATTTTTTTTTTCATGCATTTTTGGATTAATACATGATTGTAGAATACGCTCCCAAAATTTGAAGTTGAAATCTTTCGAATTACGGAAGCAATTTATCGAAACAGGTAGCGGTGTCGAGCGCGCCGAGCCGCTGAAGCAAAACTTTGAACGCGTTTTTCTCAAAACTACATTTTTTGACCTTGCGGAAGTGATTTAGGCCACACGAGTTGAGCAATAGCTACGAAATTTTAAACAGTCATTTATCAAGGTCTTAGCTATGGCACGAACTAGGATCTTCAAGAAATAATAATAATTTCTCATTAAAAATAGAAATTTGTATTGAAAAAAGTAGGTAAAAATTGAGTTTTTTAGTCAAAATCGCATATATCCTTCATTTTTCATTTTTTTTTTAAATCCTAGTTCCAGCCATAGACAAAAGGATACAGAATAAGAAATAATTTAATTTTTGTGTTTCAAGTCATCTCAAACAGCGGCAGGACTTCCGCGAGTAAGGAAGTCCTGCCGCCATTGCTCGATGGCCCCCTCCCCCCTCTTTGCATCTTTTATCTTGAAACTTTTTTTACTTGTACAATAAACATATACCTACATCTGAAAAAATTTTCCAGTGTTTATCTTAAAAACCTTCCCATCAACAATTTTTCAAAAAAAACATGTTTTCTCGGCCGCACAAGGTAGAAACCTGCCTTAAGAAATAAGCTGAAAGAGTCAAGTTAAAGATAAAAATTAATAAATTTCGCTTTCAAAATTAGAACCAGAATTCGAAAAATGTACATAAAAAGTCAATTTTTCTTTGGACAAAAACAGTGCTAAAGTTTTATTATGACTATATTTGATGGGTAGCACATTGGGTGGGGTGGGAATACTGTTTTTTATTCTTTTAACACGACCCGGGTTTGCTGGTAAAACTGCTTCCACTATAACGCCTTTCAATTTCTCCTGATCCTTATTTTATTTTATGATCAAAGCTTCTGACAGTTGGGTGGTAGTTATTGTTTCCGTTGTCTCCATAAGCTTCCTTTTTTATTAAATGACGCACAGTCCTGAATGGACTTTTTCGGCCTTCCTTTTGCCGCCTTTTATGTCGATGGTTGGTCATCGCTTATGCTACATGCATCTCCTGCATCGAAGTAATTTGTTTTTTCCAACCACTCCTCATTATTCTGGACAAAAATGAATTTGGTAGAGTAAGTTCGGGTAATGTGATATGGTCGGGTAATGTGATATAGGTGCTTATTTCACAAGTGCGTTGACCCTTTTCAAAATTAACCTTTTTAAAACACCATAACAGCTAAAAAACTCGTGCTGCATGATTTTGGATGTGATTGCTTAAATAGTTTACCGTCAGTGTGATGAAGTGCTTTGAGTAGGCTTGCACAAGTTTTTGGTCACGAAGTTTGAAAGCATAAAAGGTACAAAAAAATATTATTACAAAGTTCGAGGCTAATCAGAACGCTCTTCTTAACAAAATTATTATTGTTTTTTATAATATTTTTTTTGCAAAAAGCCAATTTCGGGTAATGTGATATACCAAAGTTCGGGTAATGTGATATACGAGTAGTACGTAGAGTACGTACGTACGTAGTAGTACGAGAGTACGTAGTACATCACAGTACCAAAACTTATGACAGTAATACTATTTGTATACAGAAATGTTTATATGCCTTATTTTATACTATTTGAAGTGGAATATTCTCAAAAATCTGTTATGGTTAAGTTTTAGATAAAAAAAATCCATGAAATCATGTTTCTCGATAAAAATTGTTAACCTTTGGTTTACCCCGTCAGATTGTGATTTTCCAAAAAAATGAGAAACACGTCTCTAATTATTTTTGATTTGGAGTATTTTCAAGTTTGAAACTAATAGGCCTGTTAATAACGATTTTTCGGGTATATCACATTACCCGCCGATGGTATATCACATTACCCGCCACTTTTATCAGACGCCAATATTTGGATATTTTGATTTTGAATTAAAAAACTCGTCAACAGTTTATCTGAAAGAGTTAATAATCATAGATATACTAAATAATGCATCAGTGAACAGTTTGAGACCAAAAAAAGTGTGTTTTAAGGCAAAATGTGCCGGGAATCGCTGAAAAACAAACAGGTATATCACATTACCCGAACTTACTCTACGGTTTGCTGCAATCCATTTCAACTTTGTAGTGCGATAAGTCCTGGATATCTTCTCTTTAGTCAGTTGGCTGCAGGCAAACTTCCTTCGACGTAACCAATTTCTTTAGTGACAGCCAGAACAAACTTCTCCTTTGTCTTCGAAATAGTAAATATTTCAAACAGCTTCGAATTTTTCAAAAACATCTTTGAGCTTCTTCTTCGGTTTAATTGCAGTGGCGGAGTTGAAGTGATGTTTAGTTCAAATTAAATTCGAAACTAACTTCACTTACTCCAAACTACTTTATTTATAAGTAGGATTTGCATATGCATTCAAATAGCAGGTACTAAGCTTCTAGTACTAGCAGGTACCTAAACAGTTGTTAGGTTTTCCCGCGTTGAGGTATTTCATTTCATTTCATTTATTTCAAGTCTACAGTAAATGAACTTACAGACTAGGCAAACAACAATATAAGAACTTAAAAATAGAATAACAATAGGAATAGAACTTAAGAATAGAATAACAATAAGAATGACATTATTTATAAAACAGCCCAGACACATAAGTGAGTTTTAGACAGTGCACATAGATACTTATAACAGTTGGGCTGAAAAGTTCGTATCGTTTTATAGAAAAACAAATTTTTTTGGAAAAATTCGATTTTATTATTCAACATAGTTGCCATCGAGAGCGATACACCGATTATAGCGATCTTCCAACTTTTCAATACCATTTTTGTAGTACGATTTGTGTTTAGCCTCAAAATAGGCCTCTGTTTCGGCGATTACTTCCTCATCGGCTTTAAATTTCTTTCCAGCGAGCATTCTCTTGAGATCTGAGAACAGGAAATAGTCGCTGGGGGCCAAATCTGGAGAATACGGTGGATGCGGAAGCAATTCGAAGCCCAATTCATGCAATTTTACCATCGTTTTCCCCGATTTGTGACACGGCGCATTGTCTTGATGAAACAAAACTTTCTTCTTCTTCAAATGGGGCCGTTTTTTCGCCATTTCGCCCTTCAAACGCTCCAATAACGCTATATAATAGTCGCTGTTGATGGGTTTTCCCTTTCCAAGATAGTCGATGAAAATTATTCCATGTGCATCCCAAGATACGGACGCCATAACCTTACCGGCCGACTGTTGAGTTTTTCCACGCTTTGGATTCGGTTCATCGCGTGCAGACCACTCAGATGACTGCCGACTGGACTCCGGAGTGTGGTGGTGGATCCATGTTTCATCGATTGTCACATATCGACGCAAAAATTCACTTCTATTGCGGTTGAACAGCTCCAAACATTGCTCTGAAGCATCGACACGTTCTTGTTTTTGGTCGATTGCGAGCTCGCGCGGCACCCACTTTGCACATAGCTTTCGCATACCCAAATATTCATGAACGATATGTCCAACACGTTCCGTTGATATATTTAGAGTGTCAGCTATACTTGTACAAATCAACCTCAATTTACGATCTTCCAAAATCATTTTGTGGATTTTTTTGATGTTTTCGTCCGTAACAGCCTCTTTTGGACGTCCACTGCGTTCATCGTCTTCGGTGCTCATATGGCCTGTACGGAATTTAGCAAACCACTTACGAATAGTTGCTTCACCCGGCGCAGAGTCCGGATAACACACATCAAACCACTTTTTGGTATCAGTAGCACTTTTTTTCATCAACAAATAGTGTTTCATTAAAACACGAAATTCCTTTTTATCAATTTTTTTCAAAATAACAAAAGTTGCTTCACTCAAAATGATGTATCTGACAAATTAATAACCAGACAGCTGTCAAATTTATACACGTTTCTTTTGAAGGTTGGTACTACCCAAAAATGATACGGATTTTATTCTAGTGGCGCCATCTCATAGAAACGATACGAGCTTTTCAGCCCAACTGTTAGGTTATGAAAAAGGATGTTGGATGACGAATTTATGGACTCTTGCCTTGAACATATCGAGATCATAAGTGCTGGGGAAAATATCTACAGGAGACCATTCCACAATCGCACTGTAGGTGCCAGAAACGAACTTTCTCTGTAGTGCATATTGCGCTGGAGCATCGTTTCAACGTGGAATGCATGGGCGCCAGTGCTCAAACGAGTTGCCCGTGGGAATACCCGGAGCCATGGCAGCAAGCTGCTCATCTCCACTGAGCAATTACCTAAAAAGTAACATAACACCACACATGCCACGTTTCGACGATATTCCAAGAAGTTTATAGAGCTGGATGCACTACTGTCCCCTATAAGCTTAATTGCACGGTTTTGCGCCTGGTCCAGGAGCTCCAAATAAGTTTTTGAAGCCCCCGCCCATAGGTGCGAGTTAAACTCCATTTTAGGTCGGATATAGGTGGTGTATGTAAATAATGCGGAGATCGGACGGAGTGAAATATATTTTGCACCGCTTTAGGAAGCCGAAGCACTTGGCTGCTTCTTTTGACACGTCAAAAATATGATCATTCCAACGAAGATCGTTCTTAATGGACATGCCCAGAACATCAAGAGCTGCCGATTCCGCAATTCTTATCCCAACCATAACCAAGGATGTGTGGAGATTCGTTTGTGGGATAAAAGGTTACATTGGGTCTTGCGAGGATTAAAATCGGCCTTGTTCGCTTGAGCCCACTTGAAGATTGTTTGTAAGTCACTGTTGAGTGTATTACTCATACGGAGTCGTTTTCTTTCAATGGGGCGCTTTGTGAAGGAGTATGAATGACAAATGGTGCTGTCATCCGCAAACGAGTAGATAGGACAACAGGTCGTTGATAAAGATAAGGAAAAGGGTTGGAGAAAAGACCGAACCCTGCGGCACTCCCGAAAGTTTAGAACACTACGGTTCCATTTCTCGGTGAGGACCGCTACAAGGTCTCCCGTCGTTCGCTGTCTCCGAAAGATATATTGGCGGTCGCTTAGCAGTCTATTGTGCTCCAGGTAGTTCACAAGCTTAAAGTTAACAATGCTACCCATTGCTTTATAAAGCACCGAACAAATTGCTATGGGTCGGTACTTCGCCGGAGTCTTGCCTTTTTGGGAACTGGTTGAACATTTGCTACTTTTCAACATGTCGGAAATACACCTGTAGTGTATGATATGTTCAAAACAGGGACCGGAAACAACAGTTATTTATGAAGACATTTGAAAAAACTTATTAGGAAGGAAAGGTCATACAACTAAATGAAATATACCAATACATTTCTTTTCGCACCGAGAATCAAACTTGGCAATACACTTTTTTCTAAGTTTTATGGAAAAATTAAAAAATAAGAACATTTTTTATTTATATTTAAAAAATCCTTTAATATTGCTACGATAAGGCACTATGTGCCGTACTGTACTATGCCTGAATGCTTTTCCAAGCATACTTTTAGGCATGCACTTTGGAGTACGGCCAGTTGGCTGTTATTCCGATATGGCAAGGATGGTTCGCGAAAGGTGATGGACTTTGCTAGAACAATCGAGATAGAGACCACAACTAGAATGTGCAAGAAACTCCAGCGCGATAAGAAAACTAGTATAAAAGCAGCGGTGTGCAGCGCAGGGAGTGGAGTCTTAGTTGAATAAGCAAAGTGTAAATCTGTAAATAAAGTGATTGTTGGTTTCTGACTGCGTTTGCGCTGAGTAATTGAAGTTGTTTTATTTTCAAACACAATCGAAACGAACCTTGGAAAACTCATATTCGTAACATTTGGTGTCAGAAGTGGGATTGTGCCACTGAAAATAAACAAGGAAAACAGAAATAAAATAAAATCATAAAAACGCGGACATGGTTAAACTCGACCAGCTAAAGAAGGAGCTGGCTGCCTGGAATTTGCCGAGTGCAGGCGGGAAGGTGGAGTTGCAGCTGCGCTTGCGAGAGGCGTGTGAATCACGAGGCATTGATTGTACTGCGCACGAGTTCGGGACGCAGGAGTTAGATTCGTCGGCCAAGGTAGAGGAATCGGCTGCTGGTGCTGCGTCGCTCCAGAATACGGCTTCAGCGGCTACGCCACTACAAGCGTTGGACATGAGCCAGCTAATGGTTACACTTAAAGGCATGTCGGCGCAAATGGAAACGGCGAAGCGAGAAATGGCAGCGAAACTGGAAACTACTAATCAGGAAATTTCGGCAAAAGTCGAAACTGCGAACCGAGAAATGGCGGAAAATTCTGCGCGCATAGAGCAGAAGGTGGAGGCTATTTCCGATAGGCTAAATGTGAAGGTAGAGCACCTGGGAGCTCAAGTGGAACACTTGGATAAACGAGTCGACGGCCTGGATGATTCCCTGAACAGACGAGTTGACGACCTGGATGAGTCCTCAAACAAACGAGTTGATAGTCTGGAATATTCGGTGAACAGAAAAATCCACGAGCGGCTTAGAGAGGTGCAGCCAAGAGAATGTTTGCCGCCGGTCTCGGAAAGTTTTGCCACCCGAACAGAAGTGCCTACTTGTGATGGTGTTACGCCGTTCGATACATTTAAACTGCAATTCGACTTGGCTGCTTTGGAAAATCAGTGGACCGATATCAGGAAAGGTTGCAGATTGGCACTGGCGTTGAAAGGGCCTGCGGCTGAGGTAATCAAATCGGTTCCAGAATGTGAAAGAAGTGATTACGAGGCCATCATGAGAGCGTTGGCAGCGAAGTACAGCAACGAGCACAACCATACGCTGTACTACTGTGAGCTGAAGAACCGTAGGCAAAGAGCCAACGAGGCGCTGCAGACATATGCAGCAGATATTGAGCGGATTTAAGGAGACGGTGACCAGCGCGATGACATATGAGGCGACATGGATTGGAGGCACTCGGTATGCACCTGCAAGGATACGTCAAATCCAGCTCGACAGCGACATTCCGATCCAGGCCATAAGCTCTGAGACACAGGTCAGACCACGGTTGGTTTTCTCTAAAATTGTTTGCTGGACATGCGGCAAGCAGGATCACATAGCACGGGACTGCCGCCAACGAAAGAGGCGTTCCCGTTCTCGATCGCAATCGCCTGAAGCAAGGAATACTTACAATCGAGGCTCAGCCAACAAGCGCAGGGCTGAGGACGACGAGTCGTTAAACTAAAACGGCTCAGCCCAAAGGGGCGTGAGCTGATCCGCACAACCTGCTGAACCACCGTCCTTGTCTCGCAGTTGAAACGACAGCCCAGCAGCTTGACGATTGAAGGAAACATAGATGGAAAGTTGTTCGTGTTGACACTGGTACTGGAGCGTCATATTCGATCATAAAAAGGAAGCTTCTAAAGAACTGGGAACCACTGCATGGCATACAGCTGAGGACTGCGACTGGCGAGCATGCGCCGGTAAGAGGAAAAGTAACAAAAACAATTGCTATCGGCACCAGCAGCCTGGAACATGAGTTCATTGTCGCGGATATAATGGACGACGTGATTATCGACGTGGATTTCATGATTAGGCACGGGTTTACGCTGGATCTGAAAGAAAATGTGCTGAGGAATGCGAACGGCAGCCGCCGTGGCTCAGTTGGTTAGTGCGTTGGACCGCGAGTCGCAGGCAGCAGGTTCAAATACTGCCTGTAATAACACCTAAAAAAATAACGGGAAAACTCGTTTTCTCTTTCGGTGGCTGTCCTCTCAGCTGGAAATGGCAAACCTCTGAGAGTAAAAATTGCTTATCAAAAAGCTCTCAACCTGCCGCTCGGAACCGGCATAAAACTGAAGGTCCCTTCAACCCGGCCTTAGTCTCGCGCAAGCGGGCTGTCGTGCCAGTCAATTATTAAACAAAAAAAATTATTATGCGAACGTTGAATTCCCCCTGCACACCAGCTATGAGCGAAGCGTGGCGGTAAGAAAAGTTGTCTCGTGTCAACACCAGAAGATACCAGCGAACTCCGAAGCGATTGTGTGGGCAAAGGTGGACGAGGGCGATGGGACAAGTCGGCTGTGGGTTGTAGAAGCGCCAAAACAAGGATATGACAACATAATTATCGGACGTACATTAGTGGAACCCAAAAAAAACCAGTGGAACCCAAAATACCAGTCAGGATGCTCAGCCCACTGAATACACCCAGATATGTCGGAAAAGATGCGGTCATTGGCGAGTGTAGAGAGGCTGAAGCAGTTGTCAATTGCGAAAACAGTCCAACCGGAGAAAGTAGGAAACGCGGTTCTAACATGGACGCCATACCGCAGGAGAACCAGTGGAGCAGCGGCAACCGCCAAGACGAGTTCCTCTGGCCAAGAGGGAAGAGGTCGCAACTTTAATCGAAAACAAGGGTAAAGAAAAGGTCATAGAGCCTTCGTCAGGCCCTTGGTGTTCGCCGGTCGTGCTAGTCAAGAAAAAGGATGACAGTACCCGGTTTTGTGTGGACTATCGGAAGCTCAATGACGTAACCAAAAAGGACAGTTATCCATTACCTCGAATCGATGACACCCTGGACACACTGTCAGGCACACAGTGGTTTTCCACGCTCGACTTACGCAGCGGCTATTGGCAGGTGGAGCTTGCAGACAAGGACAAGGAGAAAACGGATTTCAGTATTGGCGACGGGTTGTGGCAGTTCACCGTCATGCCGTTTGGACTCTGCAACGCACCAGCGACATTCGAGCGGCTAATGGAACGTGTGCTAAACGGGCTGCATTGGCGGACGTGTCTGGTCTACCTGGACGACATAATCGTGATGGGTAAAAGCTTTGACGACCACCTGGAAAAGCTGAGGGAGATATTTGGGCGAATACAAAACGCCGGCCTTAAGCTCAACCCAAAGAAGTGCTCGCTGTTTCAAAATGAGGTCAAGTATCTGGGTCACACGGTTTCCGTTCGCGGAGTACATACGGATGAAGGCAAAATCACAGCGGTGAAAGAGTGGCCCCGACCACGCAATTTACACGAACTCGGCAGTTTCCTGGGCCTGTGCACATACTACCGAAGATTCGTTCCTGGATTTGCGAACATAGCTGGCAGCTTGCACAATCTGGCGAAAAAGAATCAAGCCTTCGCGTGGGGCGAGGAGCAGGCGCAGGCTTTTGCACGACTGAAGGAAAAACTGTGCACTGCTCCAATTCTGGCCTTCCCCGTGCCTGGAAAGATGTTTGTGCTGGATACAGATGCAAGTGGGCATAGTATTGGTGGTGTGCTATCACAGATAATAGATGGCCAAGAACAAGTGATAGCATACTACAGATACTACTACTGTGTGACACGAAGAGAGTTGCTGGCAGTATTGGAATGCGTGAAACACTTCCACAAATACCTGTAGGGGCAAAAGTTTCGCCTGCGCACAGATCATGCTGCCTTGAAATGGCTACTGAACTTTAGAGATCCTGAAGGCCAACTGGCGCGGTGGCAGCGGCTGCAGACCTACGTCTACGCTATAGAGCATCGCAAGGGTAGCAGTCATGGAAATGCCGATGCCTTGTCACGCCGTCCGTGTAAAACCGAATGAGCAGATAGTGGACGTCCGATTGGTAAGCGTTATGCCAGAGGAAGAGTGGTCTGCGGAGAGGATACAAAAGGACCAGCGCGAGAATACGGATCTTAAAAAAATCATTGAACGCAAGGAGCAAGGCGCACTTCCAGAATGGCAGGAGATGGCCGGTGAGAGCCCGATCGCGAAGGCTTACTGGGCACAGTGGCAAAGTCTGCGGCTGACTGATGGCTGCCTATACTGCGAGTGGGAGAGTGAGGATGGCCGGACCAGCAATTCTCTAATTGTAGTCCCGAAATGCAGGATCAACGAGGTGATCGAAGCATACCACAACGACTACAGCGGAGGGCACCTAGGAGGACGATTCTACTGGGTAGGATGCCAGGAGTCTGTAGCCGATTGGATTAAGAGCTGTGAACGATGTTCGGCTGCGAAAGGGCCGACAAGAAGATCTCGGGGCCGCATGCAGCAGTACAACGTGGGAGCGCCCTTTGAGCGAATTGCCATGGACGTCGCCGGGCCATTCCCACTTAGCAGTCAAGGCAACAAATATGTGCTGGTGGTAATGGACTATTTTAGTAAATGGCCCGAAGTGTATGCTATTCCTAACCAAGAGGCCACCACGGTCGCGGAGATTCTGGTAATCAACTGGGTGGCCAGATTTGCAGTTCCGCTGGAGTTGCACTCGGATCAAGGCCGGAATTTCGAGTCTGTGGTATTCAAGGAAGTGTGTGAGCTACTAGGAATAAGGAAAACTCGCACCTGTCCTTTGCATCCCCAGTCCGACGGCATGGTGGAACGATTCAATCGGACACTGGAAGAATATCTGCGGAAAGTAGTAGGCAGAAATCAAAAGGATTGGGACACGCATATTCCGCTGTTCTTGATGGCGTATAGGCCAGCCTCGCACGATACGACATCACTCACTCCAGCCCGAGCAGTGTTCGGCACGGAGCTGAGGTTGCCTGCTGACTTGAAGTTCGGAGTGGTCAGCACGACGGAAGGCGCTAGGACTGATTACGCAGTCAATAAGCGGTCGGAGCTGGAAGAAGTCCACCAGTTTTTAAGGGACCGTATCCAACTGGTCAGCGATAAGATGAAAGCAAAGAATATGAAGTAATATAGAACGCGCATCTCATACAAGCAAACGCGTTGTATGGCGGGTACTGCTGATAGTACCCTCTGTTATTGACAGCAGAACCCTCTGTTACTAACAGCAGAATTCTCTGTAACTTCAGTGTAACATGTGAGCAGAAGCAAAGAAAATAAACATACGAAGGCTTGCTTTACAAGCGCGAACGTAGTTTTATGGGTTGCGCTCTTTGGTTGCGCTCCCTGCAGCGAGTCTGCGTCCCACTGCTGCGGCGTGGGATCATTGGGAGATGAAGACGATGTGCTGTTGTTGTTGCGCTGGCGAAAAGCTGAAATTGTAAAATTTCTATTTTCTGGCTGGCTTTTGTTCTTCATCTATAAGCCTGCACGGCGTCGCATATTGCTCCTGGACTCATTGCCGACTGTAGTGTGCGCAAAATCATAGAAAAGAAAATAAAATATGGTTGGCATGGCGACTTATATGATCGCTACGAGCAATAAAAAAGAAATAAAATGAGTAATCAATAAAGCCAATTAAAAAGGGACATTAAAAGAAAGGAAGACGTTTTTATTAGCCCGCAATAATTTTGTAAGTACCGTTGTTTGGAACTTTTTTTACGGCCCGCAAATAATGCTTGCTTAAAAGAACTAAAATAAGAAAATCTAATATTGTAAATTTATGGTCACATCATTCGCCATGGAACCTTTCAGGTGTAGAATATTTATACTATTTTTAAACATAGGCAGCCCTGAATAACATTTTTTTAAGGTTCTGTTTCGAAAACTGTCCGGGCCTGGCGGCTCTGCACGCAAGTTTCAAATCAATGGACCCAATAAATCAAGTTTATTTTACCCTGTGTTGAAGCCGTCAGATTCTTATGGCAGAATATTTGTCTAATTATTTATTTCTTTATTTAGTGCTTTAGTAGTGCTTTCGCCATATTGAAAGTCAATAGACCTATTCAATTATGTTTTCCATACAATCTTTTAACCCTTAGTTTGCCCGTTAGATTTCGATTTTCAAAAAAAAAAAAAAAATTAAAACACGTATCTAATTATTTTTGATTTCAAGTATTTTCACGAATTTTGAAGTCAATATGCCCACCAGTTCATTTTTGTTCGTAGTTTTCCCATATTCTTGTAGTCAACCATATGAAAATATAAACAAATAATTTTACTTGGAACTCGCCACGTAAACATTTTAAATTGGGATCAACCACCACAAATTTTTAAATCAATCAAAGCGCACCATTGGCCAGCAAAAAGCCATACACCACAAAAATTCTATTGATGGTGACATCAAAGCCAATGAAACTATTTGTTTGTTATTGTTATTTGAATTTGGTGACATTACAGCAATTTGTGCAGCAAGACCAATCGGCAACACAAAAAAGCATACACACAATAAACGACAACAACAAAAACATTAGCGAATCCCGAATCATCTTCGTTGAAACGACGATGACGATGCTTTGGTTCGTTGGTTGCTCTCCGCTTGCGCTTCGACAAACAAGATCAATAAACATACGTGCAAAAAACGATTGAGCGATCAATACGCCACAACAACCACCATTTCAATGTGCACGAGTGAAGCCGTTGCGAATAACAACATTGCTTTTTACTGTTGTCCTACGCAAATCTAACAGAAAATGTTATGAACTTAACATTCTCAAATGCCTACGCTTCGCTCTTCCCGCTCGCATCATAACAGCCGAAAACACTTTTGTGCCCACATGCGCGTTCTATATTACTTCATATTCTTTGATGAAAGCCAGATATGATCTACGGGCTAACACAGCGGGGTTCCAAGAAAGCGATCTGGTGATGCTTTACAACCCGCAGCGGAGGAAAGGTTTGTCTGCAAACGTCATGGGAAGGACCGTACAAAGTTGTGACCAGGATTAATGACGTGGTGTACAGGGTTCAACGCTGCGGCAACAGAAACGCCAGGTTGAAAGTAGTCCATTTGGAGCGCCTGGCGTCTTACTCCGGCGGAGCCTCGGCACTTGTTCGAGACGAACAAGTCTAAGTGGTGGGCAATGCTACGATAAGGCACTCTGTGCCGTACTGTACTATGCCTAAATGCTTTTCCAAGCATACTTTTAGGCATGCACTTTGGAGTACGGCCAGTTGGCTGTTATTCCGATATGGCAAGGATGGTTCGCGAAAGGTGATGGACTTTGCTAGAACAATCGAGATAGAGACCACAACTAGAATGTGAAAGAAACTTCAGCGCGATAAGAAAACTAGTATAAAAGCAGAAATGTGCAGCGCAGGGAGTGGAGTCTTAGTTGAATAAGCAAAGTGTAAATCTGTAAATAAAGTGATTGTTGGTTTCTGACTGCGTTTGCGCTGAGTAATTGAAGTTGTTTTATTTTGTTTGTTGTTTTTTTTTTTATTGAAGTTATTTTTATTTTTATTTTATATATATATATATATATATATATATTGTTACGAATATGAGTTTTCCAAGGTTCGTTTCGATTGTGTTTGAAAATAAAACAACTTCAATTACTCAGCGCAAGGTCAAACAAATTTAGTTTTAATATAAGGATTACAACTTTAAGGTCAAACAAATGTCTCCGCTTTCCACGACCACCGCGCGCTGTCAACTTTCATTTTCTACTGTCTGTTCTCCTGTGTGTTCTACTGTCCGTTTACTCCTTTTCTTAGTTTGTGTTGTCCGTCAGTGTTGTCATCGTAATCGTCCTCGTTTAGAGTTACCCTTCCTCCCTACATTCGGCCATCCTGTGATTCATCCGTCTCGGATGATAGACCCTCTTCGCCTTCTATTTGTTTCCACATTTTCATGTTATCACAACTAGTTGACGTCTTATTTGGGCCCTCGCCTTGTGATATTTTCTCCACGTCATAGCGACCATTCCTCTTCACTTTTGTCACCTTATATGGACCAAGGTATTCACTTGCCAATTTCCTGCCTGCTACGAACTGAGTCCTTTTTATTGCCACCAAGTCGTTTATCTTGTATTCATATTCTTTTTGCCTCTTCCTGTCGAAGTTAGTGCTGGCTTTTTGGATTTGCATCTTTACGTCTTCCCGGAGCCTTTTGCGTTCCTCGTCTCGTTCTAAAAGGAATTCTTCCTCGATTGCTTTCTTTAGACTGCTGCTTATATCACCTTTCATCTTTACGCCAAACATGACTTCGAATGGAGTGTATTTTGTTGAGCTGTGTACATGCGAGTTTATATCTTTCTGGACGTGGCCTACGAACTTATACCACTTGGGCGGATCATCGTTTGATAATTTGGCGATTATGGACAGGATCGATCTGCTGACGCGTTCCATCTGGCCGTTGCCTCTTGCCACACCGGTTGTTGTTGTAACGTGTTCGATGCTGTTGGTTTGACAAAACTCTGAAAACGCTTGCGACGTAAATGCTGCGCCTCTGTCACTAATCAAGCGGTTCGGGTTCCCAAAGACATCTGACCACTCTTTCAAACGGCGAACTACCTCGTCGACACCGCTTGTTTTAGTTGAAAAAAGCCACACAAACTTTGAGAAGCCATCGACCATTGCAAAGATGTATTTATATTGTTTTGAAGTTGAATCCATTGGACCGAGGTGGTCTACATGTAGAGTGTCTAAAGGACAGTCATTTTTCTCCACACAGTGTAGGTATCCTTCTTTCTTCCCTACTTTTTTGTTAAATATGATGCATTTAACGCAATTGCTAATATATTTATTGACTTTGCTTTCGATGTGAGGTATAAAATAGTGTTGCTTGAGATTATGAATTGTTTTTTGTGATGCGAAATGGCCGTCGTCGTGCGCGTTTCTAATGACTTCCCACTCCATCATTTTAGGCACTACCAACAACTCATGTCTCTCTACCATTTTATAAATCAGCCCGCCTTTACATTTATCATTTTCATACGGACCTGTTTTTGTGTGGGTCACGTAATTGGGCCTGCTTGAACTCTGTCTCCACTAGGTAAATATCACATGGATTTCTACTTAAGGAATCAACGTGGTTCATCCTGTCGCTTGAACGGTGTTAGATTTTATAGTTAAAATCCTGCAGGTATAGGATCCATTACCTTTCGCGGCACTTCTTTTTTCGTTGTAGTTTGTTTAAACGCAGAACAGTCCGTTACTAACTTGAACTCAGTTCCCAACAAAAACGGTCGAAACTTTTTTAAGGCCAAGAATGCCGCTTTTACTTCCAATATGTAGCTGTGTTGTTTCGCTTCTTGAGGCGTTGCCGTTTTGCTCCAAAAGAAAACTGGATGCATTTGGTTGTTTGATAATTGTAGTAAGGTGGCACCGAAACCCTCTTTCGACGCATCCGTGTGAAGCTCTGAGGTGGCGTTTTTGTTGTATATTTGCAATACCGGATACTCTGTGAGTGTTTTCTTCAAATTGGCTATCGCTTGTTGTTCTACTTCCTGCATTTTGAACGGTACGTCTTTTTTAGCAAGTGTGTCAACGGTCGAGCTATCTGTGCGTATCCCTTAATGAATTTGCGGAAGTAGCCTGTTAGGCCTAAAAATGATTGCACACCTTTTATGTTTTTAGGTGTAGGGAACTTTTCGACTGCTGTTATCTTATCTCTACCCGGCCAGATTTTGCCGCTTTCGATGGTATGGCCCAAAAAATCGATTCGATTCAGACCGTAAGTTGCTGCTGTTTCTAACACCCGCTTTAGCCGTTGTAAGCCTTCTTCGACCGACTCGCTGAATATCACAATGTCATCCATGTACAGCTCCATAATATTGTCATTTATTAGTGGTTGAAATATAAAGTTGACATATCTTATAACTGCTGCTGGAGAATTACAAAATCCAAACGGTGCTTTGTTGAACTCGAACAGACCTTCCTTGGTGACAAACGCAGTAAACTTCCTGCTTTCTTTTTCAATCTCCACATGAAAAAATCCGTTTTCCAAATCCATTGTTGTAAAATATTTCGCCGCATGGAGCTTCGCTATTACGTCGTCGATCACTGGGAAACCATCTTTCAGAACCATGGTATTTAGCACACATTTCAAGCGGATGGGGAAAGGGAGGCGGAGGGGACCTACAGTTTAACGCCGAATCCGAACGGTGATTGGCAGTTTTTTTTCACACTTGGAAGTTTTGCCATTGCCTGCCAAGAGCGCACTTATGCGATTCTTGTAATTCTCATCTGCTTCATGTGGATAGCGATAGAAGTAGATGAACGTTTCACCAGCTCGAGCTAGGAATCGAACCTAGGGCCTCGGTATGAGAAGCCAGCGCGCTACCCGCTGGGCTATCGAGGCCGACAAATCAATGATCATTGTTAAGGAGAGTTGGAATTGAAAATGTTTGTCTTAAAGAATGACCAAAAGTTCTTACTACCACGTTTGCCTTGAAGAACTTTTATCCTCTGGCGCTGTTCGAGTAGAAACTTTTGGCGCATTAGGATGGCATTGCATCGATTACTAGCCTGCTTACGCAACTGTTCAGTGGCGGCTTTTTTAATTGCCTGCCATGCTCTGAAAGCTTTCTCTTGGGACCTGATAGCAAGTCTGCATTTCTCATTAAACCAGAGATTGTCCTTAAGTTTAATGCAAATTTTCAGAGGACCTCATTCTTAGGAATATTATTTCTTCAACCATTTTGGCTGCGGCATTTATGTTTCTATCTAGAAAATACAATATCCAATTAAAATGGGCGAAAAATTTGTTAAGTCCACTCCAGTTAGCTTTATCATACATCCCATTAGGCGCATTATGCTGGAAATATGCGTAGCAAGAAAAAAAATCGAATTTCGAGTGTACCTTGTGATCAAATAAGAACGGGAATTTAAAAACAAAACGCAAAATTTTAATTTTTAATAAATTTCATTATTATCCCCTTCAAAATACTCTCCTTTTGCGTCAATACATGTATGGCAACGTTTGATCCAATTTTCCATACATTTTTTATAGGCCGCCAAAAGTATGGCCTTCAGTTCACGCAGCGAATTCTCTTTTATGACATCTATGGTCTCTCGTTCCCCGCAATGGCAATTTGAGTTTGGGAAATAGAAAAAAGTTACACGGGGCCATGGCTGGACTGTATGGTGCGTGGCTGATGACATTGGTCGAATTATTGGCCAAAAATTCCGAAATAATCAAGGCCGTATGAGATGGCGCATTATCGTAGTGTAAAATCCATGAATTGGGCCTTTTTCATGAATGGCCTCACGCAAACGACGCATAACGCCTAAATAGTATTCTTTATTGACCGTTTGGCCCTCCGGAAGGAATTCGTAGTGCACCACACCACGAATATCGAAGAAACCCGTATGCAAATTTTGATTTTGGACCGACTTTGGCGCTCTCTCTTCGGTTTTGGCTCATTTTCGAAACACCATTCGGAAGATTGTTGTTTCCCCATGTTTCGTCACCAGCAATCATGCGTTCGATTAATTTTGAGTCGCTGTCTGCGTTGAAAACCATCTGTTTGGCCACATCAACACGACGCTGTTTTTAACGAAATTCAGCTTTCTTGGCACCAGCCGAGAAGCGACGCGTTTCATGCCCAAAATATCAGTTAAAATGTGTTCGGCTGATCCAAATTAGATGCTCAACAGCACAGCACAGCAGTCTCTCTAATCGATACACAACGATTTTCCAACACGATTTGCGTCGCCGATTCATTTTTTTCTTCGGTAACAGACGTTGATGGCCGTCCAGGGATCTCATCGTGCTCTAGGCTCTCTCGGCCGCCTTTGAACCGTTTATACCATTCGTATACTCGTGTTTTCGACATACACGCTTCACCATACGCCTTTTGTAACATTTTCAATGAATCGGCACACGAAATTTCATTTTTAACACAAAATTTTAGGCACGCGCATTGTTCTACTTTTTCATCCACACACCAATTTTTCGACTTTCTCGTATAGACGCCGAGTATAGATGCGTCAAAATTTGACAGAACACCAATAAAAGTATTGCCAACGTTGAGAAAATAAAAATTTACCGATTGGATAAGCGCGGCAATTCAAAACTCCCGTTTTTGATCATAAGGTACCTAGCCCGTGAAATTTGAATATGTAACTGTTTCTAAAAATATCTTTATCTTTACACATTCGCCTTGCTGTTCTCCAAGCACTTTTGTTCCAACATGAGCATTCTACGTTTACATATTTCCATAATCTTCGATACGACTTACATTTTCAAGTTGCTTTAGGAAGCTTCTATCGAATATCCCGTGGCATGTGACACTAATATGCTGTTTAACGCATTTTTGGACCAACGACGTCAACGTTTGACCTGCAATGCCATCCAATAATCCCATTTGATGAAGCGCTTTATTGCTTCGGTTTATTAGATCATCCAAAGATAAGCAACAGCACTTGTCTGTAGATTGGTTGCAGCCATTGCATAGTGCACCTTTGGTTATTGTATCAATACCTGAAACTTAAAGCAACATATTACCAAAGTAAAACAATTCGAGGCTTAAGTGCAGAATAGCGTACCCTCGTGAAAAAAATTAATAAGTATGCTTATACAAAGAAGTTTGGCTCCTGAGTCTAACAAACTAAAAATTTTGCCTAGGAAACGCCTACAAAAGGCGTGGCACGAGGTCAAAGTTTAAAACTTTTATCAAAATAACTCAGTCAATTTGCAATCGATTTATACAATATGTATCAACCGAAAGGTCTTCTTCATACCTTTATTTTGATGTACCACATTATATACTTTATATCAGTGATGGGCACTAACACAACCAGGCATTTTGGCAATGTATGCGTGAAAAACACTGCACAAAATTAAGGCGTAAATTTTTTTAGCTCTAATATTTTAACTTGAAAAATATTGCTAGCGTAAAAATATCAAAGTCGGACGGACAGGTATAACAGGAACTAAAAAAAAGGAAAAGAAACAAAATTTGTATTTCCCATTCAACCTTAAACATTTTCTGATTTACATGAATACTCAGTGTACACAAAAACGTAAATATGCGCAGTATGCGAGCCGCAAACGAGCGTGAAGTTGCTCGTATGAAGTCTGACACGACACTGAAGCTGCGCTCGGAACTTCGCTGCTTTGTATTCGTATACGCGAGTAAGCGTCGCTGCTACTCGCGAGTAGCAGCGTGCCCTTATATCTATACTATTATATAAAGCCAAGTGTGACGTTGCTTTTTTGAGCCACAATCAGGCAAAAACCACTGAACCGATTTAGATGAAATAAGCACCAAACATATTTTTAGCTGGGGGAATGGTACATAGACTTTATGAGAATGACCACGTCCCCTTCTTACGCCCACTATGGTAACAAAACTCATCTAGGGTATCAAACGATTCAGCGTGTCATTGCAATATGGGTATCAAACGATTCAGCGTGTCATTGCGGCAAACATAGGCTATAATATAATCGGCCACGCCCACTTTCCCTCCCCACTAAACTAACAAAACGAAGCTACGATACATGTCGGTAAATCAGTACTAATATCAAATGATTCCGTGTTTAATTAACGTTAATATAGGATATATAAGATTGACCACGCCCACCGGATATGCCTTTTCACCACGCCCACTATAATAACAAATCAGCCATGATATATTTGTCACAGCAATATGGGTGTCAAACGATTTAGCGCGTCATTGCGGCAAACATAGGCTATAATATAATCGTCCACACCCACTTTCCGCGTCCACTAAACTAACAAAACGAAGCTACGGTACATGTCGGTAAATCAGAATTAATATCAAATGATTCCGTGTTTCATTGATGTTAACAGAGGATATATAAGATTGACCACGCCTACCTAATACGCCGTCTCGCCACGCCCGCTATAATAACAAATCAGTCATCATATATTTGTCACAGCAATATAGGTGTCAAACGATTTAGCGCGTCATTGCGGCAAACATAGGCTATAATATAATCGGCCACACCCACTTCCCGCGCCCACTAAACTAACAAAACAAAGCTACGGTACATGTCTGAAAATTAATGTTGATGTAAAATGATTTTGTTTCATAGCGGTAAACATAGGCTATATAAAGTTGACCACGCCCACCTTTTACGCCTTCCTGCAATGCCCATTATGATGACAGAAATTAACTTTGGTATATTTGCTGTGGTCATTGCAGCAAATATCTAAATATTGTATATATAAATTAATGTATATTTGTTTGTTGGTCCCACGACACTAAAACTCAAAAACTAGACAGCCGATTAGCTGAATGTATGTTGCTGTATGGCACCTCCCATACAACTTAAATTTTCAATATGGAATATCTTCGGAATGAGAAATCGTTTAGATGTGCCGTTTCACTGGTAAAACTTTGAGAGCGTTGGACAAGGGGCGTGGCACTTTTTAAGCAACTCAAATGTTTTGAATAACTTTGGAACTACAAATCACTCATCAGAGATTTGACACAAACTTAGGATTTAGATGTGCCCTTCGACAGGGAGAGCGGGGTGGGTATTGGACGAGGGGCATGGCACCGCCCATAGAACCCAAATTTTTAATGTGGAATAGCTTCGGAACAATAAGTTGGAAAGCTTTGAAATTTTGTATACCATCGTCCCATAGATGTGTCATTCTACTGGCAAAATTGTATGGACGTTGAACAAGGAGCGCATATTTTTTATGACTGAAATTTTCTGCGTAACTTTGGAACTGAAAGCCGCATATCAATGAAACCGGGTCACACCTTTCGACTGGAGGAATGGATTGGGCATTACATAAAAGAGGCGTGGCATCGCCCATAGAGTGTAGTATGAAGAAACTTGATTTATTGGGCCCATTGACTTCAAGGTTGCGTGCAAAGCCGCAGGGCCCTACTAGTGCTTTATATGTACGAGTAAAAAATTATAAACAAAAAATATTTTTTTTCATATAAAATTTATAAAGCCCGATTTTTTTCTCGAAAAAAACCATTATAATGATATAATAAATGGTTACCATATATTCTCTACAGAATTCCCTTTACAATGAAATATAGAACATTTGAACTTTTTTGTTTTTGTTTTTATATAGGGTTTTCCAACAAGAGGTGTTATTTTTAATCACATTACTACATACTAAAAATGGAACGATACACGCTTCAACAACGCATTGAAATTATTAAAATTCACTACAAAAATGGTGAAAATCTTGCAGTCACAGATCTAAAAACTAAAGCATTTTTGGGTCGTCGTGAAGAACCTTGTCGGACCGCAATACAGAAATTGGTGGACAAATTCGAGCTGTTGAGACAAGTTAGTGATGTGAAGAATAAAACCCGTGCACGTCGCTCAAGAACAACTGAGAATATTGCTGCTGTAGCCAAAAGTGTTGAAGAAAACCCAGGTTTGTTGATTCCTCGTCGTTCTTTGGAATTGAGCATTCCAAAAACGTCATTACACCGTATTTTGCATAAAGACTTGGGTCTTAAGGCTTATAAAGTTCAGTTAACACAAGAACTCAAGCCGACCGATCAACAACAATGTCGTGTCTTTGCTGATTGGGTCCTTGAAATGCATGAAAATGATCCGGAATTCCATCGAAAAATCATCTTGACTGATGAGGCCCATTTCCACCTCGGTGGCTACGTCAACAAGCAAAATTGTCGCATCTGGGGCTCGGAAAACCCAAGAGTTATTGTTGAGAAGCCTCTCCTCAACGTGTGACTGTTTGGTGAGGTTTATGGTCCGGCAGGGTCATTGGACCTTACTTTTTCGAAAATTAGGTTGGATCAACAGTTACGGTGAATGCATTGCGCTATCGAGAGATGATTAATGATTTTTTATGGTCGGAGTTGGATGGTATTGATCTAGACAACGTTTACTTTCAACAAGAAGGCGCTACGTGCCACACAAGCAACGAAACCATTGCTCTTTTACGGGAAAAGTTTCCGAACCGTGTTATCTCTGGAAGAGGTGATCACAATTGGCCACCGAGATCTTGTGATTTAACACCTTACGACTTCTTCCTTTGGGGTCACGTGAAAGATAAGGTGTACGCCAACAGCCCAGCGTCGATTCAAGACCTCAAAGATAGAATTCGTGAGGCTATCGAGGACATAGGGCAGCCACTTTGCGATTTGGTTATGGAAAATTTCATGAAAAGGTTATGGTCCTGTAAGCGTGGTCGTGGTGGCCATTTGGCTGATGTTGTTTTTCATTATTAACGGCATACCTTCCTCTTTATTATGAAATAAACATCCGATCATTTATCTCAAAAAATGGCATTTTTCTTTGAATATCAAAATAACACCTCTTGCTGGAAAACCCTGTACTTAAATTTAAATTGAGTTAAAAGCATCTGTTTGCAATATTGAAATAGCGCTTATGAGGGCTAATGCTTAGGCGCTTTCTTTGCAATCATAAGATTTGAATACAAAAGTACTGTAAGCACTTTACTGAACCTGATGCCTTAGTTACTCCCATGAGGGTGTTTTTTTTTTCCACAATACCATAAAAGCAAAAAAGGTTTTAATGGGTATTTGGCGAAATTTAAGCTTTCAAAATAATGTAAAGCTAGAAATCTAGATCTTTTCAAATCTTTTTTAATATGGCAGGTACTTTGTACAACCCCCTTCAGCCTTCATTGCCTGAAAATGATGACGAAGGGGATTACGAAATTTTTTTGCACCAAGAGGCGACTTAGAAAAAATTAAAGCACGCATTGAAAAATAACAAAAATATGTTTTTATATTTCATTGAAATGGGAATTCTACACGCTATAATATAATGCAAAATTTGTGTATCTTATTAACGAGGTTTTCCGAAAAAAAAAATCGGGTTTTGTAAATCTTATATATAAAATTCTCGTGTCACAATGTTTGTTACCATACTCCTCCGAAACGGCTTGACCGATTTTTATGAAATTTTACATGCATATTCAGTAGGTCTGAGAATCGGCTACTATCTATTTTGTATACGCCTAAGTGATAAGGGGCGTGGCACATACAAGCAAAATCTTTAAAATTGAATATTCGCCACCTCACGTATTTCATTATAGAAAAAAAACGAAGTTTGCCGGTTTGTCATATGTGTCATATGTCATGTTAGTTATATTTATGTGTGTTTTGTAAAGTGAACAATGCCAAGAAAACGCAAACGAAATCTAGAAGCATGCGAAATCGAAGAGGTCAAAGAACCGAAGAACAAATCCAGCAACAAAATACTGATGTGCGTGTGAACATGGCGGAATTGCGTCAAGAACAAACAGACGATACACGAGCTAAACGCAATGAAGTAATAAGATTAGAACAACGACAATCACGCCGTTTCACAGTCAATAGACGCAGAATAAATGACCAACAACGCCAACAGGTACATCGAGCATTTACATCTGATTCATTCCTGCGTCTAGCATTCCAGTATGAGTTCGATATTGAATATTATGCTCATTCAAAAGTGGTAATTGGTGCTATGGACAAGGAGTGCCCGCATTGTCATGCTCTCAAATTCAAAAATGAGCCAGCCGGGATGTGTTGCCGCATAGCATTGAAATTTAATATAGCGTCGTCCCATAGATGAATCATTCTACTGATAAGATTTGATGGGCGTTGGACAAGGGGCGTGGCACTTGTTTTGTGACCCAAATATTTTGCTGAACTATAAGTCGCTCAGCAATGAAACTTAGTACGAACCTAAAATTTATTCATATATTTCGACAGAGGGAATGGGACAAATATTGGACGAGAGGGCGTGGCACCACCCATGCGAGCCAGATCTTAATAATGGAATATTTCCAAGTTGTAAGTTGTACAACACTGAAGTTTTGTATCCCGTCGTCCCTTAGAGGAGTCATTCTACTGATAAGATTTGATGGGCGTTTGACAAGGGGCGTGGATAAATAGATAGACAGATTGATTGATAGATTCTTTTTGGAAAATTAAAAAACTAATGTTTGGTGTTTTGTTATTTTTATATTCCCTCTTCGTTCAGAGGCATAGACTCTTTCACTCATATACCACATCCTTACCCACTTACAATAAGTTAGTTATTCTTTTTCTACACTAGAAATTCCCTAGAAATAATTTGTATGGCAAAACAACGTTTGCGGGGTCAGCTAGTTTTATATAAAAAAAATATTGTTGGCTTATAATTTGTCACTCGTACATATAAAGTATATAATGTGGTACATCAAGATAAAGGTATGAAAAAGACCTTTCGTTGAAACCCACATTGTATAAATCGATTGAAAATTGACAGCTATTTTGATACAAGTTTTGAAATTTGACCTCGTGCCACGCCTTTTGTAGGCGTTTCCCAGGCAAAATTTTTAGTTCGTTACATTCACAAAAACAAGCTCCACAGCAAAATTTTAAATTTGTTTTCACGAGGGTACGCTATTCTGCGCTTGTTCCAAATTCTATTTATTACCTACCAATACAAGAACTCGTTTTTGTGTGCATTTGCATATAAGTTTTGAAGGAAACGTAGTAAAAAGCATAAACTACATTGTTAAATTGCGTAGGTAGCTGCCCAAGTAAAACTTCGCGTAAGGCCCTTTTTAACTCGCATATTGAATGCAATTGTATTTGCGTTGCGGCTTTCAATCGCTCTAAAATCGTTGATAGTGCACAGAAATTTATATGCAAATCCTCTACAGCTGTGGCAAAGTGTTGGCATATTTTATTTTGCAAATCCATAAATTCACGAGAGTGAACATGCAAATCTTTAGCAGAAAGTAAGAGTAAGCATTCTGAATCAAAATGTGACCAGAAATGTGGAGCTACTTGAAGTCTCAGAACTTTATATATCTCCGACCACACGATTTCGCACAAACATTCCGATATACCAAGAAAATCCAATTCATCATTCACGTTTGTGGTTGTAAGTTCAACTTCGGCTCCCTTGAACTAGAGAATTGCTGTTAATTTTCACATATTACAAAGAATTTACTCACATCGTCAGATAGAATGGGAAAAGCAGTTGCTATATTCGACCACAAGCGTTTAATATCAATCATATTTGTAAACTAAACCTTTCGCTTCAATATAAACTTTTTACGAAATGTGGCCAAAGTTGCCAGAAAATGTATTTTACCACAATACGTTCCACCAATAACATTACCAAACAGCGTTGCCACTAGAAAAAACAATTTATAACCAGTAACAAAAATAAAAATAACAAAAATGTAACAAAAATAACCAAAATGTTTATTCGACATAAACAAAATAAATAACTCATACATAAATTTCAAGATTTAAGGAACATTTAAAAGGCTTTTGGCACATATGTACCTTATGATCAAAAAAGAACGGGAATTAAAAAAACCCGAAAATTTCAATTTTTAATAAATTTCGTTACTATCCCCTTCAAAATACTCTCCTCGTGCGTCAATACGTATATGCCAACGTTTGATCCAATTTTCCATACATTTTTTATAGGCCGCCAAAGGTATGATCAGCTCACTCAGCGAATTCTCTTTTATGGCCTCTGGCTAAATGAGTGCTGTGGTTGTTTAGTGATCTGTCGATCCCACCTCTAATCCCTTCCTTTCCTTGTCCTCTTGTACTTATGTGCCCCCTATTTTCTGCTCCCCGGCTTCGCCGTTTGTATCGTTTAATGTTTATTGTATTACTTGTCACTCGTCATTCGGACAGCATGCCAATGACTACATGATGCGAAACTCGGAGGGGTCACGGTTGCTAATTCGGTAAAACCAGGCCCCAGAGTCGCAATTCGGTAAAACCAGGCGCCAGGGTTGATTAGGGTTCGTACAAAAAATTCGCCATACAAACGCCAGGGCAAGGGCTGCTGGTGCGTTCGATGTTTATTTGCAAATAAAATAATTGGTTTTTTTTGCTTTCATTCTGTAGTACGTTTATAGGAAATTGATTCCAAAAAAACATTGTTGCTGAAAAACGTCATAAGTATGTTGCCTCGTGTTTTAATATAATTTTACTTCAGTTTTAGCTGACTGCCCTCAAAGCCTTAACGTTTGCATTGCTTGAGTTGCAGCTCTGCGTTTGAAAAGAGTTCAACTTGCCATCACTGTTTCTTGCTACACTAGAAACGGCAAACTCAATGAGACATTAACTGAAGGAAAAAGCAACCGAATATCTGCTAACTTTAGCGTATGAAATAATTTATTTCTGCTTTTTGTTGGTACGGGTTACAATCAAAATTACTTAGACCAGTAAAACAAGGTGGTTTGCAATGCTATATTTACAGCGAATAAAAAAAGTTAGCACTTTAAGATGCAAACAATTGACTGGTAACCGGTGCTGTGCGAATGTTTGGGTTAAAAAACCCGTACACTATCGGACGATTGGAAAAAGCAAAAAATGGTCTGAAAATCATTTCTCCTCCGAGTTGCACGTCACGTAGTCACTGCAGCATTCAATAAACACCCCAAAACTTAACCCCCAAAAACAACCGCCTTTTATTTCCAACGCTCCGCCGCGCATCGATTTAAATATGGTCCTTCGAGCTAACCGCGAACTCGCGACGCGGAAACACAAACACTAAAAAACAAAAAAAGAAAACATTTAAAAATCAAAGTGACAAGTGACATCGAAAAAGTGAAAAGACACTCACAACAAAAAACGCATAGTTATAGTAAAACAAACAAGCAATTTACAAAACAGTGAAAACGAATCAACTATTACAAACAGTGACACGACGAAACAAAAGGTGTACCTACAATAATTAAAACAGTGCGAAAATTTCGAAAATTAAAGACAAAAAATAAAGAAAAACGTACAAAACAAAGACAGTGCAGTGTTGTGCATAAAACACACAGTGTTACATATAAAACATAACAAAAACAAACTCCAACCACATTAGAAACTTAAAAGAAGGGCAGCAGAACACACTCAAAAAAACATAAAAACAACAATACACACCCGCAGAGAACACAAACTAGAAAAGCACTGGAAGCAGCAACAACAGAACAACATAGCAGCGCACAAGCAGCGGACAGACAACACACAACTAGTAGAGGAGATCCCCATTCTCGGGCACTGGGCCCCCTTAAGATAAGCCCACAAATTATTAATAAAAATTAACACATACACCTTACACATACACTAACCCAAAAATATATTTATAAAAAAATATATACAGTCCCATTCCCAAAAATCCAGTCAAAAAATTATATACTGGTACCCCGCCACTGTTCGCCTCTCGCAGTAAGCAATCCCACTACTGCTACTCCTTTGTGCGACCTACGCAGGCAAAGCGCTGCAGTCTGCTTCCAATAATTTTCTAATTTGCACATTTCCCCTCCTTTTCTTTGTGGATTGCACAAAAAATCAGCAGTAAACAGCCCACCTGCTGTATACATTCTGCGCGCCCACTTTGCACATACTCCCGCATTTCTCTTTGTGCTATATTCGCACGCACTTGGCAGCACGCAATCCCGCTGCTTGGCCCAAGTGCTTTGTGCATATTGCAGATCAACAGCAAGCACTCCAGCTGTTGATCTCCCTCTTTTCAACTTGTCCCGAATTTCTCATTTTCTTTTGTGCGATCACCGCTGGCAAAGCAGCAAAAGCTCCCGCTGCATCCAGCATTCAACAGCACGCACTTCTCCTCCTTTTGCGTTCCGCATTGCACTGTCCCACTTGCACACAATTTCGCGTTTCGCTTTGTGCGATATACGCACGCACTAGCAGCAAGCACTCCCGCTGCTGCCCCCAAGTGCAATCACATTTTCGTACTTCTGCCTAAGCAATTCCCCTCTTTCGCTAGCAGAAGTAAACAACGCAAGCACAGTGGGACGAGTCCACTTTTTTGCAGCATATTGAATAATTTTCTTGGACTTAGAAAATTTTCAATAGTGCAATAGTACACACAATAATTTTGAGATTTTTACTTACATTAACACACTGAAACAAATAACCATATACACATATATATACACATATATACCCTGTCAGACAGCAACTGGTTATATAACCGTATATATAACCGTTTGTATTCACTGCGCTTTCGGTTACCTCCCCTATATAGTTTCTTAAGAGCGGTGGGAAAAATGTAACCGAAAGTCTTGTATACGTGTGAGCTTCCATCTCGTTTCCACTCATATAGCTTATAGAAAAGCTAATTATATATCTGTCTCGCTCACTCATTCGTTACCAGTACCGGTTATTTAACTGGTAATATACCTAATGTGGTAACGGTTATACCTACCCCAATAGTAACTGAGTAATGTTGTTATGGTTTCGGTTACTTAACTGGTTAGAGTAATAGTTAAGTAACCGGAATGGAATAACTATTGTGTTTGTTTTCATTATTTTTAATAACAATAAACAAAACATTACATAACGGAAAACGGATAACATACAGAAATATACATTAATTTTTAGGCTGAATAAAGTTGTTGTTTTAAATTGAATTTCCTTTGTTTCACCGGTTCCTCGACTGCTTCAAAAATTTTTTGATGGCTTTTTCGAATGCCGACCGCCCAGGCGCCTTGCAAACATCTGAAAATCTATAAAAACAATGTATTTCAAAAAGGAATAACAATCAAATGGTGATAACGAATTTGGAAACTAGTGTAAGTTATGCTTACCAAACAAAATTGTATCCATCAAACGAAGTTTCTCCAATGACCGCTTGCTGCACCTTCCATCCAAGATACGCTGAAGGAGGGCCTCGTCACTAAAAATAATTCGGTTAAGTTAGCAAGTTAAATAAATATTGTAATAAAATTGGCACTTATCAGTTTTCCGTGTTTTCCTTTAAAATTTCACTGGGTTTATTTCACCGATTTCACTTTTCACGAATTTTTCACAATTTTGTGTATGAATGTGCAAAGCGCGACGACGAATAATATGATTATTGCTGTTTCATTCTAACACCCGCGTTTTGAATTGAATATTTGAATATTCGCATATTGCTGTTTCATTCGGTCATACGTGTTGTATTCAGTGTTGCCAATTGTTGATCTATCTGAATTTCTCCTGCAGTGTTGCATTTTTGCAAACTTATGGGCAAAAAGGGTAAAATTGTTATTAAAATTAAGAGTTTCATGCTGCACACTACAATAGTAGACTAGACAAACAGACTTATAGAATGGCATGATCTGGATTGGTTGAGTGACTTAAGGCTAAACAAATTAGTTAAAAATGCATTACGTACATCGTAGATGCATTTCCCGTGGAAAATTTAGCTGGAAAAAATATTTTATACTGTAAATAACATGTCCGGAATGAGTGATGTTAGAGCGATTTAATACATTTTTTAATCCAAAATATGTTTTTTAAGTAAAATGGTGTGCGACCGCCGTGGCTCAAAGGTTAGGGTGTGCGACCGTGAGCCTACACGCAACATTCGGACCTCGCATTCGAATCCAGTTGCTGCTAAACACCGAATATAGAAAAAGCAACTTTTCTTTCGGCGGCTGTCCTCAGCAAGCAATCTTGGCTATGAAGAAGCCCCTAACTTGCCAAATTTTGGATCATGTTAATATTTATAATTTTCCGGGGAAATTTTAGTGGTTTCCGGGGCAAATTATAGTACTTTACTTTCCCCAAAAGGACGCCATTTTTTTACACAAGAAAGGTTGGCCACATTGAAAATGTGTTGTGAATATTATTATTTATCTCATTCTAACATAAGGGTTATGCAAAACTACCAAGCGTCTCTTTTGCTCTTGAAGAAATGGTGCAAGAAATGTCCATGTATTAGTTTAAGATGAAAATTTTGTAAAAGTGTTGGTGAAGTGGTTACCTCTGTCTGACAGGGTATACCCTTATTATATACCCAGGGTATAACCGATATTTCCGCTACTGTTTGAGGAAAACTTTCAGGTATTTTACCGGTAATATACCCAGTAGTGCTAACGAGAGTGACTGGTTTATATGGTACATATAACCGATACTTACGTTACTCATTTGGGAAAACTTTCGGGTATTTTATCGGTAATATACCCAGTACTGCTAACGAGAGTGAGCGAGATAAGCGTATGTCTGAAATATGTTGGCAAACAAATGTGTGAGAATGGGATAGAAGATCACATGTATACATGAGTTTCCGTAATTTTTTTCCCATCGCCCTTAGGAAAGTGATAATAGAAACTCCAGAACAAGCGGTGACTGAAACTTTCACAGTACTACCAGTTAGATGACTGGTAATCTAACCGGTACCTGTCTTGCAGGGAAGACATATTTTCATACACATTTGACTACACATTTATATTATATTTATATTCTAGTACACACATTCCCCATTCGCATTTACAAATTTTGCTTGTTTCCCATACAAACAAATTCACTTTTTCACAAATAAAAACACATTTTCACACACTTTTGACTACGCATTTATATTATATTTATACTCGTATTATAATAATTTATACACACGTTCCCAATTCCCATATACACATTTGTACAGGGTGGGCCATTTACAGTGGAAGCATTTGTTTTTGAAAAAAAGAGGAAAACAAATGTTTTTTTTGTTTTCATCTGGATATTCATTTATTTTGGTCCAAGGAGAAATTTTCTAGTTAGTTTTTGAAAATGATATCGCGTAAATGGCCACCATTAGCTTTGGCCGCAAAATGTGCCCTTTTTTCGGCATTTTCCATCACTTTTGCCAGTGTATCGGCCGATATGGCTCTTATTTCGCGGCGTATGTTGGCTCTGAGTTGAGCTAGTGTCCTTGGCTTGTTGGTGTATACCTTGGACTTCAAGTAGCCCCATAAAAAAAGTCTGGCGGCGTCAAATCGGGTGATCTCGGTGGCCACTCATAATCGCCTTTTTTCGATATGATTCGGCCGGGGAACAATGGCCGCAATAAATCGATGGTTTTTCGTGCTGTATGGCATGTAGCGCCGTCTTGTTGAAACCAAAAGTCATCCAAACCATTTTCACGAACAATTGGCATCACAAAATTGGTTATCATGGCTCGATAACGGTCACCATCGATGGATAAGGTCTTTCCACGGTTGTCTTGGAAAAAATACGGCCCGATGATCATATCGGCGCAAACACCACACCAAACTGTGACTTTTTGGTCGTATAGAAGCTGCTCCTCAAATAATTGAGGGTTTTGAGTGGCATAGAAGCGACAATTTTGTTTGTTTACGCCTCCATTCAACGTGAAATGTGCCTCGTCTGACATGATGATTCTGAGAAGTTATTTTGAATGTAAAGCTGAACAATTTCAGCACGTTCTTTTGGAGTGTACTGTTCCATGGTATAAATTGTCTAGGAATGACGCTTCCAACGCGCTATGTCATTAGTCGATCTGACAGCTCTGTCAAAAGTTATAGGGTTACCAGATGCTTCCACTTTAAATGGCCTACCCTGTATTTATCACGCATACACACATATTTCCCTATTCGTTTACACACACGGGTGTAACCTTTTTTGCTCGACAAATATACAAATTCGTTTTAAGGAATTGTCTCATTCCCAACTCTTCCCATACTCAATTATCGTTCGCGCGGACGCGGTTAGACTACACGTCTATTTCCCAACACCCTACATTTATATTTAACCAAACTTTTTACTCTTTGTCGAGCTTTCTTAAACAAAATGCCTGTTGAGCGATCTCCCAAACGCCATCTTATCACAATGGAGACTCCTTCCTCCAGATACCCAAAGTCAGCAAATGCACGTTTGACAGTTCCTGTCACTCGGGAGCCACCCAACACGAGCTCCAAGCTCCCAAGTCCCAAAGCAACCGATCCCAGTGTTGCAAAATTCATTTTCGAGTCCGATAGACTCGTGCAATTATGCACAAAATTTTCATTGGCTCCCATTGACGATTTGACCAAATCCCTGGTCCAAATTAAGCAGACAAATCTGCAAGCTCAATGGGAGAGGCTTATGCGCGCACATGAGGCAGTCTTCATTGCTGAAGACAACAGGCAGCCCGACGGTTTCAAAGAGTCGGCTAGGCAAAAAATCGACGCCTGCACAGACCAGTACGAGTTGTGCATGGCTCAGATGTCGGACATCATTGAGATGCTCCAAACTCAGTCCTCCCAGCCCGCTGCGCATATGGAACCGGTTCGACCCCTAGAACCAGCAAATACCCCCTACATTTGCCTACAAGTTCCACCTTGTGATACCGAAACCTTCTTCGGGGGCTATGAGCAGTGGCCGTCCTTCCGGGACATGTTTACTGCGGTTTACATCAACCACCCCCAGCTCACTCCAGCCCAAAAATTGTATCACCTCCGATACAAAACGCAAGGCAAAGCCGGTGCAATTGTTAAGCAATATGCATTAACCGATGAGAAGTTCGGACTCGCGTGGGAAGCCCTAGGAACATACTCGTTGACACTCAAATTAATTCCCTGTTGAATATCGCTCCCACACCGAAACTAGTGAGGCACTACAGCGGATCCAAAACACAATAAACAATTGTCTGTCAGTTTTAAATTCCCAGGCCGTAGATACAGACAATTGGGATCCGCTGCTAGTTTATATATGCTCTACAAAATTGCCCCAAGAGACACTTGCTCTATGGGAGCAATCACTGACATCCCGGAAGGATCTGCCACCCTGGTCGCAAATGGATGAATTCCTAACCGGCAGATATGAGGTGCTTGAACGGCTCCAAATTATTCGCCCTTCTAAGCCGAAACAATCACAACCCTTGACTTCCAATGTCCTCCCAAATCGGCCACACAAATCCCTAAATTATCACACGCAAGTGAAAAGAGACTTCGCGTGCAAACTCTGCAACGCAAATCATCCCATGCGGACTTGCCAGAACTTCAAAAGACTCACCCCCCAGAGTCGACTTAAATATGTAAAGAAGCACAATCTCTGCGTAAATTGTCTTGCTACCTCGCACCTCACTAAAGATTGTACAAGCAATTTTACGTGCGTATATTGCCAAATGAAGCACCATTCCATGCTTCATTTCCCCAAAAGCAATGCGCAGCCCTCTCAATCGCTCAATCGGTCACATTCGACCACTTCACAGGTCGCAACAGCTCCAAAACCAACGAACAACAACTCCGCTACTCATTCCCCCCTTTCGGATGCGCAACCCCGCACATCTTCCAGGCAAAGTACGCCCCAAGTACAAGCCTTACACTCCAATAATGGCACCCAATCCCTTCTGCCTACGGCACTGGTGTGCATTCAGGAAAGTTGTGTAAGGTTCGAGCGTTGATCGACCAAGCCTCTCAGCGAACCTTCATCTCCTCGAAGGTCCAGAAACGCCTCAAATTGCCAATCGAGAAATCCCCCTTCCAAATCTCGGGCATGGGCGGTCAGATTGTGCAAAAAGTCCAATCATACATGCCTCTTGATATTGGCAGTCCCTCAAACGAGCACGTCATCGTCATATGCATACTGGTCCCGCCCTTCGAAATAACCTTCCTGCCCTAAAGGAAGCCCTTTCGCAAGTGATTGCCGCCCTCAATCCCGTAGGGTTTCCACCCCAGGAAATAATGGAAAGTCACTTTGAACCCACCACTCCTGCAGACTCATTCCCAAACCGGCAAATTCCCCCCTTCGTTGCCAACCGTTTCGATCCCGCAGGATGGCTTTCGCCTCTAATGAGACCGAGAAAAAGGGTTCGACAAGAGCGTTGGCTTGACGCCCCTCGTTCTACACCCCAAACAACTGACGGAAATTGCAATCCCTCGTAATCCCTCATTACACCTCCTCCATCCCGGGTCCGAAAAGAGGACAGTCGACCTGCCCTAAGCGCAGACGTCGGACTGATCGGGTATAAACTCTAAGATCTCCCTCTCGGGTGGAATGGCTCCAGCCATTCTCATGCTCACACAGTTCCAATTCCGGATCAAAGAGCGGTTGACTGCCACCACCCTCTCGAAAAGCAAACCGACATTCTCGCTCGGTTCTCTTGCTTCTTTCGAGCCTGTATATATGCACCTAAAATTATCCATATATACTCCAAAAATTCCCCACACTTGAAAAAAAGTAAATGCCAATTTTTTCATTTATATATCTACATATTTCCCGGCTATAGCTTAAGCGAACCCCGCAGCTCAGCCGCGTTTTTTCATACTCATGATGTCAGCCTCATAATTTTTATTAACTGACATCCACCATCTTTTTGCAGATCAGCCGACCAAAGCAGCAGGTGCCTTTCAGACTGCCCCGCACGGCCGGATGAATCATCCCCCGCAAAAGAAGTCATCGGCGCACCCCTAAGCGCACCCACAGCCGGCCTGCCATTAGCCGCACTACCACCCCCTCGGTTACTTCATCGATTGCACTCTGCAATGGCGGCCGCGATGGCTAAATGAGTGCTGTGGTTGTTCAGTGATCTGTCGATCCCACCTCTAATCCCTTCCTTTCCTTGTCCTCTTGTACTTATGTGCCCCCTATTTTTTGCTCCCCGGCTTCGCCGTTTGTATCGTTTAATGTTTATTGTATTACTTGTCACTCGTCATTCGGACAGCATTCAATAAACACCCCAAAACTTAACCCCCAAAAACAACCGCCTTTTATTTCCAACGCTCCGCCGCGTATCGATTTAAAAAGCCTCTATGGTCTCAAAACGCGTACCCCGCAATGGCAATTTGAAATTGGGAAAAAGAAAAAAGTCACACGGGGCCATGTCTGGACTGTATGGTGCTTGGCTGATGACATTGGTCGAATTTTTAGCCAAAAATTCCGAAATAATAAAGGCCGCTTTTGAATGAAATTCAGCTTTTTTGGCACCAGCCGAGAAGCGACGCGTTTCATGCCCAAAATATCAGTTATAATGTGTTCGGCTGATCCAAATGAGATGCTCAACAACACAGCAACCGATACACAACGATTTTCCAACACGATTTGCTTCGCCGATTTGATTTCTTCTTCGGTAACAGGCGTTGATGGCCGTCCAGGGATCTCATCGTGCTCTAGGCTCTCTCGGCCGCCTTTGAACCATTTATACCATTCGTATGCTCGTGTTTTCGACATACACGCTTCACCATACGCCTTTTCATATTAACCCATTTTCGGCCGCTGGTCGATTTTTCGACCAGCCACTTTGAAGGATAGTAGCTCTGCACTTAGACATTATATCTTTGAACTTTTGATGCAGAAAATAGCTTTGGTCTTTTGGTAACCCCTCGAAATAATAATTTTTTTTAAAAACGATAAATTTAGAGATGTTGGCGAAGGCACGAAAAAAGCATTTTTTCAGTCATATTTTGAATATTCTTAAAATTATATAACCTTTTCAAATTATTGATTTATTATTGATTATTTACGAAGTCTAAAGACCAAATTACCACAATCAATTGATATCCATAAGATTATGAAAATATTTTTACCTCTCAGCACCGCGTACGTTTCAGTGGTCGAAAAATCGACGATTGGCCAGAAGTCGTCATGTATGTACATATATAAGCCAACAATTGTTTGTTTTCATGCTTGATTATTATTTGACTAAAACTATGTACATATATATTTGTTTTTATTTGAAATTGAATTTTTATTAATTTCTAAAAAAAAACACCAAAAAAATTCACAAATATTCTTGATTAAGGTCCTAAATGTAAGTCCTTAAAAGGAATTACAAAAATATTGGCTATTTCTGGTAGCGGCCGAAAATGGGTTAAACGAATTGGCACACCAAATTTCATTTTTAACACAAAATTTTAGGCACACGCGTTGTTCTAATTTTTCATCCATTATAAAAATCGCCACACAACTATTTTTCGACTTCTTCGTATAGACGCCAATCGAATACTAATCTTACGATGTGCGTCAAAATTTGACAAAACCCCAATAAAAGTATTGCCAACGTTGAGAAAATAAAAATTTACCGATTGGATAAGCGCGGCAACTCAAAATTCAAGTTCTTTTTTGATCATAACTTATGTATGTGTGAAGTAAAAATTTCAGTGAGCTGCAAAAATAGACGGGCGATATTATTTTTAATTAGTTGTCAACGTCCGCGAACGTGTTGTTGGCTCTTTTTAAAACATAGTTATCGATTTAAACAATGTTGCTTCCTTTTTTACGAGAAACAGCAGTGGCTATGAGTTGAGTTTCAAAAATAAAAATAACCATTTTTGGTTAAAAATAACCAAAACGGCAACGCTGTACCCATGATACAAAACATGATAAAAAAATAGAAGGTAGAGCCGATGCTTCTTCTCAGCCGCCATATTGCGCATCTGACACTAAAGGTCTTTTTGACGTTCTTCTTTGAAAATGTGCTAACGTACTGGTTTTAGAAAATCCCTTGAACATTTTTTTAATACTGCAATATATTGTAACGATAAGACAGTCTGTCGCTGTGCAAAGCAACCCTGTCGCTACGCGCCGTGCTATAATTCAATCTGGCAACGACGGCCGCGATAATAAGGGAAACTTTTAGGCCAACCTGGCAATGATGGCAACTTTTAGTCCAACCTGGCAATGATGGAAACTTCTAGTCCAACCTGGCAATGATGGAAACTTCTAGTCCAACCTGGTAATGATGTAAACTTCTAGTCTAACCTGGCAATGATGGTCGCGATCGTCATGGAAACCGTCAGTCCACTCCGGAATGTGCGGGAACGATCTGCGCGATGGCCGGACAGGTATAAAAGGCAGCCGGGTGCGGCGCAGCGAGTCAGTCTGATTTTGACTAGCGGAGTTGCCACGCGGAATAATTAAGCGAATATTTAAGTGTAAAGACAGTGAAGTGTAAATCTGTGAAATAAAGTGATTGTTGGTTTTACTGACTGCGTTTGAGGAACTAAGTGTGTTTGTTTATTTCGAATTGCACAATCCAGTGATCCGTACTAGCCCACTAGAACTGGTATTTTCGTAACATTTGGTGTCAGAAGTGGGATTGTGCTACTGAATAAATAAAGGACAAACAAAAAAAAAATTAAATAAAATTCTAAAACGCAGACATGGTTAAACTCGAGCAACTGAAGATGGACCAGCTGAAAAAGGAGCTGGCTGCCTGGAATTTGCCGACTGCTGGCGGAAAGGTGGAGTTGCAGCTGCGCTTGCGAGAGGCGTGTGAGGCACGAGGCGTCGATTGGACTGCGCACGAGTTCGGGACGCAGGAGCTAGATTCGTCGGCCAAGGTGGAGGAGGTCGATGCAAAGTACGGCTGCAGCGGCTGCGCCACCACAAGCCATGGACATGAGCCAGCTAATGGTCGCAATGAAAGGCATGTTCGAGGCTTCCGACCAGAAAATGGAAAGCAAGCTTCAGGAAAATTCTGCGCGCTGGGAACAGAAAGTGGAAGAAATCGCCAACCAGCTTAATGTGAAGGTGGAGCACCTGGGGACTCGAGTGGAACACTTGGATAAACGAGTCGACGACCTGGATGATTCCCTGAACAAACGTGTTGACGATCTTGGTGATTCCCTGAACCAACGAGTTGATAGTCTGGCAGACTCGATGAGCAGAAAAATGGACGAGCGGCTTAGGGAGGTACAGCCGCGAGAATGGTTGCCGCCGGTTCCGGAAAGTGTTGCCACCCGAGCGGAAGTGCCTACTTATGATGGGACTACGCCGTTCGATACATTCAAGCTACAATTCGACCTGGCTGCTCTGGAAAATCAGTGGACCGATGTAAGGAAAGGTCGGAGATTGGCGCTGGCTCTTAAAGGTGCTGCGGCTGAGGTAATAAAATCCGTTCCAGAATGTTTACGAAGTGAGTACGAGACCGTCATAAGGGCGCTGGCAGCCAAATACAGCGACGAGCACAACAGAACGCTGTACTACTGTGAGCTGAAGAACCGCAGGCAAAGATCCAACGAGGCGCTGCAGACATATGCAGCGGACATTGAGCGGCTCGTGCAGCTGTCCTACCCGTCCTTCGGCGCTGATGATCTCGAGAGGATGAAGATTGAGGCATTTATCGAAGGTCTTCATGATCCGGAGACACGTCGCAGTGCGTTGATGATGGGCAAGCCGACATTTAGGGAGACGGTGACCAGCGCGATGACATACGAGGCGACATGGATTGGGAGCACTCGGTATGCACCTGCAAGGATACGCCAGATCCAGCCGGACAACGACATTGCGATCCAGGCAAGAAGCTCTGAGCCGCCGCGCAGGCCACGGGTGGTCTCCTCTAAAGTTGTATGCTGGGTATGTGGCAAGCAGGGCCACATATCACGAGACTGCCGCCAACGAAAGAGGCGTTCCCGTTCTCGATCGCAATCGCCTGAAGCGAGGAATACTGACAATCGAGGCCCAGCCAACAAGCGCAGGGCTGAGGACGGCGAGTCGTTAAACTAAAACGGGTCAGCCCAAAGGGGCGTGAGCTGATCCCCACAACCTGCCGCCCCACCGTCCTTGTCTCACAGCTGAAACGACAGCCCAGCAGCTTGACAATTGAAGGAAGGATAGAGTGAAAGCTGTTCGTGTTGACATTGGATACTGGAGCGTCATATTCGATCATAAAAATGAAGCTGCTGAAGAGCTGGGAACCGCTGCATGGCATACAGCTGCGGACTGCGACTGGCGAGCGTGCGCCGGTAAGAGGGAAAGTTACAAAAACGATTACTATCGGCACCAGCAGCCTGGAACATGAGTTCATCGTCGCGGATATAATGGACGACGTGATTATCGGCGTGGATTTCATGATAAGGCACGATTTTACGCTGGACCTGAAAGGACATGTGCTGAGATATGCCAACGTTGAATTCCCGCTGCACACCGGCTATGAGCGAAGCGTGGCGGTAAGGAAGGTTGTATCGTGTCAACACCAGAGGATACCAGCGAATTCTGAGGCGATTGTGTGGGCAAAGGTGGACGAGGACGAGGGGACGAGTCGGCTGTGGGTTGTAGAAGCACCGAAACAAGGACACGACAACATCATCATCGGACGTACACTGGTGGAACCTAGGAATGGCAGAATACCGGTCAGAATACTGAACCCCCTGAATGCACCCAGATATGTCGGGAAAGATGAGGTAATTGGCGACTGTAAGGAAGCTGTAGCAGTGGTCAATTGCGAGAGTAGCCCGCCGGGAGATAATAAGAAGAGCGGTTTTAATATGGACGCCAAGCAGAACGCCAAGCAGAAACAGAAGGCGAGGTCACTCCTGCAGCACTATGGGGCAATATTTGCGGCAGAGGCAGGCGGAAGAACAGCCATAGTGAAGCACAACATCGACACCGGAAGTGCAAAACCGATTCGCCAACCGCCAAGACGAGTTCCTCTGGCCAAGAGGGAAGAGGTCACAAACTTGGTCGAAAACATGCGGAAAGAAAAGGTCATAGAGCCTTCTTCGGGCCCCTGGTGCTCGCCGGTCGTGCTAGTCAAGAAAAAGGATGGCAGTACCCGGTTTTGTGTGGACTATCGGAAGCTCAATGATGTGACCAAGAAGGACAGTTATCCACTACCGCGGATCGATGACACCCTGGACACGCTGTCAGGCACACAGTGGTTCTTCACGCTCGACTTACGCAGCGGCTATTGGCAGGTAGAGCTTGCAGACAAGGACAAGGAGAAGACGGCTTTCAGTGTGGGCGATGGTTTGTGGCAGTTCACCGTCATGCCGTTTGGACTCTGCAACGCACCAGCAACATTCGAGCGGCTAATGGAACGCGTGCTAAAGGGGCTGCATTGGCGGACGTGCCTGGTGTATCTCGACGACATAATCGTGATGGGTAAAAGCTTCGACGACCACCTGGTAAAGCTAAAGGAGGTATTCGAGCGGATACAAAAAGCTGGGCTTAAACTCAACCCGAAGAAGTGCTCGCTGTTCCAAAAAGAGGTCAAGTATCTGGGTCATACGGTTTCTGCCCGCGGAGTACATACGGATGAAGGCAAAATCACGGCGGTGAAGGAGTGGCCCGGGCCACGCAATCTACACGAACTCCGCAGCTTCCTGGGCCTGTGCACATACTACCGCCGATTTGTTCCGGGATTCGCGAACATAGCCAGCAGCTTGCACAAACTGACGAAAAAGAGCCAAGCCTTCGAGTGGAACGAAGAGCAGGAGCAGGCTTTTGTGCGTCTGAAGGAAAAACTGTGCACTGTTCCAATTCTGGCCTTCCCCGTGCCTGGAGAGATTTTTGTGCTGGATACGGATGCAAGCGGGCATAGTATTGGCGGTGTGCTATCACAGATAATAGACGGCCAAGAACAAGTGATAGCATACTACAGTAGGATTCTGTCGAAACCGGAACGCAACTACTGTGTGACGCGGAGAGAACTGCTGGCGGTATTGGACTGCGTAAAACACTTCCACAAATATCTGTATGGACAAAGGTTTCGCCTGCGCACAGATCATGCGGCATTGAGATGGCTCCTGAACTTTAAAGATCCTGAAGGGCAATTGGCGCGGTGGATCGAGCGACTGCAGAGCTACGACTACACGATAGAGCATCGCAAGGGCAGTAGCCATGGAAATGCCGATGCCTTGTCACGCCGTCCGTGCAAAGTCGAATGCAGGCCGTGCTCGCGAGCCGAAAGCAAAGAACAGATAGTGGACGTCCGGTTGGTAAGCGTTATGCCAGAGGAAGAGTGGTCTGCGGAGAGGCTACAAAAGGACCAGCGCGAGGATGCGGATCTTGCAAAAATCGTCGAAGGCAAGGAGCAAGGCGCACGTCGAGACTGGCGGGAGATGGCCGGTGAAATCCCGATCGCTAAGGCTTACTGGGCGCAGTGGGAAAGTCTGCGGCTGAGGGAAGGATGCCTGTATCGCGAATGGGAGAGCGCGGATGGTCAGACCAGCAACTCCCTAATGGTAGTGCCGAAATGCAGAATCAACGAGGTCATCGAGGCATACCATAACGACTCCAGTGGAGGGCACCTGGGCATCACCAAAACCGTCGCCAAGATAAAAAGACGATTCTACTGGGTAGGATGCCAGGAATCTGTAGCCGAATGGATTAAGAGCTGTGACCGATGTGCAGCCGCGAAAGGTCCGACAAGAAAGTCTCGGGGCCGCATGCAGCAGTACAACGTGGGAGCGCCCTTCGAGCGGATTGCTATGGACGTCGCTGGCCCATTCCCAGTCAGCACTCAAGGCAACAAATATGTGCTGGTGGTAATGGATTACTTCAGCAAATGGCCCGAAGTGTACCCTATTCCTAACCAGGAGGCCACTACGATCTCGGAAAAGCTGGTAAACAACTGGGTAGCCAGGTTCGGAGTTCCGTTGGAGTTGCACTCAGTTCAAGGCCGGAATTTCGAGTCTGCGGTATTCAAGGAAGTGTGTGAGCTGCTGGGGATAAGGAAAACTCGTACCACTCCTTTGCACCCACAGTCCGACGGCATGGTGGAACGTTTTAACCGGACACTGGAAGAATATCTGCGGAAGGTGGTAGGCAGGAATCAAAAGGATTGGGACACGCATATCCCCCTGTTCCTGATGGCGTATAGGTCAGCCCCGCACGACACGACATCACTCACTCCGGCCCGAGCAGTGTTCGGCACAGAGTTGCGGTTACCCGCTGACTTGAAGTTCGGGGTGGTCAGCACGACGGGAGGCGCTAGGACTGACTACGTGGTCAATAACCGGGCGGAACTGGAGGAAATTCACCAGTTCATAAGGAGCCGCACCAAACTGGTCAGCGATAAGGCGAAAGCCCGATATGATCTGCGAGCCAACTCAGCAGGGTTCCAGGAAGGCGATCTGGTAATGCTCTACAACCCGCAGCGGAGGAAAGGTTTGTCTCCGAAACTGCAAACGTCATGGGAAGGACCTTACACAGTCGTGACTAGGATTAACGACGTGGTCTACAGGATTCAACGTTGCAGCAATAAAGGCGCTAAGCTGAAGGTAGTCCATTTGGAGCGCCTGGCGCCTTATCACAGCGGAACCTCGGCACTTGTTCGGGTCGAACAAGTCTAAGTGGTGGGCAGTGTAACGATAAGACAGTCTGTCGCTGTGCAAAGCAACCCTGTCGCTACGCGCCGTGCTATAATTCAATCTGGCAACGACGGCCGCGATAATAAGGGAAACTTTTAGGCCAACCTGGCAATGATGGCAACTTTTAGTCCAACCTGGCAATGATGGCAATTTTTAGTCCAACCTGGCAATGATGGAAACTTCTAGTCCAACCTGGTAATGATGGAAACTTCTAGTCTAACCTGGCAATGATGGTCGCGATCGTCATGGAAACCGTCAGTCCACTCCGGAATGTGCGGGAACGATCTGCGCGATGGCCGGACAGGTATAAAAGGCAGCCGGGTGCGGCGCAGCGAGTCAGTCTGATTTTGACTAGCGGAGTTGCCACGCGGAATAATTAAGCGAATATTTAAGTGTAAAGACAGTGAAGTGTAAATCTGTGAAATAAAGTGATTGTGTGTTTTACTGACTGCGTTTGAGGAACTAAGTGTGTTTGTTTATTTCGAATTGCACAATCCAGTGATCCGTACTAGCCCACTAGAACTGGTATTTTCGTAACAATATTATCTGCTGTTGAATGTGCATTAACATTTTAAACTTTCGCCCAAAATGTATTAGTCACAGTGAAATGTCTATTCCGTGTTTATTTTAAAAAAGATCTTAAAATTCCAAGAACCTTAAATGTTTATAATTTAATATTACATCGAAGTGGCATCACGGCTCAAGCTTTTGACAAATACGAAAAACGTCAATAAGCACGTTTAGTGTCAAAACAATTGGCAGCGGTTCTACCTTCTATTATTGCATCATGATACAAAACATTTTTTTCTTCTTTTCTTTCTTTCTTTTTCTTTCACCTTTTTTTTTTCTTTTCACCTTCAACAAAAAACATCGAATCCATCGAAAATACCGAATCCCGAATCATCTTCGTTGAAACGACGATGACGATGCTATGGTTCGTTGTTTGCTATCTGCTTGCGCATCGACAAACAAGATCAATAAACATACATGCAACAAATTATTGAGCGATCACTACGCCAGAACAACCACCATTTCAATGTACACGAGTGAAGTAGTGTGCTTACTTAATTTTTCATTTATGTGGTAGACTCAGTGAAAAAAATGTGGTAGATTTTTTGTATTGCACATTAATTGTATTTTATTGCATTTGTACATTTATTGTATTTCATTGTATTTGTACATTAATTGTATTTTACGTTTTTCTATGCACTTTAACCCTAGCCGTGTTTCTTCCCATTGTTTTTTGTACTGTTGACTATATTTTTTTTCTTTTTTGGGAGCTCGGACTCGCAAATTTCAGCAGCAGGCACAACTTCGCGTGGGAAAACTTCGTCCCGTCCAAGCGCATTGCCATCGCCATGCGATATTCTAAAAAACTAAATGTTACTAAAAAATAAAGGCAACAATTATTCAACTTTTTTAGAAATTTTTTCATTTTAATTGCACCTGCCGCCAAAACAATTGTCAAACTGTCAACTATTTGTAGTGTACTGCTTTCGAAGTGATGAGAGTGCTACCATATTATTTTTGTGCACATTTTTACTTATAATGTTCAATGCAGCCCTAACCTAAATTTTACAACATAAAGCTCTAATTTACTTGGAGTAATAGGTTGGTTAATAGAAAAATTTATGTTCCACAAAAATGTGGTAGATTTTAAGCCCTCTGTGGTAGATGTGGTAGAAACTTGATTTTAAAAATAAATGTGGTAGATCTACCCCACATATGTGGTAGAAGTAAGCACACTGAGTAGGTCCAAAGACAATTAAACTATAAGATGTCTCACGTCCATATAAATCAGTGGCGCTTCAAAAATTAGCCGTGGCTTTTTCAATAAAGCCACGTGAGAGTGGTTTTTACAGCAGAGCCACATCCTGAGAGCAATGATGAAGCCACGGAAGCAACTCTATCTGCTTGCAGTCAGCAGAGATAGGAATATGCGTGTGATCTCTATGTGCTCTTGTGTTGATTTTTTTGGTAGTTGATTGTTTCAATCAGTAGCGCGCACGGGGCGGGAACATTTGGGGATTCAAACCCCCTCAAATACAAGAATTATCCCTCCAAAATGAAATCTTGTCTGCGCCACTGATTTCAATGCGTGTGAAGTGAGCGCACACAATTTTGCTTTACTTGGCAGCGATCGAAACCGTTGTGCTTTGTGTGAGCAAAACAGAGAGCGTCAAAACTAGCTGAAATTTGTAATGGAAACATTCCGTGTATTAGGGATAAAATTTATAAATTACCATGGCATACACATGAGCTTAAAAGGCTTAAAAATCTAAGAAATAAGTTTTATAAAAAATATGTATCAACAAGTAGCATTGTTCATTTTACTATTTATAAGTACTATATGAAAGAATTTAATATTCTCGACAAGTCTCTCTATAAAAGATATATGTTGAGGTTTGAAACTAATATTAAAAACAACCCCAAGGAGTTTTGGCGTTATGTTAATTCGAAAAAGAAAAGCTCTAATATTCCTACCTCGATGTTTTTGGGGACGAAGATCTCTAATAGTGTTCTTGAACCTTTTTTCTGAATTCTTTGAATCAAACTTTGAAAAATGTAATGATTGTTCTTCTGCTACAAATGAAACTTTTCATTCCTTTGACTTTGGGTCGTTGAACTTGTCTGCGGATGATGTAGTTTTAGGCATCTCGAAGAAACCGGATCTTGACGGGATTTCCTCGTTTCTTCTTAAAAAATGCTGCAACGCAATTGCTAAGCCGCTGCAGGTAATATTTAATAAGTCCCTTGAGTCTGGGATTTTCATAGATGCCTGGAAGAAGTAATTTATAACCCCAATCTTTAAATCTGGAAATAAAAACAATGTTGCGAATTACAGACCAATAACGAAGCTAACGACGACTAGTAAACTCTTTGAGTGCACTGTCAACTCCAAAATATCTTTTGTAGTAAAACGCTTAATCTCGCCATCTCAGCACGGGTTTGTCGCGGGTCGTTCGACTATAACAAACCTTACACTGTTTTCCGAGTATTGTATATCTGCTTTTCAGGAAGGATATCAAGTTGATGCGATTTACACCGACTTTTCGAAAGCGTTTGATAAGGTGTCGCACGCGGTTTTGATCAAAAAATTATCAAATTTGGGGTTTCACTCTAGTATGCTATCGTGGTTTATATCCTATCTTAAAAATGGAGAAAGTTTTGTTAGTATTGAAAATGTCCACTCTCGGCCATTTTTAGCGACTTCTGGTGTACCACAAGGCAGTATCCTTGGTCCACTGTTGTTCATTCTGTTTATCAATGATATCTCATACGCCGTCAGAAATTCTCAGTCCCTTTTGTTTGCCGATGACTTAAAACTTTACACTAAAGTTAAGGATTTTTCAGACGTTTCTAATTTACAGTCGGATATAAACTCAATCGTTCGTTGGTGTGTTAATAACCAACTCCAACTTTATGTTTCAAAGTGTCACTTTGCCACTTTCTCGAAGTCAACCAATCCTATAAATACTTCGTATTCCCTGGCGAACTCCCCGCTTGGTCGAATCATGGAAGTTAAAGACCTTGGGGTAATTTTTGATTCTAAATTCAGCTTTGTACCCCACCTGAATTACATCATACCTAAAGCCTACTCCTTGCTAGCGTTCATTCGCCGTAACGGTGCGGAATTCTCTGATCCATACACGCTTAAGCCGCTTTATACAAGTCTGGTTCGTTCTAGGCTAGAATATGGTTCTTTCATATGGAATCCCTTTTGTAGTGGTACCACGTAGCCACTTATGCCAACATTAATAACTTTTGCTACACTCGAGCGCATATGTGCCAAAGTGTCAAATAGCACCGCGCGCACGACACAAGCGACACTCAAGTGGCTAAGCCAGCGGCGTGCCATCCGACACCACTGACCGCAGTGCAGTGTCCCACATATGGAACTTGCACTGATCGGCACTCTGTGTGATGTCACCTACCGCAGGGCAATGGCACTTGAGGAAAAGTGCTGCATCGACCGAAAAGGTCCCGTGACGCTGATTGGTCACACTTCCGCGACATTGGAAATTCGGGCGGAGCATTGGAAATGCTCAGTAGTATAACAGTTTGTAAATTTAGTATATAAGACCTAAAATTTGAAAAATAAAATTAGCTTCTTGACAAGAGACAAACCTTGCGTTTCTCCTTTGATATTAGCTCGCAAAACGTCGGCTCTCTAGCCACTTGCAATTTGGCGCGGCTCGCCTTTATAATAAGCCAACCCGGACTCTACTGACTGCACTCTTTACGGTAGTAGGTCCCTGCCGATCACACACACCCGTACACATACATCTCTTTCCACCACATGGCGATCCTGCAGACCACGAACTGACGACCTCGCAATGATGACAACCCAAGCACCAATGACAATGTCACCACCTTAATGACAGACAGCAAAGCGCTACGCAAACAGCTAACCACCAAAGTTGCGTACCTGATGAGACCCCATCGCCAGATCCAAATATTTGCTCCTAAATATTTAACAACATTTTAACTAATAGAATAGGATAAGAATTGTAAATGTATTCTTCTCATAATTTTATAATACACAAATAGAAATTAAAGGAAAAAATATATAAACAAGAATACGTAATAATAACATTTAAGCACTTTTAACATCAAACACAGAAGAAATAACACGACATGTGAGGAAGAATCCTACCGCATGTTCGACATGCTAAACATACGCGATTAGTATGGAGGACATCCTCGACAATCTAACAAAAATTCAAACAAATTTAAGAAAGACACCAAACCGTCGGTACACTCAAGAAACGCTAGAACGAAAACGGCAAACCGTTGCCGAATTAAAAACACAGTTCGAAAAGCAGTTGACAGAACTGAAAGAAAACGACTATACAACAGGTATAAAAATAACGTTTAACAAAACTTACTACAATATCATTGAAATTTTAAAACAGAAACAGAGCGATACCGATACAGAAGAAATACCCAAAAATACCAACATGTCTTCCTTCAATATAGAAACGGCGATGAAAGCCATACCAAACTTTACAGGCAACTATAGAGACCTGGATACTTTCACGAAGATAACAGAACTAATATACAAAAAATTGGACGCTACTGGCAACACAGAACTGCTAGAATTCGTATTCTACGCAAAACTGAGCCTCACAACTAGAACGGCAATCGGCCATAACATACCAAAAACGTTTGAAGAACTGACTATACTTCTGAACGAACGATACAAGAGTACGAACACAATACCCCAGCTCCAGAACCAACTATCATACCTCGTCCAAGGAAGTCTAGACATAAATACGTACAAGAACAAGATCCTTAACCTAATAGCGGAGCTAAGCAAATTACAAACAGCTCAAGCCGGCTCCGAACTAACCACTATAGAACGAAATATAATTACAAAACTCAACGAGCAATACAGTCTCACCGTATTTAAAAATGGACTAAACGACGTATACAAACAAACCATTTTCGCAGCTATGCCAACAAATTTTAATAAAGCAGTCGAATTAGCCCTAGAACTAGAAAAGGACAACAAACAAACACGGGCAAGAGTGATGTTTATCAACAGGAACAGCAACAATCGAAATAACAACCAAAATAGAGCAAACTACAGAAATTTTAATCAGCAAGACAACAACAGATACCAAAGCAACAACAGTGTTAGAAACAACAACAACTACAGAAACAACAGCCAACAAGCTAACTACAACCCCAGAAACAATCAGAACAACTATCAAACGAATTCTCGCAACGCATACAACAACGGCAGACCAAACAATCACACTGCCAACACAAATTTTAATAACAGAAATCAAAACCAAAGGAACTATAACCAAAACAACAGTAACTTCAACCAAAACCCAAGGTACAACAACAATGCAAACCGAAACCAAAATTTCAACAACCATGGTCGCCCTACACACATCAATTATATTCAGGAAAACTCGGGCGACCCGGAGGAAGACAATCACATTCCTCCGGGGGAGCAGTAACAAGTGAACAAAGAATCTACCTAATATCAGAGAATCTAACAAACTACGTCACACTGAAATGCAACCAATTTAATAAGCCTTTAACATTCCTCATTGATACCGGAGCAGACATATCACTTTGTAAAACAAATAACGATGACAACCTTGAGATCAACACAGAAAACACATGTAAACTAACAGGAATTTCCACACAAAAAATAGACTCACTGGGAACATTGAAACTGACATTCCCACTAAGAAAAACCAAAACAGAATTAAACTTCCACATGGTCAATGAAGACTTCCCAATCGTAACAAATGGAATCATAGGAAGAGACTTTCTACTCAAACACATGTGCAAAATAGACTACGAAACCCTCACACTAACAATGATAATAAATGAAGAAGAACACATATTTCCTATAACAACCAAACCACCACCACACACCTCACACACAATACCACCAAGGTGTGAAGTAATATTACCGATTAACATAAATATTCAAGAAGACAGTGTAATACTAAACCAAGAACTTGCAAACGGAGTATTTTTGGCAAATTCCATCGCACCAGCAAAAGGCAAATGCCACGTAAAAATAATTAATACAACAGATAGAACAATAACAGTAAAAAACATCCGACCAAAAATAGAAAACTTGTCTAGTTACACAATAATGAAAACAAACTACAACACCAAAAGTCCCAACAATGAACGATTCAGAAAACTAATATCAACACTCAAACTAGACAACCTAGACGAACAAACAGAAGCAGAGCTTAAAACCATCTTCCGAAAATATCAAACAGTTTTCCACTTGGAAGGAGAAGAAATTACAACAAACAATTTCTACACTCAACAACTTAACCTAGAAGACTCAACTCCCGTATACATAAAAAACTACAGATTACCGCAAACACAGCAGGAAGAGATAAAGAACCAAGTACAAAAATTAATAGTCAGCGATATCATAGAACCATCAACTAGCCCATACAACGCGCCACTATTACTAGTCCCAAAGAAAAGCGAAGACAATACAAAAAAATGGCGATTAGTCGTAGATTACAGAAAACTGAACGACAAAATAATCAATGATAAATTCCCGCTCACACGACTAGAAGATGTTCTTGATATACTTGGCAGAGCAAAATACTTCTCAACTTTAGACATGACGAGCTCTTTCCATCAAATACCTTTGGAACAAGATTCAAGACCACCCACAGCATTTTCCACACAAGATGGACACTACCAATTTAAAAGACTACCTTTTGGTCTCAAAATATCCTCAAACAGTTTTCAACGCATGCTTACTCTAGCACTAAGTGGACTTAGCTCAGAAGCATTCCTCTATGTTGACGATATAATAGTATTTGGATGTTCATTAAAACACCACAACGAAAATCTGATTAAAGTCTTCGACCGACTACAACAATACAACTTAAAACTAAATGCAAGCAAATGCCAATTTTTAAAACCAGAAGTAATTTACTTAGGCCACTTAATCACAGACAAAGGCATCAGAACAGATCCAACAAAATGCGAAGCAGTACTAAAATATCCAACACCAACGAATGCTGATGAAGTACGTCGATTTGTAGCATTTTGCAACTACTACAGACGCTTCATACCAGAATTCGCATCAATAGTAAAATGCCTTAACTCTCTCCTTAAGAAAGGGACGCCTTTCATTTGGTCAGACGAGTGCAAGACAGCTTTCGAAACACTAAAACAGAAGTTAACAAACACACCAATATTACAATATCCGGATTTTAACAAAACCTTCATATTAACAACAGACGCTTCAGACTTCGCCTTAGGAGCAGTATTATCACAAGGAGAAATTGGACATGACCTTCCCATTTCATACGCAAGCAAATCATTACAGAAGCACGATATCAATAAACCAATAATAGAAAAGGAACTTTTAGCTATACATTGGGGAATAAACTACTTCAGACCATACCTCTACGGAAGAAAATTCATTGTAGTCACAGACCACAGACCACTGGTATCTCTATTTTCACACAAAAACCCGTCATCGAAAATGACAAGAATCAGACTAGACTTATCTGATTACGACTTTGAAATCATATACAAACAAGGAAAAATCAACACAAATGCAGATGCTTTATCTCGCATAAAAATCGACAGCGACACACTAAAGGCAATGATTCCAACACAGGAAAATGACACAAATAACGGCAAACAAATGGAAATACTGGCAATTACAAGGAGCAAGGCAGCAACATCAAGAGCAAAAGAAAAAAGCATGCACAATGAAGAAAAAGAAAATATTTATGGTACCAAGACACGCGATAATAGGAAGGACATATCTCAAGAGCCTGCGCAACTCTACATATGGGAATGTACCTCTATGAACGACGTGAAGAACATGAGAAGATTAAATTTTGAAATAAAAGAAAAGCATCGGCCGATGATACATATTGACAATTATGAAGTGCACGTGACTTGTAGCGATGACCCTTTGAATCTAGATTCAATGTTGGAGAAACTACACAGTTCACTAAAGAACCTGCATATAAAGGAGCTAGCCCTTTGCAGAGAAAATTTTAAGTTTGAAAATATAACAATGAATGCATTCAAGGAAAGATACAACGAAATAAATAAAAACAAATGCTCGCCTACAAAAATACTTATATACAACGCTCCACGAAATGTTCAAAGCAAATTACAACAGTACAAACTAATTGACGAATATCACAACGCCAGCACAGCCGGACACTTAGGAATTCGAAAGACGATCCTAAAATTAAAACAACGATACACATGGAAGAACATGAGACAAATGGTAAAAGAGTTCGTCAACAATTGCCTGACCTGCTGCAAGAATAAAACAATTAGGCACACTAAAGAAGAACTGGTCAAAACAGACACGCCAGCAACAAGCTTTGAAACCATTACCATTGACACAGTCGGACCATTGAGAATATCAAATGGATTCCGCTACATACTCACAATGCAATGTGATTTAACAAAATTTATTATTGCACACCCGATGGAAACCAAGGACGCACGAACGACAGCAAAAACTCTTGTAGAACAGTTCATTCTCAAGTACGGTTGTTTCAAAACGTTGAAATCCGACCGAGGCACCGAGTTCACAAATGAGCTAATGCACAACATATGCCAATTACTTGACGTGCGACAAATTTTTTCGACACCCTACCATCATCAAACAATCGGAGCACTCGAACGTAACCACAGAACACTGCATGAATACTTACTAGCATTTACAACCGAACACGAATGGGACAAATGGGTACCATATTTCACTTTCGCGTATAATACGACACCACATGTCGAAACGCAGTACTCCCCATACGAGTTAGTCTTCGGAAAATTACCGTCACTACCAAGTGACAAAATATATGACAACAAACAAATTTATGACTTTGACAATTACGCCAACGAACTAAAAGTTAGGCTGCAAACATCCATAGATAAGGCTAGGAATATGATAGAAATAGCTAAACATAAGAGACAAATTAATTATGATAAGAACACAAATAAAACACAATTCGAAATAGGAGATTTAGTTTTTATACGATTAGAGACAAATAAAAAATTACAAAGTCCTTACCACGGACCGTACAAGATTATAGATAGAAATGGAGTAAACTCCACACTAGACATAAACGGTAAATATAAGGTATTACATAATAATAATCTTAAGAAATTTCTAGGAGATAATGACTTAGCAAATAACATCTAAAAATTGTACAAAATAAAGATTAAAATACATATTACACTAAGACAACAAAACAAATATTTACGCTATCTACAATTACTATAAGCTCAATAATGTTAGCTAAGCATTTCCAAATCCACCTCCGAAAACCCGACCGATATCTTAAAAAATTATTCCAAGTAATAATTTTTCGCTTAAGGGCAATGGTGTAGTGGTACCACGTAGCCACTTATGCCAACATTAATAACTTTTGCTACACTCGAGCGCATATGTGCCAAAGTGTCAAATAGCACCGCGCGCACGACACAAGCGACACTCAAGTGGCTAAGCCAGCGGCGTGCCATCCGACACCACTGACCGCAGTGCAGTGTCCCACATATGGAACTTGCACTGATCGGCACTCTGTGTGATGTCACCTACCGCAGGGCAATGGCACTTGAGGAAAAGTGCTGCATCGACCGAAAAGGTCCCGTGACGCTGATTGGTCACACTTCCGCGACATTGGAAATTCGGGCGGAGCATTGGAAATGCTCAGTAGTATAACAGTTTGTAAATTTAGTATATAAGACCTAAAATTTGAAAAATAAAATTAGCTTCTTGACAAGAGACAAACCTTGCGTTTCTCCTTTGATATTAGCTCGCAAAACGTCGGCTCTCTAGCCACTTGCAATTTGGCGCGGCTCGCCTTTATAATAAGCCAACCCGGACTCTACTGACTGCACTCTTTACGGTAGTAGGTCCCTGCCGATCACACACACCCGTACACATACATCTCTTTCCACCACACTTTTATGCATCTTATGCCTCACGAATTAAACGAATCCAAAAGTCGTTTATTCGCTTCGCTCTGAGGTCTCTCAGGTTTGCAGATCCTTTACCATCCTATGAGGCACGTTGCAAGCTAATTGACCTAAAGTCTCTGGAAAACAGAAGAACAACCTTGGCACTGATGTTCGTTTCTGACATCGTGGTGGGAAGCGTTGACTGCCCGTTTATGCTGAAGTTAATTAACTTCAATGTTCCTTCAAGAGCGCTACGACATGCAGACACACTCTATTTAAGCACATTGCGTTGTCAAATTAAATTTCATGTATTTCTATGAAAGCGCACACAACTGACGACGCAAGCGTATGAACGTAAAAGCGTCGTACGCTCACTTAGATCTATTTCTATTTTTTATGGCGCGTATGGGCGTATTATTAATTTTTCGGCAATTGAAAAACGTATTCTGAGAATTTTATACGTTGCTGCTCACGCTAGAATTTTGAGCAAGGCAACGTCTGAACAATTTCAATTCAATATTTTGAGTATTTTATACGTTGCTGCTCACGCTGGAATTGTGAGCAAGGCAACGTCTGAACCAAGGCGAATTCATACCAGGTGATAGCGTAAGGGCAACAACAAAATTTCAATGTGTTTTGTTTTTGTTTTCTGGATTTAGATTGTCAAAATCAGCCAATCAGAACAAAGCTTGTTTTTTTCATTTTTAAACTGTCACAGTTTTACACAGGCATTTTGAGAATCTAGACCTTTTCCACAAAAAAAAAAATCAATTCGCCTTGGTCTGAACGTATTTTGACAGCGTATTTACGCCGTACGCCGTGCGCCAATACGTCTATACGCTCCAATTGTGTTCCTACGGTTTTGTCGATGTGGTCGGTCGCACATCAACTGCGAGCTGTGATGTTACGACTGCTGCTGTGATTCGCCTTGTTACCAGCGCAGCAGGTCCCATACGCACTTTGGCTATTCGAAAATATTCGCATAATTGTGGGCGCTGACACCAAAAAAGCCAACAAAAGCAAAAACACAATTTCCCTTGTTCGCACTTAATTTTTGTGTGTATACTTATTCTCGTTGACGGTCGCTTTCGCTTCAACAAATTTGCTGAGAACAGCTCGTTATCAATCTAATCGTTGCGTTGTCTGGTTGCGTGTTTTGAAATGAATCCTGCCGTGGTTGAATCCCAAAAAATTTGTTTAAATTGAAAAATTTCGTTAACGACCATCAAGTTTTTATCATGAATGTAATTTGTATAATTTGTTGAAGCCTTGTAATTTACAAGGAAACGAAATGCTTATATTTTTCAAAAATGTCAACTATTTTAATAGTAGTTTAAAACCAAAAGCTCCAAGCGACTCATTTTTTATTAATTTTAAAAATCTTTTACAACACATTTCATACGTATTTTAAGGAAACCCCTCATTCTTCCAATATAAAAAGTCTTTGTACAATTTGTGTGTTGCAAATGTAACAGAAGTAGATGAATACAAAATGTGGTTTTCAGAACCGTCTACTTGTAGGGAACATAAGCAATTTATATTAGATTACTTTTTAATAATTTTGCTTGGAAAAAATTGCATTTGGCTAAAAGAGCACATTGCAAGTAAATCGAAAAATAAGAATAAAATAAAAATACTAAAGAACACATAAAAATACTAAATGATATAAACTTTAAGAAATTAAAAAGAATAAATAATGAAGAAAAAGTTATAAATACCAACTAAATAACAATAATAACAATAAATAACAATAATTAATAATAATATAAATACCAATAATTAAGTTCATGTTTTGTTTTTGTTTTGTTAATTTAATTAACAAAAAATTTCAATTTTTAAGCTATTCTCAATAGCAATTACACTTTTGACAATTTATCAAGGAAAGAGCTTTTACTTTTAGAAATAGAATGCCAATTCTTGACAAATAGTAAAAACTTGACAAATATTCAATATGGTGAATTTATTAAGAATTGCGCTGTTAATATATGAATTTGAAAAATTTATCGGTATGAATTTTATTAGGCCAGAAGGCAACGTAGCCTACATGAATGCCAACATTGCACAGCAGAAATTCATGGTTTTGTTTTTGTATCAATAAGAACGCATACTCTACTGTACGCCTTTGCGAATTCACATGGTTCATTATTCATAGCAGAACCGAAAGCCATGGAAATTCAATTTGCTTTTCATCTTGTGCAGTTGCTCGTATTGTTTTCAATCGCCTCAGCGCATATACAAGCAACACGCACGTTTATTTTCACACGGACACACACCCTTGCATATTCGAATTTGCAAACGGTACGCCGCGGCGCACCGTCTCGTGCCAATCAGCACAGCACAGCTCGCAATTGATGTTCCTTGTCGAACACCCCAACAGAGAATGAAGGTGATCTTCGAAAATTGAAGTCAGTGACAAAACTTCGTATAGCCGAAGTACGTGTGGGACCTACTATGCTAGATTTGGGTGACCGAAAATTTTTGTACTGCGTGACACCTCTATGTGTTTATTTGCTTAGTGGCTGTACCCATAGTGAAATTAATAAAGTGTGCCAGATAGCAGGAACTCTCTCTTCATCGTACACTTATTTTCTGACAGTTAATGTCATTATGATGAAAAATGCCAGATTTCATAACCCGTCTGTACAGTACCCGTACTGTATGAAAAAATTTCAAAATAAATTGTTGTTTACAAATACGTTCTGCACCAAAACCGACTCAAAAAACGCTATTACATGCCAGGAAAAACGTGCTGTCTCTGCAAAAAAACGCACGGCAATGCAGTTTCTATGTTTTTCTAACATAAAATACATTCCGAAAATATATATTTTTGGAGTACTGAAAGTAAATTTTAAATTTTGTGCTATTTCAGCGACAATAAAAATAAAGGTTAATCGAACTGACACAAATAAATTGACACATTGACAATTGCTACTCAGAGAAATAAGTGTACGTCATCTACCTGGTGCACTTTATTGATTTCACTATGGCTGTACCCATAGTGAAATAAATAAAGTGAACCAGTTAGGGAGAGGCATGCTTAAAAAATGTAAATTGCTTTGAAAATTTGTTTCACGTCAATTAATTAACCAATTTGAGTTTGCTGTTCTCGAACGCATGTGTGCCGAACTCAGTATTACAAATACTTTCCCACTTTCTTTTTTGCTGCACATTTAAATGTACTGAATACATGGGGATCGTGCCCCATGAGCAGTTCTACATAGTGCGCACTATTCCTTCGTCATTTCAGTAATTTTTATTTTGCTATGCTGCAGACGTTCTGCCTTTTGGAAAAAAATTATTTTTTGAACAAAAAGAGTTAAGTATTTGACAAATTTGTTCATAGTGACTTATATGACATACTATATACAATAAGCATGCCGATTCAAGAGAGTTGTCAGTATCTGGTTCACTTTATTTATTTCAATATGGGCCATGATACAAAAATAGAAGGTAGAACCGCTGTCATTTGTTTTGACCAGTGATAACGTGATTGGCAACTCGGAGGAGAAGTGAAAAAAGCGATAATACACACATAAAATGCACCAATGCTCTCACATAACAGCTGATACTCCCGCCCCACAGCTGATATTCGCGCCTCCATACAAACTGAAAATGGAGGGTTGTTGTGTTGGTCAATTGCAAATTGAGGGTTGTTGTGTTGGTCAATTTTCATGTGTGAGGGTTATCGTTGTGGTTCATTTTTAATTGCATAGAATATTAATGAATTTTTTGGCACAGAATTCTGTGATACGTTTATAGAAAAATGAATATAAAATTCTATTATAGCTTACAAATGTAATAAAATTGTTTGAATATGTGTCTAACATGTCATTATTTAAGTTTTCATTGACTCATTACAAACATTTCAATACTCATTACATTTTACACCAAAAGCATCTCTGAACTGCGATGATTTGGTGTTTAATTTGTAAACAAACAGCGCGGGAAGCAATCAGAGAGAAGTTTAAATTGACAAAATTTGCATTTTATTAACATACGTTCATTCTTTTCAGACAAACATCATAATAACACAGCAAGCAAGTTCCTCCAGCAATGCCACGCGAGCGAAATTGTGTCCGAAAGTGCTTGGAAGCACAAATGTTTTATAATTTTCCCGACGCCGGAACTGACGGTGGCAGGTGAGTTTATTTCATATGTTTTTACTTTAAAATGTATGATATTCACACGTTGCTTGCCAAGTATTTATGGCAAAGCTTATAGAAGCGTGTGGATATGATTATTACTACTTTATGTGATGATTTTGTGTCGCGTTCGTGGAATATAAAAATGCTGGCTCAGCACCAGTGTTTTGTCGCGTTTAACCCATTTTTTTTAGTGTGTCATTCAAGTACAGCGGGTACATGGTGGATAAAAGTTATTTATATTGTGTGTTGTATTTATTTATGTTGTTTGTTTGTAGTTATGTTGCTTTATATATAGACTAATTTATGTTTATGGGTGAATAGGCCTACTGGGGAACCGAACACCTTTTTGCATACCTCTGTGGTGGTGTGGAAATTGCAAAAAAATCTTGGAAATGTATAAATTTCTTATTCAATTGTGACTTTCTCTAACTTTACCGATTTTAAATATTTGTGTTTTAGTGTCCTTTGATGCTGGCCAAGTCGTTGGTGCGCACCTGCAATTTCAGTTACTCTGGCAATCAGGCAGCTTATTCGACGGACAAGGCTGCGCATACCCATGTTACCGTCAATGCTGAGGGGTCCACTGGATGAGACCATTATCACTGGTGTGTATAAATTGTTGAAAGTAGTGAAAAATATGTACTAAAGTTTATTTTTGTAGGTCATGATAATGGACAAATTTCTATCTGGGACATACGCAAGGGCGGCAGGGAGATTAATTCGGTAAACGACCACACAGCCGGCATCAATGATATGCAACTGAACAAGAACAGCACCATGTTTGTCACGGTCTTAACGGAGACTTCGGCAAAGTTGTTCGACTCTGAGTCTCTGATGTGTGTGTATCACGTCTCCGCATGCTGCTTCGGAGCAGAGAATGGGTGTGTGTCACCACTGTACCTAGTCACTGTTGTTAAACCGGGTTTTCTATTCTTTTCCGCAGATTAAGGTGGCCATTAAGTGCTTCTGCCGTGAGCGAATGCAGTCAAATCCAATGGAGTTTTTAAGGGAGGCTGCCATTATGCATTCCATTGAGCACAAGAATATGGTTCGGCTGTACGGCGTAATGTTAGCAACGGACCCCCTGATGCTGGTTACCGAGTTAGCTCATTTGCGTTTGCTGACAAAAGATTAATTCACAGGTGAAGACGAAGGTGCAATGTGCTTCTGAGTAAAGTTTGCAAAATGGTTAGGATGAATACAAATTACTGTTTATATTCTATTGTAGACATCTCACAGTGGCGCACCTGGAAGGGCTTTCCAGTTCGAATCGGTAAAAATTGATTATACAAAGATACTTCATTTGCTAATTCGCTGCCGATTGGTGCTGTTCTGTTTAGCATTAACACTGGAGAGCAATCTGCAGGTCCACATATCCAACCAACTTTTGTATTTATCCAAAAGCGTGTAAAGAGTAACGAAAAATATAAAACAAACCTAGCGATGTTTGGAAGTAAGATCAATAACAAAATATATGTCAGAACCAGAAGAAATCGACAATGGCATTTTTATTCATAACGCGGGGGTTTTAAAATTGTTAACAAAAAAACTTCTGTATAGAAAGTTATAGCGCTCGAAGGTTATTTGTTGTATTTTTCAAGTGCTACGTGTGCCAACAAGAATTTCAAATTCCTTACACGAATAATATACAGAACAGTCAAATGTAATGGAATTAAAATATGCTAAAATTATGCGCTCAATTCTTCCGCAAGCACTTTGATTTCGGTCGCCCAATTGCCAACTCCTCGATTTCATCAGTTCGCATGCCAGCCAACTCCTGTTTAGCTTACAAGAATAAGTTGCTTTCTGCAGCAACATGGGTTGACCCAGCATGGCTGCCAATTGTGCAGCATTGGGTGCACATAATAACATAAAAACATAACAAAGTTTATAAGATGTATGCATTTTTTATTGAAATAATTGACAATTATGAAAATTAAACATAACAAAGTTAGAAAATGTACACATTTTTTATTGAAATAATTGACAATTATGAAAATAATAACATGCATCAAGAAAATGTATGCATTTCCTATTGAAATGATTGACAATTATGAAAATAATAACATGCATCGTATTATACGCCTTTTTCTAAAATTATACGAAAGACAAGCTACCACTAAATTACAACTCTGCGCTTTGTTCTAACTTCAACGCGACCACACTGTTGAACGTTAACAGCCAATAGGTCTGTTTGGGAACGAATAATTTGTAGACAAATGGAAACAGCAAAGAAATTGTGCGTTCGCAAGTCTGCTGACCCAAAACCGTCTTGCTAAGCTTTTCCTGCTGCATCTGAAAAGGAAAACGATGCAGATTGAGCTCAACGAACCATTTGCCTTTTGCATTAATATGTTTTACTGGATAATTTTTACTGGAAAAGTTCCCAAACAGACCTATTCACTGATCCAGTAGACGACGCCATGACACCTCACACAGATTGTGTATGTGAAATGCAAAAAATGGTCAAAAAATCGCTTCCCCTCTCAGTTTCCAATCACGTTATCACTGGTTTTGACACTAAACGTGCTTATTGACGTTTTTCGTATTTGTCAAAAGATTGAGTCGTGATGCCACTTCGTTGTAATACCTAATTAACGAGATTTAAGGTTATAAAAATATTAAGTTTTGTTTATAAATAAACACGGAATAGACCTTTCACTGTGACTTATATATTTTTGGCGAAAGTATAAAAATGTTAATGCGAATTCAACAGCAGATAATTCATTGCAGGATTAAAAAAATGTTCAAGGGAGTTTCTAACAACAGTACGGTAGCACATTTTCAAAGAAGAACGACAAAAAGACCTTTAGTGTCAGATGCGCAATATGGCGGCTGAGAAGAAGCATCGGCTATACCTTCTATTTTTGTATCATGGCTGTACCCAAACGATATAAACAAGGTAGTAGCAGTGATGCCAACATATTTTTTTGAAAAAATCCCTACCGCATCTCAAGAAAATCCCTATTTTTCCTTACGCAAATATAAATTTTCCCTACAAGTTTCCCTACATATATTTTCAAACATCGAAATCAAACATCGCAAGCTGCACACTTGCATTTGAAATTATTAGTTTCGATTTTTTCAAACCATCCCACAGTGATTCGACTCCATACAACCGCAGGACAAAATTAGAAGGAGTGGTCCGTTCTTCATAAAATTGGGTATACTAATTAATCATGGTCTGCTGAATTGAAATCTCCATTTGGTTTTTCTTAAACTGTTGTCGTTTGGCAATGCCTGAGGCTTAATTTTGCAAATTTCGTCATTTTTGGAAAGCTATAGCACCAAATGTGTTGGCTAGATTTTTCAGATTTTACATTTAATCGGTAACGTCAATATTGATTATTCCAAAGAGTAACAGAAATTGTATCGGGACCCTCTGGTTTTGCAATAAGAACGATAATAATAGATGTATGTTTTGCATTTTTGCAGATTTTATCATTTTTCGTGCTAATTGCATACTTTTAGGCATACCTAAATAAAATAAATTTTGTCGAAAAATACGTGAAAAGTGGTCTAACTTTTCAAATTGAATTATTTTCTGAGATCGGAAAATATCGGAGGATATAATGAAATTATCCGACAAAGAAAGAATGCTTCTTAAAATTAAAAAAAATCCAGGAACATACATTTAGATATTTTCGTCTAAGTTTTGCCAATTTTCAGATTTTTAACTTAGAAAAATATTTTGAATTAAAAGTGAAGTAAAAGCCTACGCTTTGCAAATTTTGGGAAACATTAAAAGCGAAAATGGCCACATAATTTCTTATTCTATATTGAAAGTTTAAGCAACTTCGTGCTAACCAATTATTTGTAAACTTTTTTGTACTCAATAGACTAAAAAACAGAAAATATGAGTTTCAATTTTTTTTGCGAAAAAAGTTTCAATTTTAAGCCGCTTTTGCACAGACACTAATTGATTTTTTGCACAGATTTTTTGGGGTTTTCTTAGTTGGAGTTTTTTCTTTCAAATTACATCTAAATCGTTAAATTCTGAGACCATAAATTTTTTTAATTTTGTCTATGGAACGAATCACTGTGCATCCCTTGAATTCTTCCATTTCCAGCCATCTGTCGTGAAATTTTTGCTTTCGATACTTAACTTTGCTCGCTTCGTAGAACCCGTATACAAAAAAAGGATGAATTGGAAGAATTGCTCATTGTTCTATAAAAAATTTTAAGTATTGAAAATTAAAAAAAAGTATAACATTTGAAGAAACGTATGGGCCAGTTACTCATGACATAACTTAGTTTTACTTGTCAGCTAGCACGACCTGGCATAACCGAAAGCTGTACAACTGGTTACCCGAGACATAGAACATAAACTTAGAACTTAACCGTAAACTTAGAAACCAAAACGAAACAGATTTCTAAGTTTATGTTTACGGAAAATGCAAAAAATGTTGCCACTCTCTTCGGAATGAATTGAAAAGTAAACAAATTAAAATAATTTGTAAAGTATACAAAATGGATTGCAATTTTTATTAGTTTCGTAAATATATTAATAACATGCTCAAACATTGATTAATAGCAAGTAAAAAAATGTCGCGAAAAGTTTGAATTTGATTGTTCACGAGATGGAGAAATCGAAGTGGCGTATAAAAAACAAATCATAAATAAAAAAAAATTAACAAATCAAAAACGAAAACGGCAATGGACGACGAAAAGTTTGTGTTTCTGGTGCAGGAGCACCCAGAGCTTTATGACAAAAAAAGCCCACTTTACAAGCTGAACGAGGGGAAGAAGTCAGTGTGGGATGCTATAGGGGAAGAACTGCAATGCCCAGGTAACTAATATTAAAGCTTATCCTTTCAAAACAATGTATTATCCTTCTTAAAGGCGAGCTGTGCGCAAGTTATAGAAAATGGTCCCTTTTGGTAATTTTGGTAATTAATTCAAATTGAGTTCCGTTTTTATTAAGAGCGACCGCCTTGGCCGGAGTTCGGTTTTTAACTGCCTTCTGCGATGCTACTGCAGTGATCTTCTTGCATGCAGCAGCATCGCAGCTGCACAGAGTCAGATATCTAAAATATGCTGACTCTGCGCATTCCTTCACGTACCGACTCGTTGCCTTTAGGTTGCAGTTCAGTGCAACGAGTCGGTTCGTTTATGGCTAGGGTGTCCCCTGCCATAACTCCCCTAGGGCCGCTCTTAGCACTCTCCTGAGTTCTTTTATTGAGGATTTTGATTTTAACAGATTTTTTCCTTAATACTTTTACAACTATAAATATTGCTACCAACACTATTATTAATAGGGTAATATTTATACCATAGGAAACATTTTTATGATATTTTAATTCTGTAATTTCTTTTAGGTTTTCAAAATTATTTAATACAATATTATCAAAACTTACTTTTGATTCATAAGATTGGTTTAGCATTTTCACAGGATGTACAAGTTTGTCAATAAATTCTGTTTTGTTGTTACTAAAGCTTTCTTGTTTAATTTGTATTTTACAATTTGCGAAGTTTATAATATAATTATTTTGCAGTATGAAGTTCCTTTCATCGCAATTCTGTATGAGACTTTCATTATGGGCATTCCTTATTAATAAGGTGTCATCACCTATTTCTTGAATTGCTGTTTTATTATTGTACTTAAATTCACAATCGTTAGAAAAGATACAATTCTTACTTAGCTTTAATTTTTTCAATATAGTATTTTCTTTATATACAAAATGTTCCTTATTTATTGTTACAATTAATTCATCGTCTTGATCTATTTGCAATTTTTCCTTATTTGGCAGTGGCGTAATTAATTTTACATATTTTTTGAAAAAACTTTTTGGGATTTGTATTGCGAATATTATTGCTTCATTTTTGAATGCCACGACTCCTACTTTGGCCAATTTTAATTTATAAAAATCTATTTCGTTTTTGTCGGTGGGTGTTTCGGTTAGCTGAAATTTTGGTCTGATTGGTTTCCTATCATATTTAATCTGTTTGCATTTTTGACAGTTACTAATTATCAGTTGTATGTGCTCTTTCAGTTTTGGATAAAATATTTTATCCTTAAGCGTATTGTAGGTCTCATTTATTCCGCTATGCAGCGATTCATTATTGTGATAGAGTGAGATTTGTTTATGTAACGCTTCTTCTTGCAGTATGTCTGATGCTCTCTTTGTACACTTTATAAATTGTAGTTTACTATTGCAGGAAAACAGAGATATTAGTAAAAGTTGAACTTTGTGATAGTCTGATTCGGTGGTTTCCGAGAAAATTCCAACTTTGCCTAATTTAATGTGCCTTTGTAAAATTGCTTTGATATTATTTTCATTTTCCATTGGATTAATTTGTATTATTTTTCTGTTATGTATAGTTTGAATTTAGTTGAATTTGGGAGGAAGGGAGCGGACATACAAGGTAAAGTCTCTGATTGCGTTCAACCTGGCGAACGCCAGAACGATCCTTGTCCCTGTCCAATCCAAGCTGATGCACAGCCTCCGCGCGGCCCTTCTGGATAGCTATTTGGCATCCGCTGAATAGTGAACTAATGTGTGCAGCGAGTCCAATCCCCAGGACTTAAAATTTGGGTTGTGCGCAGGGTTTGGTGCCCGCCACGGAAAATCGTATACCAATGAAAGCCAAAAAGCAAGCCTCGGAAGGAACCCACAACGTTGACGACCACAGCAAACGATTCAAGGACCATGATTTGAGGATATGCACCTGGAATGTCCGGACCCTCTATAGGGAAGGTGCCTCTATCCAACTGGCGGAAGCCCTCACGAAATGTAAGGCTGACATCACCGCCATCCAGGAAATGCGATGGACAGGACAAGGTTGCTCCAAGCGAGCAGACTGCGATATCTACTACAGCTGCCATGCGGAGAAGCGCGAATTTGGCTGCGGATTTGTGGTCAGCAAGAGACTTCGCCACCACGTCTCTCGGTTCACTCCGGTGAACGAACGGCTGGCTTCGATCCGCATCAAAGCTAAATACTTTAGCATCAGCCTAATTTGCGCGCACGCCCCGACGGAAGAGAAGGACGATGCGACCAAGGATGCCTTCTATGCGAAGCTCGAGGACGTCTACGACAGGTGCCCGGCCCATGACGTCAAAATTGTCCTCGGGGACTTCAACGCAAAGGTCGGGCGAGAAGGCATCTTTGGCCCCACAGTCGGGCAGTTCAGCCTCCATGGGACCACTTCGAACAACGGTCTGAGGCTGATTGATTTCGCCGCGGCACGAAACATGGTAGTTAGTAGCACCAGATTCCAGCACCTCGATATCCATAAGGCGACCTGGTTATCCCCCGATCAATCCACCCGCAACCAGATTGATCACATTGTGATTGATGGAAGGCATGCTTCTAGCATTCTAGATGTGCGCACGTTCCGAGGACCCAACATCGACTCGGACCACTACCTTGTTGCAGCCAAGGTACGCATGCGTCTTTGCGCAGCGAAGACCGCACAACCTAGTTTGCGAAGAAAGCTGGACATCAGTAAGCTGCGATCACAAGGGGTAGCCGAAGCCTACTCCGCTCAACTCTCTAACCAGCTCGGTCGCTCCCCCTCTCCACCTGATGACATCGGCGGATTATGGGCTCACTTATCCCACTCTATGCGCGCCGCCGCAGAAAATGTCCTTGGTTTTCGACGCCCACCACCAAAAAACCAATGGTACGATGAAGAGTGTCGCGCAGCCACTGCAGTGAAGAATGCTGCCTACAAGAAGACCCTGCAGTCGGCCGCCACGCGAGCGATGACAGAAAAATACCGGGAGGAGAGGAAGAAAGAGAGGTGCCTTTTTAGACGCAAGAAACGGGAGCAAGAAAGGCGCGAGCGTGAGGAAATCGAGGAGTGCAGGAGCAGGAATGACGCCCGAAAATTCTTCCAAAAAGTTAAGCGTCTCACGGAAGGATTTAAGCCCGGGGCATCTTCTTGCAGAGACGAAAACGGGGATCTGGTTACGGATGCGCAGGGTGTGCTGAGGTTGTGGAAGGAGCACTTCACCAAGCTGCTCGCAGGCGACGAAAGGAACAATACCGCCAGTGGTGAAGATGTCCAGATGGCACCAATCGACGACGACGGTGTGGATGTGCCACCGCCCAGCCATGACGAGGTCCGGGTCGCTATCCAGCGACTCAAGAACAACAAAGCTGCAGGGCCGGATGGGCTACCAGCTGAATTGTTCAAGGCCGGCGGCGGTGAGCTGATTGGGTGCATGCATCAGCTCATTTGCAAAATATGGCTGAAGGAACGAATGCCCAACGATTGGAACCTCAGTGCCCTTTGTCCTGTGCTGAAGAAAGGCGACCCAACAATATGCGCCAACTACAGGGGTATTAGCCTACTTCCCATTGCATACAAGGTCCTGACGAGCGTACTATGTGAAAGATTAAGGCCACTCGCCAAGGCGCTGATTGGACCTTATCAGTGCGGCTTTAGACCTGGTAAGTCCACCATCGACCAGATATTCACTCTACGCCAAATCCTGGAGAAGACCCATGAGAACCAAATCGATACACACCATCTCTTCATCGATTACAAGGCAGCATTCGATAGCCCGATAAGGGATCGCCTATATGCCGCATTGTCTGAACTTGGTATCCCTGCAAAGCTCGTTAGACTTTGCAGAGCGACGTTGAGCAATACGCGCAGCTCCGTCAAGGTTGGAAGTGACCTCTCCGACCCCTTTGATACCGTTCGAGGTTTCAGACAGGGCGATCCTTTGTCCTGCGACCTCTTCAACTTCACCATGGAGAGTGTTCTGCGCAAGGCCGGTGTACATCGTAATGGCACAATCTTCAACAAAAGTGTCCAGCTCCTTGCCTACGCTGATGACATTGATGTCATCGGACGTAACAAGCGAGATGTCACCGCTGCATTTGCGGCTATCGAAAGAGAATCTGCCAAAATGGGTCTGGTGGTAAATGAGGGCAAGACGAAGTATATGCTGTCTACACGCAGGGACTCGCAGCGGCTAGGGTCTCACGTCGAGGCCGACAGGTATACCTTTGAAGTTGTCAAGGAATTCGTCTACCTTGGCACCGCCATCAACAGCAGCAATGATGTCAGCCTGGAGATAAAGCGAAGGATTACTCTTGCCAACAGGTGCTACTACGGTCTCGGTAGGCAATTGAGAAGTAGAGACCTCTCTCGACCGACAAAACTTGCGCTCTATAGGACGCTTATCTTGCCCGTGCTTCTCTATGGCGCTGAAGCATGGACAATGACACGAAACGACATAGCGGCCCTTGGAGTGTTCGAGAGGAAGGTACTTCGCAAAATCTTCGGCCCTGTACGTGTTGGTGACGACTATCGTATACGAACCAATAACGAGCTGTATGAGCTGTATAAGGACATGGACGTAGCGCAGCGAATTAACATCCAGCGGCTACGCTGGCTCGGTCATGTCTGCCGTATGGACGACGAAGCTCCGGCGAAAAAGGTGTTCGATGCGATGGTTGGAGGTCGACGGCGAAGAGGGAGGCCGTGTCTCCGGTGGAAGGACCAAGTTGAAGAGGCCCTGTCATCACTTGGTGTGACCAACTGGAGAAGGCGCGCGCAAAGCAGAGGCGCCTGGAGAGAAGTTTTGCGGCAGGCCGTAACCCGATAACGGGTTGTTATGGCCAGTTAAGTAAGTATAGTTTGAATTTCAGCTTGGGGACTGTAGGTTAGTATAATTTGAGTTTTGTACTTATTTACTATTTCTTCTTTTATAGCAAAGTGTTAAATAATTTCTAATAATTCTTCCTCCGCAGAGTGAATTGTATCGGACGTGTTCAAGTTCGATTCTTTATCGTTGTTTTCGTTTATTTTCGGCGAATTCTCGATGCGGCTCAGGAAATCTGCTACTACGTTATTTTTTCCACGCAGATATTCGATTTCATAATTATACTCCTGCAATTTTAAAAGCCACCTTTGATGGCGTTGAGAGAATTCCTTCCCTTTGTATTTGTTATTTAAGTACATAATTGGATTGTGGTCTGTGATGATTTTAAATTTGTTCCCATGTATATAGGGTCTAAGATAAGTGACTGCGTATATAATTGAGAGAAATTCTTTGTCCGTAGTGGCGTATTTTCGTTCATGATCGTTTAATGTTCTGGATATATAGCATACTGGCTGACCTTGCTGAGATAACACAGCTCCAATTGCATAATCGCTAGCGTCAGTTGTAATTGTGAACTCTTTGTCATATTCTGGATATTTCAAAATTGGATGGGAGGCAATCAAAGATTTACAATTTTCGAAACTTGCAACATATTGGGGATCATTTATATTTATTTTACAGCCCTTTTTTAAATACTTTATCATTGGATAAGCGATCCTCGAATAGTCTTTTATGAACTTTCTGTAATATCCAGTTGCTCCCAAAAATCCTTTTAGTTGTTTCTCAGTTTTTGGAATTTCTAATTCTTGAATGGTCACAATTTTATTTGGATTGGGCTTAATGCCCTCCTTGGTCAATATATGGCCTAGGAACTCAGTTTCTTTTTTTAGAAATCTACATTTATCCACTTGAAGTTTTAAGTTATGTTCTTGTAGTCTATCGAAGATTTTTTGCAGCGAATTCATGTGCTCTTGTAATGACGTAGAAAAAATTAGTATGTCGTCTAAGTACACGACACATACTTTATTTATATATTCTCTTAGAATCTCATTCATGAATCTCTGAAAAGTGGCTGGGGCATTTTTTAGCCCGAAAGGCATTCTAACATACTCGTATAGACCTGCCGGAGTAACAAAGGCTGTTTTTTCGATATCCCTTTTTGCCATGAGAATTTGATGGTAACCTTTAGCCAAGTCCAGGGTGCTAAAGTACTGAGCTTTTCCTAGCTTGTCTAAGATTCCATCTATGTTCGGCAACGGGTATTTATCGTCAACAGTAATTTGGTTAAGTCTCCTGTAGTCAACCACTAAGCGAAATTTTTTATTTCCTGAATTATCGGTTTTCTTTGGCACTATTATAATAGGTGAGCTATACTTGCTCCTACTTTTTCTTATTATGCCTTGACTTTCTAATTCTTGAATTTGTTTCATAGCTTCTTCTTCATGTTTTTGTGGTAGCCTATATAATCTCGAGTTAATTTGCTGATCTGTGGTGGTTTTTATTTCATGAACCACTGTTTGCGTACTTGTTAGTAGGTCCCCTTCTTTATATATTAGTTTTTCGTATTTTTTCAGCAATTTTTCAACCCCTTGTCTTTCATCTGATTTGAGATGATCGAGTTGAATATTTTGGATTTTACTTGTCTCCAATGAATAAATCTGCTCTTCTACTATTTTTGTATGAAATGGAATTCTAACACCATTTTGTAATTCCATTTCCTTATTTTCAATGTCGATTATTTTTATATTTTTTAAGATAAAGTCGTTTCCTAATAGAAGGTCATATGGTTTTTCGAAGTCCATTTTTAACCATCGCATTCTGGCATTTTGGGGATATTGGAATTCTAACGGGCAAGGTGTCTTAACTTTTTCATTCGACGCTCTTATTTCCCCATTCAGTGTACTGATTATTGTGTTATTTTTTTCTAGAACCGGTAAATTATACTTTTGAAAGCTTGATTTTTTCTAGTGTCCGACCGAATATTCGGTTTCGGTTTCGGTTTCGGCCAAATAAGTGGTTTCGGTTTCAGTTTCGGCCAAAAAATGGCCGAATAGCCGAAACCGAAACTTTCTAGAATATTTTTTACATTTTGTTGTGTAGCAGATATATAGTAAAAGGGGGAGTAATTTAGATGCCAGCAATGTAAACAAACTTCTTTTTTTTAGCATATAATATTAAATTATTTAATTTTGAATATTAGCGAGTAAGGTACGAAAGGGTGATTTCTTCTAGTTTACGTTTTTAAAAAATGAATAAATTGTTTTTATTAATAAGTATTTATTTATTTATGCTATGTTTGTTTGTTTGTTCTTTATTTACTTAATGTAAAATTCGTTTGTTGAAAAAAGTGCTTGATATGGTGATTTTTATTTCAACTAGAAAGTTTCGGTTTCGGTTTCGGTTTCGGCCGAATATTAAAAAAAAACCGAATATTCGGTTTCGGTTTCGGTTTCGGCCCAAAAAAGTGGTTTCGGTCGGACACTAATTTTTTCATTATACTTATAGTAGAGCCTGGGTCTACTAATACACGCCATTTTTTATTGAAGAGGGTGAGTGCAATTAAAATTTTATTTTGGTTTTCCGAGGCTAATTGGTAAAAAATTCCTCGTTGTTATTTACTTCTTCATTAGTTTCCCCCCTTCTGCTCATAGCGTCAACCTCCATTGGTACTGGACCAGCTGAACGCCTTGATTGTTGGGTACCACTTTGCATATTTTGTCTCACCGGATTACCGTAATTTGTATTGTTACGATAACTATTATTTTCGTTATTATATTGGCCGGAATTTCCAGACCGATAATTTGTCTGTCTTGTGTTATTGTTTTGATTATAATTATTTCGGTCATAATTATTTTGTCTTGAAAAGTTTGTACTTCTTTGAGTGAATTGCCCCGAATTATTTTGCGATTGGTTATTTCGACTATTTTGGGGTCTGTTTTGGAAACCATTTTGCTCATTGGTATTCTGTCTGTAGTTATTTTGATTCCTGTTGCTGTTAAAGTTCCTGGGGTTTTGTGAATTTTGGTTCCTCACCAAAAATGAAGGGTTTAAATTTCCATCATCCAACCCTATGAAATTATACACAATGTTGGACAATTCTGTTAAGGATGTTACTGTCCTTATTGTATATGCAAATGTTCCTGTCGCTATTTGTTTAATTCTTTGGATTAACATCCCTGAAAAAATTTCTTTCATGACCATACCATCCTCATTCAGGGCGCTGTATTCGGTTATAGTGTCTATTATCTCAGTGATTTTTTTACTTAGTTCGGCTATGCTTCCTACTTTTAATACTGATATCTCCCTAGTAATCGTCATTTGGTCTTTCGATGACCTATAATGATGTTTTAGCTTCGACTTACAGCTTGCCCAATCTTGAGGTGGATCTGTTCGTCGGTAATTTTTAGCTGGACCTAATATTTTCAAATCATAAATAACCCTAAACACTACATCTTCTTGCCCTACATAGTCCCTTCTTATTCTGTCTATTGCTTCGATAAATGCAGGTAATTGCTTTGCATTACCTTCAAATGGCCGTAAATATTTTAAATCTTTTTCTACCTTCTGTCTAATTGTAACATTCTGAGCCGCATTTTGTGTTAGCAATTGGGTCATTGTTGCTAAGCAACGAGCCATTAATTCCATTTGTTGTTCTGCCATTTTGCCACTTAATTATTACTCACTTTATTATTTATTTATTGTATTTCTTTTATCGTTACAAACTTATTTATTCTATTTATTTTTTATTTACCGTATAAATTGTTTGCCAGAATTTACTTTTCTCGGCGTTTGGCTATTGAGCTCTTCCTTTCGCCGCTTGCTGTCGTGATCTTCGTCGTCTGGATCGTCGTCGCCCTCGTTCTACTGCTCTGTCGTCTGCTCCTGTTCTGCTTCTTCAGCTTCAAATGTTTCTGCCCTCCACTAGGTTTCTGCTTGCACTTCCACTCGTCGTGATTCTTTCCTATTTGGCAATTCTTTATGCTTTACCACAATTTCTCTCCGTATTGATCACGGTTGCAATGTATTTGTTTTGTATAATTTAATGCCAGTCTTCTCAAAAGTATGTGAATCACTGATGGCGGAACAAATTTCCACCTTCTTAAGGGAGAACAACTTACTTTCTCCACTACAATCTGGCTTTAGGAAAAAACATAGCTGCTCCACTGCTATGATCAAAATATTAGATGACATTAGAACTCCATTTGACAACGGTGAAATAACACTGCTCTGCCTCTTAGACTTTTCAAAAGCTTTTGATACAGTCAGTCATTACCTATTGTGCAAGAAGCTCAAGCATTATTTCCATTTTTCTGACTGTTCCATTAAACTTATGACTAGCTATCTAGACGGCAGAGTCCAGCAAGTGAAAGGGGTGTATACCTCATCTCAGTTCAAAGCCGTCACCGCGGGTGTCCCTCAGGGATCTATTCTTGGCCCTCTTCTGTTCAGTCTCTTTGTTAATGATATTTTTTCTGTGTGTAAATATGTTAGCGTCCATGCGTATGCAGATGATATCCAGCTATACCTGTCTAGTCGTGTTGGTCTTATTGAGGATTTATGTTTTAAAGTTAATTGCGATCTGTTGGCTATTTCGGATTGGTCGTCCCAGAATTCTTTATGTCTTAATGCAACTAAATCGTATGTCATGCCCATATGTAATAGAACTATTGATATTGAAAATATTCCCTTGTTACGGATAGGCAAAACTAAGTTATCATTTACAAACAAAATAAAAAACTTAGGTTTTATCATCAATTCAAGTCTAAGTTGCTACGACCACATCAACAAAGTTGTAAGTAGTATATATGTCATTCTGCGTCAGCTAAGAATATCTGCATCTTTCACTCCACTTGAAACTAGGCGTAAATTAGTTATTCAGCTAATTGTTCCCCACATAACATATGCAGAACTAGTTTATAGTAAACTTGATATGCAGTCATCACGCAAAATTGATGTGGCTTTCAACAATGCTACCCGTTACGTCTATGGTGTCCATAAATTTGATCACATCTCTTTGTGGAAAAACAAAGTCCTTGGGTGTAGCATCCTGAATTATTTAGCAGCAAGAAACTGCATGTTTGTATTTAAAATACTTGACCTTAAAGAGCCTGCATATCTTTGGAACAAGCTTCAACTACCCAAGTCGCGTAGGCATCATAACTTGATTGTTCCTAAGTACGCATCCTTGACTGCATCAAGGCTGTTCTTCATTAACGCTATAAGACTTTGGAACTCAATACCTGCGAGAATTAGGGCGGAGCTGAGAAGAAGCAACTATCGAAAGCAACTCCTGAGTTATTTTAGCAAGCCGGGCTAAGTTTTCTGATGAGTGTTGGCTAAACATTTAGTTTTTTTTTTTTTTTTTTTTTTTCTTTTTCCTTCTCTCATTTCCCCTCCTACATTTTTCTCTTATCTATTTTCCTTCACCTATTGTTTTTATGCTTTAAGTTCTTTCTTTTATTTTTCCCTCACTTATTGCTTTCATGCTCTAATTTCTTTCCTTTGTATTAGTTTTAAGGTCATCGTATTAGTCTTAATTTTATTGTATAATTAATAATCTAAATATTCGCACGTTGATGTACTGCTAAAAGACCTTAAGGTCTTACTTTGTACAATTGGAGTTAGTTTGAAATAAATAAATAAATAAATAAATTAATAATTCAAGCACTGCAGCAGTATTGAAATTGAACAAGTGTTGCGTTGATTGTTGTGTTGTGTTGATTCTGTCGTTTATATGCTCAGGCTTTTGTTGGGGTTTTGTTTTTATTACAATGTTTTTTTTTTCCGAGGAATAACAATTAATTGCAACAAAGTCTTTCCGTTTCATAGTACGAGAATCCAGTTTTCACAATTTTAACATACGGCTATGCCCGACGTAAATATATAATTACTATATACGTAGGTTTAATCGCGACTGCGCCAGTTATAGAAAATTGTCCCTTTTGGTAATTTTGGTAATTAATTCAAATTGAGTTCCGTTTTTATTAAGAGCGACCGCCTTGGCCGGAGTTCGGTTTTTAACTGCCTTCTGCGATGCTACTGCAGTGATCTTCTTGCATGCAGCAGCATCGCAGCTGCACAGAGTCAGATATCTAAAATATGCTGACTCTGCGCATTCCTTCACGTACCGACTCGTTGCCTTTAGGTTGCAGTTCAGTGCAACGAGTCGGTTCGTTTATGGCTAGGGTGTCCCCTGCCATAACTCGCACGACGATGGACAGCGCTACGCGAAAGGTTTTCTAAAGAGTCGCGGAAAGTAGAGGCACCTTCGGGTAGCGGATGACATCGAGAAAACCATTGGCCACTTTCTCAAGGCATTACCAACCAGGCTTAGGAGCAGGTCAAAGACGGGCCGAGTCATCCTTGTTTGTAAAAACAGCTGCTCCTCGTCCATATTTCTCATTTTTCCAAAGACTTTCCTTTGGTAGCCATTTTCCCTCCAATCTCTATTAATGGGTCGGACAGCCCACCTGCGTACCCTCTTTTTGTTTTTTTCCACAAATTATAAATATCGCACAATTCAAACAATAATTCCCCAATTTGTTTTGTGCCTTTCATATTTACGTTTTCAATTTGTTTTATTTTCCTTTTGTTAAAAAAGAAAACCAGCTGATTTTTAAGTTTATGTTTACGGAAATAAAGTTTTGAGTAATCGCTCAAATTTTCTAAGTTTATGTTTATGGTTAAGTTTATGTTCTGTGTCATGAGTAACTGGCCCATTACGATTTTCTCTCTGGTTAATAAATAAAATAAATTGAAAAATGTACTCGAAAACGCGGGAAAAGTGAAATTAAGCAAATATGCTGACAAAAGTGTATGTTCAAGCACAGACAAAATACATGAAAATCCTTGCTAGCCAGTGGGTGTGTTCAAGGATGTCTAAAGATTTTACTTGCCTAGATTGCCACACTCAAAAATTTCAACGCATTAATCATAAAAATAAATTAAACCTAATTCTGTTTTTACACGGTAGATTGGTTCCAGGAAAAACCGTGTAAAAAAAGACATTGATCGTATGCAAAAATAGGTGATTGGTTCCTTAACTCTAAAACCTATGATATTAAAATTAGACAAGACAATAAAAATTAAAACAAGGATTTTTTAAGAACAAGTATTAATGTTTATTTTAAATTAAAATAAATGTAAGGTTGGAAAAACTAATTTGCCTATAAAAAATGTCTTTACCAAACACGTCTGATTGCATTGATAGTTCACAAAATATTAACACATTTCAAGTGCTCTGACAAGTAAATTTGCTTGTATCCACAAAAAGGTAATTTCCCTAAATTTGTGATATGTACATATTTCGCAAAAATTAAATTTGACAACAAAAATTTAAGCCCAAAAGAGTTTGAATCGTGCTAAATGGAATAAAATCGTGTAAAAAAATTTAACATTTTTTATTTTCAAACCGTGTTCAATCAAAACCGTGTAAAAAAAGACCGTGTAAAAACAGAATCAGGTGTATATGCGAACAGAAAAATAAAATTTTTTAAAAATTTAGAGATTTTTTAAATTCCCTACATTTAAGTAAATATGAAAAATCTGTCCTTTTTTCGCATCTGTCGCAAATTTAAGGCTGAATTTCCCTACATGTAGCCTCTTTTCCCTTATTTGGTGATTTTTGATCCCATTTGGTTATTTTTTAGAATATTGCATGCTGATACAAAGGTATCATCTAGCACAATATTATTGGGAGTGGCAATAATATTGATATTGATTGATGGTAGCAACTCATAGCCACTGCTGTTTCTCGTAAAAAAGTAAGGAACATTGTTTAAATCGATAACTATGTTTTAAAAAGAGTCAACAACACGTTCCCGGACGTTGACAACTAATTAAAAATAATATCGCCTGTCTATTTTTGCAGCTCACTGAAATTTTTACTTCACACATACATAACTTATGATCAAAAAGGAACTTGAATTTTCAGTTGCCGCGCTTATCCAATCGGTAAATTTTTATTTTCTCAAAATTAGAAATTTGGTGTGCCAATTCGTTAAAAATGTTACAAAAAGCATATGGTGAAGCGTGTATGTCGAAAACACGAGCATACGAATGGTATAAACGGTTCAAAGGCGGCCGAGAGAGCCTAGAGCACGATGAGATCCCTGGACGGCCATCAAATCGGCGTAGCAAATCGTGTTGGAAAATCGTTGTGTATCGATTACAGAGATTGCTGTGTTGTTGAGTATCTCATTTGGATCAGCCGAATACATTTTAACTGATATTTTGGGCATGAAACGCGTCGCTTCTCGGCTGGTGCCAAAAAAACTGAATTTCATTCAAAGCGGCTTTTATTATTTCGGAATTTTTAGCCAAAAATTTTACCAATGTCATCAGCAGTCCAGACATGGCCCCGTGTGACTTTTTCTTTTTCCCAATTTCAAATTGCCATTGCGGGGCACGCGTTTTGAGACCATAGAGGCCATAAAAGAGAATTCGGTGCGTGAGCTGATCATACCTTTGCACATTAGGTCAAATGACCAGTTTTGCTGTGCGAAATTAATAACGGCTAAAATATTGTATTATTTGAAGCCAAAATCGTAGCAAAAGCAAAAGGAGGTATAATATTAACAAATTAAACAAAAAAATATTAACTCTTTCACGTCCATTAACTTGTCTGAGGTCTAAAATGAAAAAAAAATTGGGCATAATGCAGTATAGCGAACCCTCGTGAAAAAATAAATGAGTATGCTTTTATATAGAGAGTTGGCTCCTAAATCTAACGAACTAAACATTTTTCCTGGGAAACGCCCACAAAAGGCGTGGCTCGGGATCAAAGTTCAAAGTTTTTATTAAAACTAAATTAATCTTTAATTGATTTACACGATATGGGTATCAAACGAAAGGTATTTTTCATACCTTTCTTCTGAGGTGCAACATTAGATACGTAAGATGTACTAATAAAAAGTTTTAAGCGAAAAAATTAAAAAAAAAATCAGTTTTTGAAAAAATGTTTAAAAAAAATTTTTCGCCTGGGCGTTTCCCAGGCCAAATTTTTAGTTTTTTAAATTCTCAAAAATAAGCTCTATTTGATCCAATTTTCGGGTTTTTTTCATGAGGATTCGCTATGCTGCGTTTGTTCCAAAATTTGTTTCAGTGTTTTTTGTTTGAATCGTCAATATCCTCCGTTGGATCATCACAATTTAACAACTCGATAACTTCAGATAGAAGGTGTACAAGCTTTCGTTGTTGCATGCATCTGCTGAAATATTTTGATACATCTATTAAATACATCCAGAAAATTATTAGAGCGGTTTTTTTAACGAATGTGATGCAATCTGTCGGCTTTATAATTTTTATGTCGCGATTCAGCAGCAGATAGCAGCAGTAGATGTTATCGGCAACCAAGGATATAACTTTTGAATAATTTCAGCTGTTTGAAAGCAGAACGTTTGAAATTTATTGAAGTTAATAGAAACTGGCACGATAAACAAATCAATATAATTTCAAAGCGGAACACTAAGATTTGGTCAGCGCCAGTGATATCAGCAAAGATTGCATGTTTAGTGAAAGCTCGGCGCGTAGTATTTCCGTCATTTGTGCTACCAAAGCCGTTTATTTTAGGCATATCCACACGAAGATCTACACCTATTCAACCTCAAAATGAGAATGTGTGTAATGGGAATACGTTAATTCAAAATGAGAAATATAAATTCATAATGGGAATGCGTAAGTTCATAATGTGAAATATAAATACATAATGGGAATACGTAATTCAAAATGAGAAAAGGAAAATTCAAATTGAGAATGCGTAAATTCAAAATGAGAAAATTAGAAATGAAGTGAAGTGTAATTTGCGCATTCCTAATGTCCACGCTCCTGCAGTATGCGAACAACGTTTACAGTATCTTGAGGGAATAATAGATAATGCAAAGCACACCATTACTGGTGGAGATTGTGCCAGAGCTGTACAGCACACCACAACTTTCCATGCAAATGGCCTTGCTTTACAGGATATGAACGTAGGGATGTAAATATTTTTAAGCACTTTTTGTTTGCATTATGTTTTGAAATCATTATGTTTTGAAATCATTATTTTTGAAATCATATAATAAAAGTTACTAAAAATAAACCTTATACTAAATAGTTCTTATTTCAAATTTTCCTTTTCCCAATTTGAATTCACGCATTCTCAATTTGAATTTTCCTTCTCTCATTTTGAACTACGTATTCCCATTATGTATTTATATTTCACATTATGAACTTACACATTCTCATTATGAATTTATATTTCTCATTTTGAACTAACGCATTCCCATTACGAATTTATATTTGACATTATGAACTTACACATTCTCATTACGGATTAACATATTCTCATTTTGAGGTTGAAAAGGTGTAGTTCCCTCCAAAAGGAGTTTTGCATATTCTCCTTCCTTTGACGTCCAACAGCCGAAGAACTGGCTTTCACTGATGATTTTTTTAATCCAAAATGTATTACAGTACTAAGCCATGCGTAGTTTTCAGCTCGAAATTTTTCCAGCTTTCTGCAACATTTTTGCCATTTTGCTGCCAAGTACTTGCAGCATCGAAAATTTTAGTAGCACAAATATTTTCTACAACATGATTAAGAACTGCATCACGCTTTTTCTCCTTTAAACGTTCCTTGAGCCAAATTTCAAATAATTCGATTTTTTGCATAGCGTAGTATCCTGAAAAATTGGTATTACTAGCAAAACGCAAAAAAGCGAAACTTGAAATAAAATGAAATGAACTTATAATATCCTAATTTATTCATTTCTTTTTAGTTTAAGTTTGCCAAATGTTGCCAAAACTTTAAAAGCTTGCATAAAGTTAAAATTTGAAGTCAACCGCAAAAGCTTTCAGGTCATGTTAAAAAACTAGTTAAAAAAAAAAAACAAAACACATCCCATGTATTTTTAATAAAATCATGAATACGTACTTAATTCATCGTTTTCCATTTCAAACTTTTTTTAAATTATTCGCACAATTTTTACAATACGCGCTTAAAACTTTACTATCAATACTGATTCAGCAAATAAATTTTCAATGACTTGTCGATAAAGTGACTTTGACTGAATACTGTCAAAAGGTACTTTATGTTTTAAGAAAAAAAGTGGACTTTTCGTTGCTTTGGAGTATTTCTAACATGATGAGGGGGGGAAAATGTATAACGGTATTTACGAAATTTTACTTTGGCACAGAAAATGTTATCATTTGACCTAATGTGCTTTGGCGGCCTATACAAAATGTATGGAAATTTGGATCAAACGTTGGCATACATGTTTTGTCGCAGGAGGTGAGTATTTTGAAGGGGATAGTAAAAAATTTATTAAAATTGAAATTTTGGGTTTTTTTTTAATTCCCGATCTTTTTTGATCATAAGGTACATATGTGCCAAAAGCCTTTTAAATGTTCCTTAAATCTTGAAATTTATGTATGAGTTATTTATTTTGTTTATGTCGTATAAAAATTTTGGTTATTTTTGTTACATTTTGGTTATTTTTATTTTTCTTACTGGTTATAAATTTTTTTTTCTAGTGGCAACGCTGATCATAATTCAAGTTGCGAGAAAATTTATTTTACCTCAATACGTTCCACCAACAACATTACCCAAAGGATATAAACAAGGTAGTAGCACCAGCGTGCTGATTATAATTTTTTAGTTTTTTCATGAGTTCGGTTCATTGTACTATGGTCCAGAAGACTCCTGAAGATACGTTGAAATTTAGTACATATGCTTTTCACATATTTAATAGACTTCTGTAACAATTTGGGTGAAATCGGACTACTGCCACTTTTTGTTCTATAAATAAAATATTAAAAATCTGTAATATGCGAATGCTTCAATGGTTGATAAAACGGAATTTACTTAATTTTCGGACAGCTGCACATTTATCTGCAGCCGCCGTGGCTCAGTTGGTTAGTGCGTTGGACCGCGAGTCGCAGGCAGCAACCTCAGGTTTAAATACTGCCTGTAATAACACCTAAAAAAATAACGGGAAAACTCCTTTTCTCTTTCGGTGGCTGTCCTCTCAGCTGGAAATGGCAAACCTCTGAGAGTAAAAATTGCTTATGAAAAAGCTCCCAACCTGCCGTTCGGAACCGGCATTAAACTGTAGGTCCCTTCAACCCGCGTACAAATTCACACGCACAACACGGGTAGTTGCGGGAAGCTAGGCCTTAGTCTCGCGTAAGCGGGCTGTCGTGCCAGTCAATTATTATTATTATTACACATTTATCTGCCAGAAAAGACGTTAAATATATGCATATGTGCAATTTTTGGGAAGAATTACATTATAACTAGAGTCCAACCGATACCAAATTTTTTGGCCGATGCCGATTAATCGGCCGGAAGGGCGAGATTTGGCCGATGCCGATTAATCGGCCAAAAGGGCAAAAATCGGCCGATGCTGATGCCGATTACATGGAAAAAATAACACGAATGAATTCAGTCAAAAACAAAGTCTATTTTATAAAACAACAAAAGAAACTTTTACATATGTTTTCTATATTCTTCACAAAATAACAAAAAAAACAGAATAGAAATAATTTAAAACTAAATAAAATTACAAGAGAATTCAGAATTCTAATACATTAACGTGTGAGAGAGAAACAAAAACACTGATGTAAATATTGCATACAAATTCAGATTTGTACTCTCAAATTGCGACCCGTTGTACAAGTGCAGTGGGAAGAAGTCAGAAAACAAATTTGGAAAAATTAAAAGGCCTGTTTAAAAAAATGCTTCCAATTAAAAACGAAGGATAAGATTGTAAAATTAAATGCCCTTTCTTCTGATATGCACATTAATAGACCAAATGCATAGACATTTTGAGAAAATCTGTATTTTTAAGAATACATAGTTTTTATAAAAAACATTTCTAGGCAACATTTCTATTAAACAGTATTTGAAAATACATTACTGAAAAGTGGTATAAGAACCCGTTGGTACAAAAAATGAAAACAAAAAATTAAAGCAGGAAAATAGGCCGATATGTCATCGACCAAAAATTGCCGATGTGGCATCGGCCAAAAAAATAGGTATCGACCTTTTTAGCGGATACCAATTTTATTGGCCGATACTAGCCGATTCCGATTAATCGGTCGGACTCTAATTATAACCGTACATTATTCCAAATCATGATCATCACTAACTTCTTACTCAAATGAATATTCAGAGAGCATTTCTGTATCAAATTAATGATGCGACGTCATGAGCTCTCCATTGTACTTCTAAAGTTCAATAAAAACCAATTAAAACGAGTTAGTGACCTTCAATATTTGATCCATTTTCGATTTATGAATGAACAAAGGTTCTAAATTTTCTTGTATAGGCTTTTATTTCTTTTTCATTTGTATTTCCGTTTATTTCATGGGCAATCCAACTCTCAGCTGCATTTTTATTTTTGTTGTTTCCAAACCTTTATCTACATTTCAGAAGTTAATTGATTCTGAACACACTTTATTTTGAACATTCGCAAATATTCGCTAAAATTTTAATTGCCACATGAAAGTACACGTTATCACCATTTACCTGTTAGATTATTTATTCAAAATGAACAAAAATGAAACCACGTTTTACTCCACAGAACACAAACACGATTGTTGAATTTACACTACAAAACCACAAACATACATGTAATTAAATCTTACCCACAACCAGTGGCCGATTCAGGGGGGTTTTGGAGGTTGAAACCCCTCCGAAATATTTGGATAGACTTTAAAACGACATACAAATTAAAAGGCATTTTTTGGCATTATGAATATTAAAAAAGTTACTCATCCCTTGCATTCATGTCACTGCTGCCCCACAGTGGCTGGTGAGCGTGGGCATCAGCTTCAATCACCAGGGCCTGCTTTCTGACGCCGGTTAGCTCTTCCAGACTTTGGAGCTCTGTCGGCGGTGCGTCGGTGTCATGCGGCATGTAGGAGGACGCAAGGAGTATTGGCTCATTCCTACCGCCCTCTATAGCCGTTGTTCAGGTATAATTTACACAGTGGAGAGAATTTCACTGCGCTCACTAACACCATCTCATTGTCAATTTTGCCGACCCCTGCCATAATAGCAGTCCTTACCCTGTTTGTGGCGCCGGTTAAGTACATATGTGTTAAAAAAACGCGACTTCAGCCCAGAAACCACGTTGCCCGAGGCTACCCATGGTTACTGGACTAATGCCGCGTAGGCTGAGGCAAGTTTACTTTTGTAGAGGTTGTTTGGAAGGACCTTCAGTTCTCGTTTCCACCAATAAATCCTCCGTTCCACTCCTTAGCGAGAGGAAGCTTTCTTCGACCCCGAGATCCGCTTCCACCTCTATCGTTTGTAACGTGTTATGGTTGTCATCCTTCGGGTGACGTTTTTTGAGACGAAGGTACATGCTCGCCACGCCCTACGCCATCTTGTCGAACGTTGCATACAAAATGTTTTTGCCCTCTTATTAATCTGGAGGACGTAGTTCTACCCACTGCTTGCAACTACCGGCTTTGCTACGTGCAATATCCTCCGGTCACTCGTCGGCACATCAGAATTCAGCCTTTGTAGCAAACCTAAGGTATTCTCCGGCTTCATTCCTTGGGGTATAAACACCTTCACTTATGGCGGTCCACTAGCTCGACAGACGCTCCTTCCCACAGGCCTTGGAGCATACGCACTGCTCCTTTAACCCATTCGAGAGTCAGATCGTCGTTGCACTTTATAATTATCACGCCGTTAAACCAACCTACCTCGTCAAATGACGGCATCGGCGCATCAGAAGGTTCGGCCTTCATTTTCGCCATCATGGTATCATGGATTGCTGCGGTCAAGGAGCGCCACGATCAGGTGTTGTTTGGCTCCTAAATTGGCCACAGCCGCTGAAAAAATGCAATAGTTTCTGCATTGAGTTGTTTATGGTTTCGCGTGTTCGTTACAACTGGTCCGTGGACCACAATTTATTCCTTTTTATAATTATATTTACAACTGTACTCTCTCTGGCGTTTCAGTTCAATACTAATACAATTCAACTTATTTTGCTATAACTTTCTTTTAAATAAATTCAACATGTAATTTAATAATAATTTATAATATAATTTTACAATTTAATAATATTTGTACATCGTCTGACGCAACAGACGATGCTGGGTTGGTCGCACCTGGCAGCTTACACCTTGTGTTGGTACCTTTTGCTAGAGGGAGCTTCCGCAGAGCGCTGACTTTTGTTTGCAATATTTTCTTCGACCCGGTTTGCAAACTTCGGGTCCGAGGCGGCACACCATGATTTAGTTGCAAAATGGGCCCGGGATTTCTCGACAGTGTCCTTCGCCCGAGCCAACCGCTCCTTCTCTTCTTTCGACAGGTTGTACTTGTTCTCCAGACGACCGCAGATGTTTGCTGCAGCCTTGTAACGAGTTTTGGCTTTCAGCCCCTCCTAACTTGGCTTATTCCGAGGCCCTTTCTTGCTTGCAGAACTGGCACCTGCGGAGCAGTCGGGAGGGAGCAGAAGCGCATGCTCTTCAGCTGATTTTATGCTGGTCACACTTTCGATGTCCGAGTCTTCAAGGATTACAGCACACGTGCACAGCATGCGAATCGTTGTATTGGCAGTAGCATTACAACTATTGGAACCTGCTCCAGTTCCAGTAGAGGCGTGACCGTTGGCGACACAGCTTATAATCTCCCCGTGCCCGCCGGTGGTTACCACCGGGTGGTATCAGTCTCCTCTTCCACCGACCTTTAAGCTAATATCCCAGCCCACTTCTCTCCTTTTCGGGCCTCCTTGTGTAAATTATAATTCGGGGGATCCCGACCCTAGCGTTTTATGCCTCCCACCAGGTACCACTTAGCATGATTGAAGTATGACTCCACATGCCGCCCTGTAGGAACGGCATGTAAAGCTGTACACCTCAGATACGCCATGTGGAGCCATATTTTAATCTTAGCCAGCATCGCCTCTTCTTGTCTGTTCTCGCCAGCGGAGAGATAGAACGATGCCCATTGCCCGGTCGGCACCCGCAGGGAGTATGACTTGAGTACGTAATTCAGTGCTATGCAGCTTACATCCTCCTCCAATCTTTGCAACATGATTGGTAGGATTATGTCTGGACCGGGACGTTTATATGGGGAAAAAGAGCTAATAGCCCAACTGGTCACCTCTCTAGAGATTGCCTTCTGGGCGACCACCACCGCCCTAAGACTACGAACTGGAAGCACACCAAGCGCGGTCACAGCGCATCCAGGGAAATGAGTGGACGTTAGGAGTTCCAATGACTCTGCCACTGATTCTGTGACTGTCCGATCTGTTTAACTGCGTCGGGGCTGAAAACCCTTAAGCAAGAGCTTTGCTTAGCGTGGCCGTAGCCTTAACGCTCTTCATTGAAGAGCAGAAATCATGCCAGGACTGCCGTTGACAGATCTAATGACTCCTTTATTTATTTACGCAGACATTCCCTGTATGGCTGCCAAGCCTTAGTCATATATGACTCGTAAAACACCCTTCCGGTTTCATTTCTCAACTCGGAAAGCTCGCTATTCCACCACGGTGGAATTGGTTTCATTTCGTGAAGCATCAGGTAGGCTTGATCAAATGCCCTTGTCAGAGTTTTTTCGAGCCGATTGGCTCTTTTCGCTTACTCGGTTATAGAGCAAATACTAGACTTCGAAAACGTTTGGAATTGGGACCTAACGATTCTCTCGTACTTGTCCCTGTCAATGTTCCAAGGTTTCCTAAACTGTTTTGGTGTACAAAAATAAACAATATTAAATATTATTAATTATTAATACTGGTATTGTGTCCGTTGTTAGGTCTATTGTGTTCGTCTTGATATTTATGTTAGTTCTCCAGGTTTTCATTGTATGTTCAAGGAAGTTTACTATTACAGGGTCTATTTTGTATATTCGTAGTGATTGTGTTAGCCAACTATGCGGGATGCTGTCAAAAGCTTTTTTGTAGTCAATTTAGTATTGGTGCATAATGAAATAAACAAGGTGAAGCAAGTAGATGACATACCGTTATTTTGACAAGACAGCTTCTGAAAAACTGACATTTCCAAAAAAAATTTTTCTCAAAACATGAAAGTCTTCTTCTTTGTTCGCATTAACCCACTTATGCCTGGTGTATCAAACAATCAATTTCATTAGAGAAAAGCTTCTATCGATGAACGTCTTATATCATTTTTACAGCGATGCAGATAGTGTCTGTGGTCGTATTTATGGGCAACTGTGGCTGGCAACGCCCAGGCTCCAGTTCGGAGCTATAGGTAAGAGTCTGCAGTTGATTTCAGTTCTTTTGAATTCAAATTCTTCATCCATTCGTTGCCATGTGCCGTCTTGCACACACAGCATGTACTCGGCATTTTTTCCGCGATCAAAATTTTAAAACACAAGAATATTTTCGCTTTTACGTTTTGAGTGGGGTTAAAAATATTTTCTCAATGTCAAAACGAAATTGGTTGTCAATTGCTATATTTCAAAATAAGGGTATGGAGTGTGAGATCTGTCATCTACTTGTTTCACCTTGTTTATTTCATCATGGTATTGGTGTAAGTTTCTGTTTTGGGTCGTTGCTTGCTCTGTTACTATTTGGTCTATTATTAATTGTTCTTTGCATCCTTGGCACCCTCTTCTACATCCTTTTTGTTCGTCTGTCATTATATTATTTTGGTCTAGATGGTTGTAAATTTTTTCGGTGATTCTTGATGTCATTATTTTGTATAGCGTCGGTAAGCTGTCGTTTTTTCATTTTTGGGTTTTATGTATCCTTGTGTTAGAAAGTATGGCATTATAACATATGTGGGTTGGTTATGGTGTAATTAATTAATTCGGTTAGTTTGGTGTGTGTGATAGTGAGGGCTTTATACCAGAAATTTTGGATTTTGTCGACTCCAGGGCATTTCCAGTTATGAGTCTTTTTAATCGTGTTGGTTACTTCTTGCGTTGTTATAGTTATTGTAATATATTTTGTTGTTCTATGCTTGTGCATCTTTCCTTTTCTTTTTGTATCCACTCACTCTGTGCATTGTGTTGTACTGGGTTGGACCATATACTGCGCCAGAAATTTTCTATTTCTTGTTTTGTAGGTGCAGTTTTGATTTCTATGTTGTTTCCATTTAGTGATTTGTAGAAGTTCTTTTCATTGTTTCTGAACATCGCGTTTTTTTCCTGTTGTTTGATTCTGTATATTTGCGGAGTCTGAATGAGTAGATTCGTAGCTTTTGTTTGAATGTATCTAGTGTTTCTATCGGCGATTCATTGTTTCTGTTTGATCTTATTATTTCGTTTACATATGTGTTGTTGTAGTTTGCTCGATACGTTTCCTTTTTGGTATTGGGTTAGTTGGCCTATATCTCTTCTTAGTGTTCTTATTTTATTTTCTAAGCGTACCATTTCGGTTTGTAGTTTTTGATTTTGGTGCAGTTGGGCTTTTTGTTCCTGTTATTCGTGTTTGTGTTTAGTTCGGTGATAGATGTGGCTGCTGCATATATTACTGTTTGGAACTGTTCTAGGTCTGTTGTTTTGTCGATATGTGTTTGTATGTTATCATTTATTATTATTATTATTATCCCACGACCTCTCTCCCCCCCGCATACCGCGCGAGGCGGGTCCATTTTCACCGAGTATGACGGCAGTTGTCGTTGCAAGTCATATCGGCACTATTGTATAGTATTTGTTTTATTGGTTTAAAAATTTTCTTGTTATGTTACATGTCTGTAGGATTACCGCTTTTTGTATTTTATGGTGTATAAATTGGTCTATGTTTAGAGTTTTGAGATTTGGAATTTTGATTCGTACCATGTGAGACAAGACGAAAATTGGTTTTACAGCTAATTTTACCCATAATTACATATTCAGAAGTTGTTTACAGCAAACTTGATTCTAGGTCGGAACATAAACTGCTTATTGCCTACAACAATGCTGCACGTTACGTCTATGGCTTAAAGAAAGGGGATCACGTTTCTTCTTATAGTAGACAGTTGCTTGGTCTTGACCTCAAAAGCTACTTAGAAGCACGAAACTGTATGTTTTTACATAAACTTATACATAAGAAGCGTTCCTGCTACCTTTTTGAAAAACTTTTGTTTTGCAAGTCAAGTCGAAACTACAATCTCCTAATTCCTAACCATAATTTCAAAAATTCCAGTAGGCTATTTTTCGTTAGCGCCATAAGGTCTTGGAACTCGCTTCCTAGTGCCATCAAATGTATTTCGGGTAGTGGTAACTTTAAGCATCTACTCTTCAAACATTTCTCATAACAATTCAAACTTTTCTCTAACTCTTTACCCTACTTCTTTACTTTCACTTACTCATAGTTAAGATTTTTCTTTGTAAATTATTAAACATTGTAATAATATTGTATTTATTGTGTAATGCTTAAAACGAATGTGTTCCTAATTGGCATGCAAAAGATTGTATCTTATATGCCTCTATTATCTGTTAAATAAATAAATAAATTAATTAAATTAATTTGGAATGAATGATTTGAGTAGTATTCCTGTTGCGGAGATTATAAAGGGTATTGTGCTGCATTTTGTTTTCACACCCGTTTTATTTCAAGTGCTAATTCATTATATTTTTCAATTTTTTCAGTGTATTTTTTGTGTATGTTTGTGTCATTGGGGGCGGTTATTTCAATTAGATATGTACTATTTTTATTTTTGTCTATTAGGGTGATATCTGGTCTATTGTTGTTTATCGTTTTATCTGTTTGTATTGTTCTATCCCAATATAGTGTGTATTTTTCATTTTCCATGATGTTAGGTGGGGTGTATTTATAATATGGATCATTGTTTTCTGTCAGTTGGAGGTTAGTAGCTAGTTCTTGATGTAGTATTTTTGCAATGATATTGTTATGAAAGTACCCTTACAACTTCCTGTGAAACTATCCTCACAACTTCCTGTGAAACTATCCTCACAACTTCCCTGTGAAACTATCCTCACAACTTCCCCGTGAAACTACCTTCTCACCTATAACGGTAGGATCATACGAGCATTGAAAAACAATTGTCACATAGCGGTAGTTGCATATTTGTAACTTAACACAAGAAAAATAAATCATTCGATTTCTGACTCGCAAAGGAGAAGCACGCGTTTTTAATTTTCGCAACACTGGTGTCAAGTGTGGGGTGATTTTTTTCGAACGGACTGGAGTTCTGGTCCCACCACGAAATCATGCCTCTAAAACCGCGTGAACTAACTCATCTCCAACAGCAGATTCAGCACGGCATCCAACAGCAGTTCTCCAGCTTCACAGACTTTATGAACAGCCAACTTTCGGGCCTGATGCGTCCACAGTGTTCACCGTCGCAGCGTGAGTTCCAGGAGCTGCGGGATGAATTTCGAGCTCTGAAGAACGTGTTGTGAGTCGCTTAACGGCTGAAGCTGCCCAGCAACCCAATTTTGCGGTGTCGTCGTCCAACCACGGCGCTCCGGTCAGGGCGTCGTCGGTGGCGATCGAACCGCTATTGCAGCGCAATTCGTCCGGGTTTGCTGAGCCAATTTTCACGCACGCCGCACAGCCGGTTTGCACTCCTGTGGCCACCAGCACAGGTGGCACGGTCATTGCAGACTTTGGGATAGTAAATCCTAATATTACGGCTAACAGTTGCGCCCCTACCCACGTCCAACCACGGCGCCGCTTGCATTGTCGGGCCCTCAACTGAGCTCAACGCGCATCGCCACAATTGGGGAGATCGTTGCCCAACCACAGGGCACTGACGTACCTTCGCAGCCACGAACACAAGATGCACTTGGTGATCGCGGCATTGTGTCCGAAGGGCACAAACCGTATATAAATCAACTCAAAAATGCGCTCCATATTGCACCACTGGCAGCTCCACCGGCCCCGTGGCCACCACCGTCATCGCGTCGGCCATTTTGTCAGTACGATATCTCGCCATACGATGGAAAGACATCATGGTCCGATTACGAATGTCTTGTTGAGCACACCGCTCATTTTTATGGTTGGACTTCAGCAGAAAAGGTTATGGCGGTGATTGCTAATCTACGCGGAGACGCGTCAAGGTTGATTAGCACCTTGCCTTTATCACCACCTCCGACCTGGGAACAATTAAGACCAGCGATTAAGCGATGTGAAACTGGGAGAGTAAGCCGATTTTTGTGCGTTTTTTGCAATTCACGGACACAGTCTGTGTGTGCTGGCAGTGATCAGCTCTTCACTCTTTCCGCTCTTATCCCGATATTAGGGATTATTGTGCAAACTAAAATTCCGCCAGTTTTCTTTCAATTATTTGCTTTTTTCTGCGTCAAATACACAACATATAAACTTTTTGGTTTCATTACGGAGATATTATTGAAAAATATACCAAAGAACACAAAGCTTAAGGCGTTGAATACGACAGGGTCAATTGCCGCCCTTTTTATTTCGCAGTTCTTCATTTAGCGAATCTCTAACGATCAGATCAGAACAGGTATGCTTTTGGTGGTGAATGCGCTAGTTCGAACGCAGGACTGTTTTTTATTTATGCAGCTTATAAAACCTTAATTTAATTCAATACAAAGAATACCAAACGGTTCTTTTGACACTTTTGGGCAATAATATATTTTTATAGTTATTTCTATACAAACGTATTACGAAATTGCACCAAAAAAAATACAAATAAAAAGAAATATTTCTTTGGTCACAAAAAATGACTCACACCAGCAACACTGGAAATTGAAATGAACTAGAACAGCAACCCCGTTTTAGAAATTTATATGGAGGAAAAGGTACGTTTCTGATCAAGCTTGGGGCCTACTAGTAGGCCCCATGGTTGCAATTTTGCAATGATATTAGTGAAATTCTGTGCATGGCTTTTTACCGGCTCTCCCACTTTCACATCGCTTAATCGCTGATTAAGACAACTTCTCCAAGAGAGGTTCACTGTGCCTGCCCAGGTAAGCTACCAGGAGTTTAAACGGCGCACTCAAGGACCGAAAGAAAGCTTAACTGAGTACGCAACTGCCTTGGAGGTGCTGGCATTGGCCGCATTTCCTTCAGCACCGCCCCCTTTTGTAGCGGAAACTCTGAAAAACCAGTTCATCGACGGCCTTCGTGATTCAGAGCTGATGAGGTTAGTGGTTGCCGGCCAGCCCCATTCGATCCAAGCCGCTCTGTCAGCAGCCCAAGACATTTTCGCCAGAACGGAGCGTAATCGTTCAAGGCCTATGTACACCATTGGCGAGTCTGATGTGCAGCCGCGGAGTCAGCAACGCCACCGCCGCGCCAGCAATTTTGACAATCGGCGGAAAACGAGGAATTGTCGGCTTTGGGGAGCGAAAGTCGACGAAATCTGAATTAGCCGCTCCCGCCTCATCTGTCAAAATACCCCCCTTTGCCCCGTCATCTACCGAAGCCAACCATTCCCTCTCAACGGCAAGCAACCAACACCCATCGTCACACTGCATAGGTGCTGTTGGGAAGCACGGCCTTTCCGTGCGCGCCATACTCCAGGGCTCGCCTAGCGATTTCATCGTTGATACTGGAGCGGCAGTATCCCTTATTCCGGCTCACATGATCCCGCGCGAAAACCACATTCTATCACGGTGTCATCGTTTACTTGCGGCCGGAGGGGGAGAATTCTTCGCTACGGGAGAGACGACATTAAAATTCTATTTGGGTCAACATAGCTTTGAGCACATTTTTTTGGTGATCGACGCCAACACTCCCGCTATTTTGGGACTCGACTTTTTATTTGCGTATCAAGCTACTATCAATCTCAGAGATGTCCGGATGGAATTCTCGTGGGGAGCAGTGCCGTTATGCAATCCACCGCATCCTAGAAAAGATCTCGTCGTTCTGAGTGCGCCGGTACAATTACCCGCCCGCTCCGACATCTTTATCCAGGTGCCGTGCCCTACCAGAAATGATGCCCCGACCGTTTTGATAGCATCTACGTGTGAAAGCAGTTTACCAGATGGCGTAGTCGTTGGCCGGACTCTGTCAAATTCACAACAAGCAACCACGCCCATACGAATCATCAACGCCAATTTGCAACCAGTCGAACTTCCAGCAGGAACTGTCCTAGGTCAAGCCCACGATGTTGAAATTGTCAGCGACCAGTCAGGTGCGGTAGAACCGACCCACTCCGCGACGAGCATCATCTTACCCGAGGACCTGTCCCTGGCAGACCGGCGAGCATTCAATCAATTAGTACTTGAATTTAGCTCAATATTCTCCTCTCATCCTAGCGACTTTGGGCGAACCAGCCTGGTGCAGCATCAAATCGATACCGGTGAGGCTCGTCCCATTCGGCAGCCACCCCGACGAGAGCCGTTAGCGAAGCGCGAAGTAGTTGCTGACTTGGTAGCAGAGATGGCGTCACGTGGCGTGATAGAGAAGTCCGCCAGCCCATGGTCATCACCAATCGTTCTCGTTCGAAAAAAAGATGGCTCCGTGAGATTTTGCGTGGACTACCGCCGTCTAAATGACGTTATGCGGAAGGATTCGTACCCGCTGCCTCGGATTGACGATATCCTATCCACTCTAAGCGGCGCACATTGGTTCTCCACGATGGATTTACAAAGTGGATACTGGCAGGTAGAAATGCATCCTGACTCCAAGGCTAAAACCGCCTTCGCATGTGGATCAGGGTTATGGCAATTTAAGGTCATGCCCTTTGGGCTATGCAATGCCCCAGCGACCTTTGAACGTTTAATGGACGGAGTATTCGAGGGCCTACCATGGAGCACCGCGTTGGTCTACCTGGACGACATTATTGTGCACTCTCGCACGACGGAGGAACACCTCGTCGCCCTACGTGCAGTATGGAGTCGTTTGCGCAATGCGGGCTTAAAGTTGAGCCCAACGAAATGCCATTTTTTTCAACAACGCGTTCACTACTTAGGCATATAGTGGGACGAAACGGTTTGGAAGTCGACCCCGATAAAACGGCAAAAGTAGTCAACTGGCCAATCCCGGACTCTAAAACGGAAGTGAAGTCATTCTTGGGACTCTGCTCCTACTATCGAAAATTTGTAAAGGGGTTTTCCACCATCGCGCGGCCGCTGACTGAGCTGACGGAGTTGAAAAAACATTTTCGATGGAGTTCTGAGGCTCAGCATGCTTTTGACGCCTTGAAACAACACTTGACCACGGCTCCAATCTTGGCATTTCCGGAAGAGGAAAGTCAGTTTATATTGGATACTGACGCTTCGAACTTTGGCATAGGAGCCGTCCTCAGTCAGGTACAGAATGCGGAAGAGAAGGTAATTGAGTATTACAGTCGGAGCTTAGACAAAGCCGAGCGTAATTATTGTGTTACTCGTAAGGAGCTGTTGGCAGTCGTTGTTAGCATTTCACATTACAGGCACTACCTGCTAGGACGGGAGTTTATTCTCCGCACGCTTCTCTGCGTTGGCTATACAACTTTCACTCCCCTGAGGGTCAAGTAGCTCGCTGGTTAGAACGCCTACCTATAACTTCGTCATTCAACACCGAGCAGGGACGAAACATGGCAACGCCGATGCCCTATCTCGACGTCCTTGCGGAGATTGCCGCACGTGCACGCGAACAGAAGAGCGTGACGGTCAACGCGTTCAGACCGTGGGCGTAGTACCGGAAGATCTAGTAGCAGCACAGACAGCGGACACGCACTTGAACCAGGTATTGCAGTGGGTGAAACAGTGTTCGCGGCCTTCCAAGGAAGAAATTTTGAAAGAAGAACCCGAACTCAAATCATGGTGGGCTATGTTTGATCAAATTAAAATTGTGGATGGAACGTTAGTGAGAGTCTGGCTAAATGGCGAAGAGCAGCGCATGGTGCCAATCCTGCCCAGGAACTGCAGGGACGGGGTCATCAAACAGCTCCACGACGGGGTCACGGGTGGCCACCTAGGAGTGCACAAAACATTGCGGAAAGTGAGACAACGCTATTACTGGATAGGTATGACGAGCGACGTGAAGCGATGGTGTGCAGTCTGTTATGTTTGCGCCGCTAGGAAAGGTCCGGGACAACCAACTGTAGGAAAGTTGCAGCCGTCTATGGTCGGCGCGCCATTCGAGCGTATAGCTCTGCTAGCTATACAACTTTTTGCAGCTCCTGATGACAGATAATAATGATGATATCGACAGTTTTGTGTCACACGATGACTAAGCGCGCGCGCGTCAATACGTGCTCGTCCAGCGCTAGAGGTAGGAGCGCGGTCACAAAAACATGTATAACTTTTGACGTAATGCAAAATAATGACTTTTTTTTCACCAAAATTTTTGTAAGGGATTGTAGAATTTAATGAAATGTGTCAAAATTTTCTCGCTGGCGGAGAAGTTTCATTAATTTACAATAAATAGGATTTTTCAGCTAATTAATAATTTGTTGTGAAGAAAGATTTTTTCTTGATGTAGAAAACGTTGAGTTTCGATAAACCGTTCGTGAGTTATGAATTTTTGAAAAAACATGATCAAAAACTTTAACTGTAAATAACTAATGAAAAAAAAAAGTTATTTCAAAATTTTTTTTTGGGGTGTCGTTTTTACCTCCAAACCGATCGAAAACCGTACTGATCAACGAAAACTGAGGCCATCGATTTTAAAGTGGCCCACTTGAGAAAATTTGACCCATTTGTGTTGTACGTGGCTTTCCAAAAAGAGGAAATAAAGAGGAAAATTGCAATGAATCGAAATGAAAAAGTACGGAAAAAGTGCTGCAAGTAAGCGAAAAGTGTACTGGTGACCGGCGATCAAATGACCGTCTGCATAACAGGGTTTTGGCACAGAGTAGAAAAAACAAAACGAGAGCGTAAAAAGTATCGTGACCGACGGTCATTTGACCGTCTGCATAACAGCGCCCTAATGCTATTGCTTGGTGGAGTGCTGATGTGTGTGAGTAGAAGAATTCCCTTAGCTTCCTTATTTGGTTATTGTGTAGATTGTGAATGTCTATAAGCCCTCTTCCTCCTTCCAGTCTGGGTATACCCTGTCGGACCTGAGACAACTGGTTCCCAAAATTCATTGGTCTTTCAACTGGTTTTTTGTAAGTCAATATGACAACCAGTTGTCCAAGTGACTGTCCGCGGATGCAGAAGTCAGTCAGTTCGCGTCTAATCGTTCACGTTCTGTGTGCGCGTTCATAGGCGAGAAGAGCACATAAAAATGAGAAAAACGAAACAGAGGTGAGAGAAGCAAAAAAATGCTATTAAGGCTGATTTCCGATTGTTCTGCTACAACAACAACGTAGAAATGTTTGCATTTTTCGAACTTTCTGTTTCTATGACACGAAGGTTGCTCGATTTGCACGTTTTGTCTTGAATGATTTCAGTTAGAATTTTGCGTGGTTGCGCAAAGCATCGAATTGCAGCGGCAGCTGAAAGGTGTGTATTAATATATTTATTTATGAAATTATTCTTCAATTAATTTATTTATTTATTAATTGCAGGCGAAGTCCCCCAAACAGTTCCGGCAGAAGTGTGTCAACAAGTCGAAGTTCATCTTGGTTCATCTTTAAATGCACCAAAAAAATTGTTTGTCGCGATGATTTTTTGTTTTTATTTTTAAATATTTTTAAAATAAAATAATAATAAAATAATAAAAAATGCATTGTTTTATTTTCCCCATAAAAATCGAGTGGTTAGAATACTAATCCAGAATAAACTAGTTGGCAAACTAGTCGCTTTGCAACTGGTTTGAAAACTGGTTTACTTCGGACTAACCTTGGACTAGTTGCAAATGGGACACCGCCATGTCAAAAGGGTGAGTTTGCTCCAAGAAAACGAGTCGGTTTTGAGGTCATATATGACTGTCAAGCGACCAGTTGAAAAACTACACTTGGACCAGTCCGATTTCCCAGGGTAGTTAGTCGTTCTATGCAGGAGTTTGCGTGTAGTTTGTTAGATGTTTCCTGGTGCTTACTTCTATGCTACTTAAATCTGTGTTTGACCATTTTATAATCCCGAATGAGTACGTTAGTATGGGTATGGCGAATGTGTTCACGGCTTTGCAGAGGTTTTTAGAGTTGAGGTGTGTTTTTAGTATCTGGATGAGGCGTTTTTCATATTGTTTAGTAAGCTGTTTTTTTATTGTTGCGTGGTCAATTCTGGTGCTTTGCTGGAATCCTAGATATTTATATGTGTTTCGTACAGGGACGATCTCCTGTGCGATTGAGTTGTTCGCACAGGGACGATCATCTCTGGCCGAAGGAGTCAGTCGTGCAGTGAGCGTGAAGTGGGCAAGATGTCCTTTGTAGTGCAAGTGTATTTTATAGGTGCAAGATGTGCGTGTGCTTGAAGTGCGGAAAATAAATTGGGTTTTTTGAGCTGATGGATTTTTCCCAAAGAGTGCGTGTTTTATTTAAACCAAATTTGCATCAGTCGAAGATGGTGGGAACATTTTGGTATGTGTCGAGCCAGATATTAGCGACCTATGGAGCGCCCCTTTTTCTCGATTCCTTTGTGCGCGAAAAATCGGATGAGCAGGCGAGAGAGACGGGACATTTCCAGCGAGCAGCGTTGTGCGAAATGCTCTCGCGTGGAATGTGTTCTATAAGGAGCCGATGTGGTGCGTGAAGAGCGAGACGAGCGCAGCCATGGCACAATAACAAGGTAGTGTTACGGGCGAGCGAATTTTATTTTTTTCTCGTCAGAGTTCGGTAGGTTTTCAAAAATTTTTGTCTGTTTTGTTTACATTCGGCGAACAGCATTGCCATTTGAATTTGAAATTTGAAGCATTGAAATTTGAAGCGTTTTTGCAATGATGAAAGAAAATTATTTTCCAATTTTCGTTATGATTTTCTTTTTAATTACAGATGTGTTTATCAGGATTATTTTTCAGTTACGTAGAAGGTGAATACTAAGCAATCATCGCAAAGCGAATATCGCTGCTCGGCGTTTTGATACTACGAACAGTGGGCAGGAATCTGGATTCAAAAATTTCTACTTCGTATGTCTTTGAATTTCTGAATGCAAATGTAATGGGGACAATATTTGAATATTTCATCCTTCATCAAAATCTCACATTTGTAAACCAAGTGCTCTATTCGATGCTGGCAATACTGTTGGCAAGTGAACCGTCCGTCCGATTTGACAATGAACCGAACAAAAACACTAACAAAATACACGTGAATTTTTTCTCTCTTTCCTTCCACTACCTTGTTATTGTGCCATGAGCGCAGCGAGGCGCGAGAACAAGGCGCAAGGAACGAGAAAAGGGAAAAAGGAGCGAGTCGCCGATTGTTGCGCAATTCGTTGTTCTATTCATTCGATCAGTGAATGCAGAGGCGGTGAGAAATTGGGTTGTTTATAAAAATTGGCGAATTTGGTGAAAAGAAGCAGCAGCAATCGGTGAGCTACAGTCCACTAGGAGCTTGGTGCGGGTAATCTGATTTAGAGAGAAAATGTGTTATTATTGTGGTGCACGAAAAATCGTTTGATCTTCAGTTGAGTGCTTGTTTGGTGCATGCGTTTTGGTCCGAGTAAGAATATTTATATATACACTAGTCAGAAGAAGTTTGCGTACAGGCAAGTCAAAATTATGTTATCAGAAATTTCGACCTCAAAAATGGGTTCTCTGTTTACCAAAACTTATCCACATTATTCATATATGCTTTAACTGCACTTTTTGTTGTGTTTTAGATGCATTAAAACAATAATTTTCCATATATTCGTATTTATTGACAATATACTCACAAAACGGTGCAGAATAAGTTTGCGTACATAACTAATAACGGGAATTTCCAGTTATGCTTTTTCTTTTTATATGGAAATTTGTATTCCATTAAGCAGTAAACGGACTTGTAAATTATTTTTAAACGTACATGTGCTTGAAATGATATAGAAAGCAATACAACCAAAGCGAAAAAAATAAAAAATGATAAAAGGATAATCTTACTAAATCTTTCCCAAATTGACAAACAATTAAGTGAAATTACATAAACTTTTCGAAGAGCACATTCGTCATTTCGAAAAGCCATCTTAAATTTCGAAAAAACCAGAAATTCTCGCTTCTTTGCTACGATCTGGCCATTTTCTTAAGCTACCCAAGCAATAGGATTAGATTGTTTTGCGATCAGTGCATTATAATCTTAGGCTAGTTGCATCCAATATCTTCAGAAATGTACAGAAATATTTTATAAAACCCAGTAGCAGTGCCTTTATAAGAAAAGTCATGAAAAAAACATATTTCCCCTATATAACAGCATGTAAGATGCCCATATTTAGCTTACTAACAAGGAGCACAGAATTGCTTTCGTGATAGAGTCCATCAAAGAGTCTAGAAACCCGGATTTCCGGGACTATGTGTTGTTATCTATGGAGTAGGAAGATTTATTATTCTCTGATAATGGTTTGGCATATTTGGCATTAAAATGCATCAACTAATTTGAAGAGGATTCAGTTAATAAAAAATCTGGCATTAACAGTAAAGCATAGAGCATAGAGGGGGTATGGTATAGGGCTGCATGTCTAGTAAAGGAGTGAGCAGGCTGTGTTTTTTTATTCAGAAATGGTTCCGAGGGGTTATTTACATATTCTAAAAGCTTATGCAAGCCAAGGTTTCAAAATTTTGGATCAGGTTCCAACATTTCTTTTCAACTTTAAGATGACCTTAAAGCGCAATGCATACGATGAGAAGCTATCTTTGCTATTAACTGGCTCAAAAAAGTTGAAAAAGTTCCTCCCTAGTCACCTAACGTGCATTTAATTAAATATACATATAAGGGTTTACTTGAACCCTGAGGCCAACAACACTCCATCTTCAAAGATATAGTAAACAAATATAACAATTCAAGGCTATAACAAAAGAATAGCTGAAAAAACACATAATTTAATAAAATGTATGCCGAAACTTCTGCAGGGAGTTCCAATAAGAGAAGCATATCAAAAAAATTATTAATTTTTGGACAAAATTTTAAATTAAATTTTTGCTACATAACCTTATCTTGTACGCAAACTTTTTCTGAGGGGAATTCATAACACATTTTGTTGTTTGCCCTTCTTTTACAGTTTGGTCAAGTTTTTGTTATTATTATCTTAATAGAATAAAAGAACTAAGTTTATCGAAAAAATAAAAAATATTTTATTTTTGAAAAATTACTTTAAGCGATCTCTTTTTCATATGAAAAAACTATGTACCCCTTGTACGCAAACTTATTCTGACTAGTGTATAAGTTACTTTATTTCAGGCATTCATATGAATTTGCCGTATTACAAGATTCTTTAAATACAAGTTCCTTTATTTTGTTCTCTATCTGGAGCTTAGCTCCGTTCTTATTCAGCTACCTTAGTGAACTAGCTGACACCAAACCTTAAGCCTACCCTAAAGCCCTACTCCGTGCGCGCGGTATCGTTTCGCTGATCTTGCAGCTCGTGCAAGCGATCGATCGACCATCAGCAGCAATGCCCACGATTCGCTGATCTTGCAACCCGTGCAAGAATCGAACGATCGATCGCCAGCAGCAATGTCCACGATTCGCTGATCTTGCAACCCGTGCAAGAATCGAACGATCGATCGCCAGCAGCATTGTTCGAATCTGCTGACGGCAGCTACCGCGAAGTAGCTGGGTCGGTGGCCTGCGCTGGCGACGACGACAGCAGCGTTGTTTGCTTGCGCAACGATGTAGCGGGCTGCAGAGTCGCTGGTTTAAGTTGTGGCGGCGGGCTGCGACGTCGTCGGGTTAACTCCTCCCTTGCTTAGATCAAGGCCGCCCTCGGTCTTGGCCAAATTTCCTATGACCGCACGGAGCTCGATTTTCCTGCTTCTCTTCTTTCGGCGCCGCTTTATTACCAAGATTGCGTAGCAAGCAATGAAGAGGATAGAGGTTAAGCAACAAGCCACCAGAGGGTGTGTCACCAATTTTTGCTTCATTTCGCCAATAAAATGCAGGTTCTCCATGTTCATTCGGTGCAGGAGGGGCAGACTCAAGATGTCCTGATGGCCAGTTATGTTTAGCAGGGGGAGCGCAGCCGTAATGGGTTGACGCATCGGAACTCCTTTCCGGTTGACATACGTGGTGCCGTTGAGTTGGACTTCTCCCTCAAATGTCAGGAGACAGGTGCCGGTAGCAGTTCTTTCAACACCACCCGTCTGTTGCACCCTGACAGTATCATCATGGATTGCAATAATACCGTCGTCCATGACAACTAATGGGTATAGATGATTAGGACGAGTTTTGCAATGCGCCAAGCCGCCGGAGAACAATTGAAGAGCGCAAGTAGAGTCAGTTGCTTCTTTGCAGAAGGTCGACGTAGTTGTTGGGACGCACTCAACGACCGCCACCGTCCGTTCGCTACAGTCGACCACGATGCTACGCGATGCGACAGGACCATTCCATTGTGCACAATCGGGAGAATGCTTACTTTCTTACAACTAAGCTTAGGTCTAGGATACTTTATAAAAAATGCTAACTTTCTTACAACTAAGCTTAGGTCTAGGATACTTTATAAAAAATGCTAACTTTCTTACAACTAAGCTTAGGTCTAGGATACTTTGTAGAAACATCATTGTTCTGCAAAATCTTAATACTAGATACTTCTATAACTTCCGCTACACTGACACTTGTGAGCTGTTCGTTAACCACTAGCTTTATGTCCGAATCATCTAGGATTTCTATTTCTGGCCAAGGCAACCTCATAGAGGTGAGCAGTGTCAATTTGCTTCTTCTTGGCCTCCCCAAGGAGAGAGTTGACAGTCTCAGTAAGTTTATTTATTCGCTCTTGAGTTCTTGTATTAATGACTACCTGTCTGTTGTTTGAATCAATGTGCTGCGCCTGAGCGAATTTTACCTGTTCGATCGGATTGGGTGTAGTTAGTTAGTTTGTAACCCGCCGTCATCGCGGCAAAGAGCAAGAGGAGCAATGACCTGCAAGTGCAAGATTAATGGTTCCGTCCTCAATCATTGGCATGTGAATAACTGTGACGAGGTTCCTACCTAAGGTTGTCCTTATGGACCACCCTCCCTTTTATAAGAAGTGTCGGATTCACAACATTATTGTGATTGGCCTCCCATCTTGTGATAGGACAGCCCCAAGACCCTACGAGGAAGCGTCCGTCGTTAGATCGAACGGCCTCTTGAAATCAGGGTACTGTAACATGACGTCCTCCGACGTAAGGATTTTCTTCAATTTGTTCGCTCACTTCGGTCCGAATGGTGGCGACATACTTTGAAAGTCAGCCCTTACTGATGGAGGGACTGAAATATCGTCAACTTTTGTAAAGTTAACGTTTTCGCATTTGTAAAACTGGATCGGTTCTGATCCAGAGTCGGAATGTATCTCTTTATTCTTCAGACAGATTGTGGCACTCACTCGCGTTAGCAAGTCGAGGCCGATGATCCCGTCAAAAAGGTGCTATCTCTACCAAAAACACTGACAAAATCGTGGGCCGAAAGCACAATTGATACCGCTGCAGCCGACACAAAACAAATTTCTGTAGCACTTTCTTTATTTTTCACTTTATATTTCCAAGGTTTAATCGTGGTTAACGACCAGTCACTTACAATTTTTCCATCCTGTCTTATTATATCTCCGGAGCTGGTCGATGATCCCGTTGGTGGACGTAGTCCTGTCCGGTTGAAATCTCAGGTCTCAGGGAGCTGGTTCAGTCGTTGCTGAATGCACCTTCGTGGGCTGAGTGCTGTTGGGCTCGGAATCGAAGCTGCTGCCACTTATCCGCCGGTCTGGGGTAGAGGTGGCAGCAGCCCCACGTTGGGCGCCAGTTACTTTATTTCAGGTATTCATATGAATTTGCCGTATTACAAGATTCTTTAAATACAAGTTCCTTTATTTTGTTCTCTATCTGGAGCTTAGCTCCGTTCTTATTCAGCTACCTTAGTGAACTAGCTGACACCAAACCTTAAGCCTACCCTAAAGCCCTACTCCGTGCGCGCGGTATCGTTTCGCTGATCTTGCAGCTCGTGCAAGCGATCGATCGACCATCAGCAGCAATGCCCACGATTCGCTGATCTTGCAACCCGTGCAAGAATCGAACGATCGATCGCCAGCAGCAATGTCCACGATTCGCTGATCTTGCAACCCGTGCAAGAATCGAACGATCGATCGCCAGCAGCATTGTTCGAATCTGCTGACGGCAGCTACCGCGAAGTAGCTGGGTCGGTGGCCTGCGCTGGCGACGACGACAGCAGCGTTGTTTGCTTGCGCAACGATGTAGCGGGCTGCAGAGTCGCTGGTTTAAGTTGTGGCGGCGGGCTGCGACGTCGTCGGGTTAACTTATATATTATATGGGGCATTTCACGCCAAGCGGACATCCCAAAAAAATGAATTTTGTTTATATTCTGGTCAGTTATACTTCTAGTAGACGTGGATGTGTACACCCAATTTTTTTTTCGTATGATGTTTTTTGCTGAGTTATGAGCTTCTAAAAATTGACTAAACGTAAAGTCATGAATTTTTGGATGCTTATTATCTGCATCAATTAATTTGTAAAAAAAACTAAAAAGTATTGTTTCTGATAGTAAAAAAGGTGTTGTTTTCTTGTTTTTGTCGAATTCTAAATTTTAATTTTTTTTACGTATAGTAAACCGGAAGTGAAAATTCGAAATCGATATTTGAGTAACTTCGACACTTTTTTTTTCAATTATTTTAACGTAAGTTAAAGCTACAAATGTACTCATTCTCCACAAAAAAAATTAAAACGTGATCTCCAACCGCTTAAGAATTAGAGCACTTACAGTACATACACATAGCTGAAAATAATGGATTTTTACACTAAAATGTGCTCTAAGTCTTAACAAACAATTCCTCCAAACAATTTTCAAAAAATCGAAATTTTTTTTTTCTATAAATTGCTAGAAAATACTCTTAGAAATGATGTATAATTAGTCCCGAAGGTATGCGCTGCCTAGAAGTAGGTTGAGATAAGGGAGGACGGTGCGCGCTCAAGCGGAATTTCTACGAATAAAATCTTTAATCGGCTTTTTCTCGAAACTACATTTTTTCAACTGAGTGTCACTCGTATTTCAAAACTATTTCACTTATCATCATGAACCAAACGGAATTTTACTCTTTAAATGTCTCTCTATGGTCGGAACTACAACCAAAAATATTCATTGTTATTTAAAAAAGTTATTAACAATCAAAAGTGCAAAAAAAGGGTCAAAAATTAAAATGTAAGCCATTTTGTTTATTTTTTAGACAATTCGATACAGAATATGAAACTGTTTTGCTTTTTGCTTTCACATGATTCGTTTCCAAGAAATGGTGACACTCATCAACAAATCGGACGAGTTTGAGCAGCTGTTTTCGGAGCCACCATAATAACAAAAACAAAAAAAAACATGTTTTTTAGTAGTTTAATGTATTGTAACGATAAGACAGTCTGTCGCTGTGCAAAGCAACCCTGTCGCTACGCGCCGTGCTATAATTCAATCTGGCAATGACGGCCGCGATAATAAGGGAAACTTCTAGTCCAACCTGGCAATGATGGAAACTTCTAGTCCAACCTGGCAATGATGGAAACTTCTAGTCCAACCTGGCAATGATGGAAACTTCTAGTCTAACCTGGCAATGATGGTCGCGATCGTCATGGAAACCGTCAGTCCACTCCGGAATGAGCGAGAATGATCTGCGCGGTGGCCGGACAGGTATAAAAGGCAGCCGGGTGCGGCGCAGCGAGTCAGTCTGATTTTGTCTAGCGGTGTTGCCACGCGGAATAATTAAGCGAATATTTAAGTGTAAAGACAGTGAAGTGTAAATCTGTTAAATAAAGTGACTGTTGGTTCTTATTGACTGCGTTTGAGGAACTAAGTGTGTTTGTTTATTTCAAATTGCACAATCCAGTGATTCGTACTAGCCCACTAGAACTGGTATTTTCGTAACAATTGGTGTCAGAAGTGGGATTGTGCTACTGAATAAATAAAGGAAAAAAACTAAATAAAATTATAAAACGCAGACATGGTTAAACTCGAGCAACTGAAGGTGGACCAGCTGAAAAAGGAGCTGGCTGCCTGGAATTTGCCGACTGCTGGCGGAAAGGTGGAGTTGCAGCTGCGCTTGCGAGAGGCGTGTGAATCACGAGGCATCGATTGGGCTGCGCACGAGTTCGGAACGCAGGAGCTTGAGGCGTCGGGCAAAGTGGAGGAATCGCCTGCGGGTGCTGCGTCGATGCAAAGAACTGCTGCACCGGCTGCGCCACCACAAGCAATGGACATGAGCCAGCTAATGGTTGCAATGAAAGGCATGTTCGAGACTTCCAACCGTGAAATTTCGGCAAAAGTCGAAACTGCAAATCAAGAAATGGCAGCGAAATTGGAAACTACGAATCTCGAAATTTCGGCAAAAGTCGAAACTGCAAATCAAGAAATGGCAGCGAAATTGGAAACTACGAATCTCGAAATTTCGGCCAAAGTCGAGACTGCGAACCGAGAGATGGCAGAGCGAATGGAAGTCAAGCTTCAGGAAAATTCTGCGCGCTTGGAGCGGAAAGTGGAAGAAATCGCCAGCCAGCTGAATGGGAAAGTCGAGCACCTGGAGACGCGGGTAGAGCACTTGGATAAACGAGTCGACGACCTGGATGATTCCCTGAACAAACGTGTTGACGATCTTGGTGATTCCCTGAACCAACGAGTTGATAGTCTGGCAGACTCGATGAGCAGAATAATGGACGAGCGGCTTAAGGAGGTACAGCCGCGAGAATGGTTGCCGCCGGTTCCGGAAAGTGTTGCCACCCGAGCGGAAGTGCCTACTTATGATGGGACTACGCCGTTCGATACATTCAAGCTACAATTCGACCTGGCTGCTCTGGAAAATCAGTGGACCGATGTAAGGAAAGGTCGGAGATTGGCGCTGGCTCTTAAAGGTGCTGCGGCTGAGGTAATAAAATCCGTTCCAGAATGTTTACGAAGTGAGTACGAGACCGTCATAAGGGCGCTGGCAGCCAAATACAGCGACGAGCACAACAGAACGCTGTACTACTGTGAGCTGAAGAACCGCAGGCAAAGATCCAACGAGGCGCTGCAGACATATGCAGCGGACATTGAGCGGCTCGTGCAGCTGTCCTACCCGTCCTTCGGCGCTGATGACCTCGAGAGGATGAAGATTGAGGCATTTATCGAAGGTCTTCATGATCCGGAGACACGTCGCAGTGCGTTGATGATGGGCAAGCCGACATTTAGGGAGACGGTGACCAGCGCGATGACATACGAGGCGACATGGATTGGGAGCACTCGGTATGCACCTGCAAGGATACGCCAGATCCAGCCGGACAACGACATTGCGATCCAGGCAATAAGCTCTGAGCCACCGGGCAGGCCACGGGTGGTCTCCTCGAAAGTTGTATGCTGGGTATGTGGCAAGCAGGGCCACATATCACGAGACTGCCGCCAACGAGAGAGGCGTTCCCGTTCTCGATCGCAATCGCCTGAAGCGAGGAATACTGATAATCGAGGCCCAGCCAACAAGCGCAGGGCTGAGGACGGCGAGTCGTTAAACTAAAACGGGTCAGCCCAAAGGGGCGTGAGCTGATCCCCACAATCTGCCGCCCCACCGTCCTTGTCTCACAGCTGAAACGACAGCCCAGCAGCTTGACAATTGAAGGAAGGATAGATGGGAAGCTGTTCGTGTTGACATTGGATACTGGAGCGTCATATTCGATCATAAAAAGGAAGCTGCTGAGGAACTGGGAACCGCTGCATGGCATACAGCTGCGGACTGCGACTGGCGAGCGCGCGCCGGTAAGAGGGAAAGTTACAAAAACGATTACTATCGGCACCAGCAGCCTGGAACATGAGTTCATCGTCGCGGATATAATGGACGACGTGATTATCGGCGTGGATTTCATGATTAGGCACGGTTTTACGCTGGACCTGAAAGGACATGTGCTGAGATATGCCAACGTTGAATTCCCGCTGCACACCGGCTATGAGCGAAGCGTGGCGGTAAAGAAGGTTGTATCGTGTCAACACCAGAGGATACCAGCGAATTCTGAGACGATTGTGTGGGCAAAGGTGGACGAGGACGAGGGGACGAGTCGGCTGTGGGTTGTAGAAGCACCGAAACAAGGACACGACAACATCATCATCGGACGTACATTAGTGGAACCTAGGAATGGCAGAATACCGGTCAGAATACTGAACCCCCTGAATGCACCCAGATATGTCGGGAAAGGTGAGGTAATTGGCGACTGTAAGGAAGCTGTAGCAGTGGTCAATTGCGAGAGTAGCCCGCCGGGAGATAATAAGAAGAGCGGTTTTAATATGGACGCCATACCGCAGGAGAACCAGTGGAGCAGCGAGTTGACGGCCAAGCAGAAACAGAAGGCAAGGTCACTCCTGCAGCACTATGGGGCAATATTTGCGGCAGAGGCAGGCGGAAGAACAGCCATAGTGAAGCACAACATCGACACCGGAAGTGCAAAACCGATTCGCCAACCGCCAAGACGAGTTCCTCTGGCCAAGAGGGAAGAGGTCACAAACTTGATCGAAAACATGCGGAAAGAAAAGGTCATAGAGCCTTCTTCGGGCCCCTGGTGTTCGCCGGTCGTGCTAGTCAAGAAAAAGGATGGCAGTACCCGGTTTTGTGTGGACTATCGGAAGCTCAATGATGTGACCAAGAAGGACAGTTATCCACTACCGCGGATCGATGACACCCTGGACACGCTGTCAGGCACACAGTGGTTCTCCACGCTCGACTTACGCAGCGGCTATTGGCAGGTAGAGCTTGCAGACAAGGACAAGGAGAAGACGGCTTTCAGTGTGGGCGATGGTTTGTGGCAGTTCACCGTCATGCCGTTTGGACTCTGCAACGCACCAGCAACATTCGAGCGGCTAATGGAACGCGTGCTAAAGGGGCTGCATTGGCGGACGTGCCTGGTGTACCTCGACGACATAATCGTGATGGGTAAAAGCTTCGACGACCACCTGGGAAAGCTAAAGGAGGTATTCGAGCGGATACAAAAAGCTGGGCTTAAACTCAACCCGAAGAAGTGCTCGCTGTTCCAAAAAGAGGTCAAGTATCTGGGTCCCACGGTTTCTGCCCGCGGAGTACATACGGATGAAGGCAAAATCACGGCGGTGAAGGAGTGGCCCCGGCCACGCAATCTACACGAACTCCGCAGCTTCCTGGGTCTGTGCACATACTACCGCCGATTTGTTCCGGGATTCGTGAACATAGCCAGCAGCTTGCACAAACTGACGAAAAAGAGCAAAGCCTTCGAGTGGAACGAAGAGCAGGAGCAGGCTTTTGTGCGTCTGAAGGAAAAACTGTGCACTGCTCCAATTCTGGCCTTCCCCGTGCCTGGAGAGATGTTTGTGCTGGATACGGATGCGAGCGGGCATAGTATTGGCGGTGTGCTATCACAGATAATAGACGGCCAAGAACAAGTGATAGCGTACTACAGTAGGATTCTGTCGAAACCGGAGCGCAACTACTGTGTGACACGGAGAGAACTGCTGGCGGTATTGGACTGCGTAAAACACTTCCACAAATATCTGTATGGACGAAGGTTTCGCCTGCGCACAGATCATGCGGCATTGAGATGGCTCCTGAACTTTAAAGATCCTGAAGGGCAATTGGCGCGGTGGATCGAGCGACTGCAGAGCTACGACTACACGATAGAGCATCGCAAGGGCAGTAGCCATGGAAATGCCGATGCCTTGTCACGCCGTCCGTGCGAAGTCGAATGCAGGCAGTGCTCGCGAGCCGAAAGCAAAGAACAGATAGTGGACGTCCGGTTGGTAAGCGTTATGCCAGAGGAAGCGTGGTCTGCGGAGAGGCTACAAAAGGACCAGCGCGAGGATGCGGATCTTGCAAAAATCGTCGAAGGCAAGGAGCAAGGCGCACGTCCAGACTGGCGGGAGATGGCCGGTGAAAGCCCGATCGCTAAGGCTTACTGGGCGCAGTGGGAAAGTCTGCGGCTGAGGGAAGGATGCCTGTATCGCGAATGGGAGAGCGCGGATGGTCGGACCAGCAACTCCCTAATGGTAGTGCCGAAATGCAGAATCAACGAGGTCATCGAGGCATACCATAACGACTCCAGTGGAGGGCACCTGGGCATCACCAAAACCGTCGCCAAGATAAAAAGACGATTCTACTGGGTAGGATGTCAGGAGTCTGTAACCGACTGGATTAAGAGCTGCGACCGATGCTCAGCCGCGAAAGGGCCGACAAAAAGATCTCGAGGCCGCATGCAGCAGTACAACGTGGGAGCGCCCTTCGAGCGGATTGCTATGGACGTCGCCGGCCCATTCCCAACTAGCACTCAAGGCAACAAATATGTGCTGGTGGTAATGGATTACTTCAGCAAATGGCCCGAAGTGTACCCTATTCCTAACCAGGAGGCCACTACGATCTCGGAAAAGCTGGTAAACAACTGGGTAGCCAGGTTCGGAGTTCCGTTGGAGTTGCACTCAGATCAAGGCCGGAATTTCGAGTCTGCGGTATTCAAGGAAGTGTGTGAGCTGCTGGGGATAAGGAAAACTCGTACCACTCCTTTGCACCCACAGTCCGACGGCATGGTGGAACGTTTTAACCGGACACTGGAAGAATATCTGCGGAAGGTGGTAGGCAGGAATCAAAAGGATTGGGACACGCATATCCCCCTGTTCCTGATGGCGTATAGGTCAGCCCCGCACGACACGACATCACTCACTCCGGCCCGAGCAGTGTTCGGCACAGAGTTGCGGTTACCCGCTGACTTGAAGTTCGGGGTGGTCAGCACGACGGGAGGCGCTAGGACTGACTACGTGGTCAATAAGCGGGCGGAACTGGAGGAAATTCACCAGTTCATAAGGAGCCGCACCAAACTCGTCAGCGATAAGGCGAAAGCCCGATATGATCTGCGAGCCAACTCAGCAGGGTTCCAGGAAGGCGATCTGGTAATGCTCTACAACCCGCAGCGGAGGAAAGGGTTGTCTCCGAAACTGCAAACGTCATGGGAAGGACCTTACACAGTCGTGACTAGGATTAACGACGTGGTCTACAGGATTCAACGTTGCAGCAGTAAAGGCGCTAAGCTGAAGGTAGTCCATTTGGAGCGCCTGGCGCCTTATCACAGCGGAACCTCGGCACTTGTTCGGGACGAACAAGTCTAAGTGGTGGGCAGTGTAACGATAAGACAGTCTGTCGCTGTGCAAAGCAACCCTGTCGCTACGCGCCGTGCTATAATTCAATCTGGCAATGACGGCCGCGATAATAAGGGAAACTTCTAGTCCAACCTGGCAATGATGGAAACTTCTAGTCCAAAATGGCAATGATGGAAACTTCTAGTCCAACCTGGCAATGATGGAAACTTCTAGTCTAACCTGGCAATGATGGTCGCGATCGTCATGGAAACCGTCAGTCCACTCCGGAATGAGCGAGAATGATCTGCGCGGTGGCCGGACAGGTATAAAAGGCAGCCGGGTGCGGCGCAGCGAGTCAGTCTGATTTTGACTAGCGGTGTTGCCACGCGGAATAATTAAGCGAATATTTAAGTGTAAAGACAGTGAAGTGTAAATCTGTTAAATAAAGTGACTGTTGGTTCTTATTGACTGCGTTTGAGGAACTAAGTGTGTTTGTTTATTTCAAATTGCACAATCCAGTGATTCGTACTAGCCCACTAGAACTGGTATTTTCGTAACAGTATGTACTTTTATTTGTAAAAAAATTTATTTTCAAATTATTTTTTAACAATAAATGGAATTTTTTGAAAAAAAAGTGTTTTTTGGAGGAACCTGGCCTTAAACGGACGCCAACAGCCATTTTGTGTATACAACGGTAAACGGGTGCTCCCGCGGAAGCTGCAATGTCGGACGGGCAAGGTTCGGAGAATTGTGCTGTTTGTCGAGGCCCTGATGGTGGCCCGATGGTCCAATGCGATGTGTGTGATGAGTGGTCACATTTTGAGTGCGTAGGCGTTTCGGAGGAGGTGTCCGCAACGGCCTGGAGCTGCAAACAGTGTACCGCTGCATCGACGACGAAGGCGACACGGCAAACCACAGCGACGACAACAGACCAGCCGTCAGTCATGCAGATAGAGGGGGGCGCCAAGGTGGGTGAACAGGTTGAGGTGATGAGCAAGTGCGGTTCGGCAAAATCGAAACGTAATATGAAGCTTGATTTAATGCGTTTAGAAGAACAGAGAAAGGCCGAGCTTTCGTACGTCGAAAAGAAATATGCAATATTGCGTAGCTATAACAGTTCAGATGAGTCAGGAGGTGAATATGATTTTCGCTCCTTAGAGGAACATCGCGTGGCACAGTGGGCGAATGGCAAGGGCGAGTTGGCTAGGGCAGGTGGCTGCAGAAAGGCGCTGGGTATAGACCGTGGCGCCGCGCGGGCCGAGCCAGTAGCAACGTCGACAGGCCTTAGTGCCCAGCAGTTGAGTTCGCGACAGGTTGTTCCAAAAGACCTTCCTATATTCAGCGGTAAGGCCGAAGAATGGCCACTATTTATAAGCAGTTTTGAAAATTCAACCCGGCTTTGTGGATTTAGTGACGATGAAAATCTGCTCCGGCTGCAAAGCGCGCTGCGAGGAAAGGCACTAGAGTACCTTGGTAGCAAGTTAATGATTCCTGCACTGGTTCCAGAGATTATATCCACATTAATAGTGTGCTCGTAAAACTACGTGCGGCCCCACCAGTTAACGCTAACAAGCTGGAGACCCTGATAGTGTTTGCGCTGGAGGTAAGAAACTTGACAGCAACTATGGAGGCTTCCGGACTGCAAGGTCATATGACTAATCCGTTGCTGATGCAAGAGTTGGTAGAGCGGCTGCCAGCGCCAATGCGGTTGCAGTGGGCTCTGTTCGCGAGGTCTTCCACAGGACCTATTTTGAAGGTATTCAGTGAATATTTATTTGACTTGGCAGACGCCGCCAACAGTGTGGCGACAATTTCAACAGCAGCGCAAGATGCGGAAAGACGTAAAATGCAACGCGTGGGGTTTCACCAGGAAGACTCCGAGGTTCTAAAGGATGATGCGCCCCAAACGGGTAATAATAAAACCTTAGCATGCTATTTGTGCGGCAGAGCGCATGTGTTGGTAAATTGTCAAGAATTTAAGAATTTAAATTACAATGAAAAATGGGAATCAGTTCGGGATTTGAAGCTATGTCGGTCATGCCTAAAGAAGCACGACCCAAGAAACTGTAGAGAGCGTAGAGACTGCGGGGTAAACGGTTGTGTTTATAGGCACCATCCACTACTACATAAGCCAGAGGAGGAGTCCCATGAAGCCCCTCCAACGATGATTGCCATCCATCATCAGGCGACCTCGGACGTGCTGTATAGAGTTGTGCCGATAACAATACATGGGAATGGCACTTCTTGCAACGTTTACGCCTTTCTGGACGACGGCTCAGGCCCAACGCTGATTGAAAGAAGCATACTGCAGCAGCTTAAACTGAAAGGTCTCGAAAAGGAGCTATGCCTCAGATGGACGGACGGGACCATACGCACTGAAAAGAATTCGGAAATGTTGGATTTAGAGATTTCACCCCTTGGGAAGAAGAAGAAGCTAGCGCTACGAGACATACGGTCTGTGGAAGCACTCGACCTACCTGAACAGACACTTAATATGCAAGAGCTTGCCGACAAGTACACTCATCTCAGAGGACTTCCCGTCGATTCGTATAGAAACGTTAGACCGCGCATGATAATCGGGTTGAGCAATAAGAACGTCGCCATGCCGTTGAGATTTAGAGAGGGAAAAGTTGATGAGCCGGCCGCCACAAAGACTCGTCTCGGATGGACAGTATATGGGGTCGTCAATCGGAGGTTAGGCCACGAAGTTGACAGTTTACAACTACATGTATGCGCGTGCGATGATGATGTGGCGCTGCATAAATTGATGATAGAAAGCATGACCGTCGAGAAGATGGATGACGAAAATGAACGACAAGCAAGAATTGATAACGAGCGTGAGATGAAAATACAAGAATACGTTAGCCGCGAGGGCGAAGCTTTCGTTGTGAGACGGCTTTGGAAGTCGAAAAAGGTAACGATGCCAGACAATTACTCAATGGCTCTACAGAGATTGAGATGCTTTGAGAGAAAGCTAGCCAGAGATCCAGAGTTGCGAATACGCGTCAACGCTCACATCGAGTCAATGGAAACTAAGGGTTACATACGAAGACTGAACCCCCCCGAAGTTATCGCCAACCACCCACGAAAATGGAATCTGCCAATATTTGCCGTGCAAAATCCAAACAAGCCGCAAAAGGTAAGAGGACCTGATTTGTTAACCTCGTTGGTTGCCGTATTGTTTAACTTCAGAATTGGCAGGATAGGAATATGCGGCGACATCAGTGAAATGTTTCACCGAGTTTTCATGAACAAGGATGACCAGCAGTCTCAACGGTTTTTGTGGCGAGGATGTGATGTAACTCGGGCTCCAGACGTTTACGTATTGCAAGTGATGAGCTTCGGCGCAAGCTGCTCGCCAACGTTAGCTCAATTCGTAAAGAACCAAAATGCCGCAGAATTCATCAATACGCCAACCACCCACGAAAATGGAATCTGCCAATATTTGCCGTGCAAAATCCAAACAAGCCGCAAAAGGTAAGGGTCGTGTGGGATGCTACCGCGCAGTTTGAGGGCGTATCTTTGAACGCATGTTTGGAAAAGGGACCTGATTTGTTAACCTCGTTGGTTGCCGTATTGTTTAACTTCAGAATTGGCAGGATAGGAATATGCGGCGACATCAGTGAAATGTTTCACCGAGTTTTCATGAACAAGGATGACCAGCAGTCTCAACGGTTTTTGTGGCGAGGATGTGATGTAACTCGGGCTCCAGACGTTTACGTATTGCAAGTGATGAGCTTCGGCGCAAGCTGCTCGCCAACGTTAGCTCAATTCGTAAAGAACCAAAATGCCGCAGAATTCATCAATACGCATCCGCGAGCTGTAAAGTCGATCGTAGAGAGGCATTACGTGGACGACATGTTGGATAGTGTCGACTCAGTCCAAGAGGCAATTGATCTAGTCAAGGACGTCCGCAGAATTCATAGAAACGCAAACTTCCACATTCGTAATTGGCTGTCGAATTCAAGGGAGGTCATCGAAGCGCTCGGAGGCACAGAAAGCGCCGATAACTTTTGCAGTGCCGGGAAGCGAGTAGAGCACGCCGTTGAGACGGAAAAAGTACTAGGAATGTGGTGGCAGACCTCCACCGACGTCTTTACTTTTAACCTGAAATTTACCAAGTCAAGCGAAGAGATACTACTAGGAGCTAGGTTACCAAGCAAGAGGGAGCTACTACGACTGCTGATGTCGATTTTCGACCCGCTGCAGCGCTGGGAACGTTAAGAGTTCTACCTAATCGACATGAAAATACTGTTGCAGAAGATTTGGCGCAGCGGAGTAGGATGGGATGAGACAATTCCTGAAGGATTCGCCGAAGAATGGACGAGATGGCTGGCTTTACTCCCAAAAGTGCAAGACGTAAAGATACCATGATGTTATTTTGGGATGACAAGTAGTGAAGCCAGCAAATGCGAGCTACGTGTTCGTAGATGCGATCGAGAGCGCATACGCCGCCGTTGCCTACCTGAGAGTAGAAGCTGAAGGCCATCAAGAAATCTCTCTAGTGTGTTCTAAGTCTAAAGTTGCTCCGCTGCGGCCAATATCGATACCACGAATGGAACTCCTTGCTGCCGTGATGGGGGCCCGTCTCGGAAACACTGCAGTAAAGGCTCACGACTTAACGATTGAACGCGTTTATTATTGGACTGATTCAAAGACTGTCCTGTGGTGGATACGGTCGGATCCAAGAAGATACAAGCAGTTCGTTGTGTTTCGCGTCGGAGAAATTCAAGAGACCACGGAGATCGCGCAGTGGAACTATGTTCCCACCAGGCTGAATGTGGCCGATTTGGGAACCAAACGAACTGGTGAACCAGATTTTAGCCCGACAGGACGTTGGTATGCGGGTCCTGAGTTCTTGAGAAACCCGAGAGATACATGGCCTAAGTGCCAGTCAAATGTGGAGCAGGAAGAAGATACGGAACTAAGGGGACGACCACAGATGCAGCTAGTAGCAGCCCACGTTCGAGCAGAGTCAGCAGTGATAAATCCTGAACTTTTTTCAAAGTGGGAACGCTTATTCCGGAGTACCGCATACGTCAAACGATTTATACTGAAGTTGCAACGAACCACGGTGACCGATCATATCTCGATAGAAGAGCTCAGCTGGAGCCAGCAATACCTATACCGCCTTGCACAAGCCCAAGCCTTTTCGAATGAGATCAATCTACTGCGACAAAATCCTCACTGTGCCTTCGCGAAAACAAGCCCCTTGCGAAAACTTTCACCGTTCCTTGACGAAACCATGACATTACGAATGCGAAGCCGCCTGGAGAGGGCGACATGTGTAGACGATAGTGCAAAAACCCCTATTATATTACCGAGAAGTCACTACATAACCAGATTGGTTGTTGACTGGTATCACAGAAAGTGGAAACACACGAATCATGAAACGGTGATCAATGAGATCTTCCAGAAATTTTACATTCCGGGACTACGGACGCTCTTGAGATCCGTCCGACACAACTGTCAGGCCTGCAAGAATCGCACCGCAGGCCCACGACCGCCCGAGATGGGCGTTCTCCCTGAAGCTCGTGTAGCAGCGTTTTCTCGACCATTCACCCACGTCGGCGTAGACTTTTTTGGCCCGTTCCTGGTGACCAGCGGAACGGTATGGTATGGTATGGTAATACGCAACTTTGTCGCGGGTCTTCTATAGTGACAACGGAACCAACCTTAAGGCTGCGGAGAAAGAACTACGCATCGCATTATCGCAGGTGAACTTCGGTGACCTGAAGGCTGAACTCGCCGGCGGTGAAACTGATTGGGTCTTCATTCCCCCCGCCGCTCCTCATATGGGGGGAGCCTGGGACCGCATGGTGCGCTCAATTAAAACCGTCATGTATCAGATAGTATCTCCCGAGACCAAGCTTACGGATGAGAAGTTAAGTAACCTGTTTGCCGAAGTGGAGAGCATCGTCAACAGCCGACCATTGACATACCTGTCGCTTGACACAGCTGAAGGCGAGGCGCTGACACCCAACCACTTTCTGTTGGGGTCGTCGTCCGGGGGTAAACCACCGGGGGTGTTCGTGAAGTACGTGAAGGCTTCCTGGGGACTTTCTCAATATCTGGCAGAAAGGTTCTGGAAGAGATGGGTCGCAGAAGTGCTGCCTAGGCTGACGCGAAGGACGAATTGGTACGAGAAGGCGAAACCTATCGAGGAAGGCGATGTCGTCGTAATTGTTGACCCGAATTCACCGCGCTATTGCTGGCCAAAGGGCGTCGTTGTGGCCACTACTCCAGGGCGAGATGGTCAGGTGAGAAGCGCGGTCGTAAGGACTCCTCATGGTCATTATCATCGACCGGCTGCAAAGATAGCGGTGCTGGACGTACGACGCGGCGGAGTGCCCGAAATTTAGGTATTCCATAGCTGATGGAGATACCGGGGGGAGGATGTTGGCAACTCCGCCAGCAAGTCAAACGAACTCAAAAATGTAAGAGTAAAATGCACCCCTGTGTGGGAAATTTGTTCATTTTAAATTGAAGAAAGCGAGCGGTGGCGCGACACCGATTTTGTGAGTTTATTTTTTATTTATTGTTTGTATGAAATTAATATTCTGTTTATTTGAAATAAAGTTTGAAGCAACGTCCGGAACTACCGCGTTTTCATTAGAACGGGTTCCGGCGGCTACCAGGAAGCGACATCGCTACACAACAGAGGTCTTCCACTTTTTCATGGTATCTGTTAGGAATTGTATGTACTTTGGGTGTATTTTGTATATTTGTAGTACTTTAATGAGTGTAGGTGTCGTTGTTGTGTTGTGGTCTGCTTCATTATTACTGCATCTACAAGTATTATTAATTGTTCTTTGCATCCTTTGCTGTGTTTTCTGCATCCTTTCTATTCATTTGTTATTATATCATATTTTGTTAGGTGGGCGTCTATTTTATTGCAGATTGTGGCTAATATTATCTTATATAGGGTTGGTAGGCAGATTATAGGTCTATAGTTGGCAGGATTTGTGGTTTCGTTGTTTTTTGGTTTTATGTATGTCTGGCCTATTGTCAAAAAGTTAGGGAGTTTTTGAGGTTGGTCTATTACTTCGTTAATTGCTTCAGCTAGGTGTTGGTGCATGGCGGTAAGTTTTTTGTACCAGAAGTTGTGAATGTTGTCTACTCCTGGGCATTTCCAGTTATGTGTTTTGTTTATTATTTACGTGATTTCTTCTGTTGAGACTTTGTAGTTTTCTTGAGTTGGTAGATCTTTATTACGTTGTTCTTCTTGTTGTATCCATTGGAGCTTGCTATTGTGCTGTATGGACGTTGACCATATTTCGTTCCAGTAGGTTGTGATTTGTTCTTTTGTGGGTTGGTTAATTCGGGGTGAATCTTTGTTTGTAAGTCTTTGTAAAATATTTGTTTGTGCAAAGTCGGTTATCTTTCTTTCTTTTGGTTGAATCTTTATATCTACATAGTAAGTCTGGCCGCATATACCTTAAGTCTTTGTTTTTGTGTGTCAAGTATTTCTTCTATTGGTTTGTTGTATTTTAGCTTCATATTATTTATGTGTTTGGTGATATTTTTTGATTTATTTCCTCTTGAATATTATGTTAGTCGGCCTATGTCTTATCTTAGGTTGTTTATTTTGTGTTCTATGCGGATTTGCCATTTAGGTTTTGGTGGGTTATTATTTCCCTTTCGGTGTGATATAGGTTGCTGGTTGTTGATAGTTGTTATGGTTATTGCGGATACGTATGTTAGTGTGTGAATGTCTTCTATTGTCGGGTTATTGAGTAGGGTGGGGATGGACGACGTAAGGCTCGACGATCCGGACCCTACCATCGTAGACCAATAGGCCTCGGGTTGTAGGTTGTCCAAGTTAACCTCCAACACTCGAAGTTGGCAACGGACAACCTTACCGTTCTTCTGTCGGAGGAGGACGTGGATATCGCCATAGTCCAGGAACCTTTGGTGCGGAGCACTGAGGTGAAAGGACTTAAGCGGAGCGACTACAACCTCTACTACAAGAGAGGGGAAGGTAAGCCAAGGGCGTGCGTAGTTGCTAAAAACACCTTAATATGTACCTTTTACCTCACCACAGCACGGATGACACCACGGTGGTGGAGCTAGCTGCAGCCGGAGGAAAAAAGCTCCATATAGTCTCGGCCTACATGGCGCATGACAGGCCTGCGCCGCCCGAGGAGATCCGGAGGCTCGTCAACAACACCAATGCCCACGGTACGGTGCTGATAGGGTGCGACGCAAATGCGAGACACACCCTATGGGGAAGTACCGAAAACAACGACCGAGGTGAGTCTCTGTTTGACTTCATACTTAGTACTAACCTATGTAGTAGTGTGTAACAGGGGTAACACCCCCACTTTCGTTTTCCCAAGCACTGATGGTTTCAGTGGGTGGGAAGAGGTTCTCGATGTCACTCTACTAACTGATAACGGACAGGTGAATGTGAACAAATGGAGGGTATCCAGCAAGAAATCCTTTTCGGATCACGCATGGATACTCTTCGATTTGGATCTTCAGGTTGAAGCACCCGCACCATATCGCAATCCCAGACGTACCAACTGGAATCGTTTCGCTGGTATGATCCGTAACAGGATAGGGAGGGCTCCCCCAATCAATATCTCCTCGGTAGGAGACATTGATCATAAAATCGGGTAGTTGGAAAACGCGATGGCTTCCGCGTTCAAAACGTCTTGCCCTATTAAATACTCAAAAAAATCATTCCCACCTTGGTGGAATGATGACCTGTCACGTCTGAGATCGGAGGTCCGAAGGTCATTCAACCTAAGTTATTCCTCAGGTAACTGGCAAAGTTACAAGGATAGCCTAAGGAAATATAAAAAAGCTATCAGAAATTCTAAAAACAAGGGTTGGAGGGAATTCTGCTCAGCTATAGAAACTACGAAGGAATCGGCAAGGCTAGGAAAGGTGTTGTCCAGGGATCACACCTGCCCCTCGTTCATAAAGAAGCCAGATGGCTCCTGGACTGAAAGTACCGAGGAGGCCCTAGACCTGCTGCTGAATACGCATTTCCCAGGCTGCACAAAGGAGGACACCTCGACTAGGCATGCAGTGCAAGGCCTAACACCGACAAACGATGATAACAACATTATAACGAGAGAAAAACGCACATGGGCTGTGAAAAGCTTCTCACCATACAAGTCGCCGGGACCAGATGGCATTCTTCCCATAATGCTGCAGGTGTCAAAGGACTCAATACTACCCTGGCTAGAGGCCATTTTTAAGGCCTGCCTAGTCTGGAATTATATCCCCGTCAGTTGGAGGCGGGTGAAAGTCGTATTTATCCCGAAGGCAGGGAAAAGAGGACACGACTCAGCGAAAGATTTCCGGCCTATAAGCCTGACATCTTTTGTACTTAAAACCTTCGAGCGGTTGCTCGACCTCCACATACGCGAGGAAGTAGGACATAAGCTATCTGAAGCCCAGCATGCTTACCTAAAGGGTAGGTCAACGGAGACCGCCCTCCATGAGGTAGTACGAACAGTGGAAAGGAGTATAACTGGAGTATCACTGGAGTATAAGCAGTACACACTGGCAGCCTTCATGGACATAGAAGGCGCCTTTAATAACATAAAGACGAATGCGATAGAGGAATTGCTGGTAACCCTTGGAGTTAACATACAGGTACGCAGCTGGGTTACTGCAATGCTCCAATCGAGGGTGGTGAGCGCGACGCTCGGAAACACCCACCTCACAAAATTTGTAAGCAGGGGCACACCACAGGGGGGGTACTGTCACCTCTTCTGTGGGTTTGTGCCATCAACAGCACTTAACCCGAGAGGAGTCAAAACGGTTGCGTATGCTGACGACGTGGTTTTAATGGCATCAGGGATGTGCCCTGAAGTGATTAGTGGAATCCTTCAGGGCGGCCTGGATAGGTTAATCGCTTGGTGCACGGGACGTGGACTAAGCATTAACCCTAGCAAAACTGAACTGATGCTGTTCACCACTCGTACTAAGATACCAACTTTTAGACGACCTCATCTTGGGAATATAACATTACCCCTTTCGTCCAGTGCCAGATATCTCGGGGTAATCTTAGACCCCAAACTGAACTGGAGGCTTAACATAGAGCACAGAATAAACAAAGCAGGATTTGCACTATACTCCTGCAGGAAAATGATAGGGAGGAGGTGGGGCCTCCGACCAAGTTTAATGCTATGGATGTTCAAGATGGTTGTACGTCCAATACTATCATACGGAGCTCTGGTCTGGTGGAAAGCCCTCAGGAGGGAATACAACATTACCAAACTCGGTAGACTACAAAGAGCAGCTTGTACCGGAACTACGGGAGCGATTAGATCCTGCCCTGGAGAGGCGCTTAACGTGCTGACGCACCTGCTTCCCGTCGATCTGCATATCATGAAGGCCGCAACTCTTAGTGCTCTTAGGCTGAGAGAAACAGGTTGCTGGAAGGACAGACCGTATGGCCACGGCAGTCTGTTATCACAAGGGCAAAGGTGCCTGCCTACAACGACGGATTATGCAATTCCTACCATGGCCTTTGGAAAAAATTACGATATCCGTATCCCCTCTCGTCTAGAATGGAAGAGAGGGAACATCCTAAATAACCTGAGTACCACTATCTACACTGATGGCTCCAAAATGGAATGCGGAGTAGGAGCAGGAGTTTTCTCCGAACATCTAAAGATAAACGTGTCTTTCCGCCTCCCCAACACAGCAAGCGTCTTCCAGGCGGAAGTGCTCGCTATTAGGGAAGCGTGCAGGATGGCATTGACGGACACATCCTACAAAAGCCATATAACAATACTTTCCGACAGCCTATCTACGGTCAAGGCATTGAAATCGTCGATTCTATCGTCAAAACTAGTACGGGAATGCAGGAAGCTCCTGATAGAGCTAGCTCAGCGGTTCAGAGTTACCCTGATATGGGTGCCGGGGCACAATAACATTGACGGGAACGAAAGGGCCGATGAACTGGCTCGAAGAGGCTCCGCTCTTGATGAGAACCAACGCCTCGTTCACGGCGTTCACGCCTCGCTGGGCTCTATCAAGGGCGAGGTCTCGAAGGACTTCCTTGCTAAAGCCAACGCTAGATGGCAGAGGACGGAATCCTATAAAATCAGCAGATCACTGTGGCCAACATACAACAAGAACAGGACCGCGGAGCTCTTGAACAAAGGCCGACGGGATGTGGCAAGACTGACGGCAGTCATCACTGGCCACTGGCCCATTGGAGAGCACGCGGCAAAAATGGGGATTCCACAAAACACCAGCTGTCACAGCTGTGAAAACCCGGATGAGAAAGAAACCGTTCACCATTTTCTCTGCGCCTGTCCGGCCTTAGCAAGAAGGAGATGGAAAACCGACATTTCAGATAGCAAAGTGCAGCGTAAACTCACTTCTCTCTTTCATTAACCTCTCGGACTGGATATAAGTATATGTATGGATAGATACATATAAGTCCAGATGACACCACACAATATACCTTAGGGTACCTACCGGGAATAGTGGTATCAAAACGGCGCTAACGCGCTAATTGGATGTTGGAACATCGCCACTTGAACCAACCACCCAACCAGGGTGGGGATGATTTGATTATTGACTATGTCTATTAAGTTTGTAGTTTGTTTTTTAATAATTAGTTTGGGGATTGTTGGCCGCATTGTGGGGTTCACTTCTTTCCACCTCATCACGTTTGCTTGCATTTCATTTTTAATTTTTTCTAATGGTACGTTTTCTCTAGTGTCGGTGTTTTCAGGTGCTATACTTTGGTTTCTGTTTTGGCTTGCTTGTGTGTTGTTGTTTTCGTCGGATGGACTATTGGTGGTTAGCTTGTTATTGTGCCGTGTATTAGTGTTTTGCTGTATATACTGTCCTTGGTCGGGGGTGGTTGGGTGATTTGCATTGTTATTGAGATTATGTTATTGTATTTCGGGGTTTTGTTGAGTGTTTGCGTTTATATCAGCTGCTATTTCCTCTTTTATGTTTTGGATTTCGATGCTAGATAGGCGGTTGTTAGTTACTATGGCTCTTCTCTGGTCTGCAATTCTCTGCTGTGTTATTTCACTGTATTGTGGGTATATTTGTACAAATAGGCTAGGAAATTCTTTGCGATATCCTACTTTTACAGTTTCTAATTTGGTACTTCTATAACTAGTAGCAGCGCATGATATTTATGTTCATTTCGTTAGTCCACATCATGCGTTGCCTAGGCTTGCCAGCTTTTGTGGTCGTCGGTTGATTTGACAAAACACTTTGGGCTGGTTGGGGTTCGTTGTCCGGGTCGGTATCATGGTCGACTTGTTGTGTCCCGCGTCGCACGTTGGGAAAAAACAGGCAAAAACGCTCGCATCGCCTGTTTTGAGCTCTAGAATCTATAGTTTTTGCACTAGAGAACTGAAATTTCGTTATTATCTTCAGAATTCTTCAGGGAATTGTATGGTGTAATTTCTTTTTAATTTCCCCTACCAGGAGCTGGTACCCTACAGTCGGGGGTTAAGAGTTTTAAAAATATGCATAATCAGAAGCAAAAGAAATAAGTCAATATTTTGATAACTGATTCTCTTAGAAGATAAAAAAAGTTACACGTGTTTTAGCGTTTTTTAATTTGAACACTTTTTCGCAGCACACGGTTTATGGTTTTCGAATGTATAACGAAAAATTTAATAACTTCGGAAATAAAAAAGATAAAAGATTGAATTTTGGCATAACGGTTTCCCATAAGTAGAAGATGATTTATTCCAAAAATGAAAAACATTCGCCCACGACCACGCCTACTCTCCATACAGACTTTATTTTTAAGAATATTAAAAGAGGCTAAAATTTTGTTGTGATGTATTAAAATCCTCTTTAGACGAAGAAATTTTAATTATGTGATACATAGCCACGCCCATTTTCATAAAAGTAGGCAAACTCTTTCTTGAAATATGTACAACTTCTCACACTCGATTATTCCTGTTAATCCGTCCCAGAACGTTCCATCTTAAACTTCGCTTGCCAGGATAGCACGGATTTGGGGACTAGCACGGAATTAGGCGGATTTACCTTAGTAATAATAATAAATGAAAATAATGACTTAGTATGTATCATAAGGGAGGGAGGCATATTTTGAAAACATTTGTTTATATGGCAACCCTGTTAAAAAATGGGCAAACCACGCCGATTTTAGGAAATATGTTGTTCTCATGATTTCCAAAGTTTTTGTACGAAATTTCAGTTTCGTGTCTCAACTTTTTCTACAGCTAATTACGAATACCTTTCATCAAACAGACGAGTTGGAAGACATATTAACGGACGGACATAGATAAATCAATGCGATAAATATACATATCTCAATTCTATATATTTAAATACATATTTATTACTTTCAACACCAGCCTTGCTGTTTTTCATACGTTATAGTTTTGCTCAGCAATTAAAAATATATCGTTGCTCACCAGAACTGAGTACAAAAAGTGCTTGGGCTGGCATGCGAAAATTGCTCGCATTCAGTTAGTCGCAGGACCCCGCAGATGAGTTTGATACCATCATTTAGCTGAATGTCCCACCTAATCAGTGTATACGTATGTCGTGGAATGCTGTGGAATCTCAAAAGTTACAGTCCAGAGCAAATCCCGATATTTCTCGTTTTTATCAAAAAATTAGGCAAAGGTTAGATATTTTTTTTTGTCAAAATAAACATTTTTTAAATACAATTTTTTGATATATTAATTGCTTAAATATCATAACCCCACATGTGAAAAATTATGGGATTTCATTAAAAAACATAGATTCTACGGGCATCTCAACACAGCCTTGTTAACGATATTTTGCTAGAAGTGAAAATAATATAATAAAACGTTCAACTTTGAAAGGCCGTAAAGTCCAGGTCATGGGATGAAAAGACTTGAAAAGTTGATTTGCTGTCTCTCTAGTCTATCTATATTACGACAAGTAAAAAAAAAAAATTCAGATTCGCAACTTTTGCATTTGTTCCAATGCGAGCGTTTTTGCCTGTTTTTTCCCAATGTGCGTCGTTCTCGACCGTTACGACGCTCGTCCGAGGCTAGGTTTTGCGATTCTGAAACCTATTATACACATCGGCAGGGGTTGGCCTGATCCGATGGTCAACTAGGGTCCGCGGGGCCGTTAAACCCTTTATCCTGTCGTAAGGATACCCCTGCGGGTTTATTATTATTGTTATTATCATTATTACTCGAATTTCACATTCACAGCTTTTTTTGCTGGAATTTACCCACTTCGGGTATTTCTACCAAAGAAGTTGGCCTCGGCTACGTGTTGTGATTTAAAAATTTGCGCGCTATTGTTGCTGTTTTTAGGATAATTGCTTTTTGTATTGCTGTGTGTATTTTCGGGTCTATGTCTATTGCCTTTAGATGTTTTGTAAATGATTTGGTTGTTATTCCTGTTACCGACATGACTATTGGTGTTACGCTAACTTGGTTTTGACGCCACATTTCTTTTATTTCTATTGCGAGTTGTTCATATTTTTTTATTTTTTCTTCTTCTTTGTATATTATGTTGTGGTCATTGGGGATGGCTATATCTATTAGGTGCGTAATTTTTTGTTCTTTATTTTGAATAATTATGTCTGGTCTATTATGCGTTATTGTTCTATCTGTTAAATAGTATTGTGAAATCCCAATATAGTTTTATTTTGTTATTTTCTAAGATTTTTTTCGGGTTTATACTTATAGTACGGTGTGTATTCTGTTATTAATTTATATTTTGTCGCAAGTTCTTGGTGGATTATTTTTCCTACTGTATCATGTCTATCTGTGTATTGTGTTCTTACTAATATGTTGCAGCTCCCGATGATGTGTTCTATTGTTTCTGTATGCTGAAGGCATCTTCTGCACATGTGTGTTTCTATGTTTTCTTTGAGTATGAATTTACGGTAGTTTCTGGTGGCTATAACCTGGTCTTGCATAGCTAGAACGAATCCTTCCGTTTCTGGATAGATTTGTCCTTTTTTTAGCCATGCATAGGATAGCGTGCTATTTATTTTGTTGTTTTGCATTATGGATATGTTTCTTCCATGTAATTCCTTTTGGGTCCAGTTTGCTTTTTTTCGTGCTGTAATTTCCTCTTTGGGTTCTATGTTTATGTTTTGTGTGTGAGTGGAGTGTATTGTGTGTCTGAGCTTGAGATAGCTTTGTGTAGGGGTGTTTGTTTACTGTGGAAATAGTTTCGTAGTTTTTGTATTTGTGTGTTGTGTAGTGCTATAAGGTCTAGTTATAATGCCTCGGCCCCCTTCGTCCCTGTTTAGTGTTAATCTTTCGATGCAGGAGTTTGGGTGGAGGTATCTATGTTGCGTCATTTTTGTCCTGTTTATCCTGTTCATCAACTGGCAGCCGCCGTGGCTCAGTTGGTTAGTGCGTTGGACCGCGAGTCGAAGGCAGCAATCTCAGGTTCAAATACTGCCTGTAATAACACCTAAAAAAAAAAATAACGAAAAAACTCGTTTTCTCCTTCGGTGGCTGTCCTCTCAGCTGGAAATGGCAAACCTCTGAGAGTAAAAATTGCTTATGAAAAAGCTCCCAACCTGCCGTTCGGAACCGGCATAAAAACTGTAGGTCCCTTCCACCCGCGTACAAATTCACACGCACAACACGGGTGGTTGCGGGAAGCTAGGCCTTAGTCTCGCGTAAGCGGGCCGTCGTGCCAGTCAATTAAATTAATTAATTAAATCCTGTTCATCCTTTCTAGATTTCTTGCTGTCCATTATATTATGCCAAATGTATATGTAATTATTGGGGTTGCATATGAATTATTGTTTTGTTAGGTTTTTTGAGTTTAATTTTGTTTTCATTATCTTTGTTAGTCTTGAGATATGTATATTAGGGCAGTTCAGGATAACGTGGAAATATTTGGGCAAATATATGCCGTTTCAAATATTTGCCATCAACACTGAGCGCACTTTTTAAAACTTCATAGCAACTCGGTTGCGGAACAAATTCACAGCTGTTTTTGAAGAATAAAAACGGGGAATCGAAAACAATACTAGTGTTTTATCTTTAAATCCATAAAAATAATTGAAAACATGCCAAAAAAAATGTGAAAAAGAGAAGATTATAGAATATCTAATTTTTTATTTTCTTTTTCAACGGCTCCATCTCGACAATTGTGACAACTGATTGATTGTCAAATCTGTTTTCCCCATGCCGAAAAATATGCAATAGAGTTTCAGTGTGGGAAATTTGCCGCTGCTCGGCATGGGCAAATGTGTACATTTTGTTGTTGCGTTGAAAATATTTGCCATCACATTTTCCCCATGCCATGATGCCAGACCGTTTGCACGTTATCCTGAACTGCCCTATTGTTTTTCAATTTGTGTGTGATTTATTTCGTTGTTTTGATTGAATCCTAGGTATTTATACAATTCTCCTGTATTTAGGTATTCCATTGTTTCGTTGTTGAGTATGACTGGGAGGGATGTCTTGATTTTATTGCCATTTTCTATGTTTTCATTTTTGTATGCCGAACTCCATACATGTGTCGTTTGTGAATGTATGTGTTAGTGTTAGAAGATTTTGCATTTGCGTTATGTTCGGTGCGTAAAGCTTTATGTCATCCATACATAAGAGATGGTTTATTACGTGATTTGTTGTGTTCTGCTGCTTTATTTTGTATCCTATTGTACTGTTGTTTAGTAGATTGGAGAGTGGGTTTAAGGATATGCAAAACCATAGGGCACTCAGCGAGTCTCCTTGGAAAATACCTCTTTTTATTTGTATTTCTTCGGTTTCAGTATGGTGTTGCTTTGTGTGTAGGTGTATCCAGTAGCGGCTTAAGAGGGGGGCGGAGGGGCGGACCGCCCCGGGCCCCGGGCTGCGGGGGGCCCCCGAGAGAAGCTTGTAACTATATAAAAATTTCAAGTTTTTCAAAACTGAAACTTGTAAAAAACTATTTGCGCTCCACAATGGTTGATGAAAGACTAAACCGTTTGTCCTTTTATCAATTGAAAGAGACACAGTATCGACAATTGACTTTGAAATGGCAATAACAAATTCAGTTCAATAAAAGCAAGAACAATAACAATTGTTTTAAAATTTTCAAAAAATTTTCCCTCGAAGATTGCAATTTTTATCTTAAAATTTTGTGCAAAATATGCAAATACAAAATTCTAAGTTAAAAATTAAATATCGCAATCTTAGAGTTTGCTTGTAAACTTGTGTAAATTACACAATTACTTAACCTCATTAAACTTTGTAGAAGTCAAACAAATTTACAGTTATTATTATTATTATTATAATTATTGGTTGGATAAAAACACATGTCCCGGAAATCCGGTTTTCGAAGGCAATTCTATGCTCCTTGTAAGTAAGCTAAATATGGGCTTCTTACATGCTGTTATGTAGGGGAAATATGTTTTTTCAGGACTTTTTTTATAAAGTCACTGCTACTGGGTTTTATAAAATATTTCTGTACATTTCTGAAGATTTCTACTCGACCCGAAAAATATACCTAAAAATAAAAGTGTTTTCTAGGGGGGGGTTTGTGTAACTTTCTTGAGAACTTGAAATAGAATAAAATTTAGATGTATGAATCTACAGACTGAAATCCAAACCATGTATGTTTTCCATACCTGACATATTTTGGTCCTGAAAGTTCAAAATAGAAAATTTAGTTAAAAGACAATTTCCCTCTTTCATTTGATACCCATACCTTCATCATTGAACTATCGCATATATTTAATATTGAAATGTGTATCTCCTTAAAATGTTAAAGTCCTTTAAAAAGGGTCAGAGAATTTAATACTGACTATGCCAGAATACTAGAAATTATCTCTATTTTCGCGTCTATATCAAAATTTGGATGGGTCTCGGCAAAAAAAAAAATTGTTTCGCACGGTGTAATAAATGTAAAGTTGGTGTTTTCACTCACTGCATCATAACTTTATCATTTTTCTTTCAATTCTATTGATGTTAGGCTTAATATTTGCTAAAATAGTATATATTTCATTTTAGATTTTAAAACCAGAGAAGATAATTTATTTTTTCTTTATAAGAATATTCGAAAATTTATGATTTTTTAAATTGGTCGAAAAATTCACATTGTTACAACTTTCAGCGTCAGTAACTTCCCAAATCTCATCTGATTTGGACAATCTATATATCACTAAAAAGCCACTAAGGTATTATCTTCTGAACGACGGACAGCTCGTGTTAATCGGAAAATTCTTTTAGGAGATATGTGCGCATAACTGAAACAACAGGAAAAAAATCGTTTTTCGGAGATTTTTCGAAAACGCTTCTTCAAAAATTTTTTGGTTTTCAGTTTCGTGTTCAGCGGCCAAAGTTAGTCTAGAAAAAACTTTTATTTTTAGGTGCACGCGATTGGCCCATTTTTTGTCGACAATCGAATCCTCCTCCTCGGGTAGCTTAAAAAAATGGCCAGATCGTAGTAACGAAGCAAGATTTTCTGTTTTTTTTCGAGATTTAAGATGGCATTTGGAAATGACGAATTTGCTCCCCCAAAAGTTTTCCTAATTTCACGAAAGTTTTATCCATTTTTCATTTTTTTCTCTGGGATTCTATTGCTTTCTATAAAATTTCAAGCACATATACGTTTAAAAATAATTTGTCTCGTCGTTTAAAAATAAAAGTCCGTTTACTGTTCAATGGAATACAAATTTTCAAAAAAAAAAAGCCAAAAGCATAACCGGAAATTCCCCTTATTAGTTTTGTATGCAAACTTATGCTGCACCGTTTTATGGGGCCCCCTCAGCCGTCGCCGCCCCGGGCCCCCGAGCACCTTAAGCCGCCACTGGGTGTATCTTTGTTCGCCATGCTTGCATAATTATTTTTAAGAATTGTTGGAATTTGGCGTCTATTTTGTAAATTTGTAGATCTCTGTTAGCATAGCCAGCTGTGTGGAATTGAGTCGAATACTTTTTTGTAGTCTATGTATCCGGTGATAAGGTTGCGGTTTTTGTCTTTTACTTGTTGTAGTATTACGCTGTCTATAATAATCTGTTCTTTGCACCCTTGACTGGTTCTTCGACATCCTTTTTGTTCTTCCGTGAGTATGTTGTTTTGTATAATATGGCTTTCTATTTTTTGTGTTAGTATGGACGTTATAATTTTATATATTGTTGGTAGGCACGTGATCGGTCTGTAGTTTGCTGGGTTTTTTGTGTCTTGGTTTTTCGGTTTGATGTATGTTTTTCCTAGTGTTAAAAAATGTGGTGTATCGTGGGGGTTTGTTATAATGTGGTTTATCTGCTTTACAAGTGTTAAATGGAGTGAGGTGAAGTTTTAGTACCAGAAGTTATGTACGTGGTCGATTCCGGGTGCTTTCCAGTTGAGTTTTATTGATTGCATTTTTAAGTTCATCTATTGTTATGTTGCTTGCTTTTTGTTGGCTGATGTTATGTCTATTTTTTTCGTCAATTATCCAAATTGCTTTTTTGTTGTGTTGTTTGGGGGTCGTCCATATGCTTTCCCAATATGATTGTATTTCGGGTGTTGTTGGTGGCTCGAAGTCTATTGTGTCATGTTACTCCAGTGTTTTATAAAATTGTTTTTGATTTGTGTTGAACTTGTGGTTCTGTGTTTTACAGGTGTTGGATTCGTTGTACTACTGTGTACAAAGAATACAAAAAATCTTTATGCAATGCACTTATGCCAACGGACTTTCCAATCTTCGAAGCATGCCAAATAGTCACCTTCCGGTATGGCCTTCAATGCGCGCGGCGATTCACGTTCAATCTCTTCAATCGATTCAAAACGGTGTCCTCGAAGTGGTCTTTTGAGTTTGGAGAATAGCCAGAAGTCACAAGGAGCTAAATCAGGCGAATACGGTGGCTGTGGAACGATATGAGTTGGCGAAATGCTCACGAAGAACCAATGCCGTGTGAGTTGGTGCATTATCGTGATGCAAAAACCAAGAGTTGTCTCTCCATAAATCCGGCCTCTTTTTGCGAATAGCTTCACGCAAACGACGCATAACGCTCAAGTAATATTCCTTGTTGACAGTTTGGCCCGGCGCACAGTGGGGTAATTGATGCCGAAATTGCCGATTAATTCACCCAGGCTATTTAGATATGAAATAACTATTAGGTTTAGTTAATCGAACATTAGAAAGTAAAAAACAAATGTTTTTGGGTATACTTCAGTGGAAATTTTTTTTAAAAACGGTAAAAAACTAAAATAGTTTCAAAAGCGAAATCTTGCACTATTCTAATGAAAGTTAAGTTGAACAGTTTAATTGAAACATTTCATCGCCACCTCTTGCAGCCAATTCAATATCAACATTATGATGATGATTATCATTATTATAATCTTCATCATCAACATTATAAGCCTCACCATCACCATTATCATCATTCCTCATTAGTATCAACTCCATAGTTTTGCAACTTTGGGCATAATATACATACGATGCACTTTTTTGTGGCAATTTTCCCAGACTTGATACAATAGGGTCAGAATTAAAAAAAAACGATTACAAATGTTTTCAATGGTATTTTTTGAGTCCACTTTCGTAAAAAATTCTCCATCCAACACTTGAAATCGTTATTCCGTGCTTCTTCCGAAGGTTGGGCGATTGGCAATAAAGCATGCGATATGATTTGCGGTCGATACAAAAACTATGTGTGGAAAATTGTGTGCATATTTTACCAGGAATAGCATTGTAAAAAATATTTTACAGTTTTTAATCCATAGCTGCGAAAATTTTCTATTTTGATTTGATGTTCACTAGAAACAACCATAAAATGGTGTGAATGTTTTGATTCAAGTCTACATCGAATGCAGATATTTCTGCATTTTGAAAAAACAATAAAAACAACAATAAAACCTATTGCTTACTTGTTTTCATCTAAAAAATAAACAATTTTAAAAAAATTTATTTTGCACATGTCTATTTGTTCTCATACATGGCCCATTTGGCCCATGAGTTCGCACACAAAAATCGAAATGCTGGAAAAGTGCGCAACATTCGCGCAACTTTTTTTTTCATAAAATGTTACTTAAATATCTAAGCTATACGCTAATCAAAACAGTTTTTCTCGACCTCACAAGACTCACAACTATATGTCTATGAAAAGGTCAAAAATTGGACAATTATTAAACTTTTAAACAAAAAATCAAATAAAATACTTATAAACATTTTTTTAAAAAGCAAAATATACACTGCATTGCTGAAATACCGGAACATGAAGGCTGCATCATTAATTTTTCAATAGTTTTTAAAATTCACACAAAGAAATCGTTTTGAAGTGACGACAAAAACACGTTTATCACTGTGCGCACAAAAACTGAAAATAAATGTCAACTTTCAGAGTGCTTTGCGGGAAAACGGTAAACTATTTTCCAACAACTCTTTCACATAGTGATGGAGAATTTTATCCCCTTTAACCCGGTACTAAAAACATAGTTGTATCTTGATTTTTCATTTTTGAATTAATCGGCACTTTACTTATATATTACCCCACTGTGCGGCGGAAGGAACTCATAATGCACAACACCGAGATAATCGAGGAAATTCCGGGTATTCTTTGTACACAGTAGTATCTTCTAAGTCGGGTTGCGTATACGGCAAGTTTTTGTTTGTATGTTTCTAGGATCTCGATTGTGTTAATGGTTCCTGGGGGGTATCGGTTTAGAATGGATTTCACTTGTTTCATTATATTTTTAGAGTGGTTCCCTTTGTTGTATTGTGTTAGATGTCCTATTGTTTTTCTAATATCTGTTATCTTATTTTCGATACGTATTTGCCATTTTGGTTTTCTATTGTGTTGTTTAAGGGGGGGTAAGGGATGAGCAGTTTCGGAAAATCGATTTTTTTTTTACATTTTCTTAAAGTTTAACATTTCAAAAATGTTGTGTCAAAATTTCAAATCAATCGGAGCAAAACTGTCAACATAATGCGCTCCTGAGTGGCGCCTTCTTTATCTCCGAAATGACCACTATTGCGCCGGAAACGTACTTTATGGACCTGGGATCGATGATTCAGTGTAAGTTACAAAAAAAAATTGTTTCCTCACTTTTGAGAAAAAAAAACTTTAAACGCGTTTTTCTGAAAACCATTTTTTCGAAGTCGGTGAACACGATCCTGCAAAATCTACTCAATGGATTCTTTTCAAACTTGGAACATACTTTCTTGGTATAAAATGCCTCCCCCCTACACTTTTCAAATTTTTCCATTTTTATTTTTAGGTAGTTTTTTATTTAAAAAATGGCGGAAAATTTAGCGCAAAATCGCGTTTTTTGCTTCAGTAGCCCACGAATTGTTGAAAAACGCAAATAATAACTTTTCAACGATTGGGGGGGGAGGATTAACTCATACTCTAAGTAAATTGGCCAACTTTTTTGATTTCAGATAATTCTACGCCGACTTATCGTGTTCACCGCACAACGTGTTTTCAAAAAGACGTTCTGGGAAACCCGCTGTCACCGGCTTATTTTTCAATATTTTGTTACAAAAATTTCACGAAATATTCTCTAAATGATGCTTTATAATTTAAAAAAAGTTTCAATAAATTTGCTTCAGCTGCATCTCCGTAAAAAATTAGCGAAAAAAGTGCTTTTTTATTCAAATTATCCCTTACCCCCCCTTAAATTTGTTTGGAGGTATTGGTTTTTGATTGTTGAGTGTAATCGCTGTCATGGCCGCTGCATAGATTAGTATGAGGGTTTCTTCGAGATCAGTTGATTCGAACGCGTATTGGGTAAGTATGTTGTTTATTGTATTGATAATTTGGTTGGTATTTGTTTTAAAAATGAGTTTCGGGATTGGCGTCCTATATTGTGGGTGTATACCCTTCCATTTTATTATGATAGTCTGTATTGCATTTTTAAGGTGCTGTTGTTCGTTGGTTGTTTGGTGGTTTGTCTCCGAGGTCTCGATGTTTGCGTGTTCGTTTGTATTATTTCCGGTATCTTGTACATTGTTGTTGGTTATATTGGTTATTTCTATATGGTTTCTGTTGGGGCTTATTGACTCATTATTGTTACTATCTGTGGCATTTCCATGTTCGTCTTTATCATTTTGATTATTTTGCTGCAGTTGTAATTCTATTGCTATTTGTTCTTTGATCTGTTGTATTTCGATATCTGTAAGGCGCTTGTTAATTAGGATTTTTATCTTTTGGTCTGCAAGTCGTTGTTGTGTGATGTTAATGTGTGGGTATATATTTGTAAAAAGTTCATAAAATTTTTCTCAATATCCAATTTTAATTTTTTCGAGTTCTCTTGCTCTGTAATAACAACGTATGACGTTTCTATTTATATCAATGTTCCATGTCATTCGCTGTCTTGGTTTTCCAGCCTTATAGCCTATTTAAACCGGGCCTTAAATGCATTTAACGCTTAAATGCATTTAACATCGCATTTAAATGCTCTAATTCCCATGCAATTGTTTTTGTATGAAAGTGAGTTAACACTAGAATGCCCGAAAATCTGACCTACCTAAAATGCCCATAGGTAGTCATTTTGACTACCATATTGTTTACTGACTTTTTTTTTAAATTTTATTGGTTTTCAAGTAGCAAATATGAATAAATGCACATTAAAGAAAATTCACTAAAATATAATGGCGTACTTTACAAATCAATGGGTTAAAATGGAATGAAACTTGGAATTTGGAATTTGTGAATGAATTTTGTGTGTGAATTTTTGATTGAAAAACTTGGGAATTGTCACAGCCTACTATGATATTTTTTTTTTAATATTTGCAATTATTTGAAATTTTCATATTTCGCAATTGAAGATGCATATTTGTCTTTTTATCAGTAAGATTTGCTGAAAATTGTATATAGGTAGTCAAAATGACTACCTTTGGGCATTTAAGGTAAATTTTGCAAAGTTGGCGTAAACAATTTTTTTACAATATTTTTAATTTATTTATTCCATTTAGCTTTAAAAACTAATAAAAGTCACGTAAGATATTTTTTTAGAAAGCGATGAGTTAACTCAGTTTTGCCGTTTACAGACGTCTAACAGAATATGTTATGTTAAAAGCTGGAGCAATATACCGACAAATGTACAAATTTTGATAGCATGCTTTACGGCGCTGCAAGAGCCGTACGAACACAAACGAAAGAGGGAATTCGAATTGCGTTCGGTGTGGTAGATATTTTGCTAAGACAATTACTTTTTACTGAATTTTTCGTAAAAATACATATCGTCTGTCATAATCAAAGTCAAAACTTCTATTATTTACCAATAATAAATGCTGAAAGAGAAAATCAAAAACGTGGAACTTCTCCCTAACCCTCTTGACATTAAAAATTCAGACAGCTCTGGTATCAATCAGCTGACAACTTTCATAAATGAAAAAAATATTGACAAATGAAATAAATTTTCACAAATATGAAAACGCAGACATTCCTAGACTGTTGAGAAGGAAAGCGAATTGGTTTTCTTGCAGTAGAGGGGCTACAAGAAACTATACATACGTATTGAAGGAGATGGCGGCGATGGGTAAGCTGTGGCTACCCAGAAATAAATGCAGAATTTGGCTTGACCAGTGGCGTCCCCAGCGGGGGAGATTAGGGGGATGGATCCCCCCTTAGTGGATACATTCGTTTATCCAATTTGATGTAACAATATAGAATTGTGAAAAATTTTTATTATTTGCTTTATCTTTTCTGTGAGCACCCACTTAAAACCTAATGGTTGAACATCCCATGATCTGGCCAGACTATGGTGTAAACAAGAGGATTGTCGAGGATTGTAGTTACGGATATAAAAAAAACAGAAATTAAGTAAATAGCGAGTTTCAACTTCAATGAATTAATTTTGAAATTCAAAAAATACGACAGTAAAGCAAAAAGATAATAAAAAATGTATAAATGTAAAATACGTTTTTTATGGATTTGCTTCAACTTCTTGACCAATGCAATTATTGCAACAATATCATGCAATATCATGACTTAAACACATGGAGATTTTACATTGGACACATACAAATCGCGTTTAGATATATCTATTGCTATTTCTCGATTCCTTGCACTGTTAACTGTTAACAATTCTGAACTGCTTTGCAAAAGAAAGACATGCAGAACATGTTATTGTTCATGCTGAATTGGCCGGATATGGTTTTCCTTGTCGCCTTCATCGTCGCTATCTTCATTGAACTATCTAAACGACCATTTTTTCTATCAGTATCAAAAGCTTCGGTTTGTTCAGCGCCAAATGGAAACCTGAAATTGTCAGCACCGTTATTATAACCAATTTTTTCAGCGAAATTGTCTTCTCTGATTTACTCCAGCGTCGAAGTTCAAAAACAATGTCCACCTGATCCTTAAAATAGCATTGTCTTCCTTCTATCTCTACCACAGAAAACACCTAATCGAATTGATAAGAAACCAGACACAACAAGACCACAAATACTATCTTCACTTCAGGAATGTAACTGAATTGGCAACAAAACACGGGCATAACCATGAATACAATGGATAAATATTAAATTTGAATATGTTCCAACTTTATTTTCCACCAAAAATTAATATATAATTTACTAAACCAAAAGAAAATAAAAGCCAAGGCGAGTGAAAAACACTTGGACCAGATAGTTTTGCGCCAACTTACTTATGTCACGATTACATGGGATGGCACGAAAAAGGTTTTTCAAATCGAGTCAAATGGAAAAGCCTAGTTAAAGCCCTATGCTCCGTAAAGGGCTGATAAAATATTTGTAAGCCATTCCGACAATAATTACATGGGAAATAACAAATAAAATTTTAACTGCCAAATTTCTATGAAAATACACCATGGTGTGGCCAGGCCATGGTTTTGGTGTTTGTGCTTAGAAAGGATCAGCTGAGGATATCATGAAATATGATCTCGATAGCTTAACTACAAAATTACTATATTAAAGTGGATCCAAAGGTCGAAGTGGTATCGTCAGAATCGGATGCCCGCAGAAGGGTTAAGAATAAATGAATAAAAAAATCAGTATTGCATTTGTTCTCGCAGAATAGTTGTATTTTTAGTGTTCCCAAAAGTATCGACTATTTCAAGTAGTAGCCAAACGCAGGCTTCATGTCAATCCTGCATCAGCTGTTGAAATTTGAAAAAAATTCCGATACATGTTTTAGTTATGCTTTTTAAAATAGGTCTTTTGAGTTTTTCGTAATTCTATTAGATGGAGTTTTCAAAATGTCCTATCTTACAACAAACTTGAATTTTTTGGTTGGGATCTTATGACTTAAAGATACATGTCACTTGAATTTTTCGCTTTAAGAATTTTATGTTAGCATTTGTATACATATACAGTGTAATCTGGGTGGAGTGAACCCCCGATGGTACGAATACCCCGATAGAGTGAACATCAAAATGTTTACATTGAGTACTCTATAGAGTGAACAGTTCTGAATCTCTTTAGAGTGAACACAATTTAAAATAAGTTACTTCAGTAACTTCAAGTTACTGCCAACCAGAATTTCGGGCTGTTGAAGAGAAAAACTCTTAAAAAAGCAGCGCCAGAAAAATTTTCCTGTCAGTGGAGATATGTTAAAAAAGCAAAGGAATTACATGCTGTTATTAATGAAAAGGAAGGCGGTTTTAACGCCAGTTGTGGATGGCTAGCCGGATTTAAATCACGCTATGGAATTCGTCTGTTAAAAGTGTGCGGCGAGAAATTGTCCTCAGATAGCCCGGCTGAACCGTTTAAACAAAAGCTCAATAGTTCGATTTGTGAGGTACAACTTTATAAAAGCCAAATTTACAACGCGGACGAGAGTGGACTATTTTGGAAGATACTACCCGAGAGAACTTGTAACCAATAACCAGTGCAGAAAAAACGGCTCCAGGCAGGAAATTAGAAAAAGCCAGAGTTACAATTCTTGCGTGCGCAAACGCAACTGGAAAAACCACGCTCTTGCAAATCTTTCAACATTCCGGTGGACTACCGACATTCAAAAAATGCATGGATGACAGCAGAAATTTGTAAAGAATGGTTTCATAAGTGTTTTGTTCCACAGGAGAATTTAAAATAAATGTATGCCAACGTTTGATCCAATTTTCCATACATTTTTTAAAGGCCGCCAAAGGTATGGCCTTCAGGTCACGCCGCGAATTCTTTTTATGGCCTCTATTGAGTTTGGGAAATAGAAAAAAATCACACGGGGCCATGTCTGGACTGTATGGTGGTTGGCTGATGACATTGGTCGAATTTTTTGCCAAAAATTCCGAAATAATCAAGGCTGTTTTTCAATGAAATTCAGTTTGTTTGGCACCAGCCGAGAAGTGACGCGTTTTATGCCAAAAATATTAGTTAAAATGTGTTCGGCTGATCTAAATGAGATGCTCAACAACACAGCGATATCTCTAATCGATACACAACGATTTTCCAACACGATTTGCTTCGAAGATTCGATTTTTTCTTCGGTAACAGACGTTGATGGCCGTCCAGGGATGTCATCATGCTCTAGGCTCTCTCGGCCGCCTTTGAACCGTTTATACCATTCGTATTCTCGTGTTTTCGACATACACGCTTCACTATACTTTTGTAACATTTTCAACGAATCGGCACACGAAAGTTCATTTGTAACACAAGATTTTAGGCACTTGACAGAACACCAACAAAAGTATTCCCAACGTTGAGAAAATAAAAATTTGCCGATTGGATACGCGAGACAATTCAAAATTCCTTTTATATCTTTTTTAATGATAAGGTATACTCGTAAGTACGTAATGGTGAACAGAAAAACTCAATCTGGATATAGTGAACAATCTGGATTCTATGAACAGGCCTTGCATTAATTGGTTCACTTCACCCAGATTACACTGTACATACATATACATATATGTATATATATATCGGGTGTTTTTTTTAGAGGTATAGAACTTCGAATTGAAATAAAACACAAGAAAATCGTTTTAATGTCCATCAATTTGGCTTTATTGGAAGGATAATTTTATGCCATTAATGTTTAAATATGATTTCGGGCATATGGCCGCCGCGGCTGGCTCGAATAAAGCCAATTCTACAGGTCCAATTTTCAACCACTTTTTCGAGCATTTGGGGCCGTATGTCGGCAATAACGCCACGAATGTTGGCTTCCAAGTCCCCTAACGTTTCTGGTTTGTTGGCGTAGACGAGGGACTTCACATATCCCCAAAGAAAATAATCCAATGGTGTCAAATCACACGATCTTGGTGGCCAATTGACAGGTCCATTCCGCGAAATTATGCGCTCATCGAATGTTTCCTTCAATAAATCGATTGTGACGTGCGCTGTGTGGCATGTAGCGCCGTCTTGTTGGAACCACAACTCATCCACATTCATGCCATCCAATTCGGGAACAAAATAGTCGGTTATCATGGCTCTATACCGGTCTCCATTAACGGTAACTGACTCTCCAGCATTATTTCGGAAGAAGTATGGCCCAATGACTCCACCAGCCCATAGAGCACACCAAACAGTCAGTTTTTGTGGATGTAATGGCGTCTCAAGGGTCTCATGTGGATTCTCTTCACTCCAAATGCGGCAATTTTGCTTGTTGACGTAGCCATTCAACCAAAAATGAGCCTCATCACTGAACAAAATTTTGCGATGAAAATCAGCATCGAGATCAATCTCATTTTCGGCCCATACACCAAAATCACGACGCATTGCATGGTCTCGCGGCTTTAATTCTTGCACAAGCTGGATCTTGTAAGGTCGCAAGCCAAGATCTTTGCGCAAAATCTTTCATAAAGTTGATGGACAAAGCTCCAATTGCTGTGCACGGTGGCGAATCGATTCATTCGGGTCCTCTTCGACATTTTGCTCTACAGCGGCAATTGTTTCTTCGGTGCGCACTGTTCGACGTCTCTGCGGATGCGTATTATCACATAGAGTAAACGTAGTGCGAAAACGACCCATGGTTAACCGAATTAATTGCTCTGATGGACGATTATGTCGACCATAAAATGGACGGAGCTTGCGGTAAACTTCGCGAACTGAACCATTATTTTCGAAATAAATTTGCACGATTTGCAAGCGTTGTTCTTTTGTCAACCTGTTTGTTGAACCTTGCAACGGCACCACAAGATAACCAACATCTGGTTGCACTTATCAAGTGGTGACCGCTGCAAGAATTCAAGCAACAGGCACGATAAGAGCGTGTGGCCAGCATGTGGTGTTGGTATGCTCTTATCGTGCTGTATATTTAGGCTGCCATGCACTTTGGGTCATGCTACCTACGTGCATGTGCAGGCAAAACGTTAGGATAAGAAATATTGAAGTAGTGTAAATATTGTAGGTAGCATTTAGGACATAAGGAATATTATAAATAAAGGCTCCGGGCGACCGGAGCGTTAGTCTAGTTTCGAAGTTGAAGTGAAGTGTTTTTAGTTCGGAGTGGAAGATCTCAGCGTCCAGCGACCAACCCCTGCAGCAATAAACATTGGTGACCCCAGGACACACACCTACTGCTAAGGAAAAAGTAAGTAAGTGAAATTTAAATTAATTAAAATTATTGTTGGGTAAAATAAATAATAGTTACGAAATGGCAAAAGAAATGTTAAAAAAGCAGGAAGAGCTTGGCAATGCTATTCTTAGCATCTGCAACCAGCTGAACGCTGAGGGTCGAAATGAAGTGCTTCAGATGCAGTTGAATTCGTTGTTCGAGGAGCTAACGGCGAATCACTGCATTTTAGCTCCTAAGCAAGCGCTTAGGGAGTACAAGGTGTATTTCGAAAAGAAATACTATGAAAAAGTGCAGGGACTGTACGAAAGTACAATCAAGCGAGTAAGTGAATTAGAGACAGGAATGGGTAAGGGCGTGGTCAGTCCGCCAATTGAAAAGATGGAGGCGCGAACTGACAGCACAGGGAAATCGGTGTCGGCGGAGCGTCAAAGGGACCAGGCCGCATCGATTCAAGCGCGGTTTCAAGGCACCTTAAAGGAGTTAAAAAGGTGCCACGAACGCATCCAGATGGGGTGGAAAGATCTGTCACGGTTGCACAAGTTCGAGGACCGTGCGACGGATCTTAAGTTCGAGTACAGTGAGTTCTTTGGAGAGGACGAGTTGTGCGAAGAATATGAGGTCCTAATGGATAAGGGGTCTCATATTGTGGCAGAAGAGGAAGAGAAAAAGCTGTTAGAGCAAAATGCGTCTCCTCCCTTGCCATATAGCCTGCCTCAAATTCAGATTCCCATATTTAGCGGGGATTATAGTAAGTGGATATCCTTTAGGGATATTTTCACTGAAATATTCCTTCATAAAAATGTGGGAGACACTCATAAAATGATTGCGTTAAAATCATATTTAAGGGGTGAGGCGTTAAGGTTGGTTGATCACTTAGGTATAAGTGGTGCGAACTTTAACGTGGCGTGGAATATTCTTCAGAGGAGATATTCTGATAAGCGGCAAATAACATCTAATATGTTCAGGAATTTGCTTAACGCCAGGCAAATATGTTCTCGTACGCCTGCGGAACTAAAGGAGTTGCACGACACAGTGTCGGCTAATCTGAGAGCGTTAGAGGCAACTAAGCTCTCAGATACTGAAATTAAAGAAGCGCTTATGCACCTCATAATTGTGAGAAAGCTAGACTCACACACAAAAGTTAGGTACGAGGAATCCTTGCCAGATTCAACTGAAGTACCATCAATAGAAAACCTGTTAGCATTTCTTGAAAAGCAATTCAAATCACTAGAAGAGAGTGAAAGAAGTAATGGGTGGAGATTCGAGTTGCCAAATAGGGAAGGCGGGTTGAAAAATGAAACGAGTAAGACACAGAATAATGCAAGAAAATGTTTATTAGGTTGTGACAGTACGCATAATTTGTTTAATTGCGACGAGTTTAAAAATCTCGCAGTAGAAAAGCGAATTAAAGTAGCACTGGAAAATAGGATATGCACCAAATGCCTAAGGAAAGGGCATTTGTTTAAAAGCTGTGAGGTGGAACCTTGCCAAAAATGCAAGAAGTCACACCACACGCTGCTGCATAATGACAACTTCGGTAATAGTAAATCGAATGTTGCATTAGCGATAGGCAGTAATAAAAAGCGTATATTACTGGCAACGGCCTTGGTGCAAATAAAAAACCACCAAGGCAAATACATAACAGCAAGAGCGGTGCTGGACAATTGTTCCCAGGGAAGTTTTATCACGGAACAATTAAGTAAAAAATTAGGGTTCAAAACAAAATTGGCAAAAACAACCATAGAAGGGGTTTCAGGTGTAAAAACAAAAGTAAAGGAGGAAGTAATGGTGGAAGTAAAATCATCTCACAATGATTTCAAAATCAAAGTTGAGTCAATGGTTCTTCCAAAAATTACTCCAAGTTTACCAGGGGAAAAGATTGAGATATCTAATCTCCCAAAAGGAACTCCTTTAGCCGACCCGAAATTTCACACCCCAAATCAAGTTGACATACTACTAGGGGCGGAAGTGATGGGGACCATATTGAAGAACGAAAGCAAAAAGTATTTGAGCTCGAGTCTTTATATGGAGAATACGGCATTTGGTTGGGTGATAATTGGAACTGCGCCAATTAAGCCTAAGGTAAACGATTGTGGAACCACCAAACACGGGTCAACAAAAGGTGATAAAGAAACGGCAACCTTAATAAGGAAAGAGCAGCATAAGCACTTTTCTAAAGAAATTAAAATGCTAAAGAAAGGGGAAAAAGTAGATAAGGAATCGAAACTAACCGCTTTATCTCCAATTCTAGGTGAAGATGGAATAATTCGAGTGGACGTTCGATCGCAAAAGACGGCAAAGTCGGATGACACGAAGCTTCCAATTCTGCTATCGCACAAATGTTTTCTAACAAAATCATTTATTTCAGGGATTCACAAAGAGAACCGGCATGTTGGAGCAAAAGAGTTGCTAGAACTCACGCGGCAAAAATATTGGCCGTTGCGAGGAAGGCAAGTAGCAGCGCAAGTTGTACGCGCGTGCTATAAATGCCCAAAAAAATAAGTCAAATGTGACTCTGTCCTTCAAAGAGAAACTCGGGTTGCGATCCGAAAAATTGGGTTTCTGCAATAAATTGCAGGGGGGGCAGGGTGACCAAGGCCAGTTTCGCTGAAAATGGTCTTGGTGTCATAGTAGACGCAAGGATCAGGCGAATTATATGCGGCTTATCCTTTTCCTACTACGAAATTAAAAGGGTAATATATAATTACTAAATAATTAAAAAGCAAATTTACGAGTTATAAAAATATGAATGGATAGTCGAAGGCATAAATCGGCAAACTGAAAAATTAAGTTTAAAGGAATAAATGTAATGCAAAGTTAAATGTAATGAAAACTACTAAGGAAGACAAATCTTGCTAAGATTGTCAGAGTAATGACAAGAGCTAGAAATAAGAATAAATAGCTAGTATGAATTGTAATGTTAATTAAAATCCCACTTGGTAAATATAAGTCAGGGATAAGTTATAAGAGCAGGGCAGCGTGGCTCAACGCGAACATCGTGGGACCGTGGGAGAAAGGCAGCCATGAAGGAGTACCAACGCTTGGACAAGCAGCGTCATCTGGAAACTGCAACATGTGCGATCTGTAATTCCGCGCCCCATCGCAAGTTGCAACGGCCAGCTGCAGCTGAAGGATCTTCCTGCATCAGAAGAGTAATTCGAGCAGTAAGAATTTTGCTGTGCGTACTGATGTCGGCTCACATTGACGGTCATTGAAAGAATGCAGCCACAAGTTCAGTGAGCGCAGGCGTAACGCTATGACCAGCTGCACGAGATTGAAGGATGTCGGCTGGCCCAAAAGATGAAGAAGGCACCGATTCCTCAAAAAGCTGAAAGCGCAAAAGGCGTAAAGCTAGGGGAATATGGTGGGGTGCCGAACAAACTCAGGAGGATGAAGAAATCTCTCTTCCGAATGATCCTGAGTACGGCAACCTTGACAACAATGAGGGTGATGGATTCCCACCAAGGTGGACAATCGCCTGCGTGAGGGCAACTGGGCCCGTCCTGTCAGCGCTAATTCGTTGTGTGACAGATACGTCAGCACCAAGAAGAGCGTTGAAATGAAGATTGCTGAGGCGCATAAACGAAAAAATTGAAGTAACTCCAAGATCGCGCAGAAGCGTGAGACAGCCACCCGGGTGAAAATGACTGTCGAGCCATCACTTTAGAGGGGCAAGGCATACTGTAGCATTATGCAGTAAGCAGTCCTGTCAGCGCTAATTCGTTGTGTGACAGATACGTCAGCACCAAGAAGAGCGTTGAAATGAAGATTGCTGAGGCGCATAAACGAAAAAATTGAAGTAACTCCAAGATCGCGCAGAAGCGTGAGACAGCCACCCGGGTGAAAATGACTGTCGAGCCATCACTTTAGAGGGGCAAGGCATACTGTAGCATTATGCAGTAAGGCGACCGCAGCAGAAAAATGGTGATCTGAAGTTAGCAGACGTGGCTTGCGACGCGCACCATCAACATCAGCACTTAGCTGCCAGTGTTTAAGTAGCTAAAGTAAAGATTCGAAAGTGAAAGGTGAAGAGATCGCAGATCCCAGTTGGCAACCAGCAGTTGCAACACCAGCAGTAACCAGCGCTTGGAAGGTCAGGAAGCTGAGGTCAACATCGCTGCCAGCTGCTGCCCTAGCTCAGTTATGTTTAGGAGGTTAAGAAAACCGCATGTCTTATGTTGAAAGGCTACTCCTTTCAACGGGGGCAATATGTTGAACCTTGCAACGGCACCACAAGATAACCAACATCTGGTTGCACTTATCAAGTGGTGACCGCTGCAAGAATTCAAGCAACAGGCACGATAAGAGCGTGTGGCCAGCATATGGTGTTGGTATGCTCTTATCGTGCTGTATATTTAGGCTGCCATGCACTTTGGGTCATGCTACCTACGTGCATGTGCAGGCAAAACGTTAGGATAAGAAATATTGAAGTAGTGTAAATATTGTAGGTAGCATTTAGGACATAAGGAATATTATAAATAAAGGCTCCGGGCGACCGGAGCGTTAGTCTAGTTTCAAAGTTGAAGTGAAGTGGTTTTAGTTCGGAGTGGAAGAACTCAGCGTCCAGCGACCAGCCCCCCTGCAGCAATAAACACTGTTCATGATGAAATGGCAAACCAAACTGAACATAAATGACATTAGAGTTGCCAGATTTGACCACAAAATGCCAGTTTTATCTCTATTCGAAAAACAAACCTCTAAAAAAAACACCCTATATATATATGTGTACATATACATGTATGTATGTACATATGCACAATTTTATGCAACATGTAATATAATACGTAAAGATGAAAGTATAAAAATTGCGTTAAATTGGATTTTTTGGCATATCCCCCCTTTCTCGAAATCCTGGGGACGCCACTGGGCTTGACCAACTAAAAATGTAAACGAAAACCAGCTGTTGGAGTTAACTCAGTTTTGGTGGAAACGCTTGACAGTCCTCAAGCTTAACAGAGCCCTTAAATGCATTTAAGCGCTCGGTGGAAATAGGCTATTAGTGGTTGCTGTTTTTCTTAGCAAAGCACTAGAAGGTGGTTCATTATAAGCTGCGGGGTCGTTATCGTCGTCAAGCTCTGTTGTCCCACGCCGTTCTCGACCGGTACGGCGTTCGTCCGAGGCTTGGTTTCTTGTTTTTGGAACTAATGGCCCACATCAGTAGGTGGTTAGCCTTACTGATAGGTAACTAGGGTCCGCGGGATTGTTACACCCGTCATTCCTCGTCGAGAAGAATGCCCCTGCGGGCTTATTATTATTATTATTAAACAATATTAAATAAGTACTATGCAATTTATACAATATTCCGTTAGAGGTGCTATGCACCTTGTTTTATTAAATAAGTGCTATGCACTCCTAGTACCAAATATGACTGACTTATACTATGGTGCAAATATGTCTATATGCAAATTTGTCTGATCAAATAGCAGAGTTATGTCCAGAACCTCCTCCCACCCCAGGAAGCTCTCTGAGCTCAGGAAAGTGAATCTAGGAGAGTTACCCAAGTTACACACATTAAGGTTCACCAGCACGACCTAAAGCATCTTTAACGGGCTTTTTCTTATCATCCAGAGCCAGGTCGTTTAACAACTTTTTGGTGTCTCCCACCTCATCTGGATTAAGGGTATGGCTGATATGCTATCTTGAGCAGTACCCGCGTCGGATGTCCAGACACGGATTCTGGCCTTCGAATGTCTGTCTCGTCTTGGAAGGCTCTTCTGCTCTTAATGATGCCACAGTCATCCATTGGCATCTCCGTATTCTGCCAAGCGAGTGTTTCAACTATCTTCGCGTGTTTGAAATAGAATAGATACGGGAGCCGAGCATCAACTGCCCGAGACACTGCGTCCAAAGAGAACTATTGTGTCGTATCCCTTATTCTTTACTGGAGGAGTTCATCCCCCCAATACTGTCCAGGAACTCCTTGATTTTTCCCAGATTAGTTCCGGACAGCTCGTTTGTCTGAATTAGTTCCCTTCCCAGTATACGCTTCCTTGCGTGTAAGAGAGCGGGACACTCGGTTATAATGTGCACGGATGTTTGAAACATCATGTTTCATCATCTTCCATGCAGAACCTGCATAGTTCGCTGTCTGTTAATCCCAGTCGCGCTTTATGCATATTTAGCAGGCAGTGCCCGCTCAGGATTCCCGTCATGAATTTAAGCTCCTTTCTGCTTAGGTGCAATAGGTATTTAGATTTGCCCTCCGAATAGGCCGGAAAGAATAGCTTGGAACAGCGTTGTTCCACCGTATTGGACCATTTCTGGTTGGCCCAATTTTTGAATTCCTGTTTGACACAATGCCTGAAATGAGATCTGCTGACACCTACATATGATTGGTTCAGGTCCATAGGGTCGTTTTGCCGCCCCTTCCTTTGCCAACCTGTCCGGGTGTATTATCACCCGGTTATCCTTTGAAATGTCTTGGAGAACATTTGCTGTCTCCCAGACTAGTTTGGAGTAAAACGTCGTCGAGCTCAGAGCTTTTATTGCAGCCTGGCTCTCCTGGCTCCTCTTTCTCCTGACATTGAGAGTCAGTATCTTTCTGGCACACTCGTTTATGGCAAAGACCTCAGCCGGGAAGACTGTGGCCATGTCTCTCAGACTGACTGCTAATTGGGAGCTAGTATTAAATATTCCAATACTACCGTCCCGCCTTCCATCTTTGAGCCATCGGTGTACCAGACAATATCATCACACGTGAGACTGATTCTATTAGCAGCCTAGTCTACCCTATGCGGTATGTACGTAAAGTAGTTCTTCCTGAAGAGGTGTCTCGGTGGCATCAGATCCAAAGGCATCCAGAAGCCTCCATCTCGCCTCCTATCCTTCAACAGCGATAGGTGACCGATTGCATGTGCATCCCTATGAATGGATCCACTATGCATTAGTCTGTGTGCGCTGATGGTTGCAGCCATTTGCACATTTAGTTCCAGCGGCTGAATCCCTAGTATAACATTTAGAGCTGCCGTTGGTGTAGTACTGAGACATCCTGTTATACAGGTATTCGCTAGTCTTTGCAGTTTTCCCAGCTTAGTCACAGTTGTTATATCCGTGGGTTTCCTCCACCACACTATCGCCCCGTAGGTGATAGTCGGCAGAACTATTAGGGAGTATAAACTCTGAAGCCACTTCGGTCTCAGTCCCCAATTTTTGCCACAGATTCTGTTGCAACTCCAGAGAGCATTACCTGCCCTCTTGATGATGCGATCAACATGAGGTTTCCAGTTCAATTTGCTGTCCAGGATTACCCCTAAATACTTAACTTCCCTCGAGAAGTTCAGTTCTTTTCCAAAGATCATAATCTGTCTAGGGTCGATCTTCCTTTTATGTGTAAAAGGGACTATGATTGTCTTGTCTGGATTCACAGACAGTTTCTGTCTGATACACCAGTGCTCGACTATCCTCAGCGCGCTCTGAAGCAAGTCTGAGACGGTAGATCCGTCTCTGCCTCTGACCACAATGACTAAATCGTCTGCATATGCGATGACTTCATGTCCCTGCTCTTTCAGAGAGCGGATTAGTCCGTCAACGACTACAGACCACAACAGGGGGATAGTACTCCCCCTTGAGGACATCCTCGCACTGTGCTTGCTGACAGCTCTGCCTCCCCTAAGTTGGACTGAATCACCCTTCTCTCCAGCATTGATGATATCCATCTTATAAGGGTGGCAGGCGCCTGTAGTCCTTCTAGCGCCGTTTCTATCGCTTCGAAGGTTGTGTAGTTGAAAGCCCCTTATATGTCCAGGAAACCTACTAGACAGATTTCCTTTTCCGCCAGGGACTTCTCTATCTTACCCACCAGTGCCGATAGGGCCGTTTCCGTGGATTTACCTTTCTGGTAGGCATGTTGGTTCGTGCTCAGGGGATGCTGAGTGAGTATTTCCTCCCTCAGATACCGGTCAACGACCTTTTCTAAGCCTTTAAGGACAAAAGACATCAGGCTTATTGGCCTGAAAGATTTTGGGTCCTTCTGATCAGCTCTTCAAGGTTTCGGGAGATAGATCACGTTAACTATTCTCCAGGCTTCCGGAATGTACCTAAAATCTAAACTACATACATAGATTTTGGCTAAAATGGGCGTTAGAATCGCCATTCCCTTCTGTAAGAGCGCCATCTTTTCCCGGTACCTTGTAGGGAGAGAATGATTCCAGCGCCCATTTTACTACCGGTGCATTACACACAGCTTTGGCAGTTCTCCAGTCTTCCCTACCTGGACGATGCACCTGTCCAGTGCTACCTGTCAGAGGGTCATTTGTGTATACTGACCCCGGGAAGTGGGTATTGGTGAGTAGGACAAGTGTTTCCTTTTCACATTTTGTGGCTGTCCCATCTCTATCGGACAGGATTTTTTCATCGGGAGAACCTTATGAAGCCTGTAGCTGGAGGACAGATCTGATACGTCCTCACAGAACCGCTTGAAGGATGCCCTCTTGCTCTTCCTGATTTCTTGGTTGTATTTGGTGAGAGTCTGGGAGTAGGTCTGCCAGTCGTTTCCTTACTTCCCTTCTCAGTTTGTTAAGATGACTACTCCACCACGGTGTCTGTTTCCTATAAGTTTTGGTCTTGAGGGGACAGTTTTCTTCATAGGCATTCAGAACGGAGTCTCTAAAAATTGTAGAGGCCCTTTCCAGTCTCTCTATGGTATCTATCCTATTCTCGATTTGAGTTGGGACGTCCTGTCCTAACTGGAAGCAATAGCTGTTCCAGTCGGTATGTCGTTTTGGTCTGAATGTCACCACGGTTGGCATCTGATTCCCTAGCGTGAATCTTATCTGAATATGATCTGAGCACGACGGCTCGTCAGACACCCGCCAATTGCTGACAAGGTCTTTTGTCATCGAGGTTGTCAACTTCATATCCAAGACTTCCTCTCTGACTCTAGTTAAAAATGTGGGGCTGTTCCCAATATTGCAAATACTTAGGTCTAAGGAGAGTATATAGTTAAATAGTGACTCACCTCTGGGATTATTGTCCGTGCTTCCCCACATGGTGTGATGGGCGTTCGCATCACAGCCCATTACGAGCTCCATGTGGTTGCCCCTAGCATAGGCAATGAGCTGTTCTGCTATACGGGGTGGACAGTGGGCGTCGTCTCCAGGGAAGTATGCGGAGGCAATAATGATTTCCCTGGAGTTCCAGGTAATCTTACCCGCGCAAATGAAGAAGAATGATATGTTAAAGAAAGATATGTTATTAAACACGATGCAGGTCTTGGCTCTGGTTGTGGTTGATTGACAACTATCTCAAGCAGGTAAGGTATTATTACCTGCCCTCTGACTTGACCGTTGGTGCTGGTCCATGGTTCCTGCACCAGGGCTATACTAGGACCCAAGGTGTTGATGGTCCTAGTTAGGACAGCTGAGGCTGCCGACGCTCTATGGAGATTGACTTGTACAATCTCCATAGTTACGCCTTTGGTCCCTTCGTGTGGGTTCCCGCACGCTTACCCCCCTCTACACCTCGTCTGCACCCGTTCATTGTTGTTCGGTGTGTGTGCAGACCTATCCAGCAGGCTCAGTCGTCTGGATGGATTCGCCAACCCAGTCAGCCGAGTCTGTCGGACTGGCTTAGATGAGGTAGGCTTTGCGGGCCCAACCGATGCCTGTCCTGGCGTCCTGTCACTGGTCCGTTCGGTCCGAGTGACGGCTTGCGTCCGTCCACTTGTAGGTGGACGGTCCTCGCATGCCTTCGCCAGTGCTTGCTTGCTGGTGGAGGGTCTGTCCTCCTCCACCACTATCTTCGGCGTCCTCGTCTCCTTGCCGCTCCGATCGGTCACCGACGACCTCGTCCCCTGATCAGTCCGCACTCTGAACTGAACTCTCCCCAACTCAAAGATCTATTCAGTACCTTCCAGTTTCCTGTCGGTAGTGAACGGTTCTGCGTACGAAGCATTCGAAGAATATCTTCGGCCGGGAGGGAGCAGCCAAGAAAGAATGCGGTGGCCACACTTGGTTTGGGAATGTTTTTTCCCTCCAGCAGTTTCACCTTCATTCCCGGCAGCTGGGTTTTTGTCATGACCTCCCTTAGCCAGTTCCTCGATGCCTCGTCGGCGTAGTTTACAATAATCCATCCTGTCTTGAACGAGCATCCTTGGAACCTGATCTGAGGCCCATCCACGGGGAGCTTACGCAGCTTCTCTGTGATCGATCGTCCTTTTCGATCCTTCCTCCAAACCCAGATGGACAGCCGGGAATTCGTCCGGTAGAATTCCAACTTTGATAGCCGCAGCAGCCTCAGTAAAGGACGGACTAAACTTCGTCCTTTTTGGTACGGGTTGCGCCGTATCTGCTCTGCTGCAGCCACCAGTTTGGTCCGTCTTTGTCGGCTCTTCCAGCACAGTCTTGAGTGCGTCATCGTATGATTTACCCGACGCCATTAGCCTTCTCAGCCACTTCTTTTGAGATGTCATCAGCCGCTTTCTCTTAAGAGAAATGGCCTCCGTGGCTTCAACCAGCGCTGGTACACCCAGCGAAGGTGCCTCCTCAACTGCGATCGTTGACATGGTTGTCACGCTCGTATGAGAGTATTCACTGTTCCCCCTACTTCTTCTTGTCGGTCGGTCTCTCCAACCGCTTACTGTTAGTTCAGCAATGTGCTGATCAGTGGCGTCAGTCTGTCCGACGTCCTTACCATCCGAGGCGCGTGTTTGAAAGCTCTGGTTCTTACGGCCACCTACTCCGACGAGGCGTTTCGGTGGCCTTTTCAAGTTGTGGGGAAAGCAAGTCGCCCATGACAGAGCCCCATGGTATCTGGTAGGCTCCGTGATATTACAGCCGGTAAAACCCCCTGGTTGCAAACCATCCAATGGGCACGGGTCGCATAACACTCCACGCGGGGCACTCGCTTAGCATGATGAATGGCAGCCACCTTCCCACTGGTGGTCGGCTGTTTTTTTGATCGAGACTGCGCAGTGAGGTATAGTACATATCGACGACTGCCTGGTACCTTCAGTGAAAGAGAAACGTGATGCGTAACAGCCCTGTAGGGTGGAGACAGACACTCACCCAAATTAACACTTACGTTATTACTGATGAAGATGAGATCTAATATTTATTTTTATTTTTTTATTTTTTGAACATTTGTACAATAATAAATTATTTTACAATTACTTCAGCTGACTTTTAGTTAGTTTTAGTTAGTAGGAAAGAGAACGAGAAAAAAGAAACTAAAGTTACATATTGTTTGATTGTTTATTAAATTCTCCTTAAGAGATCAGCCTTTTTTTAGGAACTCGTAAATCTTGTGGGTATTTTGGTGAGTTGGTTCTTTTAATAGCTCGAAAGGGTCGGAATTACCCAGTAGTTCTTGCCGCGCAGTGGTTAGGTAGTGACATTCGGATAATAAGTGCTTAAGTGTTATGTTTTCACTGCAGTAGGGACAGTTGCTGTGTGGAGCACCTTGGAGGATGTGACCATGCGTAATTATCGTGTGTCCCAGGCGTAAGCGAGTGAATGGCTTGATGACTGACAAGGAGATGTCGGCAGCAAAAGTTGCTTTTTTTCTAAGGGGGTTTAAGACTGAGTAATGGTGGTTGTATGTTTGCCAATCTTCAAATAACGTGTTGTGTCTTGAAATTGAAATTGCGTTGAAGATGTCTTTTTTTGTCATATAGCTTAATGCAATGGATGGCGTATTTGCAACGTTTTTGGCCGCAGTATCGGCATTTTCATTACCAGTTATTCCCACATGTCCAGGAATCCACATTAGCTTGATTTTCTTTGGAGTTGTTATTAAAGTGTTACGTATTGTAACTATTTCGTTAACATTATTGCAGGGAGCTTCAATGGCATCAACGCAGGCATTGCTGTCGGTGCATATTATGAACTTTCCTTTGCTGCACTTGGCATAGGAGACAGCTTCAAGTATTGCTGCGGCTTCGGCGGTAAAAGCAGAGCATATTGGATGTAAGAGCCCATTTCGGATAAGCTTTCCATTTTCATTAGTAACCGCAAATGTGGTGTTATGCAGGGTTTTTGAGCCATCAGTAAATAGGAAGTTCCATCCATTGTCAGTGTAGTGTGCCTTTTCTTTGGCGAAAAGTACCCTATATAATTCCTTAGGTGTGTCTGCCTTTGGAAGTTGTAGTGATTTGATTGTGTGCGAAGTGTTGTTTATCATCCACTGTGGGTGTGATGCCGGAGTTTTAGGTCTTGGCTGAATTTGCAATTGCCTTCCAAAGTTCAGGATTCGCAGTAAAACGGAGGGAGATCTTGGTTGCCGTTTTCTTGATAACGAAGTGCTTACATCTTTTGCGAGTAGGGCATTGGAAGTGAATACCAGTTTAGGGAGTAGTCGTCGGGTGCAATCGATTGCTCTGTTTGCAATCGTAGGTAAGCCAGTTTCTGCGAAAAGATTACTTAGCGGTGTTGTAGGAAATGCTCTTATACTCCTCCGCATTGCGATGTGGTATGGAGTAGATACCTTTTTGATTGTAGATGCAGGACAGTTGCCGTAAAATGGAAGTGCGTAGTCGATCTTTGAAAGTACCAACGCTCGAGTCACATTAATAAGCGAAGCTGGATGGATATGACTTTTCTTTGAAGAAAGGTATTTTATTATATTTAGTCTAGTTAACAGGCTGTCTCTTAGATATTTACATTGTGGCTTAAAATTGTACTTAGAGTCTATTGTTAATCCAAGAACTTTTAGTTCATTTACCATACTTAAATTAAGGTTAGAAGAAAGGTTAGTTAGGTTAGAGCAACGATGTTTTTTGCAGATGTGCAGAATTTTACTTTTCTCAGTGGATATAGAAATACACGAAGATTGTGACCACGTTGTTAGTTCATCTAAAATATTTTCAAAAATGTGAGTGACATGAGTAAGGTCGTTGTGTTTTGTGTAACATACGACATCGTCTGCGTACAGCTGACATTGAAGGCCACGGATGCTGGAAGTTCGGTGAACGATTTCATCGAAGGCGGTAATAAATAAAAATGCAGACAAGGGCGGCCCTTGAGGAGTGCCATTATCTAGAGGTACTGCATTGGAAAGGTAACCATTTGATGTCGTCGATCGGCGCTGGCGAATTTAACGCGTCTAAAGTAAACTCCGCTTGTACAAGTTAGACGGTTTATTTCTACAAAAGAACTTATTATAAGATAGAACAATAATACAACATTACTTACCGCAGTGTACCTCTCAGCTCTAATTCAGATCGACGAATAAATATCGCTCGAAAGAAAGCGCCGCGCGAAGGCTCGGCTGCAACGATTAACGGGGACGAGCAAAACGAATAACGAGAAAGCAAACGGGCGAGCGGCTGAGTGTACACTGCGGTAGGTAGGATAACGGTCAGTAAGAAGCATAGGAGATACGGGAGCGTTCCGCAACATCCCCACCCCCGTGAATCAGCCCGATTCACCAAATTCAGTGTCAAAAAGGGCCAGCTTGGAGGCAGCGCGTCTTTTCAACCCACTGCTGGTGCGCACGTCTGCTCGTCTGACTTCGCCATCGGATCCGGGGTACACACGCTCCACCTTGCCACGACACCATTCCCTCCGTGGCACGTTGGGGTCACAGATGAATACCAAATCTCCTTGCAATGGCTTCGTCCTTTGGCACCATTTTACTCGACGTGTTAGCGTGGGAAGGTACTCAGCTATCCACCGCTTCCAGAAGTGATCACGTAGTTGGCGGGCAATGCGCCATTGTTGGCGCAGGACACGTGTTTCTTCGATGACGTTTTTGGCGCTGGGCGTGTGCGCCGTGTTCCCATACCCCAGCAGGAAATCGTTCGGCGTTAGCGGCTGTTCCTGATCGACGGTGATTGGCAAGTGTGTAAGCGGGCGTGTTGACAATATTCTCCGCCTCGATAAGAAGGCAGTTGAGCGTATGTTCGCGCGGTGCTACCTCTTTTAACGTGCGACGCAAAACTCGTTTTACACACCGCACAATTCTCTCCCACGCCCCTCCTCCGGCTGGATTAAAGGGTGGATTAAATACCCACTCGATGCCTTTCTGCGCCAACTCGCTCTGAACCCGTTGGCAGTCAAAAACTTCAGTGAATCGCCTCGCTTCATTGTCAGCTCCGACAAAATTTTTGCCATTGTACCGGCGCGAATGAGGTCCGCGCCGGTACGCCTCGTCGATTCACGAAGTTACGGATGGCAACTATACATGAGTCGGTACTCAAATCGTGAGCGAGCTCAAGATGTACGGCTCGTACAGTGAGGCACGTGAAGAGTGCCACCCATCTTTTTTCGGTGCTGCGTCGGACTGTAACGGTGATCGGGCCAAAATAGTCCAGGCCCGTATAGGTAAAGGGCCGTACATATGGAGTGAGCCTATCTATAGGAAGCGGTCCCATTAAGGGCGGAACGGGCGTGACCGCACTCAGGCGGCATACTGCACAGCCGGCAATTACGCTGCGTAGGAGACGTCTTAAGCGCGGAATCCAGAAACTGCGGCGAATTTCGCATATAGTGGCCTCTGTATTCTGATGGTGCATAAGGCAGTGATGATGGGCCACTAAGAGTTTGGTGAAGGCGTGGTTGTACGGCAGTATGATGGGGCGTCTGGCACTAATCGGGAGCCAGCTGGCTGCATCAATGCGCCCGTGAACGCGCAGAGTGCCCTCTTCATCAATGTATGGCAAGAGTTGGAGTAGTGCGCTGCTGCGAGAGATTTCTTCACCTTTCTTGATTTGTTGCAACTCCGTACCGAAGGCTTCAGCTTGAACGAGACGGCACAAAAAACGTTTGGCGGCTTCAACTTCAGTCGCCGTCAAGCCATAGCATTGGCCGGGATGCACATGTCGGTGGCAAAGATCGACAAAACGACGAACCCAGGCTATCGTTCGTGTCAATCTGTCGAATGAAGAGAAACGATTAAATTTTATTAGGTCGCAACTCACAATAACCAGAGTACGCTTAGGGCGCAACTCTTCATCACGCTCTTCTCGCTGACTGGTGATGATGTCATCGTGGGGCCAGGAATCCTCTTCTTGGCGTAGAAACGAAGGGCCGCATACCCATCGAGCTGTCGGGCCAAACTCGACACGATTGTTTGATCGCGTTGCCTCGTCGGCGACGTTTTCTGTGGTTGGTATCCACCTCCAATTAGCGCAATTTGTAGCAGCCAGAATTTCTGCCACCCTGTGTTGCACGAAGGGCTTATAGCGGCGATGTTCACTTCGAATCCACTTGATGACCGTCTTTGAGTCGCTCCAAATGACGTAGCTATCAATGTTGACGGAGTGCTCCTCACAAATGCTTTGCATTAGGCGCGTTCCCAGGACCGCGGCCTGAAGCTCCAGGCGTGGGATGGTCAACGACTTTAGGGGCGCACATTTTAACTTTGCGCAGATGAAAGCTATCTCCACCTCATTTTGCGCGTTTTTGGCTCTCCAATATGCTGCAGCGGCGAAAGCGTCTTCGCTGGCGTCAACAAATATGTGAAGCTGCAATTCCTGTGGCGCCCCGCCGCGGAAGTAGAAACGAGGAATGGCAAATTCCACGACGGCTGGCATTTTCCTACGCCATTTTTCCCATGCCGCGTTGACAACATCGGGCAATGGCTCATCCCAACGAATATCGTGCCTCCACACCTCGCGCATGAGAAGCTTGGCTGCAATAACAAATTGGCTGAGGAAGCCCAGTGGATCGAAGATCGACATAATAATGCTTAAAAGCTCCCTCTTTGTAGGGCGCCTTTTACCAGCGATCACCACCATGTCAACATTGTTGAACTTAAGCTTAAATTGGAAGCAGTCTGATATTGGTTGCCAGTAAACGCCAAGCACCCTTTCAGTCCTTTCTTTTTAGATATCATCAATGGAGTCTCTGTGCCACCCAGAGCTGCAGCTACTTCTGGCGAGTTAGACGTGAAGTTGCGAAGTTCGAAACCGGCGTCCAAGTGGATCGCAACAACTCGTCGTGAAATGGCGATTGCATCTTCCGTCGTGCTGAAGCTGTCAACAAAGTCATCGACGTAATGATGGTCTACAATGGCTTTTATCGCGCGCTTAGTGACAGCCTCGTTGTTGTGATGCTCCACAGCGTTTTTCGTTTTGACGTAATGTGCAGCGCATGGCGAGCATGCGGCACCAAGCGTCATCGCGCACATCTCATAAGCGTCAGGCGGCTTCTTCGCGTCGCCGCCACGCCACAGAAAGCGTTGAGCTGATCTGTCTTCTGGTTGAATCAATATTTGGTGGAACATGTCTTTAATATCGCCACATACGGCGATGGCTCCTTCTCGGAAGTGGAACAGAATTGATGGCAATGACCGGTACTCCTGAGGACCTTTTAGCAACTGCGAGTTGAGGGAGATTCCATTCACCTCTGCGGCGGCGTCGAAAACCATGCGCAACTTTTTGGGTTTATTTGGGTTCACCACGGCGAAGTGGGGCAGATACCAAGTTCTGGGCGTACTCAAAGCGGCTTCCGCTGGCGATAACTTGCGCGCATAATTTTTCGACACGTAGGAGTCCATTGTAAGCTTAAACGCTGCGGCGAAATCGGCGTCCCGGTTCATTCGCTTTTCAATACTCACCAATCTCCGGAGCGCCACAGGGTAGCTGTCAGGCAATTGCACATTATCTTGTTTCCATATGAGTCCCGTTTGGAATCTTCCTTCAACGCGGCGTGTGGTTGATTTAAGAATGGACTTCGCGCGTTCGTCGGCTTCACTTTCGATTGGCGGTGATGGTCTAATGCCGAAGTTTTCAACCTCGAAATAGTCCGCGACCATATCGTGCAATGTCTGATCGGCAGTGCCGCTCGTGAATAAGCACGACGGCGGCGTCGACAATGGCGTAGTTGTTGGACCGAAAATTACCCAGCCCAGCTCGGTATTTGCAGCGAATGGTCCAATTTCGGACAACTTCATAGTGGTTGTTGGCAGGCCCAGATGGCAGTGATCGAGGCCAATCAGTAACTTTGGCACAACCCCAGAGTATGGTTGCACTGGCAATTGCCGAATTCGTTTGGCATCGCAACGAAGATCAGCACTGCGAAGACTTTGCGAGGGCAGTTGTGAGTTTGTCACACCGTACACGTTGTGCAATTTGTGTTTCCTCCGCATGCCTGTGCCGCTAATGACTAGGTCAACGATGACCGCGGGCTCCCGAGCTGCACGTCCTCCAAACCATTGAATGTTCAAACACCGCTGTTGTCCATGTAACCCTAACTCTTGGATGAGCGCACTATCAAGCATCGTAATAGATGATCCTTCGTCCAGGAGGGCGTATGTATCAACGCGCTTCTTATTACCATGGAGTGTCACTGGCAGGATACGAAACAAAAGCTTACGCTCACCTGAATTAGCACTGCAACTAAGGACAGATCTTTCCTAGTCATTTGCTTGCTGCGACTGTTTAACGCTGTCAATATGTCGATGGCGCGGCGCTGGCTGCGCCGATGTTAAACGAGCCGCTTGTTGTTGTGGCGCTGACTGCGCCGGCATCTCAGTGCTGCTGGAAGACTCGTGTAACAGTTTGTGATGCGTTCTTCTGCATCCATCAATAGCGCATGGCTTGCGCCGCCTGCAGTCGCGTGACGTATGGTTCGCATTCAAACATGCAAAGCATAGCTTATGACGCTTTACCTCCGCCCACCTGCCAGGCACCGTCTCCTCGATAAAGCGCATACACTCGGCTGACTTGTGTTGACCCTCACATATCGGGCACCGCTGTAGCCGTTGGTTTTCGGCCGCGTGTAGCACGGTGCGTCGTTTGAGATCGCGACCTAAATCGCCATCGTAGACAGTGCATATAATGTTGGCAAGTGCACTGAGCCAATTGCTAAAATGCATCACAGTTGCGCGCGGCTGTATGGTTGCGGCGAAGCTTGCCCACTCGATACGTTTACTCATTGGCAGCTTCGCTACGAGTTCATCGAGCAGCGTTGGATTCGCCAGGTGCTGCTCCCCATTGGCAGACTGCAAGAATACCGAAATATTATTTACCTTTGTCGCAAATGGTATTAGCTTTGCCATTGCGTTCTCAGGAATTGGGGCGATTTCGCGCACCAGGGATAGCTGGCTGCGAATCAGCTGCTCTGGTCGGCCAAACCGGAATCTCAGTTGTTCAATAACGCTGGCGACGTTGTTCGGGTGAATAAGCAACGACTTGACGGTCTCGCGCGCTTCACCCTTTAAACTCTTAATTAGCCGTTGATTATTCTCCAAATTGCTATAACCGTAGGCAGCTGTTGATTCGGCAAATGCCGTGTAAAATATCGGCCAGTCCTCAGGCCTTCCGCAGAACTCCGGCAGATCTTGAATTTTCCTTGGCATGTACGAACTCTGGCCCAAATTTGGCGCGGCATGATCACTCGTGTTGGCAGAAACGGTCGGCGTAATGGAATTCGGAGTGTAGGGCAGTGGGATGTTGTTGGCCGGTACGGTTATATTCCCGTACAGATTATCTGGCGTCGGCATAGCAATACGAGTAACGGTTTCAACAGGTGGCTGGCAAAATACGGTACTTGTCTCCACCGTTACAGCTTGCGGGGCTAGTGGCAGCGCAGTCGATGGTGGCAGCGCAATCGACTGTGGCTGCGTTAGGCGCAGCGACCGTGCTGCTAGCGCTTTTCTGTAGCGCTTCCTTGAGGGTTTCGTTTTGTAAATCGCGTTCTTTTAATCTTACTTGCGTATTCCTTAGCTGATTCTCCAGCATCGAAATCCGCTTCTGCAAGGCTTGGAGAGCGGTATCGGGGCGAGCTACGTCAGCAGCGGCTACTCCGGCGGCAGTGGGAGCAGTCGTGGGGTCCCTGGCTGGGACGGCGGCGGTTGAAACGGTTGCCGTCACTTCGACGGCTGAAGCGGCGCTTGCTTCGTTTGGTGGCTGCTTGCTGAGGGGCATATTGCTCTGTAGAATATGGCGCGGACTTCGGCGCGGTGTGTCGCGTCGCATTTGTTGACGCACAAATGCAGTGACGTTAACTGTGGCTTGCAGTATAAAACTGCGAAATAAAGCTGATGTCGTCGATCGGCGCTGGCGAATTTAACGCGTCTAAAGTAAACTCCGCTTGTACAAGTTAGACGGTTTATTTCTAGAAAAGGAACTTATTATAAGATAGAACAATAATACAACATTACTTACCGCAGTGTACCTCTCAGCTCTAATTCAGATCGACGAATAAATATCGCTCGAAAGAAAGCGCCGCGCGAAGGCTCGGCTGCAACGATTAACGGGGACGAGCAAAACGAATAACGAGAAAGCAAACGGGCGAGCGGCTGAGTGGACACTGCGGTAGGTAGGATAACGGTCAGTAAGAAGCATAGGAGATACGGGAGCGTTCCGCAACACCATTAATTCGAACTATACATTTTCTGTGGGAGAGAAAATTTTTTACGAAGTTTTTGATTTTTGGTCCTACCTTCCAGGCATCGAGTTGTCGCATGACGATATGTATGCCGATGCGGTCAAACGCTTTTTGAAAATCCAGTGATAGTAGTGATACGTGGTTTTTTGCAGATAATGCATTTTGAATGAAGTGGTCTAGACGTAGGAGTGCGTCAATGGTGCTGTGTCCTTTTTTGTAAGCCACCTGATTGGGGCTAATAAGATTTTTTCTATTTGCGTACCACGATAGTCGATTGACAATGATTTTTTCTAATATCTTACCAAGACAGGGCAAGAGCGAGATTGGTCTGTAGTTACTCACATCGGAGGGAGATTTGTTGGGCTTGAGTATTGGGACAACGCAGGCAATTTTCCAAGCTTGTGGGTAGCAGCCACTATCAAATATACGATTGTATAGCTTGAGAAGTCGATTTTTTACGTGATTGGGGAGGTTCTGGATGATAGGATAGGAGATTTTGTCTAATCCAGGAGATTTCCCTCTTGCTGAGGATAGCGCAAATTCAAATTCTGCAAACTGAATCTTTGATTCAAGTTGCCTTGCGGGAAGTGATAAGGGATAAGGAATTGATGGTTCATGGCTTAGTCTTTCAGTTTTTAGGTTAAGAAATGTGCTTGTAAAGGATAAATCGGATGAGGCAAGGGCGAAGGAGGAGCCAAAAAGGGTGGCTATCTCGTCGGGATTTGAGAGTGGCCCATTCGAAGAGTTAATCTGAGAGAAAGAGGACTGTTTTGCGGAGCCAGTAAGCGTTTTGATGTTGTTCCATATTGTTTTAGGAGATGAAGATGGGTTTATGTTGGCAGTAAATTGTTCAAAAGCTTTAGCTTTGGCCAGTTTTGCTGAACGTTTGAATTTTGCGTTTGCTTTTTTGTATAACAGCAGGTTTCCCAATGAACGCACTCTTTTATAATGTTGCCACAGTTTCTGTTTGGCTAATTGAAGTTTGGCTAAGTCAGCATTCCACCATGGAGTTTTTTAGTAAAATTGTTCGGTGTAGTTTGTGGAATCGTGAAATGGGCTGCGGAGCGTATTATTCTCAGAATTCTCGCTGCTTCTTGGTTGATGTTAATAGCAATTGGAGAGTTTATGCAGAATTCGTTGCAAATTTCATTGAATTTGTCCCAATCTGCCTGTGAGGTTTTAAATCGCGATGTGAATTTACATGGAGAAAGACTGGAGGTGGAGTTTGTTTGTATTAAAATAGGGAAGTGATCACTTCCGTGCAGTGAGTCTAAGACTTTCCAGACGCAGTATGGTGCTAAGGATGCAGAGCAAAGAGTAATGTCGACTATAGAGAAGGTGGAGTGAGTCGATAAGTGAGTAGGGGAGCCATTATTTAAGCATAATAAATCAGATGCCATTAACGCGTCTTCTATTTTTTCACCTCTTGCGTTTGTGTGATTTGATCCCCAGATTGTACTCCAGGCGTTGACATCACCTCCAATGATGCATTGGGAGTTGAATTGTCTTAGCAGTTGCAATATATCAGAAGAAGAAAAATTGTCATTGGGATGAATGTATAAACAGGCAGCTACTAGCTTAACTGTTGTATTGATTTCGATTGCAACTGCTGAGATGTTAGTTTGTAAAGGTAGAAATTTGTGTGGGATGCATCTTTTTATTAGAATCGCTATTCCTTGTTTTTTGGATGAGATGTGAGGAAGATTATGAAAGTATCCTACGTATCTTTTGGGAGTGTAAGCTGTTTGATTGTAGGGGATGTGTGTTTCGTTTAGCAGGAGAATTGAAGGAGAATATTGGTTCAGCAAAATTTCTAGTTCATGGTAATTATTGAAGTATCCATTCATATTCCACTGCATATACGATACCATACCGAGATGAAGAAAGGAAAAGGGTTAAAGGGGTAAGAGATGTGGGGAGCTTAAAAAGATTAGATATGTGTATTTATATATGTATATATGTATGTGACTGCGTCGCAGTCTGCTTAAGCAGAGCGCGAGCAGTTGTATTATAATTCGAGGTCGCTGCCGCGATCGCTGGCGTTGTCGAGCTTAGCTTGAGCCAAGCTCGAGAACACTGTTTCGCCACAGTCGCCACCTCGAATAAGAGAAGATAAAAGAGTGTTTGGTGAATTGTTACTTAGCTTTTGTGCATTTTCTTTGGTTGTTGCAGTAGTGCTAGAAGCACGAAGAGAAGAAATATGTTTGTTGTTTTTTAGGAGGGAGAAGGTTGAACTGTTGTTTATGGTAGTGTTTGCTGCTGATACGAGTGGTTGTGGTGAATTTGTGGGTGAGGTAGTTACATTTAGTTTTGTTGTTGTTGAAGTTGGAGTAGCGGAACTGTTGTTTGTATATGACAAGTTGGGAGAAGAGGTGATTATTTTTGAGAAAGTTGTGAGGGAAGAATTGGGAGCCAGAGCTCTGAATTTGTTTATAGCTTCACGCATGCTGCATTTGTCAATGGTTTTTATTTTTAAAATCTTTTTCGCTTGGAGAAATTTTGGACAAGTGTTTGCTGATGCAGGGTGATCGCCTAAACACTTTGCACACATTGTTCTAGAACAGTCGCTGTTGTTGTGTGTTGGCAGATTGTAATTGACACACGTGGGCATACCTTTGCAATGTTTTATGGTGTGACCGACCTTTTGACAGCTCCTGCATCGCATCGGGTTTGGGAAGTATGGGCGCACTGATATTTTTCGCCAAGCGACATCGATTTTTTCTGGAAGTTTATAGCTTTCAAATGTTAATAGAATTGCACCTGTAGCTATCAATACACCATCAATTTTTTTCTGAAATTTATACACTGAGGTAACTCCATAATTTTGAAGACCTTCAACAATTTCATTGTCAGGTACGTGGGCGAGGAAAGGGGCGAAAATCGTGCCCTTTACACAATTAAGGTGCTCATGGTACTTTGCTTCAATTTGACAAATGTTGGAGAGATTCTTAACACTTATAAACCTTTCGGCGATTTTTTTATTTTTTGTTAGCACCAGTAAGCTTCCATCGCGTAATTCGGTTATGGAATTTACCTCTTTGCTAATGGCTAGAATAGCTTTATGCACAGCGAAGCATGAAAACCGAGAAAGTGGTTTTTTGTCATCTTCTGATTTTAAGATAATGTATTTGGGATCATCGTTTTTTGAAAAACTGATGGGAGGAAGCTCCGGAAATGCGTATTGAGACTTATTGGTTTTTTTCCTTTTTGTTTGAGGGCTAGTAGAAAGCAGGGCGAACCTGTTTCCCTCTAGATTGTTGGCCCCGGGGGGCATTGTTTACTGTTTCCTCACAACCAGTAGGGAAAACTTAGCAGTCACTGTAGCAGAGACACTAAAACTCTAATGAGAGTTACGGGGTAAATAAGTGAATGACACGAGCAAAAGTAATAAGCGTAAGCTGATAACAAAGGCACTAGCGAGAGAGCACACGTTTGCACCGGTCAGAGGTTAGTCGGAGACTGTGAGATCTAATATTCTTTAGGTATATTTTGGAAAGAATTAATTTACGCAAAGGCAATACCTTAGAAGTCTTATTGGCATTGCAAGGACTCAAACCAAAAGAGTTATCGTCCTGAGTCCAACTAACATCACTTAGATTCAAGTCCGTCGTTCAGCACTATTCAGCGAAATATTAGAAGCGCAAAAAGTAAGGAGCCTGAAGAACCCTGAACATAAACGCAGAGATGGTCTAACACCAAGTCAGAATTATCCACGATATCGTCTAAAGTCGTCTTCTGGCTATGTGACCAGTAAGGCTACGATCACAAGGGATAGCCGAAGCCTACTCCGCTCAACTCTGAAACCAGCTCGGTTTCTCCCCCTCTCTACCTGATGATCCCTCTCGGCGGATTATGAGCTCACATATCCCACTCTATGCGCGCCGTCGCAGAAAATGTCCCTCGTTTCCGACGCCCGCCACCAAAGAACCAGTGGCACGACGAAGAAAGCCGGTCAGCCAATGCAGCGAAGAATGCTGCCTACAAGAAGACCCTGCAGTCGGCTGCTACGCGAACGGTACGGCAAAAATACCAGGAGGAGAGGAAGAAAGAGAGGTGCCTTTTTAGAGGCAAGAAACGGGAGCAAGAAAGGCGAGGAGTGCAAGAGCAGGAACGACGCCCGAAAATGTGTCCAGAAAGTCAACAGAAGTCTGACAGAAGGATTTAAAACTGGGGCATCTTCCTGCAAAGACGAAAACGGGGATCTGCTTACAGATGCGCAGGGTTTACTGAGGTTATGGAAGGTGCACTTCACCAAGCTGTTCGCATTCGACGAAGAGAACGATTTCGCCCGTGGTGAAGATGTCTAGACGGAACCAATCGATGACGACGGTGTGTATGTTCCACCACCCAGGTGTGACGAAGCCCAGGTTGCCTTCCAAAGACTCAATAACAATAAAGCTGCAGGGCCGTACGAGCTACCTTCAGTATTACTCAAGGCCGGCGGCCGTGAGCTGATTGGGTGAATGCATCAGCTTATCTTCATGGCTGGAGAAACGTATGCCCTACGATTATAACCTCAGTACCAACAATATGCGCCAACTACAGGGGTATCAGCTTACTTCCCATCGCGTATAAGGTCAGAATGATTGTACCCTATCAGTGCGGCTTTAGATCCGGTAAGTCCACCATCGACCAGATATTCACATTACGCCAAATCCTGGAGAAGATCCATAAGAGTCAAATCGATACCCATCATCTCTTTATCGATTACAAGGCAGCATTGGACAGCTCGATAAGGTATTTGCAAAGCTCGGACTTTGCAGGGTGGCGTTGAGCAATACTCGCAGCTCCGTCAAGGTTGGAAGTGACCTCTCCGACCCATTTGATACCGTTCGAAGCTTCAGACAAGGGTGTCCAGATCCCTGCCTACGCCGATGTGAGATGCTTGCCTAAGCGAGATGTCACCGCTGCCTTTTTTATCAGTTATCGAAAGCAAATCTGCTAAAATGGGTCTGGTGATAAATGAGCTCAATGCGAAGTATATGCTGCCTACATGCAGGGACTCGCAGGCGCTACGATCTTACGTCGAAGACATTTACGAGATCGTATGACAAAGGATCACCTTGTCTGAAGCCTCGAACGGTATCAGATAGGTCTGGAAGATCACTTCCAACCATTCAGCTTCCACTCTTCAGCAGGGTTCAAGTATCGCGCATGTCAATTATGCAAAGTATAGTCTTGGCAAAGTTAATTGTCGTTTGATTTTGTAGGAAAGTAAAGGTAGACATGTAAACGGAACATGGCTATAATGCAGGGACGCGGCCGTTGGAAACAGTTTTTTGTTATTTTTGTCGTATCAATGGTAAAAATAATTCAACCCCATGTTCTTCAACATTTCCAAACGTAATGCGAACACATTTTTCTATTTGTAGGAATTTGTATGTTTATATAAAGCCTTAATTTATTAGTATTGTCCTAAAAACCAAGACTAAGCCAAAAATCAAGACTAAATACTATAAATCATAAGTACAGTATTTTTCGTTTATAACGAACCCGTTTAAAACGAACTTCCGCCTAAAACGAACCAATTTCAAAAGTACGCGCTTTATGTTTTCGCTTATTACGAAACCGTTTAAAGCGAACTTTCGGTTAAAACGAACCACTTTGCCAGACCCTCTTTAAGCGAAAAGTACTGTACTTATGTGTGAACCACTTTTTCTGGTCTTGCAACAAATTGGCTTAAAATAATAAATAATTTGTATTTTTATACGATACAACCAGTTGTGCAACAACTAAACTTCGCAAGATGCGACTTTTCGAACATTCAAGTCAGGTTGTACAAAATATCCCATCGTCTGAGGCCAATTTTAAAACGCTGTGCTCATTTAATTCAAACGCTAAGTTCTTAAAAATCAGTTTCTTACGTTACGTGTTACAAAAACTAACTTATTATTGGAATTTGTGCGTTCTTAATATTTGAGTAATGTGGGAAATTCAACACAATATACATATATTTACATACATATGTGTATGTTGGTTGCTACGTATGTAAATTGCCATTGCCAACTAATGATTTTATCGTTGAATCGTTTTATTAGTGGTTTGATTTAAGTTTCATGATTCTTGATTGTATTTCGTAATAAGTGGAAGACAATATTTTTGTTGTCTATCTAAAAACACAAATTCAGTACTCTTTAGGCTATAGTTCTTCAGCTACATGTATGCTTTCAGTTAAAGTAGTTTTTATTTTTTCATAAGCACTATATATTATGTGTGTATAGTATATAATTTATAACATATATCTGGATTTACTACACTCGATCCGACACACTCGTGGCTGCAAAAGAAGAGTTTGGCATAGTTAGTATAGGTATGTATGCATGCAATGAAATCGTACATACTCATACATACATACAAAAGCAAATGTATATAAACTTACTTCGGTATATGTACCTGTATGTAATGCATTTATATGCAACTTTAAATGCTTTGTCATTCATTTACGATCCACAAAATCCACATACTTCATTAACGGGAGTGTGTGTGTGTGTGTATACACGCGCCTATTCACACAGAGGGAATTTCAGTATAACACAGCAACACAGGGCCATATGATTAATACTACGCTAAACAGCTGATTCAGTGCAAAAGCATCGAATAGCTACACAACAACGTACCACAAACTGACGAAAACTGCAGCTGATAATCTTGTAGTGCTATACATGTACATAAAAAATTAAAATGGACAACAATTAGAGTTCTGCACTGTGTATAACGACTTTAAGTGAGAAATCGAAAAAGTGCCGACCCAAATATGTGTATTCAACTGCGAAATTCAATTGAGTATACGTATGCAACTCGTAATTAAGCAATATTTTAAGAATATCTAATCAAACAATATCTTCTGCGCAGTTCTTTCGAGTCATACACTGTTCGTAATGTAATATACAATTCGAATATAATATGCACACACACTAGTGAATTCGCAATGCGTGATAGTCTCTTAATAAAGAGTGGAGAAGAAAAATATGAACTCTTTTCATGCGTGTACAAAAATACCATACGATAAATTAAATTGTTTAGAAGTGTAACTATAATTTATTATAATAATCGAATTGTGACAAGTACTGGTAGATATATACATATGTAAATTGAACCACTATGCAGATTTACAAAACGAATATTTATCAATTCTTAATGTACGTTGCTAACGAACGTGATGTTTTACACTTGTAAGAAGGAACGGGGGACTAGAAACCTGAAACAGCCAATGAATTGTATATAACACACATATGAATGCAACAGACATTAACTTTTGTACTAGTGCATACCTCAACTTCCCCCTGCAATTAAATCTACCTTCAAAAAATACTTGAATCGTTCCTACAAACGGAAGTTGAACCGTATAAAACAATGTACCTTAGCAAAAGTAATACGTCTAATTTCGCAATAGAAAAGGTAATCAATGAAAGCATTACCGACTCGGGACACAAATCAGAAACATTTTTACAATTAGCGCGAAGTGCTAACGACAATAATATGGAGAGCTGCAATGTAATATTTGGCTCACAACGTGTTGATTTAAATTCCAGTACTCCGTACTCAGATGCCACTCAAGTAAGCATTTACTGAATTGTTAGTACCTATTTTACTTGCATTTACTTGTATACTTTCATAAAAACTTTAATATGTAAGTATACATGTAAACAATTTTAATATATACATACATATATTGGTCTAAAGTGGATACGCATTGTATATCAATTGATTTGTTTCATGGTTTTATTTTAAAATATTTGTAAATATTTTATATATTTTTTTTCTGCTAGAATGGTTTCTGTGTATGTTGCCAAATACTACCCTGTCGGAAATCGGACTGGTCCAAGTCTAGTTTTTCAACTAGTCGCTTGACAGTCATATATGACCTCAGAATCGACTCGTTTTCTTGGAGCAAACTCACCCTTTTAACATGTCGGTGTCCTAGGCGAGGGTCAATTGTCCCCGTCTGCATCCATTTCAACTAGTCCAAGGTTAGTCCGAAGCAACCAGTTTTCAAACCAGTTGCAAAGCGACTAGTTTGGAAAACTAGTTTATTCTGGATTAGTTTTCTAACCACTCGATTTTTATGGAGGAAATAAAATAGTGCATTTTTAAAATAATTATTTTATTTTAAAAATATTTTACAATTTTTAAAATTTTTTAAGTAATTATTTTATTTTAAAAATATTTAAAAATAACAACAAAAAATCATCGCGAATAAAAAAAAATTTTGGTGCATTTAAAGATGAACCAAGATGAACTTCGACTTGTTGACACACTTCTGCCGGAACTATTTGGGGCCTGATGCAATACAACATCCTGACTTCGCCTGCAATAAATAAATAAATAAATGAATTAATAAATAATTACATTAATAAATAAATAAATATATTAATACACACCTTTCAGCTGCCGCTGCAGTTCGTTGCTTTACGCAACCACGCAAAATTCTAACTGAAATCATTCAAGATAAAACATGCAAATCGAGCAAACTTCGTGTCATGGAAACAGAAAGTTCGAAAAATGCAAACATTTCTACGTTGTTGTTGTAGCAGAACAATCGCAAGATCAGCCTTAACAGTATTTTTTTGCTTCTCTCACCTCTGTTTCGTTTTTCTCATTTTTATGTGCTCTTCTCGCTTATGAACGCGCACACAGAACGTGAACGATTAGACGCGAACTCACCGACTTCTGCATCCGCCGACAGTCACTTGGACAACTAGTTGGCCAATTGACTACAAAAAACCAGTTGAAAGACCAATGAATTTTGGGAACTGGTTGTCTCAGTTCCGACAGGGTATCTTTAATTTTTTTAATTTACACATACACACATATAAAACTGGGAAGACAGTTCTTTAAGACTTGGCACCTATATGTTATGCGTGTTAACTTGTATATAAAGGACCTAACATACATTTGTCTTGCGGATTCCGAAAAGTCTCTCAAAGATTACTCTGAGTTCCATTTCTTCTTAACCCTTTAACTGTTTATGTCGAGTATACTCGACAGAGCGAAACGAACAATTTTCGCATAATGTCGAGTATACTCGTCGTGAAGAAAAAAAAATCGCATTCGTATTAATATTCAACGAATCAACTGTAATTCGTTTTCTCTGAGAAAGGGCAAATAAAGATCTTATAAAAAATGTACATTTTAGAATATTCGTTAGTCTGGCAACCCTATTTATTTTAATACACAATAGCTTGTCTTAAGCTAAAATAACAAATTCTGGGGAAGTACGATTACAAAACGGGTTTTTGCAAATAAAAACGTATTTCGTATGCGTTTCTCAGTTGATTGTGCGTTATAATAGTTAAAACTATCATTGCCCTTAATTTAAATTTTTAGTTTTGTATTTTAGATTTCTTGAAATTCATTTGGTCTTTTATTGCTTTTGTTTTCATTTCTATAGGGTGGTGAACATAAGATTTTCTATTTGAACTACGCTTTATTTCGAGAATGACAGTCCAAATGTCATTTAATTTGTGTTCGTAATTTAGTTAAAAGTTTGACATTTACGAAATGGGATGCTATACGCTTGAACAAAATTGGGAAATGTTGAGAACTTACTTCCAAAAAAAATTCCGGGAAATTCTACCCGGAACAATCGAAAAAGTATTTGAAAATTGGGTTGACCGAATGGCGTACTGTAAGGCCAGTTGTGGCAGTCATATGAACGATATCGTTTTTCATTCTTAAATAACAAAGTCCAAGCTTTGTAATAAAACAGGAATTGTCAAAAAATATTCGTTCGTTTTTTTTTGATAATGGATTCAAATTGAAAATCTTAATAACGAATAAATATATATATTTTCTAAAAAACCAACACGCAACGTTTGATTTTTAGTCATAATTGCATACATTTACGGGCAGAAACATTTTACTCTGTTTATGTCGAGTATACTCGCTGGAAAATAATGAAGCAGGCAGAACAAATTTTTCGAAACAAAATTAAACAGTTAAAGGGTTAAGGGAAAGAAATATTGTTATTTCTCTGATTGGATTTGACTGGGACAACGTCTCGGACCTGGGGTTGAGCATTGTCTCAGATCTGCAGTCCAGTACAATAATATAACTTATTACAACTGTGATGGACTGTTAACTTTGAGGGTGTTCCCTCAAAGGCGTAAACTTATGTATGCCATGGAAAGTGCGTAAATGTGCGAGCCTGTTGCTGGATCGCCTTATTTTTGCACTCGTGTAAACCATTCGTAAATTAGAAGTTTGACAGCTTGACCAGAGCTCTAAAGCAATTTGCTGATTGCCGCCGGTCGGTCGAGGGTGGCACACAAATTTAATTTTCATAAATTGTGGCACAAATTAACCCTCTAGTTCCCAAGTTTTTAACCTTGTTAAAAAAATTACCAGTGATAGTTTTGTGGTGGAGAAGTAATGTTTGTTCGGGGAAAAAAATTGCATGTCAATAGGAGGCGTAATAGAGGGTGTAGAAAGTAGCAGGCCTAGAGGCCTGCTTGGGAAACAAAGCCAAAAAAAGTCCCATATGAAGATTTTTACTTAATTTAAATGAAAAATTTTTTTTAAACATAAATAACGGGTAACAGTTTCAGTTTATACGCGTAATAGACAATAAATAAAAACGGGTGGGGGTAAGGCGAGGGGTAATGTGTCGTGGGGTAGTTAATACACTGCTTTTGGGGTCTGTATAAACTAGGAAAACTAAAAAATCGGTATATATATATACTACTGTGTACAAAGAATACCCGGAATTTGTCCTTCAATGCGCGCGCCGATTCACGTTGAATCTCTTCAATCGATTCAAAACGGTGTCCTCGAAGTGGTCTTTTGAGTTTGGAGAATAGCCAGAAGTCACAAGGAGCTAAATCAGGCGAATACGGTGCCTGTGGAACGATATGAGTTTCATTTTTGGCGAAATGCTCACGAAGAACCAATGCCGTGTGAGATGGTGCGTTATCGTGATGCAAAAACCAAGAGTTGTCTCTCCATAAATCCGGCCTCTTTTTGCGAATAGCTTCACGCAAACGACGCATAACGCTCAAGTAATATTCCTTGTTGACAGTTTGGCCCGGCGGAAGGAACTCATAACGCACAACACCACGATAATCGAAGAAAACTGTCAACATGACCTTGATTTTTGAGCGACTTTGGCGCGGGTGTTTCGGCCTTGCCTCACCTTTGGCACGATATTCGCTCGATTGGTCGGCTGTTTCCGTGTCGTAAGCATAGATCCAAGTCTCATCTCCAGTAATAATGCGTTTCATAACCGATTGATAATCAGAAAGCATTGTTTCACACACATCAACACGACGCTTTTTTTGAAGAAATTCAAATTTTTTGGGACCAATCGAGATTTGACGCGTTTGAGGCACAAAATGTCCTTTAAAATTGTGTTGGCCGATCCATTTGATATTCCAACAATAGAAGCAATGTCTCTGCATGTCAGCCGACGATTTTCCATCACCATTTCCTTCACTTGCTTGACGTGTTGCTTATCAGTTGATGTGCGTGGTCCGCCTGGCCGCTCTTCGTCTTCAACGCGTACTCTGCCTTCTTTGAACATTTTATACCAATCAAATGTTGTTGTTTTTGATAGAGCATGGTCTCCGTAGGCCTTCTGCAACATTCTCAACGTTTCCGCAGCGGTTATTCCGTTCAGGAAACAAAATCTGATCGCACTTCTTTGTTGGATAATTTCAGACATTATAAAAATCGCCGAATTCACTTTTTGCGTCTCACAAAACCAAGCGTAACTCAAACACTAATGAGTATTTTGACGTATAATTTGATATGTGAGCCTCTAACAGTTGTACCAACCTAAAAAAAAAAATAATTCGGCGAAAATATTGAACCGCGTAGTTTAAATGGGAAAATTCCGGTAGTATATATATTGCGGTTCTTAATTTTTTTTAATGCCTTGTTATCTTTTCACACAGATGTCGATAAATCGACTCCATGAAATAAAGGACTAGGGGAGACTAGTTCTCTAATCTACCCCCGCGGACTACGCCTTAGTATAAATTTTTGCAGTGAAAAGATCTTTTTTACATTGCGGTGTATCAAAATTTCGGTGCAAATAGAAAAATAATGCTTAAATAGCGAAAATATATCATCAATGACCGTTAATTATTTACGCTTTTCATCCCAAGCAGGCCTACAGACACTCTAGGGTTTGGGTTAGATAGGAGGAGTGTAACAACTTTTTTTCATAATTCTTTTTTATTTTCTCAAAGAACACATTAACAGCTACTCACCAATAATTTTTTTAGTTTTATTGAGGCTCAAAATTAATTTAAAACTATTTTTCTTTCTCACACGATTTCAAATATAATTAATGTCTTACTTTCTCACGAAACTTCAACTTTGTTTTACAATTACTGCCGTTGTGCATGTGGCAGCGTTAACTGACTAGATTTATTTTTTAAAATGGAGATTCGCTTTTCCATACGTGTAAAATCAGCTAGAAAAATCATAAGGTGTAATTTACAGAATTTTTTTAAGCTTAGGATGTCTACAGGCCTTCTTGGGTACTAGAGGATTAAAGCATAATCGAAAAGGCATAAAGGGGAACAACTGACCTCAATCAAAAAGATTTTTGCATTTACTTCAGCTTTACAGCCAAAAAATAAATAGGTATAGTTGGTTTTTACTAAAATTCATTTAAAGTTTTATTTGCATTTAGTATAAAATTGGCAACACTGAATGACTCGTGTGCTTTTACGAGGCTATTTACGCGTCGTTTTGCTGGTGTATTTCTCCGAGAGTCGCGTAAACTGAGCTTCATACAAATTTTGACAATTTACAATTTACGCGTTTGAGGGAATACCCCCTTTATTTATTTTTCTCCTGAAAATCTAAATTATTTCATTACGTGCCTTTTCTGTTTTAATTATAAAACTAAATTATATACAGAACAAAAGCTAATCTCAGTAGAGAACAACATTTCGCTTAGCTATTTTTTTATTTCTTATACTTGCTTTTAAATATACACATATACATATGGACATAAAATTTTTGTACCACGGAGAATATTACAGGGAAAGCTGTATAGTAAGTACATACTATCACAGAATAAACAGTAATACAGAACGCGCATCTCATACAACCCTGTGGGAAATCGGACTGGTCAAACTCTAGTTTTTCAACTGGTCGCTTGACAGTCATATATGACCTCAGAATCGACTCGTTTTCTTTTAGCAAACTCACCCTTTTAACATGGCGGTGTCCTAGGCGAGGGTCAATTGTCCCTGTCTGCATCCATTTGCAACTAGTCCAAGGTTAGTCCGAAGTAAACCAGTTTTCAAACCAGTTGCAAAGCGACTAGTTTGCAAACTAGTTTATTCTGGATAAGTTTTGTAACCACTCGATTTTTATGGGGAAAATAAAATAATGCATTTTTTAAATAATTATTTTATTTTAAAAATATTTTAAAATTTGTTAAATGATTATTTTATTTTAAAAATATTTTAAAATAAAAACAAAAAATCATCGCGAATAAAAAAATTTTTGGTGCATTTAAAGATGAACCAAGATAAACTTCCACTTGTTGACACACTTCTGCCGGAACTGTTTGGGGCCTGATGCAATACAACATCCTGACTTCGCCTGCAATAAATAAATAAGTAAATTAATTAGTAAATAATTACATAAATAAATAAATAAATATATTAATACACACCTTTCAGCTGCAGCTGCAATTCGTTGCTTTACGCAACAACGCAAAATTCTAACTGAAATCATTCAAGACAAAACGTGCAAATCGAGCAAACTTCATGTCATAGAAACAGAAAGTTCGAAAATTGCAAACATTTCTACGTTGTTGTTGTAGCCGAACAATCGCAAGATCAGCCTTAACAGTATTTTTTGCTTCTCTCACCTCTGTTTCGTTTTTCTCATTTTTATGTGCTCTTCTCGCTTATGAACGCGCACACAGAACGTGAACGATTAGACGCGAACTGACTGACTTCTGCATCCGCTGACAGTCACTTTGACAACTAGTTGTCCAATTGACTACAAAAAACCAGTTGAAAGACCAATGAATTTTGGGAACTAGTTGTCTCAGGTCCGACAGGGAAATTCAAAAATGTTAAGTGGTCGTAATATTACGACCACTGTTAATTTAACTTACGTCCTTTGCTATTAACATTAGGAACCGCACTTGACAGCTTTTGTTTCTGTTATTTCACAGAACAAACAGCACACAGATAAGAAGAAAGTAATGACCACAGCGGCTCCGCGAAGAATTGAAAATAGCGTCAGGCTGTGGTTGCTGTTGTTGTCGGCCCACAAAACGAAGTGCCACTTGCTTCTTACATATATGGGAGAAGAGCAATAAGCTATGGTTGTTGTTATTGTTGCCGGCTAGGAAATGAAACATTGAATTTGAATTATTTTTGCTTTGCGGTTCATTCTGCGTGCAGCGCAGTGCGTACATACGCTGTCGGTAGCAATTTTACGACGGAGTGCAGCGTGCAAAAATATATGAGAACGAATGTCAAAAGGGGTAACTTATCGACTTAAAAAGTCACTACGGTATAAAGATATCAAACTATTTTTAATATTGGTGATAGTTGACAATTTGGTACAATCGTTATATACGAAATATTCTTTAAATGGTGGTTTTACGTACATATAGCGAAACAAAAGCAAAACAAAAAATTTATTTTGCCATAATTCGGGATCGTCGTTGCTTACTTATTTTTTTCCTATAGCTTTTTGCTTTATAATAGATACAGTGCAAGCTCGATTTTCGCGACTAATTAAAACCCAGACCTGTCGCGATAACAGAACCCAAAATTTTATTGAAAATTTTTATGTAATTTTTAAAATTAGAATGGTTTTTATTGATATATTTACTTTTTAAACATTTTTAAAGAAATTGGAGATTTTGAGTTGCTTTTTTGGCAAATTATTTTTTAAAATTATAGCTGAATCACGTAGTTCATATAGTGCTGTCGTCGGCTTATCATTTTCCAAAGCCCATTGTATGCATATGTTAATCGATGTTATAGCATCGTCCACTTTAATTTTGTTTTCTTCATGACAACTATCGTACGAGGGTTGCCTTTTATATTTCGGGATTAGAGAAGAAAAACAAATATTAATCATCGAAAATCACTTTATTGTTTTTCAAAATATTCCCCATGAAGATCTATACACTTTTGCATGCGTTTGAACCAATTGTCGAAGCACTTTTGCCACTCTGATTGAGTTATCTCCAAAACATGCATTCTGAATGCTGCAACCGCTTCTTCAGGTGTCGAAAAACGTTGACCTCTCAGTTTGTTATTTATGTACGGGAATAAAAAGAACTCATTCGGTGCCAAGTCAGGACTATACGGCGGATGACTTATCAAATCGAAGTTTTGGGTGCATAAAAATTCAGTTGTTTGAGCCGATGTGTGAGAGCTCGCATTATCGTGGTGAAGAGTGATCCGTCTTCGGCGGTTGGTTTTCCTGATTTCTTGGAAGACAACTGGCAAACAAATGGTTGTGTACCATTCAGAATTGACTGTTCTGCGTTGTTCTAGTGGTACGGTTGCGATATGTCCAGTTTTTCCGAAAAAACAGGCGACCATTTGCTTGGAAGTGCTTCGTGCGCGAACAACTTTTGTTGGATTTGGCTCATCTTGAAACACCCATACAGTCGACTGCTGTTTACTTTCGGGCTCATACGCGTAAATCCACGATTCATCACCTGTCACGATGTCATAGACGTGTTTCATAAAAGTTCCGTAAAAGACACGAGTCTTTTTTTGAGCAGTTGACAAATTGTGTGGGATCCAACGCGAACAAATTTGTTTTACAGTCGAATGTTCATGCAATATTGAATGTATGCTGGTCCCACTAATGCCTAAAGTTGTCTCAATCTCACGATCTTGCAATATCAGTTCGCGCACAGCATCAATGGTTTTCGGAACAACCACTGATTTTGGACGACCTTCACGAAGTTCGTCTTGGAGTGAACTACGACCACGATTGAATTCACCATACCATCGATAAACACTGGTCCTTGATGGAGCTTCATCACCAAAAATTAAATTAAGTTCATCTACCTATGTACTGTTGCTGAGTTAATCCACGTCGAAAGTTGTAAAAAATAAACGCACAAAAATGTTCACGATTTAATTCCATTTTTGGGCCGAGATGAATTTTTCAACTTACTGTACAAAATATAAAAAGCGCTCGTATGTCAAAATGTTCTGAGTACTTATAACCTCAAAAATGTCCAACTTTACGATACAGCTGTCAGTTTCCAGATTGCACCACCAGAGTTGCCAAATCCCGAAACATAAAAGGCAACCCTCGTATAAATCCTCCCATGCCGTATCTGATAATTCCATTTGCTCCTCATTACTTTCCACATGAAATTCTTCTTGAATCCAGTTGTTTACGTCAGCATTCGTGAAAAGATGTTCCGTACCAATTTGAGCTACAAGTGTATCAATAGTTGAAAGATCTTCGTTTTCTTCCTGGATTATATTTTGTAAAATATTTAAGGGCTCCCTTCACTCCATTCACTACAATAAAATTAAAAAAAACAGATAAAAGTCGCGAAAACCCCGTTTTTCGTAAACTGTCGCGATTGTAGAACCTGCAATGTTAAAGCCGTCGCGATAACCGGGCTGTCGCGATAATGGGTAGTCGCGAATACCGTGCTTGCACTGTATATACAGTTTGTCAAGTAAATGTTTGCAAACTTAAAAAAGGTAGAAAAATTATTTTGAAAAGCTTATAAATATGACAGAAATTGAAATATTTTGAAATTTTTTTAAGATATAGATTAATAGTAATTTCTATTTGATACGCGAAAACAGTGTAAAAAATCAAAAAAGGAAATGAAGCTAACTATACTTCAAACTGTCAAAAAATTCGTCTTCTTTCAAAACCAAGATTGCATTGAAAATTTGGCGCCGTACAGTTCCGAACAGTTTCATGAGATACATTAGTTCCGCATTTTATTTTTATATCCAAAGCCATTCCCCTTATTGAGATACGGGGGTTTTCACGAACTTTTCGGATGATTTTTCTTTCTTCTCTGTCAGACAGTTTTCTGGGTCGTCCAGGAGATACTTTCAAATAAATTCGCCCTTCAATACGCGAATCAAATAGACATTACTTTGATATTATATGAGAGTGAAATATTCAATTAATCTATATTATTCAAATAATTTCAAAATATTGCAATTTCTGTTATATTATAAGCTTTTCAAAATAATTTTCTACCTTCTTTAAATTTGCAAACATTTACTTGACAAACTGTACATGCATTAGATATAATTAAATGCACAAATTTGTAAGTACGATTCTTCGGAACCTCTAATTTTTTTAGGTTTGACAAACAAATGTTTGGGCCAAAAAACTGGGGGCCTAGAGTGGGATAAAAGTCGTAAGGATAAAATAATACATCGCGGCGAGAAGTCATTTACGCCAAAATTAGCGAAACCTTAGCATTCAAGTGCTTATAACGCCAATAAGCGCCCACTTAACTAACAAAACAAAACTACACTATCTGTTTGTAACTAAATGTCGATGTAAAATGATTCTGTGTTTCATAGGGCTAAACATAGGTTATATGAGATTGACCATGCCTACCTGATACGTTTTCCCGCCACGCCCACTATAATGACAAATATATAAACAGATAGTGTAGTTTTGTTTTGTTAGTTAAGTGGGCGCGGAAAGTGGGCGTGGCCGATTATATTATAGCCTATGTTTGCCGCAATGACACGCTGAATCGTTTGATACCCATATTGCCTTACAAAAGCTTTCCATAGATGTGTTTTGTTACCATAATGGGCGTAAAAAGGGGGTTTTTAACCCTTTTGAGGGTCTTCCCCCGCCCAAAAAGCAAATTCCTCAGCACCATCGTCTTCAGCACCCTCGAAAACAGTGGGGAAGTAGTCTCGTCGTGTCCAAGAAGACTACCGGATTTCGGCCTCTTTTCCGACTGACACACTCCACTAGTGCGCGGCTCGCACGTACAGCGCGCGCGGTCAACTTGGTCGTTGGATTGACGGCAAACTATTTATAGTAGATGAGTGTTCGAGCACTCATTTTGTAGGTAATTTCAGGTTCTTAAAATGGTATCGAAGCAGTATGCGAAAAAACCTACCGGTTTCACGGTATTCACGAAAAACGAAAAACTATCCCTCACTTTTGACCTTTGACCGGCCATTGTGATTCACCTAATCGACCTATGACCTCGATTTTATTATCATTAGATAGATAATTTTATTCTCCACAAATTTGATCCCTCGGACTTGACGGTACGAGCAATAGCACCGGAGATACGGAATTAAAACGAACTCACCCCTAAATTAGCAGGGGGTAGTAACTTCCCCCACCCCCTCGAATACGAAAACTCAGTTTTAGACTCAGGACATGCCCCGAACACACCCTCAAAATTTCATCCATTAAGTATTTTTTTTTAGTAAATGGGATTTATTTGTCTCTATTTACTGTACTAATACTGTTTATTCTGTGATACTATCAATGACAATGTGACGTGAAACAGAGTGGGGTCACGCTGCTAATTCGGGTCAAACCAGGCCCCAGAGTTCCTAATTCGGTCAAACCAGGCCCCAGAGTTGATTAGGGTTCGTAAAACAAACTCCCCATACACACGGCAAGGCAATGGTTGTTGCAATCGATGTTTTTTTCAAATTAAATAATTTTTTTTTTTTTGCATTATTTTGTAGTACATTTATAGCGAATTGATTGGATAAATACGTTGTTGCTGAGAAACTTCATAAGTATTTTCGAACATGTTTTAATATGATTTCATTTCAGTTTTTCTGGACTGCTTTGAAGGCCTTAACGTTTGAATTGCTTAAGTTGCAGCTCTGCGTTTGAAAAGAGTTTAACTTGCCATCACTGTTTTTTGCTGCTATAGAAACGGTAAACTCAATGAGACATGGAGCCTAAGTATTTACACGAAGGCTTTTCCCCTTGTGTTTTTTTTTCAATTCTCTTCTGAAGTTGCTGCGCAAATCTTCATGCATTTATATGAAGACTTTTTACTTGCAACTCCGCTTGACTTTTTTTGACGTTTAACCCTAATTCCCAGAATTTTAAACGTAACGTAAACCCAGAAGTGAGACTGTCAGGCTCATATGAACAAAACAACTGAAAAACTCGATTTATTTTACTTTTCCCAATCCAATTTCTACTTAAAGACGATTTTATTTAAGTTATATATTTTTAGCAAAGAACTTGTGAATACAGGGTCCACTGGTAAACAATTGCTACTGTAAATAATAATTTAATAATTGACTGGCACGACAGCCCGCTTACGCGAGACTAAGGCCTAGCTTCCCGCAATCACCCGTGTTGTGCGTGTGAATTTGTACGCGGGTGGAAGGGACCTACAGTTTTATGCCGGTTCCGAACGGCAGGTTGGGAGCTTTTTCATAAGCAATTTTTACTCTCAGAGGTTTGCCATTTCCAGCTGAGAGGACAGCCACCGAAAGAGAAAACGAGTTTTCCCGTTATTTTTTTTTAGGTGTTATTACAGGCAGTATTTGAACCTGAGGTTGCTACCTTCGACTCGCGGTCCAACGCACTAACCAACTGAGCCACGGCGCATAGTGGGGTAATACATAAGTAAAGTGCCGATTAATTCAAAAACGAAAAATAAAGATACAAATATGTTTTTGGTACCGGGATAAAGTAGATAAAATTCTGCATCACTTTGTGAAAAAGATGTTGCAAAATAGTTAACCGTTTTCCCGCAAAGCACTCTGAAAGTTGACATTTATTTTCAGTTTTTGTGCGAACAGCGATAAGCGCGTTTTTTTCTTTACTTAAAAATGAGTTTTTTGTGTATTTCAAAAAGTATTTAAAAATTAATTATGCAACCTTCATGTTCAGGTATTTCAGTAATGCAGTGTGTATTTTGTTTTGTTAAAAAATCTTTATAAGTATATTATTTGATTTTTTGTTTAAAAGCTTAATAATTATTCAATTTTGGACCTTTTCATAGACATATAGTTGTGAGTCTTGTGAGATCGAGTAAAACTTTTTTCATTAGCGTATAGCTTAGATATTTCAGTAACATTTTATAAAAAAAAAAGTTGCGCGAATGTTGCGCACTTTTCCAGTATTTCGATTTTTGTGTGCGAACTCATGGGCCAAATGGGCCATGTATGAGAACAAATAGAATTGTGCAAAATACATTTTTTTTTAATTATTTCTTTTTTAGATGAAAATAAATAAGCAAAAGGTTTTATTGTTGTTTTTATTGTTTTTTCAAAATGCAGAAATATCTGCTTCAATAATAGAAATCGATGTAGACTTGAATAAAAACATTCACACCATTTTATGGTTGTTTCTAGTGAACATCAAATCGAAATAGAAACATTTCGCAGCTATGGATTAAAAACTGTAAAATATTTTTTAAAATGCTATTCCTTGTAAAATATGCCCACAATTTTCCACAAATAGTTTTTGTATCGACCGCAAATCATATCGCATGCTTTATTGCCAATCGGCCAACCTTCGGAAGAAGCACGGAATAACGATTTCAAGTGTTGCAGGGAGAATTTTTTACGAAAGTGGACTGAAAAAATACCATTGAAAACATTTGTAATAGATTTTTTAAAATTCTGACCCCATTGTATCAAGTATGGGAAAATTGCCACAAAAAAGTGGAGTATGGAGTTGATGGAGTTGATACTAATGAGGAATGATGATAATGGTGATGGTGAGGCTTATAATATTGATGATGAAGATTATAATAATGATAATCATCATCATAATGATGATATTGAATTGGCTGCAAGAGGTGGCGAAATTTTTCAATTAAACTGTTCAACTTAACTTTTATTAGAATAATGCAAGATTTATGTTTTGTAACAATTTTAGTTTTTCACCGTTTTTAAAAAAATTTCCACTGAAGTATACCCAAAAACATTTGTTTTTTACTTTCTAATGATCGATTAACTAAACCTATGTAATAGTTATTTCATATCTGTATAGCCTGGGTGAGTGTAGGCGGCTGCTACTGTAAAAGTATAATTAGTTGATCCAGATATTCACATCTTTGTCAAATTTGGGTGGAAGTGGAATGGAGATTTGTTTAGTTTATTGTAAACATGTTCCTGCGTTTTGGAGATATGTGGTGGACAAATATGACACTGACTTTGTTTACGTGTACCAGAATTTGGCGCCTGCGAACTGTCCTTTTGCAGTAATACAGCATCTATTGTTGTCTGAGTTATTGCTCGTAGATATTCGTGGCCATACAAAAAAAAAATCCCCAGTTATCGCAAAAACAACTATCTTTTGCTATACACTATGGTCAATAAGTACCGGGACTGTGTCAGAAAAAACAAAATTGTTTTATTCTTCTGGTAAATTTATTTTATCCCCTTCAAAATAAGCCCCATCTGAAGCAGTACACATATGCCAACGCTTAATCCAATCGTCCATGCACTTCTGGTAAGCCGAAGCAGGTATGGCCTTCAGCTCTCGCGTCGCATTTTCTTTTATGACCTCTATGGACTCAAATCTCTTTCCACGAAGCGGTAACTTGAGTCGGGAGAACAGGAAAAAGTCACATGGTGCCATATCTGGAGAATAGGGAGCCTGATCGATGATATTCACACTGTGTTTGTTCAAATAATCGCGAATAATGTGTGCTTTGTGAGACGGCGCATTCAAGTCTTGAGGAACAAGCCGTGCGGCGACGCGTTTCATGCGCAAAATATCGACAACAATGTGTTGTGCGCTTCCATAAGAGATGTTAAGATCGTTAGAAATCTCTCTTAGGCTCACATGACGATTTTCAAGCACGATTTTCTTCACAATTTCAACATTTTCCTCGGTATTCGATGTTGAAGGACGTCCAGAACGAGGAAAGTCTTCGACCACTTCACGACCACTTTTGAACATTTTATACCACTCGAACGCTCTGGTTCTTGATAGAGCAGACTCCCCAAATGCTTTCTGCAACATTTTAAGCGCATTGGCACAATAAATTTCGTTCTTAAGACAAAATTTCAAAGAAATACGTTGATCAACAAAATTATCCATTGTAAAATGCGACGAAGTACAAAAAGTTGACTGACGCTAACAGCTGCCAAACAAAAACTAATGATGCAATCCCGCTCAAAATTTGACACAGATGTCAGTTAAGGTCCTACCGACCTAAAAAAAATTGCATCGGGCAACGGCGGAAAATTTAACATACACAGTCCCGGTACTTATTGACCATAGTGTACATATATACCCTCATTTCAATAAAGACGTGTTTTTAGTCTTATGACAGATGTCGCAATGCCACCAGCATCAATCAAATATATAAAGAAAGCTAGAGGCGTTTTTGCGTTTTTTGATATACCCATCATACAAATTTTGTTTTTTTTCTGAGTGTACGAACCGCATCCAATAAACTCTCGGCTAATTCCTTACTGGTGAACTAGCTGGTCATTATTACATTTGTGTTTGTGTCTCAAACAGTTTTTCGACACCTTTTTCGCAGGACCCACAGCTCCTTGATTACCGTATTTGCATGTGTATGGCATTTCAGGAGGTATTAGCACTATCGCACTTCCATATTCTGATTACATATTTATCGGGATTGGAAGACATAAACTGTATGAACTAACGTCAACTTCGGGGATGTGGCAAGACTAACGGCAGTCATCACTGGCCACTGGCCCATTTGAGAGCATGCGGCAAAAATGGGGATTCCATACAATACCAGCTGTCACAGCTGTGAAAACCCGGACGAGAAGGAAACCGTATACCACTTCCTCTGCAACTGCCCGGCGCTATCAAGAAGGAGATGGAAAACGCTGGGAAAACCGATATTTCAGACTTTCGAAGAGATAGCAAAGTGCAGTGTAAACTCGCTACTCTCTTTCATTAACCTCTCGGACTGGATATAAAGTATATATATGGATATATAAATATATAGTCCTGAAGACATCACACAGTATACCCTAGTGTACCTACCGGGAATAGTGGTATCAAAATGGCGCCAACGCGCTAATTGGATGATGGAACATCGCCACTTGAACCAACCAACCAACCAACATCAACTTCGAGAAGGCATAAATTCTTCATATTATGTCGTAGATTGCAGTATTTTTAAAATTTTTAATTGACTTCATCCCATGCCGACTAGATGAGTGCTAGACTTTAAAACTTTGAACTTGATACGATAAAAATGCACCTAAACATGAAAAATATAAATATTCCTCCATATGGTGGACAAAAAGTCAAGGAATTCTGAGTAAATTTGAGTTTTTGTTCAAATGAGCTTCTGAGGCTCACTTCTGGGGATACGTTGCATTTTTTAAAAATTGTTTAACAAAAGTAGAAGAACTGTCTAAAAAGTCAAATTTATAAATGAAATATAATTCTAACATTCCATTAGAGGATTACATAAAAAAATTGAAATCAAAAATCTTTTGGTAGAGGATTTATCACCATTTGACATCTTTAGTGAGACTGAGAGGCTCACTTCTGGGAATTAGGGTTAAGCGGCCAATCTTCTTTCATTCACATTTCGCCTAGTTTTTGAAAAAATGGATTTAAACAAAGAAGAAATTATTGAAAATATTTTTGAAGTCACTGAAATGGCTGTTAACTGCTCAAATTTGGATAATAATAGAAAAGATGTCAATATAATTGTGAGTAAAACGTCTGGCCGGTTTGAAATTTAAAGAAAAGTGCGAAAAAGAGCAAAGAAAAATGTAAAAAAAAACCCTCGAAATCGCTGACCGTGCGTGTTTGTCTACGCCGCTGACTTCTTTTCACTTCTCGCCTACAAACTCGTCACTCATGACTTTTAACGCAGGAGGAAATAGGCTCATGAACTGAAGGAAAAAACATCGAATATCTGTTGACTTTAGCGTATGAAATAATTTATTTCTCCCTTTTGTTGGTACGCTATATTTATATATATATAATACTAGCCCGGCCGTGGCTCAGTTGGTTAGTGCGTTGGACCGCGAGTCGCAGGCAGGAACCGCAGGTTCAAATACTGCCTGTAATAACACCTAAAAAAATAACGGGAAAACTAGTTTTCTCTTTCGGTGGCTGTCCTCTCCGCTGGAAATGGCAAACCTCTGAGAGTAAAAATTGCTTATGAAAAAGTTCCCAACCTGCCGTTCGGAACCGGCATAAAACTGTAGGTCCCTTCAACCCGCGTACAAAATTCACACGCACAACGCGGGTGGTTGCGGGAAGCTAGGCCTTAGTCTCGCGCAAGCGGGCTGTCGTGCCAGTCAATTATTATTATTATTAATACTAGCCCGGCGATGTCCGTCATTCTACAATCAAGTTAAGGCAAATGGCAATGTATAATAATTTATAAACTAGTAAAGTTTAACTGAAATACTAGTTTTTTTGTGTTCAAAGAACCCAGAAAAGGTTAGCAAAACTCCAACAAAAGCATAGGTATGTTTTAAAAAAGTTGTGCCAATTGATTTGGTGATTGATTGGTTGGTTGATTGGCGCCTGCGAAATAAAATACTTTAAGGTTGGCGACAGCGACAACGGCGGTCGATGAGCGCGTAGCCGTGCATTCATCAAAATAATCGTCTCCATAGGAAGTTTCAGTGTCTATATTTTGACAGATGTGGTCATGTCGCTGCCGTCGTAAATGTGTTCGGGACATCATGCGGTACGCATGACTTATAGACAGGCTACAACCCGCGCGTTTCAAGCGAATCAAACCCAATCGATAGTGATAATAAAAAACTCCACAACGTAACTAGTACAGTCGCACAGGACGCATGAACGCACATAGGCCTAGGCGTATACGGAGACGCAGGCCGCACAAGCAGTTCAGTTTTTTTTGTAAAAAATGCAGTACCATATGACAGCGTATAGCCTGGGTCGCGTTGTAGTTGAAATACAGTTTTCGGCGCGCAGTATACGCAGTTCACATATTTTCTGGGTCAGACAGTTGCATCTGTGCTGCGATGCCCTGTTCTGTGCAAGCGGTCTTCGTCTCCGTATACGCCTAGGCTAACACGCGGTCTTTAACTCCAACTTAAGCCTAAACGTATATGAAGACGCAGGCCGCGCAGCACAGAAAAGGGCATCGCAGCACAGATGAAAATTCATTCATTCATTCAATTTTGAAAATGAATCTCGTAAGACCAGCACACGTGTTTCGTATTCATTCCATAGACCCAGCAATATGAGCTCTTTGTCTGAATCAGCGGCTATGTCGCTGTCATATGGTACTGCATTATTTTCAAACTGCGCTGTCTCGTATACGCTTAGGCTTAAGGCTTGATTACACGTAACGAGTAGAGTGACGAGACAGCAACTCGAACGAGTACTCGTTTCGTCTAAACAGTAAGGCTAGTTATTGATTGTGTCAGTGACAGAGTAGAGTGGCGAGAGAGTCACTAGAATCACATTTTGTTTACTAGGCCGAGTACTACTTTACCGTTATATTTTTCTCTTTTTCGCAGCGATTCGCGGGATCGCTCGTCACATGCGGAATCGCTCGTAACATGCGGAATGCGTCACACACCACTTTTCGCTCGGTTGAGTTTAATTGCGCGAGTTGCTTAGTTCATTTTGTGCATTGTAAAACCGAACTGACTCGCCACGTGTTAAAATACGTTTGAACAACTCGTCGCTTTTGCTCGCCATCCCAATTCTCTCGGTCTAGTACCATTTTTATGTCTCGCCACTCTACTCGTTACGTGTAATCACAGAACAAACAATATACAGAATGCGCATCTGGTGTAAAGAAAATTTTCTTTGCGGGTTCCAGCGGTAGGACCCGTTTGTGGATGCGGGAGGAAGCAGTAAAGGGGACGAGAACGCACAGAGCGCGAGAGCGTATACTGAGAAGCTGTGAGAGCGGTGTATGAAACTGTGACGCACCACACACTATGGTTGTTGTTGTTGGGCAACAAAACGATATGCCGCTTGCATGTTGGTGGTGGCTCGTGCCAAGGTGTATTAATAAGGTGATGGCACTACTGCAAAAACAAAATTCCCATGTATTTTGTTAGTGCTTTTGGGCATGCTGATTGTCAAAATCAAATCGAAACACAAACAACACAAAAACAATTTTACCAATTTTTGACAATTAGCATGCCCATTCGCGAAAAATCAAAAGAAAATGAGAAGAAAGCAAAAGAAAATGAGAAAAAAAAGTTTAATCAACTGTGTTGCCACCACTACCTTATTAATGTGCCTTGGCTCGTGCTTGCTCTCCGCTTGCTTTTTTACAAACAAGAAAAAGAAGTGGACAGGTAAAGTTAGCATAGAAAAATTCATGGTTCAACTACAAGGTTATTGCAAGCCACCGGCTGATCGTTTATGGCTTCTGTCAAAATCGTCGGTGTCAGCAGTGGTGCTGTGTTGCCGTATAGGTTGAAATGAAAACACCTGACCAATTTCCAAATTGGAACAGAAATAATGATTCGCATTGTTTCCAACCCTTATATGAGTTATTTAAATTGTGATTTATATGTAGTATGTAAGACGATTGAGCGCTATGAAAATATTACTTGGATCATTGTACGAAAATACGAGGGAAGGGCAATGTCGCCAATGACACAACTGATTGGCTGGCACCAAACCAGATTGATGTGCGCAGCCAGCAGGCCGAAAATCCTCAGTGCAGCAGCAGTAGTGATACACGCAACGCCGTTGACAGCCTTGATCCAGAGGAAGACTGTGCAACTCTCGAGGTTTTCAATCCCGGCTCATTGTCTGATATCAACACACTGCATGAGGATGCGCTGCAGTACGTGGCTGGATACATCATCCGAAAGCTGCACCTTCCAGAATATGAGAGCACCGGCACGGACAACTCCAACATATGGGTTGACGAAGTTTCGAAGGGTTCCTTAAAGAAACCGACGCGGGAATTTCTGTGTTTCTTGAAGGAGCTAGAATGCGTCTTCACCACAGTCAACGGCCTCGACATCGCTCACTGCAAGAACTTGCTTCAGCGTTTGGTGCAAAACAGCACAGGTATTGACCTACCGGACCATGTTAAGCGCTAGTTTTTCAAGTGTAGAGTCCACTTTCGCGTGCGCCATCTAAACAAACGACTCAAAGTTATGAAGGCGAAGCAGAGAATCATGGGGTACAAGAAGTTCATAAAAATAAACCTGTGAGACTGCGACGATCGTCTCTGGCCGTAGGAGTCAGTCGCGTTTATTCCATATAAAATAAATTGGGTTTTTTGCCACAGGCTTTTTCCCAAACTTTTCGTGTGTTTTTTTTAAACCAATTTTTTATTTCGCAGTTTCCATCGTCAATCGCAGGCGGTGGAAACAACTGGTAAGGAAAATATCTGAAAGTACCGAAACGATTTCGACTTAATTATATTTTCTCGCACACAGCACCCGCCGTCAAAACACAAGATATCCGCTCCTAAGATCACAACACAACGCAGTTGCTGCAGCGCAACGGTGCAGTCGGCAGTTGCAATCAACAGGCACGCTAAAACAATTGTTTGAACAATATTAATATAATAAACTAAACAATACGAATTTCAAGCACTTCCCCGTTTTTTTACTCGAAAAAGAGCGCTTTCTGGCAACAATCACTTTTGTCTGTTTTCAGTTTCTCCCTCTTTCGTCGGAAAATATCAGCTGATTTTGACAGTAACGATAAACAATCCTACCAACAAAATACATGTGGTTTTTGGTGTTGCGGGCATGCTATTACCTTGTTATTGTGCCATGGAAAAATTGATTGAGCGATCGCCAAGGCGCATAAATAAGGTGGTAGCACTACGGAAAAAACCAAAATTCAATGGATTTTATTAGTTCTTTTGGTCTGCTTGTAAAAAAGTAGTTGTAACAAGTAAAAATGGCTACAATGAAATTAAATATATGTTTAAAAATATTGGAACAACCAATGCGCATTAAGAAAGTGATAATAAGTGGAAAACTATTGTTACAATGTTGTGCCAATAATCAAAGAAACAGTTCTGTTGCTGCAACTACCTATTGAATTTGCCTTAGCGATCGGTTTGCCAAATCAACCACCATTTCAATGTGCACGAGTAAAGCCAAGCTGGCTTGCTGCGGAAAGCAACAACATTGCGTGTTGTTGTCGAAATGAGAATAACCGTAAGAACACAATTGGAGCGTATAGACGTATGGGCGCACGGAGTACGGCGTACGGCGTAAATACGCTGTCGAAATACGTTCAGACGTTGCCTTGCTCACAAATCCAGTGTGAGCAGCAACGTATAAAATGCTCAAAATACGTTTTCCAATTGTCGAAAAATGAATAATACGCCCATACGCGGCGTAAAAACTAGAAATAGATCTAAGTGAGCGTACGACGCTTTTACGTTCATACGCTTGCGTCGTCAATTGTGTACGCTTTCATAGGAATACATGAAATTTAATTTGACAACGCATTACGTCGAACGTAAATACGCTCACACGCTCCAATTGTGTTCCTACGGTAAAGCACAAATCTATGCGTGCGGTTCCCTCACTTTTGTTGCTTCCCGCCCGCGTCTGAAATGAAATCGCAAAATTATTTCAGATGCGCCTTCTGTATACTGTTTATTCTGTGGTGTAATCAAGCCTTTAGAGGTGGAACAGCATGTAACGAGCTACGTTCAGTGCTGTAATATGCCAAAAGTAGGATTAGGCAAATGAGTGGCAACATGATGTAAAGTTGCTGCTGTAGCTGAAGTACAAAGAATAAACTTCTCAGCTGCTGGGTCCCGAAATATTATGGCTATTTGTATTATCTCTGTGGTCAAAACGATAAACGCTAAAGTCGACGAAAGACATCATTGCGTTAAGGTTGTTAGCATGTTCCATGCCATGTTTTATCGCATTTGCTTCGTCGTTTGAGTGAAATGAAGTGAAATAAGTGATTTCATAGAATTGAATATGTATGGGATAATGTGAAATTTGGATCGAGTCCGACCGATTCCCATTTTTTTGGCCGATGTCGAATAATCGGCCGGAAGGGCAAGAATCGGCATCGGCCGAATAGGAAATATAAAATGAATGGATTCAATCAAAAACAGTTTATTTTACAAAAGAACAAAAACAAACATACTCGTATTTCACATAAATAACCCAAAAACGAAAAAATAAAAATTGAAAACTAAAAAAATCACAAGGGAATCCAGCGTATAGGTACATTAACATGTATTTAAAAATAATAATAATAGCCGTATTCACGATCTGAAGTTTTTGGTCTATTATCGTGTATTCTTTATTTTTGTGGTGAATTTTTTAACTTTACAAAAACAAATGCATGCAACTGAAAGTACAACTGTAACATTGCGTAGTATCAAAGAATATACAATATAAAGAATACGCATATTCAAAAATTTTGCACGCGTGTTTCTTGACGTGGGGGAGAAGAGATGAGCCGAGGCATAGGTTCCGGGAAATTTGCTCACGCTCAACAGTTTGCGAGAACGCAAACACTGCATTTGACAACAGCAAAAAGCAATGTTGTTGTTCGCCACGGCTCCGCTCGTGTATATTGAATGGTGGTTGTTGTGGCGTAGTGATCGCTCATTTTTAGCATGCATGTTTATACTTGTTCGAAGCGCAAGCGGAGAGCAAACAACGAACCAAAGCATAGTCATCGTCGTTTCAACGAAGATGATTCGGGATTCACTAATGTTTTTGTTGTTGTCGTTTATTGTGTGTATGCTTTTTTGTGTTGCCGATTGGTTTTGCTGCACAAATTGCTGTCATGTCACCATCAATCGAATCTTTGTGGTGTATGGCTTTTTGCAGGCCAATGCTTTGATTGATTTAAAAATTTGGTGGTTGATCCCAATTTAAAATGTTTACAAATATTTTTACGTGGCGAGTTCGAAGTAAAATTATTTGTTTATATTTTCACATGGTTGATTACAATTTTGAGCATATGGGAAAACTACAAAAAAAATGAACTGATACTGAACTGAACTGGCATGTACATACATTTTTTCATTATATCCAGCCTATACATACATATTATGTATGCATAAGCATCTATAAGATAGCGGGTTATTTGTTAATAAAAATTTGTGCAGTCTTGCACTGGTGTAATCTTTTCAATAATATCTATTGAATTATTTCGAATTGAATCGTTCATGCAAAATTTTGATATATATAATATATCAATATTCATATAATATATATATATTATATATATTTAGATATTTTCATATAGGTGTGCTAGGGATCTACATCAAACAAATTTAGCTGTTTCCAAAAACTTTTCAGATATTGCCCCAAATCATGTGCATCGAAGGTGAATGCAGCTAAACGGAATGTACTGTATTCTGTATTTTCTTGATAGTGATCTCGCTTTATAGATTCTACTATCGATAAATTCTTCCACTTATGGCATGTATTTTAATTTAATTGAATTTTGGTCAAATCTTACAAAACTTGGCACTTAAGGGGCACAACTAGTTTGACCGCCTGAAAAAAGGAGATTTTTGTGAATTTTGAATTTTGAGAAGTATTGCATCGAATGTTTTAAAATTTTGCAGATATATTTATGCATAAATAATGAATGCAAATTAATTTTTTCAAATGAAAATATTCGATTTTCAGCAAGTTATCCACCATCTCCTGAGTCTTCAAAAAAAAACGTTCTCCCACTGCTGCAGTGATTGTAGCCTTCGCAGTGCCTGAAATCAAAAAAACCAAAAATTTTACTTAACTAGGTTATATTTCCTATACAATGACCCTCGGTTGTAAAAAAAAAATAAAATGCAACAAAACGGCGGTTTTTTGAAAAAAAAATTAAAATTTTGCTGAAAAATCTGATGGTTTCTGGCCTGGCATAATTATACTTTTCATCCTATCATTAAACTGGAGGGTCATTGTATGGAAAAACAAATACACAATAAGCTTAAAAAAAGACCCAAGTCGGTCGGATGATTTGTTATCAAGTTACAGCTGCAGCAAATTTGAAAAATGTAGTTTTGAGAAAAACGCGTTTAACAATAACTCAGTTACGGCCGTCAAGTAACGCGCCATTCTAAATAATGAGAAGCTGCTATTTAGAAGGCTGTAATTCAGAAACTATTTAAGATTTTCACTTAAGATTTTAATATGTTATTTTTAAAGGTATAAATTATCGAAAAATGCAAAAACAAAAAAAACGAAATTTTCAAAATTTCAAACTAGTTGTGCCCCTTAACACTTAAATATAAATTTTCATTCTGAACTACGTTCGAATTCATGCCTTTTTCGGATTTTTCACTTATTCCCGGCATTGTTTACTTGCACATATTAATGAAAATTCTTCAAATTAAAACGGTCGCGGAATTTTTACTAAAAATTTGCATCTCTAACAAAATGTAAGTAAGATCAGCCGTTTTTGTAAATACTAAGTATTTACAACGAGGTTATTCACGATCTGATGTTAAATTTGATAAATGTTACCAAATTTACTATAAAAACCACAGATCGTGAATACGGCTAATATAATATGTATATGACATATATTGGTATTCCACGTGTCCGCTGGGATAAAGAGAAATACTGACGTAAACTCGACTTATTAATAAACATTGCATTAAAATTCAGTTTCTTCTTCAACTTAAAATGCGGTGTGGCATCGGCCAAAAAAGGCCGATACCAATTTTAGTGGCCGATACTAGCCGATGCCGATTAATCGATCGGACTCTAGATACAATACTGCGTTTACATTGAGCCCAAATGCGTGATTCTGAAATGCGAATCCAAATCACACATTCCTCAATAAGTACATGCATCAAAATGATGATTCACTGAAAATCCTCACTTTCCTTGAATTATTGGTTTGTTAAGTAATCAAATAAATATATTAATTCTTTAATAAACAAATTAAATAAATTAACTTGTTGTTTTATTAAATTGTAATAATAGTCCTACATTATTTTTTGTAGCCCTCTAAACTTGAAAAATTATACCTTTTTTATCTTACTATCGACTTATATTTACTTATAGCCTAATTTTTATTTTTAAATTTGAACTAGTGCAAACAACACTATTCAATACGAACAATATTTTTTTTCTTTGCCCACTCATTCTCTTTGTTTGCAGTAGTCAATTTAATTGTAAGCTTTAACGAAATCGTTTACAAGGTATTTACAGTCATTGAAACTACCCTGTACGGGAACGGAAGCAAGTTATAGATCAAAAATAAAAAAAAAATATTTACGGCGCAAATTCATCCGTCGTTAACCTTTTAATGTATTGTCTTAACGTGTGAGAGCTTGTTGATAAAGGCCACTGAACTTCAAAAGCTTATAAAAGTTGATTTGTTTTACTAAAGCTTTATATACATAGGATACACCCACAGCAATGAGTATTGAACAAATACATACATGTGCTGTTTTTCGTGCGAGACAATTTTTGTTATCTGTTCAGAATATCTAAAAAATGCATGCAGAAAAGCATAACTCAATTAAGGAATGATGCTGACTACGTATTTCGAATATACATATAAACAAAAGTAACAAATATTTGGGATAAACTGACAATTTTTTTTTGCGAGTATGCAAAAACACAATTTATAGATGGCAACTGATGCGTACCCTACGGTAAGAATTCACGCACATAGGAAAAGGTTTATTTTCAATTATTATAGAATTAATGATTATAAATAATTCTGTGTATTAGCATAATGCAAAATCGTTTAGGTGCGAAATCAATGTATGCATTTATTTGGCCACTTCTTTTTTGTTAGCAAGCTATAGATTTTTATTACTTTCATAACATTTCAATAAAACCATTGTGTTTGGCGAATGGTAAACTATATAAAAATATTTTAAAGTTGTAAATAGGGCATATTTGGGATATTCTGTACAATGGGAAATGTAAGATTAATACATATGTAAAACTGCAGACCCCTTTTTGCCAAGTGCGCAGCCACACGCACAGCTTAAGATACAACAAAGAGTTTGACGCCAAATCATTAGATCGGTCCTAATTATATTAATCTGTTTTTATTTTATTTGTTATTACACCGTGCGACAAAAATTAAACAAATTCTTCACACCGGAAAAAATCTATATGGGCGTGAAACTTTTGTCCTTTTAAAAGGACTTCAAAATTTTGAAGGGGATAAAAGATAAACAAAATATAAAAAATATTTATGTATATCAAATAAAAGAGGAAAGGCTCTAGAATTTAAATAAAATTGATTTTTTATCAATTTGGAAAAATTGCTTGCTTGGATTTTGTTACATTTTCTTTAAAAAATTTATTCAGTTAAAATAGTTTTTCTGAAATATTTATTGTGAATATAAGAACTAAAAGAAAAAATCGCAATTAAGTAACTGCTCTGAGAATTTATTTCTTGTTTTAATAAAAATGCCACAATTTGGGGTGGCAATTCACATAAACTCAGTACAAAAAAAAAAAAATTGCGTAAAGTAAACATGTGTTCATAGCTCAAGGTACTCTAAATAGTTATTTAAAATAATTTGTCCATTTCCCATTACGGTTTAAAATACCATGTAAAATAAGATTCTGAAGAGTTAACCTATTTAATCGCTTTTTTAAAGTAAATTGAATTGAATATAACTGTCGTTCTTTCAAGGTCTCGAGCAAGAACCCAAAGGTGCTCGATGTGATTTAAGTCGGGAATTCGAACTGGCCAATCAAAAACTTGAATATTTTTTCATTGTTTTTCTAGAACTGTGAATTGCAGCATTTTCCTGTTGAAAAATAAATTCAGGCCCATCAAATTCTTCTGATTATTCTATTATCATTAGGTTTAAAAGTTCGCAGTAAATGTAAATGTTCTTTTCAACCAACTTATCGAGCCCTATCGGGCTTTATAGATAGATCGATTCTGCAAACAAACTCCGTCGACATCAGATTTTCTTTTATTCCCAATGCCATTATCACACGTTTTTGCCTTACGATAATTTTCGTGTTTCGGTCAAATCTTACGTTTTTCCCATAAGATCCGCGTAATTTTAAATAATGACATACTGGTGTTTCAGACCTGCCTATTTTATCCGCTATTTCCCGTGTCGGAAACTCTTATTGATTGAATGCATCAATTTTTTCCTTTTCTTCAGGTGGCAATTACTTTCCTCTTGACATTTTCACAGGTCTAAAGAAAATAACAATTTTACTTTTTTAAATGTACAAAAATCTACTATATCCGCTTTTTGTTTCACTGATCAATTTAAATCGGTGAGTTTATGTGAACTGCCACATTTTAACTCTGAGAAAACACTAGTCGCTCTGAATGTTTTGCACGATCACGCAAACTATAAAAGAGTGCATAACGGTACACCTGCCGTTTTTTACAGCAAACTATGGAAATGAAAACTACAACCTTTATTTGTTTTTTAAATCAAACCCCTCTACTCCTACAAGACTTTTCATACCTCAGCTCAAAGTGAGTTTATGGGAATTGCCACCAGTGTATTTTCGAAGTTCGACTAGTTGCTCACTCATATTGTTTTCTTATTAATAATATTTCGAAAAAAGAATTGTTGACAAATAACAATGTTTACTAATATAAGACTTCATTGGCATAAACTATTTTTAAATTACCCCGAGCAACTTCAGGTTTTTCACAGCCAAAGTAAGCAGCTAGGCAGCTCAAAAATTGCATAGAAAGTGAAGGCAGAACAATGTCAAAAAAAAAACAGCAAAAGCAAAGGGGAATATGTCTTATGATGGCAACCCATAATTGTTCCAGTACATAAATCATTCTTGCAGGGTAGGTTTTTATAAAAAAAATACTTGTAATATTGCATGAAAACCTACCACGCATATCAACAGCATCATCCAAATGAAATTTGTATGGAAATTTGCTATCATGCAAGACTGCAGCAACACAGATTACAATTAGCAATATTTGTTGGATATAAACTGCTTAGAACATGCCAGGGATGTTCTTCAACATTACAAACTTGCTTCCGGGTAGAAAAAGTGAGTGAAGAGTTACGCGTAATATAATCAATTTTAAATTTAATTTAATCCACTCTCGCTATCCTATCCTATTTACAAAAACTTCTAAAGAAAACCGTTGCTAATCGCAAGGAGGCAGATTATAAAAATCCAGTAAGGAAAAATCAAATCGTTCCAATTACAAAAGGCCAACCCACAGCAGTTAAGGATGGGAAAACTTTCGCAGACGTACTAGCTAATAACGAAAATACTTCTAATCAAGATATGCTAGCTCAAATCCTATCAAAAATGGATAAGCAGATTTCCTCCAATGAGCTACTGCTAACCCGCATTGAAAAACTTGAAAGACTTAATGTATAACACAATGAACAAAAACATAAAAATCATGGCTTGGAATACAAATGGTGTCTTGAAGCATAAACAAGAGCTCGAACTATTGCTGAGTAAGGAGAAAATCGATATTTGTCTAATATCTGAAACTCACTTAACCACCCAAATGTTTACCGTATTCCCTGGATATAACATGTATTGCTCAAATCATCCACTCAACAATGCAAGAGGAGGCAGTGCTGTTTTAATAAAAAAAACGATAGACCATTTCGAAGAAGATATAGTGAGTACACCAGTGTTTCAGGCCACAACAGTTGCTATTAAATTTTGCAAAACTGATCTCTTGGTGACGGCATTATACAGCCCGCCAAAACAGAACATAAAGTCAACAGACTACAAGCAGCTTTTCGAAAAATACAAAGGAAGATTCATCATTGGTGGAGACTTTAATGCAAAGCATGTAAACTGGGGATCTCGCCTGACAACAACTAAAGGTCGCGAGTTATGGAAAGCGTCCCAACAGGCTGGCTGCCAAATTATTTCAACCGGCAATCCAACCTATTGGCCATCAGACCCAAATAAAACTCCAGACTTGATCGATTTCTGTGTCGTCAAACAAATACCTAATAGTTTGATATCTATTGAAGATGGGTTAGATCTAAATTCAGATCGTTCGCCAATATATATGACCATTTATGGTGAATTAAAAGCCAGCGAACAAAATCTTACTCTCACAAACAAATTTACTGACTGGGAGTTCTTCAAATACAAACTTGACACATACATCACTAGCACAATCAGAAACACTGACGACATTGAAGACGAAACAATTAAGTTGACTACACAAATTCAAAGAGCTGTTTGGCTAAGTACACCCGAAATCAGTCCAAAAATTGTCCACCAAAAATACCCGCATGAACTACTAGAGCTTATAATGGAAAAAAGGAAATTAAGAAGAAAATGGCAGTCGACTGGGTCACCTTCACTCAAAACGGAATTAAATAGACTCACTAAACTTTTAAAGGACAAGATACAAAAATACAAAAATAAAACTCTAAACATAAAATTACAAAACTTATCGGCAGAAAAAATATCGAATTATTCCCTTTGGAAGACTATGGCGTGCTTGAAGAGACCAACTTTTCATAATCCCCCAATTAAACAATTAAATAGCTCCCAAACCTGGGCAAAAAGCGATTCGGACAAAGCTGATGTGTTTGCGCAACACCTTAAACGAATTTTTCAACCCTTTGGAAGAGCAACCAGTTTCACTCCACCTTCCACTGCCCAAGAATCCACTGAAATCGCACCTTTTACTCCTGATGAGGTTGTCCATCAAATCGCAAAACTAAAACTAAAGAAAAGTCCGGGCTTTGACCTAATCACCGCAGACGTACTAAACAATTTATCGACTAAAGCCGTAATAAAACTGACATCGTTAATGAATGCTTGTACAGACCTAAAATATATACCACTACACTGGAAGGTGTCTGAAATAATAATGATTGCAAAGCCGGGAAAAAACCCTAACCAAGTTACTTCTTACCGCCCAATTGCATTATTGCCAGTAATGGGCAAACTATTCGAAAAATTATTTTACAAGCGCTTGAAAGAAATTGCTTATAAACAACTAATACCTTCTCATCAATTTGGTTTTCGGGAAAAACATTCTACGATTGACCAAATTCGCCGAATAGTGCACACTATAGAAGAAGCACTAGAAAACAACAAAGTCTGTTCAACAGTATTCCTTGACGTTGCCCAAGCTTTTGACAAAGTGTGGCACGAAGGTCTCATCTGCAAACTCAAAACGATACTTTCCTTTCAGTACACTGACCTATTAGAATCTTATATAACAGATAGATATTTCAGAGTTAAGCAAAAACAAGTCTACTCAAGCATTACAAAAAAGCAAATGTACGGAACGATGACTTGCACAGCGACCTGAACGTGAAAAAGGTAGCTGACACAATCACTCTCTTTGCCACTAAACATGACAAAAGAATACAGCTCCATACAAATGCAGAAGTATCGGTTCTCAACGATGAAGCCACCAATACAAGCAGACTAAAAAGAACCAAGCCACGAGATCTAGTGGTTCATTTCCTGTAAATTCAATATAAAACAAACAGAATTATATTACTTGTTAGCTTAAGCTAGGTGTAATGTGATGAAATGTAATTATAATTTATAACGTTTCAATAAAAAAAAACAAAAAAAAAAACTCTCGCTATCCACCGCATCGACCACGCAAAGGACTTTTATATATCTGCTGTTGTCTCTTGTGTTGTTGAGTTCTTCTTCCGTACTGTCTCCTTCATCCGTACATTTTCAGTGGCGCTGCATGCGTCCTATTGGACACTAAGAAGTTTATCGCAGGGCAATGCCAGTTTCTCAGTGCGTTGGATCGCAATGCCGGCTTCTTTCCTCGCCCTTTAGCCCACACAAGCCATGGTGCTCGATAAATTTCGCATAGCCTTTTACAACGTGCGCGAACTTAGGGCGAACTTTTTCGTAGTATATGCGTATGTTAACCTACATTACCCCATGCAACGGCACTAATACCCAGTTGCAGATCCACAGGATTTTCACATTTCAGGGAACCATTTACTGCCCACATTTCTTTTGCCATTTATGTGTGCAGTAATGTTGCTTACCAGTGTCAGCAACAACTATACACGACGGATGCCGAATTGAGCTGCCCGTGGGTTAAATTCAATATCCAGTCGCCCATTTTGCACTTTTTCTTTCTATAAAGGAGCCCGAAAGTATGAAAAAGACATTTCGTTTGATACCCATATCGTGTAAATCAGTTGGAGATTAATTGAGTTTGTTTGATAAAATCTTTGAAATTTGACCCCGAGCCACGGCTTTTTTGGATGTTTCCCAGGCAAAATTTTTAGTTTGTTAGATTCAGGAGCCAACCCTCTATATAAAAGCATACTCATTTATTTTTTTCACGAGGGTTCGCTATACTACATTTATGCCATTTTCTGTTCAAGGAGGACTGTCCTCCTCAAAGGAGGACGGTTGGGAAGCCTAGATATGAGGGAAGCCGAGAAAATGACCCCTAGAAGGTCCAATGGTAGCTCATTGCACTAAAGGCTCAAGAACAAAAAAGGGTAATAGAGGAAAGTAAGGTGGGACTATAAGAGAGAAATAAAGTAAGTGGTAGGGAAAAAGATTACACGTCTATTACGCAGTATTTAGAGGCCAGCAGCAACGGATATTGCCCTGGTAACCTTTTGAAGATTTCTCTGTGATCCGAGTTCCTTTCGTCGTGCCACTGCCCGTAGGAATACAGCTGACATGCTGCCTTCATTGCTTCTGGTTTAACTTTTAGATCTACACGGTGAACGGAAAGTTTATGCATACAAACAGCGTTGAGGCTCATTTGTATTGCTTTTCAAAATTTTTTTTATTTAAACCACTAAATCATACACTGCGGGACACTTGATTACCCTCACTTTACTTTGTTAGCTAAAATTTTTGTTATGAAGTCAAAAACTTTTTTTTTAATGTCAAAATTTTTGGGATACTCAGTTACATGTGTTCCTGTTTTTGAACTACAAAAATTGTATGCAAAATGATGATAAACCACATTTTTGCGCTTTTAAGCCTATTTCAAGTGGGACACTTGATTACCCTCACTCATAGAAAACAAAGAAAAAAGAGGTAATTCTTAATTACATCCATGAATTTTTTATTACGAATATTTTGTATGGCCACCATTATTCCGAATAACCTCAGAAAGTCGAGTAGGCGAAGAGCTGTACAACGAAGTAAGATAATTTTCAGGGATTTCGGAAAATGCATTTTCAATTGTTTCTATAAGTTTGGTTTTACTGTTAAATTGCCTGCCATCTGCATACATTTTACGATATTTACCAAATATTTTCGATTATGAAAATTTAGAGGGAGGCCAATCTATTTCATTAACATTTTTCGCGGCAAACCAATCCTTCACGCAACTAGCGGTGTGAATGGCAGCGTTGTTATGCTGGAAAATCCAGCTTTCCCACGCGAATATTTCCGCAAAGTTTATAAATTCAATTTACAACATTGCCATATAAGTCTGCGAATTTTGGCGCCCTTCCAATATAGTTCAATTAATAGCGCCATGAGCTGAGATTGCTTCCCACAACATAACTGAGTCCACTGCTGAATGACGCCGCGACAGAAATCGTTCAGATTTTCTTAGATCGTGAAAATAGTGTTGGAAGACATTGGGTCCGTCCAAATAAAATTTATTTTCGTCGGAAAAGATAACTCACTTCCACTCCTGCTGCTAACTGAGATGAGCTCGCGCGAACCTTTGTGACGTTGCAGTAAACGTGAGTTCTTTGGCAGCCTTTTGCGTTTGATGTAAGGACACTGCTTAATTACTTTGCGGACAGTGCGGACTGTAGCTGTCTTCCCGGTTAGACCTCGTATGTGACCCGCAGACGCAGAGGAATTGGACGATTAACGAAGAATTGGTCTTCTCTCTCTAAGAGAAGTTGCTGTAGCGGTGCGACCTTTTCGGTTTTTGCCATAAGTTGTGGGTGTTTTAAGAAAATGGTTGACTACCCATGGCTCGCGCTCGATTCTGCGAGCGATTTCGCGGTTACTTATGTTTTCCTCCTTGAACGCTGAAATTCGTCCCTTTTCCAATTCTGTTAAGGTTTTACCGCGGCCCATTGCTTCTGCCGTCTGTAAATTTCGCAAAAATGATATGCCTAATACTTTCAATTCGGTTTTTCAAACCGATTTGCATTAATCCTACCTTGTAACACTTGTTACAGGTCTAAAACTACAATGAGGGTAATCAAGTGTCCCACTTGAAATAGGCTTAAAAGCACAAAAATGGGGTTCATCATCATTTTGCATACAAGTTTTGCAGTTCAAAAACAGGAACACATGTAACTGAGTATCCCAAAAATTTTGGCATTAAAAAAAAGTTGTTGACTTCATAACAAAAATTTTAGCTAACAAAGTAAAGTGGGGGTAATCAAGTGTCCCGCAGTGTATCCAAGCAAAATTCAATTGATCATTAATATTGTGTATGTGTGCCATTTTTTTCGTAGCACTCTAGGACTCGCTTTCGAAAACTTTCGCACAGGACCGACGTTTCGGCCAATGATATGGCATTCCACTCTTGTTTTACTCTTTCAATGAGTTGAAGTCTATTGGCAGGTTTTGGACTCCGAAATACTGAATCTTGAATCCTGGACCAGATATATTCAATAGGATTCAAATCTGGCGAATTTCCCGGCCAGTCTTCCCATACTAGCTTAAATAGACTTTTAGCAACACTTATTGACTGTTCCGCCGTGTGACATCGTGCACCGTTCTGCATTAAAACCGCTATAGATCTACGAGGGAACTGCTTAGGATTTTGAAATCATCACATTATTGGAGATTTCCCCATTTCGTTTTCAAATAAAACAAGCAATCAGAATTTTAAGTATATTACAATTGAAACGATGTATGCAGAAATTTTCCGTCCACCGTGTACGTGAAGCAAGTCAAGCATGGTATTCAGGGCATCGCCAGATACAGATATGCATATACATACGCTTCTTTGCAGTCTGTTCAGAGCCAGAACCGTGGATTTAACCATAGTTCGTCTCCACCAGACCACTACTGCGTAGGTAATTACAGGCCTGATAAGTAAGTATATTACATCCAAAGAACTGCAGCAGGTTTCAGGCCCAAGTCTTGCCAAAAGCTTTTTTGGAAAGCTTTGTTCGCCTTCCAAGTTAGTTTCCTATCTAGGATTACACCCAGATATTTCACTTCTGTGGATTCAGTTAGAGTAACACCTTTCAGTACCGGCAGTTTTAAACCTTCCAACTTTCGTTTCCTGGTAAATAAAGCCAAAGTCGTTTTACTGGGACTGACGGAGAGACCCCTAACAGTACAGCACTCATCAATCTTTTCCAGGACTTTCTGCATTTTCATGTAGGCTATCCTAAGAAATCGTCCTGATGTTAGTGCACAGACATCGTCTGTGTATGCTGGGACATGAATTCCAAGATCCTGTATCCACTTTAACAGAGAGTCGGCAACGAAGCATCATAGCAAGCACCACCTTGGGGGTATCCTCGTCCGATCTCTGCCATGACCGAATCGTCGTACCTGTCACCAGCGGTTAACAGTCTCTTCGAGAACATGAAGTACATCCATCCCATGTCGTCTGGTAGCTGAACGCCCTAGCACCCTACCGGTCACTACTGTTGTAATTACCACGTCCACAAGCTAGGCTTGGTCATCGACAGAACATGCAGATACTGTAATGAGGTAGATGAAACAATGGAACACGTCATCATAAACTGCCCAGCCCTGGCATGCAAGACTTTCTGCATTTTCATGCAAGCTATCCTAAGAAATCGTCCTGATGTTAGTGCACAGACATCGTCTGTGTATGCAGGGACATAAATTCCAAGATCCTGCATCCTCTTTAACACAGAGTCGGCAACGAAACATCATAGCAAGCACCACTTTGGGAGTATCCTCGTCCGACCTCTGCCATGACCGAATCGTCGTATCATAAACTGCCCAGCCCTGGCATGCAAACGTCCAAAGTTTCTAGGGACACATATTATCGGTGATGAGGACCTAATGCAAATATGGCAGAAAGGTCTGATTCAATACCTGAGCACATAAAAGATGATTCAAGGGGCATAATAAACCTACTAGGTTGCAGTGCGCTAGGGCATTGTCCCAACCCATTATCATTACATTACAAAAGCACCCTTAATACCTACAAACACGCCTAGAGTGTTGTGATCTACTTCTGTCCTATTTCAATATTGCATACCAGATCATAAAGGGCAGAGTTCGTACATTAAAAAAAAATTTGCGAAACCTCAGCTTTCAAATGCACATACACTATGGTCAATAAGTACCGGGACTGTGTCAAAAAACAAAATTGTTTTATTCTTCTGGTAAATTTATTTTATCCCCTTCAAAATAAGCCCCATCTGAAGCAGTACACACATGCCAACGCTTAATCCAATCGTCCATGCACTTCTGGTAAGCCGAAGCGGGTATGGCCTTCAGCTCTCGCGTCGCATTTTCTTTTATGACCTCTATGGACTCAAATCTCTTTCCACGAAGCGGTAACTTGAGTCGGGAGAACAGGAAAAAGTCACATGGTGCCATATCTGGAGAATAGGGAGCCTGATCGATGATATTCACACTGTGTTTGTTCAAATAATCGCGAATAATGTGTGCTTTGTGAGACGGCGCATTCAAGTCTTGAGGAACAAGCCGTGCGGCGACGCGTTTCATGCGCAAAATATCGACAACAATGTGTTGTGCGCTTCCATAAGAGATGTTAAGATCGTTAGAAATCTCTCTTAGGCTCACATGACGATTTTCAAGCACGATTTTCTTCACAATTTCAACATTTTCCTCGGTATTCGATGTTGAAGGACGTCCAGAACGAGGAAAGTCTTCGACCACTTCACGACCACTTTTGAACATTTTATACCACTCGAACGCTCTGGTTCTTGATAGAGCAGACTCCCCAAATGCTTTCTGCAACATTTTAAGCGCATTGGCACAATAAATTTCGTTCTTAAGACAAAATTTCAAACAAATACGTTGATCAACAAAATTATCCATTGTAAAATGCGACGAAGTACAAAAAGTTGACTGACGCTAACAGCTGCCAAACAAAAACTAATGATGCAATCCCGCTCAAAATTTGACACAGATGTCAGTTAACGTCCTACCGACCTACCTGCATCGGGCAACGGCGGAAAATTTAACATACACAGTCCCGGTACTTATTGACCATAGTGTAAGGCGATGAAAATCTTTTCACGCTGAAGGTCGATCGCATAATAACATGAAGCAAACTTGTTCATCACACCATCGGCAATTGCAAGCGAAAATCAGCCAGGCACAAGAAACAATGACAGAACGTCGCCAGTCATTCGCTTAATTGAAAATAATAGTAATTTCTATGTTCTGGTTGAGCTCACGAACTCGCTCTGCTGTTGGCATCTACCGAAGTTGACAATAACAGAGATCATCGTCGCACGACAAATTAACAGAGACAAACTGTTCATCAAACTGTGTTATCTCCCCCTGCTGCTATCGGCCCCTCCCTAAATTCCGACTGCTTCGCTAGTGACTTTGTATAATTGTCTATTCTGTGGTTCACTTATGGACCTTAGCGATTATTGCTTTTGACCACAGTTATGTTGACTATTAGGTCTGAACATATCGGTCAGGACTCAGAACAGGGGCGTAGCCAAGGGGGGTTTTGGGTGTCAGAACCCCCCATGGCCTATAATTATTTAAAATTTTCAGTCACTACGCAAGGTGTGTACGTTCCCACATTAGCAAAAAGGTCTTTTTACCTTTAAATATTGAAAAGAATAATACAAGTTTTTTGAGTAAAACCGATATGGTTTTTCCCTTCAGGCTCAATACATTTCATGATCTGAATGCATGTCTAATGAGTATTTTAGATCGTCGGCTGGAATGTCCTTCAGATTGTCGGTACAAGCCTTTTGGATGGCTGCTACGTCCTCAAAACGCCTCTGTTAAATCGGTAAAAGCTTTTTTTTAAGGTGAAAGTCGCACCATGCCGCATCAGGTGAAAACAAATAGTGATTGATGATTCAAATTAGACTTTTATACCCGTGACAGATGTCTAGTACAAAAATCCTGCTAGTACAAATAACCAATGTCTGTCACCGGTTTTTTAAACTTTTGTTCGAAAGCAACTGGATTTTTATAGTACAAAAATCCAGTAGAATTCCACGAACAGGAATGGGATTTTTCAGTTTACTTCAAAGCTTAAAACTCTTTGTCAAAGTCCTACACTGAACAAACTTTCGTTGATAACCTCTCTGCAGGAATAGAGATTAAATAGAAAAAATATTTCAGTTTTTTTTTAATTTGTTTTCACCGCTGTCAAAATGTACTACGTAGCACAAAAACCAGATACTTGTCAGCATGCTAGTATGAGCTTTGAGAGCTTTGATTGTAGTATTCTTCGTAGTACAAAAATCCTATGTCTGTCAGGGGTATTAGTCAAAAAGTCAGTCACAAGTGTCTATGGATGAGATGGCGTCTTTCGATAGCCAAATGTTCAATAAAAATGCGATAAAATTATGTTATTGAAATGCTTAACCTTCGCCTTACCAAAGATTTTATTCGTCTTGGACCAATACTCACCCGGATGACGCCAGGCGCTTCCGCTCTCAATAAATAAATAATAATAAATAACTTTTTCCATACCTCCGTATTTAGTATCTTCCTCTGGTGATAGTCCGTTTTTCGAAAAAATGCCTAACTTTAACGATTTATTTTGAGACTATGGGAAATATTAGAAGTTTTCTTTCCATAGGGTTTATTGAACACATAATGCGGTACGCCAAAAAAATTTTTTGTTTTGGTCAAAATGGCGGCGTAAGCGCCTGGGATCACCCGGGTGTGTATTTGGTATACAAAATAACAAAAACATTAACAAGATTTCCATAAAAATATTTGTTTATGTTATTGAAAACTACTTTCGAATTGGTTCAGTGAGTCGAAATCATAGCTACATTGGATAAATACAGATGGCAGACATTAGACATGAATATTAAAAAGATCACTCGGGTGGGTCTAAGGAAAGCGAAGGGTAAATCCAATTTGAAGTAAATTTTGGTTGATATTTGGTAATCATTTATGTCCTGACAATTATATTTAAATCTTGTGTACCACTCATGATCTCTGCCACGGCATAAACGATAATCACCATAAACTTAGTTCATCAATTGAAATGGTAAGGTTAAAGTTTTACCAAGTTTAAAGCAAAACTTAATATTCGCTCTTTGCAAATTAGTATCGAATTTTTTACTTCGAACAATGCACTAAGTCACATATGGCTGGCACCACCACAAAATGTCCTGTTTGGAAAGTGCAGTATGCTTTAAAAAGCATGTAATACTAAATTGGCAAACATTTTTTTTTTAAACCCGCCCATGACCAAGTTCTGGCTACGCCCCTGACTCAGAATATGGTTTATATAATTTTTTTTCACAAAATTGTGGAAAATGCATAATTATGCATAACTAATCTTCTTTTCCACGCTAACACTTGAAGTTTAAGATATTTGAAATTACCTAACTATGTTGCTTACACTTATTATTGCTACCACTCAGTCTACATACAATATTTTACTTCAACGCATGAAATATCAGGCGTTTATAAATGTATAACTCTCTCGCTTATTTCTATCATTGCAGCCAGCAGGGCTGATATAAATCGTGGCCAGGCTGATTTCTGCATTGTAAAGTTTTTCATTATTCTTTATTAAACTATCAAATATCAAGTTTTTCCCACAAAACAAAAATAATTTAAATTCAAAGTTTCATTTCCTAGCCAACAAGAGTAACAATAACCACAGCTTATTGCAGAAGAAAGCTGCACTTCGTTTTGTTGACCGACAACAACAATCGTAGTTTGTCGCTACTTCCATTTAATTGTTTCACCCAACCGCATGGGATCATTTTTTCCAATCTCTGTACTGTTTGTCCTGAGATATCATTGAAACGAAAGCTGTGGTAGTCGTAATGTTAATAGTAGAGGGCGTAATGTTAAATTAACAGTGGTCGTAATATTGCGATCCCTTAACATTCTTGCATTTGTATGATATGAACGTTCTGTAATACTGTTTGTTCTGTGATTGTACGGATTTTTGAATCCAATATACTAATTACTCTAACGAAAAATCCTGCTATCCGACTCGGCAGTGGCAGTAATCAGATACAAGCTGATAGCAGCGTCACAGGATTCAGATATCGAACCAGCAGTTCATATTGTTACGAAAATAAGTTCGGCTTCCGTTCGGCAGGCATATTCGTTTCTCTGCATTGTGCTCAAAACTAAAGCACACTAACATTTTTCAACGCAGCTCTACAATAGTCACTTTATATACAATTTCACACTTAACCCGGATTAGCCCACGTACATTTTTTTTCGAATTTCAAAAAGATTTTTTAGGAGCATACTCTTTATATGCAAAATGAAAAAACTGCATCATTAGTTTTTTAATCCTGCCCACAGGACGCTCGGAATGTCGTGTTGGAATATGGCAACAGGCACAGAAAACTTCAAAAAAATATCGCAAAAAGTATTTTTTCAGAGTAGCACACTTATGGGACATTACTCCCTTCTTCAAACACTTAAAATAAAATATATTTCATTACGCGATCAAGATGATAAGTATATATTTTAAGTAGGTCTAAATTTACCTACTTTTTCATACCCCTTTTTTTGGGCACTAAATATTATGTCCACTTTACGATGCACTACTGTATACAAACAAACACGCACTGTTGCCCAAATGATTTTAAGTGAAAGCAGGATCAATTCTGCGTTCAAAATGTGTTTCAAAGTAACGGTATATATATTCGTTTGTATGTTATGATCGTTTGAAAATATGTCTATTGTGCTTTGCCATACGGCAACACTGGGCTAATTCGGGTTAACTATCTCTACCCTTATTACACCGTGCGACAAAAATAAAAAAAATTTTCACACCGGAAAAAATTCATATGGGCGTGAAACTAGAGACCACACATAGTAATACTGCATACTGAGTTTTTAATTTCTACATCCTTTGTCCTTTTAAAAGGACTTCACAATTTTAAGGGGATAAAAAAAGATGTGAAAAAGGTCATTTGAAAATTGTAATCCTTTATATCCTTGAAAATTTATACCGAATTTTCTTGAAAAGTAAGTAAGTAAGATTTTTGGGTTTTAATCGCCTTGATCACGTGTCAAAATTTCATTATTCTCGCTTCATTGACTTTGTATCTTTTTATTATTTAAAATACTGATACTCAAATAAATAATAATTTTTGTACTTCATTAGAATTGCAGCTTCCGCCTTTTTTTAATAACTTTCGAATCAATAAAGTTAGAGTAATGAAATTTTGACACGTAATCAAGCAGATTTTCGGTTTTAACATAGTAACTTTTCAAGAAAATTCTAAATTCTTTCGACCGCAGCATAGTAATAGAATAAATGTAAAAACAAAGACTTATATCTAAAATCAGTTTCCCTATGAAATTGTTCGGAATTTATTTATGTGGGTTTAGAAAATTGTATGTCTATGTATGTATTGTATGTTGTATGTATTTTCAGACGACGTTATCTGGACAGCGCAAAAAGTATTTTTCGTGGTGGGAATGTATGTAGACCGCTCGGAATGGATATTGACAGGGTGGATGGGTGGTGCCAACTCTTTTTACACAAGTCTCACGTCTAGTTTAGTCTCTGCTAGCACACCCAGACACCATAAATACAAAGACAGCTATTACGCTATCTCATAACACCGCGACACGTGATCAAGGAGATTTCGGGTTTTAACATACTTACTTTTCAAAAAAATTCTATATAAATTTTCAAGGTTATAAAGAATTAAAATTTTCAAAGGACCTTTTTCATATCCTTTTTTTCCAAATTGATAAAAAATCAATTTTATTTAAATTCTTGAGCCTTTCCTCTTTCATTTGATATACATATTGCCAAATTCTAACGAGGTTAAGTATTTTTTATATTTTTTTTATTTTGTTATCCCCATCAAAATTGTGAAGTCCTTTTAAAAGGACAAAGGATGTAGAAATGAAGCCTGAGTACGGAGTGTTACTATGTTTGGTCTCTAGTTTCACGCCCATATGGGTTTTTTCCGATCTGAACATTTTGTTAATTTCAAAGGACCTTTTTCATATCCTTTTTTTCCAAATTGATAAAAAATCAATTTTATTTAAATTCTTGAGCCTTTCCTCTTTCATTTGATATACATATTGCCAAATTCTAACGAGGTTAAGTATTTTTTATATTTTTTTTAATTTGTTATCCCCTTAAAAATTGTGAAGTCCTTTTAAAAGGACAAAGGATGTAGAAATGAAACCTGAGTACGGAGTGTTACTATGTTTGGTCTCTAGTTTCACGCCCATATGGGTTTTTTCCGATCTGAACATTTTGTTAATTTGTTGTCGTGAACGGTAACAGGTGATGGATGGATGGATGGATGTGAGGGGGAGCCGAGGAAATAACCTAAGGGAGGTCATTACCTCAAGCACTCAGGCTTTATAGCCCATTGTACTTAAGGCTCAGGAAAAAGGTTGATAGAGGAGATTGGAATAGGAAAGAGAAAAAGAGAAAGTGGATGGAAAGGGAGAAAGGGCTATAAGGTCTCCTGTGCAAATTTCCCGGACTCATTAATGAATCTCAGGAGATCACACAGGGTGAGAGAATGAACTTCGTCCATTCTCATTACATCTGAACCCAGCGTGCGCAATCTCGTTCTAGAGAAGGCAGGACATGCACAGAGAAAGTGCTCTGTACTATCAACCTCCTCCAGGCAAGACACGAAAGTCGGATCCTCGATGATGCCCATGTTGGCCATATGTCGCCCCCATGGATTGTGTACTGTAATTATCCCGACCATTCGACGGAGGTCTTTCCTTCCCAGCTTCAGGAGGAAATTCCCTGCTTTCCTGTTCGGGCTTTTCACAAAACACTTGGCAGTTTTACAGCTTCCCAAGCTAGATCAACGTTCTCTGTGTAGGTTATTTACACAGGACTTGATCCAGTCCAGGGTTCCTGCTAAACTGGTGCCGATTATTGGTTCTGGTCCCATGGGTGTACACCCTGATCCACAGTTAGCCAGTTCATCGGCAGTTTCGTTACCTAGAACACCGCAGTGTCCCGGAACCCAGATAAGTTGGAGCTTATTACGTCTCGCGACTGATTTAAGCTTCAACTTACATTCTTGGACAATCTTAGAGGTAACACGCGCGTTCTCCAGGGCCTTAAGTGCAGCTTGACTGTCACTACAGACTCCTATATGTTTCCCGCACCATTTCCTCCCAATTATCCATTCCGCTACCTTCAGAATGGCGAAGACTTCCGTCTGAAAGACGGTAGTCAGCCCACCCAGTGAGTAGTAGCAGTTGACACTTCCATCGAGGTGCCATCCAGCTCCAGTACCTTTATCGGTCTTGGATCCGTCAGTGAAGAAAATATCCGTCAGATCCCCTAGCATGGCCTGTGGGTTGTCCCATTGGTCGCGCGTTGGGAACCTCACTTCAAAGTTCCTCCTAAAGGATACTACGGGTATTAGGCAATCCTTAGGGGCCAGCAGCAACGGATATTGCGCTGACAACCTCTTGAAGATTTCTCCATGACCCGATCCCTTGTTGTCGTGCCAGTATCCATAGGAATATAGCCGACATGTCGCTTTCATCGCTTCCTCTTGAACTTTTAGGTCTAGGGGAAGCAGGTCAAGCATGGCATTAAGGGCATCACCCGAGACAGTGCTCATGGCACCCGTAATGCATATACATACACTTCTTTGTAGTCTGTTCAGAGCCAAAGCTGCGGACTTAACCATTTTCCGTCTCCACCAGACTACCGATGCGTACGTAATTATGGGTCTGATGAGTGCGGTATATATCCAGAGGACCACCGCAGGCTTCAGGCCCCAGGTCTTGCTAAAAGCTCGACGGCACTGTTGGAAAACCCTCAGCGCACGGTCTACTTTCGTCAAGACATGCATCTTCCACGTTAGTTTCCTGTCTAGGATAACCCCTAGATATTTCACCTCCGTGGATAGACTGAGGGTCACACCTTTCAGTACTGGCAGTTCGAGACCATCCAGCTTCCGCTTCCTAGTAAATAGGACCAAAGTCGTTTTACTGGGATTAACGGAAAGACCCTGTCCTGTGCACCAGTTATCAATCTTATCCAGGACTTTCTGCATTTTCTTGCAAATTATCCTGAGGGATCGTCCTGATACTAGTGCACAGACATCGTCCGCGTATGCTTGGACATGTATTCCGAGATCCTGCATCTCCCTTAGTAGAGAGTCGACCACGAAAACCACAGCAGCGGAGAGAGGACACCACCCTGGGGACATCCCCGTCCGACCTCTGCCGTGACCGAATTGCTATCACTCTCACCAACGGTCAGCAATCTCCCGGAGGGCATGGAGCGGATCCACCTTATCAGGGTCTCATTTACCCCATGCATTCTGGCTGCTGAGCATATCGAGTCAAAGGTTGCATTGTCAAAAGCCCCCTCAATATCCACGAAGACGCCCAAAGTGTAATGGTCAGCTTCCAGCCCTGCTTCAATCTTGGATACGATGTCATGCAGGGCTGAGTCGCATGATTTTCCACTCTGGTAAGCGTGTTGGTTTCTACTAAGTGGGCTTCTTGTCAGCACCTTCGCTCGGATGTGCTTTTCTACCATTCGCTCTAAGCTTTTCAGCATGAAAGAAGTCAGGCTGATTGGCCTAAAGCTCTTGGCCAGCGTATAGTCGTCCTTCCCTGGTTTGGGAATGAAGACCACTCTGACCTGTCGCCAAAGAGTTGGAATGTAACCATGAGCGAGGTAAGCCGTGAAGATCTTTATAAGAGCTTTCATCAGCTTGTCTCCACCCCTCTTTAGCATTATCGGGTAAACTTTATCAGGTCCTGGGGACTTGAAGTTTTCGAATGAGGAGAAAGAAAATCTTACCGCCTCCTCCGTTACTACTTCTGACGCGGAAAACCAGTTAAGCCTTTTAGTCCTATTACCTGCGTCATTGACCTCACAACTCCGCCACGGTGGGAATTATCCTGCTTCCCGGAAAATGGGTCGCTAGGAGAGTGTTGTAGGTTTCCGACTTAGAGGTAGTATAGGAGCCATCAGGCAAGCGAAGAGAATCAAGCTTAACTGTTCGGTCTCTTTGTATCCTTCATACCTTCAAACTCATTGCAAAAGTCTCTGAAAGAGTCCAGTTTGGCAGACCTCACTTTCTTCTTAAATTCCTTTTGGACGAGGTGATAGTTGGTCCAGTCGTTCTCTTTTCGGGTTTTTAAGGCCCTATTCATGAAATGAAACCTGAGTACGGAGTGTTACTATGTTTGGTCTCTAGTTTCACGCCCATATGGGTTTTTTCCGATCTGAACATTTTGTTAATTTCAAAGGACCTTTTTCATATCCTTTTTTTCCAAATTGATAAAAAATCAATTTTATTTAAATTCTTGAGCCTTTCCTCTTTCATTTGATATACATATTGCCAAATTCTAACGAGGTTAAGTATTTTTTATATTTTTTTTAATTTGTTATCCCCTTAAAAATTGTGAAGTCCTTTTAAAAGGACAAAGGATGTAGAAATGAAACCTGAGTACGGAGTGTTACTATGTTTGGTCTCTAGTTTCACGCCCATATGGGTTTTTTCCGATCTGAACATTTTGTTAATTTGTTGTCGTAAACGGTAACAGGTACTCCGTACCCTTGCAGCTTCTTTAGCCAGGAGCTGTAGCGAGACTAGGGGTGGAAAATAAAGAAAATGGAAATAAGTAGTATTATTCACTATGATAATGAAAGCCCTAGGACGGTTTCTTCAACGTATACCGACGGGTGCTTGCTAAGGGGTAACACAACTCTAGCGGCTGAAAAAAAGCTTAACTTTTACTGCCAACAATGAAAAAAGTATGGAATTTCTTTTCAAAAGGTATTGAACACATATTAAAGTAAGGAAAAACATTTGTTCCTTATTATTTGTATTCAAAATGGCGGCTGGTGGACAGTTTTCTCGTAAAGTATAAGACCTGGAACAAAAACAAAAATATTTTACAAGTGTTAATGTATGTTTTGCATGTTTTACTGGCTATTGTTGTACATAGTGTTTTTCTAAATCAATTTTTTTTTAGGGTGGCCTATCGCAGAAATAAGAAAACGTCCGCACTCGTTCATCGTCAGTTTTATATTGATCTTCCACTGTACAAAAGTATTCTTACAAGCTTAGAGATAGCAATAATCCTGGAATAACATGTACAAACTGGAACAGTACTTAGTACACAGTAAACGCTTACAATGAGAATAAGAGTACTTAAAACAGGATGTGCTGCTACAGTATCGATTTTCGACCAAAAATTGCCAGTAAATTGTTTATAGCAAAAAAGTTTCCATAAAATTAAAACACAGCTACGTAAAACCTTAGAGCATACAGTTGTTAAGTTACCGTCGAATCGAACCATGCAACGGTGTTTGAGTAATCTGTCCAACCAGTTTATAAAAAATGGGAGAGAGAGCAAAATGCGTGTGAAACTGCGAGCAGTCGGCGCGTGCTCCTTTGCAAAATCCTCCAGATTTGTGGAGTTATATCTGTATTGGAAATCGATTGAGAGCCTTTACGTTTTTATATTATGACTAAGCAAACTATTATTTTATGAAAACTAATATTAAACTAATAATTTATTTTTCGAAGTTGAAATAATTTGTTTTACTCTTATTTTAGACAAAAAAACATTGCCCTGGGCATATCAAACGGCCAATGAATGCATTTATGGTGTGGAGTCAAATGGAACGAAGAAAAATTTGTGAAAAAACTCCGGATCTTCATAATGCTGAAATATCAAAAGAACTTGGACGACGTTGGCAACTTTTGGGAAAAGAAGAAAAGCAGCCATACATAATTGAAGCGGAAAATTTACGAAAACTTCATATGATAGAATATCCCGATTATAAATATAGACCACAAAAGAAACAATCGCGATCTGCGACGTCTTCGCGACCTAGTAACGATAAGCAAAACGAAGATAATTCAGAATGCCTTATAGATAACCCACCGCCAACGTCATGCGTAACTAACGCTAATTTGAACCCTGGTCGAAGAAATAGAAAGAACTTAAATACCAGTTATCACAACTCAATTTCTAAGCATAAACTTAAAAATAGTCGAAATTCTAAAAAGAATTGTAGACAATCCTATTATTTAAACTTACATGCATCGTCCACTAGCACTGAATACAATCAAACAAAATATCTTCTTAATAACTCAGGAGGAATGAATTACGACAATATCGAAAGAGAATGTGATTTAGAGTCAAAGGCTCTTGAAAGATTCAATGGTATTGACGTGATAAATCAAATAAATCCGGAATCGAGCTTATCTGATGTTACTGGTTTTAAAAATAGTGCAGATAGTGAACTTCAGTTTGAAGACGTCTTAAATTTAATGAGTCCTGATACCTTTTTCGACCTTCCCATAGAGTTTAAAGAAAATGAGAATAAATCTTTACATTCTAGTTTTAACAATAATGAAAAAGCTATAACATTAAATTCGCCAGGTAACAAACATAACTACGACTCTGAAAATAGCATTGTAAATGACGCTAATTTACATCCTGCTAGTCATAGCTCACCCCATGTTCAGCGCCAATATCCTAATAATTATGATAAACTTCCAATTTTTGATTCCATATTACCAGATCCGATACGAAATCAATCAAATGTCATGCTTGATGTCGATACGGAAGTAAAAATGAATATCATAGACGGCCATAAAAAACGTGACTTAATGCCAACTTATTGCAATGATGAGTGTGCAGATAAAAACTCATGGCACCACAGTAATTGTAAGGTGCAACAGCAGACAGTAACCATGAACATTGAAATACATAACAGTAGTCGCATCTGTGGAAATATTGGTAGTTCAACAATATCTAATGACGACATGTACACTATTTCAATTCCTTGTCCTACGGAAGGAAGCGACTGCAGCATTTTAACTACATCTCATTCGCCACAAATTGCATTCAGCAATGGTAGCATAAGTAGCACTGTAGTTGATACAAATGTATTTCCTTTTGGAAGTCTTGCCGCTGATACTGCGGCGGCACCACAAAATCCTTTAAATTATACGTTTTATGATAATAATGGAGCACTCCTGGCTTTTACTTATGATGACTTACCACATGAATCTTCCAGCAGTCATTTAGAGTTTAATAACAGATATGAGTTTTCCAGTTTATAAAATGTATATAAATAAAATGTAAAATATTTCTATACTTCATATTACTTTTATTCAAGTAAAACTACCTAGTGAAACTTTCTTACTCGTTTCTAAATCCGAAATTTGTATTGATTTTGAATGAAATTTTGTATGGCTAAAATTTTATTTTTCGGAATTTAATTACTTATAAACGAAAATACGTCATTAATCTATACTATTATTATAATATAAAAACAAATGTGACGTTGTTTTTTTGCGCCACAATCAGGCAAAAATCACGGAACCGATTCAGATGAAATAAACACCAAACAATTTTTTACGTGGGGAAATGGTACATAGGCTATATGATATTGACCACGCCCCCATCTTACGCCCACTATGGTAACAAAACTTATCTATGGTAAGCTTTTGTAAGGCAATATGGGTGTCAAACGATTTAGCGTGTCATTGCGGCAAACATCGGCTATAATATAATCGGTCACACCCACTTTCCGCGTCCACTAAACTAACAAAACAAAGCTACGGTACATGTCTGAAAATTCATGTTGATGTAAAATGATTCTGTGTTTCATAGCGGTAAACATAGGCTATATAAGGTTGACCAGGCCCACCTTTTACGCTTTCTTACAATGCCCATTGTGATGACAGAAATTAACTGTGGTATACAACAATATGGATATTGCGGGTCATTGCAGCAAATATATATATATACAGTATTTTTCGTTTATAACGAACCCGTTTAAAACGAACTTCCGCCTAAAACGAACCAATTTCAAAAGTACGCGCTTTATGTTTTCGCTTATTACGAAACTATTTAAAGCGAGCATTCGGTTAAAACGAAAGTGAAAGCTTTAAGCGAAAAGTACTGTACATACATAAATATTTGTTTGTTTGTTGGTCACACGACACCGAAACTCAAAAACTAGACAGCCGATTGAGCGGAATTTTTCACGGAATGTTCGTCTTGACTAAATCTCGGTAAACCACATACTGCGAACCCGATCCGATAGGTGGCATCGCCCATACAACCCAAGTTTTAATGTGAAATAGCTTCGGAATTATAAGTCAGACAGCATTGAAATTTGGTAAATCATAATGGCTGAGACGTGTTGTTCCAGTGGTAAAATTGTAAGGGCCTTGGACAATGGGCGTGGCACTTTTCAAGTGACCCAAATGTTTTGAATAACTTTGGAACTACAGGTAACACATAAATGCCATTTGGCACAGACTTAAGATTTAGACGTGCATTTCGACAGGGAGAATGGGGTGGGTATTGGACGAGGAGGCATGCCACCGCCCATACAACACAAATGTTTAATGTGTAATTTTTTATAATTAATTGACTGGCACGACAGCCCGCTTACCCGAGACTAAGGCCTAGCTTCCCGCAACCACCCGTGTTGTGCGTGTGAATTTGTACGCGGGTGGGAGGGACCTACAGTTTTATGCCGGTTCCGAACGGCAGGTTGGGAGCTTTTTCATAAGCAATTTTTACTCTCAGAGGTTTGCCATTTCCAGCTGAGAGGACAGCCACCGAAAGAGAAAACGAGTTTTCCCGTTATTTTTTTTAGGTGTTATTACAGGCAGTATTTGAACCTGAGGTTGCTGCCTTCGACTCGCGGTCCAACGCACTAACCAACTGAGCCACGGCGGCTGCCGTTTAATGTGGAATAGCTTCGGAAAAATAAGTCGGATAGCATTCATATATTTTATACCACCGCCCCATAGACGTGTCATTTTACTGGTAAAATTTGATGGGCGTTGGACAAGGGGCGTGATACATTTTTTGTGACTAAAATTTTCCGCGTAACTTTAAAACTGTGACAGCTATCTTTGAAAGAAACAACGTTGACAGGTCAGTTGATCTTTTAACGAAAGTTCTTAATAAATCTTTCAAGAAATCGTGTCCAAAAAGTCGAGCTCCACGGAAAACCAACGCAGTTTGGTGGACCCCAGAGCTAAGACAACTTAGGACAGATACTAGGCGTCTCTTCAACAAGGCTAAACTCATTCGAACTGAAGAAGACTGGGGAGTCTACAAGGCTAGCTTTAATAAGTTTAAGAAAACTATTAAGGCAGCCAAGCGGGACGATTGGAGGAATTAGTGTGAATCCCTCGACAATGTTAACGAGGCTGCCAGACTCCGTATGGTGCTGGCTGGGGTTTCACACACCCCTGGAAGCATCAGGAAATCTGACGGATCATGGACGGAATCGAGGGAGGAGCTTCTTGAGATCCTTATGAACACTCATTTTCCTGGATGCACGCATGTTGTTGAGGCGACCACGTCGCATAGGCAAGAAACACCGCGACCAGGTGGTCTAGTTCAGAGGATAATCAGCGAAGCCAAGGTAGCATGGGCAATTGACTCCTTCAGCCCGTACAAATCCCCGGGCCCTGATGGTGTCATTCCTGCTATGCTACAATAGTCTAAGGAGGCGGTGGTCAAGGTCCTGACGAGTATCTTTCGTGGATCTCTCCAACAAGGATATGTCCCGCGTGCCTGGAAGGATGTTAGGGTGGTGTTCATTCCAAAAGCAGGGAAAGTGAACCACTTAACAGCAAAAGATTACAGACCGATCAGCCTTTCATCGTTCTTACTTAAGACTCTTGAACGGCTGGTAGACGTCTATATTAGATAAGTGGCACAGTCCAGAGAACTCTGCAAGGCGCAACATGCGTATTGCAGGAGGTACATGCGTACCTCAGCCCTGCATGAGGTTGAGGAGTATTCGTTAGCAGCTTTCGTCGATATCGAGGGGGCTTTTAATAACGTTACCTTGGAGGCTATAATCAACGCACTTAGAAAGTTCATGAGAGGGTGGTAAAGTGGACCAGTGACATGCTCAGTAGCAGAAGGGTCCACTTTAACCTAGGCCTGTGCTCAGTGAGGAAATTGACTACAAGGGGCACACCACAAGGGGGTGTTCTTCCGCCTCTGCTGTGGCTCCTGGTAGTGAATAGCATCCTCGAGATCTTCGAAACCAGGAGGCTACGAGTAGTAGCATATGCAGACGACGTCACTATCCTGGTCCCTGGAAGATTCCTGTCCACAATAAGTGATCTCATGGAGTCTGCTCTAAAGGAACTTTTCAAGTGGGCAGAGCTAAATGGTCTAGGGGTTAATCCCTCGGAGACTGTTTTGGTACTGTTCACCCGGAAATACAAAATACCGAAATTGAAGCTGCCTAAACATGGTGGCACTACTCTCACAATATCACCCGAGGCAAAATACCTTGGCACCATACTTGACTCCAAGCTCTCTTGGAAGCGCAATGTGGAAGAGCGGGTGAAAAAGAGCCTGAATGCTTTTTACATTTGTAAAAGGGCTTTCGGGAAAAAGTGGGGATTGCAGCCGACTATCGTTCATTGGATGTACATATACCGCGATTATACGGCCGATCCTAAGTTACGGAGCCATTGTCTGGCGGCCGGCTACGGTTACCAAGACCCTGGCACTGTCAAAAGCACCCCCCAAGCTGGGCTGGAGGTGATCTTGCACCTCCATCCCATTGAGCTGTTCATTAAGGGTTGCGTCGCTAAAGGCGCTCTCAGACTGAGGGAGGCCAACTTGTGGAGGCAACACGCTTATGGACACTCTGGAATTCTTAAGCTATTCGCGAAGCCGGATATCGGATATAAGTTGGATTCCTGCACGGACTATCTAATCCCATACCTGGATTTCGACACGCGCTCACTAGCCTCATATCCACAAGGGAGGTATGGGAGCTGACAGATGTGACGAGAGACGCTTCCATCACCGTTTTCACCGATGGCTCCAAAATCGAGGAAGGTACTGGAGCTGGTCTCTACTCCGATGTACTGCAGACCTACATGTCATTCAGACTGCCGGACCTCTGCAGTATTTTCCAAGCAGGTAGGTAGGTTGTAGTGGCTGCCTCTGTATGAGACACGCTTAGGCCTCTATATGGGCCCATTGTGATACCACAAGTTGCACCCGTTTGAAATGTGTGTGCAACACTGTTTTTTTCAACAATTTTTCCTTTCCTTTTTGGCAATTTTTCCTTTCACACTTGGAGGTTTTGCCATTGCCTGTAATTCTCATCTGCTTCATGTGGATAGCGATAGAAGTAGACGAGTGTTTAACCAGCCCGAGCCAGGAATCGAACCTGGGGCCATGGTATAAGAAGCCAGCGCGCTACCCGCTGGACTATCGAGGCCGACAAGCAAAGATCTATGTAAATTGGAAGGCTGCCGACTTTATCCGTGGCAGTGGGCTACCACCTACAGATGTGAAATGTGTGTGAAATCAAAGGTAGTGCAGAGGTGTCGTACCGCATTTCAAGGCATTGGGCACCACTCTGTTGGGTTCCGGGCTACTCAGGAGTGGCAGATAGTGGATACCTCTGTGTTTCCTCCCATATCTGCCCTGTACATGTATATTGACAGGTTGACCAAAAAGGAAATTGAGTCGTCAAGGCGAACCAGGACCGACTGCGGCACCTGCCGGACACTGTGGCCCTCCCTCTCCTTGACGAAAACACGATTCGTACTGTCCCTGAGTCGTACCTCCATTCGACAGCTCGTTGGAGTCATCACCGGACACTGCGCTATTGGATCCATGCTTATCAAATGGCGCCTCTCGTCCAGTGATGTCTGCCGTAGCTGTGGAGATGAAGAAAAAGTAGAAACGATACAACACTTCCTGTGCCACTGCCCGGCTTTGCAGGAACGCCGACTCCGCACCTTGGGGTCAAAATTCCTGACAGACCTGGCTTGCGCGGCGAAAGTCGAAATGTCGAATCTGCTCTCCTTCATTAAGAGGTCAAATTGGTTTATCCTTCACTGAGACTATTGGTTAGCTCCAGAACACCATAAGAAGGTATTCACAATGGGCCATTTTGGCCTTCGAGTGGAAGTGCGGTCCTGCCGCACACACCCTTCAACCTTGAAACTGTAAGTCGCATATTAATGAAACCGGGTCACACCCTTCGACTGGAGGAATGGATTGGGCATTATACAAGGTGCAACCCAAAGTAAACAGGACTTTTATAAAATAAAGAAAACGGATGATTATTTTTGTATAATTCTTTTTATTTATTCAAAATACTCTCCTTCTGCTTCGATACAACGTTTTGCACGGTCCAAAAGCATTTGGAATGAGTGTTTTAGGTCATCGGCCGGCATCGCCTTCAGAATGTTGGTACAAGCCTTTTGGATGTCCTCAACGTCCTTATAACGGTTTCCTTTCATCGGCAAATGCAACTGACCGAATAAGTAGAAGTCACAGGGAGCCATATCAGGCGAATACGGTGAATGATTGATGGTAAAAATGCGATTTTTGGTCAAATAATCGGTCGTAACTAGGGCTCTGTGAGCCGGTGCATTATCATGCAATAAACGCCAACTTCCTTCCTCGCGATATTCTGGCCGAATACGACGAATGCGATGCACCAAACGCTTCAAAACTTCAACATAAAACAAAGCGTTAATTGTTTTTCCCGGTGGAACAAACTCTCGATGAATTATTCCCTTTGAATCGTAGAAACAAATGAGATGAGTTTTGATTTTTGACTTCTCACGGCGGGTTTTTTTCGGATTTGGCTCATCTGGGTGCTTCCATTCGGCACTTTGACGCTTTGTTTCGGGATCATATTGAAAGCACCACGTTTCGTCACCGGTTACGATGTTGAACAAGAAATTTGGATCACGTCTGGCTTCCCGAACGATGTCTTTTGCGTGCTCAATTCTCTGCGCTTTTTGGTCGTCGGTTAAAGTGTGCGGAATGAAGCGAGAACACACTTTACGGAGACCCAAATGTTCGGTTAAAATGCGATCAATTGATGTTTTGGAGATGTTCAATTCCATTTCCATCAATTCCAATGATGATTTTGGCTGCATTTTGATAAAATCACGCACAGTTTTGATGGCATCGTCAGTAATCACAAATTTCGACTGGCCGACGTGTTCGTCGTCATTCAAGTCTTCACGACCATTCTTGAATCGATTCAACCACTCATTAACACGGCCACGGGATAAACAATCATCACCATAAACTTGCTTTAACAATTTAAACGTTTCGGTAAAAGTTTTACCAAGTTTAAAACAGAACTTAATATTAGCTCTTTGTTCGATCGACATTCTCGTACCAAAGTTAAAAACATACTGTCACATTGAGCGGGATATTTCGGCGTCTACTAGACCAAATGTCATGAAATTTAGGCAGTATGTGAATGAAAGATGTACCTTTCCAACGCATGTCCTCACACATAGATGGCGCCACCAGAAACGTCCCTATTGCAAAAGTCCTGTTTACTTTGGGACGCACCTTGTATAAAAGAGTCGTGGCATCGCCATAGAATGTAGTATGAAGAAACTTTATTGGGCCCATTGACTTCAAGCTTGGATGCAAAGCCGCAGGGCCCTACTAGTAATTAATAAAAAGCTGATGGCCATAATAGTGACGGGCGTGGCATCACAGCACTTAATGAGAGAGTGAGAGGCAACGCCTTGAGCGTGTTTATATCTGGACTTCGAAAACCCTTCGACACCACGACGTAGCTCACAACGAACATTTGCGCATCCAACATTTGCGAATAGATATCTGGGCCATCCACCCACCCCAATGAGTATCGACCCTATTTCTGGGGTATTCAGGCAACCAACTGCTTTCCAGAAAAGCAATAGAATGCCTCGACATCAGTTTTTCCCCGTACAAAATCAGCATCAAATGCAACCAAGGCATAACGAACAATTCCAAAACCAAAAACTCCAATACCAACAACACCAGTATCACGCTCCAGCTCCTACACGTCCTTACCGGCAATTTGATAATTTCAACAAAGTATTTATGTCCCATACTAAGGCCCAACGAATTAATCTCGTAGAGTCCCCCGAACAACAGGGACGATATAGCCAACACTTGCAGCAATTCGAATAGCAGCGAGACGAAGATTATTGCGATTCCTTCTCAGCCAAGGAAATGGACATACAGTTTGTCAAGTAAATGTTTGCAAACTTAAAAAAGGTAGAAAAGTTATTTTTAAAAGCTTATAAATATAACAGAAATGGCAATATTTTGAAATTTTTTTAAGATATAGATTAATAGTAATGTCTATTTGATACGCGAAAAGTGTAAAAAATCAAAAAAAGGAAATTAAGCTATACTTCAAACTGTCAAAAAATTCGTCTTCTTTCAAAACCAAGATTGCATTGAAAATTTGGCGCCATACATTTCCGAACAGTTTCATGAGCTATTCCCCTTATTGAGATACGGGTGTTATCACGAACTTTTCGGATGATTTTTCTTTCTTCTCTGTCAGACAGTTTTCTGGGTCGTCCAGGAGATACTTTCAAATCAATTCGCCCTTCAATACGCGAATCAAATAGACATTACTTTGATATTATATGAGAGTGAAATATTCAATTAATCTATATTATTAAAATAATTTCAAAATATTGCAATTTCTGTTATATTATAAGCATTTCAAAATAATTTTCTACCTTCTTTAAATTTGCAAACATTTACTTGACAAACTGTACATATTTTTGAGGACGAGGCCAATTTTTAGAGTAACGTCGCTCTTGCCGTTTATAGTTAAAAATACTACAAATGAAAAAGAGCTTAAAATTGTAATTGATACATTGTAATTGAACATTTAAAAATTAAATGTAATGTAATGTAATGATAATGGGTAGGGACAATGCCCTTGCGCACTGCAACCTAGTAGGTTTATTGTGCCCCTTGAATCATTTGGTGTTTTATGTGCTCAGGTATAGAATCAGACCTTTCTGCGATATTTGCATCAGGTCCTCATCACCGAGAATATGTTTCACTAGAAACTTTGCACGTCTGTGTGCCAGGGCTGGGCAGTTTATGATGACGTGTTCCATTGTTTCATCGACCTCATTGCAGTATCTGCATGTTTTGTCGATGACCAAGCCTAGCTTGTATAGGTGGTAGTTACAAGAATAGTGGCCGGTTAGGGCGCCACATAGGATTTTGAGGTGTCTTCCGCAGCCGCCGTGGCTCAGTTGGTTAGTGCGTTGGACCGCGAGTCGAAGGCAGCAAACCGCAGGTTCAAATACTGCCTGTAATAACACCTAACAAAAAAATAACGGGAAAACTCGTTTTCTCTTTCGGTGGCTGTCCTCTCAGCTGGAAATGGCAAACCTCTGAGAGCAAAAATTGCCTATGATAAAGCTCCCAACCTGGCGTTCGGAACCGGCATAAAAACTGTAGGTCCCTTCTACCCGCGTACAAATTCACACGCACAACACGGGTGGTTGCGGGAAGCTAGGCCTTAGTCTCGCGTAAGCGGGCTGTCGTGCCAGTCAATTATTATTAATTACTAGCTGACCCGGCGAACTTCGTCCCGCACGAAATTTGTTGTTTTTTTATAATGAAATAGGCGAGATGGCGAATCAATGGCGATGTGGCAAATGGCAAATTGACGAAGAAAACCAACTAAAGGAAGAGGAGGGAGCTACTGATTAACGCAATCGAGGCCCGTAAATAAGCAATGGTGCTGCTAAGTTTCAGTAAAGAAATGGATAGCGCTTGAACAATATTTAAGTTATATTGGCAGGGCCACGGCCCCTTATTCAATATCCGCACAATGCCCTCTGTCGAAAGAGAAAATGGTAGGTTCGTACTAAGTGTCATTGCTGAGCGACTTATAGTTCAGCGAAATATTTGGGTCCCAACAAATGTGCCACGCCCCTTGTCCAACGCTTATAAAAACTTACCAGTAGAATGACCCATCTATGGGACGACGGGGCACTAAATTTCAGTGTTTTACGACTTACAACTTCAAAGATATTCTCTATTAAAAATTTGGTTTGTATGGGCAGTGCCACGCCCCCTTGTTCAATACCCTCATCATTCCCTCTGTCGAAGGATATGAATAAATGGTAGGTTCGTACTAAATTTCATTGCTGTGCGACCTATAGTTCAGCGGAATATTTGGATCACAAAAAATGTGCCACGCCTCTTGTCCAACGCCCACCAAATCTTACCAGTAGAATAACTCATCTATGGGACGACGGGGTACTAAATTTCAGTGTTGTACGACTAACAATTTCAAAGATATTCTAAATTAATGATATGGCTTGTATGGGCGGTACAACGCCCCCTTGTTCAATACCCGCACCATTCCCTTTGTCGAAAGATATAAATAAATGGTAGGTTCGTACTTAGTTTCATTGCTGTGCGAATTATAGTTCAGCGAAATATTTGGGTCACAAAAAATGTGCCACGCCCCTTCTTCAACGCCTATCAAAATTTAACAGTAGAATGACACTTCTATGGGAGGATGTCAAACAAAATTTCAATGCTGTGCGAATTACAATTCCGAAGCTATTCCATATAAAAGATTTTAGTTGTATGGGCGGAGCCACGCCCTCTTGTTAAATACCCGCCCCATTCCCTCTGCCGAAAGATATGACTAAATGGTACGTTCGTACCAAGTTTCATTGATGTGCGACTTACAGTTCTGCTGAAATGTTGGGTCATAAAAAATGTGCCACGCCCCTTGTTCTTTTCCTGAATTTTCTTTGCTATAAACCTCGCACAGCCCGAGACCTTTCCAACGAATGCAAAACCGTGGAAATCGGTTCGTGCGTTCTGGAGTTATAGCGTCAGGAAGGAAAACCCGACTTATTTTTATATAGTAGATTATTCTGCTGAGAAGTGTAGCAGATTTGGCTCGTTTTGTGTTGAAGTTTAGGAATCTTTTCGAGTGTCGTAGTCCCTCAATATTATTCCAGTATCTTTGTTTTTGCCACTGAATCCACTTGTGGATGTCCTGTTTTAGGTCGGTTTTACCGAATCCAAACATCGGGCTCGGCGCTATAAATGGGCTTTCTGCACCATTTTTTGCTTGTGTATCTGCCCTTTCATTGCCATCATGACCCTCATGCCCAGGAATCCAGACAAGCACAATCCTGTTCTGGGTCCCTAGGGCGTTGAGTTCCTTGTGGCATTCAAGCAGGATTTTTGATGTGTAGGAGTAGCTGTCAAGGGCTTTTAGAACTGACAGGCTATCCGAAAGTATAGTGAGCTTTGTTCCTTGAGGGTGCGTTTTAGCAATTGTTCGGACTGCCTCATATATTGCATAGAGTTCAGCTTGAAATATTGAGGTGTTGTAGCTCATCGGAAGGGCTAAGTTGACCCCAGGGCCCACAACTCCAGCTCCTACACCCCAAGGTGTTTTAGAGCCATCGGTGAACCATTTCTGAGAGTCCTCTTTTAGCCATTTCGGGTTGTTGTCCCACTGTTCCCTAGTCGGAAAGTCAATTATATATTTCCTTGTTAGGCTGAGATGCGGTTTCATGAAGTCAAGGTAAGATGATTTGTGGAGGGTATCCTCTATTTGTTTTAAAATTGCCAAGTGACCCGTAAGGTTACCCTGTTTGAGTAGGTTATGTCTATATAGCGTGAGTGCACTTGAGATTGCTTCCTCTTGGATGGCTATATGGAGCGGTGTTAGATCGAGTAAGGCCTCCATGCCGGCAGTTGGGGTTGTTTTCATTGCTCCCGTAATGCTAAGCCATGCAAACCTTTGAACTCTGTTTAATCTTTTTATTGTTGTGCTCTGGTTGGTTTTGCCCCACCACACTAGAGCACCGTAAAGTATGGTGGGTCTTACCATTTGTGTGTACGCCCAGGATGTCATACGGGGTGAAAGACCCCAAGATTTACCCAGTAATTGCTTAGTGGTCCATAACGATTTCGTTGCTTTTTTAAGGACTGTGTTTAAATGCGGTTCCCAAGTGAGTTTTTGATCTAGGGTAACTCCTAGATACTTGACCTCAGCCTTAACGGGTACAGTTATATTGTTTATTTTTAGTGTAGGAAGATTGAACTTCCGTTTTCTTGTAAATGGAACGATGGTAGTTTATTGGGGTTTATTGATAGCCCCTCACTACTGCACCAGTTCCAGGTTTCGTTTAGGGCGTTTTGCATGAGGTCGCACAACGTGCCTTCATGCGTACCCTTTGTTATTACTGCTAGGGCATCCGCGAAGCCTATAATTTTATGTCCTTTGGAATTTAGTAATTTCACTAATTCATCAACCAGTATAGACCATAATAAGGGAGATAAAACCCCACCTTGTGGGCAGCCTTTTACTACGTTGATGCTTAGTACTGCGGGCCCTAACTTAGCGGTTATTACCCTTTGATTAAGCATGCTGCATATCCATTTGGTAACCGTGTGATTTGTCCCTCTATTGGAGAGGGCTGATACCATAGATTGGAAGTTAGCGTTGTCAAAGGCGCCCTCTATGGCCATAAATGTACATAGGGCTATGCCTTTTGCATCGAGTGCTTTTTCTTTATCAGTCACCAAGGAACTCAGTGCTGAGATAGTCGATTTGTTCTTTTGATATGCAAATTGATATTTGTGTAGTGGAGTTTGTAATAGTACCTCTTCCCTTATGTAGAGGTCTATAAGCTTTTCCATTGTTTTTAGCATAAACGATGAGAGGCTGATGGGCCTGTAGAATTTGGGGGAGTCTGGTGGTTTTTTGCCCCCTTTAGGTATAAATATAACCCTTACCTCCCTCCAGATTTTTGGAATATAACTGAGTATAATACTGGCTCTGTAGATTAGAACCATTTTTTTAATTAGTTTATCCGTGCCCCTTGAGAGGAGTGCCGGAAATATGTGGTCTGCTCCTGGCGATTTGTAGGGCTTAAATGAGTTGATCGCCCATTTTACCCTGTCAAAGCTAATAATTTTTTTAGCTATAGTATCAACTGGCCTAGCCTGCACAGGTGAGATAATTTCAGGAGTACATTGACTCCCTTCCCCTATCTTGCACTCTGGGAAGTGAGTTCTTAGAAGAAGTTCTAGAGTGTCTCCGAATGAGTTTGTTAGGGTACCATTAGGGTCCCTTAAAGTGCCTATGGGATTAGTATGTCCTTTGGACAGGGTACGTTTGATTCTGGCTGTTGCCGGAATGTCCCCCAGATCCTCGCAGAATTTTTTCCAAGATCTTCTTTTGGAATCTCTTATTTCCTTATTGTACTTTGTAAGGGCTTTCCTATAGTTATCCCAGAAGTTAGTACTTTTGGCCTTATTGAATTCTTTCCTAGCCAATTTACGAAGTTGTGCCAGATTGTTGTTCCAACATGGGACAATCTTCGTGGAGGTCTTAGTTTTGAGTGGACAGCAATCATGGTACGAGTTTGTGAGTACGTCAGTTATGTATACAACTTATCTGTCTAGTTCATCTGTTGTCGTAATGAAGTGATTGTGCCTGTCATTTTTGTTGAGATATTTTCTGTATATCTCTTCCAGTCTGTCCATTTTAGGCTACGGTAGAGTGAGACACTCTTTGTCGGCCCTTCTATATTAAAGAAAATATACCTATGATCCGACATTGAGTCCTCTCCTGAGACTCTCCAGTTTTGAATCAGATCATAGGATTTGTTAGTGATAAGAGTTAAATCTAGTACCTCTTGTCGTATGGCATTTACAAATGTCGGTATTTTACCTTTATTTGCAATTGCCATATTACTGGTTAATAAATAGTCAAGGAGTAACTCACCTCTACTGTTTGTATCCGTACTAGCCCATACTACGTTGTGGGCATTGACATCACAACCTATGATAAGGTTTTTACCGTGGGCTCTGCAGTGGTCCACAAACATTTAAAAATTACATAAGATCCAATATATTTTCTAAAGGAGTGCCCGCAGTCGACCGCCTATTTAAAGTAAAATTAGTTAGTGGGGAGAATTTAACAAATCAAAAAAGTAGTTTTATTGTCCTCCACAGAGAAACGACATTTTTTATACTGCCCGGTCTAAAAAGCTTCGATGGTATTGTTTGATATGATTTTTTAAAAGAAATCGGGGCTAAAATTTATATTCAGAATGTCAAAATGGAGTAGAACACTTGCAACACACCCGCCGCCAACAAGTAAACACGTTGTTAGTAGACGATTTCACAGTTTCTTCTTAGGCCGATGTTATGCTGCCGGTCAAATGATCGTCGGTCACGTCACTTTTTACGCTCTCGTTTTAATTTCTCTACTCCGTGCCGAAAGCATGTTATGCTGACGGTCATTTGATCGCCGGTCACCACTACGATTTTCGCTTACTTTTACTACTTTTTCCGCACTTTTAAAATGTAAAATTCTTTTTCGCGCTTGCATCGGTCTGAATAGCACACATTTCTAAAGGGATTCCTGCTCCTGGAACATTGTTATCAGCGCTTCAGTATTTGATTGGCCCGAAATTTCTGGCATTCTGAGCTAATAATTTATACATGAAATTAATATAATACGTGTGTGAAAGTATCACAATATTTGTTTACCATTTAAATTTCCATTTTTCTTTCTTCTTTTTCACCGAAAACACAAATATAAACACACGCTAGTGATGAGGGTTGCTACCAACCCTTTTTTTGCTTATTGCATACACATTTTCACCAAAAGGGAACACATTTGTTCCCAAAACACAACTATTGTGAATAATCTCACGACGCAACACTGATTTGATCGTTTGATTTGGCATCGAAAGCCTCATCATCCGATGATCGGTTCAAATTTTATCCGCTCGCTCGCTCTCCCAATTTTCTCTTTTACATTGAAACAACAACAACTTTATCCGTGATTGTGATCCGTGACCGGCAGCATAACATCGGCCTTACGGACATGAATAATTCAAATAAATGATTTCCGATAATAAAGATGCTTTCACAGAACCCGACCGAGCAATACCATATAATACAGAAGTCATTGCAACAATAAAAACAAACACCGAACACCCTAGTTATTTACTCAAGAAACTGAGGATGGTCATCGACTATAGAAAGATCAATAATTACACCACAGCTGACAGATATCCCATCCCCGATCCCCCCAACTTAAGGAAATGAAAATGTTTCATTACTTTGGATCTTAAATCTGGTTTTCACCAGATAGTTTTGAAGGAAAACAATGGACAAAAAACTGCATTTAGTATTAACAACGAGAAGTATGAATTTTGCCTTAAAAACGCCCCCATCTTTCAGCGCACAATCAACGATATCCTGCAAGAACACATAGGCGTCATCTGCCACGTCTATATACATATATGACATCATTATATTCTCGCCAGATGAAAAATCTCATTTAGAAAATATAGCTACAATTTTGGCCAAGCTTAAGAATGCGGGAATGCGTGTATCTTAGAGAAGTCAAAGTTTTTCAAAATCAAGACCGAGTTTCTAGGGTTTATGGTGTCACAGCAAGGAATCTGCACATGTCCAGATAAAATTCATGATATCTTAAACTATGCTACGCCACAGACACTTCGAGCATTGCGCTCATTTTTAGGTCTATCTGGATACTGCAGGAGGTTTATCAAAGATTACGCCAAAATAGCCAAGCCGTTAACTGAATATCTATGCGGTGATAACGGTCATATAGGAAAGAAAGCATAGAAAGTTTACTTTAGACATAAAAGCATTGGAAGCATTCCAGAAACTTAAAGAAATTCTCGCATCGAACGAGAACGAGTCCTATTGGCTCATCCAGACTACAAGAAGCCTTTTGACCTAGCAACCGATGCATCTTCTATGGTGCTGGGAGCCGTTCTTTCTCAAGAAGCCAAGCCCATCACTATGATTTCCCAAACTTCATCGAAAACTGAACAGAACTATGCTACTACTGTGTACAAAGAATACCCGGAATTTGTTTATAATTCAAAAAATCTTTATTTATTCTTCCAAATCAATTTCATCGCCTTCAAAGTAGTCCCCCCCCCCCCCCCATGCAATGCACTTATACCAACGGACTTTCCAATCTTCGAAGCATGCCAAATAGTCACCTTCCGGTATGGCCTTCAATGCGCGCGGCGATTCACGTTGAATCTCTTCAATCGATTCAAAACGGTGTCCTCGAAGTGGTCTTTTGAGTTTGGAGAATAGCCAGAAGTCACAAGGAGCTAAATCAGGCGAATACGGTGGCTGTGGAACGATATGAGTTGGTGAAATGCTCACGAAGAACCAATGCCGTGTGAGATGGTGCATTATCGTGATGCAAAAACCAAGAGTTGTCTCTCCATAAATCCGGCCTCTTTTTGCGAATAGCTTCACGCAAACGACGCATAACGCTCAAGTAATATTCCTTGTTGACAGTTTGGCCCGGCGGAAGGAACTCATAATGCACAACACCACGATAATCGAAGAAACCGAATTCCGGGTATACACAGTAGTACACAGTAGTACAAAGGAAAGAGAATTATTAGCTATTGTTTGGACTCTAAAGGCTTTAAGGCACTACCTTTACGGTATAACTGGCATAAATATACTCACTGATCATCAGCCCTTGACTTTTGCCATTTCGGATAAAAATCCAAATTCGAAAATAAAGAGATGGCTTTTATTTGGTGAAGAATTTGCCTCTAAATTTCATTAGAAGTCCGGAAAAGAGAACGACGATACATTTTTAATCTATCCAGAGCCGAGAGCACCGGAGAAACAGTGCATAGCGAGATTTCACTCACAGGAGCTATTCAATCTACAAAATTTCCAGTCAACCAGTTTAAAAGCCAGATTATTTTGACAAAAACAAATCACAGCTTCAAAGGTAGAACAATTATATTTCGGAAGTTCTGGCGGTCTTCAATAATAAAATGTCTTACGGAATCCATTAACCCATATACAGTTAATGCAATACTATGTGATTTACAAACCCTAGCGGAAATTCAACACCCAATAGGTTTCCTTCCTATCCGTTAAGTTTATCCACACTACAGTATAAGCCTAGGCGTATACGGAAACGCAGGCCGCGCAACACAGCGCAGCGAAAATTAAACTTTGTGAGGCAGAAAATATGTGAACTGCGTATACGAATCTCGTAAAACCAGCACACGTGTTCCGTATTCATTCCATAAACCCAGCAATACGAGTTATTTGTCTGAATTAGACTTTGAAATAGAACCTATATAATATAATATGGGTGTTGTTGGGTCACCGATTGGGAAACGCTGACCCAAGACTTTTTTTATAATTTGTTATCTCTTTCTTCCTACCTGCTTTATGTTAAGCTTAGTGCACATACATATTACATACATAATTGGTTATTCCTCTTTATGCTTTATCCTCATGTTTTTGCATTGCTGTCTCATTGCATTGAATTGTAATAAATTAGTTCTAAGGAGACCACCGCCTGAAACGCATCGTTTTTTAATCGCCTTATTTAAATCACCCCACAACCAGTTTCTATCGCGTTTCTTATAAAGTCGCGAGGTTAAGGAAAACGCTCCTTGACTCTACATTTTTTGGCGCCCAACGTGGGGCACGATCTAAATAAATTGTTTTTTCCTCTTAAATAAATATTTGATACATTTTGTAATTCGCGGAAATCGCGCTGCGGTAAGCAAATTGTAGCAGCTCATCGTTGGTGGTCATCGCTGGACTCTTCATCGTCGAGGAAACTTTCATCCATTCAACATCTTTGGAGTCTCATCATCTTCTTTGGCAAAGGTGACCTTCGCTGTCTCAGGCCAACTCGCTTCGACCTCCAAAGGTTCTTCATCGCGCGAAACTTCCAACAACAACTTGCTCAGCAACAGTTACCTATAAATTACTGTTGGCTCTGCTGCGCTGCATTTTACAGCTTGGTGCTGCGCTGCCCTAACCGTCGCTCGCTCGCTGCGCTTACGCCGCCGCTCCGCTACACTTAGCGGTGCACTCACATAAATCTTTCGTCGCTTCACTCTCATTTGGTCTGTTCACTTTACCGCTATAGCTATTGCTGCTATTTGGTTGCGCTACACTTCTTCGTAGGCTCTATCAGTTCAACACATCACAAATACATGCTTCAAGATGAGTTTAGAAGAGCTCAAACAACAGCGCTCTAATATTAAAAAGAGCATAACTCGAATCAAAAATATTGTTGAAGGAGGCGCAAAAGGAGAAGGTAAAGTGCTGTCCGTGCCAGAATTGAAATGCCGCTTAGGAATACTATAGGCATACTTCAAACAAGTTCTCACACTTCAAACTGGCATTGAAAAACTTGACTCCGAGGATAATGCTCGGCCCGATTTGGAGGATTTGTAGTTCGAAATTGCCGCACTTAAAGCTCCCATCTTTCAGCGGGAAATATTCTGAATATCGCAATTTTATCACGTCATTCAAACAAATTATTGACCGTGAGCTGACCCTGTCAAATATAAAAAAGTTTAATCACATGCGTAAGTGCCTCCAAGGTCAAGCGCTTGAAACAGTTAACGCTTTCCAAGTCAGCAACGAAAACTATCCCAAAGCTTTGGAAAGGCTGAATGCCCGCTTTGACAACGCTACGCTTATTTTCCTAGAAAATATAGCATCACTCTTCGAACTGCCATCTGTTTCAAAAACTACTGGTTATCAATTACGCAATCTTATCGACAACGCTTCAGCTATTTATGGTTCTCTTTTGTACCTTGGCTCTGAAAAAGGAATCTCACAAGCCATGCTCATATACTTGGTTCTTAAAAAGGCTGATGAGGAAACCAAACGTAAGTGGAAAGAATCTTTGGACTTTAAGAAATTGCCATCATGGGAAGTCTGCACTACCGTTTTGGAGAGACATTGCCAATATTTGCAATCACTTTATTGCAACCATGCTCCGGTCTCTAGTGATAGCAACAACAATGGCAAACTTTCAAAGGCTAAAAAGCAACAAAAAGGCTACTCATTTGCTTGCTCAAATTCGCCGTGCTCATTCTGCTCCAGCATGGATCATAAAATCGTCTACTGCGATCGCTTTAAGGCTCTTACCATTGATCAACGTTTTGAACATGCAAAGAAATCTGCATCAATTTTTATTTTTGCATCAATTGTCTCACGAAAGGACACCAGATCTCACGTTGCCCATCATCGCGTAGGTGTAAATTTTGCTCCCGACAGCACCATAGCTTGCTGCATGGGAACCATTCTGCAAATGCTGCAGAACACTCCGTACACCCCACGCTTCAAACAACATTGGAAATGCCCAAGGCATTTACCTCTCGCGAAGCCGCTGTGCATACGCATATTCATGACTCGCCTATGGATCACATCATTCTCGCCACTGCCATGATTCTTGTTCGTGATGCCTCAGGTAGCTACAGACTTGGGAGAACTTTGCTGGACTCTTGCTCTCAAGTCAACTTCATAACGGACGACTTTTCCCAGAAGCTGCAACTACCAAGAGGTAAGCACAATCTTGCGATTTATAGAATCGGAAATACGTCAACTAATGTTAAATTCAAAACTTCCACCACTATAAAATCGCGGATTTGAGCTTCCACTGACATTCTGCGTCACATCACACATCGCTTACCAGCCAGAGGCAAAAATAGATATCTCGTCATGGAACATTCCTCCAAACGCTGAACTTGCTGACGAGCAATTCAACAAATCAAAGCGCGTTGATTTGCTTCTAGGGACAGAAAGTTTCTTCAGCTTGCTTTCCGTGGTACAGATTAAGCTTGGCGATAATTTACCTGTCCTCCAAAAGACGTTATTAGGCTGGATTGTTTCAGGCCGATATCAGCGGCCGCCTAGCCCTCGTATATCGACATGCATGCTGGCTTGTGATGATTCATTGGATGCAAAGTTGGAACGCTTGTGGAAATTAGAAGAAGTTTCTGCTCCTGTGGATATGTGGACTCGTGAACAACACAGTTGTGAGCGTTTGTACATTGACACAGTTTCTCGACATCACGATGGCAGAATCGTAGTTAGTTTGCCATTCAAAGATGATAGTCCTAGTTGCTTAGGACATTCTTACACTACAGCACTGCGCATATTTGTCTCACAAGAACGTCGTTTATCCCGTTCACCTGATCTCAAGATGCAGTATGTTGCCTTCATGGATGAATATGAGAAGTTGGGTCACATGAGCATCGTAAGTAATCCTAACCTTAATGAGTCACATTATTATATCCCGCATCATTGCGTATTGAAGCCCACTAGCACAACTACTAAACTGAGAGTTGTTTTTGATGCATCCTGCCGCACTACGTCGCAAAAATCTCTCAATGAGATTCAGATGGTTGGACCAACTTTACAAAGCGAGCTTTTCATGCTTCTTCTTCGTTTTCGTTTATATCGCTTTGCGCTCACCGCTGACATTGTAAAAATGTATAGACAGGTACTTATGGCTCTAAAGGATCGCAAGTATCAATACATTCTTTGGAGAAGTTCACCCACAGAAGAAATTCGCACTTATCAACTCAATACTGTCACTTACGGTATGGCTGCTGCACCATATCTTGCTGTGCGAAGTCTCATTTACTTGGCCGATCAGTATGCATCACAATTCGAACTTGGCTCAAATGTTGTTAAGGCCTCGTTTTACGTGGATGGCCTGCTGTGTGGTGCTGATACTATCGCTGAACTATCTCGCATCAAGCACGAAGTGACGAACCTCCTAAGATTAGGTAAATTCGAACTAGCAAAATGGCATTCTAATCTTCAGGAATTCAGAGATGATAAAACACCTAAGGATCTGAACCTCGATACCTCAATTACTAGCGCACTTGGCCTGAACTGGGATCAAGACAAAGATTGTTTCCTCTTCTCGTTTCATCAAAAATCGGATCACACTGACCCAGTTAGGTAGGTAGGTAGCAGCGACTGCGTGCTCTCAGAGCACACTCAAGTAGCACTATGTGCCGTTTTGTTGTCGCCTCCTCGACTGGGTCTTCCCTGCGTGGGAGAAAATACTGGGCTCTAAAGCCAACCCGCATCGTCCAAATAGGACTTGATGCATTTTAGTCTTATTTCAGACAGATCAGCTAGAGAGCTAATCAGATTGTTCCCCAAGGAATTTAGTCTTTTAAGGGAGTGTTCCCGGGTAGAATGCCGATTTTAGACTGTTTTTCAAAAAAACAGGAGCTACACTGGAGCTACAAGGCAACATGCAATATTCTGGTTTTTTGCTTGTTGTTCCTTATTATTTGGAGAACAGAAACTCATATTTGTGTCAAACAATTTTATTTTCTAAGTACAAATTTTCAGTGGTCAATGTGACCTTGTTTTCACTGCTGGCCGATAATAAATTTCGGGAACCAGTAATCTGAAACAGAAATGGGTATGCAATTATTAATCTGCAACAAATTCCGCGGATGCTAAACCACAGTTTTAGTCAAAATGTTGATTAGAAACAAAATGGCGGCCATATGAAAAAAAATTGTCCAGTTTTGCCACCTTTTTTTACCTTTAGAGTGCTTGAAAATATATTTAACAATAATTTTTTGATGAAAACTTTGGTTTAGCATCCAATGAAAACTATCTAGAACATTTTCCCAAAATTTCAAGTCGATACCTCTCATAGTTGCTGAGAAAAATTATCGGCCAGTACAAAAAATGTGGTTTCGAGAAAAACGCGTTTAAAGTATCATGCGCAATGTATCAGCGGAGCAAAAAGAGCTGAGATTACTTCAATTAACATGCAAAAAAGTGGGTACTGAGTATGCGGATTGAAAAACGACTTTGGGGGGTGATAGTATATAGTATAAGGTACAATAAAACGCCAAAAAAAAAAATCGATTTTTTCAAACTTCTACCCAGGAACACTCCCTTAAATGCTAAGGCAGGGCAGCCGCAGAGGAAGTGTTCGAGTGTCTCACTCTCGTTGGTTTCTCTGCAGCTTCTGCAAAAGGGGTTGTGGGGGATTCCCAATCTCGCTGCGTGTAGGCCAATTGGCCAGTGACCCGTGATTACGGCTGTTAGCCTAGAAACATTCCTACGAGAATTTAGCAGCAGATCGTTGGTTCTGTGGGAATTGTAGCGTGGCCAGATCTGTTGAGCCACTCTGCAGCTGGAAAGATTTCTCCACTTACTATCCGCTTTCCTCAGGAAATAATCCTTTATCTGTTTTAGCCTTGCACTTAAAGGCGGTGCCACCCTTTCGGGCTGTGAGTCCATGGCGGATCCCACCTTTGGCCAACTCGTCAGCTGACTCGTTTCCGCTGATACCCGCGTGACCGGGTATCCAGCAGATGGTAAGATCCACCTGGTCGCCCACCAACCCTAGCAATTATTTACAGTCTCTGACCAGTTTAGATTTCACTATGGGCTTGGTGAGTGCCTTGATGGCTGCTTGGCTGTCTGAAAAGATGAAAACATCCCTACTCTGGATTTCTTGCTGTAGGAGAATCCTGCAGGCTTCTGTTATTGCAAAGACTTCCGCTTGAAAGACGCTGCAGAAATCCGGTAAGTGAAAAGCTTTTTCCACTACCAGATCCCTGGAGTAAACACCTGCCCCAACACCACAGTCCATCTTTGAACCGTCTGTGTATAGGGAGGTTTCTACGTTTGTAAAAACGGTTGCGTAACGCTCCCATTCCCTTCTGGAGGGAAAGAGCGTGGAAAACCTAACACCAAAGTCGGCACATTCTTTGGTGTAGTCCGTATCCCCCCTTAGGTCCGTCGGAACCTTCGTGAGGATGTTACTGTGTCCGTAAGGTCTTTCCGCCCATTGAGATGATTCTCTCAGTCTCAATGAGCTAGAAGCGGCGGTCCGTCTAATAAAAGATTCAATCGGCAGCAGATGAAGAAGCGTATTTAAAGCATCAGAAGGGCAGGACCTCAAGGCCCCCGTGATCCCGACACACGCCGCCCTCTGCACTGCATTAAGTCTATTGACGTTGTGGTTCTTCTCTAACGCCGGCCACCACACCAGTGCTCCGTACGTGAGAATTGGTCGAACTATCGCTGTATAGGTCCAACGCACCATCTTCGGTTGTAGGCCCCATTTTTTACCGAAGAGTCTGCTGCACGAGTAGTACGCTACCAGTGCTTTTTTTGCCCTCTCCTGTATGTTAGATTTCCAGCTAAGTTTGGTGTCTAATATGACTCCAAGATATTTAGCTTCTGAGGATAGCCTGAGCTCGCTACCGTTGAGCTTTGGCAGTCGATATGGGGGAACTTTGTACTTTCTTGTAAACAGTAGCAGCTCTGTTTTGGTAGGATTAATCCCCAGCCCGCACCGAGCGGCCCAGATGCTCAGAGTCCTCAGAGCAGCCTCCAAGATGCCACTAATTGTATCTAGGAAGGGCCCTGTCACCATAATGATGATGTCGTCGGCGTACGCAATCACCTTGACCCCACCTCGGTTAAGAGTCATTAGTATGGGGTTCAAGGTAATTAGCCATAGCAATGGAGATATTACCCCTCCTTGGGGTGTCCCCCTCTTTGCATATCGTGTGATACTCGAGTTGCCGAGTTCCGCCTGGATCTGTCTGCTACTTAGCAGAGCCGAAATCCACGAACAGATGCAACCCTGGACCTGTAGGTCTATCAGGGAGTTAACTATGGCTTCCTTATCCACGTTATTAAATGCTCCTTCAATGTCAAGAAACGCCGCCAGGGTATATTCTTTAAATGACAGAGATCTCTCTACGGTCCTCACGACCTCGTGCAGAGCAGTCTCGGTGGATTTACCTTTCGTGTATGCATGCTGAGCCGTGGATAGATGGTTCTCTTCCAGGCTTCCTCTTATATACGTGTCCAGTACGCGCTCGAGCGTTTTTAACACAAACGAAGTCAGGCTATTTGGCCTAAAGTCCTTCGGAAGGACATGTCTTCTTTTGCCTGCCTTTGGTATGTATACCACCCTGGCTTTCCGCCATGATTTGGGTACATAATTCAGTGCTATGCAGCTAACAAAGAGCTCTCGAAGCCAGTCCATCGCGCCTTCCCCCATTCTTTGTAGCATGATGGGCAGAATTCGGTCTGGACCGGGACTTTTGTATGGAGAAAAGGAGCCGATAGCCCAGCGGGTCACCTCCCTAGAGATCACCTTCTGGGCGACCGCTCTCGCCCTAGGGCTCCGAACTGGTAGCACCCTGGGTGCGGTCACAGCGCATTCGGGGGAAGTGAGTGGACGTTAAGAGTTCCAATGACTCTGCCACTGATTCCCCGTGGCTGTCCCATCCGGCCTGTGTAAAAGCGTCGGGGGTGAATATCCCTTGGCAAGAGCTTTACTTAGCCTGGCCGTTACGTTCTCAATCGAAGAACAGAAGTTTTGCCAGGACTGCCTCTTGGCAGATCCAATAGCTCGTTTGTATTTGCGCAGACATTCCCTGTATGGCTGCCAAACCTTGGTCCTGTAGGACTCATTAAAGACTCTCCTGGTCTCCCTCCTCAACTCAGAAAGCTCCGTGTTCCACCACGGTGGAATTGGTTTCCTTTCGTGACGAATCGGACAAGATTGGTCAAATGCCCTAGTAAGAGTTTTTTCGAGCCGATTTGCTCTCTTCTCTAACTCGGATATAGAGCTAATGCTTGATTTTGGGAACCTTAGGAATTGGGACCTCACGATTCTCTGGTATCTGTTCCAGTCCGTCTTCCGTGGGTTCCTAAACTTTTTTGGAGTACACACCGGTGTGTCAACACTGAACATGATATATTTGTGGTCCGAGAAAGACTTTTTGTCGACTTTTTGTCCAACCCTCAATGTTCAAATTCGTCTGGTCGAGTAGCAGAGTTACGTCGAGTACTTCCTCCCACCCCTGAAAGCTCTCTGAGCTCGGGAAGGTGAAGGTAGGAGAGTTACCCAAGTTGCAGACACTAAGGTTATGATCTAAGATAAAATTGAAGAGAGACTCACCCCTTTCGTTGTCCTCGCTGCTGCCCCAAAGTGTGTGCCTGGCGTTAGCATCACACCCCAGCAGCAAGTCACATTTGGCGTTGCGGGCTGCCTCCACTAATATCCGCACCTCCGCTGGTGGTGCCGGTTTGTCGTGGGCCATGTATGATGCCGCCACCATTAGGGGTTGCCCTCGCGCGTCCGTGAGCCTCACAACGACGAGGTCATCACTACTCAGGCTGCAACATAGAAAAGCGTTAATATGTTTCTTAGCTAATATGCAGGCTCTAGGTGTACCTGAAGAGACCCTGTACAGAAGACTGTACCCATGGATGCTTAGGCCCTTCACCGTGGAGTCTCTGACCCAGGGCTCCTGCAGGATGCAGAGGTCCACGTTCTCCTCGCTGAGGAGAACAGACAGGTTGTCTGAAGCACACTTCGAGTGCTTCAGGTTCACCTGCACCACCCTAAGCATCTTTACCGGGGTTTTCCTTGTCATCCAGCGCCAGGTCGTCCAACAACTTGTTGGTGTCTTCCACCTCATCTGGATTAAGGGCCGGTATGTCATCTTGACCAGTACCCGCGTCGGATGTCCAGACACGGATTCTGGCCTTTCTGATGCCATACCTCAGCTTTCCATCAGCCTTTTCGATGGCCTCAGCACTCTCTGGGTTGATCAGGACCACGAACGTCTGGCTGTTTTTCGAGGGTTCCTCCGCCTTAATGATGACCCAGTCATCCATAGGCACCTCCGGGTTCTACAGAGCGAGTGTCTCCACTATTCTCGCATGGTCAGTCTGCCCCTTAGGCAACCAGATGCGCGCCCTCGGTCTCTTGAGGATCTCGCTGGCCGATACTAGTCTGAGCTTCAGACCCTCCCAGGCGTCGCTGATCTTAGCGACGCACTCCAGCAAGAATACCCTCGAGGCCTCGCCGTCACATCTAATCACCCGATGGTCCCTGACCACGTCCGAACAGTCGAAACTGGGGATAGAACCCAGTTACAAAGCGCTCAATTCTTTCTATCGCATCTTCATTGTTTGACCCACTCGGAATTCTAGCTACAGTCATAATTTCAGCTAAAATTATTCTTCAAGAATTATGGTTGCTTAAAATTGAATGGGATGAATCTGTCCCACAAAATCTTCATTCTACTTGGACAAATTTTCTCCCCAGTTTGTCCCACCTTCCATTGATTACCACTCCACGATATTGCTTATAATCTAATTTCGAGTCTTTGCAGCTACACGAATTCTGCGATTCGTCGATACGCGCATATGGTTGCGCTATTTATACTCGAGTGGTGGACAAGACTGGCAAAGTTTGCGTAAACCTTCTTACAGCGAAATCAAGATTCGCACCGAAAAAACAATCACTACTAAAACTTGAACTTTGCGGTGCTTTACTCCTGGCCAGGCTAATGGATAAAATAAAGTCCATCTTTTGTAATCATATTTACGAAATTTATCTTTGGACAGATTCGCAGATTGTTTTACACTGGCTCAAGGTACACTCAGCTACACTCTCAACTTTCGTCGGGAATCGTGTGTCCGAGATACAGGACCTGACAGCAAGTGCAAATTGGAGACATGTACCAATCCATTCAAATCCTGCTGACATCGTTTCAAGAGGGAGCACAGGGGAAGAGATTGTCGAATCTATGTGGTATTGTGGCCCACCCTTTCTCTACAAGGCAATGCATGACTGGCCCAGAAACAAATGCAACGAAATAGATATGGATGTTGTTGAAGCGGAAAAGAGGAAGTCAGCTTTTAAGATCGAACTGTCAACAAATCATCTTCTCGATATAATTAACCAATGCAGTTCCTATATTCGCAGCATTCGAATAATTGCTTGGATGTTTCGTTTCTACAATAACGCATACAAATGTTCAAAGAGCGAACGCAATATAGAACCTCTTTCCGCGCAGAAATTGCACCATGCTTCAGATTGCATTATATGGAATATACAGCAAACACATTTCGCTGAGAATATTCGTCAGCTGAAGAAAGAGCAAACAGTAACTGGTCCACTTCGGTTTCTTAACCCGTTCATCGATTCTTCTGGAAAATTCCCGTTGCTGAAAGTTGGTGGTCGACTTGAATTAGCGGAGCTACCTGACAATCGTAAACACCCTGTTTTTTGCCCGGACGAATTCACATTTAATTCGTCATGCGCTACGTTCGGTACTTACATCTCAAAAACTATCACGCTGGCCCAAAGGCCTTGATATCATTAATTCGTCTCGAATTTTCGATTGTGAATGCAAATGTCAGGCGTGTCGTCAAAGGCTGTATTCATTGCGTGCGGTATAAACCAAAACTATTGCAGCAAATGATGGGGAATCTTCCTGTAGAACGTCTAACGCCATCACGCCCCTTTGCCCGCTGCGGTGTCGATTTCTGTGGTCCTGTCAATGTATACCTGCGTATCAGAGGCAAAACGCCATATAAGGCCTACATCGCAATCTTCATATGTCTTGCCACCAAAGCAGTGCATATTGAGTTGGTGTCAGATCTCTCGACAGATGCCTTCCTTGCTTCGCTCAAATGACTCATCGGGCGAAGAGGCTTGCCAACCGACATCTTCTGCGACAATGCAACGAATTTTGTTGGCGCAAACAACAAACTTGCTGACTTGAAGGCATTCCTGTTTCACAAGGGGCATCAAGATGTCATCATTAAGTATTGCGCTAACGAATTTATTAATTTCAATTTTATCCCACCTAGAGCTCCTCATTTCGGCGGTATTTGGGAAGCTGCTGTGAAGTCAGCTAAAGGTCATCTGAATCGCAGCCTGATGAACGCTAAACTTACGTATGAGGAAATGACGACAGCCTTGGTTGAAATTGAAGCTGTACTCAACTCTCGCCCCATAGCGCCATTCTCATCTGACCCAAGTGACTACGAAGCGCTGACTTTAGGTCATTTCATCGTCGGCTCTGCTCTCAAGGCATTGCCAGAACGTATGGTCTCTGACGACATTACCTATCTCGATAGATGGACACAAGTCAGTGGCATTACGCAACTCTTTTGGAAACGATGGTCCCATGACTATATCAACGAGCTGCAGATGCGGACTAAATGGCTATGCGACCAATCGAATGTCTCAAATGACACAATGGTAATTGTCCATGAAGATAACGCGCCCCCGCAACGCTGGCTCTTGGGTAGAATTATCAACTGCATTCCTGGGAAAGATTCACGCATCCGAGTGGTGGACATCCGCACTTCAAGAGGAATCATTCGACACCCTATTACAAAAATTGCGGTACTGCCTGCTTGAAAGTCATTTCAACGGGGCCTGGATTTTGGGTCACCGATTGGGAAACGCTGACCCAAGACTTTCTTTATAATTTTTTATCTCTTTCTTCCTACCTGCTTTATGTATAACTTTAACTGAACGAATCTCTTATGCTAAGCTTAGTGCACATACATATTACATACATAATTGGTTATTCCTCTTTATGCTTTATCCTCATGTTTTTGCATTGCTGTCTCATTGCATTGAATTGTAATAAATTAGTTCTAAGGAGACCACCGCCTGAAACGCATCGTTTTTTAATCGCCTTATTTAAATCACCCCACAACCAGTTTCTATCGCGTTTCTTATAAAGTCGCGAGGTTAAGGAAAACGCTCCTTGACTCTACAGGTGTAATATTGGCTGTTCACGCACTTTTGCAATTTTTGCACGCTAACGTGTCGGCTGCGCGTAGGCAACTGTATTTCAACTACAACGCGACGCAGTTGTGCGCAGGCACGTCTCTCCGCCACACGCGGCTATGTCGCTGTATACGCCGTTATACGGTACTGCGTTATTTACAAAAAACTAAACTGCGTTGAATTGTGCGGCCTGCGTCTCCGTATACGCCTAGGCTAAACAGTATGCGCATGCCGACCAGCGAAGCAATCTGAATTTCGAGTGCGGGCCGAAAGCAGCAGGGGAGAGATAACAGAGTTTGTTGAACAGAACTTTTGTCTCCGTTAATTTCTCGTGCGACGATGATTTCTGATATTGTCAACTTCGGTAAGTGCCGAGTGGTGCAGAGCGAGTTCGTGCGCTCGATGCCGGCCATAGAAGTTACTGTTATTTTCAATAAAGCGAATGAAGGGCGATGTGCTATCGTTGTTGTTGTGTTGATCAGTGAATGAAAATTGTAAATTTTTGTTTCTGGCTGACATGGGCTGGCAATTCCCGACTTGTGTTGGTTAATAAGAATAAGTTGTTTTCATGTTATTATGCGATCGACCTTCTGCGTGAAGACATTTTTATCTCTTTATGAGCACTTGAATGCTAAGTTTTCGCTAATTTTGACGTAAATGACTTCTCGCCGCGATTTATTATTTTATCCCTACGCCTTTTATTCCACTCTAGACCCCCAGTTTTTTGGCCCAAACAATTGTTTGTCAAACCTAAAAAAAATGAGAGGTTCCGAAGAATCGTAATTACAAATTTGTGCATTTAATCATGTCTAATGTATGTACCTATCATAAAGCAAAAAGCTATAAGAAAAAAGTAAGTAAGCAACGACGATCCCGAATGATGGCAGAATACATTTTTTGTTTTGCTTTTTTTCGATTTACATATGTACGTACATCCACCATTTAAAGGATATTTCGTACATAACGATTGTACCAAATCGTTTAACTATCATCAATATTTAAAAATAGTGTGATGTCTTTATACCGTAGTGACTTTTTAAGTCGATAAGTTAGCCCCTTTTGACATTCGTTCTTATATATTTTTGCACGCTACACTCCGTCGTAAAACTGCTACCGACAGCGTATGTACGCACTGTGCTGCTCGCAGAATGAACCGCAAAGCAAAAATAATTCAAATTCAATGTTTCATTTCCTAGCCGGCAACAATAAAAATAACCATAGCTTATTGCTCTTCTCCCCATATATGTAAGAAGCAAGTGGCACTTCGTTTTGGTGGCTGACAACAACAGAAACCACAGCCTGACGCTATTTTCCCTTCAATGCTTCGCGGAGCCGCATGAGGTCATTACTTTCTTCTTATCTCTGTGCTGTTTGTTCTGTGAAATAACAGAGAAAGCTGTCTAGTGTACGTAATGTTAATAGCAGAGGAAGTAATGTTAAATTAACAGTGGTCGTAATGTTACGACACATTGTTAACATTTTTGAATTTGTATGAGATGCGCGTTCTGTATTACTGTTTATTTTGTGTCCACAATCAACGCTTCGTTAACGAACGAAAAGAATCAACAGGAAATAGTAAACATGGAGCATAACCGCGCTCACAAGTCACTTCAGGAAAACTTTTTGCAAATCACCAAAGAATATTACTTTCCAGGAATAAAAAAAATGCTGAAAACAATAATAGGTAATTGCAAAATATATCAGGAAAACAAAAACCAAAAAACCGACACAGCTAACCATAGCTCGAACTCCCATCCCAGAATTCCCTGGAGAAATTTTGCATGCTGATACATTGATAACCAATAATCAGTATTTCTTAACGTGCATAGACAAGTTTTCGAAGTTTGCTATATTGGTCCCCATTAATTTCCCCATATTAAACCAGCTCTCATTCGGTAATTTCCAAATTTAAAAATATACTACTCGTATCGGATAACGAAGGAGCTTTTCGATCAAGCACGATACGTTATTGCGAGACCATTTATCAATACAACAATTTTTCGTTCCCCCATGCAGAGTGAGCGGCAGCCGCCGTGGCTCAGTTGGTTAGTGCGTTGGACCGCGAGTCGAAGGCAGCAGGTTCAAATACTGCCTGTAATAACACCTAAAAAAAATAACGGGAAAACTCGTTTTCTCTTTCGGTGGCTGTCCTCTCAGCTGGAAATGGCAAACCTCTGAGAGTAAAAATTGCTTATGAAAAAGCTCCCAACCTGCCGTTCGGAACCGGCATAAAACTGTAGGTCCCTTCAACCCGCGTACAAATTCACACGCACAACACGGGTGGTTGCGGGAAGCTAGGCCTTAGTCTCGCGTAAGCGGGCTGTCGTGCCAGTCAATTATTATTATAATTATTATTATGCAGAGTGAGAGTAATGGACAAATAGATAGATTCCATTCAACCCTCATGGAAAAGCACAACACGATATCGCGAACTTTACAGATCTACTTTTATTGGCAACGTACAAATATAATTCCAGTATCCCTACTGTAGCAGGAAAGAAGCCCACGGATATACTTGACGACTTCTCGCCCGAAGCCCTTCTAAATATCAAGAACAAGTTAATAAGAGCTCAAGATAATACGCTTGCAAAGCCCCATAGGGAAGCTGTGACAAAGACCTTTCACCCGGCGATATTGTATTTGTAAGAAGAAATATAACACCGTGCGACAAAAATAAAAAAAAAATTTCACACCGGAAAAAATCCATATGGGCGTGAAACTAGAGACCAATCATAGTAATAGTGCCTACTCAGTTTTTTATTTCTACATCCATTCCTTTTAAAAGGACTTCAAAATTTTGAAAAATAAAAAAATATAAAAAATACTTAACCTCGTTAGAATATGGCGATATGTATATCAAATGAAAGAGGAAAGGCTCAAGATTTTAAATAAAATTGATTTTGTATCTAATTGTAAAAAAAGGATATGAAAAAGGTCCTTTGAAAATGTTAATCCTTTATATCCTTGAAAATTTATATAAAAGTTTCTTGAAAAGTAAGTATTTTAAAACCCAAAATCTCCTTGATCAGGTCTCAAGGCAGTGCTTTGAGTAGGCTTGCACAAGTTTTTGGTTATAAAGTTTGAAAGCCCAACAGGTACAAAAAAAATATTATTACAAAGTTCGGGGTTAATCAAAAGTAAATCAGTGATATCGATTATGAGTTTGCGAGGTACGCTCTTAACAAAATTATTATTGTTTTTCTATAATATTTTTTTCGCAAAAAATCAATTTCGGGTAATGTGATATACCAAAGTTCGGTTAATGTGATATAGTAATATACATCACATAGACCGAACTTATTACAGCAGTGCTATTTGTATACAGAAATGTATAGGGTTTTCCAACAAGAGGTGTTATTTTGAATCACCCGGTATTTCGGTAGCTGTCACTTTTGAAGCTTTTATTCTTTGACATTTGACAAGTACAAACTACGCCATTACTAAAAATGGAACGATACACGCTTCAACAACGCATTGAAATTATTAAAATTCACTACAAAAATGGTGAAAATCTTGCAGTCACAGTTCGCATTTTTGGGTTGTCGGACCGCAATACAGAAATTGGTGGAAAAATTCGAGCTGTTGGGACAAGTTAGTGATGTGAAGAATAAAACCCGTGCACTTCGCTCAAGAACAACTGAGAATATTGCTGCTGTATCCCAAAGTGTTGAAGAAAACCCAGGTTTGTCGATTCCTCGTTGTTCTTTGGAATTGAACATTCCAAAAACGTCATTACACCGTATTTTGCATAAAGACTAAGACCCAATTCTTTATGGCTTATAAAGTTCAGTTAACACAAGAACTCAAGCCGACCGATCATCAACAACGTCGTGTCTTTGCTGATTGGGTCCTTGAAATGCATGAAAATGATCCGGAATTCCATCGAAAAATCATCTTGACTGATGAGGCCCGTTTCCACCTCGGTGGCTACGTCAACAAGCAAAATTGTCGCATCTGGGGCTCGGAAAACCCAAGAGTTATTGTTGAAAAGCCTCTCCATCCTCAACGTGTGACTGTATGGTGCGGTTTATGGTCCGGAGGGGTCATTGGACCTTACTTTTTCGAAAATGAGGTTGGATCAACAGTTACGGTGAATGGATTGCGCTATCGAGAGATGATTAATGATTTTTTATGGTCGGAGTTGGATGGTATTGATCTGGACAACGTTTACTTTCAACACGACGGCGCTACCTGCCACCACAGAACAAACAATATGCAGAATGCGCATCTGGTGTAAAGCAAATTTTCTTTGCGGGTTCCAGCGGTAGGGCCCGTTTGTGGATGCCGGAGGAAGCAGTAAAGGGGACGAGGGAGGCACAGTAGTACTTCGGCTATACGAAGTTTTGTCGCTGGCTTCAGCAAACTTCAATTTTCGAAGATCACCTTCATTCTTTGTTGGGGTGTTCGACAAGGAACATCATTTGCGAGCTGTGCTGTGCTGATTGGCACGAGACGGCGCGCCGCGGCGTACCGTTTGCAAATTCGAATATGCAAGGGTGTGTGTCCGTGTGAAAATAAACGTGCGTGTTGCTTGTGTATGCGCTGAGGCGATTGAAAACAATACGAGCAAGATACGAGCACAAGATGAAAAGCAAATTGAATTTCCATGGCTTTCGGTTCTGCTATGAATAATGAACCATGTGAATTCGCAAAGGCGTACAGTAGAGTGTGCGTTCTTATTGATACAAAAACAAAACCATGAATTTCTGCTGTGCAATGTTGGCATTCATGTAGGCCTAATAAAATTCATACCGATAAATTGTTCAAATTCATGTATTAACAGCCCAATTCTTAATAAATTCACCATATTGACTATTTGTCAAGTTTTTACTATTTGTCAAGAATTGGCATTCTATTTCTAAAAGTAAAAGCTCTTTCCTTGATAAATTGTCAAAAGTGTAAATGCTATTGAGAATAGCTTACAAATTGAAATTGTTTGTTAATTAAATAAACAAAAACAAAACATGAATTTAATTATTGGTATTTATATTATTATTAATTATTGTTATTTATTGTTATTATTGTTATTTAGTTGGTATTTATAACTTTTTCTTCATTATTTATTCTTTTTAATTTCTTAAAGTTTATATCATTTAGTATTTTTATTTTATTCTTATTTTTCGATTTACTTGCAATGTGCTCTTTTAGCCAAATGCAATTTTTTCCAAGCAAAATTATTAAAAAGTAATCTAATATAAATTGCTTATGTTTCCTACAAGTAGACGGTTCTGAAAACCACATTTTGTATTCATCTACTTCTGTTACATTTGCAACACACAAATTGTACAAAAGCTTTTTTATATTGGAGGAATGAGGGGTTTCCTTAAAAAACGTATGAAATGTGTTGTAAAAGATTTTTGAAATTAATAAAAAATGAGTCGCTTGGAGCTTTTGCTTTTAAACTACTATTAAAATAGTTGAAATTTTTTTAAAATATACATTTCGCTTCCTTGTAAATTACAAGGCTTCAACAAATTATACAAATTACATTCATGATAAAAACTTGATGGTCGTTAACAAAATTTTTCAATTTAAACAAATTTTTTGGGGATTCAACCACGTCAGAATTCGTTTAAATTTTTCAATTCAAACAAATTTCATTTGGATTCATTTCAAAACACGCAACCAGTCAACGCAACGATTAGATTGATAACGAGCTGTTCTCAGCAAATTTGTTGAAGCGAAAGCGATCGTCGACGAAAATAAGTATACACACAAAAAATGAGCGCGAACAAGGGAAATTGTGTTTTTGCTTTTGTTGGCTTTTTGGTGGTTGATTATTTCATTGCATGTGAAGTCAGCGCACACAATTATGCGAATATTTTCGAATAGCCGAAGTGCGTATGGGACCTGCTGCGCTGGTAACAAGGCGAATCACAGCAGCAGTCGCAAAATCACAGCTCGCAGTTGATGTGCGACTGACCACATCAACATAAAGCAAATTATGAAAGCTGACTTCGAATTAAGAAGTGTGCCGAAGTCATCGCGAATATCTTCGAATAGCCGAAGTCTCTCGGTTCCATATACATTTTCCTCATCTTTGCTGCTCCCGCCCGCGTCACAAATTCGCAAAATTATTTCAGATGCGACTTCTGTATACTGTTTATTCTGTGGTGCCACACAATCAACGAAACCATTGCTCTTTTACGGGAAAAGTTCCGGACCGTGTTATCTCTGGAAGAGGTGATCATAATTGGCCACCGAGATCTTGTGATTTAACACCTTGCGACTTCTTCCTTTGGGGCCACGTGAAAGATAAGGTGTACGCCAACAGCCCAGCGTCGATTCAAGACCTCAAAGATAGAATTCGTTAGGCTATCGAGGACATAGGGCAGCCACTTTGCGATTTGGTTATGGAAAATTTCATGAAAAGGATATGGTCCTGTAAGCGTGGTCGTGGTGGCCATTTGGCTTCCTTCCTCTTTATTACGAAATAAACATCCGATCATTTATCTCAAAAAATTGCATTTTTCTTTGAATACCAAAATAACACCTCTTGTTGGAAAACCCTGTATATATGCCAGTGGCGGCTTAAGGTGCTCGGGGGCCCGGGGCGGCGACGGCTCCCCTCAGCCGCCCTGGGCCCCCCTCGGCCCCATAAAACGGTGCAGCGTAAGTTTGCGTACAAAACTTATAAGGGGAATTTCCGGTTATGCTTTTGGCTTTTTTTTTTTGAAAATTTGTATTCCATTGAACAGTAAACGGACTTTTATTTTTAAACGACGAGACAAATTATTTTTAAACGTATATGTGCTTGAAATTTTATAGAAAGCAATAGAATCCCAGAGAAAAAAATGAAAAATGGATAAAACTTTCGTGAAATTAGGAAAACTTTTGGGGGAGCAAATTCGTCATTTCCAAATGCCATCTTAAATCTCGAAAAAAAACAGAAAATCTTGCTTCGTTACTACGATCTGGCCATTTTTTTAAGCTACCCGAGGAGGAGGATTCGATTGTCGACAAAAAATGGGCCAATCGCGTGCACCTAAAAATAAAAGTTTTTTCTAGACTAACTTTGGCCGCTGAACACGAAACTGAAAACCAAAAAATTTTTTAAGAAGCGTTTTCGAAAAATCTTCGAAAAACGATTTTTTTCCTGTTGTTTCAGTAATGAGCACATATCTCCTAAAATAATTATCCGATTAACACGAGCTGTCCGTCGTTCAGAAGAAAATACCTTAGTGGCTTTTTAGTGATATATAGATTGTCCAAATCAGATGAGATTTGGGGAAGTTACTGACGGTGAAAGTTGTAACAATGTGAATTTTTCGACCAATTTAAAAAATCATAAATTTTCGAATATTTTTTTAAAGAAAAAATAAATTATCTTCTCTGGTTTTAAAATCTAAAATGAAATATATACTATTTTAGCAAATATTAAGCCTAACATCAATAGAATTGAAAGAAAAATGATAAAGTTATGATGCAGTGAGTGAAAACACCAACTTTACATTTATTACACCGTGCGAAACAATTTTTTTTTTGCCGAGACCCATCCAAATTTTGATATAGACGCGAAACTAGAGATAATTTATAGTATTCTGGCATAGTCAGTATTAAATTCTCTGACCCAAAAGTCCTTTTTAAAGGACTTTAACATTTTAAGGAGATACACATTTCAATATTAAATATATGCGGTAGTTCAATGATGAAGATATGGGTATCAAATGAAAGAGGGAAATTGTCTCCATTTAACTAAATTTTCTATTTTGAACTTTCAGGACCAAAATATGTCAGGTATGGAAAACATACATGTTTTGGATTTCAGTCTGTAGATTCATACATCTAAATTTTATTCTATTTCAAGTTCTCAAGAAAGTTACTAGAAAACACTTTTATTTTTAGGTATATTTTTCGTGTCGAGTAGAAATCTTCAGAAATGTACAGAAATATTTTATAAAACCCAGTAGCAGTGACTTTATAAAAAAAGTCCTGAAAAAACATATTTCCCCTACATAACAGCATGTAAGAAGCCCATATTTAGCTTACTTACAAGGAGCATAGAATTGCCTTCGAAAACCGGATTTCCGGGACATGTGTTTTTATCCAACCAATAATTATAATAATAATAATAATAACTGTAAATTTGTTTGACTTCTACAAAGTTTTATGAGGTTAAGTTATTGTGTAATTTACACAAGTTTTCAAGCAAACTCTAAGATTGCGATATTTAATTTTTAACTTAGAATTTTGTATTTGCATATTTTGCACAAAATTTTAAGTTAAAAATTGCAATCTTCGAGGGAAAATTTTTTGAAAATTAGAAAACAATTGTTATTGTTCTTGCTTTTATTGAACTGAATTTGTTATTGCCATTTCAAAGTCAATTGTCGATACTGTGTCTCTTTCAATTGATAAAAGTGACAAACGACTTAGTCTTTCATCAACCATTGTGGAGCGCAAATAGTTTTTTACAAGTTTCAGTTTTGAAAAACTTGAAATTTGTATATAGTTACAAGCTTCTCTCGGGGGCCCCCCGCAGCCCGGGGCCCGGGGCGGTCCGCCCCTCCGCCCCCCCTCTTAAGCCGCTACTAATATATGCTTTATTTTATAATATTTGAAGTGGTATAATCTCAAAAATCTGTTATGGTTACGTTTCAGATAAAAAAAATCTATGAAATCATGTTTCTCGATACAATTTTTTAACCCTTGGTTTACCCCGTCAGATTGTGATTTTCCGAAAAAAATTAGAAGCATATCTCTAATTATTTTGGATTTGGAGTATTTTCACCAAATTTGAAACTAATAGGTCTGTTAAATAACATTTTTTCGGGTATATCATATTACCCGCCGATGGTATATCACATTATCCGCCACTTTTATCAGACGCCAATATTTGGATATTTTCATTTGTAATTTAAAAACTTGTCAACAGTTTATCTTAAAGAGTTGATAATCTTAGATACACTAAATAATGTGACAGTGAGCAGTTTGATACCAAAAAAAGTGTCTTTTAAGGCAAAGTATGTCGGGAATCGCCGTAAAACAAACAGGTATATCACATTACCCGAACTTACTCTAATATCCGATAAACCACCTTTCATTTCGTCTCTCTTTCTAGGTTGGTTTTATTTTTTTGGCAACTTTAATTGGCGAAAATAATCGGCTACACCTCTGCCCACTTCATGTCGATAACTCTGGATAAAACGGCTCTTTACGATGACTTTATTTACCTTATTCATGCTTTGAATCTTACCGAATTTGAAACAATTGAAACCGAAAACCTGTAATTTCAATTGAAAGACCTCCGAAGTAGGGATATTTTAATCGACCAGGCAAGTGGAATCAGGCACATGATTAGTACCTTAAATGTACCCGGCAGATTTGCAAGATCTATCGACTTCTTAGGCTCTGCCCTAAAGTTTGTGGGAGGAACCCCGGACCATAATGACTATGAATTTCTATTAACTAAAAAACGAGGGTGTTTTGATAAAAATAAATAGTATCCTACAAAATAGGATTAACGAACTGACCACATCAATCAACCTTTTACAGCGACATTCAAATAATGCTATCGAAAAGGAAAATTCGGCTTCGGTTTGTCATAAATCGAAACAACGAAATTATCAATCATTTAAGAACAATTACTTTATCAGTTGCTTTGACAAAGGCCCAGATAGCAAATCCGTTAATCGATTCTGTTGAACTAAAGCACATTACAGACGCTGAGAACGTACAGGTTAGCATTAGTAATGTCTTAATCAAAAGTTAAAATCCTAGAAAATAATACAATGTTTTACTATAATTTAAAAATTCCATTACTTTATCAGTTGCTTTGACAAAGGCCCAGATAGCAAATCCGTTAATCGATTCTGTTGAACTAAAGCACATTACAGACGCTGAGAACGTACAGGTTAGCATTAGTAATGTCTTAATCAAAAGTTAAAATCCTAGAAAATAATACAATGTTTTACTATAATTTAAAAATTCCATTGATAAGCTCTGTATGTAACTACGTAAAAATTGTTCCTGTTGTCCATAACAATTCAATTGTTAAGTTACGGGCAAAGAATATGAAGTAGTATAGAACGCGCATGTGGGCACAAAAGTGTTTTCGGCTATTATGATGCGAGCGGGAAGACCGAAGCGTATGCATTTGAGCATGTTATGTTCATAACATTTTCTATTAGATTTGCGTAGGACGACAGCAAAAAGCAATGTTGTTGTTCGCAACGGCTTCATTCGTGTACATTGAAATGGTTGTTGTTGTGGCGTAGTGATCGCTCAATCATTTTTTGCATGTATGTTTATTGATCTTGTTTGTCGAAGCGCAAGCGGAGAGCAAACAACGAACCAAAGCATCGTCATCGTCGTTTCAACGAAGATGATTCGGGATTCGCTAATGTTTTTGTTGTTGTCGTTTATTGTGTGTATGCTTTTTTGTGTTGCCGATTGGTTTTGCTGCACAAATTTCTGTAATGTCACCATCAATCGAAACTTTGTGGTGTATGGATTTTTGCTGTCCGATTTGATTGATTTAAAAATTTCCAAATATTTATGCGTGGTTGATCCCAATTTACATTTTTTACAAATATTTTTACGTGGCGAGTTCCAAGTAAAATTATTTTTTTACACATATTTTGACAGGGTTCATAACAATTTTGAAGAATACGGGAAAACTACGAAAAAAATGAATCGATATTCCTATTGACTTCCAAATTGGTGAAAACACTTGAAATCAAAAATAACACAGTGCAACACTGAAAAAAGGGACAAGGTCAAACCCGTCTCATTCGATAGAGGACCTCAGTAGATGAAAAAGTGTCAAGGGATTTTTCCCGGGATGTTCCAGTTTTTTTTTAAATGCAGTTTAAAGATGGAGGCTTAATGCCCCTTACTGAAACTTTTAAAACATCATATCTTTGGACTCAAATGTGATAGAGGAATAATTTTCAAATGAAAGCTAATGATATCAAGTCGATGACACAATATCCTTTTTGGAAAAATTTTATGAAAAAGGATATGAAGGACCTCAATTAAATTTTTATCCTTGAATATCCTGGAAACCGTGAGAGCTAATTTTATATAAGTGACTTCTGGTAAAATAGCATTCAAAGATCTATACTGCTTATAAATTTCATGTAACTCACTTTGATAGTTAAGACTCTACAACGATTAAAAAAATATGCTTTGCTACATTCGATGTTTTTAGTGAGCAGCTACGAGATATACTGTACGTAAAAACATGAATGTAGCAGTGTATAATTTTTGAAACGCTGTAGTGGCTTAACAGTGAAAGTGATTGAAATGAAATTAATATGCAGTATAGATCTTTGAATCCTTTTTTACCAGAAGTCACTTATATAAATTTAGCTCGCATGGTTTCCAGGATATTCAAGGATTAACATTTAGTTAATGTCCTTAATGTCCTTTTTCATACAATTTCTCAAAAAAGGATATTTTTTCTTTGACCTCATGTCATTAGCTTTCAGTTGACGTAAAAATTATTCCTTTCTGACATTTGAGTCAAGAGATATGATGTTTTAAAAGTTTCAGAAAGGGTCACTAAGCCGCCATCTTTAAACTGCATTTAAAAAAAACTCGAACATCCCGGAAAAAATCCCTTGACACTTTTTCATCTAGTGAGGTCCTCTATCGAATGAGACGGGTTTGACCTTGTCCCTCGAAATTTTTTTTGAATTTGTTGCACTGTGTAATTAAACATGTGTTTTTAATTTTTTTGAAAATAGAAATCCAACTGGGAAACCAAGCGTTAAAAGTTTGTGTGGAAAAACATAATTAAATAGGTCTATTGACTTCAAATATGGTGAAAGCACTAAAATTCAGAAATAATTAGATAAGTATTTTGTCGTAAAAATTTGACCTATGTTTAAGAATAGTGTAAACTAGTTGTAACTCCCGAAATTCGGGTGTAAACAAAAAAACTACCACTTCGTTTATGTAAGTTAAGGAAATTTATGTTAAATTTCCAGAAACACAAAATTTATTTTTTAGGTATTGTCTTTATTTAAGAAAACTCTTATAGGTTTAATGTTAACGCAAGAGAATTGCACCGCAAAACGGTGCGCTTTATTCGTGGTTTACTTCCAACTTCCAACTTCCGACTTCAACTGCCTTAATGCTATCTTACACTTTCGCTTAACACCTACGTTTTCCTTATTTTGCTACTGTCAGGAATTTACCAATTTGCAGTGTGCGGATATTTGCACCAGTGCGCTGGCCGCTAGTGACCCAGTTAGCGATTTCGCTTATTGCCGAAATTGCGCAGGTGATGGAATTAAGTGCGCTGGCCGCTAGTCGCTGAGTTAGCGATTTCGCTTATTACCGCATTTTGTGGAGTTAGTGGGATTACATGGGAAGTTAAGTGCACTGGCCGCTAGTGGCCTAGTTAATGATTTCACTATTGCTAAAACAGGAAGTCAGGTGCACTGGCCGCTAGTGGCCTAGTTAATGATTTCGCCTATTGCTGGATTTGTGGGGTTAATGGAATTAAACAGGAAGCTAAGTGCAGTGGCTCAGACGCTGAGTTAGTGACTTCGTTTAATGCAATTAACCGGAAAGTTTAGAGCGCTGACCGCGTTAACTTGTAACTAAAATGTAATGTATATTTTTTGCATTATATTTAGTACTTCGTGAAATACTATATTCGCCGTTGTGTTTAATTTATTTGCCAATAATTGCACTCTTATGTCTAATGATGATGGCACCCGACTTAACGCTACATACAATTGGCCATGAGTGAAGCAATCCTCTTTTAAAAAGACCGATGTTGTTAATGTTTAATTATAGCAACAAACGTCCTCCCTTCCTTAAAATTTTGTTTCTTTTTTTTGTAGTTGATGTTGCCATTTTTCAGATTTGAGTTGAACTCTTTAGAATAACGTGATCAAAACAAAACATAAAAATGCAAAATTTGGGACATAGCAACAATGGCTAGCATCAAAGAAGAACAAAAGCTAAAGAACAAAAGAAAATCGAAATTTCAGCCTTTCGCCGGCGCAAGAAGAACAACAGCATATAATTTTCTCCTCACAATCATACCCCGCCACGGCGATGTGCTTTCGCAAACTCGCTGCGGTGTACGCAAACAAAGAGCGCAAATAAAACAACGCTGTGTCATGTAAAGTAACGCTCTCACCACATGCGTGTGTGGAACGTGTGGGTTCCATGCACGATTTTGTTTGTCTCGCTCAAGCGCACAGCTTTCTGATTGGATTTGATAAAAGTAAAGCGCAATGCTGTCTCCAATAGGGAAATTAATGCAACTTTCGATGCAAATATCTCCAGATAGGCTTTATCAATCTACATTTTGAGAAGTTTGTGCAAATATGCTTATCAAGAGCTTTAAAATGATGTATCATATGATATTGTACGATGTGTGGATAGCGAGATCTCAGCGCCCTTATTCAAATAAATATATAGATATTCTACACCTGAATGGTTCCATGGTGAATGCTTTGACCATAATTTTACAATATTAGATTTTCTTATTTTATCACTCCTACGAAAACACTGCCTGTGGGTTGTATAAAAAATAGCTGAGCCACGCCCCTTGTTCAACGCTTATAAAATCTTACCAGTAGAATGACTCATCTATGGGACGACGGGGTACTCAATTTCAGTGTTGCAGGACTTACAATTTCAAAGATATTCTATATTAAAGATTTGGCTTGTATGGGCGGTGCCACGCTCCCTTGTTCAATACCCGCACCATTCCCTCTGTCGAAAGGGGAAATGGTAGGTTCGTACTTTGTTTCATGGTTGTGCGACTTATAGTTCAGCAAGATGTTTGAGTAACAACAAATGTGCCACGCCCCTTGTCCAACGCCCATAAAATCCTACCAGTAGAATGACTCATCTATGGGACGACGGTGTACTTAATTTAAGTGTTGTATAGCTTACAATTTCGAAGATATTCCATTATTAAGATTTGGCTTGTATGGGTGGTGCCACGCCCCCCCGTTAAATACTCACCCCATTTTCTCTGTCGAAGGACATGACTAAATAGTAAGTTCGTAGTGAATTTAATTGATGTGTGAGTTAAGCTACGTGTACACTGTAGAGAAAAATACGGAGAGCTAGAGAAAAATCTTGCCTAGAGAAGTCTAGACACTCAGTAGAGCTCTTCACGAGAGCTCGTCACAGTCTCTACCCGAGATTTTTTAGTCGAGAGTTTTTCGTAGTGTACACTTTTTTCATTTTATTTACGAGAGCTCTAGCTCTATTGAACAAGTTCAATAGAGTTTAGAACTCTCGCATGCAGGTTTGTTTTGTTTATATGAATGCATAGTACATAATTTCACGATTTATGAATGTTTTTGAAAATGTGATTTAAACTGAAAAGAGCATCGAAATATCCACCATACAAACAATAATAAATAACGCAATGGCATCAGCGCCAAAGAAGCAATGAAGCGAAAGTAATGGCGGGATCTTGACAAAGGATAAAACATTTCAACTGATATCGATGTACGAGTCAAGTACCGATTTATGGGATAGCTCCAGTGGACTCTACGCAAACCGGTAAATGTCGTTCGGACCCATTACATTGTTTTCCCTTATTAACCTGTTTGACCCTTTGAAAATTTTATTTCATAAACTTTAACGTTAATTTTAACGTTTACATATATGTAAATAATTGTTAAATTACATGAATAAAAAAGACTTTAGATATCCTTGGAAATTGCCGAAAAATTGAACATTGGCGTAAAAGAAGTGGCCGCAAAGTGGCACAATCTGCGGTGCCAATATAACGGCGAAATAAGAAAAATCAAACAAAAGAAAAGTGGATCTGGTTCTGGCGAGTTGTATGTTTCCCGTTGGGAGGTTTTCACTGCTTTAAATTTTTTATCAAAAGCTCTGCAGTCCTGTAACACGATTTCAAATTTAGTGAGTAAATATTTGCACTTGTATTGTATACCCATACACATGTATACAGTATAAGTTATTTATTTTATTATTTAAATGCATATATGTAACAGAAACAAGGCATATATGTAAACAAAGAGTCTAAATACGCGTGTATTGCCATGGAATTTCCCTCCTAAGCTTAAAAAAATATTCTTTAAAGATATTTTGAACGTATTTTGCTTTTGCGGACGTATTTCCATAGTTCTCTCTGTGAATTGGCGGTATTGACTTCGTTTCGCCAACTAAAAAAAAAACCCATTAAATTTAGAAATCTTTCAAAAATATGTACTATGTATGTATTCACCTGTAGCAAGAAATCGCAAGGTCACAAAAATTTCTGTCTTTTTTTGCGATTACCGGGGCCACTATTTGTAGCAACGCTTTAAAATTTGTGTATGACATTTGCAAAAAATTGGCATACGCCGCTGCATCACTATTTTATAATTCACCAAGTAATAATTAATAATAATTCACGGGTACGACAGCCGAATTGTGCGAATTTGTACAGTGTTGGAAGGGACCTATAGTTTTATGCCGATTCCGAACGGCGAGTTGGGAGCTTTTTCATAGGCAATTTTACTCTCAGAGGTTTGCCATTTCCTGCTGAAAGGACAGCCGCCGAAAGAAACATTGTTGTTTTTTTTTCTCGGTGTTAGCAGTAACGGAGTCTTGAACCTGGGTTCGAGCGTCGCATTTGACTCGCGGCCCTACGCACTATCCAGCTGAGCTACGGCGGATAGTCACCAAGTAGCTCCCGATAAACACCCGCACTTTGCCGTTTCGCGTTCCAATTTCGAACCCAACATTCCTGATTCTTTTTTTTTTAATTATTCTTCGAATAAACTATAACCGCAGCTGCTGCTTGCTTCTGGCGCGCACTCATTCTTCCGAATTTCGTTCGCAAGAATTAAAAAATTGTTCATACAATTTTGCTCTAGAGCTCTAGCCGAGAGAAAAAATTGTCATAGTGTATACGTCGAATAGAGTTCATCGTCGTATAGAGTTCATCAAACTCTACGTAGAGTCAAATCTCTAGTAGAGATTCTCTATAGTGTAAACACATTTGATAGACGAGAGTTCGAGAGTAGATAGAGCTCTGCCGAAATTTTTCTACAGTGTACACGCAGCTTTATGGTTCCAAAGTTATTATCTGAAAATGTTCAGAATTCACGGTCAAATATGGAAGGGATTTTCCGACTTTTCCAATCGATTTTCCGGAATTTTCTTTTCGCACGAACCTGAACTGACTTAATACGAATCGATCAAAAAAACCCCACGAAAATCGGCTGGTCCTTTTGAGCGTGAATCGCTTACACACATACTTTCACTTTCTTTTATATATATAGATAACTAGGATTGAAAAACAAAAATTGAAAATAATTGTTGGCCAATAAAAACTTATGCATTTTAGAATGGATAAATTAAAACAAAAGTAACAACAACAACAACGGTCAACAACATCCACGCTATTCCCACCTACATGGCGCAGCGCAAAAAACAGCACACCGCCGACTTTTTTTTGTTTGCCAATAATATGTGGGGCATTTCACGTCAAGCGGACAACCCAAAAAATGAATTTTGTTTATATTCTGGCCAGTTACACTTCTAGTAGACGTGGATGTGTACACCCAATTTTATTTTCGTATCATGTTTTTTTGCTGAGTTATGAGTTCTAAAAATTGACTGAACATAAAGTCATGAATTTTTGGATGCTTATTATCTGTATCAATTCATTTGTAAAAAAACTAAAAAGTATTGTTTCTTATAGTAAAAAAGTTGTTGTTTTTTTGCTTTTGTCGAATTTTAATTTTATTTTTTTTTTATGTATAGTAAACCGGAAGTGAAAATTTGAAATCGATATTTGAGTAACTTCGACACATTTTTTTAATTATTTTAACGTAAATTAAAGCTTCAAATGTACTAATTCTCCACAAAAAAAATTAAAACGTGATATCCAACCGTTTAAGACTCAGAGCACATACAGTACATACACATAGCTGAAAATAATGGATTTTTACACAAAGTTACATAAATTACATGTGAGCCGCCGTGGCTCAGTTGGTTAGTGCGTTGGACCGCGAGTCGAAGGCAGCAACCCCAGGTTCAATACTGCCTGTAATAACACCTAAAAAAAATAACGGGAAAACTCTTTTTTCTTTCGGTGGCTGTCCTCTCAGCTGGAAATGGCAAACCTCTGAGAGTAAAAATTGCTTATGAAATAGCTCCCAACCTGCCGTTCGGAACCGGCATAAAACTGTAGGTCCCTTCCACCCGCGTACAAATTCACACGCACAACACGGGTGGTTGCGGGAAGCTAGGCCTTAGTCTCGCGTAAGCGGGCTGTCGTGCCAGTCAATTATTTATTAATTATTATTATTATTATATGTGGGGGCGTAAACAAAAGTTCCAAACATCGGGACTTTAAAAACTATTGCGGGCTAATAAAAAAGTTCTTCCTTTCTTCCCATTTCCCTTTTTAATTGTCTTTGTTGATTACTTATTATTATTTATTTTTAATTGCTTGTAGCGATCATATAAGTCGCCATGCCAACCATATTTTCTTTTCTATGATTTTGAGCACACTACAGTCGGCAGTGAGATCGAGAGCAATATGCGACGCCGTGCAGACTTACCGTAGGAACGCAATTGGAGCGTATGAGCGTATTTACGTTCGACGTATTGCGTTGTCAAATTAAATTTCATGTATTTCTATGAAAGCGCACACAATTGACGACGCAAGCGTATGAACGTAAAAGCGTCGTACGCTCACTTAGATCTATTTCTATTTTTTACGCCGCGTATGGGTGTATTATTCATTTTTCGACAATTGAAAGTATCGAGTATTTTATACGTTGCTGCTCACGCTGGAATTGTGAGCAAGGGAACGTCTGAACGTATTTCGACAGCGTATTTACGCCGTACGCCGTGCGCCCATACGTCTATACGCTCCAATTGTGTTCCTACGGTTATAGAAGAAGAACAAAAGCCAGCCAGAAAATAGAAATTGTTTTACAACAGTGGTCGGCATAGCTTACTCCTATGAGCAGTACGCTCAGCACACGTACACAGTACGCTCTCTCAATCAGTCGTTGTTCAGGTATAATTTTATACAGTGGAGAGAAATTTCACTGCGCTCACTAACACCATCCATTGTCAATTTTGCCGACCACTGTTTTACAATTTCAGCTTTTCGCCAGCGCAACAACAACACATCGTCTTCATCTCCCAATTATCCCACGCCGCAGCAGTGTGCTAACGCAGACTCGCTGCAGTGGGCGCAACCAAAGAGCGCAACACAGAAAACTACGTTCTCACTTGTAAAGGAAGCCTTCTGTATGTTTATTTTCTTTCCTTCTACTCACATGTTACGCTGAGGTTACAGAGATGCTTGTATGAGATGCGCGAGTTAAGTTCCGAAGAACTTAATCGATTTAAAAAAAAAGATTTATTTTTACTCTGAGCTTAACCGCTCAGCTCGGTGGACAATTATATTCTATTCTTCAATTTGATTTTACTTGAAACGAAAGTACAAAAGTGCTTACGTACTAATTTACAATAATGCTTACTAACTAAAAAGTTTCGTGAGAACCGTAGTTGCGTAAGTAGCGGGTTCGGGTTTCTGGAGTTGGCTGGAAACGCTGCGTCAGTGGTAATCGGTGGTGGCGTTGGGTGCCAACGTAACTCCTCCCCCCTTGGAGTAGAGCGATGGCCACAAGGAAGGTGAAGTGGCTGGAGCGATGACTGGTGTTGGCGGTATTCCGTAGGTGATTCTGGTTTTTCTGGCGATGATTAGGATTGCTGCTATTGCTAATGCGCCCAGCGTTCCCACTGCTGCATATGTATATGAGATGCTCTTCTTGGTTTCTTCCCATATGGTTAGTGCGGCTTTTTGATGTTCGAAGTGGTAGTCCTTCAGTTTTTGCAGGTTGATCGTCTCTATTATTGCTTTTGGCTGGATTTGTACGTATGTTGGTGGAGCGATGTGTACTTCATCCCAAAATATGCTGGGGTTGTCTTCGTAGGTTATACCGTTGATGTTGATGCTGCAGTTTCTGAAGTGCAGCACGGCTGTGCCCTCTACTGCGAGAACGTTTTTACTGCAAGTGGAATTGATTAGTGTTTCTGGTATATTGACAAATAGGATATGATTCTCTTCAAGTTGAAGAATTGTTTCCGTTTTTCCTATATCGTTGAAGACGCAATGGGGAGGTTTGTTCCTTAACAGGTTTCCAACGCATGCTGAGTCCTGTGTGTCTTCTTGGTGTGGTGAAGATGGACAATAGTAGATGCGCTCTATTTTTGGGCATGCCTTGTCAAAGTGGTGAACATTCTTTTCGCTATATCCTACATATGGCTTTGTTACAATTTGTTTTGTTTCATTTAGCGGTAATGGTATAATATGGTAAAATGTATATTGTTCTGGGGCCAATATTGGTATTTTTATATTGAATATTATATAGGAATTATTATAATAAGCTTGTAGCCCGAGTAACTCGTATATGTGTTCTTCAGATATTAGTGTAATGGATTGGTTTTTTATGGCTTCATGAATTACTTGCAGTTCGGTTTGGCTTAATATGAATTTTGATATAATATTTAATTTAGCTAATACGATTGCTTCAGCTAGGTTTGTTAGATGGTCGGTTAATAAATCTATATTATAATTAAGTTGGTTCAAATATTGAATTTCTTCGAGTATATTTTCTTCTTTGTTGATCCTGTTTGATGTTTCTTGTGACAATTGGTTTAAGAACAATTCTATTTTCTTTTGTTCTTTGTTTATGTGAGACGTCAGGTTTCTAAATCTTTCAATCATTTGTGTGTTTATGTTATGCTGTTTTGTTAGTGTTATTTGTGTGTTAGTTTTGTCATGTTTTAGTTTTTCTATTTGGTTATTTAAATTTTGAGCGTCTTTGGCATCCATATTTCCAGTTATAAATTTAATGGCTGATCCTAACCCGTTTATTAGTCCTCGTTTTGTTCTTTTGGTAGGGGTTAGTGAGTTTAGTTTGCTTTTTAGTTCGTTAAGTTTGAGGTATGTTATTTTGATGGAGTCCGTTAACGTCCCATGTTTTTGGAAAGTTACTAATATGTTCGTGATTTCCCTGATGTTTGTGTCGTATTCCTCCAGGTCTACTATGTGAATGAGGTTGCTGAAGTGATTAATTATCCGAGCTGGTCCGAGTTCTAAGTGAATTGTGCCTTGGTCCTTTTTGATGTTTTGAATTTCTATCATTTGGGTGGCGACCAGTGGTAACCTGAGGGTCCCTGGGGTTCTGTTCTGGTTAAAGTTTTTATATGGTTGGAAATTTTGGGTGTAGGCCGGTATTTCCTGTTGGTTTGCATAGTGTCTCGGTTGGAAATATCTTGGGCTTTGATATGGTTGGTATGTGAATCTTTGGTTGTACTGTTTCTTAAAAAGGGGTCTGGTTAAATCCGTTCTTTGGTAAAATATATTTTGCTCCTTGATGCACATGGCCAAAGCTGTAGCCAGTGAATCCGGACGCATAGCCCTTACCGTTGAGCCTAATGGTTCCCTTAGCCCTACCAAGAATGAATTCAAACACATCTCCGCAAATAGCTCTTTTTTTGCTGCGATGACTCCTTTTTCGGTCTCATGAATGAGGACGTTATTACTTAGCGCGGATTGGATTTCTACGATCTGACTATAGAAGTTTTCCACGTTTGAATTGGTCTGTCTGAGGTTGTGTAGGTCTCTTATTAATGAGGTTTCGGTTCTTTTGTCAGAGTAGTGAAATGTTAGATTGTTCTTAATGTCATCCCAGTTCAAAGGCGTGCCGTACATATTAAGAACTTCGTTTGCGGGTCCCTCGATTTTATTCCTAATTGCTCTTAGAAGGATCTTAGCATATGGCGTGCTGTCGACTCCTCTCAAATGAAGCAATATTTCTTCGACATTAATTATGAACTCGTGGAGGAGTCTCTGGTGCCCATCGAATTTGGGTAGGTCCTTAATTGCATCTGGGATGCGCAAGGAGTTGAAGATGTCACTTGTCGTTTGTGTGTTGGGGGGTGTCATACCCGTGGGCTGGGTTGCGTTGCTTTGGGCCATCATAAAGGATGTTTCTGAGTCTTCCGGTATAGTTGACAAACTTTTGCTTTTGTATTTGGGTAGGGAAGATATTTGTCTTTTGGTTGTTTTAGTTTCCTGAACATTAAATTTACGTTCAATTGTCTGACCGTTGGAGGGGTTAGTGTGTTAATAGTAATTGCTTGTATGTTTTTCTGAGGATGTTTTTCTGAGATTCTTGATTTAAGAATCTATATGTAATTTTTAAAAAAATTTTCTGTTTGTTATTACTCTGTTAACTTGGAGGGTCCGGCTTTTTGGGCTACGGAATCGCAAGTTTGAGTTTTGTTATACTGGAGTGCCCGGGGTAGGTGGGATCGCAGTACTGGAGTGCCCGGGTAAGTGGCATCGCAGTTTTGTATGTTATCTTTTTACGGTTATTTATATTCTTAACTAACTATAATTTTTGTGTAACAGAACATAGATATCATAGATATGATTTAAGATATTATTTGAGCCATTTACAAATTGTTAGCAGTGTTCACTTGACTTACAGGCACCCAATTATGATGATGAGCCGCATCAGTATTGTCGTAGTAGCCGGTGGTTGGAGTGTGGTTTGTGTGTAGTCCTTAGGCGTTGAAACGCGCCGGTTGCGGAATAGTGGGTTGGAATAGTGTTTCTTTTGTCACAAGTGCAGGATTTGTTCACTGTTCTTTATGAACTTCAGTTTCTATGATATTCCGTCATAGAGTTCTATATTCTCTGTTTTATTTTTCTATGATATTCCTTCATAGATTCACTATTTTTAGTTTTCTATGATATTCCTTCATAGATTCACTATTTACTGTTTTAATTTTCTATGATATTCCTTCATGATTCTCTATTCACTGTTTTAGTTTTCTATGATATTCCTTCATAGATTCGCTATTCACTTGTTTTAGTTGTCTATGATATTCCTTCATAGATTCACTATTCACTGTTTTAGTTTTCTATGATATTCCTTCATAGAGTTCACTATTCACTAACAACCGTGGACTACTCCGGATGACTGCGCCAGTTAAGTTCCGAAGAACTTAATCGATTTAAAAAAAAAGATTTATTTTTACTCTGAGCTTAACCGCTCAGCTCGGTGGACAATTATATTCTATTCTTCAATTTGATTTTACTTAAAACGAAAGTACAAAAGTGCTTACGTACTAATTTACAATAATGCTTACTAACTAAAAAGTTTCGTGAGAACCGTAGTTGCGTAAGTAGCGGGTTCGGGTTTCTGGAGTTGGCTGGAAACGCTGCGTCAGTGGTAATCGGTGGTGGCGTTGGGTGCCAACGTAACTCGCGTTCTATCCCTGTCGGACCTGAGACAACTGGTTCCCCAAATTCATTGGTTTTTCATTCATTTTTTTCCTCAGAAGCTTCCTTTCTACTATTGAATATGACGTGCCAGTATCCAGTGTCAAAACAAACGACATTCCATCTATCTTTCCTTCAATCGTCAAGCTGCTGGGTTGTCGTTTTAGCTGCGAGACGAGGACGGTGGGGCCGCAGGTTGAAGGGGTCAGCTCACGCCCCTTTGGGCTGACCCTTTCTAGTTAAACGAGTCCACTTCCTCAGCCCTGTGATTGTGGGCTGAGCCTCGATTGGCAGTATTCCTCGCTTCGGGCGACTGTGATCGAGAACGGGAACTCTTCTTTCGTTTCGATTGGATTCGGCATACTTTTGCAGGTGCATACCGAGTGCCCCCAATCCATGCCGCCTTATACTCCATTGCGCTGGTCACCGTCTCCTTAAATGTCGGTTTACTCATCAACGCACTTCAACGTGTCTCCGGGTCATGAACACCTTTAATGAACGCCTCAATCTTCATTCTCTCGAACACATCAGCACCGATTTCCGGGTAAGACAACTGTACGAGTCGCTCAATGTCTGTTGCATATCTCTGCACCGCCTCGTCGGCTCTTTGCCTACGGTTCTTCAGTAGTACAGCGTTTTGTTATGCTCGTTGCTATACTTTGCTGCCAGCGCTCGCATGATGGCCTCGTAATCGCTTCTTAAACATTCCAGAACTGATTTGATTACCTCAACCGCAGAACCTTTAAGCGCCAGTGCCAATCTCCGCCCTTTTCTGATATCGGTCCACTGATTTTCCTGAGCAGCCAAGTCGAATTCTAGTTTAAATGTATTGAATGTCGTTGCACCATCATAAGTACGCACTTCTGTTCTGGTGGCAGGATTCCTGAACTGGCGAGATCCATTCTCGCGGCTGTACCTCTTTAAACCACTCGTCTATTTTTCAACTCGTTTGTTCAATGAGTCGTCCACGTCGTCAATTCGTTTGTCCCAATTGTCCATTCGCGTCTCCAGCGCTCAACTTTTACATGCAGCCTATCGGAAATTTCTCCCACTTTGTGCTCTGAGAAGATAGTTCACGGTTCGCCGCTTCCATTTTTGCTATTTCCTGATTCGTACTTTTCAGGTTGGCTGACACAGTAAATTTATTTTTTTTGTTTTAATTTAATCAGCACAATCCCACTTCTGACACCAAATGTTACGAAAATTAGCTCGGCCACCTCAACTTAGGCTTATTCGTCTCTCCGGATTTTGTTTCAAAATAAAACACACTATAATTCTTAACGGCAGTTAACAATCAGCAATCACTTTATTTACAATTTTACACTTGACTGTGTCTACACTTGTTACTTATTGGACTACTCCGTGCTACACCTTTGCTGGCTAAAACCAAACTCTCCCTCTGCGCTGTACCCAGCTGTCTTTTATACTTGTCAAGTATACGTTTATTTGGAAAAAAATTTAACACCATACACTATACGCGATGCACACTACCGCACGCTTCTGCTGCTAAAAACCACCTGCCCTCACAACTCGGCCTCTCCTGCTCCAACGGTCCTCTGGAGCGATTCAGGTTCGTTGTTACCATCGTTGGATTCTTCGTGCACCATGGTTTCATTCGCTTGCTTGCCAAGCTATCGCTGTACCGACGACACCTATTCGGTGTATCAGGAACACTCTCAACCAGGTAGCGGTCGAAGTTCAGAGCTTTGGTGACCTCAAACGAATCCTTGTAGTCTGGATCCAATTTATGAGACGTACCCGAAGGTTAGGGTACGTAATCGATCACCACCAGATCACCTTCGTCGTAACGCCGCGGCTTCTTATGCTTGGCACCGAACCTCAGCATCCATCGTCGTTTCTCTGCCAAAATATTTAAAAGAGCAGCTGTACTCTGCATCTGCGTCTTCGGTTGGTTCATCAAAGTTGCTTGAATAATTTTGTTAGTTGTCACATCTCTAGGATCGTAGTTGAAGATGAGCTGATTGGGACTGTATCGGGTTGTAAAGTTTTTCTGCGAGTTCAGATTCCACTGTAAGGCTGGAAGTGCCACGTACCACTCACGGTCATCTTTGGTAGTACACGTCAGGGCAGCGACCACTGTTTAGTTCACCCTATCAGCCTGGCCATTTGCTCTTGCCGTTCTTCACATGCTGAATTCCTCTATGCTTATGCTTCACATGCTGAATTCCTTATGCTTAATTCCTCACATGCTTAAATACCTGCCACCGTTTCCACTTCATTGGGAGGCATAACTGGAGCCCTGCTCAGATTGTTTAAGCGACTGACAGCGATTAAGCGATTGGAAAGTGGGAGAGTAAGCCGATTTTTGTGCGTTTTTTGCAATTCACGTACACAGTCTGTGTGTGCTGGCAGTGATAAGCTCTTCACTGTTTCCGCTCTTATCCCGATATTAGGGATTATTGTGCAAATTAAAATTCCGCCAGTTTGCTTTTTAAAGTATTTTCTCATTAATTTTCTGCATCAAATACACAACATATCAACTTTTTTGGTTTCATTATGTAAATATTATTGATAAATAGACCAAAGAACACAAAGCTAAATGCATTGCATATGACAGGGTCACTTGCCGTCCTTTTTATTTCGCATTTCTTCATTTAGCGAATCTCTAACACAGGGTTGACGATCAGATCAGATCAGGTATGCTTTTGGTGCTAAATGCTCGAGTTCGAACGCAGGACTGTTTTTTTCTGATGCAGCTTATAAAACCTCAATTTAATTCAATAAAAAGAATACCAAACAGTTCTTTTGACACTGAATATATTTTTATAGTTGAATATATTTTTATAGTTAGTTCTACACAAACGTATTACGAAATTGCACCAAAAAAATTACAAATAAAAATAAATATTTCTTTGGTCATAAAAAATTACTCACACCAATAACACTGGAAATTGAAATGAACTAGAACAACAACCCCGTTTTAGAAATTATATGGAGGAAAAACTACGCTCCTGATCCTACTAGTAGGCCCCAAGGTTGCAATTTTGCAATAATATTAGTGAAATTCTGTGTGTGTATTTCTACCGGCTCTCCCACTTTCACATCGCTTAATCGCTGCTGTTGACGTGTGGCATTTTCGAACCTAGTCAATGCACGCATTGAAAATTGAACTCTTGTATTTTCAACCACCATCTAACATTGGTCCAGCTAGTAGGAGCGGAAACGCTGAAGAGTTTCCACAATGGCTAACACCTCCAAATCGTGGCTTGCGTAGTTTCGTTCGGCGTTGGTGCACTTCCGGCTGAAATAGTACATTGGTTTCACTGTCGTTTTTTCGTGTTGCAGCAGAATACCCAAAAACCCCAAGCTGGTATCCGTATGAACCTTATTCTGCCGGTTGGCGTTGTAGAATGCCATCAACGCCTGCGTAGCGATTGCTTTCTTTAGGCGTTGGAAAGCGTCATCTTGTTGATTTTACCACTCAAAGGCAGCATTTATGATGTTCACGATGACCTCCTGGAAAACCATAGGTACGTTGATCAGCCCAAACGGCATAACGTTGCGCTCGTAAAGACCCTCGCGTGTTGAGAACGTGGTGTACTTTTTTGAGGTCTCTTCCAGCGGTATTTGATAATACCCAGATGTCATATCCAGCGTGCTGAAATATTCACTACCACCTAGACGTGCCAACTGCTCTTCAACGCCGGGCATAATGCATTGTTTTTTGATGACAACTATATTCAGAACCCTATAGTCTAAACACATATGCTGCTCTCCGTTGGACTTCATGCATGTGGTGATACACTGGGACGAATAATTTCGTTTGCCAGAAGATTTTGTAGGATCTCTGACAGCTTCTCACGCTGCGAGAGAGGCACTTGGTACCGTTTCCCGATGATTGGCTTGTCGGTGTTCACTTCGATCTGCATATGAGCAACTGTACATCGTTCCAATTTTGTCAAATCCTCGGCAAATCGGTCTGCATACTCGTCTTTTAACTTTCTTAGTTGTTGTTCCTCTTCAGCTGACAACTCTGCACCTTTAGGTTCGACACGGTCACCTGTTCCGCGGTGGTTTCCAATAGGTGACTATCTTCACCTGAGTGCTCTGCTACCCCCGAATCGACAACCATCCGAAATTGTTGTCTGCATGACCCAGCAAGGAATCGTAGGGCAACAAGTTATCCGCTATGAAGTACAGTCTTGCGCTAAATTACACCCGTCTACTTCTTAAACGACGCTAACCCCAAACTAAGCGGTTGAAGCATTTTATAGAAGCCCCTTTGCCGTCCTGCTTTGTTTTAGTCGTCAACTTTGTCATTGCTACTACACATTCAAGTGAACTCAGCAAGTCGTTGCAGGTTGCGTGGCACATGGTAAACATGGTCTTTGCCAAACTTGAGTCGTTGATGCCGCCTACGATGTATGAAATTATGGACCCCTCGTCTACCTAGACTCAGCATAGCGTAGAAGAACTCCTTTAGCAACTCACTCTGTCGTTGCCTACGTTTGGCCATCTCGCGGTGGATCTCAGCAACTTTAACTGCATGTGGAAAATCTCGCTCCAGCGCCGTGACAAACTTGTACTATGATACAAATACCGGCTGTACATCGACCCACTCCTTAGCGACCCCTTTCAACTTATGCTGCACTGTTATCAACAACGTTTGCATCGACCACTTGTACAAATTGCGCATTTGTTCTGCTTTAGCGATAAGCTTCCTCGCGGTGGATGCATCTCTAAGTGGGTCGATCTCGGGTAAAATGCCCACCAGAGATTAGCAATGAGTACCGCAGTTTTGGATACCACCGCATTAATACTGTTACGAATATGGAAACTAGTGGGCTAGTACGTATCTCTGAATTGTGCAATTTAAAATAAAAACACACTTAATTTCTCAAACGCAGTCAGTAAAAACCAACAGTCACTTTATTTCACAGATTTGCACTTCACTGTCTTTACACTTAAATATTTGCTTAATTATTCCGTGTGGCAACTTCGCTAGTCAAAATCAGACTGACCGGCTGCGCCGTACCCGGCTGCCTTTTATACCTGTCCGGTTACCGCACAGATCGTTCTCGCACATTCCAGAGTGGACTAAAGGTTTCCATGATGATCGCGACCATCATTGCCAGGTGGGACTAAAAGTTTCCATTATCGCGGCCATCATTGCCAGGTTGGACTAAAAGTTTCCATTATCGCGGCCATCATTGCCAGGTTGGACTAAAAGTTTCCATTATCGCGGTCATCTTTGCCAGGTTGAATTATGGCACGGCGCGTAGCGACAGGGTTGCTTTGCACAGCGGCAGACTGTCTTGTCGTTACACTGCCCACCACTTAGACTTGTTCGTCCCGAACAAGTGCCGAGGTTCCGCTGTGATAAGGCGCCAGGCGCTCCAAATGGACTACCTTCAGCTTAGCGCCTTTATTGCTGCAACGTTAAATCCTGTATCCCACGTCGTTAATGCTAGTCACTACTTCGTAAGGTCCTTCCCATGACGCTTGAAGTTTCGGAGACAAACCTTTCCTCCGCTGCGGGTTGTAGAGCATTACCAGATCGCCTTCTTGGAACCCTGCTGAGTTGGCCCGTAGATCATATCGGGCTTTCGCCTTATCGCTGACCAGTTTTGTGCGGCTCCTTATAAACTGGTGAATTTCCTCCAGTTCCGCCCGCTTATTGACCACGTAGTCCGTCTTAGCGCCTCCCGTCGTGCTGACTTCCCCGAACTTCAAGTCAGCGGGTAACCGCAACTCTGTGCCGAACACTGCTCGGGCTGGAGTGAGTGATGTCGTGTCGTGCGGGGCTGACCTATACGCCATCAGGAACAGGGGGATATGCGTGTCCCAGTCCTTTTGATTCCTGCCTACCACTTTCCGCAGGTATTCCTCCAGTGTCCGGTTAAAGCGTTCCACCATGCCGTCGGACTGTGGGTGCAAAGGAGTGGTACGCGTTTTCTTTATCCCCAGCATAGTCAAATAATAAAGTCATCCCGATAGTGACATTTTATGTCAAGTACTCTTATTTTGACAACTGTTCCCTCAAAGTATTTTGAATTCAACTCATTCGACATTTTTTTCGGTTTTAACCCTTTTTCAAATGTGTATTCAAGTAGCTACAAGCAATGGAGTATATATCGCTCCTTCGCTGCAAGAACGTCATAACTCAAAACTACATCATTCCGAGAAAATTCAATTTTAAAGTTTACCATTACAGGGAGTTCAAGGTATGAAAAAATTTTTCATGTCGTCTTGTGAGCAAAGTATTGAATATTTGACAAAGTGGTTTTGACAGATTAAAGATCATATGCAGATACACACAGGGTTGCTATAAACTGAAAAAATTTTTTTTTTAGTTATGACGTTCTTGCAGCGAAGGAGCGATATGTTGTGTACTGTATGTACATATACAAATATACAGAAAACACATAAACATAGATATGCAAGGGTGATGCGTATCATATAAAGAAATTATTTAAATAATACGAATGGGTTTTACGAAACAGTTTCCAAAAAGTTGTCATCTAAATGTATGTCATTATCAATGTCTTTAGGTGCAGCGTTCATCTATTTCACTGGGTACACAAAACATTGAAACTTTTTGGTCCCATGTGGTTTTGCAAAAGAAGCACGTCGCTGGCATTTTGATTTTCACTGCACTGCACTTCAGTTAAAATTTTCAATCAAATATTTTTTTCATATTTTATATTATGAATGAAAAGGTTAAAATTTGACAGACAAATTTCATTCATGTGAGAATGTAGAGAAAACATAAATGACAGCTATCAAAATAAGAGTACGTAAACAAATAGACGTCACCTATCGGGATGACTTTATTATTTGACTATGATCCCCAGCATCTCACACACTTCCTTGAATACCGCAGACTCGAAATTCCGGCCTTGATCTGAGTGCAACTCCAACGGAACTCCGAACCTGGCTACCCAGTTGTTTACCAGCTTTTCCGAGATCGTAGTGACCTCCTGGTTAGGAATAGGGTACACTTCGGGCCATTTGCTGAAGTAATCCATTACCACCAGCACATATTTGTTGCCTTGAGTACTAGCTGGGAATGGGCCGGCGACGTCCATAGCAATCCGCTCGAAGGGCGCTCCCACGTTGTACTGCTGCATGCGGCCTCGAGATCTTCTTGTCGGCCCTTTCGCGGCTGAACATCGGTCGCAGCTCTTAATCCACTCGGCTACAGACTCCTGACATCCTACCCAGTAGAATCGTCTTTTTATTTTGGTGATGCCCAAGTGCCCTCCACTGCAGTCGTTATGGTATGCCTTGATGACCTCGTTGATTCTGCATTTCGGCACTACCATTAGGGAGTTGCTGGTCCGACCATCCGCGCTCTCCCATTCGCGGTACGGGCATCCTTCTTTCAGCCGCAGACTTTCCCACTGTGCCCAGTAAGCCTTAGCGATCGCGCTTTCACCGGCCATCTCCTGCCAGTCTGGACGTGCGCCTTGCTCCTTGCCTTCGACGATTTTTGCAAGATTCCTCACGCTGGTCCTTTTGTAGCCTCTCCGCAGACCACTCTTCCTCTGGCATAACGCTTACCTACCGGACGTCCACTATCTGTTCTTTGCTTTCGGCTCGCGAGCACGGCCTGCATTCGACTTTGCACGGACGGCGTGACAAGGCATCGGCATTTCCATGGCTACTGCCCTTGCGATGCTCTATCGTGTAGTCGTAGCTCTGCAGTCGCTCGATCCACCGCGCCAATTGCACTTCAGGATCCTTAACGTGCAGGAGCCATCTCAATGCCGCATGATCTGTGCGCAGGCGAAACCTTTGTCCATACAGATATTTGTGGAAGTGTTTTACGCAGTCCAATACCGCCAGCAGTTCTCTCCGTGTCACACAGTAGTTGCGTTCCGGTTTCGATAGAACCCTACTGTAGTACGCTATCACTTGTTCCTGGTCGTCTATTATCTGTGATAGCACACCACCAATACTATTCCCGCTTGCATCTGTATCCAGCACAAACATCTCCCCAGGCACGGGGAAGGCCAGAATTGGAGCACTGCACAGTTTTTCCTTCAGCCGTGCAAAAGCCTGTTCCTGCTCCTCGTTCCACTCGAAAGCTTGGCTCTTTTTCGTCAGTTTGTGCAAGCTGCTGGCTATGTTCGCGAATCCCGGAACAAATCGGCGGTAGTATGTGCACAGGCCCAGGAAACTGCGGAGTTCGTGTAGATTGCGTGGCCGGGGCCACTCCTTCACCGCCGTGATTTTGCCTTCATCCGTATGTACTCCGCAGGCAGAAACCGTGGGACCCAGATACTTGACCTCCTTTTGGAACAGCGAGCACTTCTTTGGGTTGAGTTTAAGCCCGGCTTCTCGTATCCGCTCGAATACCTCCTTTAGCTTTCCCAGGTGGTCGTCGAAATTTTTACCCATCACGATTATGTCGTCGAGGTACACAAGACACGTCCGCCAATGCAGCCCTTTTAGCACGCGTTCTATTAGCAGCTCGAATGTTGCTGGTGCGTTGCAGAGTCCAAACGGCATGACGGTCAACTGCCACAAACCATCGCCAACACTGAAAGCCGTTTTCTCCTTGTCCTTGTCTGCAAGCTCTACCTGCCAATAGCCGCTGCGTAACTCGAGCGTGGAGAACCACTGCGTGCCTGACAGTGTGTCCAGGGTGTCATCGATCCGAGGTAGTGGATAACTGTCCTTCTTGGTCACATCATTGAGCTTCCGATAGTCCACACAAAACCGGGTACTGCCATCCTTTTTCTTGACTAGCACGACCGGCGAGCACCAGGGGCCCGAAGAAGGCTCTATGACCTTTTCTTTCCGCATGTTTTCGATCAAATTTGTGACCTCTTCCCTCTTGGCCAGAGGAACTCGTCTTGGCGGTTGGCGAATCGGTTTTGCACTTCCGGTGTCGATGCTGTGCTTCACTATGGCTGTTCTTCCGCCTGCTTCTGCCGCAAATATTGCCCCATAGTGCTGCAGGAGTGACCCCACCTTCTGTTTCTGCTTGGCCGTCAACTCTCTGCTCCGCTGGTTCTCTTGCGGTATGACGTCCATGTTAAAACTGCTCTTCTCATTACCTCCAGGTGGGCTACTCTCGCAATTGACCACTGCTACAGCTTCCTTACACTCGCCAATTACCTCATCTTTCCCGACATATCTGGGTGCATTCAGGGGGTTCAGTATTCTGACTGGTATTCTGCCATTCTTAGGTTCCACTAATGTACGTCCGATGATGATGTTGTCGTGTCCTTGTTTCGGTGCTTCTACAACCCACAGCCGACGCGTCCCATCGTCCTTTGCCCACACAATCGCCTCACCATTCGCTGGTATCCTCCTGTGTTGACACGATACAACCTTCCTTACCGCCACGCTTTGCTCATAGCCGGTGTGCAGCGGGAATTCAACGTTGGCATATCTCAGCACATTTTCCTTCAGGTCCAGCGTAAAACCGTGCCTAATCATGTAATCCAAGCCGATAATCACGTCGTCCATTATATTCGCGACGATGAACTCATGTTCCAGGCTGCTGGTGCCGATAGCAATCGTTTTCGTAACTTTTCCTCTTACCGGCGCGCGCTTGCCAGTCGCAGTCCGCAGCTGTATGCCATGCAGCGGTTCCCAGTTCTTCAGCAGCTTCCTTTTTATGATCGAATATGACGCTCCAGTATCCAGTGTCAACACGAACAACTTTCCATCTATCCTTCCTTCAATTGCCAAGCTGCTGGGCTGTCGTTTCAGCTGTGAGACAAGGATTGTGGGGCAGCAGATTGTGGGGATCAGCTCACGCCCCTTTGGGCTGACCCGTTTTAGTTTAACGACTCGCCGTCCTCAGCCTTGCGCTTGTTGGCTGGGCCTCGATTGTCAGTATTCCTCGCTTCAGGCGATTGCGATCGAGAACGGGAACGCCTCCTTCGTTGGCGGCAGTCTCGTGATATGTGGCCCTGCTTGCCACATATCCAGCAAACAACTTTAGAGGAGACCACCCGTGCCCTGTCCGGTATCTCAAAACTTATGGCCTGGATCGGAATGTCGTTGTCCGCCTGAATCTGGCGTATCCTTGCAGGTGCATACCGAGTGCTCCCAATCCATGCCGCTTCATATGTCATCGCGCTGGTCACCGTTTCCTTAAATGTTGGCTTGCCCATCATCAACGCACTGCGACGTGTTTCTGGATCATGAAGACCTTCAATAAACGACTCAATCTTCATCCTCTCGAGATCATCAGCACCAAATTTTGGGTAGCACAACTGTACGAGCCGCTCAATGTCTGCTGCATATGTCTGCAGCGCCTCGTTGGCTCTTTGCTTGCGGTTCTTCAGCTCACAGTAGTATAGCGCATGGTTGTGCTCGTCGCTATACTTCGCTGCTAACGCTCTCATGATGGCACCGTAATCACTTCTTAAACATTCTGGAACTGATTTGATTACCTCAGCCGCAGGACCTTTCAGCGCCAGTGCCAACCTCCGACCTTTCCTGATATCTGTCCACTGATTTTCCAAAGCAGCCAAGCCGAATTGCAATTTAAATGTATCGAACGGCGCAGCACCATCATAAGTAGGCACTTCTGTTCTGGCAGCAAAACCGTCCTGAACCGGTGGCAAACATTCTCGCGGCTGTACCTCCCTAAGCCGCTCGTCCATTTTTCTGTTCATCGAGTCTTCCAGACTATCAACTCGTTTGTTCAGGGAATCATCAAGATCGTCAACACGTTTGTTCAGGGAATCATCCAGGTCGTCGACTCGTTTATCCAAATGTTCCACTCGAGTTCCCAGGTGCTCCACTTTCACATTCAGCTGGTTGGCGATTTCTCCCACTTTCTGCTCCCAGCGCGCAGAATTTTGGAAGCCTCAAACATGCCTTCCATTGCGACCATGAGCTGGCTCATGTCCATGGCTTGTGGTGGCGCAGCCGTACTTTGCATCGACGCAGCACCCGCAGGCGATTCCTCCACTTTGCCCGACGCCTCTAGCTCCTGCGTTCTGAACTCGTGCGCACTCCAATCGACGCCTCGTGATTCACACGCCTCTCGCAAGCGCAGCTGCAACTCCACCTTTCCGCCAGCAGTCGGCAAATTCCAAGCGGCCAGCTCCTTCTTAAGCTGGTCCACCTTCAGTTGCTCCAGTCTAACCATGTCTGCGTTTTATAATTAATTTTTTTTACTTTCAGTAACACAATCCCACTTCTGACACCAAATGTTACGAATACTAGTTCTAGTGGGCTAGTACGTATCTCTGGATTGTGCAATTTAAAATAAAAACACACTTAATTTCTCAAACGCAGTCAATAAAAACCAACAGTCACTTTATTTCATAGATTTACACTTCACTGTCTTTACACTTAAATATTTGCTTAATTATTCCGTGTGACAACTTCGCTAGTCAAAATCAGACTGACCGGCTGCGCCGTACCCGGCTGCCTTTTATACCTGTCCGGTTACCGCACAGATCGTTCTCGCACATTCCAGAGTGGACTAAAGGTTTCCATGATGATCGCGACCATCATTGCCAGGTGGGACTAAAAGTTTCCATTATCGCGGCCATCATTGCCAGGTTGGACTAAAAGTTTCCATTATCGCGGCCATCATTGCCAGGTTGGACTAAAAGTTTCCATTATCGCGGTCATCTTTGCCAGGTTGAATTATGGCACGGCGCGTAGCGACAGGGTTGCTTTGCACAGCGGCAGACTGTCTTGTCGTTACAATACTCATTCTTTTTACTACCTACTACAGGGTGGACGGGAAGTTTCTGCATACATCGTTTCAACTGTAATATACTTAAAATTCTGATTGCTTGTTTTATTTGAAAACGAAATGGGGAAATCCCCAATAATGTGATGGTTTGAAAATCCTAAGCAGTTCCCTCGTAGATCTACAGCGATTTGAATGCAGGACGATGCGCGATGTCATACGGCGAAACAGTCAATAAGTGTTGCTAAAAGTCTATTTCAGATAGTATGGGAAGCCTGGCCGGGAAATTCGCCAGATTTTAATCCTATTGAACATATCTGGTCCAGGATTCAAGATTCAGTATTTCGGAGTCCAAAACCTGCCAATAGACTTCAACTCATTGAGAGAGTAAAGCAAGAGTGGGATGCCATATCATTGGCCGAAACGTCGGTCTTGTGCGAAAGTTTTCGAAAGCGAGTCCTAGAGTTCTGCGAAAAAAATGGCACACATACCCAATATTAATAATCAATTGAGTTTTGCTTGGATATGATTTAGTTGTTTAAATAAAAACAATTTTAAAGGAATACAAATGATCCTTAACGGTGTTTTTTGTTGTATGCAGAAACTTTCCGTCCACCGTGTACTCATAAGCACCGCATAACATAAGTATCGCAACTGCATTAATACAAAACCCGAACGAGTAAAAGCAGATGAGATAAAGCGATAAAGCAGATGAGAATTACAAGAATCACACAAGTGCGGTCTTGGCAGGCAATGGCAAACCTCCAAGTGTGAAAGAAAAACTGCCAATCGCCGTTCGGATTCGGCGTTAAACTGTATGTCCCCTTCCCCTCCCTATCCACTTGAAATGTCTGCTGTAACATATGTTGGAAACGGCAGTGTTGCATGCACATTTCAAAACGGGTGAAAAATGAGAGTAATATTTTCCTTCCCTATCTCCCATGGGTGTAGTACAATGGTCCGAAATGGACTGAGTGCTAGCCTTCCTGCCCACCCTCACATCACATTGCTCACACAAACACTTTGTATCCGTCGGTATCCGTCGTTTGCACTGAGTGAAAGCAATGAGTACAAGTATACATAATGCACCATTCGCGAAGCGTATGAAGTAGGTATAAGCATTTGGAAGAAATGTTGACGGCATGGATTTTGCCAGCTCAACTGCTGCAAATATTCTAAGCATGTTGAAGTCTAGAAGTTATAGAATCATGCACAAAAAAAAATGATTAAATACTACTAAAAAACACGATGGAACATAAATTATATGATGATTGAATCAATTGTCGATAATTGGACCCATATCAATGAAATACTCTATGACAACGGACAAAGTCATCGACTGGTACATATTGATATTTCCATGCTTAACAGATTGCTTGAGCTGTGTAGTTGTAGTGGCTGCCTCTGTATGAGACCACTATCCCTACAAGACGTGGCTGACCGAAACTCCACTACATTCATAACATTTTTTCAATTTACCAATACATTCGCATGAAATTTGGCCCATAGAATGAAAAAAAAACGAAGCATCGTGAACTTGTCATCAGTGTTGCTTGAAGTTGACCTGCTGAGCTGAACTTGTCATCAGTGTTGCTTGAAGTTGCTCGTAAAAGTAATTGAAAACTGGTTTGACAACAGAAAGCAGGTAGTTTAACGGGTTCATAGAATTTTTAAATTTGAATTTAAACCAAAAGTTACATGAAAATGCTTGAAAACAATTCAGTAAAGATATTAAAGGAGATCGCGAAGTCATTGAGTAACATAGAAATACATTTATGTCTAAATGATACTAAAATACTTTTTACTGGCAATTATGACTGAAAACTGGCAGAAAGATAGTAAGAATTTGCAGTTTTTCTTTTAAATTAAATTATTTGGATATTTAACTAATATCGTTTCAGCATCTTCAAAACGGACCACAAACAACAGGCGCAACAGCAGTAAACTGAAAAGCAGAACCGCAGAAAGCAAGATAAGTAATATTGTGTGCTTAGAGGAGTTTAAGGGAACTGTGTCTGCGTCCTCAGAGTCCGTGGAGTCCATATTGTCCGAACTGAACAATGAAAGCATTGAAAAGTCGTGGGAGTTAAAGCAGTGGGCAATTAGAAACAATATCACACAAAATGCAGAAACGGATTTATTGCAAACATTAAGAAAGGTAGAAATTCATGATTTTCCTGGGTCAACTAAAACGCTGCTAGGTACAAGCAGGGAAAAGGTAGAGATTAAGCAGATGTCGCATGGTGAATTTATATATTTAGGTATTCAGGAAGGAAGGGAGCGGACATACAAGGTAAAGTCTCTGATTGCGTTCAACCTGGCGAACGCCAGAACGATCCTTGTCCCTGTCCAATCCAAGCTGATGCACAGCCTCCGCGCGACCCTTCTGGATAGCTATTTGGCACCCGCTGAATAGTGAACTAATGTGTGCAGCGGGTCCAATCCCCCGGACTTAAAATTTGGGTTGTGCGCAGGGTTCGGTGCCCGCCACGGAAAATCATCTACCAATGAAAGCCAAAAAGCAAGCCTCGGAAGGAACCCACAATGTTGACGACCACAGCAAACGATTCAAGGACCATGATTTGAGGATATGCACCTGGAATGTCCGGACCCTCTACAGGGAAGGTGCCTCTATCCAACTGGCGGAAGCCCTCACGAAATGTAAGGCTGACATCACCGCCATCCAGGAAATGCGATGGACAGGACAAGGTTGCTCCAAGCGAGCAGACTGCGATATCTACTACAGCTGCCATGCGGAGAAGCGCGAATTTGGCTCCGGATTTGTGGTCAGCAAGAGACTTCGCCACCACGTCTCTCGGTTCACTCCGGTGATCGAACGGCTGGCTTAGATCCGCATCAAAGCTAAATACTTTAGCATCAGCCTAATTTGCGCGCACGCCCCGACGGAAGAGAAGGACGATGCGACCAAGGATGCCTTCTATGCGAAGCTCGAGGACGTCTACGACAGGTGCCCGGCCCACGACGTCAAAGGTCGGGCGAGAAGGCATCTTTGGCCCCACAGTTGGGCAGTTCAGCCTCCATGGGACCACTTCATCCACCACTTCAACAACGGTCTGAGGCTGATCGATTTCGCCGCGGCACGAAACGTGGTAGTTAGTAGCACCAGATTCCAGTACCTCGATATCCACAAGGCCACCTGGTTATCCCCCGATCAATCCACCCGCAACCAGATTGATCACATTGTGATTGATGGAAGGCATGCTTCTAGCATTCTGTGCGTACGTTCCGAGGACCAACATCGACTCGGACCACTACCTTGTTGCAGCCAAGGTACGCATGCGTCTTTGCGCAGCGAAGACCGCGCAACCTAGTTTGCGAAGAAAGCTGGACATCAGTAAGCTGCGATCACAAGGGGTAGCCGAAGCCTACTCCGCTCAACTCTCCAACCAGCTCGGTTGCTCCCCCTCTCCACCTGATGACATCGGCGGATTATGGGCTCACTTATCCCACTCTATGCGCGCCGCCGCAGAAAATGTCCTTGGTTTTCGACGCCCACCACCAAAAAACCAATGGTACGATGAAGAGTTTCGCGCAGCCACTGCAGTGAAGAATGCTGCCTACAAGAAGACCCTGCAGTCGGCCGCCACGCGAGCCATGAGAGAAAAATACCGGGAGGAGAGGAAGAAAGAGAGGTGCCTTTTTAGACGCAAGAAACGGGAGCAAGAAAGGCGCCAGCGTGAGGAAATCGAGGAGTGCAGGAGCAGGAATGACGCCCGAAAATTCTTCCAAAAAGTTAAGCGTCTCACGGAAGGATTTAAGCCCGGGGCATCTTCTTGCAGAGACGAAAACGGGGATCTGGTTACGGATGCGCAGGGTGTGCTGAGGTTGTGGAAGGAGCACTTCACCAAGCTGCTCGCAGGCGACGAAAGGAACAATACCGCCAGTGGTGAAGATGTCCAGATGGCACCAATCGACGACGACGGTGTGGATGTGCCACCGCCCAGCCATGACGAGGTCCGGGTCGCTATCCAGCGACTCAAGAACAACAAAGCTGCAGGGCTGGATGGGCTACCAGCTGAATTGTTCAAGGCCGGCGGCGGTGAGCTGATTGGGTGCATGCATCAGCTCATTTGCAAAATATGGCTGGAGGAACGAATGCCCAACGATTGGAACCTCAGTGCCCTTTGTCCTGTGCTGAAGAAAGGCGACCCAACAATATGCGCCAACTACAGGGGTATCAGCCTACTTCCCATTGCATACAAGGTCCTGACGAGCGTACTATGTGAAAGATTAAAGCCACTCGCCAAGGCGCTGATTGAACCTTATCAGTGCGGCTTTAGACCTGGTAAGTCCACCATCGACCAGATATTCACTCTACGCCAAATCCTGGAGAAGACCCATGAGAACCAGATCGATACAGACCATCTCTTCATCGATTACAAGGCAGCATTCGATAGCCCGATAAGGGATCACCTATATGCCGCATTGTCTGAACTTGGTATCCCTGCAAAGCTCGTTAGACTTTGCAGAGCGACGTTGAGCAATACGCGCAGCTCCGTCAAGGTTGGAAGTGACCTCTCCGACCCCTTTGATACCGTTCGAGGTTTCAGACAGGGCGATCCTTTGTCCTGCGACCTCTTCAACTTCACCATGGAGAGTGTTCTGCGCAAGCCGGTGTACATCGTAATGGCACAATCTTCAACAAAAGTGTCCAGCTCCTTGCCTACGCTGATGACATTGATGTCATCGGGCGTAACAATCGAGATGTCACCGCTGCATTTGCGGCTATCGAAAGAGAATCTGCCAAAATGGGTCTGGTGGTAAATAAGGGCAAGACGAAGTATATGCTGTCCACACGCAGGGACTCGCAGCGGCTAGGGTCTCACGTCGAGGCCGACAGGTATACCTTTGAAGGTGTCAAGGAATTCGTCTACCTTGGCACCGCCATCAACAGCAGTAATTATGTCAGCCTGGAGATAAAGCGAAGGATTATTCTTGCCAACAGGTGCTACTACGGTCTCGGTAGGCAATTGAGAAGTAGAGACCTCTCTCGACCGACAAAACTTGCACTCTATAGGACGCTCATCTTGCCCGTGCTCCTCTATGGCGCTGAAGCATGGACAATGACACGAAACGACATAGCGGCCCTTGGAGTGTTCGAGAGGAAGGTACTTCGCAAAATCTTCGGCCCTGTTCGTGTTGGTGACGACTATCGCATACGATCCAATAACGAGCTGTATGAGCTGTATAAGGACATGGACGTAGCGCAGCGAATTAACATCCAGCGGCTACGCCGGCTCGGTCATGTCTGCCGCATGGACGACGAAGCTCCGGCGAAAAAGGTGTTCGATGCGATGGTTGGAGGTCGACGGCGAAGAGGGAGGCCGTGTCTCCGGTGGAAGGACCAAGTGGAAGAGGCCCTGGTATCTCTTGGTGTGACCAACTGGAGAAGGCGCGCGCGAAGCAGAGGCGCCTGGAGAGAAGTTTTGCGGCAGGCCGTAACCCGATAACGGGTTGTTATGGCCAGTTAAGTAAGTAAGTAGGTATTCAGGCATATTTTAGTTCACAGTCATTTAGCTATTTAGATGAAATACATGAAATTTTGATTGACATAGGAATCAGAAACAGGGTCTTATGGCCAAAATTAGGGGCAATTGTAACTAGGTTATTCTGGCATGGAAAAACCGCCTAGCATACATGATTTTGTCAGGGAAATGTGCGAAGAAGTTATCGTTTTAAGAGAAAACGGTCTTAAAATTCGTTTGTTTACTTGCGATTCGACAGCTCGCGCCTTTGTTACGAGTGTGCAATCGCACAATGGAAAAAGCGGATGTTCTAAATGTTGTCAGGTAGGAGAGTATGTGGAGAGAAGGGTTTGCTTTTCGACAGTTGTTCAAACTTTAAGAACAGACTTATCGTTTGAACTTAGAGCAGACCCACCTCACCACAATTTTCCCTTCAAAGAAAGTAAGAGCCTTTTGGAGCTTTCAAGATTTGGAATGGTTTCTCAGTTTCCATTGGACGTTATGCACCTCGTCGACTTGGGTGTGTGCAAAAAGCTTATTCACCTATTGATAAAGAAAGGCAACGTTACAAAAATGAACGCAAAAATGAAATCTCTAGCCAATTTCATTCCGACTGAATTCGGACGAATTTCGTGTAGTTTAGATAAAGTCAGCAACTGGAAGTCAACAGAGTTTAGACAATTTTTGTTGTATTCGGGGATTTTTGTGTTAAAAGATTGTATTCATACTGATTCATACTATCACTTTTTATTACTTCACGCTGGCATTCGACTTTTATCCTGCAAAATATTTTAAACGAATTTGTAGTGTTATATGCAGATATTTATGGCAAACACTTAGTAAGTTTTAATGTTCACGGTTTACTTCATTTGTCAGATTGCGTTAAACAGTACGGGCCATTAGATAACTCCTCCGCATATAAATTTGAAAATTTCATGCAATACCTAAAAAAATAGTAAATAAGCCAAATAAAATCTTGCAACAATTATCTTTAAGATTGCATGAAAGACAGGACTTTGAGCCAAGCAGAAAATGTTTTTCGTCATTTCTTCTAGATAGCAAAAAAGAAAAAGATGCGTATTGTTTCAGCAAAGAAAAAGGGCATTTAAAAATCATAGGTGTTCAAAATGAATCATAAGGGGAAGTAATGATAGCAAAAACATTTTTAAAAGTAGAGAATTATTCACTGAACCATTAGAGTCATCTTCTGGACTAGGAATAGTACTAGGGAGTCAACTTAGCACCGAAACGGTGAACGTCTTTAGAAGGGACATTATATATAAGTATTTTTGTATACCAAATTGCAGTAATACATTTCTTCTCATTCCTCTTTTGCACGATCTGTTTTACGAATTTTCCCACTAGCATTTCTATTAATTTTATATAAGTACGAATAATAAATATATTTTATTATTCTAAAGGTGAGAATGGACCCATTAAGCGAAATTTTCAGTGAAGACATGCCGTCCTGCTCAAGTTTAGTGTGGAGCCCAAAAAACAGTTCGTAGGCTAATGAGATAGTATTTTTTTATTGATTTTCCGTATTTTATCTTACAGCGCCTGTGCAAATATGGATAAAGAGGTTCACTACTACTGACTCACTTCTGTATCTCCACTGAAAAACAAAAGAGATACAGAAATTCACCAGGTTAGCTTAATATTGACTATAAAACTGTAATGGAAGTATTTATGTTATTTCTTTTTTTTAGTGTACCATAGCCCCCCGAAGCAAAATGAGAAGTCGCAATAACGAACACAATTTGCAGACGGTAAAAAATCAATGCTTATTTTTTATTTTTTTTACTATTAGTTTTGATTTCAGAGGTCCTTCAGCAGCTCAAAACCATGACTGGTATACTCCGCGACTTGCAACAGCGCATAGAGCGTATAGAAACGTCGCTGGATGGAAAAGTATGAATTTTGTTATTACCTTAATTTATTTGATTATAAGTAAGTATATAATTTTTGGCTAAATAGGTAGATAAGTGCGAAGTCATGGCACAAAATAAGATGCTGAGGGAGACAAAAGTTCTCCTCAAACATGTAAATACGTCAGTGGGAAAAATGACAGGGCATGTGCAGGATGACAAAATGGTAGAAATTGCGACTGCCCTGCCCATTTCTTCCATTGACGTGGCGATGGACATTGAGGAGAAATTAAAAAAAAAGACTTCGAGGAAGCAATGGTAATTTATTTTCAGTTATAGTGATGAAAGAATAATTATAATGTATTTTTATTTTCTGTTTGCTTTTCTTGCAGACTTCCCACTTCTACTCATTGAAGGGGGCTACGGGAGATGTAGACGCACTGCTTCGCCAAATTTTCACGGACGATGTTATGCTGCTTTTTAACTGGGATGGAAGGTGTGGAAAGCGGGCGCTCAGTACTTTGAAACTGATCGATATTTTGTTTGGTATTTATATTTTGTATTCAATAATTAATATGCACATTATAACAATCATTATAATTTTACTTTTTTTTTCGAGGTATTTTGAAAGAGCAAGGTATTCGCACACTATTTGAGCAAGCGGTAAAGAGGGGGGTAGCATTAAGTCATCATAGAAGTAAGCAAAAAAAATGTATAGCTATATGTAAATTAGTTTAAATTTTAAGTTCTGCTTATGTTTGAAGTTGAAATCATATTTATTTATTTAATTCTTAATTTAATTTTTATTATTTTAATATTTTTGATTTGCATATTGAATTAATCGTTTTGTTTGTTTCTTTAATTTAAGTAATGTTAATTGTTTTTCGTTTATTTATTCTTAATGCAAATTGCAATAATGTTAATTGCATATTGTTTTTGTTGTTGTTAAACTTGCTTGCATAAACGTATTGAAATCAATTCAAACAGAAATAAAAACGAGCGATTTTTAATAAAAAACACCTGAATTTTTCAATATTGAGTATTGGTAATGAATGACCGGTTTATGCATCACATTGTGACCGATATTAGCATCAGCATTTCAGTCAGACATTCCGGCACATGACCGGTCAACTGACTGGCATTACCATCAGGAGTAGGTGAGATAGCTATACAAAACTAAATATTTGGGGGTTGGAATAGGTATGCGTTAGAGCAGAGCAAAAACACTTTGCACTGAAACACGCGCTATACTTTTCTAAATACGTGAAAGGTATGTGTTAGAGTGAAACAAAAAAATCACACGTATACGAGAGTTTCAGTCAGTTTTTTCACACCGCCTGTACAAAAATGATAGAGACTTTGTTCGGAGAGCTGACCGAAACTTCGGTCAGGCATGTCGGTCATATGACCGTCACTGTTCTTGTAGGGTAAGCAAATAAACACATATAGGTAGGCTTGCCACCTTTTTAAAATGGCTGTGGAGGACACTTAAAAATGCTATAAACAATCATACATTTTTAGTGTTCAGAGTACGAGTGTACATGGGCCGTCGTGCCGTCAGTCACTCAGGGGGATCAACATGTAACACTGGAAAGTGTACGTGCCGTAACTGAGCTGGCTGACGGAAGCGTGTGCTAACACCTCCACGTGGTGACGGCCGGAAACGACTACCTCCAGATCTGGTTCTGGTCGTGGTCGGCTAAGGTAGCACAGCGGAACCTCCCTAATCCGGGGTGTCATGCGACCCGTGCCCATCGGACTGATTTGCAGCCAGGGAGTATATCGGCTGTATTTGAACGGAGCTTTCCTGATACCTGGCCGCCTCAGGAAGGAACGGTGGCCTTATCGCGGCAAGGGGCTCTGCCGTGACGGACCCTCCCTTTCCCCATTCCCGCATTGGTCACCGTGCTGGCACTTTCATCAGTGCCACGCACAGCCCGCCAGGTCGGGCAGGTGACCGTAAGAAACAGATGATGTCGACTACTAAAAAATCAGCCTCGGAAAAAGACGGACAGACGATGGACAAGGACAAACGGAGAATGGACTCGGACAAACGACTAACAAACACAAGGAGGGAGGTGGGTACTTCCTCCGAGGACGACCTCCTGGCATCTAGCCAGGAAACCCTTTGTGGTGGTTTAAGTCTGTGTTTAGGTGCGAGTTCGTAGTCCGGGTACTCTTGATTAGGAAGCGAGAGTGCGCCGTAAAAGTTGGCCACAAAGGCCGCAATGTTTTCCCGAGTGAAATAAGCAAACAAACGCGTCGCTTGATCTCAGTACGAGAAGTTGATTTTATTTTTCAAATTTTAGGTCTTATATACTAAATTTACAAACTGTTATACTACTGAGCATTTCCAATGCTCCGCCCGAATTTCCAATGTCGCGGAAGTGTGACCAATCAGCGTCACGGGACCTTTTCGGTCGATGCAGCACTTTTCCTCAAGTGCCATTGCCCTGCGGTAGGTGACATCACACAGAGTGCCGATCAGTGCAAGTTCCATATGTGGGACACTGCAATGCGGTCAGTGGTGTCGGATGGCACGCCGCTGGCTTAGCCACTTGAGTGTCGCTTGTGTCGTGCGCGCGGTGCTATTTGACACTTTGGCACATATGCGCTCGAGTGTAGCAAAAGTTATTAATGTTGGCATAAGTGGCTACGTGGTACCACTACACCATTGCCCTTAAGCGAAAAATTATTACTTGGAATAATTTTTTAAGATATCGGTCGGGTTTTCGGAGGTGGATTTGGAAATGCTTAGCTAACATTATTGAGCTTATAGTAATTGTAGATAGCGTAAATATTTGTTTTGTTGCCTTAGTGTAATATGTATTTTAATCTTTATTTTGTACAATTTTTAGATGTTATTTGCTAAGTCATTATCTCCTAGAAATTTCTTAAGATTATTATTATGTAATACCTTATATTTACCGTTTATGTCTAGTGTGGAGTTTACTCCATTTCTATCTATAATCTTGTATGGTCCGTGGTAAGGACTTTGTAATTTTTTATTTGTCTCTAATCGTATAAAAACTAAATCTCCTATTTCGAATTGTGTTTTATTTGTGTTCTTATCATAATTAATTTGTCTCTTATGTTTAGCTATTTCTATCATATTCCTAGCCTTATCTATGGATGTTTGCAGCCTAACTTTTAGTTCGTTGGCGTAATTGTCAAAGTCATAAATTTGTTTGTTGTCATATATTTTGTCACTTGGTAGTGATGGTAATTTTCCGAAGACTAACTCGTATGGGGAGTACTGCGTTTCGACATGTGGTGTCGTATTATACGCGAAAGTGAAATATGGTACCCATTTGTCCCATTCGTGTTCGGTTGTAAATGCTAGTAAGTATTCATGCAGTGTTCTGTGGTTACGTTCGAGTGCTCCGATTGTTTGATGATGGTAGGGTGTCGAAAAAATTTGTCGCACGTCAAGTAATTGGCATATGTTGTGCATTAGCTCATTTGTGAACTCGGTGCCTCGGTCGGATTTCAACGTTTTAAAACAACCGTACTTGAGAATGAACTGTTCTACAAGAGTTTTTGCTGTCGTTCGTGCGTCCTTGGTTTCCATGGGGTGTGCAATAATAAATTTTGTTAAATCACATTGCATTGTGAGTATGTAGCGGAAGCCATTTGATATTCTCAATGGTCCGACTGTGTCAATGGTAATGGTTTCAAAGTTTGTTGCTGGCGTGTCTGTTTTGACCAGTTCTTCTTTAGTGTGCCTAATTGTTTTATTCTTGCAGCAGGTCAGGCAATTGTTGACGAACTCTTTTACCATTTGTCTCATGTTCTTCCATGTGTATCGTTGTTTTAATTTTAGGATCGTCTTTCGAATTCCTAAGTGTCCGGCTGTGCTGGCGTTGTGATATTCGTCAATTAGTTTGTACTGTTGTAATTTGCTTTGAACATTTCGTGGAGCGTTGTATATAAGTATTTTTGTAGGCGAGCATTTGTTTTTATTTATTTCGTTGTATCTTTCCTTGAATGCATTCATTGTTATATTTTCAAACATAAAATTTTCTCTGCAAAGGGCTAGCTCCTTTATATGCAGGTTCTTTAGTGAACTGTGTAGTTTCTCCAACATTGAATCTAGATTCAAAGGGTCATCGCTACAAGTCACGTGCACTTCATAATTGTCAATATGTATCATCGGCCGATGCTTTTCTTTTATTTCAAAATTTAATCTTCTAATGTTCTTCACGTCGTTCATAGAGGTACATTCCCATATGTAGAGTTGCGCAGGCTCTTGAGATATGTCCTTCCTATTATCGCGTGTCTTGGTACCATAAATATTTTCTTTTTCTTCATTGTGCATGCTTTTTTCTTTTGCTCTTGATGTTGCTGCCTTGCTCCTTGTAATTGCCAGTATTTCCATTTGTTTGCCGTCATTTATGTCATTTTTCTGCGTTGGAATCATTGCCTTTAGTGTGTCGCTGTCGATTTTTATGCGAGATAAAGCATCTGCATTTGTGTTGATTTTTCCTTGTTTGTATATGATTTCAAAGTCGTAATCAGATAAGTCTAGTCTGATTCTTGTCATTTTCGATGATGGATTTTTGTGTGAGAACAGAGATACCAGTGGTCTGTGGTCAGTGACTACGATGAATTTTCTGCCGTATAGATATGGTCTGAAGTAATTTATTCCCCAATGTATTGCTAGAAGTTCCTTTTCGATAATTGGTTTATTAATGTCGTGTTTCTGTAGTGACTTGCTTGCATATGAGATGGGAAGGTCATGTCCAATTTCTCCTTGTGATAATACTGCTCCTAAGGCGAAGTCTGAAGCGTCTGTTGTTAATATGAAGGTTTTGTTAAAATCCGGATATTGTAATATTGGTGTGTTTGTTAACTTCTGTTTTAGTGTTTCGAAAGCTGTCTTGCACTCGTCTGACCAAATGAAAGGCGTCCCTTTCTTAAGGAGAGAGTTAAGGCATTTTACTATTGATGCGAATTCTGGTATGAAGCGTCTGTAGTAGTTGCAAAATGCTACAAATCGACGTACTTCATCAGCATTCGTTGGTGTTGGATATTTTAGTACTGCTTCGCATTTTGTTGGATCTGTTCTGATGCCTTTGTCTGTGATTAAGTGGCCTAAGTAAATTACTTCTGGTTTTAAAAATTGGCATTTGCTTGCATTTAGTTTTAAGTTGTATTGTTGTAGTCGGTCGAAGACTTTAATCAGATTTTCGTTGTGGTGTTTTAATGAACATCCAAATACTATTATATCGTCAACATAGAGAAATGCTTCTGAGCTAAGTCCACTTAGTGCTAGAGTAAGCATGCGTTGAAAACTGTTTGAGGATATTTTGAGACCAAAAGGTAGTCTTTTAAATTGGTAGTGTCCATCTTGTGTGGAAAATGCTGTGGGTGGTCTTGAATCTTGTTCCAAAGGTATTTGATGGAAAGAGCTCGTCATGTCTAAGGTTGAGAAGTATTTTGCTCTGCCAAGTATATCAAGAACATCTTCTAGTCGTGTGAGCGGGAATTTATCATTGATTATTTTGTCGTTCAGTTTTCTGTAATCTACGACTAATCGCCATTTTTTTGTATTGTCTTCGCTTTTCTTTGGGACTAGTAATAGTGGTGCGTTGTATGGGCTAGTTGATGGTTCTATGATATCGCTGTCTATTAATTTTTGTACTTGGTTCTTTATCTCTTCCTGCTGTGTTTGCGGTAATCTGTAGTTTTTTATGTATACGGGAGTTGAGTCTTCTAGGTTAAGTTGTTGAGTGTAGAAATTGTTTGTTGTAATTTTTTTCTCCTTCCAAGTGGAAAACTGTTTGATATTTTCGGAAGATGGTTTTAAGCTCTGCTTCTGTTTGTTCGTCTAGGTTGTCTAGTTTGAGTGTTGATATTAGTTTTCTGAATCGTTCATTGTTGGGACTTTTGGTGTTGTAGTTTGTTTTCATTATTGTGTAACTAGACAAGTTTTCTATTTTTGGTCGGATGTTTTTTACTGTTATTGTTCTATCTGTTGTATTAATTATTTTTACGTGGCACTTGCCTTTTGCTGGTGCGATGGAATTTGCCAAAAATACTCCATTTGCAAGTTCTTGGTTTAGTATTACACTGTCTTCTTGAATATTTATGTTAATCGGTAATATTACTTCACACCTTGGCGGTATTGTGTGTGAGGTGTGTGGTGGTGGTTTGGTTGTTATAGGAAATATGTGTTCTTCTTCATTTATTATCATTGTTAGTGTGAGGGTTTCGTAGTCTATTTTGCACATGTATTTGAGTAGAAAGTCTCTTCCTGTGATTCCATTTGTTACGATTGGGAAATCTTCATTGACCATGTGGAAGTTTAATTCTGTTTTGGTTTTTCTTAGTGGGAATGTCAGTTTCAATGTTCCCAGTGAGTCTATTTTTTGTGTGGAAATTCCTGTTAGTTTACATGTGTTTTCTGTGTTGATCTCAAGGTTGTCATCGTTATTTGTTTTACAAAGTGATATGTCTGCTCCGGTATCAATGAGGAATGTTAAAGGCTTATTAAATTGGTTGCATTTCAGTGTGACGTAGTTTGTTAGATTCTCTGATATTAGGTAGATTCTTTGTTCATTTGTTACTGCTCCCCGGAGGAATGTGATTGTCTTCCTCCGGGTCGCCCGAGTTTTCCTGAATATAATTGATGTGTGTAGGGCGACCATGGTTGTTGAAATTTTGGTTTCGGTTTGCATTGTTGTTGTACCTTGGGTTTTGGTTGAAGTTACTGTTGTTTTGATTATAGTTCCTTTGGTTTTGATTTCTGTTATTGAAATTTGTATTGGCAGTGTGATTGTGTGGTCTGCCGTTGTTGTATGCGTTGCGAGAATTCGTTTGATAGTTGTTCTGATTGTTTCTGGGGTTGTAGTTAGCTTGTTGGCTGTTGTTTCTGTAGTTGTTGTTGTTTCTAACACTGTTGTTGCTTTGGTATCTGTTGTTGTCTTGCTGATTAAAATTTCTGTAGTTTGCTCTATTTTGGTTGTTATTTCGATTGTTGCTGTTCCTGTTGATAAACATCACTCTTGCCCGTGTTTGTTTGTTGTCCTTTTCTAGTTCTAGGGCTAATTCGACTGCTTTATTAAAATTTGTTGGCATAGCTGCGAAAATGGTTTGTTTGTATACGTCGTTTAGTCCATTTTTAAATACGGTGAGACTGTATTGCTCGTTGAGTTTTGTAATTATATTTCGTTCTATAGTGGTTAGTTCGGAGCCGGTTTGAGCTATTTGTAATTTGTTTAGCTCCGCTATTAGGTTAAGGATCTTGTTCTTGTACGTATTTATGTCTAGACTTCCTTGGACGAGGTATGATAGTTGGTTCTGGAGCTGGGGTATTGTGTTCGTACTCTTGTATCGTTCGTTCAGAAGTATAGTCAGTTCTTCAAACGTTTTTGGTATGTTATGGCCGATTGCCGTTCTAGTTGTGAGGCTCAGTTTTGCGTAGAATACGAATTCTAGCAGTTCTGTTTTGCCAGTAGCGTCCAATTTTTTGTATATTAGTTCTGTTATCTTCGTGAAAGTATCCAGGTCTCTATAGTTGCCTGTAAAGTTTGGTATGGCTTTCATCGCCGTTTCTATATTGAAGGAAGACATGTTTGTATTTTTGGGTATTTCTTCTGTATCGGTATCGCTCTGTTTCTGTTTTAAAATTTCAATGATATTGTAGTAAGTTTTGTTAAACGTTATTTTTATACCTGTTGTATAGTCGTTTTCTTTCAGTTCTGTCAACTACTTTTCGAACTGTGTTTTTAATTCGGCAACGGTTTGCCGTTTTCGTTCTAGCGTTTCTTGAGTGTACCGACGGTTTGGTGTCTTTCGTAAATTTGTTTGAATTTTTGTTAGATTGTCGAGGATGTCCTCCATACTAATCGCGTATGTTTAGCATGTCGAACATGCGGTAGGATTCTTCCTCACATGTCGTGTTATTTCTTCTGTGTTTGATGTTAAAAGTGCTTAAATGTTATTATTACGTATTCTTGTTTATATATTTTTTCCTTTAATTTCTATTTGTGTATTGTAAAATTATGAGAAAAATACATTTACAATTCTTATCCTATTCTATTAGTTAAAATGTTGTTAAATATTTAGGAGCAAATATTTGGATCTGGCGATGGGGTCTCATCAGGTACGCAATTTTGGTGGTTAGCTGTTTGCGTAGCGCTTTGCTGTCTGTCATTAAGGTGGTGCCATTGTCATCGGTGCTTGGGTTGTCATCATTGCGAGGTCGTCAGTTCGTGGTCTGCAGGATCGCCATGTGGTGGTTTAAGTCTGTGTTTAGGTGCGAGTTCGTAGTCCGGGTACTCTTGATTAGGAAGCGAGAGTGCGCCGTAAAAGTTGGCCACAAAGGCCGCAATGTTTTCCCGAGTGAAATAAGCAAACAAACGCGTCGCTTGATCTCAGTACGAGAAGTTGATTTTATTTTTCAAATTTTAGGTCTTATATACTAAATTTACAAACTGTTATACTACTGAGCATTTCCAATGCTCCGCCCGAATTTCCAATGTCGCGGAAGTGTGACCAATCAGCGTCACGGGACCTTTTCGGTCGATGCAGCACTTTTCCTCAAGTGCCATTGCCCTGCGGTAGGTGACATCACACAGAGTGCCGATCAGTGCAAGTTCCATATGTGGGACACTGCAATGCGGTCAGTGGTGTCGGATGGCACGCCGCTGGCTTAGCCACTTGAGTGTCGCTTGTGTCGTGCGCGCGGTGCTATTTGACACTTTGGCACATATGCGCTCGAGTGTAGCAAAAGTTATTAATGTTGGCATAAGTGGCTACGTGGTACCACTACACCTTACTTCCTCGGTGGGGGTAGGCGCTGTGGGCCACAGCACACCCATCCCCATCGAGAAACCTACCACATCAGCGGCAGCGAAAACCAAGAAACCGCCCAAACCTAGGGAACCGTCTAGGTATAAGCAGTACCAGAGGGCTTTAGCTATCCTCGGCTGGATCAGCAAGAATGAGGCAGCTGGTACTGCTCATCCCAAAGACGCGGAGGATAAGGTGCGGTTTCAAAAGGTCGTCGACGAGTACTTGGTGTACCAGGCGACCCTGCCGAAAACCCCAGCAGCAACAAAACGCGACCGTTCTGCCCATGACAGTTCGCACCGCGAAACAAAGAAGGCCAAGGTTGCCGGTGCAACAGAGGCCAAACGCGTTTTTAGTGACGTGGCACGGGATCACCTGCAGGTGGCGCTGGTCGATGCTACCACCAATCGCGGCAAGGAAGCCTTGGAGAAATGGGGAGAGATCGAGGCCAGGTTGACACAGATGGTCATGGACCATGTGATGAGCAACCTGGCAGCGAACCCGAAGGTGCCTCTCCCCGGTTTCGACTCGGCAGAAGTTGTTCGCGGATATCGGGTGATCAAATGCGAGGACCAATTCTCGAAGGATTTCCTGGCAGGCTGCATTTCCAAGCTCGGAGAAGCAGCGGGTGGCTTGAGGCTCAAGCTCATCCCAGCCAGTGAAATCCCCAAGAGACCAAGGGCTCGTATTTGGTTGCCCAATATGACTTTGGATAGTGGCAAGCTGGTGGCTTACCTGCAGGCGCACAACCCGACAGTGCCAATGGCGGATTGGCAGGTCTTGAAGGCGGAGGCTCCGCAGAAAAATAGTATCTCCTTCCTCCTGGTCATAAGCGAGGAATGTCTGCCTGCCCTGGAGAAGGCAGAATACAAACTTCGGTTTGGCGTGCGGCACGCGAGGCTGAAGGTCTTCCGCTCCTCCAATCCGGAAGAAGAGGACGCTGACGAGGTCATTGATGCGCAGAAGTTGTTGGACGACGTCAGGCTCGATGACCCGGACCCTACCACCCCTGACCAGTAATATATGGGGTTGAAGGTTGTCCAGGTCAATCTCCAACACAGTAAGTTGGCAACGGACAACCTAGCCGTCCTCCTGTCGGAGGAGGACGTAGACATCGCCATCGTCCAAGAGCCTTGGGTGCGGAGCACGGAGGTAAAGGGACTTCGGCTGAGCAACTACAACCTCTTCTACAAAAAGGGTGAAGGTAAACCCAGAGCGTGTATAGTTGCCAAAAAACATCTAAACACTTATATTTTACCCCATCACAGCACCAACGACACCACGGTGGTAGAGCTAGCTGGAGCGGGGGGCATTAAAATCAAAATTGCCTCGGCCTACATGGCGCATGATAGGCCCGCGCCACCCGAAGAAGTCCGGAGGCTCATGAGCGGCGGTAATAACCGGAGTGTGGTGTTGATAGGCTCTGATGCCAATGCACGGCACACTTTATGGGGCAGCAGCGAAATCAACGACCGGGGTGAGTCACTCTTCGATTTTATACTTAATACTAACCTGGTAGTGTGTAACAGGGGTAACACCCCAACCTTCGTCTTCCCAAGCACTGACGGCTTCAGTGGTTGGGAGGAGGTCCTAGATGTTACACTACTAACTGATAATGAGCAAGTAAGGGTGGATAAATGGAGGGTGTCCAGCAAAAAATCCTTTTCGGACCACGCCTGGATACTCTTCAATTTAGAGGTTCAGGTCGAACCACCCCCCCCATACCGTAATCCTAGACGTACCAACTGGAATCGATTCGCTGGCATGATCCGCAATAGGATAGGCGGAGTACGCCCTGCCAGCATATCCTCGGAAGGGGACATTGACCACAGGATCGAGCAGTTGGAAAACGCGATGGTTTCCGCGTTTAAAACGTCTTGCCCAATCAAATACTCTAAAAAATCATTCCCACCTTGGTGGAACGATGAATTATCGCGTCTGAGATCGGAGGTCCGGAGGTCATTCAACCTAAGCTATTCTACGGGTAACTGGCAAAATTACAAGAATAGCCTAAGGAAGTACAAAAAGGCGATCAGGGACTCCAAAAACAAGGGTTGGAAGAATTTCTGTTCAGCCATAGAAACCACCAAAGACTCGGCAAGACTAAGCAAGGTGTTGTCAAGGGACCACACCTGCCCCTCATACATCAAGAAGCCGGATGGCTCTTGGACTGATAGTCCAGAGGAGGCCTTAGACCTGCTGTTAAATACCCACTTTCCAGGGTGCGAAAAGGAGGAACCGCAGATAAGGCGTCAGATATTAAATCTGCCCCCGATCAGTGATAGCAATATTATAAATAGGGAAAATCTCGCATGGGCCATACAAAGTTTTTCCCCTTATAAGTCCCCGGGTCCAGATGGCATCATTCCAATGATGCTACAGGTGTCACAGGACTCAGTTTTACCCTGGCTCGAGGTCATTTTTAAGGCCTGCTTAGCCTGGAACTACATCCCTACTAGTTGGAGGCGCGTTAAGGTCGTCTTTATTCCCAAGGTAGGGAAAAGAGGCCATGAAACGGCGAAGGATTTTCGGCCCATAAGTCTGACATCGTTCGTGCTCAAGACCCTTGAGCGACTCCTCGACCTCTATATACGGAAGGAGGTAGAGCATAAGTTGTCAGCAGCCCAACATGCATATCTGAAGGGAAAGTCAACGGAGACAGCCCTTCACGAAGTGGTACGAACAGTGGAAAGATCACTGGAGTACAAACAATACACATTGGCGGCCTTCATGGATATAGAAGGTGCCTTTAACAACATAGAGATAAGCGCGATAGAGTCATCGCTAGTAAACCTTGGAGTCAACGTTCATGTTCGCAGCTGGGCCACTGCAATGCTCCAATCGAGGGTGGTGAGCGCAACGCTCGGAAACGCCCACCTTACAAAATGGGTAACCAGGGGCACACCACAATATTTATCGCCTCTTCTGTGGGTCTGTGCCATCGATAATATCCTAACAGAACTTAACCGGAGAGGAGTCAAGACGGTTGCGTATGCGGACGACGTGGTTTTAATGGCATCAGGGATGAGCCCTGATGTGATTAGCGGAATCCTTCAGGGCAGTTTGGATAGGTTAAGTGCTTGGTGTACGGGACGTGGACTAAGCATTAACCCCAGCAAAACTGAACTGATGCTGTTTACCACCCGCACTAAGATACCGACTTTTAGACGACCTCATCTTGGGAACGTAACACTACCCCTCTCGTCCAGTGCCAGATACCTTGGGGTAATTCTGGACCCCAAACTGAACTGGAGGCTAAATATAGAGCATAGAATAAACAAAGCAGGGTTTGCACTATACTCCTGCAGGAAAATGATAGGAAGGAGGTGGGGCCTCCGACCGAGTCTAATGCTTTGGATGTTCAAGATGGTTGTGCGTCCAATTTTATCATACGGAGCTTTTGTCTGGTGGAAGGCCCTCAAGAGGGAGTACAACATCACCAAGCTCGGTAGACTGCAAAGAACAGCTTGTGCCGGAACTACGGGAGCGATTAGGTCCTGCCCTGGAGAGGCGCTAAACGTGCTGACGCACTTGCTTCCCGTTGATCTGCACATTATGAAAGTCGCAACTCTTAGTGCCCTCAGGCTGAGAGTAACCGGTTGCTGGAGAGACAGACCGTATGGCCACGGCAGTCTACTATCACAAGGGCAAAGGTGCCTACCTACAACTACGGATTACGCTATTCCCGCCATTGCTTTTGGGAAAAACTACGAAATCCGTACCCCCTCCCGCCTTGAATGGAAGAGAGGGAACATCCTTAATAACCTGGATACCACAATTTACACGGATGGCTCCAAAATGTTATGCGGAGTAGGAGCAGGAGTCTTCTCGGAACATCTTAAACTAAATGTGTCTTTCCGTCTCCCCAACACAGCAAGCGTTTTCCAAGCGGAAGTGCTTGCTATTAGGGAAGCGTGCAGGATGGCACTGGCAGACACATCCTACAAAAGCCACATCACCATACTTTCCGACAGCCTATCCACGATCAAGGCACTGGAATCGTCGATTCTGTCGTCAAAACTAGTGCGGGAATGCAGGAAGCTCCTCACAGAGCTAGCTCATAGGTACAGAGTTACCCTGATATGGGTGCCAGGGCACAAAAACATTGAAGGGAACGAAAGGGCCGATGAACTAGCTCGAAGAGGCTCCGCTCTTGATGAAAGCGAGTCGCTGACGGTTCACGCCCCACTGCGCTCCATCAAGAGCGAGGTCTCAAAGGACTTCTTCGCCAGAGCCAACACTAGATGGCAGAGGACGGAATCCTGTAGAACAAGCAGGCTACTTTGGCCAACATACGACAAAAACAAGACCGCGGAGCTCTTGAACAAGGGCCGCCGGGATGTGGCAAGACTAACGGCAGTCATCACTGGCCACTGGCCCATTGGAGAGCATGCGGCAAAAATGGGGATTCCTTACAATACCAGCTGTCATAGCTGTGAAAACCCGGACGAGAAGGAAACCGTACACCACTTCCTCTGCAACTGCCCGGCGCTATCAAGAAGGAGATGGAAAACGCTGGGAAAACCGATATTTCAGACTTTCGAGGAGATAGCAAAGTGCAGTGTAAACTCGCTACTCTCTTTCATCAACCTCTCGGACTGGATATAAAGTATTTTATATATGGATATATAGATACACAGTCCTGAAGACATCACACAGTATACCCTAGTGTACCTACCGGGAATAGTGGTATCAAAACGGCGCCAACGCGCTAATTGGATGATGGATCATCGCCACTTGAACCAACCAACCAACCAACGAGTGTACATGTATTTAAACTTTGATATACATACATAGTGCAAAATGCTTCCAAAAAACTTAAACATTTAAACATAAAGATAACAAAACAAGTAAGCATAGAATCATAAATACGAAAACAATTAAACAAAAATTTATTCATTTACATAAATATGTCTTATGTCTTTTTCAAAGACTATTTGCTTTTAAATAAAAATTTGTCATTGCTTTTTGCTGCTTTAACCAGACTTATATTGCATTTAATGAGATCATAAAATTAATAATAATTAACAATTTGAGTTTTTAGAAAAAAATGAAATTCAACTCAAATTTGTGCTAAACGAGATGAGGTTCGCACGAAAATGTAGATTTTTATCAAAATCAATATCAATTAGTTAAGGCTGCTTTTATACGAAACATTGTTAATTTCAACTCAGATTATTATGATGCATTTCGTGTTTGTTGGCAAAGGAAATAGTAAAATCGACATGTTTCGTGTTCGTAGAGGACATTTTACCCTCTTTGGAGGACGGAGGACATTTGAGTTATTTGGAGGACTGTCCTCCACAATGGAGGCCGGGTGGTAACCCTACATAGAGGTGTCAACTCGCACAAATTTGTGTACCAGCGCAGCAGGTTCAATACGCACTTCGGCTATTCGAAAATATTCGCGATGACTTCGGCACACTCAAGGCGAATTAATAAAGGTGGCCTTGTTGGCCCAGCTGATTTTATTTTTTTGAATTCGCCGTGCAACTTGATTGTCAAAATGTCTTGTTTACATTTATGTTTCCTGTTACGAAATTCGTTATTCAAATTGTGCTTTACATTGCGATTGCGAAATTTCAACCAATGTACGAATTTTAATCGATTGAATTCAAAAAAATTTAAAATGAGGAAGTGTGTAATTTGTCACTAAATTTATCAAAGCGATAACGGGCCGTTTTTTAAAGTGAATTGTGAAGAGTGGAGGCGAAACATTTGGCGCGAAAGTTGCAATATTGATTTCAAACCAAATGCGCTGGTGTGTATTGATCAAGTCAAGCCATTTCACCAACGCCGCTGATGCGACTTGACTTGACGAACATTATTGAGCTTAGTGCTTTGGACGGCCTCTCGACAAAATACCAACCGGACACCGAGGAGGTTTAGTGCATTAAAGTTGCACACAACTGAAGGCTTTTGATGCTTCCTCCTCGAAAACAAAACAAAAAAACCTTCAGCTAAACGCTGCAAAAATTCTCACGGCAGCAATTTTATGAGGCAGCATTGTTGCATGATGTTTCACTCGTCAACTTTTCTGGCTCATCTGAAAAATATGATATTGCGTTGGTGCCTCCTTGTCATCGTTAGCGGCATTGACAGAGCTGGCACGTGATGTTCGACGAACTGACATTTCTATGGCACTGCGGGAAGAATAATATTTAGATTTCAGATAAAACGACGAACATTTGCTGCTCACAAATTCACTCGCACTTGCCTTCCTCATCGTTGTGGTGGTGTGAACCAGAGATCTGCATGCGGTCATATTTTAATCGCTCAATATGTATTCGTGTAAAATGCGGTGCGATATGTGCCACTGCTCAAAAAAACGGATATCAGTATGTGATCACCACCGCAATGCTTCATTCATTCCGAATACTAGTAATCCGAATGAACGAATCATCAGCTTGCATTACTAAACGATCGCAAACTATCGCATCTTCATTTCGCTTCGGCTATGCGGTGCTGCCGACGATCCAAACGAACTATGCACTTCGGAATGCGGTGGTGCGAATGATTCAAACGAAGACGGCAATGATCGGCAGTGATCCAAACGAAAGATGGAAATATTCGTTTGAATCATTCGCACCACCGCATTCCGAAGCGATATGAGAATGCGGTGGTGCGAATGATCCAAAGGAAAAATGGAAACACCGCATACCACCGCATTTTCATATCTTGTTGCACTTGTTCTTTGACTCTTGTTGTGATTAAGCATTCGTAGAAAAGAAAAGAAATGACAGGCATTTTTTAGGATGTACCCAATTTTTTTATGTTTTACAATAAATGTAAACATACCCAAATAATAAAATTAATGTAATAGTTTTAAACATGAAATAAAAAAATGTCCTTTATCGAACGAAGTAATATTTAATTCATAATACGTGTAATAGATTATAATAATTAATAATAATTTGTAATGTTAAAAATTTTTAGAGTACGAAAGGTCGAAAAGTCGATGGCTTTGCCCGTTGTCATAGAGTATTTCATTGATGTGGGTCCAATTACCGACATTTGATTCAATCATCATATATTTGGAGTTCCATCGTGTTTTTAAAGTATTTAACAATTTTGGTTTTGCATGATTCTATAACTTTTAGACTTCAACTTGCTTAAAAAATAGCAGCAGTTGAGGTGGCAAAATCCATGCCGCAAACATTTCTTCCAAATGCGTATACCTGCTTCATACGCTTCGCGAATTGTGCATTATGTATACTTGTACGCATTGCTTTCAATCACTGCAAACAACGCATACCGCATAATGATTGAATTTGGGATACTTATGATTTGCGGTGGTTATGAGCAGTAGGTAGTAAAAAGAATGAGTATCAATGCGGTGGTGACCAAAACTGCGCGACTCGATTTGTGCAATATGCATACGATTACGAAGTGGTCGTGAAACCAATACGCGAAATGAATCGATGATCGCAAACTCGTTCGGGTTTTGTATGCGTGCGGTTGCGATACTTATGTTATGCGGTGCTTTTGTGTAGTAGGTAGTAAAAAGAATGCGTATTAATGCGGTGGTATCCAAAGTTGCGGTACTCATTGCTAATCTCTGGTGTGAACAGTGTGCTGGGCGCATCGCCAGGCGGTTCACCAAACGACACCGACAAGTTTTTCGGTTTGTTGCGCTTCGCTTGCGGGAGGCAGTGCTTTTGCCCTCCAACAGCACTTTTAGGGATTTGATCAACTTGTAACCGGCTGCATTGGGTGGCAATAGACTGCGGCTTTTGCTATTCTTTTTTGGAAATTTGTGCTTCTGTGTACTTTTTCTGTTGTGTATGCGTAAAGGCGAAACGAAATATCAGCTGATTTTGACAATCAAGTCGCACAAATCCAACAACAAAATACTTGGGAATTTTATTAACCTTATAATAACCTTATTGAATTCGCCTTGGGCACACATCTCAATTCGAAGTCAGCTTTCATAATTTGCAGTCGCACATCAACTGTGAACTGTGATGCTGTGATTCACTGCGCACAAGTTGTCGCGCCGACTTCACACGCAATTAAATAATCAACCACCAAAAAAGTCAACAAAAGCAAAAACACAATTTCACTTGTTCGCGCTCATTTTTTGTGTGTATACTTATTTTCGTTGACGATCGCTTTTGCTTCAACAAATTTGCTGAGAACAGCTCATTATCAATCTAATCGTTGCGCTGTCTGGTTACGTGTTTTCGTATGCCTTGCGTTTGAAAACATTTTGACGTGGGTGAATCCAAATGAAAGTTGTTTGAATTGAAAAATTTAATCAAAGTCTGACGTGGTTGAATCCCCAAAAAATTTTGTTGACGACCCTTTTTTTGAAACTTGACTTGATTTTACTCGAATTAACGTCATCATGTTTTTATCATGAATATAAGTAATTGCGACAAAAAGCGTAAAAATAACAAGAAATGCGCTATTTTTTCCTGTCAAAGGAGTTGTAGGAATGATTTCGGGTCCCTTAAAGTTCGGCTTTTTAAATTTCCAAGAAATGAATACTTCAAAAATAAATGGATCGCAAAATGCAATCTCAAAAAAGATGAAAATATCGACAAGGCATTTATTTGTGATAACCATTTTGAACCTAAGTTTATTGGTAACAGATTTCTGAAAAAGAACGCGATACCCACTCTCAACCTGAACCTAAAAAAATAACTTTCCAAAGTAACACAGAGAGCGCCCCCAATTTATTTGATTTCAATGAAATAGAGGATGAAATTGATCAATATGTCCCGATTCAACGTCAAGCACTTCCTTTCGCAGAATTTAACAATTGTGGTGACTCAATACAATTGTCAGAGTCTTCAATGGACACTGTGGGAGATACTGAAGATTTTTGGCTTTTGAGGATCCTTGCAGAAATAATACGTGGAAAAATTTGCCCAAAAATTTGGGAACAGATATAAAAAAAGATGAAAAAAGACCAATACTGCAATGATTGTTTAGAAAGGGGAAAAAACGAAGCTTTTTACAGAAAGAAATATTGGGATGCATGCGGTGAAATTAAAAAACAAAAAAAAATATCTTTCACAAGATATCTGGGCGGAAAAATCCAGTTTTCTTTTATTATCAAGACTTACCAAGATCCGCTTGAAAATCTTTTTTATTTGGTAAGATAAAGAGGAGTTACAAACAATAATCCTTCACTTTTTGAGTTTGACCAGATTCTTGCGAAAATGATCTCAATAAAAATAATAGCATTTAATGCAGGAACCTCCAATTGTGAACCAACTGATGAAAGTTCATTTATAACAATTGACAATAATACCAGTTTGTTGGAAGTTGACAATAAGACTCAAAATGCTATAAATCAAGAGTTCGGTGAAGAATTTTGCTTATCAAAGGATATATTTGATGCAGAGATAGCAAAATCTTCAAATGCCTTAGGGATTATAAAAGATGAACATATGAGTGATGGCTCCCTTCGTTATCTCTCTGGTTTCATATTAACGAAAACTATTGAAAAATTTGATTGTCATAACTACAAAAAGTTAATAAAAGATAAGCTTCGTAATTTACAAGGGAACGAAATGTTTATATTTTTTCAACTATTTTAATATTAGTTTAAAACTAAGAGCTCCAATCGACTAATTTTTTTAATTTTTATTTCAAAAATCTTTTACAACACATTTCATACGTTTTTTAAGGAAACATCTCATTCCTCCAATATAAAAAAGATTTTGTACAATTTGTGTGTTGCAAACGTAACAGAAGTACATGAATACAAAATGTGGTTTTCAGAACCGTCTACTTGTAGGGAACATAAGCAATTTATATTAGATTACTTTTTAATAATTTTCCTAAGAAAAAATTGCATTTGGCTAAAAGAGCAAATTGCAAGTAAAGCGAAAAATAAGAATAAAATAAAAATACTAAAGAACATAAAATTACTAAGTAATATAAATTTTAAGAAAGTAATAATAATAAATAAAATAAATGAAGAAAAAGTTATAAATACCAACTAAATAACAATAATAACAATAACAATAAATTTCAATAATTAATAATAATAATAAATACCAATAATTAATTTCATGTTTTGTTTTTGTTTTGTTAATTTAATTAACAAAACATTTCAATTTGTAAGCTATTGTCAATAGCATTCACACTGTTGACGATTTATCAAGGAAAGAGCTTTTATTTTTAGAAATACACGTAGAATGCCAATTCTTGACAAATAGTAAAAACTTGACAAATAATTAATATGGTGAATTTATTAAGTGTGCAGAATTGGGCTGTTAATATTTGAATTTGAAAAATGTATCGGTATTAATTTTATTAGGCCAGAAGGCAACGTAGCATACATGAATCCCAACATTGCAAAGCAGAAATTCATGGTATTGTTTTTTGTATCAATAAGAACGCACACTCTACTGTACGCCTTTGCGAATTCACATGGTTCATTATTCATAGCAGAACCAAAAGCCATGGAAATTCAATTTGCTTTTCATTAGTGTCCGACCGAATATTCGGCTTCGGTTTCGGCGCAAGTGCAAGTATTTTTTCTGGTCGCGCTCTTGGCTACTTTTTAAATTTACAAAAGCCTAGACCAAAGCTTGTGGCAGCTCGAGATTTCGTGCCAAGGATCCTGCCCTACGTCTGGAGCATCTGTGCTGATCGAGTGCTGGGTCTTCTGTCAGCCTTAACTCTTCACGAGCAAGGAACATGCTGTGCTGGACTGCTGTGTTGCGGTTTGCGCTGCGTTGCCTTCTATCCTTTTTTCGCGGCTGCGTAGGCGCTTAAGCATGTGGCGGCACTGGTTCGTGCATCGAGCGCTGGCAGCACTGGCGAAGCAGAAAAACGAGGAGTCGAAAGCTGGCAGCAGTGCAGAGCGCACACGTGTGGGAATTTGTAACGTTTAGCTAATAAAGCATTTAAAGTCTCACCGCCTTGAGTTTTATTAATCGCGATAATTGGTGACCCCGACGTGATCTTAACGAGTTTTTTCGTGATTAATCAACGGCGTAGTGTTGCGTGCTACCGCAGAGACTTCGTCGTCCAAGGCTGCAGGCTCAATTTCAATTGGAGCCGGCATACAGCGTTGCCGAATTTCCTTTTGTTCGCGAACTTTCTTCCGAGTACCGTTATTCGTGGCGTCACGAGCCGAGAAGTCACCGTGGGAGTGGTGGCGAAAAATCTCGTTGCCACATTGCGTCAGGTTTACAAACGTGTTGAAGCGTGATAAATTTGGCGCCCTTCTCACTTGTCTGCTGGCATTTTCGTGATGTTAGTTCTGCATTCGCCGAGAGAACAACAAGAGTGCAACGAAAGTTTTGCTGGCGAGGTAGCGGAAGAAACCAAAAATCTTATTGATATGGAGACTACAAGCGACAATCCTGACGACGGCGCGTCGGCGCCTCATCCACGCGCTCCTCGACTTGCAGAGTTTTACCAAGCCGATGACAGCATCGTGGGAGCCGTCAACACTGTCAAGCTGCCTCCTTTCTGGCATGAGGACCCCCAAAGTTACTTCGCCATGGCCGAGCTGAAATTTTCATTGTTCCGCATCACCTCTGATGCGTCAAAATTTCAACATGTGGCTAGCAATTTTGACGCTAAGCTCGTTTCGCTCTGCAGGGACCTGATAATCAACCCGCCAGAACACGATAAGTATGAAACTCTTAAGCAACGTGTCCTAAATGCTCTATCTCCTTCGCAGGAAGCCAACATCCGACGCCTCCTTCACGGCCACCCCCTGGGGGCGAAAAACCCACCGTTTACCTCCAGCAGCTGCGCAACCTTTCTGCAGGCCAGTGCAACGAAACTTTGCTCCGCACTCTTTTTCTTGAGCAGATGCCTGACGACATTCGTCGCATCCTGACAATAGGGGCAGCTTCTACTCTCGACCAGCTAGCGGCGCAAGCGGACAAGATGCTGGAAATTGCCCGTCCATCCATCTACCAAGTTACGGGTAAACGTTCAGTGTCAGCTACTCCTCCACCTGATGATCCTCTACAGGCAATCATCAGCCGCCTCGACAGGCTGGAATCGAAATTCTCTGAACCACGCGGCAGAAGCCCTAGCAGAGGGGGGCAGAATTTTCGTAGCCACTCTCCTTCTGCCGGCAAGCATTGCTTCTATCACAGTCGTTTCGGAAGACGTGCAAGGAAGTGCAAGCAGCCATGCTCTTGGGAAGATTCTGCACAGCAGGAAAACTAGTAGGGTACCCTCGAACTCAAGCCATCGGGGGTGATCTTTCTAAAAAGCGCTTGTCTCTCAGAGATTCCATTTCACACCACATTTTTTTAGCCGACACTGGGGCGGACGTTTCTGCCGTGCCCAAGTCGTTCACCAATCGGTTCATAGAACCAGCAGCTATCGCGCTTTACACTCCTAATAGCAAACGCATAGAAACATTTGGACAAGTCTCCATTACATTAGATTTGGGTTTTCGACGTCCTTTTACTTGGACTTTTATCGTAGCAGACGTGTCTGAGCCGATTCTAGGAGCTGACTTTCTCTACCATTTTGGACTGGTCATTGACCTCCAAGCGAGAATTGTCACCGACAAAGCAACAGGTATTTCAGTCCGTGGTTCTTTTATCTCCAGCAACTTGCCCGCGTTGACGACGATCGACCGTTCAACACCGTATCAGGACTTGCTCGTGGACTTCATTGATGTAACATGGCCTCCGTAACTGTCTAAAGTTACAGACCAGGGCGTGTACCATCACATACTCACGCAAGGCCCGCCGGTATCTCACCGTCCTCGCCGTCTACCACCCCACAAGATTAAGATCGCTAAAGCACAGTTCCAGCAATACATTAATAATGGTCTGTGTCAGCCTTCGCAGGGCGAGTGGGCTAGTCCGCTGCACATCGTTCCTAAGAAAGACGGGGATTTCAGACTCTGTGGTGACTACCGTAATCTTAATGCTATTACTATTCCAGATCGCTACAACGTGCCACGGCTTCATGATTTTTCATCAGCATTGCGCGGATGCAAGATCTTCTCCAAGCTAGACTTACATCGCGCATTCCATCATATTCCCATCGCTCCGGAAGACAGGAAGAAGACTGCAATAATCACTCCTTTCGGAAATTTCGAGTTCAATGTTATGACATTTGGCCTTCGCAATGCTGCGCAATCTTTTCAGCGCTACATCGACACTTGCCTTCGAGGACTGGATTTCGTCTTCGAGTATATTGACGATATCTTGGTTTTTTCGCAAAGTCCTGAGGAGCATTACAAACACCTCAAAATCGTTTTCGAGCGTCTGGGAGACTTCGGCTTGTCCATTATCATGGGCAAATGCGTGCTTGTAGTTCCGGAAATTGATTATTTGGGCCATCATGTCACTTCAGAGGGAATCGAGCCTCTTCCAGAGCGCGTCAAAGCTATTCGGGATTTTCCCAAACCTAGTACTGTCAGCGAGCTTCGTCAATTTCCTGGTATGGGCAACTTTTACCGACCCCATCTTCCTCATGCGGCAGAAATCCAAGCTCCACTCCACAATTGCATCGCCGGTGCCAAAAAGAGAGATCGGCGGCCAGTGCAATGGACTTCCGAAACTGAGGAGGCCTTCAACGCATCCAAACAACAGTTTGCCCGTGCGGCCCTTCTCAGGCATCCGCTTGACGACGCACAGTTGGCTCTTCGCACCGACGCCTCTGATTTTGGTATAGGAGCCGTCCTTGAGCAACTTCACAACGGCAACTGGGAACCACTTGCTTTCTTTTCTCGGAAATTCAGCGACGCCCAAAAGAAATACTCAGCTTATGGCAGAGAACTGCAAGCCATCTATAGCTCCATCAAGTATTTCCGCGACTTGGTCGAAGGACGCCCTCTCCTCATCAAAACGTATCATAAACCGCTCATTTATGCATTCAGACGCAACGCTAAGTCGTCATTGCTCCGAGAAGATCGCCAGTTATCTTTCATTAGCCAGTTCACTACTAATATTATTCATGTTTCAGGAGAAGACAACATTCCAGCGGACACTCTCTCACGGGTTCAGGCAATCGAAGTTCCAGTCGCTATCACTCCTAGCGAACTTAAAGCAGCCCAAGACTCCGATGACGAGCTCCAAAAACTTCTCACAGACGGCAGCAGTTTAACTCTGGTTAAGTTAAGGATTGACGACCCAGATGTGCCACTTTACTACGACGTTTCAACAGAGGTTCACCGTTGCTATATCCCTGCGCCTCTTCGCAGATGTGTTTCAGACGTATTCGTCTCGACCTGGATTTCTCGTTTTGGTACCCCGGTCGTCGTCACAACCGACCGCGGCTCACAGTTTAAAAGCGTAATTTTTCGAGCTCTCACAAGACTTATAGGTTCCAAGAAGACAAGGACGACGGCTTACCATCCTGCCTCAAATGGAATGATTGAACGTTGGCACCGCTCGCTGAAAGCTGCTATCATGTGCCACGAGACCAACCACTGGGCCGGAGTTTTGCCCATAGTGCTCCTCGGACTCAGAACAGCACTGAAGGAAGATATCGGAGCTTCAGCAGCCGAGCTACTCTACGGTACATCGCTTCGGATGCCCGGAGAATTTTTCCTCGATACAGAGTGCCTGCCAGAATCAATATATTTCCTCGACAAACACAGAGAACGAATGCGGCTCGTACAGCCAACCCCCGCAGCTCGCCACGACAAACGTCGCTCCTTTGTATTCAAAGACTTGCCCAACAGTTCGCACGTTTTCATCAGAGTTGACAAGGTCAAACCTCCGCTTCAGTCACCTTACATGGGCCCGTATCGTGTTATTGCTCGCCCCAGCAAGGAATATTACCTAGTGGATGTCAACGGTAAAGAGGAATCAGTGAGTTTGAGTCGCCTGGTGCCAGCGTACATCGAAGCATCAGCGGACGCACCCGCTACACCTCCAGCATCATCAGATAGAGTTCTGGACGCTCCTGCCCTCACATCACGCCCGTCCTTTTCATCGACTGTCGACCCTGTGCGCACATACCCAGGACCGAAGAAGAAAAGGGTAACGTTCGCGCTCGCCAATTTGTAAATTGCCGCTCTCTGGAAGGGGGGTACTGTGGCGGCACTGGTTCGTGCATCGAGCGCTGGCAGCACTGGCGAAGCAGAAAAACGAGGAGTCGAAAGCTGGCAGCAGTGCAGAGCGCACGCGTGTGGGAATTTGTAACGTTTAGCTAATAAAGCATTTAAAGTCTCACCGCCTTGAGTTTTATTAATCGCGATAAGCATTGCTGCAAGGTGTCATCTAACGTTGGATAGCAGCGTTGATTGCTTGCAGGTTACGGGCAGCGTTGCCAGCGCTAATCTTCTACTCATCCTCACATACTGAGCAAATTATTTCAACTCCTGTGCTTACGCGCCATCAACGTGCCAACTCATACTATGCTCAACTCCTAGCCTTGGAGGAAAGGTTAAAGGCAAATGCGAAAGAGGAGCTGAGGCAACTGGAAAATCGTCTTCGCCAGCATACTGACGAGTTAGTAAGTCGACTTTCTGACGAAATTGCTCGCATTGTTGGTAAGCTCGAAGCTGAAGTGGTCGCATTTGGTGCCAAATGCGCCAAGTATGATAAAAATATTCTTATGCCCCGTTCTGACTATGTCATACAGTCTGTTCACTAAAAAACGATCATCTGTGGCACATGACGGTAAATACATCAGCTGATTTTGTTTAACCGTTGTGTCATATCAAAAAGTATGGAACATAAAGAGTGTGCATCACGTACAAGCAAAAATTTGAATGCGGGTGCTGATATCGCCACCCGTCTTCAAGATGCGGGGGGTAGACAACGAGACGAAACACTTGAAATGAGAGCATAATGCTCTGAGCGCAAATCATGGCAACACGAATGCTGCGTCTGTGCTCGCTCGTTCATTCTCGCACAATTGTCCGAAGAGGAGGAAGACGATGTGCTGTTGTTGTTGTTGTTGCGCTGGCGAAAAATTGAAATTCTAAAACTATTTCTATTTTCTGGCTGGCTTTTGTTCTTCTTCTATAAGCCTGCACGGCGTCTCATATTTCTCCTGAACTCACTGCCGACTGTAGTGTGCGCAAAATCATAGAAAAGAAAAGAAAATATGGCTGGCATGGCGACCTATATGATCGCTACAGGCAATTAAAAAATAAATAATAAGTAATCAAAGACAATTAAATAAAAAGGGATTGGAAAGAAAGGAAGACATTTTTATTAGCCCGTAATAATTATTCGTCCCGTTCTTTGGAACTTTTTTTACGGCCCACGTATAATGCTTGTTTAAAAGAACTAAAATAAGAAAATCTAATATTGTAAATTTATGGTCACATTATTCGCCATGGAACCATTCAGGTATAGAACATTTATACTATTTTTAAACGTAGGCATGCCGTAATAACATTTTAATTATGGCAAAATACTTGTCTTATTATTTATTTCTTTATTTAGTGCTTTAGTACTGTTTTCGCCCTATTGAAAGTCAATAAAGCTATTAAATTATGTTTTTCCATACAATCTTTTAACCCTTAGTTTGTCCGTTAGATTTCGATTTTCAAAAAAAAAACAAAATTAAAACACGTATCTAATTATTTTTGATTTCAAGTGTTTTCACGAATTTTTAAGTCAATATGCCCATCAGTTCATTTTTTTTCGTAGTTTACCCATATTCTCAGAATTGTAAAATAACCAACCATGTGAAAATATAAACAAATCATTTTAATTCGAACTCGCCACGTAAAAATATTTGTAAACATTTTAATTTGGGATCAACCACCAAATTTTTAAATCAATCAAAGCATTGGCCAGCAAAAAGCCATACACCACAAAGATTCGATTGATGGTGACATGACAGCAATTTGTGCAGCAAAACCAATCGGCAACACAAAAAAGCATACACACAATAAACGACACCAACGAAAACATTAGCGAATCCCGACTCATCTTCGTTGAAACGACGATGCTTTGGTTCGTTTGTTCTCCGCTTGCGCTTTGACGCATGCAAAAAATGAGCGATCACTACGCCACAACAACCACCATTTCAATATATACGAGCGGAGCCGTTGCAACAACAACATTGCTTTTTGCTGTTGTCAAACGCAGTGTTTACGTTCTCGCAAACTGTTGAGCGACAGCAATTTTCCTGCAACCTATGCCTCCGCTCATCTCTTACCGCCCGCGTCCACAAACACGTTTGCAAAATTTTTGAAGATGCGTATTCTTTATATTGTATATTCTTTGGTCATATTCACTTACGACAAACACTGCCGTATATGTCATGTTCGTCCTATGGCGTCAAATGCGTTCTCATTGCACGGCAAAAACTGACGAAAAATACATATGACAAGGTTTGCCAGCATGTTGACATTTTTTGTTTTCTCGTCAAACGTAGTCAAATCGTTCGTTCGACAAAAATTCGATCGTTCTCATTTGATTGTCGTTTCGTATGGCAAATCGTAGTCATACATGCAGGCAAACGCAAATGACACCATATGACAACCCGTTCTCATTTAGCTGACTACAAATGACACCATATATGACATAGTCAGAACGGGGCATTATATGTACTAGAGGAGAGCGTTTGTGCCCTGGGGTTGCGCTGCGATAAACTCACTGAGCAGCTGAATAAATTTGTCAGCAACACCAGCAACAACATAAGTGGTGAGAAACCCTCAGTAGACTACTCTTTGGATGCTGTCTTGTTTGGAGTGTCGTTCTCTAAAGAAGAAAATCTGAAAAGTGTCTTTAACTCGATCTGCTCAATTGACTCCTTATCTCCGCCACTAAAAGACGTTTCCGAGTAAAAAGTAATTCCAACAACTCAAACTCGCTGGTGATCCTCAAATTCTACACGCCGTATGGTCGTAATCGTGCACTGAAGGCTTTCGGTGATTATCGCAGGCGTACAAGTAAGGCAGTTAATCTAAGAGATGCCGGGCTTAAGTACGACAACAATGCTTATATTGTTACGCAAATTAGCTCTCTAAGTTCGTCTACTGAATTGTGCTTGAAAATAAAACTACTTCAACTATTCAGCGCAAACGCAGTCAAAAACCACTTTCACTTTCACTTTCTTTTCAAATCTACACTTCCCAACAAACACTGAACAAAAAAATCTCAAACCTTTGAGAAACCCTTTGATATCAACTTGTTTCCCAGCATTATTACAATTTGAAAATGAATATTTTCTCAAAGGTTTCTCAAATGTTTGCTATCAACTTGAGAACGACTTGAGAAGAGTTGAGAAAAATTTACATTCACCACGTTTGATAATTTTGTAATTCTCAATTGGTTTAACTTACGTTTCCCTTAATATGAACTAATTTTTGTACCTTAATAAAATGTTACGTTATGTCACTGGTCTCTGGTCACTGGTTATGTTGCCTTAATATAAAATAAATGAATCTATGAATCTATCCATAAATGTATCTACTCTGTATTTTTATTTCACGCTATTGGCAACGGCACACAGAGCGGCCGAAGCCGCAAAGTGCGGCCAAAAGTCCAAAAAAACAAGTTTCTATTTAGGGGTTTTTCACCCTTGAGTTGGCTGCAATGATCCTTCAAGAAACTAAAATCGTTCATAGTGATGACTAATTCGTCACGCCCCTTCCTTAGGCTCAGTTGGAATGTGGCCTTCGCACGAGCGTCACTCTACAGTTAATACACTGAGAACGGTTATACAGGTGAAAAATTTTATGTAATAAAGAAAATCAAATAAGACCAAATGGAATCTACTTCTGAAGGTGAGTAGAACATGTAAAAAAAGTACTAATTATCAATTGTTAAGTAGTGAATTAGGGAAAACATAAACAATAGTGTCATTTTTTCACATAATTTTTCCGAAAATTAGACTTTTCAAATGATACTGCATTAAAACGCTGCAAAACTCTGCTTTGAAACCTTATTGAAATGATAACTAAATATATTATCTATCAAATAAAACAAGATTCAGCTGCCAAGAGCTGCCTATTCATCTTTTATGCCCTTTTTTCGAAATCAAATTGATAGAGAGCGAGAGAGAGAGAACGAAATATACACATGGTGCGTTTCTCTTTTATCTGAGGCTGCTACCTATAGTTTGGGGAAAACTGTTATACTTGTCCGATAGATAAATGCTTGGACCTAAGAAATCCGAAAACCTTAACTAAATTAGACAAATAGTTTTGCTTGTAGAGCCCGTCAAAGTTGAGCAATTTTTAGAGGGTGAAATAATATTTCACACTCTAAACTTTTTGAACTTTCGATAGACTTTAAAAAAAAAAGGCCATACTTGCCACGGTTCCGTCTTTGGGAAAATTGTTCACTAGTCTTCTGTGAGTACTGCCCTGAAGAGATCGGGTGCCCGATTTTGCCCGACTGGATTTTACAGCGATTTTTCTGTGGCCACCTCGCGCAATTTTGTGCTTTCGGGTGCGTGCGTTCGAACAAGTTCGTCAAGATTTTGATAGTGAATCACTTACACGCGATTATAATCGTTGCCAGGGCATGCAAATTTGGATTTGTGCTTCATTTAAGAAGTGATACAAGCTTGCAACTCCATAGTAAGTCGACTTTTTTTTTGGCGTATATTGCGTATTTTGTATATTGCTGCTCGAAGTAAAGAGATGGGGTTAAACGTTGACAAGCCTAAATCTGGATCTGGAACATCGAATGATGGTAGTACTGCACGACATTTTTTTGAAAAATATCAACAATCGGCAAAAATAACGGGAGTTGATCAGGACATCATATATCGTTTCTACATCATCCTGCAAGCCATTTCAAGTGGACATGAGATAAATATAGGAAACTTCCGGCAGTATAGTGTAAAGTTGGCTAGAATGATAGTAGACAAATATAATTGGTATTATATGCCAACTTTAGTGCATAAGCTTTTGATTCATGGTCCAGAAATCATTCAAGATGCCGTTTTGCCTATCGGACAAATGTCGGAAGATGCTCAAGAGGCTTGCAATAAATTTTTTGCCATCTATCGCCTGAACTTCGCTAGAAAGAACTATCGTCAGAAAACAATGGAGGACGTGTTTAAACGATTTTTATTAGCTTCTGCCCCATACATTTCAAGTTGCAGAAAGTTGCCAGCAAAACCGATGAAGTCTTTGTCAGCAGATACAATTGATTTACTGTTGTCTCCATCTATTGATGCGGAAGAAGTGTTGGAAAGTACTGATTGTAGTTCGGCCTCTGAGACAGAGACATATGTAGATGCTGACGATCTTGCTGATAACGAAAATTTTTTTATGTAATTAAAACTAACAGTCAAACCTAAATTGGAGCGTCAGCGGCAAGCAACTGTCAAAATTGCTTCATGCCCATACAAAATGTATGGGGCAAACCGCAATTGAAACGCTCTGACGCTGAGCTATTCGAATTTCCAATTTTGACAAGGCGTTAGCGGTTGAAGTTGGCTGCGACTAACAAAAACGCCTGTAATTTATATTTGATTTGATTTAAATTGTGAGGAATTTATTCAAATAAGAGCTAAGTTGTGCAAAATAATAATAATTTGTGGTTTTTTTGGCAACTAAACAGATATTTTTTACATTTCATGATTTTTACAATCCCAACGCAACGCTTCAATTTCGGTATGCCGCACTGAGCGAGGGCGTTGCGTCAGAAAACGCAACGCTCAACGCTCCAATTTAGGTTTCACAGTAAATAATCTATTTTGCTGTATAACCTACAATTTTTAAATTGACATGCATCTTGATTATGTTCTAGAATATACGCTATTTCACGTGAGGGGGTGGCCAATAGGGGTGGAAGGGGGTGGATTTTCAAATTTTTAAAATCAAATTCGTAATCAGCGACCCCGAAAACATATAAATTGACATGCATCTTGATTATGTTCTAGAATATACGCTATTTCACGTGAGGGGGTGGCCAATAGGGGTGGAAGGGGGTGGATTTTCAAATTTTTAAAATCAAATTCGTAATCAGCGACCCCGAAAACCCCCGAGTAAGAAATTTTGAATCAATTACTTGATTTTTCGAGCTTTTTGGGAATCGGCCGCATTGTGCGGCAATATATACAAAAGGCGAATTGGATTCCATCCGTTCCGCATGTTTGAGATTCATTTGAGAATTTTAAATTCTCAATTTGAGAATAAAAGCAAATTTCCATATTGAAAATGTGCGGATTTGGCGAATTCGATTCCATCCGTTCCACTCGTTTGAGATACATTTGAGAATTTTAAATTCTCAATTTGAGAATAAAGGCAAATTTCCATATTAAAAATGTGCCTTTTAAGTTGAGAATGCCATAACAGTATATTTGAGATCAATTTGAGAACAAACGTTTGAGATTTGAGAAAGCAATTTGATTTGAAATGTACCTCAATTTGAGATTATCATTAATGTTTGCTCGGTTTGGTTATCTTTACACTACTACTATTGCATGTTTCCCCTTTGCTTGCTCAAATCAGACTCCTGCCTTTTATACTTGGTTGCTTATCGCGCCCATTGTTCTTGCACATTCCAGTTGGACTCTCTCTCTCGATCGTTCTCGCACGGCACATTACCATCGCGAACCATCCTTGCCATATCGGAATTATAGCAAGCCGGCCGTACTTTAAAGCGCGTGCCTAAAAGTATGCCCGTAAAAGCATTCACGCATAGCACACCGAAAGAGTGCCTCATCGTTACACTGCCCACCACTTAGATTTGTTCGTCCCGAACAAGTGCCGAGACTCCGCCGAAATAAGACGCCCGGCGCTCCAAATGGACTACTTTCAGCCTAGCATTTCTGTTGCAGCAGCGTTGAACCCTATACACCACGTCATTAATCTTTGTCACGACTTTGTACGGTCCTTCCCATGATGTTCGAACTTTTGGAGACAAACCTTCCTTCCGCTGCGCGTTGTTGAGCATTACCAGATCGCCTTCTTGGAACCCTTCTGAGTTAGCCCGTAGACCATAGCTGGCTTTTAACCTGTTTTCGACTAGTTGAGTGCGGCTCCGCGATCTTCTCATTGGTCCTTTCGCAGCCGAACACCCATCACAGCCTCTGATCCACTCGGCGACAGACTCCTAGCATCCTACCCAATAGAACCGCCGTCTTATCTTGGCGACAGTTTTTGCAATGCCTATGTGCCCTCCACTGGAGTCGTTATTGGTTTGCCTCGATGACATCGTTGATCCGGCTTTTCGGGACCACTAATAGGGATTTTCTGGTCCTGCCATCCCTGCTCTCCCACTCGCGGTATAGGCAGCCATCCTTCAGACGTAGACTTTGCCACTGTGTCCACTAAGCTTTCGCGATCGGGCTTTCACCAGCCATATCCTGCCAGTCCGGCCGTACTCCCTGGGCTTTGCCTTTGATGATTTTTGCGAGATCCGTATCCTCGCGCTGGTCCTTCTGTAGCCTTCCCGCAAGCCAATCTTCCTCTTGTAGAACTCTCACCGCCCGAACATCCACAATCTGTCCCTTGTTTTCGCCTTGCGAATCATGCCTGCGCTCGGTTTTGCAAGAATGGTGTGGCAGAGCGTCAACACATCTTGGCGACGCACAATGGGGTAAACATGTCAAAAACCCGCGCATTACGGCTAATCTTAAAGTTACGGGCCTAACTTTTTTTTTGGTTGTTTCGTAATCTGCATGCATGTAGCAATCAGAAAACACTTTTTGCATGTAAATTGAACTAAAACTGACTGCTATATAGCCATTCAAAGTTGGGTGTTTTTATACTCAATTTCATTTTGTCGACGCAACTTTTTTGATGGGTGTGCAAAAATCACAATAAAATCGTTGTTTATAAATGTAATCAAATATTTAATTTTTAGTACGTATAATAAGCATATTCCTATAATTAATTTGACATATAATTCTTTCACATGACACATTTTCTTGTCAAGATATAAGTTCTCAAAGTTTGGGCAAAAAGGACGATTTTTTAGGAAAATGTCCTACTTTCGTGGTGTATAACTTTTATGGATAATCATGGATAATCGAAAATCTTTAGGGAAGTTGAGTAGGAACCTTCATAAAAAAAATGATACCCAACTTGTCTGCGGAAAGCTGCGGAATGGTTGGATTTTTGGACTTTTATTCACTTCTCCTAGTAAGATATATACCACCATATATATAGTATTAAAAAAAATAAATAAAGTAAAAATATATGTGATTTATCACCTGAATCAATAAATATGCTAAAATAAAACATTTTTTATCAATTTTTTCGGCTGGTACGTAGGATGATTCTCGAAAAAGGCAATATATTTCAATAAAACTTTGTAAAGCATTTACAAGTGGCCTAACTAAACTCTGACGTAAAAATGGTCATAGTACGCCCACTTTTAAGTAAGGTTGCCATATAAGCATACTTTGTTAAATTGGAAAAATGTATTATATTTATATATTAACCAACTTCATATGCACTTTTGTGGTTATTTATAACCTTAAGTGGGGGTGGGAAGTACCATTAACCCGTTATGAGCCGTATCAACCCATATAAAATGTTTTTTGTTTAAATACGAGTTACCCTATATGTATGTGTTTTATGTGGGTGTTTTATGAAAGGAGGCGAAAAATCGGGGCGTGGCTACAATCCAGAGTATTCAGAAGTCAGTTGGGGTCGATTTAAATACTATAACTTTGGTTTTGTTTTTACTAATGAAGATTTTAAAAATGCCTAATTGCCGACTGTAGGGTGCCGATGCACGGTACAATAAATAAAATAAAATTATGGTGGACAAATCTCTGAAGAGTTCTGAAGGAGATGTCCAAATTTGAGGTATTTATCTTTAACCGTATAGATACTACAGCATAAAATAGGCAATGCGCGGGTTTTTGGCATGTTTACCCCATTGTGCGACGTCTGTTGTCCTGCTAAATTTTAATAATTAGCAAGTTTACTGTCGTAAGGTCCTAGAAGAAGAAGAAAGGTAGGAATACGTCCAGGAGGAAAGGTAGAGATAGAACCAATGAATCGAAGACGATCGAGGTACAGAGTATTAAAGTGCATGAGCAAGTGCTTGAGCATTTGCTGGAGCAAGTGCATGAGCATGTGCATAAGCAAGTGCATGAGCTAGTGCATGAGCAAGTGCTTGAGCATTTGCTGGAGCATGTGCTTGAGCAAGTGCTTGAGCAAGTACATGAGCATGTGCTTGAGCAAGTGCCATGAGCTTGAGCAAGTGCATGAGCAAGTGCTTGAGCATGTGCATGAGCAAGTGCATGAGCATGTGCTTGAGCTTGTGCATGAGCTTGTGCTTGAGCATGTGGTTGAGAAAGTGCATGAGCAAGTGCTTGAGCATGTGCTTGAGCAAGTGCTTGAGCACGTGCATGAGCAAGTGCTTGAGCAAGTGCATGAGCAATAATTAGCAAGTTTACTGTCGTAAGGTCCTAGGTGGGAAGAATGGTAGGAATACGTCCAGAGGGAAAGTAGAGATAGAACCAATGAATGGAAGACGATCGAGGTACAGAGTATTAAAGTGCATGAGCAAGTGCTTGAGCATGTGCTTGAGCAAGTGCATGAGCATGTGCATAAGCTAGTGCTTAAGCAAGTGCATGAGCATGTGCTTGAGCATTTTTTTTTTTTCGACGTTGGGAGGTGGAAATCTTCAAAAGATACCGACGCCCTCCAGGACGACGGTATGCCGGATTTTTACCGATTAAAACCACCTTCTCCTTCTATCCCTGCTCCCCGCGGCAACACCTCTCGGCATTTCATCACGGGGGGGTAATGGCTTTAATTGTCCGTTCAGCGCCGTGAGCCCGGCGCTGCTGCTCCTCTCTGCGTAAAGCGGTTTGAATTAACGCTGCCATTGTGCTGACTGCCGACCACTTTTCTTGGCTTACGAGCATGAATTTTACTAGGTTTTGTGGAGTTAGTTGTTCCCCGAACACCCTGTTCACCGTCCTTCTTTCAGCTTCAAATCGGCTGCACGAGAAAAACACGTGTTCCGCGTCCTCCGCGCTTTCGTCCAAGCATGTTCGCAGTTTAGGGTTGTGTCGTGCTTACAGCGAAACAAATACGCTCTGAAGCACGCCGCATCCGAACGGCGATTGGCAGTTTTTTCATTCACACTTGGAGGTTTTGTCATTGCCTGCCAAGAGCGCACTTGTGCGATTCTTGTAATTCTCATCTGCTTCATGTGGATAGCGATAGAAGTAGACGAGTTTTTCACCAGCCCGAGCCAGGAATCGAACCTGGGGCCTTTGGTATGAGAAGCCAGCGCGCTACCCGCTGGACTATCGAGGCCGGCTAAGGTCGATCGCATAATAACATGAAAAACATTTTTTTTAAACCGTCACACGTCGGCAATTGGCAGCGAAAGTCAACCAGAAACAAAAATTCAAATTTTACAATTTTCAACTGCTGATCAACACAACAACGAAAGCATATCGCCCGTCATTCACTTCATTGAATGAAGTGAAGTTGACAATAACCGAAATCATCGTCGCACGACAAATTAACAGAGACAAAAGTTCTGTTCATCAAACTCTGTTATTTCCCCCCCTGCTGCTTTCGGCCCTCACCCGAAATTCAGATTGCTTCGCTTGTCGACATGCGCATTCCGTATACTGTGCTCTAATTCAAATTATTATTAAAATCAGGATGATTTTGCAGTTACGTAGAAGGTAAATGCTAAGCGATCATCGAAAATCGAATAGTGCTGCCGGCGTTTTGAAACTACGCGCAGTGGGCAGGAATCTGGAATCAATAATGTCTATTTCATGTATCTTTGAATTTCTGAAGGCAAATGTAATGGAAACAATCAGCCCGATCGCGAACAAAAATTTCCTTGGAATTTTTCTTTTCCTCCGAAATTTGGAATCGTGAAGCATGTTTGAAAAATGCCGGAGGAAATTTTGCTATCGTTAATCGTTGGCATTGCGATGAAAAAACTCGCTAATTTTTTCACTGTGACTTCCATCAACAAATTGTGCGGGAAAGAAATGTTATACCGAAAAGTTTAAGTTTAATTTCAAATTTATTTTAATTTTACTGCAACTATAAAATACTTTCCGGTTATAGTACAAATGCTTATTTTCCGGAGGACCGATAACACTACTCGACAAAAAATGGGTTCACCGCGTGCTCCTAAAAATAAAAGTATTTTTTAGACAAATCTTCGGCTACTGAACACGAAACTGAAAATCAAAAAATTTTCTTAAGAAGCGTTTTCGAAAAATCTTCGAAAAACACGTTTTTTCCCTCTTATTTCAGTTATGAGCACATAAACCGTAAACCAACCAGTCATGGCACCATACTAAAACCACAGAACAAACAGTATGCAGAATGCGCATCTGGTGTAAAGAAAATTTTCTTTGCGGGTTCCAGCGGTACGACCCGTTTGTGGATGCGGGGGATGCAGTAAGGGGACGAGAACGCACAGAGCGCGAGAGCGTAAACTGAGAATCTGTGAGAGCGGTGTATGAAACAGTGACGCACCACACAATGTGGTTTTTTACAAACAAGAAAAAGAGGTGGACAGGTAAAGTTAGCATAGAAAAATTGATTGAGCGATCGCCAAGGCGCATAAATAAGGTGGTCGCTCTACGGAAAAAACCAAAATTCGGGGATACTACTGTTTCCGTGGCACCGCCATTTGATGATGGTTTTAGATAGATTGACCGAAAATAAATCGAAAATGTGGAATAAAATTTTTCGATATCTCGCTTGGTTTTCGAGATATCGAGGTTCAACTTTTTATATTGCCATATTGTGCACACCTAACTGTTGCCTGATGTGTTGGTGACTCCCGTGAGGGTTATTTTTTTAGCGCCCGGCCGAAGGCGGCCACCTGCGAAAAACTTATTGCCAAAAAGAACTATGGCTTGGAACTATGGATTTGAACAAAAAATACTGTGTACACCTGACTGTTGCCTGATGTGGCGGTGACTTTGAACCTCGATATCTCGAAAACGAAGCGAGATATCGAAAAATTTTATTCCTCATTTTCGACTTATTTTTGGTCGATCTATCTAAAGACACCCTCAAAAGGCGGCGCCACGGAAACCGTAGTGGTGCCCAAAATTCAATGGATTTTATTAGTTCTTTTGGTCTGCTTGTAAAATAGTAGTTGTAACAAGTAAAAATGGCTACAATGAAAATAAATATATGTTTAAAAATATTGGAACAACCAATGCGCATTAAGAAAGTGATAATAAGTGGAATAATATTGTTAAAATGTTGTGCCAATAATTAAAGAATCAGTTCTGTTGCTGCAACTACCTAACTATTGAATTTGCCTTGGCGATCGGTTTGCCAAATCAACCACCATTTCAATGTGCACGAGTAAAGCCAAGCTGGCTTCCTGCGGAAAGCAACAACATTGCGTGTTGTTGTCGAAATGAGAATAAAGCACAAGTCTATGCGTGCGGTTCCCTTTACATTTTCCTCACTTTTGTTGCTTCCCGCCCGCGACAGGAATGAAATCGCAAAATTATTTCGGATGCGCCTGCTGCATACTGTTTATTCTGTGCAAAAACTTCATGGCACAGTAAACAAGGTTGAGTTACGAGCGGACAGACTTTTATTTTTTTCGTGTCAGAGTTCGGTAGGTTGTCAAAAATTGTTTTTGGTTTTGTTTACATTCGGCGAACAGAATTGCCAGCCAACTGTTATTCTGTGCAATTTGTGGAATTTTTGCAATGATGAAAATTGAATTATTTTTACAATTTTCGTTATGATTTCCTTTTGTAATTACAGATGTGTTTATCTGGATTATTTTGCAGTTACGTAGAAAGTGAATACTAAGCAATCATCGCAAAGCGAATATCGCTGCTCGGCGGTTTGAAACTTCGACCAGTGGGCGGGAACCTGGAATCAATAATGTCTACTTCGTATATCTTTGAATTTCTGAATGCAAATGTAATGGAAACAATATTTGAACATTTTTCGGCTTAGAGTAAAAAGGTGCTAGGTCCAGTTTTCCACATTTTTCAGGAAAGACAAAACAATGGTATAAAAATAGAAATTAAAATTAATTGTTTTATTTTTTATGTGATGTTATCAGATTTCACCTTAAGGTAATGAAGAGCATATGAAGATGTATAACAAACATTTTCGGCCGATTTATATTAACTTTTGTGAATTAACGCAAAATAAGCGAACTATGCTTCTTGCTGCTGTTAATTGCTGTGTTTTTACTTTTATTTCATCTTTCATCAAAATCTAATATTTATAAGACAAGTGGTCTTAGCACCTTTCCAATCTAAGCCGACAATTTATATTATTCATCGCCCTTACTGGCTTCCCTTTTTTCGTAGACACTTCACAGTTTCGTGAAATTTCATTATTTGAATTTGGAAACTCCTGTATTTGCACAATAACCTACAAATAACAACATATTTGAATGTTATTGTTATGTATACGTTTATTCGATGCTGGCAATACTGTTGGCAAGTGAACCGCCCATCCAAGGCGAATTAATACAGGTGACCTCGTTGGATGAGGCGAATTGATTTTTTTCTGGTGGAAAAGGTCTAGATTGTCAAAATGCCTGTGTAAAACTTTGACAGTTTAAAAATGAAAAAAGCAAGCTTTGTTCTGATTGGCTGATTTTGACAATCTAAACCCAGAAAACAAAAACAAAATACATTGAAATTTTGTTGTTGCCCTAACGCTATCACCTGTATCAATTCGCCTTGCGTCCATCCTATTTTGACAATGAACCGAACGAACACACTAACAAAATACACGTGAATTTTGTTGCTTTTTTCGTGCCACTACTTTGTTATTGTGCCATGGTTTTAATAACAGATTTCTTATCTGATAACAGAAATTACAAGTTGGCACTGCCAGAAGCTTTTTTTTTTTTTGAATCACTCTGTAGTGTGATTAGTAGCGCTCTTAACGATGGTCACCTAACTTGGTTCTATTCTTAATTCAACAAGTTTGCTAGTTTCTAAATTTAATGTTTTCCAAATACTACATTAAATATAATACATTTAATACGATGCATGTAAAGAAGTGTTTATTTACCACAGCATCGTTTAACTACCTGCGTGTTAGCACTTATTGCGCTTCACTGGTTCTGCTTATCGCATTCTGTGACGTGACATATGGTTTTAATTTCCTAAGTGATGATAATTTCTTAAGCAAAGGAAACGAGGATGGGCATGGCCGATTTGCGTTTCTGATGCCGCATGTAAAACCTAACACCGTAAGATATTTTACCTATTCTTGTATTCTGCGCTCAGAAGTTACTGAGTGTTTTTAGAATTAAGCACATATGAACGGCCGAATTGCCACATCAAACTTTTAAAAACCCGAGGATGCTCTACTTTGGCATGCACTTGGTAGCAAATGCAAAACAACGAATGCAAAGCATCATAAACGCAACCAGAAGCAAGGCATTACAATTCTTGCGCAAACTTGGTAATGAAGATGGCTTCAGTGCAGAATATCAGTTAAAAGTTATTATTTTTTTTATTGGAGAGTATTGTTTTAGTCTAACAAACTTAAAATTTTTCGGCGGAAATATTTATAGAGGGCGTGGCCCGCCCCTAAAGTCCCAGTTATATATCCGAATTTGACATATGAAAGGTATTTTCTTCCTCTTTTGAATGATGTATAACATTAGGCACGTAATATCAAAATATGAAGTGTATAGAAGGCGCAACTGAGCTCAAAAATTAGAAATTTGATTTGCGCGTTTCTAATGATTGAAGTTTGAATTGAAATTTTTCCTTTCGATTTGTGATTTTGTTGAGTGAGAAAAATAAAAAATTTTGAAAAATGGAGGAAGAAATCGAAATTTTCAAAGAATTTATTGAGTTCGTCGACTTCGTTCGCATAATTGCATGCGCTGCAAGTGCGTACGATAAAACTCAAGGGAGCAGGAGACGATTTTGGGTGCGCCCATTATATTTTGAGCGGGATGTGGACGGGTTTTACGCCGCTGCATTTAAAAAACTAAAATGCGGCGATCGCGAGCAATTTCGGATTGCAACCAGAATGTCGGTAGAAGTTTTCGACTGCCTATTCACTTTATTAAAGGCAAGTCTCGAAAAAAACTCTGCGAGAGCAATACTAGCAGAATGCCGACTATTCTTAACACTGATGTAAGTACAAAATTATACTTATGTACATATGTATGTACATAAAAATAAATTAAAAACAATTTTAGATACTTGGCTCATGGTACCAGTCGGCAGTACCTTTCATTAACTTTCAAAATGTCGGTGCCAGTAGTTAGGAGAATCGTTTTGGAAACGTGCGAGGTTATTTGGAGGGAATTAAGTGGCATTTACTTGTTCTTTCCAAATACGTTCGAGTGGTCACGAATAGCCGCAGATTTTCAAAACATGTGGGGCTTGCCGAATTGTGTTGGCGCCATCGACGGCAAGCACGTCAACATCACATGCCCACCTCATTCTGGCTCCAATTTCTTTAACTATAAAGGTATTTTCTAGTAAATAGTTCTCGTATTTCTTAAACTAAACTTCTTCTTCACTGTTTAGGCACATACAGCATTGTCCTGCTGGCAATATGCGACGCCAATTATACGTTCACGGCGGTGGACATAGGGGCTTTTGGTAGTCAAAGCGACGGCGGAGTACTGACGCACTCGCAATTGGGACGGCTTTTGCGTTCAGGAAACGTGAATTTCCCTCCAGAGACGGTTTTGCCAAACAGTGCCGTCAAGTTTCCGCACTATATAGTTGGGGATGCTGGTTTTCCTTTGAAGCCATACCTTATGCGGCCATACCCTGGGCTGCTTTTGAATGGAAAAAAGGAAAATTTCAATAAGCGATTATCTCGAGCTCGACGGACGATCGAAAATGCGTTTGGGATTTTAACGGCACGGTGGAGGATATTGCGCAGCACTCTTAATATGGCACCGGAATCCGCTGAAAAAGTTGTGTGCGCAACGGTTGTGCTGCACAACTATTTGAAAATGAATGACGGTACTTATTGCCCGTCAGATTTCGTCGACAGAGAGGAGAATGGCGCAATAACAGAAGGCGTGTGGAGGCGTCAAGCGCAGCCATTGCGAAAAGGGCCAAAGTTCGCGTCAAATAACTCGACACGGAACGCATTCCAGCAGCGAGACGTTTTGTGCGACTACCTAAATTTAAATTAAACATTGCTGCCTTCACCCAACTCTTCTCACTGCTAACGCTGCTACTGTTAGCACAGCCGCTGCCGCCAATGTTAGCGCTCCTGTATCCTAAGCAACACGTGCGGTTACTGATGCTGCTGCCATTTCTTCTAACATTACCGCGCTTTCTCCAGCCGCTCAATTCGTTGCCTCAATCATCTTCTGCTGCTCATTCGTTCACTTCGGCTGCTGAGCCACCCAATGCCGCTAATGCTTGGGTCACTGTACACGACAAAAGGCGTAATAAACAACCAAGTTAATTTCAAATAACAAATTTCATGTTTTATATTTATATTTAAAGTACATTTATAATAACAGATTGCCTCTTTTAGATTGCATATCGTAAGTTAATTTTAAGTAACAAGTTGCATCTTTTAGACTGCATAACAAAAAATTAGTTTTAAAAAGCTACTTACTAGTCGCCTTATTAAAAGCTTTGTCGCGCAAATAATTAATAAAAAAACTTTGACTCTTCCACCTCGTCACTTTTAAGTTTGTCAAATATTTCGCCAACCATGGAAAAAAAACCTTCATGGGGTCTTTTTTCATGTGCCGACAAAGGAACCGCAAATCTAGCTTCAGCTATTTTTGACATTTTGCTTAAGGGGACAGTCCCCTCAAGCGTCCGAGAAAAAAGCGTTTTTTCCCAATTTTTTTTCTTACAGAAAGAAAGATCGGAGACATAAGAACTTTGGGATATGTTTTAGTCATAATAATTAATTTTAATTTTAATAATTGACTGGCACGACAGCCCGCTTACGCGAGACTAAGGCCTAGCTTCCCGCAACCACCCGTGTTGTGCGTGTGAATTTGTACGCGGGTGGAAGGGACTTACAGTTTTATGCCGGTTCCGAACGGCAGGTTGGGAGCTTTTTCATAAGCAATTTTTACTCTCAGAGGTTTGCCATTTCCAGCTGAGAGGACAGCCACCGAAAGAGAAAACGAGTTTTCCCGTTATTTTTTTAGGTGTTATTACAGGCAGTATTTGAACCTGCGACTCGCGGTCCAACGCACTAACCAACTGAGCCACGGCGGCTGCTTGTTGCGATGTTTTAGTCATACTTTCAACTTTATTCACAAAAAAAATTACATCTGGGAAATTCTAAATGACTGAGTTTTTCACGTTTTCCGGCAGCGTTTCGGCACGGTCGGAGTCCATTTGCGGGAACGATAGCAGCCGTTGGTTTCAACTAAAATCAAAAATTTTTTTTTTGTTTTCTTCGTCAGACTTATTTGTTCTATGTGAACTACGGAAATTCCAAAAATCCAAAATTTAGACGAAAAATTATGATTAAAAAAAAAAAAGTGACTTTTTTTACATTTATTTGTTAATAAAAAAGGTATTAAAAATCGGAATTTTTCAAAATCCGTAGTTCGCATAGAGTAGTTTTTCATACTGAATAAAATAAATTTTAGTTTAAGAAAATCTGTTGATAACTTCTATAGTTATCTTTCCCGCAAATTGTGAAAACATGGTTTTGAGAAAACGCACTTTAAACGCGCCGTGCGTGGCCGCCAGGCACCGTGCGCGACCGACTGAATTTTCGTGCAACTCCTGAAATACTTCGAATTTGGAGCTAAAACTTTACATACATAATCTTAAATAGATGCCCAATCGATTAAGCAAAAAAAAAAAAAACGATTTTTTGAAACCTCTTGAGGGGACTGTCCCCTTAAGAAATCTCCAAAGTCGGTGTGTTCCGATCTCTTGCGACTACGTTTTGAGGAGTGGACAGTGGTCGAGCTGGACTCAGTGCTGGTCAGGACCGCGCTGCAAGATTGTGACTCCGAGTTCACAAATGTTGGTGACGTCTGCTGAGAAGTATAGTGAAATAAATGAATAATATATTGTTTATATGCATTTTTTAAGCATACATACTTCGATCTTAAAATGTGGGGAAATTTCCTCTTCGAGAAACTCTGCGTAAAACGATGCATCCGCACTGCTTTCGTCTGCATCTTGGAGCAGGAACGTTGGAGCTAAGCTTGTTGTTGTTCTGTAAATGGCAGTGAAATTATTTGTATAACGAAACACAAAAATTTTCCGCACAAAAATTTCTCACTTCCGTGGCTTGATATGTTCCCGCAGAAACTCCATTTGTTTCAAATACTGCCACTGGTTATCTTTTACGCTTGCAGCACTCCCGGATGCATGTCGAGCAACGCACTCCTTCACGAATCGATCTCGCAGCGTTCTCCAGCGAGCTTGGCAAGCACTTTCTGTATAAAACATATTATTCCGATGGCCATATATTTTAAAAAAATGTTATTACCTGGTTCGGAAACCTCTTCCGCAACCACTCTCCAAGCGGCGGCTCGCTTCATCTTGTTCCTATATTGAAGCGAGCTTTTCACATAAAGCGCCTCCTGGTGTTTGACGGCTTCAATAAGCCTTTCCTCCATTATTTTTGCTCCGATTCCGGATCCTGTGAACGCGTGGAACGAGAGGTTTTGCGCAGCCGGACGATTGGTGACGTAGCATGGTTGCTTGGCGCGTTGACTCGAGGAGCTGCTCGGGTGTTTAGGACCCTACGAAAAACCGAGTGTGTTGACTCCGCTCCGGTTTCGGCTGCTGCAAATGTTGCTCCGCTTGCAAGCTCTGCAACAAGCTTTTGGTTGTGACTCGCGTTGTCGTTGCGATGTGGCTCTCTGTGGTCGACTTCTGTGTGGGCTAGTGGCTTGGCGGCGGCGGTGCTTTCGTTTTCACTTTTTGTTGAATCAATTTGAAACACATAATAACAGCAAGTTAAAGATCACACTCAGTACGTGAACGTAATCGATAATTTTTATACGAATTTTGTTAATGGCAAAATTGAAAAAAAATAATTTTATTGAACGCCGAGAAATATTTACAAATTTTGCTACGAACTTTATCTGCTTTGTTTAAAACCTTATTTAACACAAATATTAAAAAAAAACAATTTTTGAGAAAAGGGTATTTATCGATATCATTTAGAATGAAGAATAATTTACCACCCTTGATTGTACCAATCAGCTGATCTGTTTGTGCGACGCACGTAATGCAAACAAAAGTAGAAAGTTGCTCAACTTTTTCCATCGTATCCGACAATCCATCATATGCGTTGCGCTAAGTAACTTGTTTCATACAGCTGCACTGATTCTACTTTTTTGACAAATGCACAGAATGGAATAACGTATATACTTGATGGTCTGTAACTTCACCTTTAGTGCGGGGGAAGCTACAAAAGCGAAAGAGCGGTGCCAGCAGGAGAGCGAGCGCTTCTGTTTGCGGTCATTGGCTGTGTGAGCTGCAGCACACGCTACCCACCAACACATGAAATGAAAGTGCCGTTTCACCCGTGTACACATGGGCCTATCAGGGTAGAGCAGACGGATCGGTATTTGCGCCACCTAAAATTCGGAATTCTATGTTCTATAAATATGATAATTCTATATTCTATTCTATTTGTATTCTATATTATGAATATTCGGCATAAATGCAGCATAGCGAACCCTCGTGAAAAAAATAAATAGGTATGCTCTTACATAAAGGGTTGGCTCTGGAATTTAAGGAACTAAAAATTTTGCCTGGAAATGTCCACAAAAGGTGTGGCTTTGGGTCAAAGTTCAAAGTTGGTATCAAATTAACTCAATCAATTCTCAATCGATTTACGCGATATTGGTATCAAATGAAAGGCCTTTCTATTGATGTGCAACATTGAATATGTAATATGTTTTTAAGAAGAAGTTGTAAGCGAAAAAAATGTTGTTTTGGTACGAATTTTTCAAAAACGGACTTTTTTCGCGAAAAAATCCATTATTAAGGTATAATAAGTTTGCCACCATATTGTAGCCTGCGGAATTCCCTTTACAATGAAATATAAACATGCGCATTTTTTGTATTTTTGCTTTGATATTTAAATTTAAAATGAGTTAAAAACACTTTTTTGCAATATTGTAATGGCGCTTATGAATATAATTGCTTTGGTTCGATCTTTTACAATCATAGGATTTGAATACAGAAATACTGTAAGCACTTTACTGAGCCCGATACCTTAGTTACTCCCATGAGGGTTATTTTTTTGCAGCCCGGCCCCACAAAAGGTATTTGAATACAGATACTGCAGATACATACAATACTGCAGTTTAGTATCACCTTCCATATAATGGAAAAATACAATCAACACACAAATACAATTGAAGGTTTGTGGCAACAAAGCAAAAAATGTTTCAACGGCCGTTTGGCAAAACTTAAGGTTTTAAAATAATCTAAAGCTAGAAATCTAGATCTTCAAAACCGTTTTTTTAATATGGCAGGCACTTTGTACAACCCCCTTCAGCCCTCATTGTCCGAAAGAGATGATGAATGTGAATGCGAAAAGCTTCGGACCATGGTCCACTAAGCAAAAATTAAAACAAAATATATATACAGTTGAACCTCGATTATCCGGGTTGCTCGGGACTGGGCTCATCACGAATAATCGAAAATCCCTGTTAAAAGAGGTTACATATAATCGTTTATAAATTGTATTATTTTTATTTTTGATAAGAACATGTGGAACTGTTTCTATAAAGGTACATTTGCATTAATAAATCTTATTCTATTTAAAAAATGCATTTATTTAAAATAAATATGTATATTTATATGTGTTATACGGTTACACGGCAGCCGCCGTGGCTCAGTTGGTTAGTGCGTTGGACCGCGAGTCGCAGGCAGCAACCTCAGGTTCAAATACTGCCTGTAATAACACCTAAAAAAAAAATAACGGGAAAACTCGTTTTCTCTTTCGGTGGCTGTCCTCTCAGCTGGAAATGGCAAACCTCTGAGAGTAAAAATTGCTTATGAAAAAGCTCCCAACCTGCCGTTCGGAACCGGCATTAAACTGTAGGTCCCTCCAACCCGTGTACAAATTCACACGCACAACACGGGTAGTTGCGGGAAGCTAGGCCTTAGTCTCGCGTAAGCGGGCTGTCGTGCCAGTCAATTATTAATTATTATATACGGAAAAAAACAAACACGAGTACATGCGCTTCACGGATAATAGAGGTAAATCACGGTTAATATAGCTATAAAATCAACCACTCAGCATCCCGGTTAATAGATGTTCCCGGTTTATGGAGGCCCGGATAATCGAGGTTCAACTGTATTTGTAAAAAACAAAAGTAGAGTAAGTTCGGGTAATGTGATATACCTGTTTGTTTTTCAGCGATTCCCGACACATTTTGCCTTAAGGGGCACAACTAGTTTGGCCGCCTGAAAAAAGGAGATTTTTGTGATTTTTGAATTTTGTGTAGTATTGCATCGAATGTTTTAAAATTTTGCAGATATATTTATGCATAAATAATGAATACAAAGTAATTTTTTCAAATGAAAATATTCGATTTTCAGCAAGTTATCCGCCATCTCCTGAGTCTTCAAAAAAAAAAGGTTCTCCCACTGCTGCAGTGATTGTAGCCTTCGCAGTGCCTGAAATCAAAAAAACCAAAAATTTTACTTAACTAGGTTATATTTCCTATACAATGACCCTCGGTTGTAAAAAAAAAATAAAATGCAACAAAATGGCGGTTTTTTGAAAAAAAAATTAAAATTTTGCTGAAAAATCTGATGGTTTCTGGCCTGGCATAATTATACTTTTCATCCTATCATTAAACTGGAGGGTCATTGTATGGAAAAACAAATACACAATAAGCTAAAAAAAGACCCAAGTCGATCGGATGATTTGTTATCAAGTTACAGCTGCAGCAAATTTTAAAAATGTAGTTTTGAGAAAAACGCGTTTAAAGATAAAAGTACTGGTTTCATTGTACTGAGAAGCTGCTATGTAGAAGGCTGTAACTCAGAAACTATTTAAGATTTTCACTTAAGATTTTAATATGATATTTTTAAAGGTATAAATTATCGAAAAATGCAAAAACAAAAAAAACGAAATTTTCAAAATTTCAAACTAGTTGTGCCCCTTAAAACACACTTTTTTTGATCTCAAACTGTTCACTGATGCATTATTTAGTATATCTATGATTATTAACTATATAAGATAAACTGTTGACGAGTTTTTGAATTAAAAATCAAAATATCCAAATATTGGCGTTTGATAAAAGTGGCGGGTAATGTGATATACCATTGGCGGGTAATGTGATATACCCGAAAAAATCGTTATTTAACAGACCTGTTAGTTTCAAACTTGGTGAAAATACTCAAAATCAAAAATAACTAGATACCTACTTGTTTCTCATTTTTTTGGAAAATAACAATCTGACAGGGTAAACCAAGGGTTAAAAATTTGTATCGAGAAACATGATTTCATGGATTTTTGTTATCTAAAACTTAACCAAAACAGATTTTTGTGAATATTCCACTTCAAATAGTATAAAATAAAGTATACAAACATTTCTGTATACAAATAGTATTACTGTCATAAGTTTGGGTACTGTGATGTACTATATCACATTACCCGAAATTGACTTTTTGCGAAAAAAATATTATAAAAAAACAATAATAATTTTGTTGAGAAGAGCGTACCTCGCAAACTTATAATCGATATCACTGATTTACTTCTGATTAGCCTCGAACTTTGTAATAATATTTTTTTGTACCTTTTATGCTTTCAAACTTCGTGACCAAAAACTTGTGCAAGCCTACTCAAAGCACTTCATCACACTGACGGTAAACTATTTAAGCAATCACATCCAAAATCATGCAGCACGAGTTTTTTAGCGGTTATGGTGTTTTAAAAAGGTTAATTTTGAAAAAAGTCAACGCACTTGTGAAATAAGCCACTATATCACGTTACCCGACCATATCACATTACCCGAACTTACTCTATACATTTTTCATATTTTACATACACCAATACCACGCTTTGCGTCGTTTCGTTTTGCGTTTTTTCGAAGTTGCGTCGCTGCTGAATTAGTACTAATTTTTACTGTGCGTCGTTAGATTTTCGAAGTTGCGTTGTTTTGGGTTCGAGGCTTTAATTTTTTATTTTTTTTCTAAAAGATGGCACGACTTTTGTTTTTAATTGCGCCATGCCATCAAAACTCGGGGATTCCCTTTCTAACTGAAAATCAACGCAAACATTGGACCAATTGTTTGTGAAAGAAAGCTGACTTATGACAACAGCCACTATGGACTCAACAGACAGTGATTAATTTTTATTTTGTTTTTATAAATTAATTTAATATTTTATTTTGTTTTAACCCTCCGATTAGTGAGTCGCCCGTTGGCCTTAGCGTCGTGAAAAGGTCCCCAGGGACCTATAACGCATTGTATAGCATTTTGCTTCATAGGGTGTGTTTTGATGGTTTTGGCTGTTAATTTTAGGTTATATATACAGCCCGATTCTGTACACTTGATAAATTCACCATATTGACTATTTGTCAAGTTTTTATTATTTGTCAAGAATCGGTATTCTATCCCAAAAATAAAAGCTCTTTTCTTGATAAATTGTCAAAAGTGTGAATGCTATTGACAACAGCATACAAATTGAAATTTTGCCTATTGAAAATGGAAGAATTGTGCATGTTTACACTTTTACATCAGAGAAAATAAAAAAAAAATTGCGTTACCTCCCACGAATTATTTTTTGTATGCAAAAATCGCCTATTGTGATGAAACTATTGAAAAAACGCACGAACTTATTTCCAGCCCAGCCAGGATTCGAACCGGGGGCGCCCGGTATGAGAAGCCAGCGCGTACCCGCTGGGCTATCAAGGCCGGTTTTTTTCTGCAAAACTTACTGTAGTTAAACTGTTTGTCTTATTTTTTGACAATTTGACAGCTGTCGCATATTCACCTTATGTTGAATTAAATGAGCTTTCTACTTTATCAATGTTGCATCAGAATACCAAAAAGCTTTTGCTTGATAAAAATCTTGACAAAATACCTTGATAAAAAATTTGTCAAGAATACACAGAATCAGGCTGATAGTAGTAAAAGGGCACAATAATGATTGATAATTAAATTTTTGTTAAATATAATTTTTTCTTATGTAGAAGAAAAATACAGTGTGTTCCACAAAAGAAATTCGCCTGAACTTGTTACCGTGTATGATAACGGTACCAATCAAACGGAAATTTTAAAATACACATACATATTTACTGCGCGGTGTAATAAGCATTTTATTTTTTGCTTAATTTCGAAATGGGAGCGCTTTACACACCGCTATTGACTGAAACTCATATCCAAAAATGACTAGTTTGGGAAAAGGAAAACTTGGTTCGGGATTGGAGGAAAGCTTGGATCGCTAAAGGCCACAAATTTGTTCAGCGGACTGTTAAGCCCCTACAAAAGTCCATGCTTTTTAAAAAAAGGATTTGGCACTTTGACTATCTTTGCACAAAATCTAGACGCCAAATTTATGATTAAACTTTATGAAAAATGTTTGCTAAAGTCTGCTGTAAAACTTTAGGGGCCGGATACAAGTCGTTGGATTCTACAAGAAGATAATGATCCAAAACACCGTAGTCACCTATGCACATTTTGGAAAACGAAAGAAGGTATACAACAGCTAGATAGCGCTGTTTTGAATCACGTTCGCTGAAACGGCGATCATTGCGCTGGCTAAGTGGCGTCCCTTTGCTGGCGACAAATAAATGCAGAAATTCACACAAAAAATGATTGAGCGACAAAAGCAGCCACCAACAAGTCAATGTACACACATGGGCGTACCCAGGAACAAATTTAGAGGGCAGCATAACTACATTTGAAAATTCATAATATAGAATACAAAGAGAATAGAATATAGAATTCTATATATTTATAGTACATTGAATTTCGAATTTTAGGGGTGCAAATACCGATCCGTTCCCCTACACGGATACGCCCATGTGTACACAGGTGAAGCGGCACTTTTATTTCATGTGTGTTTGTTGGGTTAGTGTGCTTCAGCTTGCACAGCCAATGAGCGCAAACTGAAGCGCTCGCTTCCCTGCTGGCACCGCTCTTTCCCTTTTGTGGCTTCCCCCCGCTCTATGAAACTCGCAAACAAAAATTTCAATTTTTGAGCTCAGATGCGCCTTCTATACAATTCATATTCTTTGCTATTACTTTAGAAAGATTATTAAATTCAGATAGAGCTCTGGCCAAGGGGGCGTTCGACACATAGTTTTAGCAAAATTAACATAAAAAGGGGTATAATGACGAAGTACTCTAAGAGGAATATTGAAGAAGATTCTTTCAAGCAGAACAGGACAATCAACTAACACTTTGTTCAATAATGTGTGTGACTAACTAATTAAAACACATTTTTTTGCCAAAATTCGTTTTTATTCATCAACATAGTTGCCATCGAGGGCGATACACCGATTATAGCGATCTTCCAACTTTTCAGTACCATTTTTTTTTTTTGCTCCGAATCATCGACACGTTCTGGGTTTGGTCGATTGTGAGCTCGCGCGGCACCCACTTTGCACATAGCTTTCGCATACCCAAATATTCATGAACGATATGTCCAACACGTTCCTTTGATATCTTTAGAGTGTCAGCTATACAAAACAACCTCAATTTACGATCTTCCAAAATCATTTTGTGGATTTTTTTGATGTTTTCGTCCGTAACAGCCTCTTTTGGACGTCCACTGCGTTCATCGTCTTCGGTGCTCATATGGCCTGTACGGAATTTAGCAAACCACTTACGAATGGTTCTTTTTGATGGAGCAGAGTCCGAATAATGTTTTTCAAGCCATTCCTGGCATTGAACAGTATTTTTTTTCATTAAAAAACAATGATAAATCAGCACACGGAATTGCTTTGAATTCATTTTTTTTGAAAACTCAAAAGTAGTGTCACTTAAAGCACTGTAACTTGTAAACTAATGGTCGGTTTGACATATAATTTTGGCAGTAAGCCTAAAAAGGTTCACAATTTTGAAACAAAATATTGATTTAGTATTAGTGCCGCCATCTATGTGTCAGTCACACACATTATTGAACGAAGTGTTACATTAGAAATCAAGTCGAAGACGAAGGATAGGGATAGAATTATTCTCCTATTGTAAAGGGAGTACAGATTAAGGAGTTTACAACGAGAGATGTAGGAGGGAATGGGTTCATGGAATCTGAGGGACCGAAAAGCAAAGCGAAGGAAGGACGTGAACGTGTTCAGAAGAACACGTTCAATGCGATTGGTATAACACTCATGGTAGGGTCTCCAGATGAACGACGCATATTCTAATTTAGATCGGACGAAGGAGGTGTAGAAAAACTTTAACATATGTTAATATATTTCTTCTCATCCGTTTTATAATTAATTTTTTGAGCTAAGTTAGTAACCAAAAACAGGACATGGACTATTCTTAAGAGATTTCAAGTCCAAAAGTGGAGGGGGAAAATGGATCAATGAGGTTTCAGCCCCACAAAGTGGGCGAATAAGTTGATTTTTCAAAAGAAAAGTCATAAAAAGTGTAAATGCGTTCTCATCGCACGGCAAGAACTGTCAAAAAATACATATGACCATATTGAAATTAATAAAGTGTGCCAGAAAATTGTGGCGCCCATGCATTCCACGTCGAAACGATGTTCCAGCGCACTACGCACTACAGAGAAGGTTCGTTTCTGGCCCGTACAGCGCGGTTGTGGAATGGTCTCCCTGCGGATATCTTCCCCAGCACTTATGATCTCTATGGGTTCAAGGCAAGAGTCCACAACCACTTCACTCATAACCCTATCTCCTAACCTTTATATCCTTCCTGAACCAACGCAATGCTTCGCATTAATAGGGGTCATCCCCTGCGCGTTTGTTCGTGTTATAAAAAAAAAAAAAAGATAGGAGGAACTCTCTCTTCATCCTACACTTATTTTCTGACAGTTAATGTCATTTTGCTGACAGAGTTCATAACCCGTCTGTGCTGTATGAAAAAATTTCAAAATAAATTAGTGTTTGAAAATACGTTCTACACCAAAACCGACACTAAAAACGCAACTACATGCCAGGAAAAACGTGCTGTCTCTGCAAAAAAACGCACGGCAATGCAGTTTATATGTTTTTCTAACATAAAATTCATTACGAAAATATATATTTCTGGAGTACTGAAAGTAAATTTTAAATTTAACGACAACAAAAATAAAGGTTAATCAAACTGACACAAATAAATTGACACATTGACAATTGCTACTCAGAGAAATAAGTGTACGTCATCTACCTGGTACACTTTATTCAAGGTGATAGCGTAAGGGCAGAAACAAAATTTCAATGTATTTTGTTTTTGTTTTCTGGGTTTAGATTGTCAAAATCAGCCAATCAGAACAAAGCTTTCTTTTTTCATTTTTAAACTGTCAGAGTTTTACACAGGCATTTTGAAAATCTAAACCTTTTCCACCACAAAAAAATCAAATCAGCTGATTCAACGAGATCACCTGTATTAATTCGCCTTGACTTTATTGATTTCACTATGCATATGTCAATGTTTGCCATCGATTGAAGTCAAAGTTCGGTGTGAGTCGACTGACATGCCGTTTTCACTTTGATAGTCAAATACGATTTGACATCACATTTTCAAAGTGAACAAATATTATTCGAAAACGGGAAAACTGTGTAAACGAGTGACAGTGGTCACCGCGGTTTTAGTATTGGTATCCTGTATCAGGATATAAAAAAACAAAAGATGTGCGAAAAAGCGCTGGTGAATTCGACCTGGGCTTACCCACAGATCCACCAGTGGATTTTACGAAACTCTGCGGGTAAGAATGCAGGAGCAGGACCCTCAGTGGTTCCACAACTTCGTGCGGATGAGTGTGGAGGACTTCGACTACCTACTATGATTTGGATTGGCCACGGCAATTTCAAACCGCGATGAAATGAATTCAGAGTATTTAGTGCTTCAACGTTATGTCGCTCAGAATCCACGAGTTGTGTCATTCTTCTCAACAAAAACGGCAAATGGGTGTTTGATTGACACTCCCTAAATTGATGGGTCCTATGGTTTTGTTGCAGATGAAGACGAATGTGGGTATTCCAAAGTTAAAAGTTCTTGACTTATGCGTCTACTGTGAGCAAAATAGCAAAATTCGAACGAAATGCTATAATTGCTATACAAATCGTAATAATTTTGTTTATATAAGGTTATATATTGTAAAATAAAGTCGTAATTGCTTCATTGTAATTGTTTTTACAATGACACAGTAGAAAAAAATAAATTATTAAATAAAATTCATGAATGAGAGCAAATATTAACATATGCTAATATGTGTGCAAAATAGGGGCTAGAAATTTTCATTTGTAAAAAAAAAAGATGGAAAAAATAAAAGTTTCAGTTTTCTGATTACATTTTTAATATTTTTAATTTAATTTTTTTAATAAATATGGATTTGGCAGTTCCTTCCTCACCACTGTTTTCGTATACACTCTTTAATTCCAAAATTATCGATTGAAAACTTTTTAAGCAACAGTGTACAAAAATTGGAAAAAAGTCGTTTCAAGAAAAACGCTTGAAACATGCTATACTAACGTTTGAACGAATTGGAATTGTGTCTTGAAATTCGAAAAGTATACTTTTGCTTATGAAATTTCGTTTCTTGCCCAGTGATGTCTGCAGAAGCTGCGGAGACGAAGAAGAGATAGAAACGATACAACACTCTGCAAAGACTCACGAGATACAGTGTAGTGGTACCACATGACCACTTATGCCGAAACCAGTCGATCGCGCTACACCACGCGCACGACAGTGTAGCACTCAAGTGGCTGAGCCAGCGATTAGCCGAGCGGCGTGCCATCCGACACCACCTACCGCAGTGCAATGTCCCACTTACGGAAAAATGCACTGATCGGCATGTTGTGTGATGTCACCTACCGCAGGGCACGGGCACTTGAGGAAAGTGCTGAGTTGACCCAATGGTCCAGTGACGCTGATTGGACATAGCCTTTGGTCACTGGAATAATGGGCGGAGCGCTGGAAATGCGACGCTGTATAACAGTTTGTAAAGTAGTATTTAAACAACCAATTTTCCGAAAATAAACCAGCTTGCTTAGAACCGTCACTATACGTGTGTTTCTTTTTTGCAAGACACTGAGCCTCAAACTTAGCCATCCCTTTTTGAGGCGAGGTCCGCCGAAAGACCAAAACACACACGCATATACACAAACACTATTTTACCTCCACAACAGGGATGCAGGGATACCAAGTTCAGGGGATACCTTGTCGGACTGTCGAATGCTGTCTTGTAATCGATTAATGTACATTGCCGTAATGTGAATATCTGATCGAGGTGAACTTACCACTTCTAAAGTCGCACACAGGGGCAAACAGCGCTTTCTCGAGTGGAAGCGTTTTTTCCAGTCCTCGAAGCATCCCAAATAGTAATTTTCCAGAATGGTCTTTAACACCTTCTTCGATTCGGCTTTTATCTCCTCAATCGACTCAAAACGATGTCCCTGGTACGGTATTTTGAGTTTAGCGAATAGATAGATAGATAGATTTGAAAGGGGAAATGTGCACTGAGACCAAAGTTGATCTATTGTGCCCCCTACAACTTTAGAGAACGTCCCCCAATCCCACCGACCTAATGAAGCTTAGTAACTCACGTGGGAGAAGGTGTTTGACGTTCTCTTCTGCAAGCCAGTACTGGCACAGGTGCTGTCTCCTACTGCGGCATACCGCATCGCAGTGCAGTATGACGTGCTCAGGAGTCTCCTCTGCCGTTCCGCAGAGTCTGCAGACGCTTACCTGTTCTAATCCAATTGTGTGCATATGTTTCCTCATCCTGCAGTGCCCGGTTAACAGCCCGGTGACCAGTCTAAGCTGGGTTTTCCCCAGTCTGAGGCATTTTTCACTCCATCTGGAGTTATAACCTCTGATGAAGATTTTCGATTGCCTAAGACCTGTGGCATTTGACCAGTGTTCTGAGTTCCTGGTTCTTTCCTCAAGTCTTAGTGACTCGGCTAGAGTGCTTTTGCCCAGCCCGATGAAAGGTTCTGGTGCAAGGGGGATCGTGGCTGCCCCAGTTCTAGCAAGGCTGTCAGCCTCCTCGTTCCCTTCTATTCCTCTGTGTCCTGGAACCCAGAGGATTTTAACCTGGTTGTATATACCCAGTTTATTCAATGCTTCTATGCATTCCAGCACCAACCCTGAGGTAATCTCATACGAGATTAGTGCTTTGATGGCTGCTTGACTGTCAGAACAGATGACTATGTCTTGCCCCCTGTACAAACGCTCGAGGTTAGTCTGCACACAGAGCCTGATGGCATATAACTCTGCCTGAAATATGCTGGGTGTATTCCCCATGGGCTCAAAGTGCTTGAAGCGAGGTCCAAATACCCCCGCCCCGGTTCCCTCATGCGTTTTGGAGCCGTCTGTGAACCACGTAATAGTATGTGGTTTGAAATGGGACTGGTGTGCATCCCAGTTCCAGTCCACTTTGCTACTCATATATACTACGAAGTTTTTCTCGTAGTTATATGTCCTCGTTATTGTATCCATTGGATACAATACATAGGGGTTATTATCTGCGACGTAGAATGTGATCCCCCCCTTTACTGGTTCTGGCCAGCCCAAGAACAGTACGCTTGGCTGCCATTTCAATTGCTATGTGCAATGGTGATATATTGATTATCACCTCCAGCGCCACCGTGGGACAGGTCCTCATAGCACCTGTAATACACGTGCACGCAAGTCGTTGGACCTTTTCGAGCCGCTTCCTCACAGTCGAGAGCTTGGCTCTTGGGGCCCAGGCTACTGCTGCGTACGTGAGTATTGGTCTCACTATCATGGTGTACATCCATTTCAGTATGCTTGGTCTACATCCCCAATTCCTGCCTGCTAGGGATCTGCACACCATGATTGCTTTCGTTGCTTTACTAATAACTGCCTCAGCGTGTTTGTTCCAGAGTAACTTTGAGTCTAGTGTCACGCCTAGGTACTTCACCTCTGTTTTGTATGCTATATTCTTACCGAGCAAGCGTATTGTACGCATGTGTGGCAGTTTTCTTTTCCACGTAAATGGTACTATGGTGGTTTTGTCAGGGTTTATCTTTAGACCTACCCGGACACACCATTCTTGCGTTAGTTTTAATCCCCTCTGGATTATATCACAGAGAGTGTCCTCAAACCTTCCTCTGGCAATAATGACTATGTCATCAGCATAGCCTTGACAATTTATGCCATTGCTTGACAGAAGTTCAAGGAGCTCATCTACCACAAGGCTCCACAGTAGCGGTGACAGTACCCCGCCTTGTGGGCACCCTCTGCTAGTGAGCACACTCCTAGTGGTCTTGCCCACTTTTGTTACTGCCGATCTGGTAGAGAGCATGGCTCTTGTCCAGCGGCTGAGGGTGGTTTCTACCCCTTCTTCTTCTGCTGAGCGCCCTCTCTATCGCCTCATGAGAGGTATTATCGAAGGCTCCTTCGATATCCAGGAAGGCGCACAGCACTATCTCTTTGTTTTTAAGAGCATCCTGCATTAAACTCGTGAGCTGGAATAGGGCAGTCTCTGTCGATCTGCCTGCCCTATACGCATGCTGTTTAGCATGCAGAGGTTGTCTCTTGAGTGTCACGGTTCTAATGTACTGATCTAACACCTTCTCCATGGTCTTCATGACGAATGATGTTAAACTGATTGGTCTAAACGACTTCGGCTCTGTATAGTCCTTTCTTCCAATCTTCGGTATAAAAACTACCAGGGCACTTCTCCAGCTAACGGGGATGTATCCTGTTGCTAGACAGCTCCTCATAATACCAGTTAACTGCCTTAGCAGGACCCCCCTGCCTTTTTGCAAGAAAATGGGGAGGATCCCGTCTAAGCCTGGCGATTTGAAGGGTTGAAAGGTGTTCAGGGCCCAATCAACCTTTGCCTGGGAGATGACTTCATCTGCCATCTCCCAGTCCCTTCTGTTCGGATGGTATATTGTGCACTCGGCCGGCGCGTTCTGTATGGTTGCGCCGGGGAAATGGGCACCTAGAAGAGCTAGAGCCCGTTGCTCTTCATTTCGCGTATAGCTACCATCCGAGAGTTTGAGTGCCATCTTGTTCTCCGTTCCTCTCTTCGCAAGCGCTTTATGAAGCCTTGCTGCCTGAGGAGTGGAGGAAATTTCTTCGCAAAACGTCTGGAAGCTAGCCCTTTTCGCTTTGCGTACTTCCTTTGTGTACTTGGTGAGTGACGCGGTGTATTCCCCCCATTCACCGGTCCGCTTTGCCCTATTGAAGAGTCTTCGCGTTTAGCGAATAGTCAGGAGTCGCTCTGAGCTAAATCAGGTGAATAGGGGGATGCGGAACGATATGGGTCGAATTTTTGGCGAAATGGTCACGAAGAACGAATGCAGTGTGATCGAATGATGTCGCACTATCGTAGTGCAAAAACCACCAACCAAAAATCAAAAACTTCACGTTTTGTGTCGTAGAAAACCAAGCGTCACTCAAACACTAATGACATTTACGACTTTAAATTTGACATGGACATGGAATTTGACCTGTAACAGCGCTGCCAACCTAATAAAAAATTTGTCGGCGAAAATAATTACGAGCGTAGTTTAAATCGACAAATCCTGGTGTTTTTTGGACAGAGTAGTATACTTAATACACAATCTGGAACCCAGTTTATACTTTATATTCAATTCAAATTTTTGAAATTCATTGAAGATGTGAAGAAAAATTTTTCACATTTAACATAATTTTAATATTTATGAAAATAAGAAAAATTGATCAAAGAATGAATTTGATTCCGACTGGCGCTGTTCTGCATTCCACCTATCGAAACATTTGTCCGGTGCAATCTTATCTTATTAACTTCGAGTCCGGTGCATGGGAATTTGTGTGATATGCATTTCGAAAAGCCAGTATAATTTTGATTGGCAAGTAGTAAAACATACTGAGCACCGTTTAATTTAAATTTAAAATAAATGTAATGTCTCAATTAAAACTACTTTAATTGAACATTGATTTGATCCAATTAGAGTTCTGCAACAGAAAAAATTGGTTTAATACTAGAATATGTAGATCTGATTCACAACACATAATTTTACTTATGATTTGAAGTGTTATTTATAATGTATATATGTTTCAGCCTGAACTGTATCTGTGTACGCCGGTAAGGGTAGATTTCACCACGAGCTACTATATAGGTATGATAAGCTCGAATTAACAAATCAAGATAAACTTGATATATTGACATTTACTTTTGACGGCATATTACAGTTGGATATGAGCCAAATGCGACAATGAATACAGCACACCACATGCTGCTCTATGGTTGTGAAGAACCTGGATCACCAAAAACTGTTTGGTATGTTAAAACTTATTTCGACTGTTTATTTTAACCCTCACCCGAACTTCGTTTTGGGAAACGATTCCGGATTTACAGGAACCAAAGTTAACAAAAAAAATTACTAAATGAAATTTAGGCTGTACATTTTTCGCATAAGGTAAACCGATGGTTTGTGCATACGTAATTGTCACATCATACATTGTGTAAATTGGCGTTTGAAGAACATTCGCGCAAACGGCATCGGTGTGTTTTTTGTTATTGGTGTACTTTTGAGTTAAGAAAGACAAAAATGTTACAATATAAAATAGAGTAACAGGGCTATTCTGTCAAATACTGTTGAAACACTTTCAAAAGATTATTGAAAGATAGTTTGAAAAATTTTAGCTATTCCAACGAAAAAATCTTTCCGAAAAAGCTCTACAATTCAACACTCGAGTTGAAAAGCTGTTTTCTGTCTGATTTGTTTACATTCGGCGAACAGCATTGCCAGCCAACTCTTTTCTGTGAAATTTGAAGCATTTTTGCAATGATGAAAGAAAATTATTTTTCCAATTTTCGTTATGATTTTCTTTTTAATTACACAGTACAACAGTAAAAAAACCCGCAGAGTTTCTCAACTGTTCCTTATATTTTCGGAGTCGCTGATCACGAATATGTAATTATTTTTTTCGGGTCACCTCTAGTTTGGGTTTTACAGGGTCCTGAAGTTACAAGCTACACCCCAATTTCAAAAATTAATTTAAATGGTTGAACTTATCCTAGTCTAACAATATTGGTATCAAAAGAAAGAGAATTATGTCTCCAACTCAAATCAATTAATTTTTTTTAATTATCCTCGCAAAAGGATATAAAAATGTCATTTTAAGAATGAATCCTTAATTATCCTGGAAGTTTTTCTACAAACAAATTTGAAAAAAATATATTATAAATCCCTTACCATGCACCAACACATTATGAAATTTCATGTTAATCAGTCCATTGGTTCAGCTGAAAAAAATTGTTGAAGTTTATTTCAACTCAAAAACTTAAATTATTCCAAAATTTTTCACAGTGCAAACAATTTTGCGGTTTTCAAAAAACCCGCCCAGTTTCTGAACTGTTCCTTATAATTCCGGAGCCGCTGATCACGAATATGTAATTTTTTTTTTTTTTTCAGCTGAACCAATGGACTGATTAACATGAAATTTCATAATGTGTTGGTGCATGGTAAGGGGTTTATAATATATTTTTTTCAAATTTGTTTGTAGAAAAACTTCCGGGATAATTAAGGATTCATTCTTAAAATGACATTTTTATATCCTTTTGCGAGGATAATTAAAAAAAATTAATTGATTTGAGATGGAGACATAATTCTCTTTCTTTTGATACCAATATTGTTAGACTAGGATAAGTTCAACCATTTAAATTAATTTTTGAAATTGGGGTGTAGCTTGTAACTTCAGGACCCTGTAAAACCCAAACTAGAGGTGACCCGAAAAAAATAATTACATATTCGTGATCAGCCACTCCGAAAATATAAGGAACAGTTGAAAAACTCCGCGGGTTTTTTGAAAACCGCAAAATTGTTGTACTGTGTTATCCAAACGCAGTCAATGAAAACCAACCACCACTTTATTTCACCAATTTCACACTTTACTGTCTTTACACTTAATTATTTGCTTAATTACTCCGTGTGGCACCTTCACTAGTCAAAATCAGACTGACTCGCTGCGCCGCACCCGGCTGCCTTTTATACCTGTCCGGCCATCGCGCAGATCGTTCTCGCACATTCCGGAGTGGACTAAAGGCTTCCATGATGATCGCGACCATCATTGCCAGGTTAGACTAAAAGTTTCCATCATTGCCACGTTGGACTAAAAGTTCCATCATTGCCAGGTTGGACTAAAAGTTTCCATCATTGCCAGGTTGGCCTAAAAGTTTCCCTTATTATCGCGGCCGTCGTTGCCAGATTGAGTTATAGCACGGCGCGTAGCGACAGGGTTGCTTTGCACAGCGACAGACTGTCTTATCGTTACAATATGTATGTTCAAGTGAGTGAAAGTCGCGGTGAGGGTGCTCCCGAGAATCTTTGAAAAATCACTGGTTTTTTCGCTTAGAAAACACGCGCGGAGTTCTCGTCGCGGTCCGATTGGTGGTGCCCGGCGGCACACGGTGTTATTTCGAGTGTGGATCCTGAGCTTTGGCAAATTTCTGAAAATTTTTAGTTTTAGGCGATTGAATAAAGTGATAAGCAACATTGAAAACACTAATATTTTCAATATAAATTCCGTTTTGACTCTGCACATCAGCAGAGGAAGCCACCTGCTTCTGATTCAGCAACATTACGCGAATTTGATTTATTTGAGTACAAATCCTTTTCCTTTTTAAAAAGCCTTCTTAAATTTGTTTTGCTTGTACCTGCCATTTTGGCTTAGCTTAAATAATTAAAATTAAAGCAATCACTTAAAAAAACCACAATTTTTTTAACAATTAGCCTTTTTAATTTAGTTTTATACTTCGATTAAAATTGATTTTATTTCACTGGACTGCGACCGCACGTACGAGACTAAGCACTGATTATGATTTCATAATGCGCGACAGAAAATTACAAATATGTAAAATGAAATTCCAAAGAGCACAAAACAAGCAGCAATTAACTGTTTTTTAAATAACTATGCCATAAACGCACGCATTAAAATTGGGGAAGTTCTGCATTACTTTGTAGTTAGCTCATAGTTAGTGACACAAAATAGAATAAGAACAAATAGCAATTAACTGTTCTTTAAAATATGCCAAAATCATTGATTTTGGGGAAGTTCTGCATTACTTTGTAGTTAGCTTGTAACTAGAAAGTTAACTAGAAGTGAGTTATTTTCGTAGTCGACTACCGAGTTGCTTGCAGGGAAGTGACAACAAGCGTCGGCCAAAGTGGAGGAATCGCCTGCGGGTGCTGCGTCGATGCAAAGTACGGCTGCAGCGGCTGCGCCACCACAAGCAATGAGCAATGGCTGGATATGAGCCAGCTAATGGTGCAATGAAAGGCATGTTCGAGAAACTGGAAACTACAAATCAGGAAATTTCGTCAAAAGTCGAAACGACAAATCAAGAAATAGCTAAAATGGAAACGGCGAACCGAGAAATGTCAGAAAAACTTGATGCAAATCGGGAGTTGTCCAGCAAGTTAACAGTTCCGGAAGGTTTGAGAGGTGATTACGAAACCGTCATAGGGGCACTGGCGGCCAAATACAGTGACGAGCACAACAAAATGCTGTATTATTTCGAGTTGAAGAGCCGAAGACAAAGAGCCAACGAGGCGCTGCAGACGTATGCGGCGGATATTGAGCGGCTGGTACCACTGTCCTACCCAGAATTCAGCATGTAAGTTTTGGAAAGGCTGAAGACAAGCGTTTATTGAAGGTCTTCATGACCCGGAGACACGTGTGAGTACATTGATGATGATGAAGCCGACATTCCGTGAGACGGTGACAAGCGCTTTGACCTATTAGGCGGCCTGGAGGGGAAGTTTTCAAAATTCATCTGCGGAAAGGCGTCGAGCCCAATCTGGACGTGTCACGCAAAGCCGTACAGTGAGCTCGGAGGCACCAGCGAGGCTACGGGTAGTGTCATCTAGAGTCAGTTGCTGGCGATTTGGCAAGCTAGGTCACATATCACGAGACTGCTATCGGCGAGAGAAGCGTTCTGAACAGCAGACGTCGCCAAGATGTGCTGACACTCTGCCACACCATTCTTGCAAAACCGAGCGCAGGCATGATTCGCAAGCCGAAAACAAGGGACAGATTGTGGATGTTCGATCGGTAAGAGTTTTACAAGAGGAAGATTGGCTTGCGGAAAGGCTACAGAAGGACCAGCGCGAGGATAGGGATCTCGCAAAAATCATCAAAGGCAGAGCGCAGAGAGTACGGCCGGACTGGCAGGAGATGGCTGGATGGCCGGACTGGCAGGAATGGCAAAGTCTACGTCTGAAGGATGGCTGCCTATACCGCGAGTGGGAGAGCAGGGATGGCAGGACCAGAAAATCCTTAATAGTGGTCCCAAAAGGCCGGATCGACGATGTCATCAAGTCAAACCATAACGACTCCAGTGGAGGGCACCTAGGCATCGCAAGAACTGTCGCCAAGATAAGAAGCCGGTTCTATTGGGTAGGATGCCAGGAGTCTGTCGCTGAGTGGATCAGAGGCTGTGATCGGTGTTCGACTGCGAAAGGGCCGAGGAGAAGATCGCGGAGCCGCACTCAACTAGTCGAAAACAGGTTAACAGCGAGATATGGTCTACGGGCTAACCCAGAAGGGTTCCAAGAAGGCGATTTGGTAATGCTCAACAACCCGCAGCGGAAGGAAGGTTGGTCTCCAGAAGTTCAACGATCATGGGAGGGACCGTACAAAGTCGTGACAAAGATTAATGACGTGGTGTACAGGCTTCAACGTTGCTGCAACAGAAACGCTATGCTGAAAGTCGTCTATTTGGAGCGCCTGGCATCTTACTCCGGCGGAGCCTCGGCACTTGTTCGGGACGAACAAGTCTAAGTGGTGGGCAGTGTACCGATGAGGCACTCTGCATGAATCCAAACGAACCTTGGAAAACTCATATTCGTAACATTATACACGTATGTATATTAAAAGCAAAATACATAGGGATCTGACCCATATGCTACGAATACTATGTATAGGTCGAAATATCCTTAGATATAATTATGGTTGTCCTATTTCTTTCAGAGACCGATAGGTGATAAAACTTTAGGAAATGTCCGAAAATTTGAAGTTACTGTCACAATTAGCACTAGAACTACCAAAATGATCGGTTGCATCAATTCATCACAACATTTTGTTCATAAATAAAAAAAATTATTTTGTTGAAATTTAATGAATTTTCCTTAATTTATGTAAACTTTAATATTACAAATTATTAGATTCGGGCACTTTTAATTTACAGAGATAAGTATGTGGTACATATATCCAAATATACCAACCGGTCATGTCATATAAAAACAGCAGAATTCACAATTGCTTGTGCAAATGCAAATAAGAATACGCATTTGCAACACACTGTGGCCACACTTTGAGCATATACAAAATCAAAGTCATACTTTTTACTCTGAATATGTGGAGTTCCCCGCATTCTATTTCTGCGTCTATCTGTTTTTTTTTAATTTAAACTTCACCGTTTTTAGACTTTTTTTTTTTTTTTAATACGAACCAACGCGCAGGGGATACCCCTATAAATGCGAGGCATTGCGCTGGTTCCGGAAGGATATATAGGTTAGGAGAAAGGATGTTGGGTGAAGAATTTGTGGACTCTTGCCTTGAACCCATCAAGATCATAAGTGCTGGGGAAAATATCTGCAGGGAGACCATTCCATAATCGCGCTGTACGGGCCAGGAACGAACCTTCTCTGTAGTGCGTAGTGCGCTGGAACATCGTTTCAACGTGGAATGCATGGGCGCCAGTGTTCAAACGGGTTGCCCTGGGGAATACCCGGAGTGATGGCAGCAAGCTGCTCATGAGCAACTGAGCAATTACCGAAAAAGTACCGGTAAAATAACACTACACATGCCACGTTTCGACGATGTTCCAAGGAGTCAATAGAGCTGGATGCCCTACTGTCCCCTATAAGTTTAATCGCACGGTTTTGCACCCGATCGAGGAACTCCAAATGGGTTTTTGAAGCCCCCGCCCAGAGGTGCGAGTTAAACTCCATTTTAGGTCGGATATAGGTAGTGTAAATAATGCGGAGATCAGACGGAGTGAAATATTTTTTGCACCGCTTTAGGAAGCCGAGGCACTTGGCTGCTTCTTTCGACACGCCAAAAATATGATCGTTCCAACGAAGATCGTTCTTAATGGACATGCCCAGAACATCAAGAGCTGCCGATTCCGCAATACCCACACCACCCATAACCAGGGATGTGTTGGGATGTGGGGAGACTCGTTTGTGGGATAACAGGCAACATTGGGTCTTGCGGGGGTTAAAATCGACCCTGTTCGCTTGACCCCACTTGGAGATTGTTTGAAGGTCGCTATTAAGTGTGTCATTCATACGGCGCCGTTCTGTCTCAATCTCCACAGAGCTCGGACGCTTTGTGAATGAGTATGAATGACAAATGGTGCTGTCATCCGCAAACGAGTAGATGGGATTCTTCGTCGACGACAGCAGGTCTTTGATGAAGATCAGGAAAAGGGTTGGAGAAAGGACCGAACCCTGCGGCACTCCCGCGCTAAGGGAATGTTTTTCCGAGGCTATGCCGTCTATTACAACACGAATAGAGCGATCATGGAGGAAGCTCGTTATCCAACGAGAGAAGATACTACCGACACAATAGGCAATCAATTTTGACACGAGTGCTTTATGCCACACCCGGTCAAAAGCCTTGGAAATATCCAATGCAACAACCTTGCTTTCACCGAGGTTTAGAATGCTATGGTTCCATTTCTCGGTGAGGACCGCCATAAGGTCTCCCGTCGATCGCTGTCTCCGAAAGCCGTATTGGCGGTCACTAAGCAGTCTATTGTGCTCCAGATATTTCACAAGGTTGAAGTTTACAATGCTTTCCATTGCTTTGGAAAGCACCGAGCAAATTGCTATAGGTCGATAGTTCGCAGGGTCGCAGAGTAGTCTTGCCTTTTTTGGGAACTGGTTGAACATTTGCCACCTTCCAGCATGTCGGAAATACACCAGTGGTGTATGACATGTTGAAAAGTTTACGTAATGGACAAGCCAGTGAGGTAGCGCACTTTTTCAAAACAAGGGCTGGAATGCCGTCCGGCCCTGAAGCCTTATTTACATCGAGATTTGCAAGCACTCTCTTAACTACCCGTGTCCGAAAATGAATTTCTGGCATAGAGCAAGATACGTTTTCGACTACGGGCAGTGGTTGATCGCTGGGGGGCAGAGAGGAATTCTCTGCAAAAATTTTAGCCAACAAATTAGCTTTATCAACCGAGTGAGTGATGATTTGATCATTGTTAAGAAGAGTTGGAATTGAAGACGATGTTTGGTTCTTCACCTTCTTAACGAATGACCAAAAGTTCTTACTACCACGCTGGCATTGAAGAACTTTTTTCCTTTGGCGCTGTTCGTGCAGAAACTTTTGGCGCCTTAGGATAGCATTGCATCTATTTCTAGCCTGTTTACGCAGCTGTTCAGTGGCGGCATTGACAGCAATTCTGCATGTCTCATTAAACCAGAGATTCTCCTTAGGTTTAATGCAAATTTTCTTATTAGGGATGAAGGACCGCATTCCCAATAAAATAATTTCTTCAACCATTTTGGCTGCGGCATTTATGTTTCTATCTAGAAAACACAATTTCCAATTGAAGTGGGCGAAAAATTCATTAAGTCCACTCCAGTTAGCTTTATCTTACATCCACACTAGGCGCTTCGGGGCTAAGGGCGAAGCATTGCGGATAGAAGAGTATGAGAAAGACGCCAAAATGGTGCAATGGTCCGAGTTACCAAGAGGTGCGTGCATTTCAACATCATATTTTTCATGATGTGAAGTGAGAAAAAGGTCTAGAGTATTGAGAGCTTGCCCCGCAACGCAGGGGATATGCGTTGGTTCATGCACTATTTGAGTCAAGTTATTAGACTCGGCAAAGAGCTCGACAAATAAGCCTTCAGGAGTTGTGTGGCTGGAATGGCGTAGCCAATTGGAATTATGAATATTGAAATCACCAGCAACTACAATTTCACTATTCGGATACGATTCCAAAATATGAGAAATAGAATCAGAGAGAAGATCAAACTTGTTGTAAGTAAAATCTCTCCCTGAATTCGGGCTTTTATATAGGAAGCAGAAGTGCAGAATGGGCGACTGGATATTGAATTTAACCCACATGGAGCTAAATTCGGCATCCGTCGTGTATAGTTGTTGCTGGCACTGGTACGCAACATTACTGCACACATAAATATCAAGACCCCTGTGGGGAGTGAATAATGGCAGTAGGTGGTAACCAGGGATGTGAAAATCCAGTGGATCTGCATCCCCACACACCTGGGTTTCACCTAGTGCCATTACATGGGGTTTATGGAGGTTAACAAACGCGTATACAGCAAAAAAGTTCGCCCTGAGCCCGCGCACGTTGCAGAAGGCTATGCGAAATTTGTCCAGCACCATGGCCTGGGTGGGTTAAAGGACAAGGAAAGTAGCCGGGAATGAGGTCTGCCGCACTAAGAAATTGATTATGCTCTGTGGTAAGTGTTATGCCTTTACCACAGAACAGTCAATTTCTCAGTGTCGAACACGACCGCATGTAGCGCCACTGAATACGGACGGAGGAAAAAGACAACACGGGAAAAAAAGAACACAGCAACAACACAACGCGGACAGAGGTCGGAGCGGCGGACAGCGAACGTAAAGGCACTTGCACTGCAGTTTAGCACTTGCAAGTGCATGACGCGTTTAATTTAATTTTGGCAAATATTAATTTGGACGGGCGAAATCGGCAGGCCACAACGCGGCAGCAGCGGCAGTCGGACAATACACGGCACACTAAACATTTATGTAAACATCTTTTTATCACGCGCAAACAAGTAAAAACATTAAAAACCGCGGAGCAACAAAAGGGCACGTCTGCCCACGCGAATTCTTCTAAGATCATGTAACTTGTTGACTTGTAACTTGTTCAATTTTACTTTCAATAGTTCCTTGCACTTCACTAATTTCCTCCGAGTTGTTCCGTAGCTTGTCAAAACCAGACTAACTGTCCAGACAACTGTCCATATTTCAATTGGAGTTATTGCGATTTTTAGGAGGTAAGTGCCATTGTTGCCATTGCTTACACAGTTATGACATCGGTATGATGTGAATTTTATTATTTTTTGAATGTAACAATATTTACATATCCAATGCAGCTAATGAATCAATTGGTAATTACTTTGAAATGAATATTAATTACAAAAACTTAAGTTTGTATAAAACTGGATGAATAAAAACTGGCTTTAAGATTTGAATGCCATAGCATTCGTTCACAAACGTGCGAAGTAGCTTAATTTTTATGCTCACTGCGGCTGCGCGGCACAACTGTTGATACATTTGAAATAAATCATCTTTATGGATACATTTCTGAATCAGGTGGCAGCAGCGACACACCCACTTGGTAGATAGGGCTAGTCATTACGGGATCAGGGTACCTCTGGTACACTTCGACTTTTCCATGCATTCGGAAGTAACCGAGTTTCAGTACTGCGTAAAAAGCTCAGAGAGAAATGCAAAATTAGTAGTAGTAGGTAGTCCTGGTAGTTCTTTAGAATTTTTTAAGTGAAGGAACGCAAGCAATACATAGGAGTTTGTAGCCGCATTCGAATGGAAAACGTTGCACAGATGTCGTGCAAACTGAAGCTGCCGTTTCGTCATCGCTCCGAAACCCGAATGGGTTTCTAAGTAGCTCACTAATGGTTTAAAATGTCTAGATGTCTTACAACAGGAATCACATTCGTGGTCCTTAACTGACGTCCGCATTGATAACACCATGGTTATGTGGGCTATTAACTCCTTCGAGCCTTTCAAATCTCCGGGACCGGACGGCGTCATCCCGGCCGAATTGCAGCAAACCGCGGAATCGACGGTGCCGTGGCTCGTTGCAATTTTTAGGGCATGCCTGGAATGGGGCTACATCCCCCTCCCATGGCGGGAGGTGGATGTCGTCTTCATTCCTAAGGCCGGGAAGACCTCTCACGTCAAGGCAAAAGACTTCAGGCCAATAAGCCTGACATCGTTTCTCCTGAAGACCCTCGAGAGGATACTCGACGTCCACATCAGGAGCCTTATCGATCCAACCGCTCTCTCTGAGTCGCAACATGCCTACACAAGGGGTAGGTCGGTTGAATCTGCGTTGCACTCCTTGGTCGACTACATAGACAAGTCGCTAACATACAAAGAGTACACCCTGGTGTCTTTTATAGACATAGAGGGCGCATTTAATAATGTCTGCCCTCTTGCGATAGGAGTGGCTCTTTCGGATCTTGGCGTTGACAGTAAATTGGTAAGCTTCATCAGCGCCCTACTTAACAGCCGTTGTATCAACTCCACGTTGGGAACGGCGCATCTTCGCAGGTCAGTCACCAGGGGAACCCCCCAGGGGGGCGTTCTGTCGCCGCTCCTGTGGAATCTAACCCTGAATAGACTGCTTGTCAACTTAGCGGCTGTTGGCTGCAAGGTCGTTGCTTATGCCGACGATGTTGCGATGGCCATAGCTGGCAAATTTCCGAGTGTGCTCTCCGAGCGGATGAACCACTTCCTGGACATCCTCACCTCATGGAGCAACTCCTGTGGCCTTACAGCCAACCCGGAAAAGACGGATCTTGTTCTTTTTACAAGGAGATATAAGGTTCCGTCTTTCAGACTTCCCGCCCTAAATGGTACCCCGCTCAAACTGAGTAAGGAGGTGAAATACCTGGGGCTCATACTAGACTCCAAGCTAACTTGGAGCGCAAACATCGCGGAAAGGGCAAAAAGAGCCTCCAGGGCCATCTACTGTTGTAAGCGAGCAGTGGGTGCAAGATGGGGGCTTCAGCCTCGCGTTGTTATGTGGCTCTATGAGGCAGTGGTCGAGCCCATCCTCCTCTACGGCGCTGTTGTATGGTGGCCTGCGGTGGCTAGCCGGGCTAACCTGAATCAGCTCGACAGAGTCAGGAGACTAGCTGCCACTCTCATAACAGGAGCCATCCGTTCCACGCCTACCAAGGCGCTTTTTGTTATGCTTAATTGGGTCCCCTCGACCCTACTAGTAAGGCAGTCCGCCAAAACTGCCGCTGTACGGTTGAATGCCATACGCAGTTGGGCACGGGCGGACATAGGCCACTCTAGAATCCTCGGGCTGGATCTTCCAACCCCGACACAGACCGACTACACAGTCCTTCCCCCTAGCTTTGAACATAAGTTCACTATAGGGATACCCAGCAGGAACGACTGGTCAGAGGACCGTCGCTCACTGCCAGACGTCGTCGAAATCTTCACAGACGGCTCTAAACTTGAGAATAGAGTCGGGTGTGGGGTTTTCTGCGACCAATTGGGGGCCAGCATCACTGCTCGGCTCCCGGACCACTGTAGCGTCTTCCAAGCGGAGACCATGGCAATACTGCTGGCTGTGGACCGGTTGCGATCGCAACCCCCCATTCCCTCGGCTATTTGTATTTTCTCGGATAGCCAGGCTGCAATCAAATCCTTGCAAGGTATTTATACCTCCTCCAAACTGGTAGCAAAGTGTCGTGCCGCCCTAAACAGCTTAGCGGAACATGCCAGGGTTCACCTGAGTTGGGTCCCTGGGCATAGCGGCATCTCTGGCAACTGTGCGGCAGATGAGCTGGCCAGAAAAGGCACTTTGCTTCCAGCACCCACTACGCAATGTAGCATCCCCCTTGCGACTGTAAAACTGATGATCAGGCAGACGTATCTTCGCCTGGCTAACCGACTCTGGGCGGAGGAGAGCCACTGCAGGATCTCCAGAGAAACCTGGCCGTCGCTTAACCATGGCAGAACAAGTGAATTACTGCGGCTAAAGCGGAATTCCATCTATCCCACAGTATCTGTGCTGACAGGACACTGGACGAACGGCGAGCACGCCAGGAGACTCGGCCTCCCCTTCAACGACCATTGCCGCAGCTGCGACGATGTGGACGCGGAGGAAAGCGTCGAGCACCTGATGTGCCATTGCCCAGCACTAGCGAGGAGACGACTCCGGGTGCTGGGAGCGCCGTTCTTCAGCAGTCTGTCCGACCTCTCAGGACCCAGCATCGGCCGCATTGCCCGATTCATCACGGAATCGGGATGGCTCCTGCCTGACACCCGGGGGGGTGTGTTAGCCTGAAGGGCGGCCACGTCCTTCACGTGGTACCACAACGGGCCGCACTATGGCCTAAGTGAGCTCTTCTAGCTGCCACCCTAACCTAACCTAACCTACAACAGGAATACTTTTTAGTAGAATAAGGGGTCACTATAATATCTGAGCAGCCGCCGTGGCTCAGTTGGTTAGTGCGTTGGACCGCGAGTCGAAGGCAGCAACCTCAGGTTCAAATACTGCCTGTAATAACACCTAAAAAAAAATAACGGGAAAACTCGTTTCCTACAACTTTAGAGAACGTCCCCCAGTCCCACCGACCTAATGAAGCTTATTAACTCACGTGGGAGAAGGTGTTTGACGTTCTCTTCTGCAAGCAAGTACTGGCCCAGGTGCTGTCTCCAGCCCAGGTGCAGTGCAGTATGACGTGCTCAGGAGTCTCCTCCGCTGTTTCGCAGAGTCTGCAGACGCTTACCTGTTCTACCCCGATTGTGTGCATGTGTTTCCTCATCCTGCAGTTTCCGGTTAACAGCCCGGTGACCAGTCTAAGCTGGGTTTTCCCCAGTCTGAGGCATTCTTCACTCCGTCTGGAGTTATAACCTTTGATGAAGATTTTCGATTGCCTAAGACCTGTGGCATTTGACCAGTGTTCTGAGTTCCTGGTTCTTTCCTCAAGTCTTAGTAACTCTGCTAGAGTTATTTTGCCCAGCCCAATGAAAGGTTCTGATGCAAGGGGGATCGTAGCTGCCCCAGTTCTAGCAAGACTATCAGCCTTCTCATTCCCCTCTATTCCTCTGTGTCCTGGAACCCAGAGGATTTTAACCTGGTTATATTTCAATGCTTCTACAGTTTATTCAATGCTTCTATGCATTCCAGCACCAACCCTGAGGTAATCTCATACGAGATTAGTGCTTTTATGGCTGCTTGACTGTCAGAACAGATGACTATGTCTTGCCCCCTGTACAAACGCTCGAGGTTAATCTGCACACAGAGCCTGATGGCATATAACTCTGCTTGAAATATGCTGGGTGTATTCCCCATGGGCTCATAGTGCTTGAAGCGAGGTCCAAATAACCCCGCCCCTGTTCCCTCGTGCGTTTTGGAGCCGTCTGTGAACCACGTAATAGTCTGTGGTTTGAAATGGGACTGGTGTGCTTCCCAGTCCCAGTCCACTTTGTTACTCATATATATGTGGGATTGACGGACTTACAGAGGACTACCAGGAGTGGACGTAATTTTTGAACTAACATGCATCACTGGACTCGACGAACCTGTTTACAAATGGGCATCACCGACTGAACGAAAACAGCTTTGAACAGTACTGTAGACGGGCGGACGATTATTCAAAACGGAAGCACGGAACAGAGCGGACCAACTCTCCTTTGTAATTTTAAACGACTTGTAATTTTAAAACGACGAAAATAAATCCCACAAATTGGGGGCTCAACCGGGATGGTCGTAAATTTTCAAATATTAAAGTGAAGAGTAATTAAATTATCGGTTTGGTATTAGTGTCGTTGTAGCGACAAAAGCGAAAATTTCATCCGTCTGCATTGCGGCAGTTAGTTGACGGCAGAGGAGATCAGTTTGAGCGTGCACAGCGAAACCGCGAGCAACAGAGGAGTTCCGTGTCTTCATTTTATGTAAAAAGCGACAACTTGTGCATAAAATATTTGGATCGAAAGAGGGTGTGCAAGAAATTACATCACGCGAGACCAGCAAAGTACAGCCAAGCAAAAGTAATGGTACTAACGGACGGTTAGGCCGCAGCCAATAAAGTAAGCGTGCAGAAGCAGCGGCGTCGCTCAGAAGGTCGTGCGTAGTAGCAGCGAAAGTACAGAAAGCGGTAGTGCGCAAAAGCAGTGTGCAAGCGAGTAGCAGCGGAGACTACATACAGTAACAGAAAGCAGCGAGAATCAGCATCAACGTCATAGCAAGCAGCCAAGGCGAACAAGTGCTCACATGTTGCAGTGAATTCATCGAGTTGGCTAGGAGTTGAAATTGGGTTCAAGGTTCGACGGAGATCGAGCCGAGAAATTCTAATTGGAGTTGTGTGTCAGTTGGACGTGTGTTTCAGTCGAGTTCGAATTCAACGGAGGTTGAGTTGCGAAGCGTTGTGTCGACAGAGATTCGATAGCGAGTTGCAGTTGTAGTGGGCTTGAGTTGAGGAGAGCTAAAGGTGCAGTTGACCAGATTTGATTGGTGACAAGTTCGAGAGACTGAGGATCAAAGTTGGCTGTAGTGTGAAGTTGCAGATGAAGGCGAATACGATAGCCGCTGTATGAATTCATTGGCAGATAAGTAGTTGAAGCTGAAATACTAGGCTGTTCAAAAAGTAAGGTACCTAACAACATAGGGCGCCACAAACGAAGAAATCTCTTTGTTGCCGGATAGAACCCACCTTCAGACGACCACATGTCAAATTTCATGACATTCTGTACTTTAGTCTTTGTTTGACAGCCGTGGAAAGTGAAGAACTTTGATTATTTTTCTCACAATGGAAAAAAGTGAATTTCGTGTTGTGATTAAACATTATTTTTTGAAAGGTAAAACCCAAAAGTAACAAAAAAAAAGCTCGATAAACTTTATGGGGAATCTGCTCCGTCAGATAAAATGGTTAAATACTGGATGGCTGAATTTAAACGTGGTCGTAGAAGCACAAGTGATGAACACCGATCAGGCCGTCCAAATGAGGTCACAACACCAGAAATGATTGCAAAAATCCACGATATGATTTTGGACGACCCGAAATTGAAAGTGCGCGAGATAGTTGAGGCTGTAAGCATCTCAATACGTTCGGCGTACAATATTTTGCACGAGAAATTGGAAGCGAAAAAGCTTTGTGCAAGATGGGTGCCGCGTTTGCTCACAATCGACCAAAAACGCATCCGTGTGACCACTTCAATGAGAAATTTTGAACTATTTCGAAAGAATTCATCCGAGTTTTTGCGTCGATATATAACAATGGACGAAACATGGATTTACCACTACACACCGGAATCACGTGAAGAATCGAAACAGTGGGGTTTACCGAGTGGAAGTGCGCCAAAGCGACCAAAGGCGCAAACATCGGCCGGTAAGGTTATGGCCAGTGTTTTTTGGGATGCACATGGCATAATCTGCATCGATTATCTTGAAAAGGGTAAAACGATAACAGGAGCATATTATACAGCGTTATTAGATCGATTAAATGGTGAAATCAAGAAAAAACGGCCGCATTTGAAGAAGAAAAAATCATCTTTCATGACGACAATGCACCATCTCACACATCGCTCATTGCACAGGCAAAAAAGCATGAATTGGGATACGAAATGCTTCCTCAACCACCGTATTCGCCAGATTTAGCCCCCAGCGACTTTTATCTGTTTGGAAACCTCAAAAGGTGGCTGTCTGGCAAGCGTTTTGAATCGAATGAAGAAGTCGAGTACGAAACTGATGCATATTTTGGAGCACTTGACAAATCGTATAATTTGGAAGGTGTAAAAAAATTGGAGGATCGGTGGACTCGGTGTATCGAGCTAAAAGGAGATTATGTTGAAGAATAAATTCGAATTTTGCAAAAAACAATGTTTTTTCATTGTTAGGTACCTTACTTTTTGAACAGCATAGTAGTTTGCCGTGTTTGGTACTTCTGGTAATATTGCAGTTTCGTGAGTGAAACAAACATGTAATTTTGAGTAAAGTTTAATGTTGAAGTTTCACATTGTAGTTGATATACTTTTTTTGATTTCGAGTAAAGTTGCTGCACTTGTGACACGTTAATTTTGTTTGCTACACTAGCTAAATTTAAATTTCGGGTTTTGATAAAATATGCTGTGCTGTGTCAAAAGATTAATAACATTCTGAGAAGTTGAATTGTAATCGGAGCTAGACTCATTCCATCAAGCCAGAGGTGTTTAACAGTTTAATTGAACTAAAAGAAATTGAGCTAAGAAGTTGAATTCACAATTTGTTTTGGAAAATCAATCAATATTAAAATTTAAGCAATTTGTGAGTTGGATTAAACTTTGGATGTAGAATTTGCTAAAGAACACGTTCAATAGTTTAACCATTTTCTGACACGAATCGAAATACTTTTGTATGAAATCTGTGAAAGAGTTAAGAAATGATTCAGATCTTTATATGCTTTTGAGGAGAAACTATTTTAAGATATAAGAGCCTACTACTAAACGGTAATAATTTTTAATGATAAATTGAAATTGAATTTAATTATTAAGAAGAAATTCCTAAGCACATTAGTACATTGTAATTGCTTTGAATTAAGTTTTATGTTATATTACTTTGAAGTAAATTTACATATTATATTTAATATTGTAACCGACAGAGACATGGACGTAGACCAAATACTCACGTTAAATCTGAATGGGCTTAGAGAAAAACTTACAGCTTTGGGGTTACCAACTAGGGGACTAAAACGTGAACTGCAGAACATTCTTCTAGACCACTTCGGCTTGTCCCGAGGGGATGCCGATGATGAAAGTTTGGAGTCAGATGACACTTGTCAAAACAGGCCGCTAAATGAAGAAGTGCCAGTTTAACAAATGCCAGTTCATAGCCACTTTACGCTACGCGATATTGAAGATACGTTGTCGTCATTTTCGGGGTGCGACGTTAATCAGTGGTTGCAGGAGATTGAGGACAACGCAGCTGTGGTTAACTGGAATGATTTGCAGAAGTTCATCTACGGAAAGCAGCTACAAAGGGGTGCAGCGAAGATATTTGTAAGAAGTCAGAGAGCAGTTAAGGATTGGAACTCGTTAAAGACCATCCTCAAGAAAGAATTTGGAGATAAGCTGAGTGCAAATGAAATACGTCGTACGTTGAAGAATAGGCGTAATCAAAAGACAAACTCCAACATCGTGGAATGACAACTCAGGAGGAAATCGACGCAGTCTTCGAGAAGTGGGTCCGCGTCGCAGAACAAAACGAATACATACCTGAGAGCGTCGCACCAACAACTACGGAACCACCCAAATACACACCAACGCCAAAGTCAGCCGGGCCAAGGGCCATCAGCATAGAGGAATATAAAGCAAGAACCAACAGAAGCAAGCCCAAAGCAGCGGAGGCAACACCAGCACCAAAACAAAGACGTCCCAGAGCCGGAAGAAAGGTTGCAGCGAGGAGACAAAAGGCGATTTTATACAAATTGCTACCAATTACAACCGACCGAAATTTAAAACATAGGTTAATTACCAAAATAAAAACCATACACTAACGGGCTCAAAGCAGACCAAAGAGGAGGTTATTGTCTCTAACAATAACGCCGCGAGCACGGCACAGGCAACAGCAGCTGTAGAAAATAGGAATTTGACATATGTTTTAGGTATTGCAGTAATAATACTAGTGTTCATACAAATTAATGCTTATTATAAGAACTATATAAGAAAACATACTAGGAGTACACATGTGACACAAGTACAAAAGAAAAATAAACAAAACAAACAACCAAAATTTTTGTATAATAATAATAAATAAATCAAGACCGAAACAAAAACAAATTAGATAATATGGACAGGAGAAGTAGACAAAAACAGTGTTAGAAATTGAGGAAATAGACGAACAGGCAAGACTAAAATTTTTAACAAAACACTGGCAGCTAATTGGTATGCCAAGAAAACCGACCATAGAGGACATTCGAAACAACACGACAAGGGAAGAAGAATCGTACCGCATGTTCAACATGCTCAAGATGCGATCTTAAATGGAAGACTTAGTAGAAGAAGTAAACCGACTACTATCGAACCTCAGAAAAACACCAAGCAGGTCATACACTAGACAGACAATAGTAAACAAACTCGACAGACTCCAAATAATAAAAAGAGAATTTGCAATCCTAGCGATCGAACGAAAAGACGCAACAGGATTGACAATAACATTTAACAACACCCATGATACAGCAAAACAAATACTGACCAACAAACTAAAAGAACTAGGAGAATAAAAAGAACTAGAAGAACTAGGAACACAGGAAACCAGCTCTACAATGACTACATTCAACATAGAAACGGCCATGAAAGCCATACCAAACTTTACGGGAAATCATAAAGAATTGGACACTTTCATAAAAATTTCAGAGCTAATCCACAAAAAACTGGACAACACTGGACAAACAGAATTATTAGAATTAATTTTCTTTGCGAAATTAAGCACACCAGTAAGAACAGCAATCGGCAGCAATGTCCCGGAAACTCTCCAACAACTTACAGAAACACTAAAAGACAGATACAAGACCACGGCAACAGTAGCACAATTACAAAACAAACTGTCATGTTTCCAACGAAGAAACACAAGCATTACAACATACTTGTATAAAGACAAAATTTTAAATCTAATAGCCGAACTCAACGACTTGCAAATAACACAAGCAGGAAGCACTACTCAGACAGAAAAAACACTAATTAGAAAAATGAATGACCAATACAGCTTAACGGTATTCAAGAATGGTCTCAACGAAAGTTACAAACAGACTATCTTCGCAGCAATGCCAAAAACGTTCCAACAAGCAGCTGAGCTTGCACTAGAATAAGAAAAAGACAACCAACAGAGCCGAGCAAGTATAATGTTTGTAAGCAGAAACAGCAACTACAACGGCAACAATAGAAATAATCAGCAAAACTACAGGAATTCAAACAACTCGAACAACTATAGAAGTCAGAATAATTCCAATAGAAACAATTACCAAAACAGAAACGACAACCGAAACAGTAACGATTACCAAAACAGAAACGTAAACCAAAACAATTTTCGTAATGCCAATAACCAGCAGCGAAACGGGTATGTGAACAACTCAAGTTACTACGAACCGAACCGAAATCAAAACCAGTACGACAGAAACCAATACCACCAAAACAACATCCAAAGCAACAGAAACAATTCACGGTCATATACCAACAGCAATCGAAATGCTTACCAAAGTAGTAACAATAATAACCAACAAGGTCGCCCAACTCGAATAAATTACATACAGGGAAACAAGGGCGACCCGGAGGAAGAGAATTCGACTCCTCCTGGGACGGAAGAACAAACAATAAACGAATATATTTAATAACAGACAACATAACCAATTATGTCACATTCAAATGCAGTCAATTTTGCAAACCCATGACATTTCTCATTGACACCGGAGCAGACGTATCAATTTGCAAAATAAACAACGACGACACTTTCGACATCGATACAGAAAACAGATGCAAATTAACAGGAATATCACCTGTAGAAATCAACTCACTAGGAACATTTAAACTGACATTTCCCCTAAGAGACGCAAAAACCGAACTAACTTTTCAAATGGCCAACGACGACTTTCCAATTATCACAAATGGAATTTTAGGAAGAGATTTTCTACTCAAATACATGTGTAAAGTAGATTACGAAACCCTCACTCTAACAATTATTATAAACGAAATTGAACACGTATTTCCCATTACAACAAAAACCCCACACAACAAAACACACACAATTCTACCCAGATGTCAAGTCATAGTACCGATAAATTTAAACCTAGAAGAAGACACCGTCATTTTAAATAAAGAACTCACATATTGAGTATTCTTAGCCAACTCCATTGCGCCAGCAAAAGGCACTTCAAAATCATTAACACAACAAACAAAACAGTCACAATAAAAGACATAAAACCACAATTAGAAAAACTGTCAAATTATACAATATTAAGAATACAACACAGAAATAAGTGCACAAACAATAGCAGATTTGAAAAACTCATAGCCACGCTAAAGCTAGACACTTTTGACCTACAAATTAAACAAGAACTAATGAACATTTTTAGACAGTACCAATCAATATTTCATTTGGAAGGAGAAGAACTCACTACAAACAATTTTTATGAACAGCACCTAAACCTAGAGAATACAACACCAGTTTATATTAAGAATTACAGGCTACCACAAACACAACAATAAGAGATAAAACAACAGGTACAGAAACTAATAGACAGCGACATAATAGAACCTTCAACAAGCCCCTATAATGCACCTTTGCTACTAGTATCGAAAAACAGTGACGATAACACAAAGAAATGGCGACTAGTTGTGGACTACAGAAAACTCAATGACAAAATAATCAACGACAAATTCCCACTCACACGACTAGAAGATGTTCTAGACGTCCTAGGAAGAGCAAAATACTTTTCAACTTTGGACATGACCAGTTCTTTTCACCAAATCCCTTTAGCACCAAGTTCAAGACCACCCACAGCATTTTCAACTCAAGATGGACACTACCAATTCAAAAGACTCCCTTTTGGACTTAAAATATCCTCCAATAGTTTCCAAAGAATGTTAACAATAGCTCTCAGCGGATTAAGCTCAGAAGCATTCTTATACGTTGATGACATTATTGTGTTCGGATGCTCACTGAATCATCACAACGCTAATTTAATCAAAGTATTTGACCGATTACAACAATACAACCTGAAGCCAAACGCAAGTAAATGCCACTTTCTCAGACCAGAAATTATTTATTTAGGCCATTTAATCACCGACAAAGGCGTTAAGGCAGATCCAACCAAATGCGAAGCAGTTATGAAATACCCCACGCCAAAACACGCAGATGACGTACGAAGATTCATTGCCTTCTGCAATTACTACAGACGTTTCATACCTGACTTTGCAAATATCGTTAAACGTTTAAACTCTCTACTCAAGAAAGGGACACCTTTCATTTGGTCAGACGAGTGCGAACAAGCCTTTAAAAATTTAAAAGAAAAATTAGTCAATCCACCTGTACTACAATATCCAGATTTTAACAAACCCTTCATACTAACAACAGATGCCTCAGACTTTGCACTAGGAGCAGTACTATCACAAGGTGAAATAGGACATGACTTACCAATCTCTTATGCAAGCAAGTCACTACAAAAACACGATATAAATAAACCAATTATAGAAAAAGAACTCTTAGCAATACACTGGGGAATAAATTATTTCAGATTATATCTCTACGGTAGAAAATTCATTGTAGTAACTGACCATAGACCACTAGTTTCACTATTTTCCCATAAAAACCCATCGTCGAAAATGACTAGGATTAGACTAGATTTATCCGATTATGATTTCGAGATCATCTACAAACAAGGCAAAATCAATACGAACGCAGATGCACTATCACGCATGAAGCTAGACAGTGACGACTTAAAAGCAATGATACCGACACAAGAAGTACTAGTACTACTACTAAGACAACAAAAATAGAAACACAAGAACAAATTGAAAAAGGGCAGAAGAAGAAGAAAGAAATAAATACACGCATCACCAGTACGGACATATCTCCAAAGGAGCCTGATCAACTCCACATTTGGGAATGTACCTCCATGACTGACGTGAAGAATATGAAAAGATTGAATTTTATTATTGAAAAGCGTCGGCCGACGATCAAAATATGTAATAATGAAGTGCACGTGACTTGTAGTGATGACCCTTTGGAACTAGATCCAATGTTGGAGAAGCTACACAGTTCACTAAGTAAGCTGCATATAAAGGAGCTAGCCCTTTGCAGACAAAACTTTAAATTTGAAAATATTGAAATGAATGAGTTCAAAAGAAAGTATAATGAACTACATGTAAACAAGTACTCGCCCATAAAAATATTAATTTACGACACGCCACTCCAAATACTAAGCCCAATACAACAGTATAAACTAATTGACGAATTCCATAACTCATGCACAGCCGGACACTTGGGTATAAGAAAAACCATGCTAAAACTAAAACAAAGATACGTGTGGAAAAATATGAGACAAATGGTTAAAGAGTGGGCGTTTTCCAAAACGTTTATGTACAGTGTAGTAATACAGTATGAATACTGTATTCATACATTGCATCAATACAAAATTAATGCTTTGTATACTTATGCTATGCAACCCTGTTGGCCGTTTGGAACGCTTTTTTTGCTTTGCATCACTGTCAAATAATTAAAGTAAACAATGACAGCAATAAGAATTTTGTGCCAACAATTTTTGGATTTGTGTGATGGAAAAGCGTCAAGCAGCCAAATTGTCGCTGCTATTCGCCTAAAAAAAAACGAAAACGCCTAGCGCTTCTTCTAAAATCAGGCTGAATCTATTTTTTTGATATTTTGTAGCACCTTTTCCCATAAAACATTTCGCTTCTTTCGCCTGGCGCGGAAATCAGTTTCCATTTTCAATCTTTCGTCTAGCAGCAGTTTTTCCATACGTGTGTCCATTTTTTAATACTGAAATATTGAAAATGTATTTATTATATATATTCAATACCAGTATTACTAATAATTTAATGTTTATTAGCAGAAACTACTTACTTCTCTTCGTTTTCAGCCATTTTGTATACATATTGCATCAGCTTTTTTAGTGATGCGCTGGTTGCTTTTTATTGCGTATCAATAAGATCAACGATACTTTTTGGAACACAGTACATCGTCAAAGATTGCAGGGTTGCGTTTTGGAACATGGTACTTTGTTCGAATACAAAGCAACAGGCGTTTTGGAAAACGCCCAGTTTGTAAACAACTGTTCGAAATGCACAGCAAACAAAATAACGAGACACGCAAAAGAAGCACTGACTAAAACAGACACACCGACAACAAGCTTTGAAACAATAACAATTGACACAGTCGGACCGTTACGTATATCAAACGGATACCGATACATACTGACAATGCAATGTGACCTTACGAAATTCGTCATAGCACACCCAATAGAAACAAAAGCCGCGGAAACAATAGCAAAAACACTGGTAGAACAATTCATACTCAAGTACGGTTGCTTCAACACGTTGAAATCAGACAGAGGCACCGAATTTACAAACGAGCTAATGCAAAACATATGTAAGTTACTTGACACACGACAAATTTTTTCGACGCCTTACCACCACCAAACAATTGGCGCACTTGAACGCAACCACAGAACCTTACACGAATACGTACTTGCTTTTACGAACGATTATGAATGGGACAAGTGGGTACCGTACTACACATTCGCGTACAACACGACACCACATGTTGAAACCCTATATTCACCGTATGAACTAGTGTTTGGTAAATTGCCACAATTGCCAAGTGACAAAATAAACAGAACTGAAAAAACTTATGACATTGAAAATTATGCAAAAATTAGGTTACGAACATCAATAAATAAGGCTAGAAATATGATAGAATTAGCCAAAGACAAAAGAAAACTAGAATACTACACCAACATTAATGTAAAAAGCTTAGAAGTAGGAGATCTAGTATATGTAAAGTTAGAGACACGTAAGAAACTACAAAGTCCATACCACGGACCGTACAAAATTTTCAACTATTTTGTACGGAAAGGAGTAAATACAATAATAGTAAATACAGTATTAATATTAATGGAAAACACAAAGAATTACATAACAACAATCTGAAAAAAATACTTAGGAGATAAACAATATATGTAAAGACTAAATATAGACATTAATCTAACACAACAAAAATAAAATACATTTTAAGAAAACATAAAATTATCACTAGAACATAATTTCTTTACATAACCAATACGCCATACAAAAAACAAAAAAAAAAAAAAACAAAAATATTCAAACTCGTTTTATACCACATTGTAAATTTATTTGATAACAGCTACTATCACATCGTAAAGCAATTCCAATGCCCCCGAAATTCTAAAAATTTTTCCAAGAAATAATTTTTCGCTTAAGGGTAAGGGTGTAGTGGTACCCCGTGACCACTAATGCCGATAGCATAGCGCTCAAGCCAATCAGCAAGACCGACGTGCATCGAACGGTGCACGCGCCACTTTATTTGCATTGCAAGTGTCAAGTGTCGCATGCACAAGAACGCCGGCGTCACTCAAGTGGCCTGCACTTGCACAAGCGACACATGTCACAACACATGTGGGCACTTGCACCGATCGCACATGCAACACGACCCGACCTACCGCAGGTCAACGCAGAGCGCTGGCCCACTTTGGGAAAGTGCCGCGTCGTCGGATCTAACCCGCGTTGTGATTGGCGCGATGCAAGTGAATTGAAAATAGAGGGAGGAGCACTGGAATTGCCCGTCAGTATAACAGTTTGTAAATTTAGTATATAAGACACAAATTTTGGGAAATAAAATCCGCTTCTTGACAAGAGACAACCTGTGCGTTTCTCCTTCGATTTTAGCTCGCAAAACATAGGCTCCTTAGCCATACCAGAATTGGCGCGACCCGCCGCTTCATATAGGTCACCCCGAACTGACTAACGCCAGACCTATCACTGACTGATAGATATATATTCTTCACCAACTGTATCCAACACACTTTCCCTCTACACACCACAGTTGGACCGTTTTTGTGACCCTGGCTGGTAACTTCTGAGCGGTAAGTCGCACGCCTATGACACTTGGTACGAAATTTCTAATTAGGCGCGGCTTTCGACTGCAAGAATTGAACGAAGGGTCGTGGGACCGCTCATACATCAGAATTCATTAATATGAAACAACTCTGAAATTAGAGTAGGTGAAATTTTATGAGCGTTGGACAATTTTGTGATCTAAATTTGTCACATAATTTTTGAGCTTTTGGGCGTCTCAGGAAATGTTAACGATTTAGTTAAAAAATAAAACCTATTTTTATTGAGCGAGTGGTCATTTTTTTATTGCATTGTAAAGTAGACATGATCCGAAACGCACAATTTTAAGGGCCAGTTGACATCGGAATTTTGGGAGATGATTCGGTCTGGAAATCGTTGCTACAATACATCGTACACATACATTTTCACAATATTAATGCGTCCTTCCTTTGTGTAGCGCTCCATTTGTAATAATTGGAACAATCGTAAGCGACGGCTGTAAATTTTTTGCCTGTTCATCTCATCGCGGCGCGATATAATTAGACTCTCAATTGCGCGTACAGAATGTTCATCGCGGCATGTGCTGTGTGGCGCGTAGCACCGTCTTATAAAGACGGTCGAACTGTAGCGCTCGCCATTGAAAGTTTTGGCAATGCCAGTTCTGTCTTCGGCAGACCAAAATCCGCACCAAACAGTGACTTTTTTGGGATACATTTGGTGCTGGACTATCTGATTTGAATTGTTATCTAGTTATCTAAAAATGAGCCTCTTCGCTAAAACCCTGCAGCTACTTTGATAAAATTTGTGCGAACTTGTGCCTCTGTCGGTCTACTAGAAAAGATCGCGCGTAACATTAGCACTGCGATGTCGCATTTTGTTACTTTTTCATTCAGAAATTTAAATGGAAATCTTTTGATTTTGCTGTATTTCTAATCGGTAGGAATTGTGGAGAAATGGCAAAGGAATATTCAGAGGATGCTGCTAGTCCATGTGGAGTACATACACATTCACAAGTAAGTAAATTTGATAAAGTGCAAATCTATCATATACATACATCTGTACATTACAGATATCTTTTTTTATTAATTGTCTAAACATGCGATGAACTTTGATTAAAATTACTGGAAAATAGTATAATAACTTATTACAAACCTTCGTCGTTTTGATGACAGATGGGAGTGTTATTTAACAAAAGTTGGTCAAATATTTCCTTTAATTTTTAAACGACTTAACTGTCGGCCTCGATAGCTCAGCGGGTAGCGCGCTGGTTTCTCATACCGAGCGCCCCGGGTTCGATTCCTGGCTTGGGCTGGAAAAAACACTCATCTACTTCTGTCGCTATCCACATGAAGGGAATGTGAATTACAAGAATCGCACAAGTGCGCTCTTGGCAGGCAATGGCAAAACCTCCAAGTGTGAAAGAAAAACTGCCCATCGCCGTTCGGATTCGGCGTTAAACTGTAGGTCCGCTCCCCTCCCTTTCCCCATCCGTTTGAAATGTGTGGTGTATCACATGTTGAAAAAACAGTGTTGCATACGCATTTCAAACGGGTGGAATCTGTGGTATCACAACGGGCCCATTAAGAGGCCTAAGTGTGTCTCATACAGAGGCAGCCACCTCAACCTAACCTAACCTAACTGAGTTGTGGATCAAGTGCAGAATACCACACCCTCTTAAAAAATTTGTTTTTTGTTTTTATCGGAAAGAGGAGTATTTTTTTAGTCTAACAAACTTAAAATTTTGCCGCAGAAACATTCACAGAGGGCGTGGTCCGCCCCCAAAGTCCCAGTTATATATCCGAATTTCTTAAGAAATTATCAACTGATTCTAACGATATAGGTGTCATATGAAAGGTTATTTCTTCCTCTTCGGAATGAGGAAGAACATATATTAGGTATGTAATATTTACCAATAATGAGTTATAAGCAAAACAATGTTTTTTTTACAAACAATTTTTTAATTATTACCACTACGAGAGGTTTAGAAAGGCAAGAAGTGAGCTTACCTTGAAGTCTCCAATATCGTCAACGTTCGTAAACGTTTATTTTATTTATTTATTTATTTATTCAGTAAATAATCTAGAAATACATTATTCCTTACAGATTATGTAAAGCTAATGAGACCATTACAGTTAGTTACTATGCAATTAATTCATTTAGTAATAGCTTAAAGTTATGTTTAGAGGCGGAAAAGTCAATTGCTAAAGAATTTGAGAGCATATTTAATTCTTTTAAGGCTCTATATATGGGAGCATGGGAAGTGTACATAGTTCTGACGCATTCAAGGAAAAATATATCATTATTCCGAAGGCTTCTAGCAGGAATATGAAACGAAATGCGCTCAAGCAGCCATGGCGAATCAATCACTTCACTTATAATGTCAAAAACAAAGGAAAGTGAAAGGATAACCCTCCTACTCTGTAGTGACTTTAAACTGATTAACAGACATCTTGCGTTATTAGAAGGAATCGGATCGACAATGTTCAATGATCTCAATGCAAATCGTACAAACGATTTCTGAATGCGTTCAAGTCTATTAATATGACAAACATGATAAGGTCGCCAAATAAAGGCGGCATATTCCAGCTTAGATCGAACCAGAGAGTTGTACAGTAATTTTAGAGTTTATGGGTCAGTCAAATCAGATCCAAAGCGTCGAATGAACGCTAGTATAGAATAGGGCTTGGCAACGGTGTAATTTAAGTGACTGTGAAATAAGAATTTTGAGTCAAAAACTACACCAAGATCAGAGATTTCATAGGAAGTTTTTAATCGGGAACCATGGATGAAATACGAAGTAGGGATTTGGAGAAGGACACATGAGAACACTTACTAATATTTAGGAGCAAATGATTTTGGTGACACCAGGCTACAACATTGTTGAGATCTGTAAGCTAATCTTTTCCACCGCCTCCTTGATAGGGCCGGGTATTCGCAAAGAAAATGTTGAACCGCAGCTTCTGCAGCAGGTATTAAAAGTAATGCCCATTTTAGCAGCACGTTCTCCAATGGGCCAGTGACCGGTGATGACAGCGGTGAGCCTGGCTGCAATATGTCGGCCTCTGTTAACTAGTTCAGCTAAATTGTTCCTGTCGCACCGTGGCCATAAGGATCTGCTGATTTTACAGGAACGCATCCGGGCCCATCTCGTATCGGCTTTAGCAAAGAAGCTTTTGTTGATTTCGCATTTGATGGAACCGATTGGGATACGGACCGTTTCCGCTCCCGTTCTTCAAGTGCGCAACCACCGCTGGCCAGCTCATCCGCTCTTTCGTTACCCTCAATATCCTTGCCCTTTTACCATAGTGCTCTGCACCATGGCTCCTGAACGAGGGCGATGTCGACGTCCGCCTCCGATAGGAGGACGGATAGATTGTCCGTTGCCACCTTGGAATGTTGTAGGTTGACCTGAACAACCTTCAATCCCATTTAGACGTCGCTTTATGGCGCCTCTGCCGGCAAAACGTTACAAAAATAAACAATTTCATGAAAGCGTTCGATAAAATGAATACACGCATCTTATTGGGATTTCTTTCCAGGGATTACGAAAATGTAACTTTCGATAAATTCGGATAAGTAGTTTACAATTTATCCACATCGAGAAAAATGTGTATTTTTTGTTTTTTTGTCATCTTTAAGATTGATTTGTATGTAAATAAAGTGATCAATCGGTAATTTGTTGGTTTTTTTTAGAAAGTACGTTAATTGTAAATATAATAAAAATAAAAAATGTTTTTTGTCTTAAAAGTGGTTTGATCTATCGATTGCTCGAAAAGTATATATTTCGACCTTTTTTCCAACTTTGATCGAATATAAAAAAAATATACCAAAAATAACCTCTGCGAAATTGAGGGTGGTTATTTATTATTCAATTATTTACCTAACTTCTAAAACTCAGCTGCCGCTATTTGCCGCTTTACTTTCTAGACCAATAAAAGTGAAACAACCTCGGGTCGAAAAACACGCAGGTATACGAAAAATCGCGCACATTTAGTACGGTCAAAAACCCATTTTATGTTGCTGGCATCTATCTATATCTATATATCTAATCACGCTCAAACGGACTGGCCGATTTTAAGGAAGTTTTCTTTGTTGGATTCGTCTTGAGTCAGTTCAGGTTTGTTCGAAAAGAAAATTCCGGAAAATCTATTGAAAAGTCGGAAAATCCCTGTAATTTTTGACCGTGAATTCTGAAAATTTTCAGACGATAACTTTGCAACCATAAGTCACACATCAATTAAATTCACTACGAACTTACTATTTAGTCATGTCCTTCGACAGAGGGGCGGGTATTGGACAAGGGGGTGTGGCACCGCCCATAAAAGCCAAATCTTTATAAATGAATATCTTCGAAATAGTAAGGTGCACAGCATTGAAATTTAGTATTGTGTCGTCCCATAGATGTGTCATTCTACTGGTAAGATTTGATAGGCGTTGGACAAGGGGCGTAGCACATTTTTTGTGACCCAAATATTTTGCTGAATTATAAGTCGCAAAGCAATGAAACTAAGTACGAACCTACCATTTATTCATATCTTTCGACAGAGGGAATGGTGCGGGCATTAAACAAGGGGCGTGGCACCGTCCATTTAACTTAAATCTGGTTCAAGCGCAGTAAGATCACAAAAAGAAGTTACAGATACTTATAGCTTAGAAATGATTTCATTATTAGACATTCCTTCCAGTGTAGATAGCACAAAACAATTTTTTTTTGCAAAAATTACGTATGAATCAATAAATTATATTAATTTATTGGGAAAAATATATATTGTAAAAAATTCATTTTTTAATGCAAACAAAAAGTCATTTCATTTTAGTATGAAGTTTTAGTAAATCTTAACTTTGGCAACGAACTTTAAAGCCCCCTGTTACTGTGGCACCCTGTTTTTATGCTCATTTTGAAGCTTGGATATTCAGATGCAATTTAAATTTTTTAAATATCTTTATTGGTTCAGAAGTTATGATTTTTGCAACGAAAAAAGGCAAAACGAGCCATAGTGCGACGGCCAGTTTTTCTCGTAGTTATATGATCTTATTGTATCCATTCGGTACAATACATAGGGGTTGCTGATAGATAACACCTCCCAATAAACATTTAGGTTGAAAATCAACTTGAGGTTCAGTTGAGATGAAACGTGTTTCTCAAATCTCCAACGTTAATTCTCAACAGCATCTCCACTTGAGAATCATAGCGTTCTCAACAAAAAGGACTGGAGAAAATTATAATTCTCAACTTGAATTTAAAAGTGATTCTCCAATTGGTCTCAAAAGTACTGCCTAAAAGCATGCCTCAAAAATGTAAAACACAACAAGTGTATTGCAAACAAATATTTTATTACATATGGTTTCACAGCTGCTAGTCTGCAGCTGTGATTGGTATTTGTATTGTAACGATAAGACAGTCTGTCGCTGTGCAAAGCAACCCTGTCGCTACGCGCCGTGCTATAATTCAATCTGGCAACGACGGCCGCGATAATAAGGGAAACTTTTAAGCCAACCTGGCAATGATGGCAACTTTTAGTCCAACCTGGCAATGATGGCAATTTTTAGTCCAACCTGGCAATGATGGAAACTTCTAGTCTAACCTGGCAATGATGGTCGCGATCATCATGGAAACCTTTAGTCCACTCCGGAATGTGCGAGAACGATCTGCGCGATGGCCGGACAGGTATAAAAGGCAGCCGGGTGCGGCGCAGCGAGTCAGTCTGATTTTGACTAGCGGAGTTGCCACGTGGAATAACTAAAGCAAATATTTAAGTGTAAAGACAGTGAAGTGTAAATTTTTGTGAAATAAAGTGACTGTTGGGTTTTATTGACTGCGTTTGAGGAACTAAGTGTGTTTGTTTAATTCAAATTGCACAATCCAGTGATTCGTACTAGCCCACTAGAACTGGTATTCGTAACATTTGGTGTCAGAAGTGGGATTGTGCTACTGAATAAATAAAGGACAAAAAAATTAAATAAAATTATAAAACGCAGACATGGTTAAACTCGAGCAACTGAAGGTGGACCAGCTGAAAAAGGAGCTGGCTGCCTGGAATTTGCTAGAGGCGTCGGGCAAAGTGGAGGAATCGCCTGCGGGTGCTGCGTCGATGCAAAGTACGGCTGCGCCACCAGAGGCAATGGACATGAGCCAGCTAGTGGTTGCAATGGAAGGCATGTTTGAGGCTTCCAACCGGAAAATGGAAACTGCGAATCGGGAAATGGCAGAGCGAATGGAAAACAAGCTTCAGGAAAATTCTGCGCGCTGGGAACAGAAAGTGGAAGAAATCGCCAACCAGCTTAATGTGAAGGTGGAGCACCTGGGGACTCGAGTGGAACATTTGGATAAACGAGTCGACGACCTGGATGATTCCCTGAACAAACGTGTTGACGATCTTGATGATTCCCTGAACAAACGAGTTGATAGCCTGGAAGACTGGATGAGCAGAAAAATGGACGAGCGGCTTAGGGAGGTACAGCCACGAGAATGGTTGCCGCCGGTTCCGGAAAGTGTTGCCACCCGAGTGGAAGTGCCTACTTATGATGGGACTACGCCGTTCGATACATTCAAGCTACAATTCGACCTGGCCGCTCTGGAAAATCAGTGGACCGATGTAAGGAAAGGTCGGAGATTGGCGCTGGCTCTTAAAGGTGCTGCGGCGGAGGTAATAAAATCAGTTCCAGAATGTTTACGAAGTGAGTACGAGACCGTCATAAGGGCGCTGGCAGCCAAATACAGCGACGAGCACAACAGAACGCTGTACTACTGTGAGCTGAAGAACCGCAGGCAAAGATCCAACGAGTCGCTGCAGACATATGCAGCAGACATTGAGCGGCTCGTGCAGCTGTCCTAGAAGTCCTTCGGCGCTGATGATCTCGAGAGGATGAAGATTGAGGCGTTTATCGAAGGTCTTCATGATCCGGAGACACGTCGCAGTGCGTTGATGATGGGCAAGCCGACATTTAGGAAGACGGTGACCAGTGCGATGACATACGAGGCGACATGGATTGGGAGCACTCGGTATGCACCTGCAAGGATACGCCAGGTCCAGCCGGACAACGACGTTGCGATCCAGGCAATAAGCTCTGAGCCACCGGGCAGGCCACGGGTGGTCTCCTCTAAAGTTGTATGCTGGGTATGTGGCAAGCAGGGCCACATATCACGAGACTGCCGCCAACGAAAGAGGCGTTCCCGTTCTCGATCGCAATCGCCTGAAGCGAGGAATACTGATAATCGAAGCCCAGCCAACAAGCGCAGGGCTGAGGACGGCGAGTCGTTAAACTAAAACGGGTCAGCCCAAAGGGGCGTGAGCTGATCCCCACAATCTGCCGCCCCACCGTCCTTGTCTCACAGCTGAAACGACAGCCCAGCAGCTTGACAATTGAAGGAAGGATAGATGGGAAGCTGTTCGTGTTGACATTGGATACTGGAGCGTCATATTCGATCATAAAAAGGAAGCTGCTGAAGAACTGGGAACCGCTGCATGGCATACAGCTGCGGACTGCGACTGGCAAGCGCGCGCCGGTAAGAGGGAAAGTTACAAAAACGATTACTATCGGCACCAGCGGCCTGGAACATGAGTTCATCGTCGCGGATATAATGGACGACGTGATTATCGGCGTGGATTTCATGATTAGGCACGGTTTCACGCTGGACCTGAAAGAACATGTGCTGAGATATGCCAACGTTGAATTCCCGCTGCACACCGGCTAAGAGCGAAGCGTGGCGGTAAGGAAGGTTGTATCGTGTCAACACCAGAGGATACCAGCGAATTCTGAGGCGATTGTGTGGGCAAAGGTGGACGAGGACGACGGGACGAGTCGGCTGTGGGTTGTAGAAGCACCGAAACAAGGACACGACAACATCATCATCGGACGTACATTAGTGGAACCCAAAAATGGCAAAGTACCAGTCAGAATACTGAACCCCCTGAATGCACCCAGACTATCGGAAACTCAATGATGTGACCAAGAACGACAGTTATCCATTACCTCGAATCGATGACACCCTGGACACGCTGTCAGGCACGCAGTGGTTCTCCACGCTCGACTTACGCAGCGGCTATTGGCAGGTAGAGCTTGCAGACGAAGACAAGGAGAAAACGGCTTTCAGTGTTGGCGATGGGTTGTGGCAGTTCACCGTCATGCCGTTTGGACTCTGCAACGCCCCAGCAACATTCGAGCGGCTAATGGAACGGGTGCTGAAAGGGCTGCATTGGCGGACGTGTCTGGTGTACCTCGACGACATAATCGTGATGGGCAAAAGCTTCGACGACCACCTGGGAAAGCTAAAGGAGGTATTCGAGCGGATACAAAAAGCCGGGCTTAAACTCAACCCAAAGAAGTGCTCACTGTTCCAAAAAGAGGTCAAGTATCTGGGTCATACGGTTTCCGCCAGCGGAGTACACACGGATGAAGACAAAATCACGGCGGTGAAGGAGTGGCCCCGGCCACGCAATCTACACGAACTCCGCAGTTTCCTGGGCCTGTGCACATACTACCGCCGATTTGTTCCGGGATTCGCGATCATAGCCAGCAGCTTGCACAAACTGACGAAAAAGAATCAAGCTTTCGAGTGGAATGAAGAGCAGGAGCAGGCTTTTGCACGTCTGAAGGAAAAACTGTGCACTGCTCCAATTCTGGCCTTCCCCGTGCCTGGAGAGATGTTTGTGCTGGATACAGATGCAAGCGGGCATAGTATTGGCGGTGTGCTATCACAGATAATAGACGGCCAAGAACAAGTGATAGCATACTACAGTAGGATTCTGTCGAAACCGGAACGCAACTACTGTGTGACACGGAGAGAACTGCTGGCGGTATTGGACTGCGTAAAACACTTCCACAAATATCTGTATGGACAAAGGTTTCGCCTGCGCACAGATCATGCGGCATTGAGATCGCTCCTGAACTTAAAAGATCCTGAAGGGCAATTGGCGCGGTGGATCGAGCGACTGCAGAGCTACGACTACACGATAGAGCATCGCAAGGGCAGTAGCCATAGAAATGCCGATGCCTTGTCACGCCGTCCGTGCAAAGTCGAATGCAGGCAGTGCTCGCGAGCCGAAAGCAAAGAACAGATAGTGGACGTCCGGTTGGTAAGCGTTATGCCAGAGGAGGCGTGGTCTGCGGAGAGGCTACAAAAAGACCAGCGTGAGGATGCGGATCTTGCAAAAATCGTCGAAGGCAAGGAGCAAGGCGCACGTCCAGACTGGCAGGAGATGGCCGGTGAAAGCCCGATCGCTAAGGCTTACTGGGCGCAGTGGGAAAGTCTGCGGCTGAAGGAAGGATGCCTGTACCGCGAATGGGAGAGCGCGGATGGTCGGACCATCAACTCCCTAATGGTAGTGCCGAAATGCAGAATCAACGAGGTCATCGAGGCATACCATAACCACTCCAGTGGAGGGCACCTGGGCATCACCAAAACCGTCGCCAAAATAAAAAGACGATTCTACTGGGTAGGATGTCAGGAGTCTGTAACCGAGTGGATTAAGAGCTGCGACCGATGTTCGGCCGCGAAAGGTCTGACAAGAAGATCTCGAGGCCGCATGCAGCAGTACAACGTGGGAGCGCCCTTCGAGCGGATTGCTATGGACGTCGTCGGCCCATTCCCAACTAGCACTCAAGGCAACAAATATGTGCTGGTGGTAATGGATTACTTCAGCAAATGGCCCGAAGTGTACCCTATTCCTAACCAGGAGGGCACTACGATCTCGGAAAAGCTAGTAAACAACTGGGTAGCCAGGTTCGGAGTTCCGTTGGAGTTGCATTCAGATCAAGGCCGGAATTTCGAGTCTGCGGTATTCAAGGAAATGTGTGAGCTACTGGGGATAAAGAAAACTCGTACCACGCCTTTGCACCCACAGTCCGACGGCATGGTGGAACGCTTTAACCGGACACTGGAGGAATACCTGCGGAAAGTGGTAGGCAGGAATCAAAAGGATTGGGACACGCATATTCCCCTGTTCCTGATGGCGTATAGGTCAGCCCCGCACGACACAACACCACTCACTCCAGCCCGAGCAGTGTTCGGCACGGAGTTGCGGTTACTCGCCGACTTGAAGTTCGGGGTAGTCAGCACGACGGGAGGCGCTAAGACGGACTACGTGGTCAATAAGCGGGCGGAACTCGAGGAAATTCACCAGTTTATAAGGAGCCGCACCAAACTGGTCAGCGATAAGGCGAAAGCCAGATATGATCTACGGGCCAACTCAGCAGGGTTCCAGGGAGGCGATCTGGTAATGCTCTACAACCCGCAGCGGAGGAAAGGTTTTTCTCCGAAACTTCAAACGTCATGGGAAGGACCTTACAAAGTCGTGACTAGGATTAACGACGTGGTCTACAGGATTCAACGTTGCAGCAATAAAGGCGCTAAGCTGAAGGTAGTCCATTTGGAGCGCCTGGCGCCTTATCACAGCGGAACCTCGGCACTTGTTCGGGTCGAACAAGTCTAAGTGGTGGGCAGTGTAACGATAAGACAGTCTGTCGCTGTGCAAAGCAGCCCTGTCGCTACGCGCCGTGCTATAATTCAATCTGGCAACGACGGCCGCGATAATAAGGGAAACTTTTAGGCCAACCTGGCAATGATGGCAACTTTTAGTCCAACCTGGCAATAATGGCAATTTTTAGTCCAACCTGGCAATGATGGAAACTTCTAGTCTAACCTGGCAATGATGGTCGCGATCATCATGGAAACATTTAGTCCAATCCGGAATGTGCGAGAACGATCTGCGCGATGGCCGGACAGGTATAAAAGGTAGCCGGGTGCGGCGCAGCGAGTCAGTCTGATTTTGACTAGCGGAGTTGCCACGTGGAATAACTAAGCAAATATTTAAGTGTAAAGACAGTGAAGTGTAAATTTTTGTGAAATAAAGTGACTGTTGGGTTTTATTGACTGCGTTTGAGGAACTAAGTGTGTTTGTTTATTTCAAATTGCACAATCCAGTGATTCGTACTAGCCCACTAGAACTGGTATTCGTAACAGTATTATAATTAAATTTAATTTAATATTTACTTACATTAAAATTAAAAGGATAAACTGAAATTATTAAAAAATTAAAGGATTTAAATGAAAATAACAAAAAATAAATAAAAAATTAAATAGAATTTAAAATTGAATTTAAATTAAATATGCAGTCAATATAAACATAATAATAATAGACAAATTCAATAGGGGTATATATGTCTAGTTTACAGGAAAAATCTCTTATTTCTATACTACTTTTAATGTAAAATTTTGTGCTGATTCCGAATCTGCCTTCAGTTTTCATTCATCGCGTCAAAAGTCATTATCCACTGGTACCATATCACTTCCATATTCCGCATCGAAAAGTTACCACAGGTGAACAAATATGAAAGTAGAAATGCAGACGATTAGTTTGAGGTATTTTGAGGCTACAAAAAGTTGGGGAATTTTGGCGGGAAGCTGCTGTCGACGGCCCCGGTGCCAAAGCTTCTCCAGCACTTGGGCGTTCCGACAGCAGATCCACCACATGACTCACTTCCCTTTTTATTTTTTGATTTTTTGCATCCTTTTAATAGGGGTACCGGTTATTTCGTGCGGTTTTCTAACAGATGGCGTAACTTGATTTTGTGAACAGTGAAATATGTGTTGGAAAGCTATTGTCATATAGTTTCACAATCAGTATGTGTCATTTAGCTGAAGCATAAACAACAATACTTTTTTTTACTCTGAAAATGTCGAATTTTGTGCCGAATAAAGTGTTTTTGCGGGGAGTACTTCTTTATTACTTCAATATGAAGAAAAAGGCTGCCGAAAGTCATCGTATTTTGGTGGAAGTGTATGGTGTGCATGCTCTAGCTGAGCGTACGTGCCAGAAGTGGTTTGCACTGTTCAAAAGTGGCAATTTTAACTTGGAGGACGATGAACGGCCCGAAAAAGCCAAAAAAGTTGGAAGATCACGAATTGGAGACATTGCTCGAATGAAACGATCACAGGGGAAGTCTACCGACGACAATTGATGCGTTTGCCGAACACTGCGCGAGAAATGGCCGGAATATGCACAAAGGCACGGCAACGTAATTTTACAACATGACAATGCTCGGCCACATGTTGCACAGGTCGTCAAAACCTACCTTGAAACGCTCAAATGGGATGTCCCACCCCACCCGCCGTATAGTCCAGACCTTGCGTCATCCGATTACTATCTCTTCCGATCAATGCAACATGGCCTGGCTGACCAGCACTTCTCCAATTATGAAGAAGTAAAAAATTGGATCGATTCCTGGATAGCGGAAAAGCCGGCCGAATTTTTCAGAAAGGGTATTCGTGAATTGCCAGAAAAATGGGAAAAGTTATAGCTAGTGATGGACAATACTTTGAATATTAAATTTGTAACCATTTTTTCACAATAAAGCTTAAATTTTCCCAAAAAACCCGCACGAAATAACCGGTACCCCTATTATCTTACCTTTTATTTTATTTCCAGCTTTCAAATAAATAATAACTTTCACTTCACTTTTCACTTTTTAAAAACTTCTGCCGAATAATTTAAATCATATGATTCACAAGCATTACCAGACATACATTTTCGCGAATTCAACTGCAGCATTGCCACATACAAAATGTTTTCAAATTTTCTCAAATGTAACTCCAGTGCTTCTCAAGTTGAAATCATATATTATGTTGGAGAAAATGTTTAAATTCAAGTTTAGAATTATGTTGATTATTAACTTGAGAATCATAGAAATCTCAAACATTGCCACATGCAAAATGTTCAAATATTTTCTCAAATGTAACTCCAGTGCTTCTCAAGTTGAAATCATATGTTGGAGAAAATGTTTCTCAAGTCTCAAGTTGAGAATTATGCTTAATATCAACTTGAGAATCATAGAAATCTCAAACGTTGGAGACATATTTTTTTGGTGTTTATTGGGATCTAAGTCCGTGCGCCTTAGGCTGAAAACATAGTGGAGCGGCGAGCAAACCGAAGAGCAAAGAGACGAAAACAAATCAACGCTTTTCGCTTTTCTCGTCACTATGTGCGGACCGAGCGCTGTCATGCAGTATCACTTTTTCCTGCCTCTGGTCGTATTTTGGCAGCTTTTCGTGTAATCAATTGAATCACAGTCTCTGACTGTGCACCGTTGTGTAAAGACGTGTTATCGCTCTCTCTAGTTTATGCTTTATCTCTTTACATTGAGGATGGATGAGTTCTGTGGCAAATGTGATAAGAGTTTTGCTAGAAGTGACAGCCTTATTTTGCCATGTAGTGGCTTCTGCCGAAGGGTGTTTCATCGGGCTTGCTGCGATGGACCAGTCCCCGAATATGACGTTAAGCGTTTGAAGATGAATAGACATATGGGATATTTCTGTACGGACTGCATTGGGATGTCCGGATAGTTAACCAAAGCGTTTGATGCAATTCTTGAATCCCAAAAGGCTGGCTTCGAGAGGCTCAGTAATACTTTTAATGCGAAATTGGAACATTTGGATAATCAGCTAGATCAAGGGTGACCAACCTTTTTAAACAACGGGTCAATTTAAATTGTAACATTTTTTGGCGAGCCGCACATAAAGTAACACTTATTTATAATTTACAAAACTTTATTTATAATAAACATTAGAACAAAATCGATAAAATAAGAGTGCTAAGCCACCCCGTTTGTTAATGCAGCTGTTGCTGGTGCTGTTGGTGTAATAGATGGAGTTGAGTCGCTCTCGTCATCTGCTATTCGTGCTAAAACTACAAAGAATGCTAAAGTCACTTCGTTCGCTGATGCTGCTGTTGTTGGGGCAATGGATGAAACCAGCTCGCCCTCTTCGTCTGCTGTTCAATTTGCGAATGTTGCTGCTGCTCGAGAACCCGATACAGTTGATAAAGTTCAGTTGTTTACTTCTTCTCCTGCTCCTGTTAGAACTATAGTAAGTAATAAAGCTGTCTCATTTGCTGCTGTTGCTGCTGCTCGAGAATCTGATACTATTGATCTCAGTGCCTTACCTTATGCTAAAATTATGAACAGTGTAGGAGTAAAAAAGCTTCGGAAAGCAAATACTATAGTTGTTGGTAGCAACAGTAATACTGATCTTGATGTTGTTGTTAAACTTAAATAGCTACACTTGTCGTCATTTGCAGGTCAATGCTTTCCCATCGTTAACTATAACAAGCTTAACCCATCACTATGGCCGTCCGGTGTGAAAATGCGTACTTTTCGTTTTTTCAAAAAAAAAAAAAAAACCGGGATTCTCCGAAGCTGCCATAGGTAATCACGAATCAGCCTAAGCGTATACCACGACGCAGGACGTGCAGGCAATACAGTTCAGCACAGCGCTGCTTTTTCTAAAAAATGCAGTACCATATAACGGCGTACACAGCGACAAAGCCGCGTGTGGCGCAGGGACGAACATGCACAGACCTGCGTAGCGTTGTAGTTGAAATACAGTTTTCTGCACACAGTCAATACGTTGTCTTCCAAAAATTTAAGAATTAATTGAAAAACTGCATGGACAGCTGTAGGTTCTATTTCAAAGTCTGATTCAGACAAAGAACTCATATTGCTGGGTCTATGGAATGAATACGAAAAACGTGCGCTGGTTTTACGAGATTCGTATACGCAGTTCAGATATTTTCTGGGTCACACAGTTTCATTTGTGCTGCGATGCCCTGTTCTGTGCTGTGCGGACTGTGTCTCCGTATACGTCTAGGCTAATAGTTTTTTTTAAACTTATTAAAGCTAGCCTTGTAGGCTCCCCAGTCTTCTTCAGTTCGGCTAAGCTTAGCCTTATTGAAGAGACGCCTAGTATCTGTTCTAAGTTGTCTTAGCACTGGGGTCCACCAAACCGTGTTGGTTTTCCGTGGAGCTCGACTTTCAGGACAAAATTCGTTAAAAGACTTGGGGAAAGTTGAAATTTTATATTTTACGTCTTAGGTTTCTATGTGGTTATATTAGCAACATTCCATAAGAAATGTTTTAATTTTTATACTCGGACCCTGTATTTTAGAGTGTTTTTCTATCAGAGCAACCACATCGTTGTGGCTGTAATAATTACTTAAACATAAAACTTTTTACGCATAACGAAAATATGAATATTTCTTTATTTACTTCAGCCAAAATTATAAAAAAAGTATCTAAATTGAAAGAAAACGTCAAATTAAAAAGTTCTATAATTTTTTCTGCTTCTTCTTCCTACAAGGTGCAACCCAAAGTAAACAGGACTTTTATAAAATAAAGAAAACGGATGATTATTTTTGTATAATTCTTTTTATTTATTCAAAATACTCTCCTTCTGCTTCGATACAACGTTTTGCACGGTCCAAAAGCATTTGGAATGAGTGTTTTAGGTCATCGGCCGGCATCGCCTTCAGAATGTTGGTATAAGCCTTTTGGATGTCCTCAACGTCCTTATAACGGTTTCCTTTCATCGGCAAATGCAACTGACCGAATAAGTAGAAGTCACAGGGAGCCATATCAGGCCAATACGGTGAATGATTGATGGTAAAAATGCGATTTTTGGTCAAATAATCGGTCGTAACTAGGGCTCTGTGAGCCGGTGCATTATCATGCAATAAACGCCAACTTCCTTCCTCGCGATATTCTGGCCGAATACGACGAATGCGATGCACCAAACGCTTCAAAACTTCAACATAAAACAAAGCGTTAATTGTTTTTCCCGGTGGAACAAACTCTCGATGAATTATTCCCTTTGAATCGTAGAAACAAATGAGATGAGTTTTGATTTTTGACTTCTCACGGCGGGGTTTTTTCGGATTTGGCTCATCTGGGTGCTTCCATTCGGCACTTTGACGCTTTGTTTCGGGATCATATTGAAAGCACCACGTTTCGTCACCGGTTACGATGTTGAACAAGAAATTTGGATCACGTCTGGCTTCCCGTACGATGTCTTTTGCGTGCTCAATTCTCTGCGCTTTTTGGTCGTCGGTTAAAGTGTGCGGAATGAAGCGAGAACACACTTTACGGAGACCCAAATGTTCGGTTAAAATGCGATCAATTGATGTTTTGGAGATGTTCAATTCCATTTCCATCAATTCCAATGATGATTTTGGCTGCATTTTGATAAAATCACGCACAGTTTTGATGGCATCGTCAGTAATCACAAATTTCGACTGGCCGACGTGTTCGTCGTCATTCAAGTCTTCACGACCATTCTTGAATCGATTCAACCACTCATTAACACGGCCACGGGATAAACAATCATCACCATAAACTTGCTTTAACAATTTAAACGTTTCGGTAAAAGTTTTACCAAGTTTAAAACAGAACTTAATATTAGCTCTTTGTTCGATCGACATTCTCGTACCAAAGTTAAAAACATACTGTCACATTGAGCGGGATATTTCGGCGTCTACTAGACCAAATGTCATGAAATTTAGACAGTATGTGAATGAAAGATGTACCTTTCCAACGCATGTCCTCACACATAGATGGCGCCACCAGAAACGTCCCTATTGCAAAAGTCCTGTTTACTTTGGGACGCACCTTGTATACTATGTCAAGATATACCATTACAAAAACTTGTATACTTCTCTTCTTTAAACTTAAATATTCAGTTTATAATTTCGTATTTTTCCTAAAACTTCAAACTATTCTAAAGACCAACAAAAATATTTATTCTTGCAACCATAGAGGATGCAGACGTCCACAAAGTAGCATGTTGCCATATGGCAGCAAAATAGCGAAAGGGTTAAGTACTTTCGTCAGGAGATTAACAGTCAAACCTAAATTGGAGCGTTGAGCGTTGCGTTTTCTGACACAAAGCTCTCGCTCAGTGCGGCATACCGAAATTGAAGCGATGCGTTGGGATTGTAAAAATCATGAAATGTAAAAAAATATCTGTTTAGTTGCCAAAAAAACAACAAATTATTATTATTTTGCAAAACTTAGCTCTTATTTGAATAAACTCCTCACAATTTAAATCAAATCAAATATAAATTACAGGCGTTTTTGTTAGTCGCAGCCAACTTCAACCGCTAACGCCTTGTCAAAATTGGAAATTCGAATAGCGCAGCGTCAGAGCGTTTCAATTGCGGTTTGCCCCATACAATTTGTATGGGCATGAAGCAATTTTGACAGTTGCTTGCCGCTAACGCTCCAATTTAGGTTTGACTGTAACTGACCTGTCAATGTTGTTCCTCTCAAATGAAGCTCTCGCTTTGCGCGATGCCAGTTTGTAAGAAACCAATGCACTGAATCTAGGTCAGTTAGTCTTCCCTGGATTCTTATAGGTTTGTGGACTTCCAATTTCTATGGCCACTGCAAAGACTATACGGTTATGAGAGAACGAACATTCCGTCAGTACTTTCCAGTCGACCACAGAGGTAGTGTTGGAGTCGGTAACTAAGGTAATATCTATGACTTCCTCCCTAACCCTGTTGTGAATGGTCGGCGTATTGCCTCTATTACACAGCACAAGACTTGAACCAAGAAGAAATTCAAAAATCGACTCACCCCTACTATTGGTGTCGGAACTTCCCCACTGGATGTGGTGTGCATTGGCATCACACCCGAGGTCGAGTCTCCGTTATCGGGCGTGCGCAGCAAGGTCCTGGACTTCCCTCGGCGGTGGTTCCTCACCTTCAAATTGCATGTATGCGGACGGTAGTATCAGGTCGCGCACTTGCGTCGTTCGCAAGTTCGCAAGTCACACAGGTGACCAGTACTGGACTGGGATAAAAGAAACAAATTACACTTTCTATATACAATACAGGCTCGTATCTTACCTTCACCGCGTGGTGCAGGTTTGTCTGCACTACCTTCAGCCTTCCCCTATGTGCCGCGCTCCTTATTAGGCTTTGCGAGCTTTGAGAGAACCCAAACCGAACTTAACAATTCCCGAGGAGAGCCGCAAAGGGCAAAGGAATGACCTCGAGTTTTGCCCACTGCCAGAGTTGAGCCCCTCTGGCAGGGGGTCTCCAATAATGCGCACCAAGAAGTTGAGGGACTCCTTGTTGCCGACGATTTCGACCCCTTTCTGCCAGCCAACGCCGTCGAAATCGATTTCGCCATCGGCCGAATCGAGCATCGCTCGCAGAATAGCTACAGATAGCCAGTTTTCCGAGTGGATTTTCCCATCAGGATCGCTCCGGTCCACTACGGCAATCTGCAACTCCTGTGGAGTAGAGAAACTAGCTGAGGGCTTCAGCTTTTTCCGCACCCCTGTTGGCTAGTCGTCGCCTCACGGCCTTTTCCACCGTGGTGGAAGTGGGCCTCGAAGAGGTGGTGGGTCTCTGACCAGGAGCGACCGCAGCAGCTTTGCCGTCTCCGTTTTGTCTCCCCCGGTCGTGCGCTAATGGTGGATGTGAGCTTGTTACTACGCTTTTCCGCCTCTACTGCACCCACGGTGGGCCGTACAGCCGTTGCACTGTCTCCACGCGTTGCTGCATCGGTCGTGCTCTTAGCACCAGAAATCGCTTTCTTCGCAGCACGGCTGGTCTTGCGTTCCGCCGCTGATGATGTTTCGGGAGTGGAACCGGTGGCCGCAGGTCCGGCTTTGCTTGCTGCCTCTGCTTCAGAGTACATCGACCCGGTGTTGCTACTCTGCGAGAGAATCATCGATTCTCCTTCCATAACAGCGTCGAGTCGAAGGCTTTGGAGCTGAGCCACCACTCCGGAAAGTGAGGGGCTAACCTGAGCGGTAAACTCCTGCGCCCTTTGCCTTCTTAACCCGATTAAGCCCAGTGTTGCCATATGGCAACGCACGATAGACATATTTGTAAACGATCATAACTTACAAACGAATATAGATACCGTTACTGTGAAACACATTCTGAACGCGGAATTGATTCTGCTTTCACTTAAAATCATTTGGGTGACGGTGCGTGTTTGTTCGTATAAAGTAGTGCAACGTAAAGTGAAGACAAAATTTTGAGTGCAAAAAAAAGGGGCATGAAAAAGTAAGTACGTCTACAATATATACTTATTATCTTGACCGCGTAATGAAATGTGTTTTTTTTTTAGTGTTTGAGGAAGGGAGTAACGTCTCATAAGTGTGCTACTCTAAAAATACTTTTTATGGACTTTTTTGGAAGTTTTGTGTGCCTGTTGCCATATGGCAACGCTGGCCGGGCTAGGGGACTGGTTTCCAGTATAATGATTGTGTTTTGTTTTCTTGTTTTTTTTTGGTTTCATAAAATATTTTAAATTGTTTAACTTTGGCGGGAGGAATAAAAGCAGTTTAAGTTTTGTATCGGTTTTTTGTTAATGTTTTATTAAATGTTTAGTGTTTGTTTAAAAATGTATATGAAATTGTTAGGTTTTGTGTGGGTTGATGTTAGTTCGCCGGAGTTCGTTGGTCGTGAGTCCGCCGGTCGCGCAAGCTCCCTTCGGGATGGCCCGGGTTGCCATCCGTACATATAAACACATAAATGGACAACATAATACAATAATATTGACAATAGGGGCATTCCACGCGAAGCGGACAGGTAAAAAAACTCGATGTTTCCGATTTCGGTTGGCATGCAGTACTTCAAAGCCGATTATGGATTCATAAAATTACATATTAAAATAATTAAACCACTGGATTTCTTACTTCATTTACTGAGCTTTTTAATTGTATTTTTGGAAAAGAAAAAAAAAATTTTTTTCGTAATAAAAACCAATTAATTTTTTTTCCCTTGATTTTCACTAAGTTAGACCCTTTCGTTTCTTTTTATTTTTTTATATAAATTGCTAATATTGTATAGAACATTGGTGCCAACTTTTATAATGGGCGTGGAAGTGGATTAGGAGCTAGACTGAAAATACTGCCGATGCATGAAAATACATGCCAACCGGTTGTCGAAAACTTCAAAGTCCCATAACTCTTAAACTAGCCATTATATCACAAAAATATTTGGTACACGTATCAATAATATAGTATAGGTAGAACATACTCAAATATTACTGAAATCGGAAACATCGAGTTTTTTTACCTGTCCGCTTCGCGTGGAATGCCCCAATATTTATTTCTGAGAGCTGCGTGGCCGGCAATGTTTAGCGATCTAAACATCCTAGGGCCGGATGTACTCGTGCATTAAAGGGACCCTCCGGAGGTCCATTAGGGTTTGGATGGCTCGGGTTTGAAGGGTCCGAAGTCGGCGTCCGCGCAACCTGCTGGATTGGAGCCTTGCTTCAGATATCCGTTGGCTGTAGCTGCTTTCGCGAGGGTGGGGTTGATTCGCGTGCGGACAAGATGCGCGAGTCCGACTCAGATCCTGCGGTCGTCGTCTACGGCTTGTTGCCCGGACTGTCTTGTTGCCCGGAGAGGCTTTTTCCTTAACCGTCGTGCTAAGGGACTGCACAGGACGGTTTTTCCGTCTTCGCGATGTGACGGAAGATGACTCATCTCGAGAACTCCGCGATTTTCTCGACACGGATGAGATGTTTGATGGCTGAGTCGTGAAAATTGGTAAGCTGGCGTCTCTTTGCCGATTTGGGATTGTGTCAGAAGCGATGTGGAGCATAGACTGATGCTGCTTCTGACATTGCGAACAAGTGTGTTTACTTGTGCAATCCCGCTTCAAGTGAGTGTATGACGAGCAGTTTTCGCACAAGTTATGTGTTCGTACTGTCTTCACTCGGTCTCTAACAGACAACTTTTTAAAGGTGGCGCAGAATTTGAGCGCGTGAGGAGCGCTGCAAATCGGACATGAAAAAGTCCGCTCACTTTCCACCAAAAAGTTCTGTGTTCTGTTGAAACCCCGGTAGTGAGAAAACACGGAATTGGTCGGCCTCATAAGATTTAGCCTTTCCACGACCTCATATCTGCTGGTCAAGAAAGTGTTCATTTGCTCCCAGGTTGGAAGGTCTTTTCGGGAACTAAGGGACTGTTCCCACAGGGATAAAGTCTCTTCCGGGAGTTTCGTTGAACAAATATAGACCAGGATCGGGTCCCAACCCTCTGTCGAGACGTCTTGAGAAGATAAGACGGACAGAGAATTGTTCATTGCATTTTGAAGGCTTTGCAGCGCTTCACTGTCTTCAACAGCTACTTGAGGGAGGCTCAAGAGCGTGTTGACCTGTTTGTCAACCAGAATGCGCCGATTTTCGAATCGGGACTTCAGCGCATTCCATGCCAATTGGAAATTAGAATCGCTCAATGGGTACTGCCTAACGATGGCGCCAGCCTTTCCGGTCGTTTTATATCGGAGGTGATATAACTTTTGGGCAGAGGTGAGTTTCGGGTGGTTAATATAAACCGCCGAAAACATGTCGCGAAAGGACGGCCACTCTTCATACCCGCCAGAATAGATTTCGGTGTCGCACGGAGGGACATTCAGGCAAATAGAATTACTTGTCTGCTCTGTTGCAGAAGGGAAGGGAATTTCTGCTGGACGACTGGTTTCAGCGAGAGAAGGTTGCTGAGCGTCCATGAGGTCCGAAATCTGGGCCATGGTTTCATACACCCGTCCTCGGCGCAGTTCCATTTTGGAGCAAACGATCAACTTGAAAGTTTTAGGCAGGTTGTCATCGGGGGTGATGCCGACTTGCGAAAAAGCTGCCTTTAGATCCGCATAATAGCTGTTGAGATCGGCTAAATACGCTTTGAGGATTGCGGGCGTTAACTATTCGATAGGAACAGAAGAGAATTTGGAACAAAAGTGGACCAAATTGTCCGCTTCGAAATTAAAAATGTTCTTGGAGAGAACATGAGACTCTTCGGATAATTTTTGAATTGGCCTGTCGAAATACAGAATAATTTAGAATTAAAATAAACAAATAAATCGATGGTTGAAAGACACAGGAGGCAAGGGTAGGGATGAAAAACCAACAGAATTCGAAAGATATTCGAATTGTCAACAATGTTGCACAAAACCGACTAGGAATGTCGCACAGTGGAGCACAATCACGAGCATTGCAAGAAATTTTGTTGAAGTTTAACACCTCAGAGGGGGTTTGAGTGAACACAAGAATGAATTTTGTGATAGAACAAAAATGTAATGAAAACGAAATAATTTCTCCAAAGGAATTCGAGGCAACAAGCTTATAATTAATTTTCTTAAAGGTGTTAAGAAAATATAATTTTCTACTGAATTTAGTCCACAACTTATTTTTTTCACTCTAGTGTACTACATAAAGAGGTTCATGTAGTGCCACTGTAAGTATGTGAAACTGCACTGAGAGGTCAGCGACACGATTTACATATGTACATATGGGAAAATGTACACATGCAAGGTATGTTCCGACTACCAGTGCGACTACAACCGAGCTGGTTGGTTCTGTATATAGATGATATACAGGGTAGGAATCCAACCGCTCGTTATAAAAAATGAAATGATCGACTTACAGCTGGTATTGCCAAGGGGAGAGACAATACTTATGGTCGGGTGCTCCCACGCAGCGCTCGCTGCTGCCGTGTACGCCGCTGCTCCCACGCTGCTGACCGTTGATCTTCAGTTCTCCTTGTGGTTGTTGTTGTTTGAAGTTTGGTGGTTTGGTGCTCCGTATGTGGTTGTTGTTAGTGATTGTGCGACTATTTGTGCGTGCGTGTATAATTGTTGTTATTTGTTGTTTGCGCGTTGTTGCGTGTTGTTTTAATCACTGTGTGGTGTGTTTTCAATTGTTTTCAATGTGATTAATATTTTGTTTTATGCACTTGCACTTGTTTGTTTTGTGCTTTGCACAATATTGCACTGCTCTTTGTCGATTTGGTTTTGTCACTGTGTTTTTATTTATTATTTTCACTTTTAGTTTCCTTTTTGTTTATGTGCCAGTTTCAAATCCGGCTTGAAGGACCATGTTTAACTTTGGCGGGAGGAATCGCGCAATGATCGTAAAAATAAAAACAGTTTAAGTTTTGTATCGGTTTTTTGTTAATGTTTTATTAAATGTTTAGTGTTTGTTTAAAAATGTATATGAAATTGTTAGGTTTTGTGTGGGTTGATGTTAGTTCGCCGGAGTTCGTTGGTCGTGAGTCCGCCGGTCGCGCAAGTTCCCTTCGGGATGACCTGGGTTGCCATCCGTACATATAAACACATAAATGGACAACATAATACAATAATATTGACAATATTTATTTCTTAGAGCTGCGTGGCCGGCAGTGTTTAGCGATCTAAACAGAAATATATGAAATATACCAAGGTAAGAATCCAAAGTTGGATCGTAAATATAAGGAAAAGCGTAACACTTCTTCTATGTATGATAGAAAATTTTACGGAAGATGTACAAAATGTCCCATTTGCATTTTTCTTCAAAAAACTCTTCACTGGAATACCATTGCTTGCTTATCTGAGCAGCCGAGGCCGATGCTTCTGGACAAGTCGAGAAAATCGAATTCCTAAGAGTTGTCCGATCCCCCATAAAAATGATTTACGTTAAGAACAACGAGGTTATTATCAAAGTGTAAATATCAAACAAACCGTAATTCCTTTGACTAAATGGCTGGATAACGCGGTGATGTGTCTAGCGTCGATTTGTTTCGGTGCTGAACCGAAATCAACAGCATCTCGTTAGAGCAGTAAACTAAAAAAGAAAATAACAGCCCACATCCATGCGTTGTAAGCGAGTGCAACAAATATATGGCCGGTGTTGATTGAAATGTTTCAGGAACTCGCATAGCTTTTCGGGGCAAAAACTGGTGGTTTTGCATTTTTACTTGGCTAATCGATGCGTGTATTCAGAATATCTGACTCCTTCATGATGGTCAAAATAAAACACTAATGGAGTTCAAGCGAGATGTTGGCATTTATTACTGCAAGCACTGCGGTAATGAGCCAAAAATCTTTAACAGACCGTCGGAGATACGATTGGATTCTGTAAAAAATACTCTTCTCTACGACAGAATCGATCACCTTGTTATTCTAATAGAAAAGAAGAAGCGATGTTCAGGAGATATATGCAAGTCTATTGTACGTACAGCTTGTAGTAAATGCGATGTAGGACTCTGTTTGCCATGCTTCAAGCCTTATCATACAAAACTTAAAATAATATTTATCTAGGTTATCTCAACACAAATGTAAAAAACGATTTCCTAATATTTCTGTTTCGAATAAACACCAAAAAAAACAATTTTTTTGTTTTTTCAAAGGCTAAAAGCGGTTTTGCTTATATATGTAAACCAGTCCCCTAGCCCGCCCAGCGTTGCCATATGACAACAGGACATTCCGAGCGTCCTGTGGGCAGGATTAAAAAACGAATGATGCGGTTTTTTATTTTGCATATTAAGAGTATGTTCCTAAAAAAGCTTTTTAAAATTCGAAAATAAATTTACGTGGCAGTAGCATTCGCAGACCGCGCAGCCTGTGGTCTTGCTGCGCAACCTAAGCGGTGATTGGATGACGACGCCAGACAGCCCGCTCGCCCACTGTCTACCGTCGGTACTGGGGATCCGACTCCCTGCACCGTTAAAGAGTCCTTATGGGAGCCCTCCAGAATGATTTTGACGAAGGGGCTCGCCTTTCCCTGTGGCGTTTCTTTGACATCTATCACGCCACCAAAAGATGATGCAAAAACCAGTCGCTCCTAACATGGAGATCAAACGCTGACCAAGGAGCGGCCCACTGTGGGTCAGACGCTCTTGGATTTCCGCAGCTCAAACTTGGCCGGCTGAGAAGACAAGCTCCAACAGCCGCCCGGGGAGCCAAAGATGCAGACCATGTCTCCATCCGTGCAGTCAGGTGCCTTACCTTATGGACCCTTATCCCTGACCCCTAAACAAGGTTTGTATGAAAGAAAATTTTAGGAAAACGGGGCGTGGCAGTTTTTCACCAGCCCAAATTTTGAGACAATAACTTTGGAACCATAAGTCGCACATCACTTAAATTCACTACGAAATTACTATTTAGTCATGTCCTTCGACATGGGGAATGGGAATGTACATGCAAAATTTTTATAATAGAACATCTTCGAAATTGTAAGGTGCACAGCATTGAAATTTAGTATAGCGTCGTCCCATAGATGTGTCATTCTACTGGCTAGATTTGATGAGCGTTAGACAAGGGACGTGGCACATTTTTTGTGACCCAAATATTCCGCTCAACAATAAATTGCGCAGCAATGAAATTAAGTACGAACCTACGATTTTCCCTTTCGACAGAGGAAATGGTGCGGGTATTGAACAAGGGGGCATGGCGAAAAATGATAAAAATTAGTTTTTGAAATTGGCATGGTTCAGCGCAGTCCATTTCTTTACTGAAACTTAGCAACAACATTGCTGATTTGTGGGCCTCAATTGGTTAATCAGTAGCTCTTCCTTTTCCTTTAGTTGGTTTTCTTCATCGATTTGCATTGCCATAGATTCGCCATCTCGCGCATTTCATTATCAAAACAAAAACAAATGTACGAGATGAAGTTCGCCGGGTCAGCTAGTTTTTAATAAAAACTTATACAAGGTGCGTTCCAAAGTAAACAGAACTTTTACAATAGGGACGTTTCTGGTGGCGCCATCTATGTGTGAGGACATGCGTTGGAAAGGTACATCTTTCATTCACATCCTTTCAAAAATTCATGACATTTGGTCTAGCAGAAGCCGAAATATCCCGCTCAATGTGACAGTATGTTTTTAACTTTGGTACGAGCTCCGCACCGGCACCGGCTCACAGAGCCGTAGTTACGACCGATTATTTGACCAAAAATCGCATTTTAACCATCAATCATTCACCGTATTCGCCTGATATGGCTCCCTGTGACTTCTACTTATTCGGTCAGTTGCATTTGCCGATGAAAGGAAAACGTTATAAGGACGTTGAAGACATCCAAAAGGCTTGTACCAACATTCTGAAGGCGATGCCGGCCGATGGCCTAAAACACTCATTCCAAATGCTTTTGGACCGTGCGAAACGTTGTATCGAAGAAGAAGGGGAGTATTTTGAATAAATAAAAAGAATTATACAAAAATAATCATCCGTTTTCTTTATTTTATAAAAGTCCTGTTTACTTTGGAACGCACCTTGTACAATGTCTTTCGAAAAGACAGAACAGGTCTCGTTCGGGGTGGAGGAGTCCTCATTGGTGTTAGGTGACATTTGCACAGCTCGGTTGCTTTTCTTTTCAATTCCGATTCCTTGTTGGATCAACTTTGTGTTGATGTTGTCGGTGATGCAGGTGTACTTCGTATCTGTGTGTCCCATATCACCCCAAATAGCTCGGGTAAGATATATAGTGATCATGTTGATAACATAATGCATCTTACGCAGTCAAATTTTAATGGGCAGCTGTGGGTTTTAGGAAACTTTTACTTAAGTAAAATTACCTGGGATTATCTCATTGGTGATAATTTTCTTGTACCATCGAACGTTAATAATGCTTCATGAGCATCAACTGAATTGATAGTTTTTATAGTTTGGAATAATTCCAAGTTATTAACATTGTAAATAAGCTTAGTAAAATCTTGAATCTTATTTTTTATTAGTAATGATATAAAGTGTAACCTACTCCAACCTCCTACTGATAAGCACCATGTACCAGTAATTTTGGAATTAATAAAAATCTAATTCCAATTCTAATATCCAAGAATTTCTCTAGATAATGGTATTATATTCAACTATAGCCGTTGTGATTTGGGACTGATAAATTATCTCATCTCCAACATAGACTGGCAATCTCAAAAATTTGCGCAATAAGTTTTATAAGCTTTATAAAGAAACAAGTTCACTTTAACATAAAACTCGATACTTGAGTTATATAAATGAATTTAACTGGCTTGATAAGTTCTTTTACAAAAACTATTTTTTAGGCTTTGGGAATAATATTAAATCTAATCCAAAATCGTTCTGGGCTTTCATTCAGTCGAAGCGATCCTCTTCTACCATACCCAAGACAATGTCGTACCAAAGCAAGTCTTCATCATCGTCCAATGAATCTGCAAATTTATTTGCGGAATTTTTTTAAGCAAATTTTTGTTGATGATTACTGGCATGATAACTCAATATTAAAAAATATCACGTCATCTCCTGATTTCGGTTCGTTAACTCTCAATAAGGATGAAATTATTTTAGGTATTCAGAACCTCAATTCCTAGCGCTGTGATGTTCATGTTATTTTATCTTTTTTTTTTAAAAGTTTAAAAATTTAAAAGCCTCCGCAATTGCTTTTCAATTTAAAAACGGAACTTTTCTTGATGGCTGGAAAATTACTTTTGTTAACCCTATTTTCAAAAGTGGTAGAAAAAATTAGAAGTGGTACAAAAATGAGAGAAAATACCGAGCAATCTCGAAGCTAACGAAGTTATTTGAAAAAACTGTAATCTCTAATCTATATTTTGCTGTCAAATGATTGATTTGTCCTTGTCAGCACGGTTTTATTCCTGGGCGATCGACGGTAACCAATCTTACTGTTTTTTCAAGCTGACAAGTTGACTCCATTTATACGGACATATCCAAAACGTTTGACAGAGTTTCTCATAGTGCGCTCTTAGCGAGTATTAGGATTTCACTCAACTTTTTTGTCATGGATTGAGTCCTACTTGTATAAGAGAGTAAATTATGTCGTTATTGATAATGCAAGGTCACTCCCCTATATTGCAACTTCTGGGGTTTCACAAGAAAGTATATTAGGTCCTCTTTTGTTTGTTATTTTCATTAATGACGTTAGTCAAGATCTGCAGCTACATTTTATATGCTGATGATCTAAAAATCTTCTTTAGAATAAAAAACTCGCGTGATATTCAAGTAACTACTTCAAGCTAAGTTAAATCACTTTTACGACCGGTGTTGCAGAAATAGATTAGCATTAAATACTAGTAAATTCTACTCTGTAACCTACTCCAAGCAGCAAAATAAACTACTCTCAACACTTTCTTTCTGATACCCCTCTAACTAGTGTAGATAGAATACGTGACCTTGGTGTCATTTTTGTCTATCTTTACGTTTGTTGAACACCTTAACTTTATAATTCCTAAAGCTTTCTCATCTTTAGCCTTTATCAAAAGAAATAGCTCTGAGTTTAAGTACCCGTACACTAAGAAGTTATTGTTCAACGCTTTTGTAAAATCTAATTTGGGATACGTTTCCATAATATGGAATCCGCTTTATGAAGTTCACAATAAAAGAATTGAACCTGTCCAAAAAATTGTTATGAAGTACTGCTTGGCACATTTGCATTTTGACTTACTTAGCATTTTGACTTAGTTCAGGGTGCAAACTAATAAGTCTGCATACACTAGAAAATAGAAGAGTGATCTCAACAATAACTTTTCTTTATAACATTATCAATGGAAATATTGATTGCCCGCAACTGTTGGAGTTGGTAAGATTTTATGTTCCTACTAGAAATCTGAGACGGAACTACACTTTTTATATTAATGCCTATAAGTCGAATGTGAATGATCCTATTACACGGACTCTAGTTGAATTCAATAATTTAGCATTAGATAAGAATCCTTTATTTGATTTTTCTCTAAGTAAATTTTCCTTTAAAAATGAATTATTTTCTTATCTCGAGTAATTTATGTGCACCATAAATATGGTTGTTTAACCATACCGTTCCACAGTGATGGTTTCGTTCGGTTTCAACAGCTCATAAAAAAAAATAACACCCACCTGGTGCCACCAAATGCGCAACAGCTTCGCATGAATGAATATTCGGCCGAACCGACGACATAGAAGCGTAACCGGGCAGTCCCTGGAGCAGTTGTTCTCAAGCGAAAAAAATTACGCTCAACGGCTCTTGGCTTCAATTCATAAGGAACCCAAGCTGAAGCAAGCTCTTCTTGCGTTTGGCACGAATCCTAATCGAGCAATGCCTCCAACTCAGCGTCTTCGAAGTTTTTTGGCCTTCCTTCACACGGACGGAAATCACCATCTTTGAAGTGACGGAACCAATGACGGCACGCTTAAAGCAGGATCTCCGTACATTTTTTGGAGCTCTCGATGCGCTTCAGCCGCCGTTTTCTTCGAATGAAAGAAGAAAATCAATACTTTCCGCAAATGACGATTATTTGGCACGAAATCGGGCATTTTCGCACAACCAAAAGTATATAAAGCAAAAATAAAATCACTAATGTGTCAAAGCGGTTTTGTTTACCATATCTCTAAGCTTGGTTCATGAAGATTTGGATATGTTAAAACTGATCAACTTACTGCTGGAGCCATCTATTGACAAGCAGCGAGAACTTAGTGGCACCCAATAATATAGCGGTTTTTTTTTTCTAAAGATTGTCTCTCCGTCTTCCAGAGCGGTGACCAAGTCGATCCTATTTACATTGATTTTGTCAAAACGCTCGAAAGAGTGTGCCATACAGTTTTGATTATAAAACTGGCTTGCCTGACGATAAAATTATATCTTTCAAATCGTTTGTGCACCCCTTCCAAATTTGTATTCGTATTCCTCAAGGCAGCATATTCTTACAACTCTTGCTAACTCCCGCCATCACGGGATCTGCATCTGTGATGGTGTATCTCTAGATAAAGCTGTAGTTGCCATGCCAAGTGAAAAGTGTTACCACTACGTTTACATTGAGTCCAAATGCGTGATTTGGGCAAACATTCTCAAATGTGAAGCCAAATTATAAATTTCCCATACAAATTCAAATCTACAAAATGACTCATTTCAACAAAACGACGAAGCAAATGCGATAAAACATGACCAATTTTATCGAACGCATTACAAAATGAAGGCGCTTTCAAAGGCTTCATAAGTTGTTACCTCTTTTTGACAGTTCAAAATCACAACAAACGAAAATTATTAAAATAGAAGTTTTGAATTGAAATTCTCGCCTGCTTGAAATATGTAGAATATTCATAGGATGTACGGTATGTAATATATGGTATTTGTATTCAAATATTTCAGTGTGTAGAACATAGAGGCAGCAAATAAGCAACCAATTCTTTAGTCAGCAGCCGGAAAAGAGCGGATTTATGAGCCGCGGCAAGAGGACATGAGCATTGAGCATTTGACATTAGCTGCCAACGAAATGAAAATAAGGCAATGGAAACACTTTGAAATGACTCATTTGAAATTATTCATTTGGGCTGGGGGCTGGGATGCGAGGCATTGGTTTGGTTCATCCAGCGGCTGCGCTGACTCGGTCATGTCTGCCGTATGGACGCCGAAGCTTCGGCGAAAAAGGTGTTCGATGCGGTGGTTGGAGGTCGACGGCGAAGAGGGAGACGTGTCTCCGGTGGAAAGGACCAAGTTGAAGAGGCCCTGTTATCTCTTGGTGTGACCAACTGGAGAAGACGCGCGAGGCGCCTGGAGAAAAGTTATGGAAGTATGTAATTGCTTTGGTTCAGGAAGGATACAAAGGTTAGGAAAGAGGGTTTTGAGTGAAGTGGTTATAGACTCTTGCCTTGTACTTATCGAGATCATAAGTGCTGGGGAAAATATCTGCAGGGAGACCATTTCACAACCGCGCTGTACGGGAGAGAAACGAACTTTTTCTGCAGTGCGTAGTGCGCTGGAACATCGTTTCAACGTGGAATGCATGGGCGCCAGTGTAAAAACGGGTTGCCCGGCGGAATACCCGGAGTGGTGGCATCAAGCTGCTCATCTCAACTGAGCAATTACCGAAAAAGTATCGGTAAAATAACACCACACATGCCACGTTTCGACGATGTTCCAAGGAGTCAATGCCCAACTGTCCCCTATAAGTTTAATCGCACGGTTTTGCACCAGATCCAGGAGCTCTAAATGGGGTTTTGAAGCTCCTGCCCATAGGTGCGAGTTAAACTCCATTTTAGGTCGGATATAGGTGGTGTAAATAATGCGAAGATCGGACGGAATGAAATATCATTTGCGCCGCTTGACACGCCAAAAATATAATCGTTCCAACGAAGATCGTTCTTATTATGCATGTCCAGAACATCAAGAGCTGCCGATTCCGCAATACTTAGACCACCCGTGTTGGGTGGGGAGACTCCTTTGTGGGATAACAGGCAACATTGGATCTTGCGAGGATTATGTTTGGAGAATGTTTGTAGGTCGATGTTAAGTTTGTCATTCATACGGCGCCGTTCTCTCTCAATCTCCACAGAGCTTAATATTTTTGCTATGACAAAAAATGTCAGCGTACAATTGCAGGAATAGAATTGTGATCTCAGCCGATGTTTAGACTTTGCAAAATCAGTTTATGAAGAGTTACAAGAGTTGCGTGGAAACGCTCAAAATGAGTTTCTGAATATCTTTGAACAAGCTAAAGAAAAGGCAAATAATGTTGGATTTATGATAGAAGTACCTCGACGAGTTGGACGTCAAATTAATCGAGACAATTATGTCGGAGAGCCAGAGGACTATTTTCGTTGCTCCATATATATCCCCTTTCTAGATCATTATTCAGATCAAATAAATTGAAGGTTTATAAAGCATAGACATTTACTGTCCAAAATGCAGAATATTTGACCCTGCAAGGCATTTGTTTTGCATAGCAATGATATCCAGAAACGGCTCAATTGTTCGAAAAATATTGGCCAGACGATTTTTCAACGTCTGTTGATGACTTCGAGCCAGAGCTGATTATGTGGCGCCGGTACTTTTTTGTAATAATCTTTGTAATAATTGTTAAACAATTAAATAATTCTTTCAGATATTGGGCCAATGTATCAAAAATTAATTTGCCGAAAAATTTTATTGACGCTTTAAACCAGTGCAGTGATTCGACTCCATACAACCGCGGGACAAAATTAGAAGGAGTGGTCCGTTCTTCACAAAATTTGGTATACTAGTTAATCGTGGTCTGCTGAATTGAAATCTCCATTTTGTTTTTCTTATACTTTTGTAGTTTGGCAATGTCTGAGACTTAAATTTGCAATTTTCGTCATTTTTGGTGTGCTATAGCAACGAGTGTGTTGCCTGGATTTTTCAGATTTTACATTTAATCGGTAACGTCAACATTGATAATTGCAAAGAGTAACAGAAATAGTAGGATCCTTAGGTTTTGCAATAAAAACGATAATAATAGACGTAAGTTTTACTTTTTTGCAGTTTTCTCAATTTTTCATGCTGATTGCATACTTTTAGGGATGAAAAAAATAAATTTGGTCGAAAAATAGGTGTCTATAAAATTGGATCGGAAGATATCGGAGGATGTAATTACATCCGACAAAGAAAGAATGCTTCTTAAAATAAAAAAAAATCCAGGAACATACTTTCACATACTTTTTAGATATTTTCTTCTAAGATTTGCCAATTTTCATATTTTTAATTTAGAAAAATATTTTAAATTAAAAGTGAAGTGGAAGGCTCAGCTTTGCAAATTTTGAGAAAACATTAAAAGCGAAAATTACCACATCATTTCTTAATCTGTATTGAAAGTTTTAGCAACTTCTTGGTAACCATGTATTTTTACAATTTTTTTTACTCAATAGACTAAAAAACAGAAATTATGTGTTTACATATTTTTGTGAAAAAAGTTTCAACTTTGAGCCGCCTTTGCACACACAATAATTAATTTTTTGCAGAGATTTTTGGGGTTTTCTTAGTTGGAGTTTTGCCTTTCAAATGACGTCAAAATTGTTAAATTCTGAGACTACATTTTTTGAATTTTGTCTATGGAACGAATCACTGTGCAGTGCGATGAAAAGCTCTATCCATTAATTTTCCATTTTTTGGAGATTGGTGCAACACTGCCAGTGTCTGTTGCAACAAGCGAACGGTCATATTCAACACTACGACGATTGAAAACATATTTACGGAGCAGCATTGGGCAAGACAGATTACTTGGTTTGGCACTTCTTACGGCACATTTTTCAGTGCGAGTTTAACTCAGTTTCTAGTTTAAACTTACTTTAAACGCAAAATCAAATATTTCAGTCATATTTGACTGAAGCTTAAACGCCCAACCCTGAACGGTTAAACTAAGTTTAAACTGTCAACTGCCAGTTGACAGTTCATTTATTTTGGAAATTTGAAAAGCGCAATTACAATTTTTCGATATAATAATTTATATTTATTAAATATATATATATATATAAAAATATATATTAATAAATATAAATAAATATTCGACCAACAATTGCAATGAGTGGTTCTTTTGACGAGGAAGATGATAGCGATGCAGAAATGTTTTATGTGTTAAATAATACGGTGATGAGAAGATTAGAAATCGTGAGAATACGGCCGGACGATTTCCATTTATTTGGGCGACAGGGACTTTTACGGTCACTTGCGCATGAGCAAAGCTTCTGCTTATAATATTTTACAAGAAGCCTTTCATTTTTCCGAGACGGAAAATTTGCGCTACGTTTGCTCATTTTGAATTTTTTGATGAAGTACATTTTTTGAGGGCAAAGAATATATTTACGAATGACAATCGAAACAAAGAAAAATTATTATCTAGATAAAAATATTGTCAGTATTGCCACACTCAAATGACTAAAATTTGATCCAGTTAAACTACTGCTGAAAAACTGCTTTGTCGTTTAAACTAAGTTTAAATGTAAACGAAGTTCAAGCAAATCGATGCAATGCCATCCTAAGGCGCCAAAAGTTTCTGCACGAACAGCGCCAAAGGAAAAAAGTTCTTCAATGCCAGCGTGGTAGTAAGAACTTTTGGTCATTCGTTAAGAAGGTGAAGAACCAAACACCGTCTTCGATTCCAACTCTTCTTAACAATGATCAAATCATCACTCACTCGGTTGATAAATTGTGTTGGCTAAAATTTTCGCAGAGAATTCCTCTCTGCCCCCCACCGATCAACCACTGCCCGTAGTCGAAAACGTATCTTGCTCTATGCCAGAAATTCATTTTCGGACACGGGTAGTTAAAAGAGTGCTTGCAAATCTCGATGTAAATAAGGCTTCAGGGCCGGACGGCATTCCAGCCCTTGTTTTGCAAAAGTGCGCTACTTCACTGGCTTGTCCATTACGCAAACTTTTCAACATGTCATACACCACAGGTGTATTTCCGACATGTTGGAAGGTAGCAAATGCTCAACCAGTTCCTAAAAAAGGCAATACTACTGACCCTGCGAACTACCGACCTATAGCAATCTGTTCGGTGCTTTCCAAGGTAATGGAAGGTGAAAACGTCGGCGGAGCGGGGTAAAAGAATACACGGTTGATTCGGGTTATGGGTGTCTTTATTGCTTGGTGTACGAATAAAGAGTAACAAGTAATACATGAAACATTGAACAAGACAAACGACCGAAGCCGGGGAGCATAAATAGGGGGAACATCAGTACAAGAGGATAAGGAAAGGAAGGGATTAGAGGTGGGATCGACAGATCACTGAACAATCACAGCACTCATTTAGCCATCGCGGCCGCCATTGCAGAGTGCAATTGATGAAGTGTCCGGGTGGTGGCTTGCCGAGACGCGGCTGACGTCTGGCTGGTGGTGGTGCGGCTCACGGCTGGCTGGCTGTGGGTGCGCTTAGGGGTGCGCCGATAACCTCTTTGCGGGGGATGATCGGTCCGGCCGTGCGGTTTGGGAGGCACCTGCTGCCATGGTCGGCTGATCTGCAAAAGGATGAGATGTCATTTACTTGTAAACAATAAGTCTTGAGGCGACATCGTGGGAATGAGGAAACGGCTAAGCTGCGGGGTTCGCTTAAGCTACAGCCGGGGGAATATGGGAAAATACATATATAAATTTAAAAATTGGCCAAGTTGCCATTTACTTTTTCTGAGTGTGGGGGAATTTGTGGAGTGTGTATGGATAATTTTTGGTGCATATATACATATTCGCGGGGCTCGAAAGAAGCAAGAGAACCGAGCGAGAATGTCGTTTTGCTTTTCGAGAGGGTGGTGGCAGTCAACCGCTCTTTGATCCGGAATTGGAACTGTGTGAGCATGAGAATGGCTGGAGCCATTCCACCCGAGAGGGAGATCTTATAGATCTTGGAGTTTATACCCGATCAGTCCGACGTCTGCGGGATTTGCAGCGTTTGGAGCAAGTCGCACTGGAGTGGCAACTGTCCTCTTTTCGGACCCGGGATGGAGGAGATGCAATTAGGAACTGCGAGGGAATGCAATTTCCGTCAGGTGCTGTGAGTGTGTGCCGGTTTTGTCGAACCCTTTTGGGGGACCTCATTAGAGGCGAAAGCCATCCTGCGGGATCGAAACGGTTGGCAACAGAGGGGGGAATTTGCCGGTTTGGGAATGAGTTTGCAGGAGTGCTGGGTTCAAAGCGATTTTCCATTATTTCCGGGGGTGGAAACCTTACGGGATTGAGGGCGGCAATCACTTGTGAAAAAGCTTCCTTTAGGGCAGGAAGATTATTTCGAAGGGCGGGACCAGTATGCATATGGCGATTTGGTACATCGGTGGTACATGTCAAATGCGAAGAAGGGGGTACGGGACCGCTTAATACCCAACCGATACTGTATGCTGAGCTAGTAAGCTGCCACATACATTTCGGTGGATACCTTCGAGCATGATCTGCGGGATGAGATCACTGCCAATCACTATATCGATCTGCGCTGTCTCGAAGGGGTTTGGATCAGCGAGATCTAGCATGGCAAATTTTTGCAAATTGGGAGGGTTTATATTGGAAGGTGGGAGCAATTTCGTAAGCTCTTGGAGCACGATTGCTTGCACGGGGAGTTTCGTGCTCGTTTGGGGGACTGCCAATGTCAAGAAGCAGGTATGATTGGCATTTTGCACAATCTGACCGCCCATGCCCGAGATTTGGAGGGGGGATTTCTCGATTGGCAATTTGAGGCGTTTCTGGACCTTCGAAGAAATGAAGGTACGCTGAGAGGCTTGGTCGATCAACGCTCGAACCTTAAACAACTTTTCTGAGTGCTTTTTCGGTTTTTGATGGAAATTGTTTTTATTGTTGAATCAAATTCTCACATTGAGTAACATGAACAAATAAAATTGATATATTTCGGTGTTTCCTGTATTGAACCGCCATATGCCGGTTTGCCGCATGCCGCATGACGCGCAGGCAAATGGCCGCTCATAGGCTTAATTACAACACACTAACGTTTAACAATTCTATCTGTTTGCCTGGCTGCTTGTGTATACGATTATAACAACTACTGAATAATAGCTTTGAGAATACCTTGCAAATGGTATAATTTACTTCTTTCTTTTTCGCTTTGTTCTGTTCTTCTGCTTGTTTCCTTTGAAGAGCAATGACAATTATAATTACCGTATCGATTAATTAAGAGTAAGAATAATTTAATTTAATTTTATTAAAAAATTTAATGACATTGCTTTGTGCTGCACACAAATAAATGGTTTACATAGTATTGTGTTGAGTGTAAAAAAGGAAAAACGCAAAAATAAAGAAACGCAATAAATGAAAGACGACAATCATGCCACAGCACGCTGGTGGATAGTGTGAAACCGGGATCGATCGCTGACAGTTGAGCTCAACTCATCTCCCAGCGAACTCCGCGTTTACGTTTGCCTGTTCGCCGTGGTTGTTGGAATATTATGCAGCAGATAGTGCGGGCAGTTGTTGGGGGTTTTGGTGCGTTTACTGTGGCTTTCTAAATGTTTTGCCGGCGAATTTGGCATCACCACCCAATTCCTCTTCGATGCGAAGAATTTGATTGTACTTGGCCAAACGCTCGGAACGGCATGGAGCGCCGGTCTTAATTTGGCCAGTGGACAGGCCGACAACGAGATCGGCAATGAAGGTGTCCTCGGTCTCGCCGGAACGGTGAGAGACCATGGTGCCCCAGCCGTTGGACTTGGCCAGTTGGTGCGCCTTGATGGATTCGGTAACGGTACCGATTTGGTTGACCTTCAGCAAGAGGCAGTTGCAAGCCTTCTTCTCGACCGCCGTCTGGATACGCTTCGGGTTGGTCACGGTCAAGTCATCGCCAACAATTTGGATTTGGGTGTTGGCGGTCATGTTGCTCCAGGCTTCCCAGTGATCCGGCTCGAAGGACCATGAACACGTCGGCGGAGCGGGGTAAAAGAATACACGGTTGATTCGGGTTATGGGTGTCTTTATTGCTTGGTGTACGAATAAAGAGTAACAAGTAATACATGAAACATTGAACAAGACAAACGACCGAAGCCGGGGAGCATAAATAGGGGGAACATCAGTACAAGAGGATAAGGAAAGGAAGGGATTAGAGGTGGGATCGACAGATCACTGAACAATCACAGCACTCATTTAGCCAGAAGGCATTGTAAACTTCAACCTTGTGAAATATCTGGAGCACAGTAGACTGCTAAGTGACCGCCAATACGGCTTTCGAAGACAGCGATCGACGGGAGACCTTATGGCGGTCCTCACCGAGAAATGGAACCATAGCATTCTAAACCTCGGTGAAAGCAAGGCTGTTGGATTGGATATTTCCAAGGCCTTTGACCGGGTGTGGCATAAAGCACTCGTGTCAAAATTGATTGCCTATGGTGTCGGTAGTATCTTCTCTCGGTGGATAACGAGCTTCCTCTATGATCGCTCTATTCGTGTTGTAATAGACGGCATAGCCTCGGAAAAGCATTCCCTTAGCGCGGGTGTGCCGCAGGGTTCGGTCCTTTCTCCAACCCTTTTCCTGATCTTCATCAACGACCTGCTGTCGTCGACGAAGAATCCCATCTACTCGTTTGCGGATGACAGCACCATTTGTCATTCATACTCATTCACAAAGCGTCCGAGCTCTGTGGAGATTGAGAGAGAACGGCGCCGTATGAATGACACACTTAATAGCGACCTTCAAACAATCTCCAAGTGGGGTCAAGCGAACAGGGTCGATTTTAACCCCCGCAAGACCCAATGTTGCCTGTTATCCCACAAACGAGTCTCCCCACATCCCAACACATCCCTGGTTATGGGTGGTGTGGGTATTGCGGAATCGGCAGCTCTTGATGTTCTGGGCATGTCCATTAAGAACGATCTTCGTTGGAACGATCATATTTTTGGCGTGTCGAAAGAAGCAGCCAAGTGCCTCGGCTTCCTAAAGCGGTGCAAAAAATATTTCACTCCGTCTGATCTCCGCATTATTTACACTACCTATATCCGACCCAAAATGGAGTTTAACTCGCAGCTCTGGGCGGGGGCTTCAAAAACCCATTTGGAGTTCCTCGATCGGGTGCAAAACCGTGCGATTAAACTTATAGGGGACAGTAGGGCATCCAGCTCTATTGACTCCTTGGAGCATCGTCGAAACGTGGCATGTGTGGTGTTATTTTACCGATACTTTTTCGGTAATTGCTCAGTGGAGATGAGCAGCTTGATGCCATCACTCCGGGTATTCCCCCGGGCAACCCGTTTGAACACTGGCGCCCATGCATTCCACGTCGAAACGATGTTCCAGCGCACTACGCACTACAGAGAAGGTTCGTTTCTGTCCCGTACAGCGCGGTTGTGGAATGGTCTCCCTGCGGATATTTTCCCCAGCACTTATGATCTCGATGGGTTCAAGGCAAGAGCCCATAAACACTTTACTCTTAACCCTATCTCCTAACCTCTATATCCTTCCTGAACCAACGCAATGCCTCGCATTAATAGGGGTCATCCCCTGCGCGTTTGTTCGAGTTAAAAAAATAAAGGGGTGAATCAAGGGTTAAAAGTTTGTATGAATATATATGTTTTTTCGTTTTTTGACTTCAAACATGGTTAAAGTATTTCAAAAGTAAAAAAAATTCGATACGTGTTTTTCATTTTTTCGAAAATCGAAATCTGACGGGGTCAAAGATGGGTTAAGAGTTTGTATGGGGAAACATGATATAATGTGCCAATTGACTTCAATCGTGGTGAAAGCACTTTAAATGAGAAATAATTAGATATCTAAATATTTTTCATAAAATCTAACGGGATCAACAAAGGGTTTCAAAGAACTTGATTTATTGGCCTTGGCTAAATGAGTGAGAAATATTTTTAAGTTAGTACAGAAATTTAATTTAAAACCGTCGCATATATGTTAAATCATCAATAACACGACTCGACACAAAAAATGCACTTAAAAAAGTGTTTTCTAGACTAACTTTGGGCCCCTGAACACGAAACTGAAGATCGAAACAATTTTGTTAGAAGCGTTTTCAAATCTTGGAAAAACCAGTTTTTACCCTGTTGTTTCAGTTATGAGCACATATCTCGTAAACGAACCATCTGACTAACACAGGATGTCCGTCGGTCAGAAGATAATACCTTAGCTTTTCCAGAGATATACATATTGTCCGAATCAGATGAGATTTGGAGAAATTACTGACGATGAAAGTTGTAAAAAATTTGAATTTTCGACCATTTTCAAAAATCATAAATTTTTGAATGTTTTTTATAGATAAAATAAATTATAACCGTTGGGTTTAAGACCTAAGATGAAAAACATATTATTTGCGCAAATATTAAGCCTATCATCAATGGAATCGAAAGAAAAATGACAAAGGTTTGATGCACTGAGTGAAAACACCAACTTTACATATATTACACCGTGACCCTTCCAAATGTTGATATACTAGGCGTGAAACTAGAGGTCATTTACCTGGAATTTTATTTATTTAGTTTTTCATTTTCTGACCCATAGTGATTTTTAAAGGACTTTAAAATTTTAAGGACATACACATTTCAAATATTTTTTCAAATATTTCCGGTTGTGCAAGATATGGGTATCAAATAAAAGAGAAAAATAGTCTCCTTTAAATAAATTTTCTATTTTGAGCTTTCAGGACCAAAATATGTCAGGTAGGGGAAACATACCAGGTATTTCAGTATGAAGTGAGCCTTTTTTTTGCGAAAATAAAACACTAATTTTTAATGGGAAAGTAAAAAACATTTTATTCAAAGTATTGGCCATTGCTAGCCGCACATTTGGACAGCGCGCCACTAGAATTGGTTGTCTTTTGAAGCAAACCAATCAGACACCCAATTTTCGACTTCCTCGTAGGAATCGAAGTGCTGCTCAGCCAATGCGTGTCCTATCGATGAAAACAAATGGTAGTCGGAAGGAGCCAAGTCTGGTGAATACGGCGGGTGGTGTAGCAGCTCCCAGCTTTGATTGTATCCTCATCCGATCCTGCTTTGTGTGCAGGTGCATTGCCATGGAGCAAAATTACCTTGCCGTGTCTTCTGGCCCATTCTGGTCGTTTTTCGATCAATGCATGGTTCAAATTGATAATTTGTTGTCGGTAGCGATCAGTATTAACGGTTTCGCCAGCTCCGTTTGCTCTGGTCCCACCAAACACACAGCATTGTCTTCTTGCCGAATCGATCTGGTTTTGCAGTCGATGTTGAAGGTTGTCCCGGATTATCCCATGATTTTTTCCGTTTAGTATTCTTAAAATAGATCAATTTTTCATCGCCAGTAACAATTCGATGCAAAATTGATGTTTTTCGGTTTTCCATCTGCCTTTCATTCAATTCATGTGGCACCCATTTTCCACACTTTTGGATCTTTCCCATAGCTTTTAAACGGACAGAAATTGTTCCTTGTGCAACATTTAACATTTCTGTCATTTGCTTTTGACTCAAAGTGTCATCTTATACAAGGTGCAACCCAAAGTAAACAGGACTTTTATAAAATAAAGAAAACGGATGATTATTTTTGTATAATTCTTTTTATTTATTCAAAATACTCTCCTTCTGCTTCGATACAACGTTTTGCACGGTCCAAAAGCATTTGGAATGAGTGTTTTAGGTCATCATGCCGGCCGATGCATGTTGGTATAAGCCTTTTGGATGTCCTCAACGTCCTTATAACGGTTTCCTTTCATCGGCAAATGCAACTGACCGAATAAGTAGAAGTCACAGGGAGCCATATCAGGCGAATACGGTGAATGATTGATGGTAAAAATGCGATTTTTGGTCAAATAATCGGTCGTAACTAGGGCTCTGTGAGCCGGTGCATTATCATGCAATAAACGCCAACTTCCTTCCTCGCGATATTCTGGCCGAATACGACGAATGCGATGCACCAAACGCTTCAAAACTTCAACATAAAACAAAGCGTTAATTGTTTTTCCCGGTGGAACAAACTCTCGATGAATTATTCCCTTTGAATCGTAGAAACAAATGAGATGAGTTTTGATTTTTGACTTCTCACGGCGGGTTTTTTTCGGATTTGGCTCATCTGGGTGCTTCCATTCGGCACTTTGACGCTTTGTTTCGGGATCATATTGAAAGCACCACGTTTCGTCACCGGTTACGATGTTGAACAAGAAATTTGGATCACGTCTGGCTTCCCGAACGATGTGTGCGGAATGAAGCGAGAACACACTTTACGGAGACCCAAAAAAGTTAAAATGCGATCAATTGATGTTTTGGAGATGTTCAATTCCATTTCCATCAATTCCAATGATGATTTTGGCTGCATTTTGATAAAATCACGCACAGTTTTGATGGCATCGTCAGTAATCACAAATTTCGACTGGCCGACGTGTTCGTCGTCATTCAAGTCTTCACGACCATTCTTGAATCGATTCAACCACTCATTAACACGGCCACGGGATAAACAATCATCACCATAAACTTGCTTTAACAATTTAAACGTTTCGGTAAAAGTTTTACCAAGTTTAAAACAGAACTTAATATTAGCTCTTTGTTCGATCGACATTCTCGTACCAAAGTTAAAAACATACTGTCACATTGAGAGGGATATTTCGGCGTCTACTAGACCAAATGTCATGAAATTTAGACAGTATGTGAATGAAAGATGTACCTTTCCAACGCATGTCCTCACACATAGATGGCGCCACCAGAAACGTCCCTATTGCAAAAGTCCTGTTTACTTTGGGACGCACCTTGTATATAAAAAAATTCAAAAATTCTGTGTCGGGAAAGTGTTTGCGAAAACGGCTCATTCTTTCGGCAAAATTTTTTTTGTGTGTGATAGAACCACCGCATTGAGGTTTATAGCGATGTTACATGTTTGTACGGCAGGTGGGCGTGGCACCTCCCATACAACCGAAATTTTTAATATGACATATCTTCGGAATTATAAGTCGAACAGCATTGAAATTTAGTACAGTGTCATGGCGTAAACGTGTAATTCGACCGGTAAAATTTAATGGGCTTTGGACAAGGGGCGTGGCACTTTTTAGATTCTGGTGTCCCTTTTGAACTATAGCATTCTCATCAACGACACTTGGTACAAACTAACGATATGGTCATGCCCTTCGGCAGGGGGAATAGGGCGTATTTTGGACAAGAGGGCGTGGCACCGCCCATACATCTCAATTCTTTAATATGGCATAGCTTCGAAATTATAAGTCGCACAGCATTGAAATTTGGTACAGTGTCATGGCGTAAACGTGTCATTCGACCGGTAAAATTTAATGTGCGTTGGACAGGGGCGTGGCACTTTTTAAATTCCGGTGTAACTTTGGAACTATAGCGTTCACATGAATGACACTCTGTACAAACTTATTATTTATTTTGTGTCGTTCGACAGGGGGAATGGGTTGGGTTTTTGACAAGGGGGTGTGGCACCCCCATACAACCCAACTTTTTTAATGTAAAATAGCTTCGGAATTATAAGTCGCACAGCATTGAAATTTGGTACAGTGCATGGCGTAAACGTGTCATTTTACCGGTAAAATTTAATGAGCGTTGGACAGGGGGCGTTCCACTTTTTAAATTCCGGTGTAACTTTGGAATTAGAGCGTTCACATCAATGATACTCGGTACAAACTAACGATTTGGTCGTGTCCTTCGGCAGGGGGAATAGGGTGGATTTTGGACTAGGGGGTGTGGCACCGCCCATACCACTAAATTTTTTAATATGGTATATCTCCGGAATTGTAATTCGCACAGCATTGAACTTTGGTACAGAGTCATGACGTAAACGTCTCATTCCACCGGTAAAATTTAATGGGCGTTGGACAAGGGGCGTGGCACTAGAGTGTTCACATCAATGACACTCGGTACAAACTAACGATTTGGTCGTGTCCTTCGACAGGAGGAATGGGGTGGGTTTTTGACAGGGGGGCGTGGTACCGCTTTCATTTTTTTATGCATAGATTGTTTATCCTGACTGACTGACTGATTGATTGGTTGATTTATCATCGCCCAGCCCAAACCGCTGAAGCTACAAACATGATTTTTGGACTGTAGGTACATCTTGAAGAATTAACCTTCGCCAAGAAGGGATTTTTTGAAATTCGGGGTCTAAAAAGGCAAAACATGGGTTAAAGTGTTGTATGAAGAAACGTGATTTAATAAACATATTGAATTTGAACTTCCTGAAAATATTCTAATATAGATCAAAACTTATTCGACACGTATTTTATAATTTTTCGAAAATCAAAATTTAACTGGCCCAACAATGGGTTAAGGTTTATTTGCGGAAAGACTCCGAAACAAACAACACGAACCGATGGGCCTATTGACTTCAACAATTGTAAAAATAATTGAAATAGATATAATTAGACACGTGTTTCTCATTATTTTCAAAATCTAAATCTAACTGGATCAACATTAAAAGTATGTATGGAGAAACTGTGAAATGAAAAATATGAATTAGACTTGACATCAAACTTGGGGAAAGTACTCTTTGTGAGAAATAATCTGAGACGTGTTTTTCACTTTTTTGAAAATCAAAATCTAACGGGGTCAACAATGGGTTGACAATTTGTATGGAGAAACAAGATTTATTGGGCGTTCCGACTTCAAAGTTATCAAAAGCAGTTCAATCGGGAAATAATAAAACGTGCTTTTAATTTTTTTGAAAATCTGAATCTACCATGGTAAACCAAAGGTTAAGAATTCGTTTGGAGTAAATGTGAAAACATATGATTTAAAGGGCCTTCTGACTTCAAAATTTTTAAAACAGTCGAAATCAAAGATAGATACATGTTTTTTTTTAAATCAAAATCTGATGGGCTCAATAATGGGTTAAGAATTCGTATCGGGGGAAACAGGAGAGATTGCGTGCAAAGCCGCAGGGCCCAGCTAGTCTTTATCTAATATCGTTTGCAATTCGGAGTCTTCAAACTTTTTTGGTGGTCTTCCGCGTTCTTCATTTCTCACATCAACATCATTATTTCTGAACCGTTGAAACTATCTTTTGCATGTTGCTCTTGATAGAGCATGATCACCATATGCCTCGACAAGCATTCGATGCTAATCTGCAGCACTTTTCTTCAAATGAAAACAAAAAATTAATGCTTTCCGCAAATCATCACTATCTGGTACAAAATTCGACATTTTTAACACGATGAAAAAATATGATGTTGTTTGTTCAATGACTTGATGTATACTAAATATGCTTGACAGATAACATAGCAACAAAACAAAAAAAATTAAGGCTCGTTCACAACAAATATTCCCTATCGAGACATTTGTATCTGAGGCTCACTTCATACTGATATACCTTCATACTGTACATGTTTGGGATCTCAGTCTATAGATTCATACATCTAAATTTTATTCCATTTCAAAGTTCTCAAAAAAGTTACACGAAAATGCGCCTGCATTGTGCCAATGCAGAGAAAACCAAATAAAACGTCTCCTGTAAAATTTGTTCTGTTCACGAGTCAATTAGCAGCCACAGAAAGTGCTGCGGGCATTTTGATAATCAGCACGCCCATTCGCCAATAATAAAACAAAAGTTCAATTAGCTGTGGTTCTGTCACTATCTATTGAATTTGCCTTACCGATCGCTCTGCCAAGCAACCATAATTTCAATGTGCACGAGAAAATCCAAGCTGTCTTGCTTCTCGAAACAACAATTGATTTACAACAATTAATTTGAGAACGCAAGAGAGAAACGCAAAGCAGCTCTCGTCCTTTCCCACGTTTGCTACTTCCCGCTCGCGTCTGAAGTGAAAGCGTACAATAATTTCATATGCATCTTCTGTATATTGTTTGTTCTGTGGTATAACCTAACTAACTTCAGAGAAATGCATCTTTTATGGGCTATAAGTCTAAAGTAATTCATTTGGCAACTTTTTATGAAAACACTTTAATTTGCAAACATCTCTTCAAATAATTTTTTCAGATTTTGTATGCGTGGGCAAGGGATGCGCCAAAGTTAACTCTGCCCGAAGGCGTTGGCTTTAAAGTTGGAATGAATACCCCAATTAAATATATCGTGTTGCAAGTGCATTATGCCAGCATTGACAAATTCAGGGGTAAGTCGTCTTTCTAATTGGTTTTTAATTATAATAATTTTTGAAGAAACTATATTTCATTGGGTTCAACTGGTTTCGAAATCTTTTAAGGAAATTTTAAGCTTTTAAATAATATTCTTAAAGGTTATATTTCAAACTGCCAAGTACCGATTTGCGCTTCATTTAGTTTGCCATTTTACCATAAATTGGTATCCGGCGGCACAACGCTTCCAAATGATGCACATTTATTTCAAAATTTACTTCGAAAATGTATGATTTTTGAAAAATCATTTTTTTAAACTTTCACCATCAGTAACTTCACCAAATCTCTTCTGAACGACGGACCGCTTATGTTAGTCGGACGACTTGTTTACGAGATATGTGCTCATAACTGAAACAACAGGGAAAAAACTGGTTTTTCGAAAACACGTTTAAAAAAATTTTTTCCAAAACCAACGAGACTGAAAAAGTTTCGTGTTCAGCGGCCCAAAGTTAGTCTAGAAAACATTTTTATTTTTAGGTGCATTTTTCGTGTCGAGTAGTGATATTCATGGACCGTCGAGCCAACCGCTAGTAAACCACGCCACGCAAAACAAAAAATTAAAACAATTGCAGTGTCCAAAGGCTACGAATAAACACAAGTTAAAAGTGACAAAAAACCAAACACTTTAAACAATTATAACAAAACAAACAATGTGACAAATCCAATAAACAACAATTAAAAAGGATACAAATTAACAAAACGTTAAATAAATTGCACAAATTCAAACGAAAACTCCAAAACTGCAAAAACAAACAAATAGCAGCAAATAGACTACATAAGAACAACGATAAAAAACTGTTACGAAAATTAGTTCTGTACGCTTATTCGTCTCTCTGGATTGTGCTTGAAAATAAAACACACTTCAATTCCTGAACGTAGTCAAAAACCAGCAATCATTTTTGTTTACGTCGGTGGAGCGGGTTAAATGAAACAAGCGGGGGTTTCGTATTTAGGGGGTGTTTATTCAACGACGGGTGAATAACAAGTGATAAGAAGTACATGAAACACTGAACGAGACAAACGGCCGAAGCCGGGGAGCATAAAGGAACATAAATACAAGAGGACAAGGAAAGGAAGGGATTAGAGGTGGGATCGACAGATCACTGAACAACCACAGCACTCATTTAGCCATCGCGGCCGCCATTGCAGAGTGCAATTGATATAGTATCCGGATGGTGGCTTGCCGAGACGCGGCTGAGGTCTGGCTGGTGGTGGTGCGACTCACGGTTGGCTGGCTGTGGGTGCGCTTAGGGGTGCGCCGATAACCTCTTTGCGGGGAATGATCGATCCGTGCGGGGCAGTCTGGGAGGCACCTGCTGCGATGGTTGATCTGCAAAAAGATTAGATGTCATTTTCTTGTAATAGTAGTATTGAGGCTGACGTCATGGGAATGAGAAAACGTGGCTGAGCTGCGGGGTTCGGTTAAGCTACAACCGGGAGAATATGGGAAAATACATATATAAATTGGCTGCATTGCCCTTTCATTTCTTTAGGGGGAATACGAATTTCGAGCGAGAGTTGTGAGGGAGTTCGAGGGGTTTTTTGTAAACAAGGGCAACTCCGCTCGGGATACTTGTAAGCTCGTAGGGCTCGAGAGAAGCAGGAGAACCGAGCGAGAATGTCGGTTTGCTCTTCGAGAGGGTGGTGGCAGTCAACCGCTCTGTGATCCGGAATTTGAACTGTCTGAGCAGGACCGTTTGGCTCAGCATCAAAGAATTGCTGGAGCCGTTCCACCCAAGAGGGAGATCTTATAGATCTTGGAGTTCATACCCGATCAGTCGGACGTCTGCGGGATTTGCAGCGCTTGAAGCAAGTCGCATTGGAGTGGCAACTGTCCTCTTTTCGGACCCGGGATGGAGGAGGTGTAATGAGGAATTGCGAGGGATTGCAATTTCCGTCAGTTGTTGGGGGTGTGGAACGAGTGGCGTGAAGCCAAAGCTCTTGTCGAATCCTTTTTCTCTGTCTCATTAGAGGCGAAAGCCATCCTGCGGGGTCGAAATGGTTGGCAACGAAGGGGGGAATTTGCCGGTTTGGGAATGAGTTTGCAGGAGTGGTGGGTTCAGAGTGATTTTCCATTATTTCCGGGGGTGGAAACCCTACGGGATTGAGGGCGGCAATCACTTGTGAAAGGGCTTCCTTTAGGGCAGGAAGGTTATTTCGAAGGGCGGAACCGGTACGCAAGTTAAATTTTTATCAAGTAAAAATTATTAAAAAAATATATTTTTCCAGAGGCTATGCCTCTGCACTGTTCTGAGTTTATTTTTCAACTGAACTTTACAATTTTTGCTTAGACTAAAATCACCTAATTCTATCGCCGTTCCCTTTGGTTGCACTTCGGCAGCTGAAGCAATTTGATCCTCTGCTGATGCTGTGTTGGAATTTGCGTGGGACCAAAACGCTTGCACTTGCAGCTGCAGTTCTTCAGACGCTTTGTCAGCGAAAAGCGTGTGGCCGGCGAAGTTTTGAATTTTGGCCGTGCTAACTACCCCTCTCCTCAAATTCAAACGTCCTCGTTTGAAGTAGTTGATCTGCTGAAGACTTGGTTTAAGCCATCTATTGCTGTTTCCGATAATGTGATTTGCTTGTGTCTATTGGAGTTTTTCTTAATAAGTGCGTAACCCAAGGGAATCATGAATACTATTATTATTGTAGTTATGAGTCCGATGTTAATGGCAAATTTGGTTTTATTAGCCTTTTCTAATATGTCGATGTGTCTTGAATTGTTTACGTTCAGTTGCTTCATCATTTATAAAGAAAGAATCTCCTCGACTGCGTTTGGTGCTACGTTTGAGGGCTGTAGAACTGCTGGCATCGGTTTACTTCCAGATATTTCAATGGTGGAATAGTTTTTGTTGCAAATTTCGATGGTGACATTGTGGTGGCGGATGACGAATGTCCCGTTGAGGTTTGTGGGTTCGCCATTGATCAATATTGTACCGTTGAATTGATTAAGGAATAGAAGATCCTGGGATATCTCCTCTATTGTCGGTATGTGTTGATTATTTACCTCCGTGCAATTGGGCAAACGACTTTTGATTAAATTAATTACACATGTGTTTTTGCTTATTTCTATTATATTATTAGGAGAAAATATCGGTAGGTTATTGTAGGTCTTACATTTATCTTTGATTCCAAACGTTTTGTTCTGACATTCTAAGATTGAGTTAAATTTTATTTTATTGACTTTGTCCTTTCTTTTTACTGCTCTAATCAGCATTGTATTACAAGATTCATCTTCCACTGTAGGAAGGCTTATTATATAAACAATCGATTTATCATTAGCGGCAATTTTTATCTCTGCAAATTCAAGTGCTTCGTCTATATTTATAAATGGAATATTTCCTTTTACTAAAACTTGTTCGACAATATCTATTTCGGTATTAGATAAAATACTCGTATAAGAATTTATAATGTTAGCTTTTGCCCAATGAATAGCATATATATATAGTCCTATTCTGTCTTGCGCCAATCTCTTGATTTCACTCCAGATCTTGTTTGTATTTCTTACGTCCAAATCCAAGTTTCTCCTCCAGGACTGTGCGGGCCTGCCTCTGCGCCTGCTGCCTTGCGGGTTCCAGTCGACTGCGATTCGTGTGAATAGCATAGGCGATATTAACTATTTCTTCCTTAAGAATTTCTAACTTATATTTTAATTTTAGGATTCTTTCGCTTTCAACATCTCTACTCTTTTCCAACATCTTTCTAACTTTGTTTGTAAAATTTGAAATTTCATTAATTCTTTCTATTGTTAATTTATTCAAGATAATCTGATTATTGTTATTTTCCAAAACATTGTTTACTTTATCGTTTACGATTTCGAAGTCATGTTTGTCAGGACTACCCGCTAGCCATTTCCGTGCACTTCCGATGAAGTCTAGGGATCTTTTACTTCTGTTTATTTTTAAATTAGCCAAAAGGCTCTTCGTCTGGGAAATTAGCAGGGAAAGGAAGGGATAATAAGGATTTTCGTGATTCGTACGAGTTCTCACGAGCAGTTCGATGTCGTCGACTATCCATTTGTATTTGTCGATATTTATGGTATGAATAATTTTGAATGTGCCACTTTGTCGTATAGCGTTTCCTGTATTTACTGTAGATTTGAACTTCCGTTAGTGAGAGTGGTAGCAAAAGTCTGCAAAAAAGGAGCGTAGCATGTGATTCTAACAATTAATTGCGTAGGTGGCTTTTGTGTACTATTTTGCCTTTTTCTGTTATGACAGTGGTATTCCTATCTTCCTTAACTATGTCCGTTACGTATGGTTTTGAAAGTTTAGTACCTAGGCGTTTATTTACTTTTATAAATATAACATGTCCGGGTAAGTAGTTTTTAATTTCCTGTCTATCCTTATTATGGTATTGTAAGTCCTGATGTTGTTTTCGAGTTAATTTCTTTATGTTAGTCTGCCTAGTTCTTTCGATGTCGTCGGGGGTAAAGGTAACGGTCCTTCCAAAGAATAAATCAACTGGTCTTTTGTTTGTGACTGAGTGTACTGAGTGGTTGTATTCGGATACTGCGCGCTCTAATAACTCTTCAAAATTTCTGTGGCCTCCGTTCTCCTTCAGACAGCGCATTATTTCTGTTAGCGTAGAATGGAAGTGTTCTACTTGTCCATTCGCTTCGCTTCTATAGGGGGGTGTGTTATAAACTTCAATTCCAAGATCATCCTTCATCATGTGTTTTATGGAAAGGGAATTAAGGGATGGTTCATTGTCGGTTACTATTATTTTTGGTACGCCAAAGAAGAATATTATATCTCTGAGGGGTTGTCTTATGTCCTCGATAGCTCGGCTCTTCAGAATTTTCGTTTGAGCATATTTTGTGAATTTGTCGAGTACTTATTCTCCTTGCATGTGGAGCAGTTAACTGTTAATTGTTTTATTTTATTTACCATTCCAGGGAAGAAATATTTTTCAACGATTTGAGCCTTATTTTCGTTAACATTCCTGTGTGCGCGGTTGTGGGTTTCGAGTATAACATTTTCTTGTTCCTGTTCATTTGTAATGTCCAGCAGTTGTTTTTGAGTATATCGGATTTTAAAGTTACTAAAATGACTTGGGTAAAAATTTTGAATAATGCCCATAAGGTTTTCTGTTGTGTGAATACCATTTATCACAGACGGATTTAGGTATCTTTTTAGATATGATATCAACTTTTCTTCGGAGAAGTGTGGTACAATAATTATGTGTTGATGATAACCGGGGAATATGATTATAAATTGATAACTAGCAGTGTCTCCTTGTTTTAGAAATGTTTGATTCTTAAAGGTATTTATGGGTGCTTCTGTACTCGGTATTAAATTTTGATTAGAGCTTTCGTCGCTATGAACAGTGGGTGTGAGGGAATTTATCTCTACTGGTATTCGGGATAGAGTATCCGCGACAACATTCGTTCTTCCAGGTTTATAGATAAGATCATAGTTATACTCTTCGAGGATGGCTTTCCATCTCTTCATTTTACTATTTGTATTTTTACTACTCAGCGCATAAGTTAGCGGCTGGTGATCAGTAAAAATGTAGATTTTCTTAGAACCGTACAAATAGTTTCGAAGGGAATTAAGGGCCCAAATTATGGCGAGCATTTCCTTTTCGTTGGTCGCATAATTTTCCTCTGTCTTCGAAAGTGCTCTAGAAAAAATTGTAATCGGTTTTTTTCCCTGTGAGAGGACGGCACCTATTGCATAATTGGAAGCGTCCGTCGTAAGTTCGAAGGGTTTATCAAAGTTTGGATGAGAAAGAATGAGGTCTTGAGAAATTAGAGCATTTTTGACTTTGTTAAATGATTCGATTGCATCTTCATCAAGTTGGATTTCTGTTTTTTTGGAAGCATTTTTTGAAATATGACCTGCCTCACTTCGCAGAAGGTTTGTGAGGGGTTTTGCAATTTTTGCATAATCCATTATGAATCTACGATAATATCCTGCCATGCCAAGGAATGATCGTAGATCCTTCAAGGTTTTAGGGGGAGCCATTTTTGCTATTGCCATTACCTTTTTTTCATTGGTTTTAATGCCGTCAACTCCTACGACGTATCCCAAAAACTCTACTTCGCTTTTCAGGAACTCGCATTTATCTAACTGTATTTTTAAGTTTGCTGTCTCTAATGTTTGGAAAACGATTTCTCAATTCTCGAAATGTTCTTTTTCGTCTTTACCGAAGATAATTATATCATCGATATAAACGTAACATCTCGTACCAATGTGTTGCCTGAGTATGTCGTCAAGGGCTCTTTGAAATGCGGCGGGGGCATTTTTCAATCCAAACGGCATACGAACGAATTCATATTTGCCGTTATTAATGGAAAATGCGGTTTTCTCAACATCAGATTCCCTTAGCGGAATTTGATGAAATCCGCTTTTCAGGTCTATTGTAGTGAAGTATTTGTTTTTGCCGAGGTTTGCTAGAACTTGGTTAATTTCCGGGATGGGGTACCTGTCGGCTATTGTAACAGCGTTGAGCTTGCGGTAATCTATTACCATTCGAAATTGTTCTTCCCCAGAAGCATCAGGTTTTTTTTTTACTATCCATACAGGGGAATTGTATGGTGACTTTGAGGGGCGAATAACACCATTTGCAATCAATTCTTCTACTTGTCTTTCGGCTCTTCTTTTAGAGCCATTGGATACGGATATGGTTTGGAATAAATTGGGCTATCAGTAGTAGTACGGATTTCTCCTTTAACTCAGGAGTAAAAGTTAGTCTGTCATCAGGATCTGAGAATAATTGAGGACATAGTTTAACAATATCATACAATTTTTTTTCTTGGTCTGCAGAAAGATGCGGTGTGCGTAGGGTAACATTATTCACTTCTTGTGAAGCGCGTTATTTTAAGGGAATTTTTAAATCGGGATAAATTGTCATAAAATTTCTGTCAGTATGGATTATTGCCTTTAGTTCTCTAAGCGTATCGTTGCCGATGATGCCATGAAATGTTTTTAGGGTTGGCAAAATAAAGAATTTTAATTTGTCCGTTTTTGGTCCGAAAATTTTGACAAATGTATGATGAGTGATTGGAATATTACCGGCAACCGAGTTCACTGCAAAAGGTTTCTCATTGGGTATCGGGTTTCTTATACGGGTTGATTGAATGTAATTCTTGTTAGATGCAGTATCAATTAAGAATTGCAATACATCCCCATTCCTCGCCGAGAATTCAATGTAAGGAAGTGAGGATGGCGCTAGTCTAAAAAATAAATGTTATCAACAGTAGTTTCTTCAGTTATTTCGGTAATTGGATTTTCCGCTTCTGATTCCGGTTCATGCGGTGGATCGTTGTATATGAAATTTGGATCTGAATCGCAAGGGTACTCGTCATTTGCTGCTTCGTGTTCTATCCCATGTAGGATATTTGTGTCAGTGTAAAAAGTTGTTTGGGTCTTATTGGGAGGTTGTGTTTGCGGCGCAGCTGGTCGTTTTTGTGGGATGTTATTTGTCTGGTAGTTCGGCGTTGAGCTTGCGGTAATCTATTACCATTCGAAATTGTTCTTCCCCAGAAGCATCAGGTTTTTTTTTTACTATCCATACAGGGGAATTGTATGGTGACTTTGAGGGGCGAATAACACCATTTGCAATCAATTCTTCTACTTGTCTTTCGGCTCTTCTTTTAGAGCCATTGGATACGGATATGGTTTGGAATAAATTGGGCTATCAGTAGTAGTACGGATTTCTCCTTTAACTCAGGAGTAAAAGTTAGTCTGTCATCAGGATCTGAGAATAATTGAGGACATAGTTTAACAATATCATACAATTTTTTTTCTTGGTCTGCAGAAAGATGCGGTGTGCGTAGGGTAACATTATTCACTTCTTGTGAAGCGCGTTATTTTAAGGGAATTTTTAAATCGGGATAAATTGTCATAAAATTTCTGTCAGTATGGATTATTGCCTTTAGTTCTCTAAGCGTATCGTTGCCGATGATGCCATGAAATGTTTTTAGGGTTGGCAAAATAAAGAATTTTAATTTGTCCGTTTTTGGTCCGAAAATTTTGACAAATGTATGATGAGTGATTGGAATATTACCGGCAACCGAGTTCACTGCAAAAGGTTTCTCATTGGGTATCGGGTTTCTTATACGGGTTGATTGAATGTAATTCTTGTTAGATCCAGTATCAATTAAGAATTGCAATACATCCCCATTCCTCGCCGAGAATTCAATGTAAGGAAGTGAGGATGGCGCTAGTCTAAAAAATAAATGTTATCAACAGTAGTTTCTTCAGTTATTTCGGTAATTGGATTTTCCGCTTCTGATTCCGGTTCATGCGGTGGATCGTTGTATATGAAATTTGGATCTGAATCGCAAGGGTACTCGTCATTTGCTGCTTCGTGTTCTATCCCATGTAGGATATTTGTGTCAGTGTAAAAAGTTGTTTGGGTCTTATTGGGAGGTTGTGTTTGCGGCGCAGCTGGTCGTTTTTGTGGGATGTTATTTGTCTGGTAGTTCGGCGTTGAGCTTGCGGTAATCTATTACCATTCGAAATTGTTCTTCCCCAGAAGCATCAGGTTTTTTTTTTACTATCCATACAGGGGAATTGTATGGTGACTTTGAGGGGCGAATAACACCATTTGCAATGAATTCTTCTACTTGTCTTTCGGCTCTTCTTTTAGAGCCATTGGATACGGATATGGTTTGGAATAAATTGGGCTATCAGTAGTAGTACGGATTTCTCCTTTAACTCAGGAGTAAAAGTTAGTCTGTCATCAGGATCTGAGAATAATTGAGGACATAGTTTAACAATATCATACAATTTTTTTTCTTGGTCTGCAGAAAGATGCGGTGTGCGTAGGGTAACATTATTCACTTCTTGTGAAGCGCGTTATTTTAAGGGAATTTTTAAATCGGGATAAATTGTCATAAAATTTCTGTCAGTATGGATTATTGCCTTTAGTTCTCTAAGCGTATCGTTGCCGATGATGCCATGAAATGTTTTTAGGGTTGGCAAAATAAAGAATTTTAATTTGTCCGTTTTTGGTCCGAAAATTTTGACAAATGTATGATGAGTGATTGGAATATTACCGGCAACCGAGTTCACTGCAAAAGGTTTCTCATTGGGTATCGGGTTTCTTATACGGGTTGATTGAATGTAATTCTTGTTAGATCCAGTATCAATTAAGAATTGCAATACATCCCCATTCCTCGCCGAGAATTCAATGTAAGGAAGTGAGGATGGCGCTAGTCTAAAAAATAAATGTTATCAACAGTAGTTTCTTCAGTTATTTCGGTAATTGGATTTTCCGCTTCTGATTCCGGTTCATGCGGTGGATCGTTGTATATGAAATTTGGATCTGAATCGCAAGGGTACTCGTCATTTGCTGCTTCGTGTTCTATCCCATGTAGGATATTTGTGTCAGTGTAAAAAGTTGTTTGGGTCTTATTGGGAGGTTGTGTTTGCGGCGCAGCTGGTCGTTTTTGTGGGATGTTATTTGTCTGGTAGTTCGGTCTATTCTGAAAATTTACTTGACGGGTCTGCAAAGAGGAATCTATATCCATTGGGACTGGAGGCTTCGGAGGGAAATTTGGGCGATTGTTAAAGCTAGAATAATTGGGTTGATTACACTGATCAACAGCAAAATGGCTTTTCTGGTTCAAAGTCGGAAAATATGGAATTTCAAGGCGTTTTCTTTGATGTTAAAAAACAAACACATTTTTCGTAAATCAATTATCGAGTTATGTATAACACGAAAGCGGAAACATGAAATTATACAACACAGAAAAATAATTTGGTGTGATTCCCATTCTCATCGAAATAATAGCAAAAATGAACCATAGTCATTTTCATAATTTTTGATACTATTTCCTTACAAAATTAGGGGCCTCAAAATATGCTCTTTTATATATTCCATTCACTGTCTGGAATACAAGCGAAAAACAACAAAATTTTGAATTGCTTCAAACAAAACAAAATTAAAAAAATGTGCATATTTTGAGGCTCTTACTTTTTAAAGGAAAAAAACTGAAATCTGTTGAAAATGACTTTGGTACATTTTTGCTATTATTTCGATGAGAATGGGACTCACGCCAAAAAATGTGGCTGTGTTGCATTACTTGATGTTTCCGCTTTCTTTTTATACATAACTCGATAATTCATTTACGAAAAATGTGTTTGTTTTTTAACATCAAAGAAAACGTCTTGAAATTCCATATTTTCCGACTTTGAGGTCCAATTGTCGCGGAATTTTAAAACCTATAAAAATAAATTGCATCGGAAAAGAAACCGTGCGGTGTTGTAAATGCAACGAGGTGAAAATGATGTCAACCGGTTTATTGGTCTAGAAATTACAATCCCAAACGTGAAAAAAGTCAGGGAAAATCAGAAAAAGTGACACGCCCATTTTTTGCGAAAACGGAAACTAAGTTTTCAAAACAGTTTGCGGATTCGAAATCAGCGGTCCCTAATTACCCTAGAACTGATATCAAACCCAGAAAAGCCGACCAAAAGTCGAAATTTGTTGCCCTGTGTTATTAAATCCAGTCGAGTGGTGTTGGAAGAACGGGGGGTATTTCTTAGGTTCTCTATTAGCAAGGTATTGAGGATTATGACGTTGGGGGTAGTCGTTTCGTTGCTGATGTGTGAAATTTGGAGGTCTCTGGAATCGATTATAGTGCGGAGGAACGTGTGCCAATTCAGGATAGAATGGCTTATAAAAGTTCTGGGGAGGACAATTGTTGCGTAGAGGTCTTGGTGGTGGCATTGGATTATTTTGGAATTTCCTCTGTGTACCTAAATGTTGTGCGTAATTCATGCGATATGTCATGTTGTCTAGTTTTTGGCACATCTGTAATGCCTGCGGTAGGGAAGTTGGCTCTCTAATGCTCAACAGTCTAGGCAAATCTCCGTTCAACTCGCGTATAAATGTGTCGAGCGCCTTTTCGCGGTACGCATTTGTCATTGCATGAATACACTCTTCACTGATATCTAAACAAGCTAGTTTATCCAAAATCAGTGACAGATTTTGGTACACCTTTTGATAGAAAACGGGTATTGTGTCTGTTCGTTGTGCAAGAGTGGTCATTTGATATTCGAGTGTCCCAATGTCCCGTTTATCGGAATAATGCATCATGAGGCACTTCCTTATTTTGGGCCAATCAAGTGGGGTGCTGTATGACTCCAGAGCAGTGTCGGCATCGCCGACAATTTTGTGTCGAACCGTATGCAAGATTGCATAATATTTGGGGGAATGCTTTAGGCTTTCATAAACCTGAAAAATTCTACCTACGGAATTTCTCCAGGAGTTGAGTTCACCTGGGCGTCCGGAGAATTCCCTAAGGCATTTAACCATGTCCGGGATCCTGTCAAGTTCGTTCACGTTACTGGCTGTTACTGTAACAGCGTGATCGTCACTGTCATTTGGTGAAAAGTTACCTATCTTGTTCATTACTAGTTTCGCCACCTCTTGAATAAACGCGTCATTCACATGTACCGTATCTGGTGGGGGAGTAGGTTTAGTGTTTGGTTGGGAAATTGGTTTGGAGGATGAGGGGGCATCTGTTAACCCTAATCTATTAATTCTCTCTAAAAATTCGTCTTCCATTTTATATAAAAAATTTCAAATGTATCAAATTATATTATCAAATTTTAAATTTTTAAATGTATCTAATTATCAAATTATATTTTTAAAATATTTTCACTTTTCAATTCGGTCTCGAGCTTTTATTTTTAAATATTTCAAACGTATCAAATTATATTTTTAAATATTTTCACTTTCCAATTCAATATCGAGCTTTTATTTTTAATAATTTATTCTTATGTTTAATTTATGTTTGTAAATTTCTAATTATTTAATTCACTTTTTCCACTCACTTTATGCAAATTTACAATCTATAACTTACAATAGACTTAAGATTAGCATCGCCAACGTGTGGGTTTCCGTTTGTTGGGCGATCCGGGATGATCCTGTTTCCTGGCGGTACTGAGGTCCCTCGTCGTCACTGGAACGGAATTCTCCTTGCTTAGATAGCCGCTGCTGTGTCCCGCGTTGGGCCTTACTTTTAGTTTTTCAGGCTTTTTTAATCACTTTTTTTCAGAACTCGTGGAGCCTTACTTTTTAGCTTTCAGGCTTTTTTAATCACTCGCGGAGCCTTACTTTTTAGTTTCAGGCTTTTTATATCTTAGCGCACGCTGGTCCTGTCACGGCCGCCAGTTAAATTTTTATCAAGTAAAAATTATTAAAAAATATATTTTTCCAGAGGCTATGCCTTTGCACTGTTCTGAATTTATTTTTCAACTGAACTTTACAATTTTTGCTTAGACTAAAATCACCTAATTCTATCGCCGTTCCCTTTGGTTGCACTTCGGCAGCTGAAGCAATTTGATCCTCTGCTGATGCTGTGTTGGAATTTGCGTGGGACCAAAACGCTTGCACTTGCAGCTGCAGTTCTTCAGACGCTTTGTCAGCGAAAAGCGTGTGGCCGGCGAAGTTTTGAATTTTGGCCGTGCTAACTTGCATATGGCGATTTTGTACCTCTGTGGCACATGCTAAATGCGAAGAAGGGGGTACTGGGCCGCTTAATACCCAACCGAATACTGTATGCTGAGCAAGTAAGCTGCCACATACATTCCGGTGGATACCTTGAAGCATGATCTGCGGGATGAGATCACTGCCAATCACTATATCGATCTGCGCTGTCTTGAAGGGGTTTGGATCAGCGAGATCTAGCATGGCGAAATCTTTCATATTGAGGGGGTTTATATGAGAAGGTGGTAGCAATTTCGTAAGCTCTTTGAGCACGATTGCTTGCACGGGGAGTTTCGTGCTCGTTTGAGAGGGACTGACAATGTCAAGAAGCATGTATGATTGGCATTTTGCACAGTCTGACCGCCCATGCCCGAGATTTGGAAGGGGGATTTCTCGATTGGCAATTTGAGGCGTTTCTGGACCTTCGAGGAAATGAAGGTATGCTGAGAGGCTTGGTCGATCAACGCTCGAACTTTGAACAACTTTCCTGCGTTCTCAATAGACATCAGTGCCGTAGGCAGAAGGGATTGGGTGCCATTATTGGAGTGTAAGGCTTGTACTTGGGGCGTACTTTGCCTGCAAGATGTGCAGGGTTGCGCATCCGAAGGGGGGAATGAGTTACGGAGTTGTTGTGTGTTCGTTTTGGAGCTGTTGCGACCTGTGGAGTGGTCAAATGTGACCGATTGAGCGATTGAGAGGGCTGCGCATTGCTTTTGGGGAAATGAAGCATGGAATGGTGCTTCATTTGGCAATATACGCACGTAAAATTGCTTGTACAATCTTTAGGGAGGTGCGAGGTAGCAAGACAATTTACGCAGAGATTGTGCTTCTTAACGTATTTTAATCGACTCTGGGGGGTGAGTCTTTTGAAGTTCTGGCAAGTCCGTATGGGATGATTTGCGTTGCAGAGTTTGCACGCGAAGTCCCTTTTCACTTGAGTGTGATAGTTTAGGGATTTATGTGGCCGATTTGGGAGGACATTAGAAGTCGAGCGTTGTGATTGTTTCGGCTTAGAAGGGCGAATACTTTGGAGCCGTTCAGGCACCTCATATCTGCCGGTCAGGAACTGATCCATTTGCGACCAGGGTGGCAGATCCTTCCGGGATGTCAATAATTGCTCTCATAGAGCGAGTGTCTCATGGGGCAATTTGGTACAACATATGTAAACCAATAGCGGATCCCAATTGTCAGTGTCTACGGCCTGAGTATTGAGAACAGACAGGCAATTGTTTATAGTATTCTGGATCCGCTGAAGTGCCTCACTATTTTCAGTGTGGGCAGGAGCGATATTCAGAAGGGATCGGATTTGAGTGTCAACGAGTATGCGTTTATTTTCGAATCGTGATTTTAAAGCTTCCCACGCGAGTCCGAAATTCTCATCGGTTAATGCATATTGCTTAACAATAGCACCGGCTTTACCTTGCGTCTTGTATCGGAGGTGATACAATTTTTGGGCTGGAGTGAGCTGGGGGTGGTTTATGTATGCTGCCGTAAACATGTCCCGGAAGGACGCCCATTGCTCATAGCCCCCGAAGAAGGTTTCGGTATCACAAGGTGAAACTTGTAGGCAAATGTAAGGGGTATTTGCTGATTCTAGGGGCGCAGCGGGCTGGGGGGACTGAGTTTGGAGCATCTCAATGATGTCCGAGATGTCCGACATTTGAGCCATGCACAACCCGTACTGGTCTGTGCAGGCGTCGATTTTTTGCCTAGCCGACTCTTTGAAACCGTCTGGCTGGCTATTGTCTTCAGCAATGAAGTCTGCCTCATGTGCGCGCATAAGCCTCTCCCATTGGGCTTGCAAATTTTTTTGCTTTATTTGGACCAGGGATTTGGTCGAATCGTCAATGGGAGCCGATGAAAATTTTGTGCATAATTGCACGAGGCTATCCGACTCGAAAATGAATTTTGCAAGACTGGGATCGGTTGCTTTGGGACTAGGGAGTTTGAAGTGAGTGTTTGGTGGTGACAGGAACTGTCAAACGTGCATTCGATGACTTTGTGTTTCTGGAGGAAGGAGTCTCCATTGTGACAAGTTGGCGTTTAGGGGATCGCTCAACAGGCATTTTGTTTAAGGAAGCTCGACAAGGGGTAAAAAGTTTGAATAAATATATGTGTATGTAAATGTAGGGTATTGGGGAAATAGACGTGTAGTCTAACCGCGTCCGCGCGAACGATGTTTGAGAATGGGAAAATTCGCTGAAACGAATTTGTATATCTGTCGAGCAAAAATGTTTACACCCGTGTGTGTACACGTGTAGGGAAATATAGTTGTATGAGTAATAAATAGAAATGTGTATATGGGAATTGAGCAAAATTTGTGTATAAGAATGTGTATTGGGAAGGGATGTACAATGAAAAGACGCTGCAGCGGGAGTTTTTGCTGCTTTGCCTGCGTAGGTCGCACAAAAGAGAATGCGAACACAAAAAGCGCAAAATTATGTGCAGTAGCGGGATTGCTTACTGCACTGCGCTATTTTGTATGTGTACAGGGGAAATGTACACGAAAAGCGGACAGTGGCGGGGTACCAGTATGTATATTTTTTTTAAATTAAATTTTTGTGTTAGTGTATGTGATCGTGATATGTGTTAATTTTTTAAGTGCCCGAGTATGGGGATCTCCTCTATGTGGTGCGTGTCCGCCGTTTGTGCGCTGCTATGTTGTTGGCTGTAGTTGCTGCCGTTTTCTTCCTTCGTCTTCTTTTGCTCCGAGTTGTGGGAGTGTTTGTTGTTGTTTTTATGTTCGACTGTAGTTCCCGTTTGCTATTTGTTCTGCACAACACTGCACTGTTTATGCTTCGCTATTTTTCTTTATTTTTTGTTCTTAAGTTTTGAACTTTGTACACTGTTTTGATTATTGTGATCGCACTCTTTGGTTTGTTTCACAGTGTGTTGTGTTGTCACTCTTTGTTTATTAATGTATTTTTCACTTTAGTTAATGTTCACCTTTGTGTTTGTTTCACTGTTTGAAATGTTCCACTGTTTGTTGATTTGTCACTGTTTGTAATTGTTGATTTTTGTTTTGAAAATTAATATTATTATTATTATTATTTTTTTAATGTTTGTATTTCCGCGTCGCGAGTTCGCGGTTGGCTCGAAGGACCATGTTTACGTCGGCGGGGCGGGTTAAATGAAACGAGCGGGGGTTTCGTGTTTAGGGGGTGTTTATTCAACGACGGGTGAATACCAAGTGATAAGAAGTACATGAAACACTGAACGAGACAAACGGCCGAAGCCGGGGAGCATAAATAGGGGGAACATAAATACAAGAGGACAAGGGAAGGAAGGGATTAGAGGTGGGATCGACAGATAACTGAACAACCACAGCACTCATTTAGCCAATTTTTTTTTTACAAATTTACACTTTTATGTCTTTACGCTTTCTACTTATTAGACCACTCCGTGCTGCAGCTTTACTTGCTCAAACAATACTGTTCCTCTGCACTGTACCCGGCTGCCTTTTATACTTGTCTGCTTGTCGCGCCGATCGTTCTCGCACTTCTCCAATCGGGCAAAAAATTTCCAGCGTAAATGCAGTATAGCGAACCCTCGTGAAAATAATAAATAAGTATGCTATTACCAACGAACATGAAGAAATATAGAACGCGCATCTCATACAAGCAAACGCGTTCTATGGCGGGTACTGCTGGTAGTACCCTCTGTTATTGACAGTAGAACCCTCTGTTACTAACAGCAGAATTCTCTGTAACTTCAGCGTAACATGTGAGTGGAAGTCTTTACTGTACTCATTCGTATTTTCGCTGCTGTTGCGCCAATTCAGTGACCCACGCAAGGGGGAAGATTTTGGGTTCAAACCCCTCTCAAATATTTGTAATAATTTAAATAATTGACTGGCACGACAGCCCGCTTACGCGAGACAAAGGCCTAGCTTCCCGCAACCACCCGTGTTGTGCGTGTGAATTTGCACGCGGGTGGAAGGGACCTACAGTTTTATGCCGGTTCCGAACGGCAGGTTGGGAGCTCTTTCATAAGCAATTTTTACTCTCAGAGGTTTGCCATTTCCAGCTGAGAGGACAGCCACCGAAAGAGAAAACGAGTTTTCCCGTTATTTTTTTAGGTGTTATTACGGGCAGTATTTGAACCTGGGTCGCTGCCTTCGACTCGCGGTCCAACGCACTAACCAACTGAGCCACGGCGGCTACCGTGTACCTCGCAAAAATTTTAGTTACAAAAATTGTTTCAACTGACATTGGCGCTTGAAAATTGTGGACATAAGCACCCCTCAGAATGAAAATGTGAGTGAAAATGGAATAGCGTGGATGTTGTTGTTGTTTTTTTTTTAATTTATCCTTTCTAAGATGCATACGTGGCCAGCAATTAGTTTCAATTTTCGTGTCGTAAATTAAGAAATTCTAATATTGAATATTGAAACCCCCCCGAAATATTAGGATCGACTTTAAAACTACATACAAATTAAAAGGCATTTGATAAATATTAAAGAATTTAGAATTTCTTTTTAAAACCCCCCGAAATATTTTTCTGAATCCTCCTCTGGTTGCGAACAACAATATTGCTAGTCCTATGCAAATCTAACAGAAAATATTATGAACTTAACATGCTCAAATGCCTACGCTTCGCTCTTCCCCCTCGCATCCTAACAGCCGAAAACACTTTTCTGCCCACATGCGCGTTCTTATTATACATATTCCTTGCTATTACATAGAGGTTTGACTCCTGAGTCTATCGAACTAAAAATTTTACCTGGGAAATGCCCACAACAAGCGTGGCTCGGGGTCAAAGTTCAAAGTTTTTATGAAAATTACTTAATTAATAGTTAATCGATTTACACGATATTAGTATCAAACGTAAAGCCTTTTTCATACCTTTCTATTGGTATGCAACATTAGATACCTGATATGTACTAATAAGAAGTTATAAGCAAAAAATATTTTTTTTTATAAAAATAAAAAAAAACGGATTTTTTTTCTCAAAAAAAACTCATTATTAAGATAAAATACATTTATTACCGTGCAATTCCCTTTACAATGAAATATAAAACATTTGCAATAATTGTATTTTTGCTTTTATATTTAAATTGAGTTAAAAGAATTTTTGCAATATTGAACTGATCTACTGATCCCGGTGCCCTAGTTACTCCCATAAGGGTTATTTTTTTTAAGCCCGACCGAAGGCCGGCCACAAAAGGTATTTGAATGCAGAAATACAGAATCCAGAGTTCAGTTATGAAAGTGAAACCGTTCGGACGTGTTTTTAGCTAAGTGAATTTCTCTGTTCCGACCTCTATGCCGTGTATTTGTGGCCAAAAGGTTGATCGCAGTCAACCTAAACTGCAGTGTGCCAAATGCAATGACTTTTTTCATTAAAAAGCTCTCCAGTTGATTTGGAGTTTTTGCAAAGCTCGAATAAACATTTTCATTGCGAGCTCTGTGCTAAGGCTCGGCGTAATTCTATTCGCTCGCCTCCGCCTTCGGTTGTCTCTGAAAAAGTGTTAGTGGACAATAACAACGCCTCTTCGATCTCTGTGCCTCAATCTTTTCACCAAGTGAGGAGTAGGAATGCAGGCACACCCCTGCCTGCGCATCTACACACTCTCAAGCCTGCTCAACTTCAACTTCGACAACCCGAATCTAATACGGAAACGGTATCGCTGCAAACTGTCCTCGATGAGGTCGTTGCCCTCCGCTCGGAAAATGCCCGTGCGCTGATCTTAATCAGTTCTCTTCAGGATGACAAACAACTCTTAATAAAATTAATGACCTGCAAACTGATCTACATTCCCTGAATCGTAAACTCGCTGACTTTGATAATGCCTCTGCAATTTCGAGGTTCGCAAACGATCTCAAAGACCTGCGTGATAATATTCGCGTCTATATGAGTGGTTGTGAAAACTCTGCTTTCGGCAATCTTGGTAGTTCGTCTTCTCTTCATCGTGCCTCTAATGCTAACTCGTCAGCGTCAGGCACTAACAATTTTAAGCTGCCCGCTGCTAATCTCGCTGCTTTCAATGAGTGGAGTGCTCGTGCTGCTAATGCTGACGTCACCATGAATTCGGCGGCAAATATTTCCTGTGCTGCCTTAGATGCGCGCAACGCTGCCGCTGCCTGTGCTGACGTTGCCGTTAATTCGGTGAAAAAGAGTTCCTATGCTTCTGCTAAACCTGATGATCGTTCGCCTGCTGCTGGCAGTGATAAAAATAACAACTGCAACAAAGAGCGTAATGCTGCCAATTACGCTGCTGCTGCTGCTGCCATCTCGTCTGTCTCTCTTCGCCCTGCTGCTGCTCGGGTGTCCGCCAGGGCCGATGTTACTTCGCCTCAACAGTTCGATGAGCTCGCTACTTTCCGCTGGACTCTCCGACTCCTCGTTCAAAGAGGAGCAGCTCAACCAAGTCAAACCTAGCTGTTAGTGGTAGTCTCAGTAAGGAATCTAAGAGTTTTAATATCTATTTCCATAATGTTTCTGGCATGCGTACGAAGGCGGACACTGTACTTCGACTGAGCTCTCAGTTAGTTCTCTGAGTTGTATCTAGTCGATAATTTCTTAAGCTGTGATCTCTCTCAGATCAACGGCTTTGCTAATAAATTAAACCGCATTCTGGACTTAGTTTTTGTCACAAGTAATTTAAACCACAAAATTACTGAATGCTTAGGTCCTATTTCATATTTTTGCCGAGTTTTTCAGTTCTAATTTCGTTTGTGACGCTGACCTTAACGTAAACAGTTCTGAGATGTCCAATTCTTCTCTCTCATTGGGTTCGCTAACATTAACATCTGCCGATATTGTAAATGGCATTTTTAGGATGAAATCCTCTTCCCAAACGGATTCTGATGGTCTTTCGGCCATCCTTCTTAAACAATGTTCTTCACTTATTGAGCCTCTTCTGCTTATTTTCAATAAATCACTCTAATCCGGGAGGTTTATTGATGCATGGAAGAAGGCAACTATTACTCCAATTTTTCAAAGTGGGAGGGAAAAATTATGTCTCTAACTACAGACCCATTTCTAAGCTTACCTCTGTTTCTAAGCTCTTTGAGGGTATTGTTAATGAGAAATTAGTCTTTTTAGTTCGCAACCTTATTTGCCCTAATCAACATGGCTTTGTGGAAGGCAGGCCCACTGTTTATAACTTAGCCGTGTTTACTGAGGACTGTATTGCTGCCTTTTAGGGGGTTTTTTGAAATTGATGCAATCTATACAGATTTTGCCAAGCTTTTGATAGAGTTTTACACAAAATCTTGGTCTCTAAGCTGGCACGTCTGGGTTTCCATTCCACATTTGTCCGGTGGTAGCATTTTGGGCCCTCTTCTATTTCTCTTATTCATAAATGACATTAGTTCTTGTTTTCTATCGGCGAAGTTTCTTCTTTACGCAGACGATCTGAAAATCTATATGGTCTTCCTTTTCTGGACTCTGTTGCCCTTCAGTTGGACCTTGACAGGGTCCACTCTTGGTGCGTCCAAAACCGCTTGTTCCTTAATATTAAAAAATGTTTCCATGTTATCTTCTCTAGGAAGGATAACCCAGCCTGTAGAACCTTCAATATTGCTGGTTCTTTTCTAAACACTGTCAGTGAGATTAAAGATCTAGGTGTCTTTTTTGACTCGAGATTGTCTTTTTCCACCCCTCGGTAGGCAGGAAGCATCGATAGGTAGCACAAAAATGTCGACAAAAACTACAATCTGGGTTGTATTTGTTGATGATTATAGGTGCAAAATCCGTTCGAATTGAAATCCTACCTGCTTCTTCTCAAAAGTTATTCATATTTTTATATTTTGAATCGGGACAATTTGTAACACAGGACAACAAAAAACACTTTTTTTCTGTTGCATGGAGTTTATCTACTGTTTCTTACTAACTTGGGTGCGCTGATTTCGAATCTATCCTCAGATTTTTTTTAGCAGCTCTAGTTAGTGAGATATAGGTACCGTGTCATTTTTTCAGTTATTCCTCTACTTTTTCCATATTTTTGATCGTAATTTCTAAACCAAAAACCGATTGACAAGATTTTCACCTTATCGCATTAACAACACCACACTTCTTCTTTTCCGATGCAACTTATTTTTATAAGTTTTAAAATGCCGCGGTAATTGGACCTCAAAGTCGGAAAATATGGAATTTTAAGGCGTTTTCTTTGATGGTCAAAAACATACACATTTTTTGTAAATCAATTAACGATTTGGTGTATAATGAAAGCCGACACATCAAGCAATACAACACAGCCAAATTATTTGGCGGAATATACATTCGCATCGAAATAATAGCAAGAATTTACCATAGCCATTTTCATTACTTTTCATACTTTAACCACAGATAACTCATCATATAGATGTCCAGCGGCCAAGGAAAAAATGTATCAAAAAGTTCGACAAATTTGGCATCCGATAAGAACTTTTCGGCCTCTAATGTCACTCACACAATCACCGCTTCACACGCATTGTGCTCTGTTTTGAGATACAGAAATATGTGATTTTTAGCTAAAACGGCGCTTGTCTGTTATCATACATTTTAAGCAACCAGTCGGGATTGAGTGTTGATGGTCAAATGCGTAAGCGGGAGTATCTCGGACGACGGGTGCGCGGTTCGATCCTTACTGTATGCCAAAATTTTTTTTAATGGCTTCTTTTTAAATATATTTCTTTTAAATATAAAGACCCGTGAAAGCAATATGAAAAATGTATTTGGTTTCTAAATCTCTTGATTAGTAAATTGTTTGGTTTTGGAGACACATCTAATTGTTCGCAAGTTTTAAAATCAATCAATCAAGCGCAGCATACGGTTACAAACAACCATACAGGCGCTCATGGGCGTACGTAGGTATGGGTAGAGGAGGGTATTTCTCCCCTCGTTATTCTATATTTTATATAGGTACATATGTACAGAAATCTATATTCATTTCTATTCTATTCGAATTTTATATTCTGAATTTGGAAATGTAGTTATGTCTTCGCCCCCTTTTATTTGTTGCTGGGTACACCAAGGCACTTGCTTTTCGCAAAAAAGAATGAAAAGACCGGCACAATTTCCCAAAACGAATTGAATTGTTCACCGGTCACTACATTGTCGCAATACAGTTACGCCGACGCACAGTGTCGCGAGTGTGGCCAAAAATGGTAAAAATCAATGTTACAAAATGACTAAAATGAATATGACAGTCGACAGATAATATCTCAACTAAGAAAAATCCGTTTTCCGATCTTCAATATCCTACTCCGTTCCATTTTTATGTAGCTTCAAAGTTGATGTTAAAAAATACGCATTCGTTCCAAGTTTGTGGGTAATTCTTTACGCTGAATGAAAAATCAAATAAAAATATAATTTATGTACTAATATAGTCATGTTATATATTAAATAAAACTCTGGATTTTTTCCTGTATGGCAGCACTCTCTTTTGGTTTGTGCTTCGAAATAAGTGTGAAATTCCGTTACATTGAAAAACTACGTTTTTCGGTTAACTTCTAACAAAGAACCAAAAGTTTGGTGGAAAAAAGTTAAAAAAACGCCAAAAGACACTTTTTTAGTTCCAATCCTAAATTACTCAAAAAAGTATGTATTAACATAATCCGGAGTAATGTTTTGCTTATAAGTGCTTATTTGGTTGTTTTTTGAATTTTCTAGTGACGCCTCCACGTGATTTTTTCGAAGTGTGGCGTAAAGCTGAATCCAGAAAGCAGTCAATAAAACTTGGTTTTCTTATACATTTACTTAAAGATAAGACGGGCGTTGATGTTAATCATAAATAAAAGCAAAGTTTGCGTCCCCACCTAAACATTTGCTTTTTGTAGTGCCACCTACAGTAAAAAATAGTATTTTTGTCGAAGTATGGCTTCCGACGCACAATGAAAGTAGCGCCAAAGTAGCGGCTGCAATGATGAGCTCTATAAAGGACAAAGTGGGCACAATCTAAACATTTATACCAAAATATGGAGGTGAAAAGGTGAAAAAATTAATACACGAATTCATAAAGGGAAAGTTTTGGCCACTTAATAAATATGGTCCAGCTGCCACGCCCACTTTTATGGTTTTAGAAAGCTTACCAATTACATCGTGGAACGAGTATCGTAAACAGCCTCCTAAAAATACAGTTTTAGTTGTAGTAAAATACGAATATTTTTGAAAGTGGGCGTGGCAGACCGCCCATTTAGTGTGAGCTTTTAAGTCATTATTTTAAGCTCAAATACAAAATTTCATAATTCTATCACTAATATTAAGCAAGTTCTTTCAATTTTACAGTTCCTTTCGTATGGGAGGTGGGCGTGGCAGTGGTCCAATTTTAATGATTTTTTGTGAATTTCTTAATTTCCACCACAGAAACAATCATCGAGATAGGATAACGCTAAGTATTTTTGGCCACGGCTTATATAGGGTCGCGACACTGTGCGTCGCAGACCTGCTGGCGCCGCAGCTACTGGCAATGCGTTGCCTCGTCGGCCTCGATAGCTCAGCGGGTAGCGCGCTGGCTTCTCATACCGAGCGCCCCGGGTTCGATTCCTGGCTTGGGCTGGAAAAAACACTCATCTACTTCTATCGCTATCCACAGGAAGGGAATGAGAATTACAAGAATCGCACAAGTGCGCTCTTGGCAGGCAATGGCAATACCTCCAAGTGTGAAAGAAAAACTGGCAATCGCCGTTCGGATTCGGCGTTAAACTGTAGGTCCCTCCCCTCCCTTTCCCCATCCGTTTGAAGTGTGTGTTGTATCACATGTTGAAAAAAACAGTGTTGCATACGCATTTCAAACGGGTGGAATCTGTGGTATCACAACGGGCCCGTTAAGAGGCCTAAGTGTGTCTCATACAGAGGCAGCCACCGCAACCTAACCTAACCTAGCAACGATGTGTATGTATCACCAAAGAAAATAAAGACTTCATATTCTTTGATCATAATTTTAATTAATAATTGACTGGCACGACAGCCCGCTTACGCGAGACTAAGGCCTAGCTTCCCGCAACCACCCGTGTTGTGCGTGTGAATTTGTACGCGGGTGGAGGGACCTACAGTTTTATGCCGGTTCCGAACGGCAGGTTGGGAGCTTTTTTCATAAGCAATTTTTACTCTCAGAGGTTTGCCATTTCCAGCTGAGAGGACAGCCACCGAAAGAGAAAATGAGTTTTCCCGTTATTTTTTTTAGGTGTTATTACAGGCAGTATTTGAACCTGAGGTTGATGCCTTCGACTCGCGGTCCAACGCACTAACCAACTGAGCCACGGCGGCTGATCATACACAAGAATAATTTGTGCGCTGAAATATTGTTAGAGCCGATTTATTTACATCAATATTTTTCAATACATTATTAATTTCAGGTATAACCGATTAAAAATGTTTATAAAATTAAGCGTTAAATGTTAAGAAAAATTTTGTTCCTCGCCCAGCTTCGAACCCGAGGCGAAATTTACGACGAAAAAAAGTTACAAATACCTGACGTGCTGTCTACCTGTTACACCAAATACAGCACATGATCGGTGTAGCTAAAATCAGAAATGTATGTTGCAGAAAAGAATATCAGCAAGCAAGAAAAGAAATTCTAAATTAATTCAATCCGGCAAAAGTTTTGGATAAGCAAATGCAGCTGTGTGCGTAAAATAGCTTTGCGGAAAAAAGCTGTAATTCAGAGTTTGAAATTTTTGTGCCGTTTTCGCTGTATGAGAGTGGACATCTATATGATGAGTTATCTGTGCTTTAACATTAAAAAATTAGGGGCCTCAAAATATGTGTTGGGTGAGAGTGCTTTCTTATTATAAGATTAGTTTAAGCTACATGAGCATTGAAGCTCGCGCAAATAACTGTTCTCTCTTTCTCTCTCTCGTAAAACATTACGCTTAGGCTAAGTTTCCTAAAAATGTTACTAGTTAGTACGGTCAAAGCAGTGAAATAAATCAGACAGAAAACCCAAAATCTGGAGTTTACTTTTCTGTACCCACATTTTTGGCGGCCGTGACAGGACGTTTGTCCTGCACCGTAAATTTATAGTTTTTGTGAAGCCGTTTCGCAGATGTCTGCGTAAGAACCTTTCCGGCGGCTGCAATTCATCATAGCGCGCAATCACAACGCCAATCGCACGCAGCTTGAAAGCGGCTCTTCTCACTGCGCTTCCGCACATTTCATGTCAAGTGGCTCCATCGTCGCCATTAATCGCACCAACCTACAACTTTAATCGGTACACTGCCACCTTAACGCACTCTGGACGCTGCGTCCCTGCGTAATCAACGGGTCAATTAGAGACACGTGGCTTCAACTTCGTCGCTCAAAGTCACACAAGGTGACTTCATCACTGGATTGCTGCTGCGCCTACCACGCGCTATTTGTCGACCATCATTACCGCTGCGCCAACCACGCGCTATTCATCGATCATCATTGCCGCTGCGCTATCTTCACGCAACTCGCTGCTCGTCATTCAATTGCCGCTGCGCTAACCTCGCGCAATTCGTCACTCATCACCGTCGCTGCACTAACTTCGCGCTATTTGTCGTTTAAAGTCACTCGAGGCGACTTTCTTAGCCAACTGCAACCTCATCAGTGGATTGCCGCTGCGCTTACTTCGCGCTATTCATCGCTCATCATTGCCTCTGCGCCAATTTCGCGCACTTCGTCGCTCATTGTTGGATTGTCGCTGCGCCAACTTCACCCAATTCGTCGCTTAAAGTCACTCGAGGTGGCATCAACAAGTTCAAGCGCACTTGCTGCATTGTGTGAAATCACGCTACGAACGCATGGTTCCTTGAAAACGGGTCAGTTCTAACATTACCGCATCAAAGGGATCAACACCGGCATTAAATTCTGCCATCACGAGATCGACGTCAACTTACGTAATCGAACGGGTATTGTAAGTTATACATAAGCACATATATTGTAAAAAAAGTATGATATGTATATAAGTTTTACTGTTATACTTCTTTAACTATTTACCCTTGTACCGCTATCGCCTAACATATTCCCCGAGTGAACATAGAATTCGCTCTTTACTAGAACGGATTTACAGTTTGCTCTTTTCCATCAGAGCCTGCAATCACCTTATCACTCTCGCAATCGTAAAGCTTTCCTGTGTTCGGTGTCTCTTGCGTGCATCGCAGTTAGTTTTTCTTCTCTTACTCAATTTCTACTAAAGAGTTTGGCTGATTTGGCTGCATTAAAATGCGCAGCGAAGATGATGAGTCGGCAAGCGGCTCCGCTACCCCCGCCGCCACCCAAACAGCCTCGTCTTTAGCCTCTCTAAAACAACAACGATCCACCATGAAACGAAACATAACAAACATCAAGGCTAAAATTGACAGGCATGAGGGAGAAATTGATGCAACTATATTAGAATGCCGTCTTCAAATAGTAGAATCTTATTTCAAACAGTTATGTCACATTCAGGGTCAAATAGAAAAAATTAATCCTGAAGATATTGCTAGGAGCGAGATTGAAGAGGGTTTAGGTTAGGTTAGGTTGAGGTGGCTGCCTCTGTATGAGACACACTTAGGCCTCTTAATGGGCCCGTTGTGATACCACAGATTCCACCCGTTTGAAATGCGTATGCAACACTGTTTTTTCAACATGTGATACACCACACATTTCAAACGGATGGGGAAAGGGAGGGGAGGGACCTACAGTTTAACGCCGAATCCGAACGTCGATGGGCAGTTTTTCTTTCACACTTGGAGGTTTTGCCATTGCCTGCCAAGAGCGCACTTGTGCGATTCTTGTAATTCTCATTCCCTTCATGTGGATAGCGACAGAAGTAGATGAGTGTTTTTTCCAGCCCAAGCCAGGAATCGAACCCGGGGCGCTCGGTATGAGAAGCCAGCGCGCTTCCCGCTGAGCTATCGAGGCCGAAGAGGGTTGAAGAGGGTTACATTGCAACAAAGGCAAAAATCTTGCAATTGCTAAATAAATTTCGTCGACCAAGTGCGACAGATGCTAGTTTTATGAACGCATCTTCTACGGCGCCTACGTCCCACCACAATCGGCTTCCAAGCTTAAAACTTCCAAGGTTCGATGGAAAATATGCCGAATACAAGCGATTCTCACGCACATTCAGTAATCTCGTTAACGACGATCCGACGATTGCGACGATTGACAAATTTAACTACCTACTAAATTGCCATTCCGGTCAGGCGCTAGCGTTAATTGAGCCATTCCAAGTAACTGAGGAAAATTACCCAAAAGCCTTAAGGTGCTTACAAGAGCGATATGATAATAACGTTCTCATTTTTCTCGATTACATTTCGTCCTTGTTTACTCTTCCATCAGTACCCAAACCCGATCCAATCGCGCTGCGCAGCACAATAGACAAGGTGTCTGCTATGTGGGCCTCATTACTATCACTAGGTTCAGAAGCTGACATACTGAATTCCATTATTATTCACATAGTTCTCTCGAAACTAGATTCTGGCTCAAGAATAACCTACGAAGAGAAACAAGAGCACACTTCGTTTCCCACGTGGGACGAGTGTTATAAGATTCTTGACAGAAGATGTCAGCTATTGGAAGGGCGGGTCAAAAACACTGATATGCACGAATCACAACGCGATGGTAAATTAAAATTCGATTCGAAAAAGAATCAAACTTTCGTCAATTCCAAAGTGCATTGCTTGTATTGCAACAATGCCGATCATGGAATTGGAAGTTGCTCTGTATTTTTAGCACTTTCGGTCAATCAGCGCTTTGACTTTACAACGCGCTCTGCACTTTGCATAAACTGCTTAGGAAAAGGCCACTCCGTCACGAAATGCCCATCAAAATATAAATGCCGAGTGTGCAAAGCTTCTCACCACACACATTTGCATATTTTTTCCATCGGTCAACCAGCTTCCACCCGAATGGTTGCATCGCCTCGTTCGTTTGACGAGCAACCCGTAGCACAATATAAGCCAATGCAAGGTGCAGCGCTCTCAATGGTAATTCGCTCGTATAAGAGAGCCATTATACCTACGGCGGTTGTCATGGTGAAAGACAAATTTGGAATTTTTCAACCAGTGCGTGCATTATTAGATTCATGCTCAGAGGTGAATTTTATAACAGAAGAGACTGCCAAACGTCTACAACTCGATCGAAAACACTGCTATCAAGAGATTTCGGGCATTGGTAATATTCATACCCAAATTAAACATGCTGTGTACGCTACCATTCGCTCACGCGTCACAAACTTTGAATGGACTGCGCGATTTGCTGTCACTAACTCCATATCAGCGAACCAACCTGGTGAATTTATACAGAGTGCTAGCTGGAAGATTCCGGAAGGAATTCAGCTGGCAGATCCGCTCTTTAACAAACCACAAAAAATTGAGATGCTAATTAGCACTGAAATGTTTTTCGAGCTTCTCACTCAGGAAAAGCTATTCTTAGGAAAAGATCTTCCATGTCTGGTCAATACCACTCTCGGTTGGATAGTTGGAGGTCAACTCGATATGAAAACAGAGTCTCGACCATTGACGTGCAACGTAGCTTCAAGTTCGACACCGCTAGACACTCTTTTACGCAAATTCTGGGAGGTAGAAGAGATTGCACCGCAATATTCTGAAGAGGAAGAAAAATGTGAAAAACATTTCAAAGACAATGTGGTTGTTACTACTAGTGGGCGTTTACAAGTGCGTCTTCCCTTCAAGGAATCACCAGATACCTTAGGTAATTCACTTGAAAATGCACGCAGAAGATTTTTATCACTCGAAAAAAGGTTACACCGTGATAAACTCTTGCACAGCATGTACTGCGACTTTATGAATGAATATGAAGCTGTAGGTCACATGTCCATTGCAAATGAAGCGAATCTCAATCACTTGCACTATGTGATTTCGCATCACTGCGTGCTTCGACACGAAAGCACAACCACAAAGCTTCGTGTAGTGTTCGATGCGTCGGCATCCACGTCTTCAGGCCGGTCATTAAACGATATTCTAATGGTCGGGCCAACCATCCAACAAGAGCTAATTATCACTCTCTTAACATTTCGCTTGCATCGGTTTGCTTTAACAGCCGATATTACAAAAATGTATCGGCAGTTTCTTATTAAAGAAAGCGACCGAAATTTTCAATACATTTTGTGGCGTAAAACAGTCGACGAACCAGTACAGTTTTATAAATTAAACACTATCACATACGGTATGGCTTCTGCCCCATTTTTGGCTGTGCGCTGTCTATTCTATATTGCCGATATGCTAAGCGATCGTTACCCCATAGGTGCACGAGTCTTAAAAGAAGACCTATATGTTGATGACTTGCTGACTGGGGCTGAGGATGAAACCCAGCTTGGACAAATTCGGAGTGAAATAACTGAGTTGCTGGAGCATTCAGGTCTTCAGTTAGCGAAATGGAGCTCAAACAGTCCGACTTTTTGTTAATTCGCCAAATGAGGTTCAAATTAAACTAAACGACGAAAACATAACTAAAACGCTGGGAATGGCGTGGAAGCCAAAGGCTGACACTATTTGTTTTCGGTTCGACTTTTTTGGCACCGAAGCACTTACTAAGCGTTCCATTTTATCAACTGTTGCGAAAATCTATGACGTTTTAGGTCTACTTAGTCCAATCACGATTCGGTGTAAAATACTTGTTCAGGAACTGTGGATTCAACAAATCGATTGGGACGAATCTTTGTCTCAAAATTTAGCGAATTTGTGGCTGCAAATTAAAGATGATTTGCCACTTATAAATAATATAGAAATCCCACGATATGTCCTAACTTCGACGCATTGTGCCAGCGAAATGCATGGTTTCGCAGACGCATCTTCGCGCGCGTACGGATGCGCTATCTATATTCGTGCGTACATACATGACTCTTTCAAATGTACGCTTCTCATAGCAAAATCAAAGGTTGCTCCAATAAAAGCCCAATCTATTCCAAGACTAGAATTATGCGCAGCGTTGCTTCTAAGTCGAACATGGAATCACATTAAGCACAAAGTTTTAAAATACGTCAACGCTCAATTGCTTTGTTGCAAACCGCATATCCGAGCTTCAAGAGAATACAGAAGGAATTTCTTGGAGGCATGTGCCAACAAAGAGTAACCCAGCGGATGTTGTTTCTCGTGGGTGTAGTGCATCTAACCTTCCTCAAACAATTTGGTTTAGAGGACCTGAATTTCTCGAAACAGCTGAGTGCGACTGGCCTGCAGCTGACAACATTACTGAGGTGCCAAATTTAGAAATTCGCCCAAGCATATCATTGAAATGTAATGAATCATTCACTCCTGAAAGCATTCTTTTACACATAATAGAAACTCATTCATCGTTTTTTTAAAATCATTCGCATTGCTACATACGTTTATCGCATTTTCAATAAAGTCACAAGCAATTCACTACTTAAGGCACAGGACGTTGTGCATATATCTTCGAGCGAGCTTGATATGACTTTTTGGAAAATCGTAGCTAGCATTCAAGCTGATGAATACCGTCAAGAAATCGAGTGTGTTAGGAAGGGCAAACCAGTGCAGGCAGAGCTGCAACGACTTTCGCCATTCATTCAGGAGGTGGACATCAGTGGTCGGCTTTTTTCAATCCTGAGAGTTGGCGGTCGCATTTCCAACGCTGATATACCATTCGAGGAAAAACACCCAGCACTTTTACCGAAAACCCATCGGTTCACTGCCCTTTATATTGAGTTCTTGCATCGCAAAAACTTGCATGCAGGAGCTAAAGTTTTACTCGGTCTTCTTCGACAGCGATTATGGGTCGTCAATGCCCGGGAGATCGTGCGCAAAACAGTTCGTAATTGCGTTCATTGCTATCACTACAAGCCCAGGCTCATGGGCAATTTACCCTCCGATCGCGTAACCGCACGCATTCCATTTTCAGTGTGCGGGGTAAACTTTTGTGGCCCTTTTTTGACATCCTACCGGTTGAGAGGCAAAGCGCCTTATAAGACATATGCTGCAATTTTTGTCTGTTTCTCTTCGAAAGCCGTCCACGTGGAACTTGTGTCGGATCTTTCTACAGATCTTTTGTTATGTTTGAAACGTTTCATTTCCCGTCGTGGATTACCTTTGCGTTTATTTTGCGACAACGCAACTAATTTTGTAGGTGCCCATAACCGACTCAAAGAGTTTCAAGCCAAACATTTTAACCACAGCTCTCTCGATGCAGTCTTGCGCTACAGTAATGAGGTTGGGTTTGAATTTCGTTTTATTCCTCCTCGATCACCCCACTTTGGCGGGCTTTGGGAGGCGGCGGTTAAATCAGCCAAAACTCTTTTAGTAAAAAACATGAGCCATACAAACTTGACCTTCGAAGAACTCCAAACTTTGTTCGTAGAAATTGAAGCTATACTAATTTCACGGCCAATTGTTGCTCTTTCAACTGACCTAAATGATGGTCCAGCACTCACGCCAGCTCACCTGTTAAATGGTAAACCACTTAAAACTCTACCTTCTGAGCATATTGAGGGCGGTAGAAATATAACATATTTAACTCAGTTTCAACGAATCACTTTTTTGAAAAATAAATTTTGGCAGCAGTGGACACGAGACTACTTGCGAGAACTGCCACATCGATCCAAATGGTGTAAGTCAGAAGATAATGTTAAGCTTGGACAAGTTGTACTTGTTCATGAAGATAACTTGCCACCACAGCAATGGATTCTGGCTCGAACAATTCATATGATTCCGGGCTCTGATGGTAAGACTCGTGTAGTTGATCTACAAACTAAAAAGGGCACAATTCGGCGCTCAATCCACCGACTTGCTCCATTGCCCACTATCGAGGACTGTTGAAAGTAGAACCCTTCAACGGGGGGAGTATGGTGGGTGAGAGTGCTTTCTTATTACATATAAGATTAGTTTAAGCTACATGAGCATTGAAGCTCGCGCAAATAACTGTTCTCTCTTTCTCTCTCTCGTAAAACATTACGCTTAGGCTAAGTTTCCTAAAAATGTTACTAGTTAGTACGGTCAAAGCAGTGAAATAAATCAGACAGAAAACCCAAAATCTGGAGTTTACTTTTCTGTACCCACAATATGCAAAGCTTTTATTTTTTTTTCTTTTATTCTTTTTGTTTTTGCTTGTATTTCAGACTATAAATGGAACATATAAAAGAGCATATTTTGAGGAATTTTAATAATATTTTAAGGTTAAAGTATGAAAAGTAATGAAAATGGCCATGGTACATATCGAACGGATTTTGCACCTATAATCATCAACAAATACAACCCAGATTGCAGGTTTTGTCGCAATTTTTGTGCTACCTATCGATGCTTCCTGCCTACCGTGACCCATATTAACTTCATTGTCTCAAATTCCTATTCCATGTTGGCTTTTGTTCGTCGTAACTGCTCGTCATTTTCCGACCCTTAAGAGTATCTTAATCTACTTTTCATAACATTCGTTAGGTCAAAATTAGATTATGCTGCGATTATTTGGCGTCCCTACCATGCATCCTTCATTAATCGTAATGAACGTATTCAAAAGGTTTTTATTCGCTTTGTGCTTCGTTCCTTTAAATTTCACGACCCTATCCCCTCGTATGGTTCCCGTTGTCAGCTTATAAATCTTTGAATTCTAGGCGCTCCTACTTGTCGTGTTCGTTTATTGTCAGTGTCATTGACGGAACTGTGGACTGTCCTGCGCTTTTGGACAGAATACAATTTACTGTCCCTTCTCGAGCTCTTAGGCATTTTAATTATTTCTATGTTGGTTTATGCAAAACGGAATACGCTAAAAACGCTCCTCTTGCTAGGACGCTCTCGGAACGTAATCGCATTCCACACTTAGATCTCTCTCTTCCAAGATTTATAGTCTTAAGAATTATTGTTGAATTTTTTAATTTTTAACTTTATCATTTTGTCATATTCCAATTCATAGATAGTCTGTTAAAATTTATTTTTTGTGTGACTGAATTATAAATAAATAAATACTTTTGGTCGCAAAGCCGAAGTTACGATTATGAAGATTAGTGCTTAGGAGCGACCGACCGCACATCAGGGTTTCGAATATAAAAATACTGTAAACACTTCGTTGATCCCGATGCCTTAGTTACTCCCATGAGGGTTATTTTTTTGAAGCCCGGCCGAAGGAAGGCCCCGCAAACGGTATTTGAATACAGAAAATCTGCAGTTTACTATCACACCTCAATGTAATGGAAAAATATAACCCACACACAAATACAATTGAAGGCTTGTGGTGTTACGCAAAACATTCCATGCCATAAAAGCAAACAAGATTTGAATAGCTGTTGTGCAAAATTTAAGCTTTTAAAATAATGTAAAGCTAGAAATCTGGATCGTTTGGAAACGTTTTTTAATATGGCAGGTACTTTGTACAACCCCCTTCAGCAATCATTGCCCGAAAGTGATGGCGAAGGTGAATATGAAATAGCTTTGGACCCAGAGTCAAGTTGGAAAAATTAAAAAACTTATTCAGAAAAAACAAAAGTATACATTTTTATATTTCGTTGTAAAGGGAGTTCCACAGCTACAGGTACCTTAATAATGAATTCTTACGAGAAAAAATCCGGTTTTCAAAAATGTGCATACAAAATATTCGCTTAAAACTTTTATTAGTACATATTATATTACTTATCTAATGTTGTACATCAATAGAAAGTTGTGCAAAAGACTTTTCGTTTGATACCCATATCGTGTAAATCAATTGGAAATTTATTGAGTTTTTTTATAAAAACTTTGAAGTTTGACCCCAAGCAACGCCTTTTGGAGGCGTTTCTCAGCCAACATTTTGAGTTTATTAGTTTCACGAAAATAAGCTCTATATAGCCCAATTTTCGTTTTTTTTATGAATCGAAATTATATAAAGCCCGCCGTATTCTAAAAGTGCGTGCCTTAAAGTATGCCCGTAAAAGCGTTCTAGTTTAAATCACAGCGACAGGGTGGTTTATCGTTACACTGCACACCACTTCATACCGAACAAGTGCCGAGGCTCCGCCGTAATAAGACGCCAGGCGCTCCAAATGGACTACCTTCAGCGCTTCTATTGCTGCAACGTTGAAGCCTGTATACCACGTCATTAATCCTGGTCACGACTTTGTACGGTCCTTCCCATGACGTTTGAAGTTTTGGAGGCAAACCTTTCCTTCGTGGGAGCGCCCTTCGAGCGAATTGCAATGGACGCCGCCGGCCCATTCCCACTTAGCACTCAAGGCAACAAATATGTGCTGATGGTAATGGACTATTTTAGTAAATGGCCCGAAGTGTATGCTATTCCTAACCACTAGGCCACCACGGCCGCGGAAATGCTGGTAATCAACTGGGTGGCCAGATTTGGAGTTCCGCTGGAGTTGCACTCGGATCAAGGCCGGAATTTCGAGTCTGTGGTATTCAAGGAAGTGTGCGAGCTACTAGGAATAAGGAAAACTTGCACCTGTCCTTTGCATCCCCAGTCCGACGGCATGATGGAACGATTCAATCGGACGCTGGAAGAATATCTGCGGAAAGTAGTAGGCTGAAATCAAAAGGATTGGGACACGCATATTCCGTTGTTCTTGTCCCGCACGATACGACATCACTCACTCCAGCCCGAGCAGTGTTCGGCACGGATCTGAGGTTGCCTGCTGACTTGAAGTTCGGAGTGGTCAGCACGACGGAAGGCGCTAAGGCTGATTACGCAGTCAATAAGCGGTCGGAGCTGGAAGAAATCCACCGGTCAGCGATAAGATGAAAGCCAGATATGATCTACGGGCTAACACAGCAGGGTTCCAAGAAGGCGATCTGGTAATGCTCTACAACCCGCAGCGGAGGAAAGGTTTGTCTCCAAAACTTCAAACGTCATAGGAAGGACCGTACAAGGTCTTGACCAGGATTAATGACGTGGTGTACAGGGTTCAACGCTGCTGCAACAGAAACGCCAGGTTGAAAGTAGTCCATTTGGAGCGCCTGGCGTCTTACTCCGGCGGAGCCTCGGCACTTGTTCGGGACGAACAAGTCTAAGTGGGGGGCAGTGCTAGGATGAAGCACTTTGTGCTGTGCTATGCATGAATAGCATACTTTTGGGCATGCACTTTGGAGTTCGCCAAACTTGCTATAATTCCATTATGGCGAGGATGGTTCGCGAAAGGTGATGGACTTTGCTAGAACCATCGAGATAGAGAGCACAACTAGAATGTACAAGAAACTTCGGCGCGATAAGAAAATTATTATGTTCCTTGCGAACGATGCCTGCACTCGGATTTGCTTCGGTTTACTTGCAGTGGCGGAGTTGAAGTGTTGTCTAGTTCAAATTATATTCGAAACTAACTTCACTTACTCCAAACTCCTTCATTTATAAGTAGGATTTGCATTTGCATTTAAATAGCAGGTACTAAGCTTCTAGTACTAGCAGGTACCTAAACAGTTGTTAGGTTTTCCCGCGTTGTGGGATTTTTGAATAGCTCAGACACATAAGTGGGTTTTAGACAGTGCACATAGATATAAGTCTGCTTTTTGTTTTTCAATAACTAATTGTTTCATTCGCGCGGTTCAGCTCAAAGACTAATGGCGACTGACTGAGATTTGCTCAAATTAAAAAAAAAAATTGTATGCCAGACACATTGTTAGTATTTTATTGAAAACAAAAACATTACATCAAAGGATACATGATAGCTGATTGCCGGAAATGAAATCCAACTTGTTTTTCGTACGTGCGAACTGCGCATCCAGCAAAAGTACTCTTTACTTCGGGCTTACAGCAATATACGCAAAAAAAAAAGTCGACTTAATATGGAGTTGCAAACTTGTATCACATCTTAAATGAAGCCAAAATCCAAATTTGCATGCCCTGGCAACGATTATAATCGCGTGTAAGTGGTTCACTATCAAAATCTTGACGAAGTTGTTCGAACGCACGCACCCGAAAACACAAAATTGCGCGAGGTGGCCACATAAAAATCGCTGTAAAATCCAGTCGGGCAAAATCGGACACCCGATCTCTTCAGGGCAGTACTCACAGAAGACTAGTGAAAAATTTTCCCAAAGACGGAACTCTGGCAAGTATGGCCTTTTTTTGAAAGTCTATCGAAGTTCAAAAAGAGTGATAAAAACAGTGCTTCAAATGAGTGCCTACAAGCAAATCTATTTGTCCAATTTAATTAAGGTTTTCGGATTTCTTAGGTTCAAGCATTTACCTATCGGAAAAGTATAAAAGTTCGAAATGAACATGACAAATCGAACATGACAAAATTGATTTTTGCAACCTGCGTCGGCAGAACCAGCGAACCAGAACGTCGCGCAACGTCACACAACGCTACCATACCAGTCCGCAGCCACAGAATTGATCTGTTTGATGGACTCAAAAAACCATTACGGAGAATGCGTTTTAGCAGCAGAGATAATACAAAAATTAAACAAAAAACAACGGGTCAAAGCCTTCGGATTTGTTTAAAAAAAACATAAAATTTAGATAATTATTTGAGTCGATAGAACGATCTATGTATATAATTCAATGTTTAAAGATACGTTCATGTAAATTTTGACCGCGGTTGCGCCTCAAATGGTTCATACGCTGGGTCCAATTTTGGCATACTCTCTCCAACATATCGGCCGGTATCTCACGAATAAATTCTTCAATTCTTCCAGTGCGTCAACCATTGCGGGCTTGTCGCTATAGACATGACCCTTAACATATCCCAACAAAAAATAGTCTAAAGGCGTTAAATCGCACGATCTAGGCGGCAGAGGCGTAACAAAGGCCCAATTGCTGCGAACAGCGCCGAATCGATAATTCACGATCATCAACAACACTGGCGGATACAGCTGCAATATTTTCCTCTGTCCAATAATGTAAATTTGGAGCGTAATTTAGTCACAACATTCCAAATAGCCGCCTCAGAAGGTCGCCCAAACGGACCATAAAATGGAAGAAGTGCATGATGCACTTTCTTAACCGAGCAAGAATTTTGATAATAAAATTCAATAATCTGCAAGCGCTGTTCGTTTGTAGGTCGATTCATGGTTAAATTATAGACCAAACTGAACATGTTTAACAGTAACATGTTACCCGAAAACAGGTGAGCTGCCAAAAACAGTGTTGCCAAAAAGAAAGTTGCTAAAAAATCACCCTTTACAAATTTTTGTATTATTTGTCTTGCGGCTCTAATGGATATATCGAAAACCGAGTACCACAAATGTTTTGGCAACTGGATCAAGCACTAGCATAACTGAAGTGATGGTGATTATTTCGAAGGTGACAACATCAATTTTGAAGACTTAACTTGAACTTTTAATTTTAAATGTGAATTCTAGAAACTTTGTGATCATTATTTAATATTCGCGTGTTAAATATTCAAATACAATATTGAAATGGTTTTTTCCTTTTCGTTACTTAAAAATGTTAGTTTTGTCGTTTCCAACGTTCCTGCTGCTATACTTAAGCTAATAAGACACCCATATTGTTCGAAGGCAGAAAACCGTGATAGTGAAAGGATTTTCAGGGTCCCGCTTTGTTTTACATTTTCATAGTGTTTGCATGCAGTTTTAAATGGCAGCATAGATGATTCTGGCACTTACATATTTTTTTTTGGTTATATTTTTAGATGGCAGCACAGATGATTCTGGCGTTTTTATTGACTATACGTTAAAACCGTAAGTAAACCTATTTGAATTTACTCTTGTAAGAAGCACAAAGTTGACAAACATATTTTGTTGAGAATCTGCTAAGTGTTCCCCGCGGCTTTGCTCACGTCGGTTTCGTAATTAATTTCTTTTAAATATCTGAAAATTAATCAGCCCTGTTCCAGAATCCGAATCGGATTCGAATCGAAATGAAATCCGATTCCGATTTGAAAAGGTGTTCTGCAATTCGAGCGGAATTGTCACATTCGAAGTTTATTTCGAATCCGATTGTTAGCAAATTAAACAAACCTTCAGTCAGCTGTTTGGTTGAAATGTTCAAATGAAAAAGGCAATTGTAAAATTTTGTAAGATTTTTTATTTTATTAAATGAGTTCGGTTATTTTATTGGTAGTATTGCTTGAGAACGAGCAGTCCGCCGTTGAAAAAGTAAAGCGTAGAATTTTGCGAGACCACAGCAATCCGATGGAATTGCTAGATTCTTCGTAACTAGTACAAGTTATATCAGTTATGTTCAAAATTTCCTATTTAAGGTTTATTGCTCAGTGCCGCCTTAACAAAGCAGCATTCAACATGATCTTGACCGAAGTGAAACGTTTTCTTCGGCAATGCTCCATTCCGCCAGAATTGAAATTGGCAACGGCTTTGCGATTTCATGCCGAAGGAGGCTATCAACGATCGGTAGAAAAGGCAACCGCCTCTTCCATTTTGGAAAGTGTGTACTTCTTAAAAGGTCCACCGCCGGTCGTTAAAGCTTCTCTTCTATTATGCGCCAGCTTCCTTCTTACCTCACTTTTCCAATCAACCCAGGTCTATGATTGAGGAAATTTTACAAAATGAATTGATTTAATTTACTTGTCACCTTTTTCCACCCCGTTACACTTTTTGTTGGTGGTCCTTGCCCGTTCAGCGACTGGGTTAAATGCTTCCATTTATTTTCAAATTCGACTTTGTCGCCTTTGCAGAAACCTTTCGCGATGTCCGCATTCTCCTTCATAAAATCCAAGAGCATTTTGCTCTGGTCAGCAGTCTTATGCTTTCCCTTGATTAAAAATTAATTTATTATTTTTATTTAACACGATGTTTAATTTATTTCCTTACATTTTCGTTATTGGTTTTCATTTTGCTGCTTTCCGATTTCAATTCCACCAGATTTTTGTTTAACGGAATATTTTCGACAAAAATTTCCGATAATCGGAATGCAGAACACCAAATTTCCGATCCAAATTCGTTCGAACTTAATCGGATTTGAGAACAGGGTTGCATTGGAAAATATTTCCGATAATTGGAATGTAGAACACTGACGGTCGGAATCAAATCCATTTACGAAACCGATTCGGATTCTGGAACAGGGCTGAATATAAAAATACCAAAGTGAGTTATATTTATTCTGTACAATGGTTTCTTGTCCGATACGTATCAAATTTTTCCGGTAGATAGACTCGACTAAGTAGACAAAGCTGAGCAACCTATAATAAAAAAATACGTCTATCTGAAGATATACCTATACATATATAGCAGTTTCAGTTATGTGAATTTTCAGTTTATTTCTCCAACAAAAACAAAAACGATTAAGGCCCCGAAAACGATTATTTTTCTAGTCAATTTTATACAAACGTATTACGAAATGGCACCAAAAATATACAAATAAAAATAAAGATTTCTTTGGTCACAAAAAATTACACACCAGTAACACTGGAAATTTGAAACGAACTAGAACAACAACCCCGTTTTAGAAATGTATATGGAGGAAAACTACGTTCCTGATCAAGGTTGGGGCCTACTAGTAGGCCCCAAGGTTGCAATTTTGCAATAATATTAGTTAAATTCTGTGCATGTATTTCTACCGGCTCTCCCACTTTCACATCGCTTAATCGTTGATCAACACTATCAACACAACACTTTGATCTGAATCACGCCACCTAAATACCGTTAACTCAACATTTCGCACGCATCGCGTCGCACAGTGCTTCGAGAGTGGACAAAAATAAGAAAAAAAATTATCGCGGATTTTGACAAAAGTAGTATCATGTTAAAGGTAATTGTTTAATTAAGTTGGATCCGAAATACTTTCTCGAAAAATTGTTGAGATTAGGAGATATAGCTTTTCAAAGTCGGATATATTTTTACAAAAATTTATGAACGGGAAAAATGAAATTAGGTGCTTGTTTAAACAAAATTTTAGAAAATGTGTTGTTATAGATATGCTACTAATTTCTTTTAAAATTAAAACTACATTGATAGGAGCGAGACCACTGATCGGTTTTTTTGTTTAGCATAAATAATTTTTTTTGTACGAATTTTCAAAAATGAATGTTTTTTAACCAATGAAAATTAAAAATAACCAAATTTAGAAAGGCAATTTAAGGAGGTCAATACGTGTAAACGGTATATTTTTGAAATAGCGCATACGCCGGAAAAAGTTAAGAAAACAAATTTTTTTTTGGCGTGTTCAAAATGGCGGCGGTGGTGGGGGCCAACGTTGGGCCCAAATTCTAGTAGAAGTTGTGCCGGCGCCTCAAAAATCATCTGAAAATATATTGCTATTAGTTATTATGAGAAAATATATGTACCTTCTAAACGAACTAAAAAAAAAAAATATTTTCTCGAAAATACAAAAATACGCTCCAACCGAAAAAATTACCTTTTTTTTTCTTAATTTCCCGATTTTGGCGCCGCGGATTTCGCCAAAAACAATGAAATTTTTAGTTAATATAGTTTAGAAGTTCTATGTTTCAAAAAGTTGCTGCCCAAATTTTAGATCAGTGGGACTAAAACTTGCCGAGATATTCTACTTCCATAATCAAAAACCAGTGTTTCGAAATAATTCGGTTTAAACTTTGCGTTACCGATATCATGCGGAACGAATTGACCATCAATAAAGCGCTGCTGCAGGGGAACGGGTCATCAGAATTAAAAACCACTTGAGGGGGATATTCTTAAGACCCCCTGGAGTCTATTTCACACAAAAAAATTTGGAAAATTTTGTAAATTTACACGTAGGGGGTCACCCTTAAATCGAATGGCGTGAATTGGCGTAAATCCTTTTTATGGCCTTTTTTAGATGGACTTTCTTCTCTTAAGTCCGCAAAAAAAATTGTGCGTCTTTTTGCGCCTTTGGAAAATATTCAATTTTTTCGAAACTACTAATGTTGATTTTTTTACAGAAATCGCTTGAGTTAAAATTGCGACCAAAATGTAATAGGGGTACCGGTTAATTCGTGCGGTTTTCTAACAGATGGCGTAACTTGATTTTGTGAACAGTGATCCAAATATGTGTTGGAAAGCTGTTGTCATATAGTTTCAGAATCAGTATGTGTCATTTAGCTGAAGCGTAAACAACAATACTTGTTTTTCTATGAAAATGTCGAATTTTGTGCCGAATAAAGTGTTGTTGTGGGGAGTACTTCTTCATTACTTCAATATGAAGAAAAAGGCTGCCGAAAGTCATCGTATCATCGTACACTTCCATTTGGTGGAATTGTATGGTGTGCATGCTCTAGCTGAGCGTACGTGCCAGAAGTGGTTTGCACGGTTCAAAAGTGGCAATTTTGACTTGGAGGACGATGAACGGCCCGGACAGCCAAAAAAGTTTGAAGACCACGAATTGGAGACATTGCTCGACCAAGATCCATCCCAAACGCAAGAAAAACTTGCAAAATCACTTGGCGTCGCTCAACAAACCATTTCCGATCGTCTAAAAGCAATGGGAATGATCCGGAAGGTAGGCCATTGGGTGCCGTATGAATTGAAGCCAAGAGACGTCGAACGCCGATTTTTCACGTGTGAACAACTGCTTCAACGGCACAAAAGAAAAAGTTGTTTGCATCGAATTGTTACTGGCGATGAAAAGTGGGTCCATTACGATAATCCAAAACGTCGAGCAACGTATGGACACCCCGGCCATGCATCATCATCGACGGCCGTTCAGAATATTCATGGCCTGAAGGTTATGTTGTGTATTTGGTGGGACCAGCTGAGTGTGATCTATTTTGAGCTGTTGCAACCGAATGAAACGATTACAGGGGAAGTCTACCGACGACAATTGATGCGTTTGAGCCGAGCACTGCGCGAGAAATGGCCGGAATATGCACAAAGGCACGGCAACGTAATTTTGCAACATGACAATGCTCGGCCACATGTTGCACAGGTCGTCAAAACCTTCCTTGAAACGCTCAAATCGGATGTCCTACCCCACCCGCCGTATAGTCCAGACCTTGCGCCATCCGATTACTATCTCTTCCGATCAATGCAACATTTCATGGCTGACCAGCACTTTTCCAATTATGAAGAAGTCAAAAATTGGATCGATTCGTGGATAGCGGAAAAGCCGGCCGAATTTTTCAGGAAGGGTATTCTTTAATTGCCAGAAATATGGGAAAAAGTTATAGCTATAGCGCACGAATTAACCGGCACCCCTATTATAACCAAGTCAATGCCACGAACTATGAATTTTTTTTATAAAAATTGGTTTGGCACGCCTATTTAACCCATTATGAGCCATTTATTATGGAATTTGTTTGCTAAAATGTAATTAAACGCTAATATATTCTAAAAAAAAGGAGGAATGTCTAATTTTGAAGAAGGTCTAATTTTGAAGAATGTCTAATTTTGAAGAATAATTTTTATAATAGTCTCGCCGTTATAAATTGAGCTGCATTGCATATTCACCTGTCTCATCTCCATGTTAAGCTCTGCGGATATCAAATAAACCATATATGTAATACTTCTATATTGGCACTAAGCTCAAGGTACATTCGCCAACATCACAGTACAGCAATAGTGAAATATGAGCGAGAAAGCGTATAAACGAATGTACCTTGACGGCTGTAAAAAGTCAGGTGCGTTCAGGCGGGAAAAAAATTGACTGGAAAAAAATAAAAATTTGTCGAAATTAACTGAAATTTCTTCAACCGCCCCTGGAGCAGTTTGACAGTTGTTCATGTGTAGAAGTGCACATGTATACACGCATAGAAATACATTCGCAAAATTTCGTGTTTTCTGTCTCATCGCTTGTCTCCCTTTGATTTCCGAATGAAAACACATTGTGAAGATACGTTAGTGCCAATATAGAAGTATTACATATATGAAATAAACAAAAAATATGTCCTTTAAGCAACTTTACCGCCCTCTTTCCACCCTTTAAATTACGAATTTAGAAAAACGCTAAAATACGTCTTTTGTTATTGCTTTTATAGTATACATATACACAATTTTTAAACAATCCGACCAAAAAACAATGTCTGTCCATATAAGCTTCACCACCCCCTTTCCGCCCTTTCAAGGTCGACGTTTTCGAAATCGCTTCTTTTTAAGGGTTGACTTTCTAAAATACAACTTTTGACTAAATTTCATCATTATAGCTCCAGCGGTATGGGCTCGGTGATGATAAAATAATATATAAACATATATATTCGATTTTTGTAAACTATATATTTTTTTGGAAACAAACACAAATTCTGAAGTCAGCAGTCCCAAATGACTTAGACTGCAAATTTTCAGCGAATTTCACGTACTCCTTATATCAGCATAGCGTCATTGAGGGGAAAGCAATAAGCGGCCAGCGTGGCGTATAAAAAAGAGAAGGAATCCGAAAGCAGCAGAAAAGAGGACACGAGCAGTAAAAGCAAAAGGAGTAAAGGCGAAGAAAAGCAGAAACATCCAGACTAGCGGCTCAGCAGAAGGAAGCAGACACTTTGAAGCTTGATACCTATTGTATTTGCTTGTATTTGTATTGCTAAGTATTGTATTGTATTGTTTGTGCCATTACATTATAAGAATCGTAACATTGTAAGATGCAGGCGGCAGAGATTAGATCGATGACAGTCAGTGCTTTAAAGGAGAAATTAAGAGAGCTTAATTTGAATACAGATGGACGGAGAGAAGATCTTCAAAATAGGTTGTTGCAGTATTACGGGTTAGGTGGGAAATACAAAGTGATCAGAGTATGCAGAGGCAAGTACAAAGAGGCAGGAAGGACTGGAAGCGGTACGTTTCACGTTGTGTGCCATAGAAGATGGTGTTGCTTCCTTTTCGGGCAATGATTCCATTGACATCAATCAGTGAGTCAATGAGTTCGAAGATATTGCGGACACGGTAACATGGAATAACTTGCAAAAGTTTGTGTATGCTAAGCAGCTGTTAAGTGGTACGGCAAAATTGTTTGTGAGAGGGTTGGTGGGCTTACGAAATTGGACGGCATTGAAAAGAAACAATGTGCATCAGAGGTGCACCGTATACTTAGAAATCGGCATAAACAAACGAAAGAGAGTTTTCAGGAATAATACGTACTCATTAAGATAGGAAAGCCTATTGCCCTAGACGAACCGAGCGTCATCGAATATTTTATTCAATAAAGCAATGCTTTATCAGGCTAAAACTGTGCGTGAGTTAAAAGAACAAATAAAAATATATGAACAAATTAGAGGTCATTCCTTATCGACAAATAAAGGAAGCACCGGCATAAATGCAATGTAGCGAACCCTTGTGAAAAAATAAATAAGTATGCTATTACATAGATGTTTGGCTCCTGAATGTAACGAACAGAAAATTTTGCCTGGGAAACGCCCACAAAAGGAGTGGCTTGAGGTCAAAAGTTATCAAAATAACTCAATCAATTCTCAATCGATTTACACGGTATGGGTGTCAAATGAAAGGCCTTTCTTTTGGTATGCAACATTAGATATCCCACACCCACTACAAAAGTGACACAACTCAAAATTTTTAATTTTGCAGGAAACACAAAAAGCTGAATAAACATTTTTTTTAAATAACCTATAGACCGTTTAGTAGAAAATCCCTACAGATTATGCTTTATGAGAAGTTACAAAGATATTTTTTTATTTTACATTAGAAAATCCAAAATTTTGAGTTGTGACTTTTTTGATGATATTTTAATTCAATAATTACCGAAATATTTTAAGTTATGTCACTTTTGCTGAATTTAATAATTATAAATTACAATTAAAAAGTTCAAAGACAAATTTTAAAAATTCGAAATTAATTTTTTTATTTGAAAATATATAAACAAAAATGTATTTCGTCAAAAGTGTCACAATTTGAATTAGGACTCTTTTGCATTGAGCTGCAGCGTCAAATAGCATTAAACTTCTCGACATGAAGAGAGACCTAACTGTATTTTGGCCAGCTAACAACAACAAAATATACTGAGCTTTTGCGTATTGGTAGATAGATGCATTGTGGACAGTATTAACACATAAACCCGAAAATTAAAAATGTTGAGTTGTGTCACTTTTGAAGTGGGCGCGCGATATGTAAGTAATATCACAGAACAAACAGTATACAGAATGCGCATCTGGTGTAAAGAAAATTGTCTTTGCGGGTTCCAGCGGTACGACCCGTTTATGGACGCGCGGGGAAGCAGTAAAGGAGATACTCGCACAGAGCGTGAGAGCGCAAAATCAAATTTACGGAGAGCAAACATAAAAGTATTGATCGCATGCCGGTGTATGAGACAGTGATGCATCACACACTGTGGTTGTTGTTGTTGGACAACAAAGCTACATGCATGTTGGTGGGGGCTCGTGCTTGCTCTCCGCTTGCTTTTTAAGGAAACGGTGACCAGCGCGATGACATATGAGGCGACATGGATTGGAGGCACTCGGTATGCACTTGCATGGATACGCCAAATCCAGCCGGACAGCGACATTTCGATCCAGGCCATAAGCTCTGAGACACCGGGCAGGCCACGGGTTGTCTCCTCTAAAGTTGTTTGCTGGACATGTGGCAAGCAGGGTCACATAGCACGAGACTGCCGCCAACGAAAGAGGCGTTCCCGTTCTCGATCGCAATCACCTGAAGCGAGGAATACTGACAATCTAGGCTCAGCCAACAAGCGCAGGGCTGAGGATGACGAGCCGTTAAACTAAAACGGGTCAGCCCAAAGGGGCGTGAGCTAATCCCCACAACCTGCTGCCCCACCGTCCTTGTCTCGCAGTTGAAACGACAACTCAGCAGCTTGACGATTGAAGGAAAGATAGATGGAAAGTTGTTCGTGTTGACACTGGATACTGGGGCGTCATATTCGATCATAAAAAGGAAGCTTCTGAAGAACTGGGAACCATTGCATGGCATACAGCTGAGGACTGCGACTGGCGAGCGTGCGCCGGTAAAAGGGAAAGTAACAAAAACAATTGCTATCGGCACCAGCAGCCTGGAACATGAGTTCATCGTCGCGGATATAATGGACGACGTGATTATCGGCGTGGATTTCATGATTAGGCACGGTTTTACGCTGGACCTGAAAGAAAATGTGCTGAGGTATGCCAACGTTGAATTCCCCCTGCACACCGGCTATGAGCGAAGCGTGGCGGTAAGGAAAGTTGTCTCGTGTCAACACCAGAAGATACCAGCGAATTCCGAGGCGATTGTGTGGGTAAAGGTGGACGAGGACGTTGGGACAAGTCGGCTGTGGGTTGTAGAAGCGCCAAAACAAGGATACGACAACATAATTATCGCACGTACATTAGTGGAACCCAAAAATGGCAAAATACCAGTCAGGATGCTCAACCCACTGAACACACCCAGATATGTCGGAAAAGATGCGGTCATTGGCGAGTGTAGAGAGGCTGAAGCAGTTGTCAATTGCGAAAGCAGTCCACTCGGAGGAGGTAGGAAACGCGGTTCTAACATGGACGCCATACCGCAGGAGAACCAGTGGAGCAGCGAATTGACAGCCGAACAGAAACAGAAGACGCGGTCACTCCTACAGCACTATGGGTCAATATTTGCAGCAGAAGCGGGCGGAAGAACAGCCATAGTGAAGCACAACATCGACACCGGAAGTGCGAAACCGATCCGCCAACCGTCAAGACGAGTTCCTCTGGCCAAGAGGGAAGAGGTCGCAACTTTAATCGAAAACATTGGTAAAGAAAAGGTCATAGAGCCTTCGTCAGGACCTTGGTGTTCGCCGGTCGTGCTAGTCAAGAAAAAGGATGGCAGTACCCGTTTTTGTGAGGACTATCGGAAGCTCAATGACGTAACCAAAAAGGACAGTTATCCATTACCTCGAATCGATGACACCCTGGACACACTGTCAGGCACACAGTGGTTTTCCACGCTCGACTTACGCAGCGGCTATTGGCAGGTAGAGCTTGCAGACAAGGACAAGGAGAAAACGGCTTTCAGTGTTGGCGATGGTTTGTGGCAGTTCACCGTCATGCCGTTTGGACTCTGCAACGCACCAGCGACATTCGAGCGGCTAATGGAACGTGTGCTAAAAGGGCTACATTGGCGGACGTGTCTGGTCTACCTGGACGACATAATCGTGATGGGTAAAAGCTTTGACGACCACCTGGGAAAGCTGAAGGAAGTATTCGAGCGAATACAAAAAGCCGGGCTTAAACTCAACCCAAAGAAGTGCTCGCTGTTTCAAAAGGAGGTCAAGTATCTGGGTCACACGGTTTCCGCCCGCGGAGTACATACGGATGAAGTCAAAATCACAGCGGTGAAAGAGTGGCCCCGACCACGCAATCTACACGAACTCCGCAGTTTCCTGGGCTTGTGCACATACTACCGAAGATTCGTTCCTGGATTTGCGAACATAGCTGGCAGCTTGCACAAACTGACGAAAAAGAATCAAGCCTTCGCGTGGGGCGAAGAGCTGGAGCAGCCTTTTGCACGACTGAAGGAAAAACTGTGCACTGCTCCAATTCTGGCCTTCCCCGTGCCTGGAGAGATGTTTGTGCTGGATACAGATGCTAGATAATAAATGGTCAAGAACAAGTGATAGCATACTGCAGCAAAATTTTGTCGAAACCTGAACGCAACTACTGCGTGACGCGAAGAGAGTTTCTGGCAGTATTGGAATGCGTGAAACACTTCCACAAATAAGTACCTGTATGGGCAAAAGTTTCGCCTGCGCACAGATCATGCTGCATTGAAATGGTTACTGAACATTAGAGATCCTGAGGGCCAATTGGCGCGGTGGATCGAGCGGCTGCAGAGCTACGACTACACTATAGAGCATCGCAAGGGAACCAGTCATGGAAATGCCGATGCCTTGTCACGCCGTCCATGTAAAACCGAATGCATGTATTGTTCGCGAGCCGAAAGCAAAGAGCAAATAGTGGACGTTCGATTGCTAAGCGTTATGCCAGAGGAAGAGTGGTCTGCGGAGAGCATACAAAATGACCAGCGCGAGGATACGGATCTTAAAATAATCATTGAAGGCAAGGAGCAAGGCGCTCGTCCCGACTGTCAGGAGATGGCCGGTGAAAGCCCGATCGCGAAAGCTTACTGGGCACAGTGGCAAAGTCTGCGGCTGTCTGATGCCTGCCTATACCGCGAGTGAGAGAGTGAGGATGGCCGGACCAGCAATTCCCTAATGGTAGTCCCGAAATGCAGGATCCACGAGGTGATCGAGGCATACCATAACGACTCAAGCGGAGGGCACCTAGGCATCACAGAAACTACCGCCAAAATAAAAAGACGATTCTACTGGGTAGGATGCCAGGAGTCTGTCGCCGATTGGATTAAGAGCTGGGTGGCCAGATTTGGAGTTCCGCTGGAGTTGCATTCGGATTAAGGCCGGAATTTCGAGTCTCTGGTATTGAAGGAAGTGTGTGAGCTACGAGGAATAAGGAAAACTCGCACCTGTCCTTTGCATCCCAGTCCGACGGCATGGTGGAACGATTCAATCGGACGCTGGAAGAATATCTGCGGAAGGAAGTAGGCAGGAATCAAAAGGATTGGGACACGCATATTCCGCTGTTCTTGATGGCGTATAGGTCGGTCCCGCACGATACGACATCACTCACTCCAGCCCGAGCAGTGTTCGGCACGGAGCTGAGGTTGCTGAAGAAGGCGCTAAGACTGATTACGCACTCAATAAGCGGTCGGAGCTGGAGGAAATCCACCAGTTTATAAGGGACTGTATCCAACTGGTCAGCGATAAGATGAAAGCCATATATGATCTACGGGCTAACACAGCGGGGTTCCAAGAAGGCGATCTGGTAATGCTTTACAACCCGCAGCGGAGGAAAGGTTTGTCTCCAAAACTTCAAACGTCATGGGAAGGACCGTACAAGGTCGTGACCAGGATTAATGACGTGGTGTACGGGGTTCAACGCTGCTGCAACAGAAGCGCCAGGTTGAAAGTAGTCCATTTGGAGCGCCTGGCGTGTTACTCCGGCGGAGCCTCGGCACTTGTTCGGGACGAACAATTCTAAGTGGTAGGCAGTGCTACGAAAAGGCACTCTGTGCTATGCCGTACTTTACTATGCCTGAATGCTTTTCCAAGCATACTTTTAGGCATGCACTTTGGAGTACGGCCAGTTGGCTGTTATTCCGATATGGCAAGGATGATTCGCGAAAGGTGATGGACTTTGCTAGAACAATCGAGATAGAGACCACAACTAGAATGCGCAAGAAACTTCGGCGCGATAAGAAAACCAGTATAAAAGCAGCAGTGTGCAGCGCAGAGGGTGGAGTCTTAGCTGAGCAAGCAAAGTAGAAACACGTGTAGATACAAGCAAAGTGTAAATCTGTAAATAAAGTGATTGTTGATTTTTGACTGCGTTTGCGCTGAATTGAATGAAGTTGTTTTATTTTCAAGCACAATCAAAACGAACCTTGGAAAACTTATATTCGTAACAATATTTTGGTCCTGAAAGTTAAAAATAAAAAAAGTTAAAAGGAGACAATTTTCCTCTTTCATTTGATATCCATGTCTTCATCATTGCACAACCGCAAATATTTGAAAAATATTTGAAATGTGTATGTCCTTAAAATTTTAAAGTCCTTTAAAAAGGTTTTTGGGTCATAAAATGAAAAACTGACTATGCCAGGATACTATAAATTACCTCTAGTTTCACGTCTATATCAACATTTGGATGGGTCTCGGTGTAATAAATGAAAACTTGGTGTTTTCACTCCGTGCATCATAACTTTGTCATTTTTCTTTCAATTCTATTGATGTTAGGCTTAATATTTGCTCAAATAATATATCTTTCATCTTAGATTTTAAAACCAGAGACCATTTATTTTATCTATAAAAAAACGATTCAAAAATGTATAATTTTTGAAAATGGTCAAAAAATTCACTTTTTTACAAGTTTCATCGTCAGTAACTTCCCCAAATCTTTGGATTTGGACAATCTATACATCGTTGGAAAGGACAGTTAATTACCTTCTGAATGACGGGCTCCTTGTGTTAGCTCCTGAAATAAGAGGGAAAAACGTGTTTTTCGAAGATTTTTTGAAAACGCTTCTTAAGAAAAGGAGCACGCGATGAACCCATTTTTTGTCGAGTAGTGTTATAGTTTCTGTGGGAAAATAATGTCTTAACATATTCAAAATTAATATTTATCCATTGTATTCATGGTTATATCCGTGTTTTGGTGTCAATTCAATTCCACTGTTGAAATGAAGGAAGTATTTGTGAATGAATGATAACACTGTGCAAGTCCAAAATTTAGACATGGGGTGGACCTACTGGGTGAGTTTCCTATAGGTATACTAAGTTGAGATCCACCAGATCCTGGTGGTGGTATATGAGTGTTAAATAGAATTAAATGACACTCATACGCCACGTTGCGGTGCGCTCAAAAATGCACATATCGCAATTACACAGTTTAAATGTATTTTTTTTGGATTGGTGTCTTCAGCAAATTTGTTGGTCGTTAAAATATCTACAAACTTGCCGAAGACAGTAAAGCGATAATCGGAGCGATTTATGACCTATTTAAGCGACAAATTTGACGAAAATTACCAAACTTCAAAGTCGGATTTCTCATAAACTAGAGCCAATCTTACCAAACGGCTGGTGGATCTCAACTTAGTATACCTATAGGAAACTCACCCAGTAGATCCCCCCCATGTCTAAATTTTTGAGGGCAAATTTCACGCACAGTGTAATTGCTATGCTATATTTTTCCCGGCCTCGATAGTCCAGCGGGTAGCGCGCTGGCTTCTCATACCGAGACCCCAGGTTCGATTCCTGGCTCGGGCTGGTAAAACGCTCATCTACTTCTATCGCTATGCACATAAAGCAGATGGCAAAACCTCAAAGTGTGAATGAAAAATTGCCAATCGCCGTTCAGATTCGGCGTTAAACTGTAGGTCCCCTCCCTTTCCCCATCCGCATGAAATGTGTGCTGTAACATATGTTGGAAAAAAAACAGTGTTGCATGCACATTTCAAAACGGGTGAAATATATTGTTACGAAAATCCAAGTTCGGTTTGATTGTGCTTGAAAATAAAACTACTTCAGTTACTCAGCGCAAACGCAGTTAAACATCAACAATCACTTTATTTACAATTTTACACTTGTTACTACTTTACTACTACTATTGCATGTTTCCCCTTTACTTGCTCAACACAGACTCGACTCGTTGCGCCGCGCAGCGCTGCTTATATACCAGTTTTCTTATCGCGCCGAAGTTTCTTGCAACTTCCAATTGGAACACGCTCGACCATTCTCGCACAGTTCGCGAACCATCCTTGCCATATCGGAATAACACCAAGCGAATTATACCAAATTCGCCGTACTTGAAAGTGCATGCCTAAAAGTATGCTTGGGAAAAGCGTTCGTGCATAGACAAGCATTCAGCACATTGCTTCTTCGCAACACTGCCCACCACTTAGACTTGTTCGTCCCGAACAAGTACCGAGGCTCCGCCGGAGTAAGACGCCAAGCGCTCCAAATGGACTACTTTCAGCCTAGCGTTTCTGTTGCAGCAGCGTTGAACTCTGTACACCACGTCATTAATCTTTGTCACGACTTTGTACGGTCCTTCCCATGATGTTTGAACTTTTGGAGACAAACCTTCCCTCCACTGCGGGTTGTTGAGCATTACCAGATCGCCTTCCTTAAACCCTTCTGAGTTAGCCCGTAGACCATAGCTGGCGTTTAACCTGTTTCCGACTAGTTGAGTGCGGCTCCGCGATCTTTTCATCGGCCCTTTCGCAGCCGAACACCGATCACAGCCTCTTATCCACTCGGCGACAGACCCCTGGCATCCCACCCAATAGAACCGTCTTCTTATCTTGGCGACAGTTTTTGCGATGCCTAGGTGCCCTCCACTGGAGTCGTTATGGTTTGCTTTGATGACATCGTCGATCCGACCTTTCGGGACCACTATTAGGGATTTTCTGGTCCTGCTATCCCTGCTCTCCCACTCGCGGTATAGGCAGCCGTCTTTAAGACGTAGACTTTGCCACTGCGCCCAGTAAGCCTTCGCGATCGGGCTCTTACCAGCCTTCTCCTGCCAGTCCGGCCGTACTCCCTGCGCTTTGCCTTTGATGATCTTTGCGAGATCCGTATCCTCGCGCTGGTCCTTCTGTAGCCTTCCCGCAGGCCAATCCTCCTCTTGTAGAACTCTTACCGACCGAACATCCACAATTTGTCCCTTGTTTTCGGCTTGCGAATCATGCCTGCGCTCGGTTTTGCAAGAATGATGTGGCAGAGCGTCAGCACATCTTGGCGACGTCTGTTGTCCGGAACGCTTCTCCCGCAGATGGCAGTCTCGTGATATGTGGCCTTGCTTGCCACATCGCCAGCAACTGACTCTAGATGAAACAGCCCGCGGCCTCGCTGGTGCCTCTGAGCTCACTGTCCGGCTTTGCGTGACACGTCCAGATTGGGCTCGACGCCTTTCCGCAGATGAATTTTGAACACTTCCCCTCCAGGCCGCCTCATAGGTCAACGCGCTTGTCACCGTCTCACGGAATGTCGGCTTCATCATCATCAATGTACTGCGACGTGTCTCCGGGTCATGAAGACCTTCAATAAACGCCTTAATCTTCATCCTCTCGAGATAATCAGCGCCGAAATTCGCGTAGCACAACTGTACGAGCCGCTCAATGTCTGCTGCATATGTCTGCAGCGCCTCGCTGGCTCTTTGCCTGCGGTTCTTCAGCTCACAGTAGTACAGCGTTTCGTTGTGCTCGTCACTGTATTTGGCCGCCAGCGCCTTTATGACAGTCTCGTAATCACCTGCAAAACCTTCCGGAACTGTCTTTATTACCTCAGCTGCAGGACCTCTTAGAGCCAGTATCAGTCTCCGACCTTTCCTAACATCGGTCCACTGACTCTCCAAAGCAGCCATATCGAATTGTAGTTTGAATGTGTCGAACGACGTAGTACCATCATAAGTAGGCACTTCTTTGGCAAAACTTTCCTCAACTGGCTGCACCCTTGCTCGTAGCTGTACCTCTCTAAGTCGTTCGTCGATCTTTCTGTGCATCGAATCTTCCAGACTGTCAACTCGTTTGTTTAAGGACTCATCCAGGTCGTCGACTCGTTTGTCCAAGTGTTCCACTTGAGCTCCCAGGTGCTCCACCTTCACATTTAGCTTGTTGGAGATTTCTTCCACTTTCTGCTCCAAACGCGCAGAATTTTCCTGCAGCTTGGTGGACAGCTCGCAATTTGCGCTTTCGAGTTTCGCTGATACTTGCGCCGATATTTCATGGGTCGCCGCTTCCATGCGCGCCGAAATTTCCTGATTGGTAATTTCCAGTTTCGCTGCCATTTGCACCGAAAGTTCCTGAGTCGTGGTTTCCAGTTTCGCTGCCATTTGCGCCGAAAGTTCCTGATTCGTGGTTTCCAGTTTCGCTGCCATTTGCGCCGACATTTCGCGATTTTCACGACTGACATTCTCAATTTTCGCAGAAGTTTCCTGCAACATGCCTCTCATTGCAACCATAAGCTGGCTCATGTCCATGGCTTGTGGTGGCGCAGCCGCTGCAGCCGTACTTTGCAGTGACGCAGCACCAGCAGGCGATTCCTCCACCTTGGCCGACGCCTCTTGCTCCTTCGTTCCGAACTCGTGTGCAGCCCAATCGATGCCTCGTGATTCACACGCCTCTCGCAAGCGCAGCTGCAACTCCACCTTTCCGCCAGCAGTCGGCAAATTCCAGGCGGCCAGCTCCTTCTTCAGCTGGTCCACCTTCAGCAGCTCGAATTTAACCATGTTGCGTTTTATAAATTCTGTCGTTGTTTACTTTCAGTAACACAATCCCACTTCTGACACCAAATGTTACGAAAATCCAAGTTCGGTTTGATTGTGCTTGAAAATAAAACTACTTCAGTTACTCAGCGCAAACGCAGTTAAACATCAACAATCACTTTATTTTCAATTTTACACTTGTTACTACTTTACTACTACTATTGCATGTTTCCCCTTTACTTGCTCAACACAGACTCGACTCGTTGCGCCGCGCAGCGCTGCTTATATACCAGTTTTCTTATCGCGCCGAAGTTTCTTGCAACTTCCAATTGGAACACGCTCGACCATTCTCGCACAGTTCGCGAACCATCCTTGCCATATCGGAATAACACCAAGCGAATTATACCAAATTCGCCGTACTTGAAAGTGCATGCCTAAAAGTATGCTTGGGAAAAGCGTTCGTGCATAGACAAGCATTCAGCACATTGCTTCTTCGCAACAATATGTTGTATCACAATGGGCCTTTCAGGGCTCCGAGTGTGTCTCTTATAGAGGCAGCCACCATAACCTAACCTAACCTATTGCTATTTGAGGATGAGGTGGACATTGTTTTTGAACTTCGATGCTGGAGTTAAATCAGAGAAGACGATTTCTCTAAAAAATAGTCTAAACAATAACAATAGTCTAAACAAAACCTATGCTTTAGAGCAACAAAATTAAGATATTAGTTCGTTCGTGCAAAAGGTAATAATAACGGTGCTGCAAATTATCTTTTGGACCCTGAACAAAACGAAGCTTTAGTTAATAGGTCTGTTTGGGAACTTTTCCAGTAAAAATTATCCAGTAAAAAATATCAGGAGAGTAAACTTACGCTCCCAAAAATGAAACTATCCAAAAAAGGAAACAAACAGGAATTTGTAAGAATTTGCAAGTTTTACTGGCTAAAATTTAGTGGACAAAATTTATCCAGTAAAAACTTGCAAGTTCACACGAAATGAATTGTCACTTTACGCTCTCAGTTTCTCTCTCGTTGCAAGAGATTTGGCGTACACAAACAGGATCCAGTAAAAATTTGTACAAATTCGTACAAATTATCCGTACCCAAACAGACTTACATGTTGAGCATGTTCGGCTTGAACGGAAAGTTTTTCTTTGCGATAGATGAAACAAAATGGTCAGTAGAAGATATTTTTTGTTATTTATAGCCAACCACACCCACTGTTATGTAAGAATTGGACATCTTTTCGACTTCAAAGCAGAACTGTCAACAGTGCGAGCAAAATAATAATAGAAATAATAATAGATATAATAATAGATATATCACAACACGATTTGTAAATATGTGTCCAATGTAAAATCTCAATTTGTTTGAGTCATGACGCTGCATTATATCGTTGCAACAGCTGGATTAGTCAAGCAGTTCCGTAAGCAACGTATTTTACATTTATATATTTTTTGATATTCTTGCTTTACTGTCGTATTTTTTGAATTTAAAAATTAATTCATGGAAGTTGAAACTCGCTATTTATTTAATTATTCAAGAATATTTTTACCGTTGTACCTAGTTTCTGCTTTACAATTGCCCACACATTTTCTATAGGGGTGGCATCAGGCGACTGTGAGGGCCAATCTAACACTTCTACCCCATTTTGCTGTTTCCACTCAGCACACATTCGGCTGTGATGTTTGTGGTCGTTGTCTTCTTGTATAATCCAAGAGAGTCCTCTTCTCCCGAACATCTTCGCAGCTGATGGTAATAAAGCGAAAAGTCGCCCAAATCCTTTTTCTGAGAAGCAGCCCCAAACATGGACCTTTACTGGGTCTTTAACAGTTCGTTGGAGCAATCGGTTGATGGCAGCACACTAAGATCGATTTATGCTACTATTTGCCCAAAATTGGGATTCATCCGTGAATATTACATTATTCCAATTCCGATCTGAATTGGCATAAGCCCAGGCAAGCCGTTTTTGAACGTGTGATGATGAAAGCAACAGTTTTTTCGAAGAGCTCCGGTATTTAACGTCGTTAGTTCTTAAACGTCCTCAAATCGTCTCTTTTGATATTTGAACACCACTTTTCTCTAAAACTGCTTTAGCTTTACGCAACGATAAGCCCGGCTTCGTCGGAAACAAATCAATGATTTTCTTGTCCTGTTTTGGGGAGGTCTTTTTTTCAAGGCCCCGCCCAGCCAAATCGTCAACATTTTTTGCTTCCATATACCGATTCGTCCAACTCGTTACGAATGGCTTCGACTTCTTCATATATTTTGCTAAAGCTAAACGTGACATTTACGGTCCTCTAGGGTGTAGACAAAGGAATACGGCTTCAAGTCGCTTCTCTCACGCGGAGCTCATCTTGTTAAAACACCCTGTACTTTGTAATTGTTTCACGGGACTGACAATTTTTGCAGTGCGTATTACAAAAATGATGAGGCTGCTTAGGTGCATTCAAACTTTTCTGATAACGGTACTCTAAGTGAAAATTTGGTCGATCACGCTTCTACTGGACAGACTGTACGTCTGTGAGACCCTGGAACAAAATTATTCGCGTTTGAAAAATGTTGTGAATTACGTTTTAATTTTTAATTAAAATCAGTTAAGCAACATATTAAATTATTTATTAAAATATGAAAACCACAGGAAAATTAACATTTTTAATTTAAATTTCATTTAAGAAGTCAACATTTCTTAATTTATGCATATAAACTAACACATTTGGAAAATTAGATCCATTATAATAGTAACATAAAGTACGTACTTCTATGTTCCTGTTTTTATATATTCAGTCATCGAAAAACATAAATAAAAATAAATATTCTCAATAAAAACAAAACTTAAACAAAATTGCAAGACCTAAACTTGCAGTTTTTCACGACAGTCAAAATACAGTTTGTGTGAGCATTCCAGGCAAATAAGAGCTTCTTCCAGTGTCTCGATCGCAGTTGAGATAAAGGCATATCATCTTTAGGTGATAATTCTTGCTCATCAGGCAAATTCGAAGATAGATTAGATTCGAGAGGAGCATTTTCGTTATTTTTAACTTCATTCGTCTCTTCGCATTCTGAGTCGGGCTCGCAACTTTCGTTTAACACGTGTTCAATTCCTACATCGGCCTCAACATCGCTGCATTCATCGTTCGGTATATTTTCGTCGTCTGAAAAATCTTCTTCCAACCACCGCTGTATATTTGCGTCATTTAAAGCCATTATCAACTAAAACAATAAAAAAATACGAATTTAAAAAAGTCACGTAACCGCCTAACAGGGGTCTCCTAGACTCCTAGCAACAGTTTTTTACTCACTAGAGACAAACGCGATCACATCCGACTGCGACAAGCGGTTGCGCGGCACTGAGCGGCGCAAGGAAAAGGTATAAGAACTAACACGTTTATACGAAGCTCGGGCGTAAAAATATTCACGCTTAAAAATTCCTGGGGGTCTGTGAGACGTATGCTAGGTGGTTAAGGGTTAACAACAGTCCACGACTATCCTCTTTTTTATGAAAGTGAAATAATTCCAATTTAATTGGTCTGGCAAGACCATGGAAGGTTCAACTATGAGGTTTCAAGTAAATATTAACCCTTTCGCTATTTTGTTGCCATATGGCAACATGCTACTTTGTGGACGTCTGCATCCTCTATGGTTGCAAGAATACATTTTTTTGTTGGTCTTTAGAATAGTTCGAAGTTTTAGGAAAACTACGACATTAATAAACTGAATATTTAAGTTTAAGGAAGAGAAGTATACACGTTTTTTAATGGTATATCTTGACATAGTAAAGGACGAAGAAGCAGGAAAAATTTGAGAACTTTTTAATTTGACGTTTTCTTTCAATTTAGATGCTTTTTTTTAATTTTGGCTGAAGTAAATGAAGAAATATTCAAATTTTCGTTATGCGTAAAAGTTTTATGTTTAGTAATTATTACAGCCACAACGATGTGGTTGCTCTCATAGAAAAATACTCTAAAATACAGGGTCCGAGTATACAAATTAAAAAATTTCTTATGGAATGTTGCTAATATAACCACATAGAAGCCTAAGACGTAAAATTTAAAATTTTAACTTTCTCCAGTAAAAACCTGTAGCGAAAGGTTTTATATAATTTAAATAATAAATTTTCCATAATTTGATATTGTTACATTAAATTGAATAAATGAATTTATCCGCCAAGGGGATCTATCCCCCTGATCTCCCTAGGGACGCCACTGATGTGATATTTATGTGCACGCTGCACATATTCACCAATAATGAAAAGCTCAGTATATGAATTTTGTTTCAAAAAACAAAAAACAGTTAGGGGTCTCTTCTTGTTTCGATCGACAGTAAGCTGGAATACACAATAGTGACTTAATTTTAGTTGTGTCGAGAAGTGTGATGCTATTTCATCGCTGCTGCTCATGCAAAATAGTCCTAATTCAAATTTTGACACTTTCGACGAAATAAATCGTTATTGGAGTTGATTTTAAGTAAAGTTGTGCCATTTTTAGGGCAGCCGCCGTAGCTCAGCTGGCTAGTGCGTTGGGCCGCGAGTCAAGTGCGACTCTCGAACCCAAGACTCCGTTGCTGCTAACACCGAAAAAAGAAAAACAACAATTTTTCTTTCAGCGGCTGTCCTCTCAGCGGGAAATGGCAAACCTCTGAGAGTAAAAGTGCCTATGAAAAATTGGGAGCTCGCCGTTCGGAATCCTTTTCAACCTTCTAAAAATTCGCACGCACAACACGGAAGGTTGTGGGTAGCTAGGCCTTAGTCGCGGTATCGGGCTGTCGTGCCAGTCAATTATTAATTAATTATGTGACAATTTTAGTCTATATTTTTGAATAAAATAGAATTATTTTCGTATTGTAACGATGCGGCACTCTGTCGCTGTGCTATGCATGAATGCTTTTACGGGCATACTTTTAGGCACGCACCTTAGAGTACGGCAGACTTGCTATAATTTCGATATGGCAAGGATGGCTCGTCATGGTAATGTGCCATTGGAATGTGCAAGAACAATCGGCACGATAAGCAGACAAGTATAAAAGGCAGACGGCAGCAGCGCAGAGGGTCGAGTCTGATTTGAGCAAGTAAAGGGGAAACGTAATAGTCCAATAAGTAGTAGCAAGTGTAAAGATAAGCAAAGTGTAAATTTGTAAATAAAGTGATTGCTGGTTTTTGACTGCGTTTGCGCTGAATAATTGAAGTGGTTTTATTTTCAAGCACAATTCAGAGAGACGAGATAAGCCTATAGAGAACTCATTTTCGTAACAGTATTTTCAAACATTTTCTTTCAAATTTTTAATTGTCGTTTATAATTTTTAAATTTAGCAAAAGTGTCACAACTTGAAAAAAGAATCAGCAAAAGTGACATAACTTAAAATAATTCGGTAGTTATTGAATGAAAATATCACCAAAAAGTCGTAACTAAAAATTTTGGATTTTCTAGTGTAAAATAAAAAATAACTTTTTTAACTTATCCTAGAGCATAATATCTAAGAATTATCTACTAAGTGATTTATACGTTATTAAAAAAAAATTGTATTCAGCTCAAAACCAGTTTTTTGCGTTGTCTGATAAATTACGAATTTTAAGTTGTGTCACTTTTGAAGTGGGTGTGTGATGTGTGTATATTTCAGTTGACTTTTATTTGTCAAGAAAGTAAGATGGCACGCATATTAGTTGCAACACTTATAATTAATGAAATTTTGGAGTGCGAAGAATAGAAAGGAGAAATAAATAGAAACGAATTTGGGTAAAGGATTGGCGAAAAGGAAATCCAAGATTTTCACATCTCATATGCGGCGTTTTTTTTAATTTTTACTTTTATACTCGCTTTTAATTTTCCAATGTTTTGGGTGGTTGCGATATAATTCGAAAAACTCCACATCTTCATAGTTCGCGACGCCTCCATCCCAAATTTATAATGCACATATAAAATGAATATTTCATGGAAAGTTCTCATTCTATTTGGTACATGAAATTAAAAAAAGACCCACTAGCCAATATATCTAAACAAGGTGTTGATGTAACGAAAATGTAACCTGGTTGGCCACAGACATTTTAAAAAGCGTATACACGCATAGAGCCGCCGTAGCTCAGCTGGCTAGTGCGTTGGGCCGCGAGTCAAATGCGACACTCGAACCCAGGTTCAAGACTCCGTTGCTGCTAACACCGAAAAAAGAAAAACAACAATTTTTCTTTCGGCGGCTGTCCTCTCAGCAGGAAATGGCAAACCTCTGAGAGTAAAATTGCCTATGAAAAAGCTCCCAAATCGCCGTTCGGAATCGGCATAAAACTGTAGGTCCCTTCCAACCTTGTAAAAATTCGCACGCACAACACGGAAGGTTGCGGGTTGCTAGGCCTTAGTCGCGGTATCGGGCTGTCGTGCCAGTCAATTATTATTTAAATTAAAATTATACACGCATAGAAATACATTCAAAAAATTTCGTGTTTTCTGTCTCGTCGCTTGTCTCCCTTTGATTTCCGAATGAAAACACATTGTGAAGATAGGTTGCTGCCAATATATAGAAGTATTACATATATGATTATAATAAACATATACGCGAAATATAGCCCATGACACCCGCCTGATACGCAATAAAATATATTGGTGAATTAATACAAATGAAAGAATGAAATAAATTGAAATTAAAGCGTCGTTTCTTTTTCCCAATAAGTCGCCGCAAAAAACGAATGTCATAAGTTCCATTGAATTTAATAGCACATACGACAATCGTTTTGTCAGACAACGAATAGTCAATGCCGGAAATTAAATTAGTCATCATGTGGTCAATGACGATATTTTTTATATTTTACTATTTTATATTTTACTACTTTTATGTTTTTTACTATTATTTTAGTTTGTTGCAATGGGTGTTGACTCCTATTGATTAAGTTACATAAAAATTATTGCATAATACTGTCTACTATCAGCAATCTTTCCACATGATGCCCATTTCGACTGCATTTGTCGGAGTTTCCGTCAACTCCGTTTTGCAGGGATGCCGTAGAATGGCTGGTCTAAAGGTAAAATTGCTTTGTAAACGTAATACAACCTTCGTATAAAGTGCGCGTCTGTTTTGTTAATCGCGGTGTGGAATTCGTTGTGAACTAATAAAATGTCCAAAGCAAGTTGCGCCATATGCCACACTAGTTGGGGAGGAAAGGTGGGCATGTTTTGTGTTCTTACAAAAGAAGATGTGGCCAGGCAGTGGAATATGGTATGTGGTGCAGGCCCGTGCGCAGGGGGGGGGGGGGGGGGGGGCGGGGGTTTGGGGGTTCTAACCCCCCCATCGAGAATTTTTCCACATAATTTTCCACTAGCAATAGTCCTTATTCTACGAAAGTCAAACCGACTTGATAATAAATATTTTGTTGTCAATTTTTGTTTCGACATTCTCAACTTTCTCGATCTTGTGCACGTTTTTTTTTAATTTTCCCGCCTTTTTTACCTCCTATTATCAGTGTCATTGTGAATGCAACCATCGATAGTATCGATACAACCAAAGAATATGAAATGTATAGAAGGCGCATCTGAGCTCAAAAATTCAAATTTTTGTTTGCGAGCTTCATAGAGCGGGGGGAAGCCACAAAAGGGAATGAGCGGTGCCAGCAGGAGAGCAAGCGCTTCAGTTTACGCTCATTGACTGTGCGAACTGAAGCACACGCTATCAACAAACACACATGAAGTGAAAGCGCCGCTTCTCCTGTGTACTTTGAGGTGTTGGTGGTTGTTTTGGTCTCGCAATAATTTTGTGTGCAAATTTCTCACAGCAAAAAGAGATCAATTAGCCAGCGCAATGATCGTCGTTTCAACAACGCCAATGCTTTTTGTTTTTGTAGTTTTTGTGTGTATGCTTTTTTGTGTTGGCGATTGGGTTTGCTACGCAATTCGTTTTGCATCGTTTGGAACTTCCTATTTTTTTAATTTACTGTCACAGCATTCATCAGGGAATCTGAAGGAGCAAATAGGTTACCAAAGTCTGTAACCACTTAGCGCAGTTAAAACTTCATCATTTCTTAATTTTTGGAAACATATGCCACAATTAATTTTTGAAAGAATTTTGTAAGCCACATATCCTACAAAATATATTATTTAAACTACATAACTCCACGTTCATTTCTACTGGATTGTCGAAGTTGTTATCTACAAAATAATTTGCGTAACCAGTACTGCTGAAATAAAATAATACAAAAGACAGTTTCGTCTGTCTCAGCATGTAATAGGATTTGATTCATAGAATCCTGTGTATCTTCGAAATTAGTTGTTACACTTGACCGAGTAATACAGTGCAAGCTCGATTTTCGCGACTAATTAAAAACCAGACCTGTCGCGAAAACTGAATTTTCGCGATAAAAGAATCCAAAATTTTATTGAAAAATTTTATGTAATTTTTAAAATAAGAATTGTTTTTATTGATATATTTACATTTTAAGCATTTTTAAAGAACTTGGAGATTTTGAGTTGCTTTTTTGGCAGTTTATTTTTTAAAATAACAGCTGAATCACGTAGTTCATATAGTGCTGTTGTCGGCTTAAAAATCCAAAAAGGATAATATACCAAAGACGGGGATTTCCCTTTTTTGGTTATAGACATTCTTTGACTTTGTCTCTCAGTCGAGTACTTCAGTCCGAAAACCAAGATCTTGGCGAGGCTATCGAACTGGCTGATGCTGCGAAACAAGTCCTGCTTGAAAGAAGAGAAAACGCCGAAAAAGACTTCAGAGGAATTTTCAAAACCGTGAGCGAAATCAGCGCAAAATACGACATCGAACTGCGGAAACCAAGGCTCGCGTCAAAACAGACTCAACGCTCCAACGTACAAACTGATTCAGTTGAAGATTATTTTCGCATAACGATTTACATCCCATACATTGATTTGTTTCTGACCCATTTACAAGATCGATTTTTGAATCACCGCAAAATTTTATCAAACTTTGCTTGCCTCTTCCCCAACAAAATGAAGAATTTCAATGAAGAATCCTGCGCTCAATTGTTTGAACCATACTCTTCAATTTTGCGGGATGATTCCCGTGACATCTGGGTAGACGAAGTCAAACTTTGGCGTCAACGCATCGCCGGAAAGAAGGAGATGCGTTTCCAAATGTTCATCAAATGCTTCGCATTTGGCAGATCTGCCTGTAACGACAGCGCCGAATGAACGCTCCTTTTCAACATTGCGTCGCCTCAAGACTTACCTTAGGTCAACAATGTCTGAAGATCGGCTGAACGGATTAGCCTCGCTCAATATACATCGCGATGTCGAGGTCGATCCGCAAAGTTTTGGAGAAGTTTTTTTCTACACCTCGCAGAGTTAATTTATTATATAATAACTGAATATCAAGTCAAGACACAATAAAATGTCTTCATTTATAAGAAAAGTTTCTTATTATTTTTTATTAACTTCATAACCTAACATGATACACATATGTCAAAACCCCCCCCATAAACGAATTCTGCGCACGGGCCTGATGTGGTGGTATCTAATTATAAGTACCTTTAAATATATTTTTCGAATTTGTTTGAATTTACACCTCTTATTTCTCTTAGTCTGTAATTTGATTGGACTTAATTAATAAACAATAAATAAAATTATCTTTGTGGCATTCTATTAAAACTATATGTTGCTAAAAACAAGAATTTTCTTTTAATTATAACATTTGTCCTACACAAACGCACTTTTTACATTTTGAGGAAGAAGTACTAAAAGATGCAACCAACAATTCATTCCTAACAAAAATAAACTCTGTTTTGGCCCCCCTTATTTTGACGGCTCTCTCAGCCTGGCCTACCTTGTTAATATACCTTGACCGACAGTCATTTTCATTGATTGTGATTGCATTTGACTTGGTTTTTTCTTAAAATTAAGTTCTCAAGGAAAGTTCGACAGCTTTGAGTGGTTGTGAAAACAATTCTGCGTTGAAGTAAGTCAAATGTGTGGCGAGCTACTGCACCGCATTGATGACCTTTTAAATTTTTCTTGGTATCGTACAACTTACTTACTTAACTGGTCATAATAACCCGTAATCGGGTTACGGCCTGCCGCAAAAGCTGTCTCCAGGCGCTTCTGCTTTGCGCATCTTCTCCAGTTAGTCACACCCAGAAAAGATAGGGTATAGGCAAAGACTATTAAACTATAAGATGTCTCACGTCCATACAAATCAGTGGCGCTTCAAAAATTTGCCGTGGCTTTTTCAATAAAGCCACGTGGGAGTGGTTTTTACAGCAGAGCCACATCCGGAGAGCAAAGATGAAGCCACGCAAGCAACTCTCTCTGCTTGCAGTCAGCAGAGATATGAATATGCGTGTGATCTCTATGTGCTCTTGTGTTGATTTTTTTTGGTAGTTGATTGTTTCAATCAGTAACGCGCACGGGGCGGGAGCATTTGGGGATTCAAACCCCCTCAAATACAAGAATTAGCATAGAAATATCCTTCCAAAATGAAATCTTGTCTGCGCCACTGATTTCAATGCGTGTGAAGTGAGCGCACACAATTTTGCTTTACTTGGCAGCGATCGAAACCGTTGCGCTTTGTGTGAGCAAAACAGAGAGCGTCAATATTATTACGCTCTCACTGCACTGCCTTGCACTGCACTGTGCACACAATTTTGTTTAGCAGCGATCGAAGCCGTTGTGCTTTGTGTGAGCAACACAGAGAGCGTTAATATTATTACGCTCTCACTGTGCCGACGCTTGCTTCCTCTAGATAATGAAAATATTGCAAATTCGAGCTTGCCCTATGCCATTCGATTGTATGAGCGTAAGACATCTTATACTTTAATTGTCTTTGGTATAGGGATAGGGTATCGTACAATGCTTTCCTTATTTTACACACAGATCTGAGGCAGTGCCAAAGTGCGTGATGCAAGTGCGGAAATGTTAGTCTTTTTGTAATTAGCAAAACACAATTTCGCACCTTTTCATCCTCATTTCGCAATAATCTGAACCGCCAGTTTAGAACTTAAATTTCAAAGGTTTGCTATTCCTTGCTGAGAAGACAGTAGCTGAAATACAAAATATGTTTTTTTTTTGTTTTGAGCTTGGCTACGGCGGAGAATCGAACGTATCAAGCGTGGTTTCAGAATCGGATTCGAACACACTAACCTGCTGACCCACGGCATTCACCGGCCGGCGACCGGAATTCTATAACAGTTGTTTTCATAGTGATGCAAAATTACGTGAATGCTATAGCATTCAAATTTCAAAGTCAATATTCATTTAATTTTATATAAACTTAAATTTTTGCAATTAATATACTGTTACGTTACTGTTATAAAGTGCATGCCTAAAAGTATGCTCGCATTCATGCAGAGTGCCTCATCGCTACACTGCCCACCACTTAGACTTGTTCGTCCCGAACCAGTGCCGAGGCTCCGCCGGAGTAAGACGCCAAGCGCTCCAAATGGACTACTTTCAGCCTAGCGTTTCTGTTGCAGCAGCGTTGAACTCTGTTAATCTTTGTCACGACTTTGTACGGTCCTTCCCAAGATGTTTGAACTTCTGGAGACAAACCTTCCTTCCGCTGCGGGTTGTTGAGCATTACCAGATCGCCTTCTTGGAACCCTTCTGGGTTAGCCCGTAGACCATAGCTCGCTGTTAACCTGTTTTCGACTAGTTGAGTGCGGCTCCGCGATCTTCTCCTCGGCCCTTTCGCAGCCGAACACCGATCACAGCCTCTGATCCATCCTACCCAATAGAACCGCCTTCTTATCTTGGCGACAGTTCTTGCGATGCCTAGGTGCCCTACACTGGAGTCGTTATGGTTTGCCTTGATGACATCGTCGATCCGGCCTTTCGGGACCACTCTTAGGGATTTTCTGGTCCTGCCATCCCTGCTCTCCCACTCCAGTATAGACAGCCATCCTTCAGACGTAGACTTTGCCACTGTACCCAGAAAGCCTTCGCGATCGGGCTCTCACCAGCCATCTCCTGCCAGTCCGGCCGTACTCTCTGCCCTTTGCCTTTGATGATTTTTGCGAGATCCGTATCCTCGCGCTGGTCCTTCTGTAGCCTTCCCGCAAGCCAATCTTCCTCTTGTAGAACTCTTACCGACCGAACATCCACAATCTGTCCCTTGTTTTCGCCTTGCGAATCATGCCTGCGCTCGGTTTTGCAAGAATGGTATGGCAGGGCGTCAGCCCATCTTGGCGACGTCTGTTGTGCGAAACGCTTCTCTCGCAGATGACAGTCTCGTGATATGTGGCCTTGCTTGTCACATCGCCAGCAACTGACTCTAGATGGCACTGCCCGCAGCCCCGCTGGTGCTTCCAAGCTCAATGTCCGGCTTTGCGTGACACGTCCAGATTGGGCTCGACGCCTTTCCGCAGATGCATTTTGAAAACTTCCCCTCCAGGCCGCCTCATAGGTCAAAGCGCTTGTCACCGTCTCACGGAATGTCGGCTTCATCATCATCAACGTACTGCGACGTGTCTCCGGGTCATGAATACCTTCGATAAACGCTTCAATCTTCAGCCTTTCCAAAACTTCACTGCTGAATTCTGGGTAGGACAGTGGTACCAGTCGCTCGATATCTGCCGCATACGTCTGCAGCGCCTCGTTGGCTCTTTGTCTACGGCTCTTCAGTTCGCAATGATACAGCATTTTGTTGTGCTCGTCACTGTATCTGACTGCCAGTGCCCTTATGACGGTTCTGTAATCACCTCTCAAACCTTCCGGAACTGTTTTTATTACCTCAGCCGCAGGACCTCTTAGAGCCAGTATCAGTCTCCGACCTTTCCTAACATCGGTCCACTGACTCTCCAAAGCAGCCATATCGAATTGTTGTTTGAATGTGTCGAACGACGTAGTACCATCATAAGTAGGCACTTCTACGGCAAAATTTTCCTCAACTGACTGCACCCTTGCTCGCAGCTGTACCTCTCTAAGCCTCTCGTCGATTTTTCTGTTCACCGAATCCTCCAGACCGTCAACTCGTCTGTTCAGTGAATCATCCAAGTGTTCCACTTGAGCTCTCAGGTGCTCCACTTTCACATTTAGCTTGTTGGAGATTTCTTCCACTTTCTGCTCCAAGCGCGCAGAATTTTCCTGAAGCTTGATTTCCATTCGCTCTGCTATTTCTCGATTCGCAGTTTCGACTTTTGCCGAAATTTCCTGATTCGTAGTTTCGCTTGAATTTGCGCCGATATTTCGCGATTTTCACGATTGACATTCTCAATTTTCGCAGAAGTTTCCTGAAACATGCCTCTCATTGTAACCATAAGCTGGCTCATGTCCATTGTTTGTGGTGGCGCAGCCGCTGCAGCCGTACTTTGCATCGTCGCAGCACCCGCAGACGATTCCTCCACTTTGGCCGACGCCTCTAGCTCCTGCGTTCCGAACTCGTGCGCAGTCCAATCGACGCCTCGTGCCTCACACGCCTCTCGCAAGCGCAGCTGCAACTCTACTTTTCCGCCAGCAGTCGGCAAATTCCAGGCAACCAGCTCCTTCTTCAGCTGGTCCACCTTCAGCAGCTCGAATTTAACCATGTCTGCGTTTTTATAATTTTATTTATTTGTTTTTTGTTTATTTTCAGTAGCACAATCCCACTTCTGATACCAAATGTTACGAATATGAGTTTTCCAAGGTTCGTTTGGATTGTGCTTGCAAATAAAACAACTTCATTTATTCAGCGCAAACGCAGTCAAAAATCAACAATCACTTTATTTACAAATTTACACTTACTACTTTGCACTACTACTGTTGCATGTTTCCCCTTTGCTTGCTCAACACAGACTCAGCCTCTCTGCACTGCCACTGCTGCTTTTTATACTTGTTTTCTTTATCGCGCCGATGGTTCTTGCACATTCCATTACCATTCGCGAACCATCCCTGCCATATCGACCTTATAGCATGCCGGCCGTACTTCAAAGTGCATGCCTAAAAGTATGCTCGCATTCATGCAGAGTGCCTCATCGCTACAATACATACATTTTAAAGTAGTTAGCAACTGATTCATTAGGTAGTTTCATATTATTTTATTTTTTTTCGGTGTATTTACAAATTTGCTTAAGGGGGTATTCTAGTCTAGAGGCTCGATTTTGAGTTGATTTTACGGGCGTAATAAAAAAAACAGTAATCATTTTTTACCATATACGTTTTTATCAGATTTAATTGATACTTGAAAAGTATAAAAATTTATAATAGTTAAAAAAAAGAGGCCAGCAAAGTGGGGACTCAAAAAAAAGTTGTGATATGAAACATAAAAATAAGATTAATTCTTATTAAACAAGGAAGTATAATTATCTGGACGTAGCCGAATTGAAAAAAAATGTTTGCACAAAATGGCGTCTTTTTGAAATGAAAGGTAATTTTTTGCCTCCTTTTTTCAACTTTGATAATATTTCAAAAATATAAAAAAAAAATTACAAAAGCCCTACGTCGAGACAATTTTGATAGTATTAAGAAAGTCTGTTACAAATTTCAAGTAAATCGGTGCATTACAACTTGAGATATCATGTCAATCGTATTGAAAAAAGTAGTTTCGAGAAAAATGTGTTTAAAGTTTACAGTCTCATTCTGGGCAGTCGGAGTGGCTCGTCACAATATTAACTATAACTCCGAAAATAATTCGAATTCCCGTAAATCCTCTTAGAGGCTTATTCTTAAAGGTATAAACTTTGAAAATATGAAAAAAAATTTCGAATTTCTAGACTATTATTTTATTTTTCTTTATTTCTTTTTTATTTATTTTTATTTATTATTCGCAGACTTCTGTCTGTGTTTCCGTGCATTTGCCTACGGAAGAAGATCTCAATAACTCCAGTAAATAATATTTAATAATATATAATAATAATATAATAAACCTCTTCTTTTCAGGTTTTCTGCTATAGCATTCACGGCATTCTAGTTGAAAAAATTGATCTACATATATCGCCGTGAATGCTATAGCATTCATTCATCATTCATAACGTGTTAATAATTACAAATACGATTTTAATTTTAAATACAACGATATTCAATTTGTTTCTATTAAAGGTTAAACAAACTAGCTGGCGTACTTCTGTTAGGAACAGCTGGAGTTATTCCACCTATGAAAACGGAAAATATGGAAACTGCATGTGAAATAAATGAAAATAAAACACTATATCCAATTGCGTATCGGACTCACACTCACAGCCTAGGAAAAGTTGTGTCTGGGTATAAAGTGCGCGCAGATGCCAAAGGCATACACCAATGGACACTTCTTGGCAAGAGAGATCCCCTTACTCCCCAAATGTTTTATCCAGTTGAAAATAACGATTCAATTATATATGGAGATCATTTAGCTGCGAGATGCACAATGGAAAGCCATAGAAACAGAGTAACTAAAATTGGGTAAATATTAGCATAAAATTAACCTGTTTAGAAAAACTTTAAATCCATTTACATTTTGAAATATTTCAGAGCTACAAATGAAGATGAAATGTGCAATTTTTATTTGATGTATTATGTTGAAAGTGATGAACCTCTTTCGATGAAATACTGTTTTAGTCAAGGCCCTCCAAATTATTACTGGAACAACCCTGATGTTGGGCTAAATAATATTCCACATATCGAAGCTAGTACTTTATGAATGCATATCCTTCTGCTTAATGTTTTATATTTTTCATGGCATTAAAAATTTCCTTTTAATGCAAATGTTAAACAATTGTTGAACGTCATATTATAAGCTAATCTATATAAAATAATCAATATTTATATATGTATATATATATGTAAAAAATAAAATAATTCTTGCATCATCTATATATAAGTTAAATTATTTTATTATTGGTTTATTAAAAAAAATATTTTTTCACGACCTCAAGGGTCTGTATTTATTAAAATTCAAATTAAGACTAACTTACAAATTCATGCTTACTTCTAAAGAAACTTATGCTAGAGGCGGCTGCACGGCAAGCCGCGTGATGTATTTCTACAACTCAGCACTATCCCACGGGTAACGAACTCGGCGATTCGGTGGATATCACCTTACACCGCCGGACACGCGTGTGACTGCTGAATTTGGAATCTGATGTGTTAACTACTCCGCCGTTAAATTCAAACGTCCTCGTTTGACCTTATAGAAGAATGGGATCTGGTTGATTCTTGTTGTACTTCGAGCCTTAGGGTCGTCTGTCTTTGGTGCAGGTGGATTGCTTTCAGGACTAGTATGTAAGGTTACCCCGACGTCCGTATGGTTCTGCTCATTTCGATCCTTTGTGCAACTTTTGAGAATGAGGATAAGGAGGATCAGCAAAGCTAACGCTGATAAACTGGAGTTAGTGGCTGTTTGGATCAGTTGTTTTTCGCCCATTCGTTCGATGTTCTGCGGGTTCAGATGGAGTTCTTTCATCATTTGCAGCGTAAGTAATTCTTCATATGCCTCGGATAGTGCTGCCCTTTGTAGAATATATGGAAGTGGTTTCGTCGATGATAACTCTTAGGATGTATAGGTTTTGTTCCTCACGTTGATGGATGCGTTGTGGTACTGTATTAAAAATGTTCCTGTTAGGTTGAGTACTTCGTTGTTTGCGCAGATTGATCCGTTGAATTGATTGAGTAGTAGGATTCCCGGCTGAAGTTCTTCAACGTCTGGGATGTGCTGGTTGTTCGTCTTTGTGCAATTTGATTGCTCGCCTCTTAGTAACTTAGGGATACAATTAGTGTTACTGATATTAATTAGATTTCTGTCATTACATATTGTAAGCGAATTGTGGCATTTACATTCATTTTTTATGCCAAATATGTCTTTATTACAAACTAATAAGTTTTCAAAATCGATTTTATTAATTGCTGTGCCTCTTTTGATTGGTTTAATCAGAAATTTTCTACAAGATTCGATTTTTGTTGTAGGAATACTAATAATGTAAATGAGTGAGGTAATATTAGAGGCAATTCTGACGGATGCAACCTCGAATGCCTCTTCTATGTTTAAATATGGTATATTGTCTGTTTCAAATATTTCTTTTACAATATTAACTTCTGTGTTGGATAATATGAAGGAATTTATGATTCCTGCTTTTGCCCAATGTATGGCGTATTCTATGTTTACAATTTCCTCTTTCATAATGTCTAATTTTAGCTTAATGTTAGAAATTTCATAGTTCTCTATTTCCTCCTTAGTCTGTAGTGTCTTTATAATGCTATTACTTATTCTAGAAATGTTGTCAGCCCATTCTAGCAACAATTTATTTATGATAACTTGCTTATTTGAATTTGTTAATAATTAATAATTGACTGGCACGACAGCCCGCTTACGCGAGACTAAGACAACCACCCGTGTTGTGCGTGTGAATTTGTACGCGGGTTGAAGGGACCTACAGTTTTATGCCGGTTCCGAACGGCAGGTTGGGAGCTTTTTCATAAGCAATTTTTACTCTCAGAGGTTTGCCATTTCCAGCTGAGAGGACAGCCACCGAAAGAGAAAACGAGTTTTCCCGTTATTTTTTTAGGTGTTATTACAGGCAGTATTTGAACCTGGGTCGCTGCCTCCGACTCGCGGTCCAACGCACTAACCAACTGAGCCACGGCGGCTGCTGAATTTGTTAGCATATCGTTAATTTTTCCTTTTACAATTTCGAAGTCGTCATGGTCGGGATTTCCTGCTATCCACTTCCATGCGCTTCCAAGGAAATTTAACGAGCGTTTTCTTTTTGGCTTAAGTCTATTTAGGTGATTGAGGATTTGAGTTGTTTCGTGGAGTAGGAAAGGATGCATGGGGTGATGGACACTAACGTTCTTTCTTATGTAGGCGGATATTTCGTTGACGGCGTTTTCATATGGATCTAATACTACGTTTACACAGCGAGGTTAACTCATCGAGGTTAAGTTAACCTCGTTGCCCGTTTACATATAGAGGTTAACTGGAATGCGAGGTTAATTTTGACGTTTCACATTTTATCTTTGTTATTGTTTTGCAAACGAGACTGTTTCGTAAAATTTGGAAAAAAATTAGTGAAATTTGGATGAAAATGAGTGAAATTTTTAATAAAAATGTAGAAACGGATATCGAAGAAGATTTTCTAAGTGTTTTAATTCTTTTCACTTCTACGAATGCAAGAAAGTCTGAGCTACATCAGTTGGAAATGCAAAGAATATCCCATTTGCGCAGAATTGCTGCCCTTCGCCAACAAAGAAACGCATTATTCCTTGCAGTGATTAATCCAACACATGGAAGAAGATTGTGGATGCGAGTAAGTTTTCAAGCTTCACGAAAATCACGATATTAGATTTATTAATATCTATGTTGCTTTAGGAAAGGCATGGATGCTTCTGGGAACGTGATGTTCCTCACAATGATGCACAATTTTTTAAAGAAAGCTTCAGGATGAGCCGTGAATGCTTTAATATCTTATGCCATAAACTCAAGACTTTAGGCAGAGAACACACAAACTATAGGGATTGCATTCCACTGGACAAGCGAGTTGCTATAGCAATATACGCTCTTAGATCGTCGGGTGAATATGGAACAATTGGTAGACTGTTTGGTGTGTCAAAAGCATCGGTATGTTTGATGCTGCAAGAGTTTTGCACATCTGTTTGGGAAGCGCTCGCCCCCGAATATCTGAGCGGCAACTTCTTAAACCAAGACAAGATTACTGAGTGCGTGAAAGGATTCCAGAAAATAGGTTTTCCTCAATGTCTTGGAGCTGTAGGCAAGTTGTAGAATTGCAGCAATTTAGTTTATTTTGACCTTTTTATGTTCCAGATGGCTGTCATATTGAAATTCGACCTTCGGCAAATGATGCTGTGGACTACTACAATTACAAGGGATGGTACTCTATGGTTTTGCTAGCACTGGTTGATTACCGGTAACACCCATCTACCGACATCAATTTAAAATACTAATTACTAACTAATTTTATTTAGGTATAGATTTATGTACATAAATGTTGGTGCTCCCGGACGCTGCAATGATTCGCAAGTGTTCGAAAAATCAGCGCTGAAACAAATTCTTCAGAGACCGATCATGAAAGAAAACGCAAAATTAATTTCTGACACCAATGTCCCCGTGGTAGTTTTAGGCGACTCAGCTTTTCGATTTACTGAATTCCTTACGATGCCATATCCTTACTGCACTGCAGCTGGTCAGCGGCAAAAGACTCAACTACAATCTTTCGAAAGCTCGTAGGGTTGTAGAGAATGCTTTTGGTCATTTGAAAGCTAGATTCAGACGCGTCGGAAAAGGCATCAACAATCAGATAAACAACGCCGCTGCAATTATCAAATGCTGTTGTGTGTTGCACAACTTCCTCAATGCACACAACGATAAAATAAACAATAAGTGGACAAACACAATATGAAGCAATACATAGCAGAGTTCAGCCTGAGCACACAGATGCTTTTTTCGATGGAAACACCACCGCAGAGCAAATAAGAAAAGCGGTTTCTTTGGAATTGTGTAAGTTTTGTTTTTATTTAATTTTTCTTTTGGCTTAAAATGCCCAAAAACTTCTCCAATATCACATTCCTCTCCTTCTCCACCACCAACAACTCCTCCTGCTTCTCCAACATGTTTCCAGAGAGCTTGTTGACCTCCTGCACCTGTTGACTTATAGTGTCGTTCACCTCGTCGAACTTTTTGAGTAGCTCTTCCTGAAATGTTGACACTTTTCTTTTCTTTGCAGGTACAGAATCATCCGTGCTGCACTCGACTGCAGGTTCTGAAGTGCCCGGTGTTTCAACCTGAGCATTTCTTTATAATACCTTCGGCGCTTTCTTCTACCAGCTCCTCCAAATGAAAGGTTTTGAAGCCGCCCAGGAAGCTGTTAATTTTTTCGTAGTACTCCCAGGTTGAAGGCGAGCCACCGGACACTCCACCTATCTTCTTCTCCCTGCTAAGGAAGTAAAAGTGAAAATTGTACCATTATTTATACATATGTATATATGTGTCCTTACCGATATTTATTGGTCAAGTTATGTAATTTGTGCTTGATGTCCACGCCCGTATAACTATAACCGCGACTAGCCAGCTCTGCTGCAATTTCAGCGAAGACGTGGGTGTTCTTTTTGGTTCCTCGGAGCGCTGGTATGCGCTCCTCCCACAACTCTAGCAGTATGGCAACCTCGTTGCTCGTCCAATGTAATCGTCTTTTCCTGAAATTAAATAAATTAACTTAATAATTGAAAATAAATTGACTAATATACAAATTATACAAACCTTTGCGCGCTGGAATCCATTTTTTTGTTTATTTTTACATGACATTCGCTTAGTGATGATACAAAAATAATCGATTTCAGCCAAATTTGCAGAGTTGCATTGGGGAAATACGAGGTTAGTTTGTGAGATTAACTTTTAACCGCCCTTTTTGCGAGGTTAACTTTGTATGGGTAACCGCGCATTTTGATACGAGGTTAACGACTTAACCGCGCAAATCGGGATAACCTCGTCTGTGTAAATGTAGTATAAGTCGATGACGTGTACCAACTTTAGTGTACCGGTTTGGAGTTTGGACGAGCCAGTATCCATCGCTATCAGTTGGGAGTTGGTGTAGTCCAGTATTTGGACTTCGGCGAAGCTTATGCCGAATAGTAACCTAAGAAGAAGTTTAATTTTTTATATTATTTTTATGTACTGTTTTGCCTGACTCAGTAATTACTGTGGTAGATTTGTTTTCTTTTACTATTTCCTTTCTATATCTCGCTGTCATTTTAGAGCCTAAGCGATCACTTATTTTTACATAAATAACTTGACCTGGCTCATATGTTTTGACGGCGTGCTTTTTCTTATTGTGGTTCCTCAAATTTGTTACTTGCTTCTTTCTTAGTTTAGCTATGTTTTCATGCCTGGCTCTCTCGTATTGACTGGGATCCGTACTAACGGTTCTTCCAAAGAAAACTTCTATCGGATTTTTCCCTGTCGTTGAGTGTATACTGCAGTTATATTCATAGACAGCTCTATCTAAAAGTTCAGGAAAAGTTCTGGGTATATGGTCGGCTTTAAGGGGTCATTCTCATGCGCGGACAGGGAAAATGGACATTTTTCAGAAATTATTTCCTTTGTGAATACGGGGAACTATCAAAAAAAGATATTCATTGTTATGGTACAAAAATAAAAAAATTTTTTTTTATTTTTTCAAACACTTTTTTTCGATTAAAGACACGGCTTCTGCCGCGTCATGGTCAGCTGGCGGGGATTGTTTTGAGTCACAGGATTATCTGAAACATAAATTTCAAAGAAATTCTTAATCAGTATGAACGTACCTCTCGCCCGTAGTAAATTTGAATTTTTTCATAAGAATCTCACAAAATGGCATGCATTGGAAGATAGAGCAGTCAAAAATGGTTGTTTTTGAAGATTTTATCAATGAAAAAAAATATGAAATTTTTAACATATCAGAGTGAATTTACTAGGGGCGATAGCTAACAGTATGTAGAATGACGTGACAAAATCGCAGAGAGATCGGATGAATGGTTTTTTTAAAATCATCCCCGCCATTTCAAAAAAAGGCGTTCCGAGAAAAACACGTTTAAAGTTTTGACTAACTGATTGAATCCTTGCTAGAAACCTTGACCGCTCGTTATATAAATGTCTGTAGAAGCCGAAATACTTGAAATTTTCCAATACAATTTTGACAGCACCTTCTTCAAGGATGATACATTCCAAATATGTTTAAAAAAAAATTAATTTTTAAAAAATTTCACATGAGAATGACCCCTTAAGGCATCTCATAATTTCCGTTAACGTGGAGTGGAATCGCTCCACCTGACCATAGACAGTACTGGAATATGGTGGCGTTTTGTACACTTGAATGGATAATTGATCTTTTAGCATGAAATTTATTGAAGCAGAGTTGAGGGATTTTTCATTGTCGATCACGACAACTTTGGGGACTCCGTAAATGAATAGTAGTTCACGTAATGGTTCTCTGATATCCACGATTGCTTTTGATTTAAGGATTTTCGTCTGGGCATATTTAGAAAACTTGTCTATTGCTGTGAGGACTAGATGTCCTTCTGTGCTATAGATGTCTATGTGGAGAAAGTGGCCTGGATATTGGGGTAACGGTGTTTGTCCTAGTTCCGGTTTGTTAGGGTGGCGGTCATATTTATGTTCTTTACATATCGTACATTGTTTGACAATAGCACTTATCTTCGCATTCATTTTAGGAAAATAGCACCTTTCGAGAAGTTGTATTTTGTTTTCTCGAGCGTTGCGATGCGCTCTTTTGTGTTCCTTCAAAATTTCTTCATCTTGTTCTGTACTATCTGGAATGTCTCTTACTTTAGTCTGTGTGAAGCGTATTTTGTACTGCCTGAAGTGTTGAGGATAGAATTCTTGGATTTTCCCCATAATCTCTTCTGTTGTAAAAAGTCCATTGATCACACTCGGGTTAAGATGTCTTCTAAAGATTTCTATTAAGTGGTCTTCAGTGTATTCGCGTTTGATGACTATGTGTCTATGGTATATGGGGAAGGGTAACAGAAACTGATAACTGCCTTCTTCTCCTACTGAAAGAAATAGTTGGTTCTTAAAGACATTTATTGGAACTTCTACGGTTGGTATCCGGTCGTGTGACGAGCTGTCGTCGCTATGTCGTGTTGAAGACGTGGAGGATAATGAGTTAACCTGTGTTGGTCTGGATAATGCATCTGCTACGACATTGGTTCTGCCTGGTTTGTACTTTAGTTCATAGTTATATTCTTCTAGTATCGCCTTCCATCGTTTCATTTTGCTATTGTTGTTTTTATTGCTAAGAGCGAAGGTTAGCGGCTGATGATCAGTGAAGATAACGACTTTAGCAGTACCGTACAGGTAGTTACGAAGTGAGCCGAGAGCCCAAATGATGGCTAGCATCTCCCGCTCGTTTGCAGCGTATTGCTCTTCTGTTTTACTCAGATTTCTTGAAATAAATGTAATAGGTCTGCCTTCTTGTTCAAGAACTGCGCCTAATGCATAGTTCGATGCGTCTGTTGTCAAATGGAACTCTTTGCCATAGTTGGGATAAGCTAAAACTAGGTCTACTGAGAAGGAAGGGAGCGGACATACAAGGTAAAGTCTCTGATTGCGTTCAACCTGGCGAACGCCAGAACGATCCTTGTCCCTGTCCAATCCAAGCTGATGCACAGCCTCCGCGCGGCCCTTCTGGATAGCTATTTGGCATCCGCTGAATAGTGAACTAATGTGTGCAGCGAGTCCAATCCCCAGGACTTAAAATTTGGGTTGTGCGCAGGGTTTGGTGCCCGCCACGGAAAATCGTATACCAATGAAAGCCAAAAGCAAGCCTCGGAAGGAACCCACAACGTTGACGACCACAGCAAACGATTCAAGGACCATGATTTGAGGATATGCACCTGGAATGTCCGGACCCTCTATAGGGAAGGTGCCTCTATCCAACTGGCGGAAGCCCTCACGAAATGTAAGGCTGACATCACCGCCATCCAGGAAATGCGATGGACAGGACAAGGTTGCTCCAAGCGAGCAGACTGCGATATCTACTACAGCTGCCATGCGGAGAAGCGCGAATTTGGCTGCGGATTTGTGGTCAGCAAGAGACTTCGTCACCACGTCTCTCGGTTCACTCCGGTGAACGAACGGCTGGCTTCGATCCGCATCAAAGCTAAATACTTTAGCATCAGCCTAATTTGCGCGCACGCCCCGACGGAAGAGAAGGACGATGCGACCAAGGATGCCTTCTATGCGAAGCTCGAGGACGTCTACGACAGGTGCCCGGCCCACGACGTCAAAATTGTCCTCGGGGACTTCAACGCAAAGGTCGGGCGAGAAGGCATCTTTGGCCCCACAGTCGGGCAGTTCAGCCTCCATGGGACCACTTCGAACAACGGTCTGAGGCTGATCGATTTCGCCGCGGCACGAAACATGGTAGTTAGTAGCACCAGATTCCAGCACCTCGATATCCATAAGGCGACCTGGTTATCCCCCGATCAATCCACCCGCAACCAGATTGATCACATTGTGATTGATGGAAGGCATGCTTCTAGCATTCTAGATGTGCGCACGTTCCGAGGACCCAACATCGACTCGGACCACTACCTTGTTGCAGCCAAGGTACGCATGCGTCTTTGCGCAGCGAAGACCGCACAACCTAGTTTGCGAAGAAAGCTGGACATCAGTAAGCTGCGATCACAAGGGGTAGCCGAAGCCTATTCCGCTCAACTCTCTAACCAGCTCGGTCGCTCCCCCTCTCCACCTGATGACATCGGCGGATTATGGGCTCACTTATCCCACTCTATGCGCGCCGCCGCAGAAAATGTCCTTGGTTTTCGACGCCCACCACCAAAAAACCAATGGTACGATGAAGAGTGTCGCGCAGCCACTGCAGTGAAGAATGCTGCCTACAAGAAGACCCTGCAGTCGGCCGCCACGCGAGCCATGACAGAAAAATACCGGGAGGAGAGGAAGAAAGAGAGGTGCCTTTTTAGACGCAAGAAACGGGAGCAAGAAAGGCGCGAGCGTGAGGAAATCGAGGAGTGCAGGAGCAGGAATGACGCCCGAAAATTCTTCCAAAAAGTTAAGCGTCTCACGGAAGGATTTAAGACCGGGGCATCTTCTTGCAGAGACGAAAACGGGGATCTGGTTACGGATGCGCAGGGTGTGCTGAGGTTGTGGAAGGAGCACTTCACCAAGCTGCTCGCAGGCGACGAAAGGAACAATACCGCCAGTGGTGAAGATATCCAGATGGCACCAATCGACGACGACGGTGTGGATGTGCCACCGCCCAGCCATGACGAGGTCCGGGTCGCTATCCAGCGACTCAAGAACAACAAAGCTGCAGGGCCGGATGGGCTACCAGCTGAATTGTTCAAGGCCGGCGGCGGTGAGCTGATTGGGTGCATGCATCAGCTCATTTGCAAAATATGGCTGGAGGAACGAATGCCCAACGATTGGAACCTCAGTGCCCTTTGTCCTGTGCTGAAGAAAGGCGACCCAACAATATGCGCCAACTACAGGGGTATCAGCCTACTTCCCATTGCATACAAGGTCCTGACGAGCGTACTATGTGAAAGATTAAAGCCACTCGCCAAGGCGCTGATTGGACCTTATCAGTGCGGCTTTAGACCTGGTAAGTCCACCATCGACCAGATATTCACTCTACGCCAAATCCTGGAGAAGACCCATGAGAACCAAATCGATACACACCATCTCTTCATCGATTACAAGGCAGCATTCGATAGCCCGATAAGGGATCGCCTATATGCCGCATTGTCTGAACTTGGTATCCCTGCAAAGCTCGTTAGACTTTGCAGAGCGACGTTGAGCAAAACGCGCAGCTCCGTCAAGGTTGGAAGTGACCTCTCCGACCCCTTTGATACCGTTCGAGGATTCAGACAGGGCGATCCTTTGTCCTGCGACCTCTTCAACTTCACCATGGAGAGTGTTCTGCGCAAGGCCGGTGTACATCGTAATGGCACAATTTTCAACAAAAGTGTCCAGCTCCTTGCCTACGCTGATGACATTGATGTCATCGGGCGTAACAAGCGAGATGTCACCGCTGCCTTTGCGGCTATCGAAAGAGAATCTGCCAAAATGGGTCTGGTGGTAAATGAGGGCAAGACGAAGTATATGCTGTCTACACGCAGGGACTCGCAGCGGCTAGGGTCTCACGTCGAGGCCGACAGGTATACCTTTGAAGTTGTCAAGGAATTCGTCTACCTTGGCACCGCCATCAACAGCAGCAATGATGTCAGCCTGGAGATAAAGCGAAGGATTACTCTTGCCAACAGGTGCTACTACGGTCTCGGTAGGCAATTGAGAAGTAGAGACCTCTCTCGACCGACAAAACTTGCGCTCTATAGGACGCTTATCTTGCCCGTGCTTCTCTATGGCGCTGAAGCATGGACAATGACACGAAACGACATAGCGGCCCTTGGAGTGTTCGAGAGGAAGGTACTTCGCAAAATCTTCGGCCCTGTACGTGTTGGTGACGACTATCGTATACGAACCAATAACGAGCTGTATGAGCTGTATAAGGACATGGACGTAGCGCAGCGAATTAACATCCAGCGGCTACGCTGGCTCGGTCATGTCTGCCGTATGGACGACGAAGCTCCGGCGAAAAAGGTGTTCGATGCGATGGTTGGAGGTCGACGGCGAAGAGGGAGGCCGTGTCTCCGGTGGAAGGACCAAGTTGAAGAGGCCCTGTCATCACTTGGTGTGACCAACTGGAGAAGGCGCGCGCAAAGCAGAGGCGCCTGGAGAGAAGTTTTGCGGCAGGCCGTAACCCGATAACGGGTTGTTATGGCCAGTTAAGTAAGTAAGTAAGTAAGTAAGGTCTACTGAGATAAGAGAATTTTTTATTTTGTTGAATGCGTCAATCGCTTCTGCATTCATGTCGATTAATTTTTTTGCTGACATTGTTTTGGACACTCGTCCATCCTCCCCTCTTAAGAGGGATGTCAGGAGTTTTGCTAACTGTGCATACCCTTTTACGAATCGTCTGTAATACCCTGACATACCAAGGCATGAGCGAAGGTCTTTGAGAGTTTTTGGTAAGTTTAAATTAGCTATTGCTTCAACTTTTTTTGGATTGGTCTTAACGCCTTCTGCGGAGATAACAAACCCTAGGAACTCAACTTCTGTCTTTAGGAATTCACACTTGTCCAATTGGACCTTCATGTTTGCCATCTGTAATGTGTGGAAGATTTCGTTTATAGCCTGGAAGTGCGTCTGCTCATTTTTGGTAAAGATGATGATATCGTCTATGTAGACGTAGCATATCTTGCCAATATGGTCGCGAAGAATGTCGTCGAGGGCTCTTTGGAAAATAGAGGGGGCGTTTTTCAGCCCGAAAGGTAGTCTTGTAAATTCAAACTTTCCATTATTTATGGAGAAGGCCGTTTTCTCGACGTCAGATTCTTTTAACGGGATTTGGTGAAATCCGCTTTTTAAATCAAGAACTGAAAAGAAGTGGCTACTACTGAGTTGTGCTATTACCTCATTTATATCTGGTATGGGATACCTGTCCGCAATAGTTACCGAATTGAGTTTCCGGTAATCTATGACAATTCTATACTTTCTTTCGCCTGAAGCGTCTTCTTTCTTGGGCACTATCCACACAGGCGAATTATACGGAGATCTTGATGGCCTAATAATGCCATCCTTCAGCAGTTGGTCTATTTGTTTGGAAACTTCGCTCTTCAGGGACATGGGGTACGGATAGCATTTTGTGTATACGGGTGTGTCGCTTGAGGTACGAATTTCTCCTACTACTTTAGTAGTGTACGTCAGTTTCCCGTCCGGTTCTGCAAAAAGGTTAGGATATTTCTGTACAAGACATTGGAATGTGTCTCCTTGTTCCTTTGTCATATGGCCAAGGCGAAGATTGATTGTATTTACTTGTTCTGATCGGAATTGCTTTATCCTTATCTTCACCTTTCCCATTATAGTTAAACACATCTGTACAGTATCTATGGTAGCTGACACTTGGTTAAGGCTGTCGTTGCCAATAATGGCGTAAAATATTTTCAAAGTGGGGAGTAGATAAAATTTGAATTTTGTTTCGTCTATACCAAAGAGATTAGCTATTGTATAGTGGGTTATTTTGATATCCCCTCCAACAGAACTTGCGTTGAAGGGTTTTTCACTCTCTATAGCGTTCTCTACTACGGAGGGATGAATATAGTTTTTGTTCGACCCGGTATCTATAAGCACTTTGAGGACCTCGCCATTCCCCTTCCTGCACTCTATGTATGGGAGTGACGAGGCGATTGCTCTAAAAAATTGATGTCTGAATAGTCTACTATTTCTCGGTCTTCGATCTCAGGTTGATGTTGGGTTATGTGGGTTTCCGGCAATTTCCGGGTGCAGTGGTTGCAACATTGATTGTAGTTTTCCGTGTGGTTGCTGTTGGAGTTAATATGAAAATTTTTCTGCGATTTATTTGCTCTCCACTGACTCCATTGGTTGTCGGCATTTCTCTTGATTGGAAATCTGGAGTGTCCAGGATTGTTGGCGTCATTTACAACTCTGGTTTGGATGCTTCTATCAACGTCCATTGGTACTGGAGGTTTCGGTCCGGTTGGCCGTGGCGGAGTATCGTAATGGTGATTGGGTGCTACGTTATTTGGATTTGTCATTCTGTTGTAGTGATATCTCTGATGATAATTTTGATTGAACCTAGGGACATATGCCAATTGTGGATAGAACGGTTTTTTGCCCCCTTGCGGGTGAGTTGGTCCCGCCGACCGTGTGTCGTGCCTAACCCTGTTAGTTTGTTCATGGCTGTTAGCGTAACTGGACCGGAAATTTTGATTTTGCAATTTTAGGCACAAATGTAGCGCTTGCGGTAGGTCAGATGGCTCTCGTATACCCAAAAGTCTTGGCAGATCTCCGCGCAGTCCACGGATAAACGTGTCCAACGCTTTGTCGCGATATGTTTGAGTGAGTAGGCGCATAGATTCGGTAGTGATATCCATGCACGATATCTTATTTAAAATCAGGGACAGGTGTTTATAGACTTTTTGGTAAAAAAAAAAAAATCAACGCTCTTCCTCCAGGAGCTAAACTTCCCCGGGTCGCCTGAGAATTCTCTGAGGCTACGTACCACTTCGGGTATCTTGTCTAAATCTTCAATTTTGTTCCTCTTGGATTTATGCCTTGATCTATTGCCTCGCTTAAGTCAGAATTGGGATTTATGATAGAGTTTACTATTTCTCGCCCTTCCCTGTTCAACACTTCTTTCACTATTGATGATATTAGTGTGTCCAAACTATTGGTATTTAAATTAGAGCCTGATAGCGCAGAACTGCCGTTCGATCCGCTCGGGTTAGAGTGGAGGGGAGGGCTAGGAGAAGGATTGGTAGGGTTTAACATTGCTGGTCTTAGTATATTGTCACCTGGCATTCTTAACAATTTTGATATTTAATGGATTTCTAAATATAATTTTATTTATAATTTTATTTCATTCATTGCTAAATCTAATTTAATTTATAAATTTCTCTATTTAGTTGAATTTTCGAGGACTTACATCAATATGATTGTTTGCATGCCGTAGTTAAATTTTTGATTTCTTCTCTTTATTTTCTGTTTCAGATTTCTGGATTTTTCTTCTTTTAGGAGTTTAATGAAAGTCAATTTTTAAGTTTAAAATCGTTTAATTAATTGACCTCTTTTCTTCACTCGAGGTTCCTTTTTTTTTTGTTTTTTTTTTTATTTAATTTTTTAATTTTAATTTTTTCTTATTGAATAATTCTTTTATTTTGTTGACCTCTGGTTTTACTCGAGGTTCCTTTTTGTTTTGTTTTTGAGCTCTTCTTTTTTCTTTGTATTGTTTTTTTGAAATTTTGTCTTAGTTTTTTTCTGTTCTTGTTGGAGCCTTAATTTGGTTATTCACTAGTTGATTATTTTATTTGGTTATTTGTGTAGTTCATTAATTGCTAGAGCGGCTGCATTCAATGCGTCCTTTTTGCCTTTTGGCTACTAAGGGCCCTCGTTCTCTAGACTTTTGATTTATTATGTTGACCCAAGGTGAAGTTAGTCTTGGCCACAGTTTATTTCTAGTTGCTGGGGCTCTGACGGTTTTTGCTAACTGCACTTGCACTGGCTGCAGCTTAGAATTTTTGGTTCACTGGAGCTCTGGCGATTTTTACTAGTTGTCACTTGCACTGGCTGCAGTTTAGAATTTTTGTTCACTGAAGCTCTGACAATTTCACTTGGTAATTAATTAGCACTTGTACTTCACCGTTGGGTCCCTGCTCGGGCGCCAGTTAAATTATTTTATTATTGGTTTATTAAAAAAAATATTTTTTCACGACCTCAAGGGTCTGTATTTACTAAAATTCAAATTAAGACTAACTTACAAATTCATGCTTACTTCTAAAGAAACTTATGCTAGAGGCGGCTGCACTTTATCACGCGGCTTGCCGCGTGACGTATTTCTACAACTCAGCACTATCCCACGAGTAACGAACTCGACGATTCGGTGGATATCACCTTACACCGCCGGACACGCGTGTGACTGCTGAATTTGGAATCTGCTGTGTTAACTTATATAAGAAAGATGTATGTGTGTAAGCGCATCACACTCAAACGGACCGGCCGATTTCCATGGGGTTTTTTTGTTGGATTCGTTTTGAGTCAGTTCAGGTTTATGCGAAAAGAACATTCCGGAAAATCTATTGGAAAAGTCGGAAAATCCCTGCCTTGTTTACTTGAAAACGGCTGGAACAATTTGACTGCTTTTTTTGTTGTATTCGTAGTTGTTAGAACAAGGTTTGTATGAAAGAAACTTAGGAAAACTAGGTGGGGCACTTTTTCACCACCCCAAATTTTGATAACTTTGGGGGCGTGGCACCACCCATACAAGCAAAATCTTTATAATGGAATATCTTCGAAATTGTAAGATGCACAGCATTGAAATTAAGTATAGCGTCGTCATATAGATGTGCCATTCCACTGGTAAGATTTGATGGGCATTGAGCAAGGGGCGTGGCACTTTTTGTGTGACCAAAATATTTCGCTCAACTATAAGTCGCACAGCAATGAAACTTGGTACGAACCTATTATTTTCAGCTAGTCCTTTAAAGTCCTAGTATTTTCAGCTAGTCTCATTTATTTGGTAAGGGCGTTTTGCACCAAATTGCAAACCTGTTAGTTTGATTATCTTGGGATTTTTTTCCGTTTGTTCAGTTTTGAGATACTCGTCAGTTTGCAGTAGCAAATCGAAAACTCTTCTTTCGAAAGTCGGTATTATTTTATTAGTATTAGAAAGAAAATGTTCAAACGTTTGTAAAAGTGTATACTTACGGATTGGAATTGATTTCAAATCTCTTACTCTTCCAGCAGACTTTGTCGAACGACAAAAACCACAATACGAGTGAATATTAGCAAAAGTTTACGCATACTACCCTTGCCACTTGCATGTAAAAGTGCAGAAAAGTAATATTGGCCCACTATAATAAAAGCCACAATTATTGGGAAATCGCAAAAATGAAAATAGTTCCCAAGTCCCAAGAAGCAATAAAAAAGCAAATTGAAAGAGAGATGACAAGGTTGCGGATTCGAACGCTTGTAGCGGAAACACAATGCGGCAGCAGCAGCGGCAGTGGCAGTGGCAGTAATAACCTGTGTAAACCTGTGTAAATAAACAGTGTATTTGAATGGAAGCAATCACATAAGAGCAGTGGCAGTAAGCAGTACTGCCGTGCTTAGCTCTATTAGCTGAAACACAATGCGGCAGCAGCAGCGGCAGTGGCAGTGGCAGTGATCAACTGTTTTTTTAGAAACAGTGTATTTGAATGGAAGCAATCACATAAGAGCAGTGGCAGTAAGCAGTACTGCCGTGCTTAGCTCTATTTCTAAATTCACTGCCACTGCCCCAATGCTCCCAATGAAAAAAAAAACGAATATATGAATGGAATTAATTTTTGTTTGTCAAATATCTAGCTGTCACTGCTGCATTGTGAGCTGTGAGCAGTAAAACATGAAACAGGTGATCACTGCCACTGCCACTGATACTGCCACTGCCGCTGCTGCTGCCGCATTGTGATTCAGCTATATGTTATTTCTAAATTCACTGCCACTGCCGCAATGCTCCCAATGAAGAAAACGAATGTATATCAGGGCGGAAACAGTTTGACGACAAGACCCACGGGGATTACAAAAAAATATTAATAAAAAAGGACAACAAATGGGAGGAGATCGCGAGTCAAGTGAACCAGCTGGGTAAATACCGAATGAAGTAGAAGAACATTTATTCAATTTTGCATATTTTCAGTCGAAAAAGTTAAGAAACGGTGGAAGACGATTAGAGATAGGATAAGAGTGCCTCAAAATCAGGAAGTGCTCAAAAAGTGCCGACAGTTGAGAAATACAAATTTCAATCAACTTACATTTCTCAGCGAGTGCGAACATTTTAATACGAGGTGTGTGCTTGTCGGGAGTTTCGCTTGAGTATCGTTATTATTGTTATTGTTTTTTCCAAGTTTTCACAAATTCTAAAAGCATGTTGAAGATGTCCACACTCATCCTTGTTACTTTTCTGAATTTTTGGGGGTCTTTCTCCTTTATTATCTGATACATTTATCTGATGCTTCCTGAAAAAACCCATGTGTTTGCCTCTCCTCCTGGGTATAAATTCCTCTCGTCCATATTCGTTTAATTCGTTGTAATTTCAAATGAACCTCATATAGAGCAGTTCCTGAATGGAATTCATTTTTTTTTTTTGTCAAATACTGTCTGCTGCATTGTGAGCTGTGAGCAGTAAAATATGAAACAGGTGATCACTGCCACTGCCACTGATACTGCCACTGCCGCTGCTGCTGCCGCATTGTGATTCCGCTATTAGCTTTGGATTTTATAAGGTGGGAAAAGTAGCAATTTTCCAAAGTGATATTCAGGCAGGTTCCAGAAACCGAGTGAAAAGGAAATTGAGATCGAACACGAAGCCGAGTGATTTCGAATTTAGAGTTCTACAAAACGCGTGTTTTCATCTGTTTCGAAATTGTTTCGAAATCACGGCAAAATGAAGTTCGAAACAGCTAATTCCTGTCGGTCGGAGAAAGGTTGCAAAGATGATTTTGCGTGTAACAAGAAATGAGTGCAATCACAGCGTTTGCTGCACTTTTGGCGGAAAATGAAAGAAATTTGAATGCAAAATTAAAAGGCGCACATTCTCAGACTGTTCCAACCCTTTAGAAGTACCGGATGGCGCGTAAGTAGCGGAGATCCATGTATTGCAAATCATTCAAAATTTGTTAACTTTTCTACAGGTGCATATCTTACTAGCGTGTCAACAAAGGTGCTTTCCAAATTGTTTGTACCACTAATCGCGAACAAAGCAGATATGAGATTGTTAGTGCGTTATAAACATTTGTTTATTGTGGTGTAATTTTTACAAGGTTGTGCAGTTTCTGTTATTTATTAAATGTTTACAATGGTTTTGGTTTTTGGTTAAAACCGCAGAATCTGTGACATATGAAGATGTTAGGTGGAATGGTGATAATGGTAATGTTGTTGGTGTCGCGCATGGCTCGATGTCGTCACGTCGGTGTTCGGACGATGAGTACAAATAGCCGCCGGCCGCGCAAGCGCCTTTGAGGATGGCCAGGGCTGCGAATCATAAACACATGTGGTAAGTATACAAGGGATGTATACGAGAGTGGAGAACGGAATGCAAAATGGTAAGTATATACATGATATTGTTACGAATACCAGTTCTAGTGGGCTAGTACGAATCACTGGATTGTGCAATTTGAAATAAACAGACACACTTAGTTCCTCAAACGCAGTCAATAAAACCCAACAGTCACTTTATTTCACAAAGATTTACAGACAGTGAAGTGTACACTTAAATATTTGCTTAGTTATTCCGCGTGGCAACTCCGCTAGTCAAAATCAGACTGACTCGCTGCGCCGCACCCGGCTGCCTTTTATACCTGACAGGCCATCGCGCAGATCATTCTCGCGTATTCAGGAGTGGACTAAAGGTTTCCATGATGATCGCGACCATCATTGCCAGGTTAGACTAAAAGTTTCCATCATTGCCAGGTTGGCCTCAAAGTTTCCCTTATTATCGCGGCCGTCGTTGCCAGATTGAATTATAGCACGGCGCGTAGCGACAGAGTTGCTTTGCACATCGACAGCCTGTCTTATCGTTACACTGCCCACCACTTAGACTTGTTCGTCCCGAACAAGTGCCGAGGTTCCGCTGTGATAAGGCGCCAGGCGCTCCAAATGGACTACCTTCAGCTTAGCGCCTTTATTGCTGCAACGTTGAATCCTGTATACCACGTCGTTAATCCTAGTCACGACTTTGTAAGGTCCTTCCCATGACGTTTGAAGTTTCGGAGACCAACCTTTCCTCCGCTGCGGGTTGTAGAGCATTACCAGATCGCCTCCCTGGAACCCTGCTGAGTTGGCCCGTAGATCATATCTGGCTTTCGCCTTATCGCTGACCAGTTTGGTGCGGCTCCTTATAAACTGGTGAATTTCCTCCAGTTCCGCCCGCTTATTGACCACGTAGTCCGTCTTAGCGCCTCCCGTCGTGCTGACTACCCCGAACTTCAAGTCAGCGGGTAACCGCAACTCTGTGCCGAACACCGCTCGGGCTGGAGTGAGTGCTGTCGTGTCGTGCGGGGCTGACCTATACGCCATCAGGAACAGCGGGATATGCGTGTCCCAATCCTTTTGATTCCTGCCTACCACTTTCCGCAGGTATTCCTCCAGTGTCCGGTTAAAGCGTTCCACCATGCCGTCGGACTGTGGGTGCAAAGGAGTGGTACGCGTTTTCTTTATCCCCAGCAGCTCACACACTTCCTTGAATACCACAGGCTCGAAATTCCGGCCTTGATCTGTGTGTAACTCCAACGGAACTCCGAACCTGGCTACCCAGTTGTTCACCAGCATTCCCGCGACCGTAGTGGCCTCCTGGTTAGGAATAGGATACACTTCGGGCCATTTGCTGAAATAATCCATTACCACCAGTACATATTTGTTGCCTTGAGTGCTGACTGGGAATGGGCCAGCGACGTCCATAGCAAGCCGCTCGAAGGGCGCTCCCACGTTGTACTGCTGCATGCGGCCCCGAGACCTTCTTGTCGGACCTTTCGAGGCTGAACATCGGTCACAGCTCTTAATCCATTCGGCTACAGACTCCTGGCATCCTACCCAATAGAATCGTCTTTTTATCTTGGCGACGGTTTTGGTGATGCCCAGGTGCCCTCCACTGGAGTCGTTATGGTATGCCTCGATGACCTCGTTGATTCTGCATTTCGGCACTACCATTAGGGAGTTGCTGGACCGACCATCCGCGCTCTCCCATTCGCGATACAGGCATCCTTCCTTCAGCCGCAGACTTTCCCACTGCGCCCAGTAAGCCTTAGCGATCGGGCTTTCACCGGCCAGTCTGGACGTGCGCCTTGCTCCTTGCCTTCGACGATTTTTGCAAGATCCGCATCCTCACGCTGGTCTTTTTGTAGCCTCTCCGCAGACCACGCTTCCTCTGGCATAACGCTTACCAACCGGACGTCCACTATCTGTTCTTTGCTTTCGGCTCGCTAGCACTGCCTGCATTCGACTTTGCACGGACATCGTGACAAGGCATCGGCATTTCCAAGGCTACTGCCCTTGCGATGCTCTATCGTGTAGTCGTAGCTCTGCAGTCGCTCGATCCACCGCGCCAATTGCCCTTCAGGATCTTTAAAGTTCAGGAGCCATCTCAATGCCGCATGATCTGTGCGCAGGCGAAACCTTTGTCCATACAGATATTTGTGGAAGTGTTTTACGCAGTCCAATACAGCCAGCAGTTCTCTCCGTGTCACACAGTAGTTGCGCTCCGGTTTCGACAGAATCCTACTGTAGTACGCTATCACTTGTTCTTGGCCGTCTATTATCTGTGATAGCACACCGCCAATACTATGCCCGCTTGCATCCGTATCCAGCACAAACATCTCTCCAAGCACGGGGAAAGCCAGAATTGGAGCAGTGCACAGTTTTTCCTTCAGACGTGCAAAAGCCTGCTCCTGCTCTTCGTTCCACTCGAAAGCTTGGCTCTCTTTCATCAGTTTGTGCAAGCTGCTGGCTATGTTGGCGAATCCCGGAACAAATCGGCGGTAGTATGTACACAGGCCCAGGAAGCTGCGGAGTTCGTGTAGATTGCGTGGCCGGGGCCACTCCTTCACCGCCGTGATTTTGTCTTCATCCGTATGTACTCCGCGGGCGGAAACCGTATGACCCAGATACTTGACCTCCTTTTGGAACAGCGAGCACTTTGGGTTGAGTTTAAGCCCAGCTTTTTGTATCCGCTCGAATACCTCCTCCAGCTTTCCCAGGTGGTCGTCGAAGTTTTTACCCATCACGATTATGTCGTCGAGGTACACCAGGCACGTCCGCCAATGCAGCCCTTTTAGTACGCGTTCCATTAGCCGCTCGAATGTTGCTGGTGCGTTGCAGAGTCCGAACGGCATGACGGTGAACTGCCACAAGCCATCGCCAACACTGAAAGCCGTTTTCTCCTTGTCCTTGTCTGCAAGCTCTACCTGCCAATAGCCGCTGCGTAAGTCGAGCGTGGAGAACCACTGTGTGCCTGACAGCGTGTCCAGAGTGTCATCGATCCGAGGTAATGGATAACTGTCCTTCTTGGTCACATCATTGAGCTTCCGATAGTCCACACAAAACCGGGTACTGCCATCCTTTTTCTTTACTAGCACGACCGGCGAGCACCAGGGGCCCGAAGAAGGCTCTATGACCTTTTCTTTCCGCATGTTTTCGATCAAATTTGTGACCTCCTCCCTCTTGGCCAGAGGAACTCGTCTTGGCGGTTGGCGGATCGGTTTTGCACTTCCGGTGTCGATGCCGTGCTTCACTATGGCTGTTCTTCCGCCTGCTTCTGCCGCAAATATCGACCCATAGTGCAGCAGGAGTGACCTCGCCTTCTGTTTCTGCTTGGCCGTCAACTCGCTGCTCCACTGGTTCTCCTGCGGTATGACGTCCATGTTAAAACCGCACTTATTTCCCCCGGGTGGGCTACTCTCGCAATTGACCACTGCTACAGCTTCCTTACACTCGCCAATTACCTCGTCTTTACCGACATATCTGGGTGCATTCAGGGGGTTCAGTATTCTAACTGGTATTCTGCCATTCTTAGGTTCCACTAATGTACGTCCGATGAAGATGTGGTCGTGTCCTTGTTTCGGTGCTTCCACAACCCACAGCCGACTCGTCCCATCGTCCTCGTCCACCTTTGCCCACACAATCGCCTCAGAATTCGCTGGTATCCTCCGGTGTTGACACGATACAACTTTCCTTACCGCCACGCTTCGCTCATAGCCGGTGCGCAGCGGGAATTCAACGTTGGCATACCTCAGCACATTTTCTTTCAGGTCCAGCGTAAAACCGTACCTAATCATGAAATCATAATCTTTATATCCGCGACGATGAACTCATGTTCCAGGCTGCTGGTGCCGATAGCAATCGCTTTTGTAACTTTTCCTCTTACCGGCGCACGCTCGCCAGTCGTAGTCCGCAGCTGTATGCCATGCAGCGGTTCCCAGCTCTTCAGCAGCTTCCTTTTTATGATCGAATATGACGCTCCAGTATCCAGTGTCAACACGAACAACTTTCCATCTATCCTTCCTTCAATTGTCAAGCTGCTGGGCTGTCGTTTCAGCTGTGAGACAAGGACGGTGGGGCAGCAGATTGTGGGGATCAGCTCACGCCCCTTTGGGCTGACCCGTTTTAGTTTAACGGCTCCTCGTGCTCAGCCCTGCGCTTGTTGGCTGAGCCTCGATTGTCAGTATTCCTCGCTTGAGGCGATTGCGATCGAGAGCGGGAACGCCTCTTTCGTTGGCGGCAGTCTCGTGATATGTGGCCCTGCTTGCCACATACCCAGCAAACAACTTTAGAGGAGACCACCCGTGGCCTGTCCGGTGGCTCCGAACTTATGGCCTGGATCGTAATGTCGTTGTCTGGCTGGATCTGGCGTATCCTTGCAGGTGCATACCGAGTGCTCCCAATCCATGTCGCCTCATATGTCATCGCGCTGGTCACCGTTTCCCTAAATGTCGGCTTGCCCATCATCAACGCACTGCGACGTGTCTCCGGATCACGAAGACCTTCGATAAACGCCTCAATCTTCATCCTTTCGAGATCATCAGCGCCGAAGGACGGGTAGCACAGCTGTACGAGCCGCTCAATGTCTGCTGCATATGTCTGCAGCGCCTCGTTGGATCTTTGCCTGCGGTTCTTCAGCTCACAGTAGTACAGCGTATGGTTGTGCTCGTTGCTGTACTTTGCTGCCAACGCTCTCATGATGGCCTCGTAATCACTTCTCGAACATTCCAGAACTGGTTTCATTACCTCAGCCGCAGGACCTTTCAGCGCCAGTGCCAATCTCCGACCTTTCCTGATATCGGTCCACTGATTTTCCAGAGCAGCCAAGTCGAATTGCAGTTTAAATGTATCGAACGGCGTAGCACCATCATAAGTAGGCACTTCTGTCCGGGTGGCGAAACTTTCTGGAACCGGCGGCAAACATTCTCGTGGCTGTACCTCTCTAAGCCGCTCGTCGATTCTTCTATTCATCGAATCCTCCAGACCGTCAACTCGTTTGTCTAAATGTTCCACTCGCGCCTCCAGGTGCTCGACTTTCACATTAATCCTGTCTGCAATTTCTTCCACTTTCTGCTCCAAGCGCTCAGAAGCCTGAAGCTTGCTGGACAACTCCCGATTTGCATTTTTAATTTTTGTTTCCATTTTCTGGTCGGAAGCCTCGAACATGCCTTTCATTGCAACCATTAGCTGGCTCATGTCCATTGCTTGTGGTGGCGCAGCCGGTGCAGCCGTACTTTGCATCGACGCAGCACCCGCAGGCGATTCCTCCACTTTGCCCGACGCCCCTAGCTCCTGCGTTCCGAACTCGTGCGCAGCCCAATCGATGCCTCGTGATTCACACGCCTCTCGCAAGCGGAGCTGCAACTCCACCTTACCGCCAGCAGTCGGCAAATTCCAGGCAGCCAGCTCCTTCTTTAGCTGGTCCACTTTCAGCAGCTCGAATTTAACCATTTCTGCGTTTTTATAATTTTATTTTTATTTATTTTTTTTTTCCTTTATTTATTCAGTAGCACAATCCCACTTCTGACACCAAATGTTACGAATACCAGTTCTAGTGGGCTAGTACGAATCACTGGATTGTGCAATTTGAAATAAACAGACACACTTAGTTCCTCAAACGCAGTCAATAAAACCCAACAGTCACTTTATTTCACAAAGATTTACACTTCACTGTCTTTACACTTAAATATTTGCTTAGTTATTCCGCGTGGCAACTCTGCTAGTCAAAATCAGACTGACTCGCTGCGCCGCACCCGGCTGCCTTTTATACCTGTCAGGCCATCGCGCAGATCATTCTCGCGTATTCAGGAGTGGACTAAAGGTTTCCATGATGATCGCGACCATCATTGCCAGGTTAGACTAAAAGTTTCCATCATTACCAGGTTGGCCTCAAAGTTTCCCGCGCGTAGCGACAGGGTTGCTTTGCACAGCGACAGCCTGTCTTATCGTTACAATATGTACACAAGGTAAATGGTAAGTATTTACAACATTTATTTATTTATTTAATAACATTTTTAGGGTGAAATAGGTGGTGCGCGGCGGCGGCTTGCATCGACGTGAAACCTCCGAGGCCGGATGCACTCGTGCATTTAAACGACACCCCTCAACTCCGTCCACGACTTAATGACCTGCGTCAGTAGCGTCCTGGCCGTGCGTCCCCGCAACTGTCGGGTGGTGATCCTACTTCATACATCATTAGGGGCAATGCGCTGACGACGCGCCTGGTCGCTGGCAACACTAAACGACGGCTGGCGTGCCGTGTTGGTCTTGGCTGGCGCCCTTAAACGAGTGGATCCATGACGGCTATGGCTAGCAATGCGCAGCGGGTAGAGGGGAGCGTTCGTGGGGGCGCAAGGGATGTGCCGAATTGTGGGTGCCGCGGCGGCGGCTACGGTGCTGGTCTCGAGCAAGGTTGGTGGGCTGCACCTTTGCACTGGTACGTCGCTTTCGTCCTGTCGACGTGGTCAATTGTAGGACGTCTACCAGACACACGACCATATGGCCCGCTAGCCCACACTACTTACAACTGTTCGGCGAGTCGCAGGCCCCCGTAGAGTAAGACCGGGCCATGCAGTTGCGACAATAGCCGTGCGCGTGCACAACGTCATCGCGTTGGCCGGTGTTCATGGCTATCAACCCGCGGCAGTACCTCAACGTGTGGGGTCGTTGGCAGAGCTGGCATTCGTAGGCCTCGTCCGGTGGGGAGCGGTGGAGAGGGAAAGAACAGAGCGACTTTAGTTTCTTATAATGGAGGATGGGCAGCGATGCCCGCGGACATTTATTAGTGGGATTTATAAACACAGGGGCGTGTGAATATGCCGGATTGCGTGCGAACGGCAGCTACTCGGACGTGTCCATCGGGTCCTCGATGCAATGAGACGATACGTCCTCGATGGGGTGTAGCAGTTCGTCCTTTATGACCACCAACTGATCCAGTTCGAGCTACTTTTGAGAGCGTCGCCACTTATTCCGTTTACTGAGCTCTTGGACATACTGGGCGTTCCATCTCCGCCTGAACTCGTTGTGAAGAGCCTTCAGCTTCTCCCATCTGTTGATCAGAGATAGATGGTTTCGGGAGGTGAAAGGAGAGGAGTGCCTCGCAGGAAGTGACCTGGAGTAAGCGCTAGGAGATCAGTTGGATCTTGAGAAAGAGGGGACAATTCATTGACCATTGCAATGGTCGGGAATTCGCTAGAATGCGCCAATTTAGGGTCTCAGCGCATTCCATGCCAGTTTGAAATTAGCACCACTTAATGCGTATTGTCGTGTATGCTCGATCTCGGCAAAGCTCCAATTTGCTACGTGGAAGGAGCTTGAAGTTGCTTGGCAGGTCGTCATCAAAGGTGATGCCGACTTTTCTGTACGCTGCCTTCACGTCGCTGCCAGTAGTCGTTCAGATCGGCTAAAGCTGCTTTGAGGATTGGCACAGTTAAGTCTTCAATTGCACGTGAAGAAACTTGAGTGCAAAAGTGAACCAGATTGTCCACTTCGAAAATGAAGGCACTCATGGAAGGATCATGAGCCACTTCTTTTTGAGATTTTTGAATCTCGACTGTCTGCTCTAGTGGTTCCGACTCCGTTTTAGGCGTTCCAGTGATTCGACTCCATACAACCGCGGGACAAAATTAAAAGGAGCGGTCTGTTCTTCATAAAATTTGGTGTACTTGGTTATCATGGTCTGCTGAATTGAAATATCTATTTTGTATTTCTTAAACTTTTATAGTTTGGCAGCGCCTGAGACTCAAATTTGGAATTTTCGTCATTTTTGGAAAGCTATAGCAAGTGTGTTGGCTTTTTCAGATTTTACATTTAATCAGTTACGTTAAAATTTCATTCCGTCCGATCTCCGCATTATTGACACAACCTACATCTAAAATGGAGTTTAACTCACACCTATGAGCAGGGGCCTCAAAATCCCATTTGGAGCCCGTGGACCGGGTGCAAAACCGTGCGATTAAACTTATAGGGGACAGTAGGGCATCCAGCTCTATTAACTCCTTGGAACATCGTCGAAACGTGGCATGTGTGGTGTTATTTTACCGATACTTTTTCGGTAGTTGCTCAGTGGAGATGAACAGCTTGCTGCCATCACCCCGGGTATTCCCCCGGGCAACCGGTTTGAACACTGGCGCCCATGCATTCCAGTTCCAGCGCACTACGCACTAAAAAGAAAGTTCGTTCCTGGCCCGTACAGCGCGATTGTGGAATACTCTCCCTGCAGATATTTCCCCAGCACTTATGATCTTGATGGGTTCAAGGCAAGAGTCCATAAATTCTTCACCCAACATCCTTTCTCCCAACCTATATATCCTCCATGAACCAGCGTAATGCCTAGGATTTATAGGGGTATCCCCTGCGCCTTGGCTCGTTTAACCGTAGATCTACGTTTAAAAAAACCTACTAATCTTACGTTTCGGTAGTTTTCGACCCTCATATATATTATCATGGGAATTAATACAAAAATGAACGTTTATTTAAAAAAAAAAAAAAAACTGGTACGGTTTATTCAAAGACAACATAAAATACAACGGAAATATTTGTTTATAGTTTCTAAACACTTTCACGGCATTATACACACACATTGCGGTTGTGCTTATTTTTGCAGATATTTTTTAGGCATCCGCAGCAGGCAAGTTCTTGTTGTTTTTCTTTTGTTTTCGAATTTTTTTTCAGGCAAACGTTTTTTATTTGAAATCAAAAAAATTATAATTTACATTTTTACTTACGTTTGCTATGAAATCACGAAGAAATTCAAATAGAAAAAGCTTTTGCATAGAACGGGTCGAAAACGACCCGGATTGACAAAATTGACACAAATTACAAAAATGCAAAGCCAACTTAGTTTTTAAAATATAAAACGGTTTGATTTCGATAGAAGATATAAGAAAGATAGTAAGAAAGTCATAAAAAAACAGCTAAAAATAATAACAAATTTAAAAAATATTAGAAGTACAAAAAATATTTGGTCGAAAACGACCCCAACGTAGGTCTACGGTTAATACAAAAAAAAACAAAAAACAATTGCAAAGAGTAACAGAAATTGTATTAGTACCCTTTAGTTTTGCAATAAAAGTGATAATAATACAGGGTTTTTCATTTCGAACCGAAAACTTGGACAGCCCTGCGTTCGACAACCGCGACTGGCATCTGTCGTTGCATTGTGTTAATATTGTAGTTTAGTGTTTGCCATTTATGGACCGATTTAGCATCGCCACACAACACGATCGAACATGACAGAATTGCGAACCAGGTTCGATGAACGCATAATTTCGCGTTTTGGTGATGCCAATTGGCCGTCAAGATCGAGCGATCTGAACCCTTTGGACTTTTTTCTTTGGGGCTACGCGAAAGACCAAGTCTATGCAGACAATCCGCAGACTCTGGAGCATTTGAGGGACAACATACCTACGTGCAGTTCTTGGCGCCTTACAGCCTGCTATATGTAAAAAAGTCATCGAAAATTGCCTAAAAAGAATCGAGGTGTGCCAGGCTGCTCGCGGCAGTCATTTGAATGATGTCATATTCCATTACTAATGGCGCAAACCAAATATTATTTTGATAATAAAGTTTCATCAAAATTCAAATTTTAATTGATTTTTTTTTTCTTTATTTACTTTTTCGGCTCATGATGAAAAACCGTTTTTTTTCATTTTATTTTCATTATTTTTTATTAAATTCAGTCAATGAACATAAATTGTCTTACAGACTAAGTGAATGAATAACAAGCTAAAAATTTACAGACTAAATGGATGAATAACAAACTTAATTTTAAACTAAAAACCAGTTAAGATAGAAAAGCAAATTAGAAATAAAAGTGAGAAATGGGATTAACTGAGCGCATGGTTTAGCAAATTCAAAAAAACAGGTTTTGAGCAGGAGAAGTCAATAGCAATACTCTGGAGGAATATTGAAGAAGATTCGTTCAAGCAGAAGAGGGCAATCAACTACACTAGAAATTAAGTCGAAGACGAAGGATAGGGATAGAATGATCCTCATATTATAAAGGGAGTTCAGATTAAGGAGCTTACAACGAGAGGTGTAGGAGGGAATGGGTTCATGGAATCTGAGGGACCGAAGAGCAAAGGAAGGATTTCTGAACACGTTCAATCAATTGATATAACACTCATGGTAGGGCCTCCATATGAACGAGGCATATTCTGATTTGGATCGGACAAAGGAGGTGTATAGTAACTTTAAGGTATACGGATCAGTGAACTCAGAGGAATTACGTTTAACAAAAGCTAATTAATTGTTGACGCCGAGAACAACTTCGATAGGCACGCACGAAATGATGTACAAAGCAAGAATTTAAACGTTATAATTCGTGGTTTTATTTCGTGTTAGTTCAGTGTGTAAATACAATATGTTCGTGAAGATAGACAATGTTGGTATATGTTTGTGTACTATATATGTACAGTGTGTGGTATTCTGATTGTTTAATATGCAATATTGTGACAAATGTTTAATGGAATGATATTCGAGAATGTATGATGTTGTGCTCAATTAGAATTATATAGTGTGATATTGTGGTTAATTGGAGTTATGCTGGATGTTCGTATGGTGTTGGATGTTTTGTGATTGTGATGTTGATGCGCGGATCGCGTGGTGTCGTCGCCGGTGTTCAGATGAAGAGTAAATCGCCGTCAGCCGCGCAAGCACCGTTCAAGACAGCGAGGGATGCCGTCGGTACATAAGTGAGTACATAACGGAGGAGGGATAGCGGACAAATGGTAAGTATATGGTATGGTAAGTATATAGGAATGGAAAGAGGTAAGTAAACGAGGTAGGTATATGAATTAGGCGGAGGATATGTAAAATATATAATTTATTATTTATCTTCTATTTTAGGTGATGCGCGGTGACGGCAGCAACGACGTGAACATCCTGGGGCCGGATGCACTCGTGCATTTAAACCACCCCCCTCAACTCCGTCAAAGACTTGATGGCCTGTGTCAACAGCGCCTGGGCCTTGCGTCCGCGTAGCTGGCTGGTGGCGATCCCTTGGCGGGCAGAACTAGATCCAGCCCGATGGCGGCGCGAATTGCTGCTGGCGTCTTTGGTGGAGGCTGGGCGTGCCGGACCGGCCTGAGCCGATGCCGTTGAGCGGGCCGCTCCCCGACGGGTGCGCGAGGGATGCGCAATACGAGAGGGGGGGTGAGTAGGGCGGCGCGAGGAATTGGCTGGAACCTGAGGGTTGCGACGGCGGCGGCGATGCTGACTCTGCGTCCGATTGGTGGGCTGCTTGGTCGTTCTGGCTCCTCTCCTCCGTCCGGAGGGGGCCGTTCGCTGTAGGATGTTGACCGGATGCAACATCGTGTGGTGCGCTAACCCACACTCCTTACAGCTGTTCGGCGAGTCACAGGCCCCGTGGTTTGGGACCGGGCCAAACAATTGCAACAGTAGCCATGCGCATGCACGACGTCGTCGCGTTGGCCGGGGTTCATATCCAGGAAGCCGCGGCAGAACCTCAAGGGGTGAGGGCGATGGCAAAGTTGGCAGCGATGGGTGTCGTCCATTGTCGAGCTGTGGAGAAAGAACGAAAAACAAGCAGACTTTAATGTCTTATAATAATAGAGGGCAGCGATGCCCGCGAATAATTATAAAGGAATTTATAATAAGCTAGAAGAAGTCCTACGCGGGGGGTAGAACGCATAATTTCACAATAGGGCGTGTGAGTATGCCGGATTGTGTGCGGATATCGGCCACTCGGACGTGGCCATCGGGTCCTGGATGTAGAGCGATGATTCGTCCTAGTCTCCACTCGGTGGGGGGCAGCAGCTCGTCCTTGATGACGACTAGCTGGTCCAGTTCTAGCTCCTGTTGGGGATGGCGCCACTTATGTCTCTTCTGTAGTTCGTGGAGATATTCAGTTTTCCACCTCCGGCTGAACTCATGATGCAGAGCTTTCAGCTTCTCGCATCGGTTGATCAAGGATATTTCTTCCGAATTGGGTTCGGGAGGTGACAGAAGGGGAGCGCCTCGCAGGAAGTGACCTGGAGTAAGCGCTAAGAGATCAGTTGGATCTTGTGAGAGAGGTGACAATGGTCGGGAATTCAAGACGGCCTCAATTCGAGCAAGAAGAGTTGTGAACTCTTCGAAGTTGAATTTGTGATGGCCGGCAGTCTTTTTGAGATGAGATTTGAAACTCTTGACTGCAGATTCCCACAACCCGCCCATGTGAGGTGCACTGGGGGGAATGAATGCCCAATCGACTCCTTGAGTGGAATACTTCTTTAGGATGTCGTGGGATACCTCTTTCGAGAACTTGAGGAACTCCCGGCCCATAGCTCTGTGGGCGCCAACGAATGTGGTGCCATTGTCCGACATGATTTTGCGGGGAAGGCCTCGTCTGCCAATGAATCTGGCAAAGGCCGCGCGAAATGCCTCGGTGGTGAGGGCAGAACACAATTCCAAGTGAATGGCCTTGGTTGAGAATCAGACAAACACCGCGACATAACCTTTGATGAAGGCTGCCGTTCGGAGCTGAGAGGCCTTAATTTGAAATGGGCCCGCAAAATCAACACCTGTCGTCGAGAATGGGATTGACAGTGTGCAACGCTCTGGCGGAAGGGCCGCCATAATTTGTGAGCGGACCTTTTGTCTCTGAACCATACAGATCTTGCACAGGCGAATACATTTCTTGATCTGAGGCTTTAGACGGGGAATGTAAAACTCTTGACGAGCCATTCTGAACATGAGCCGAAGTTCTGCGTGTAATAGAAGAGTGTGGAGGAACTCAAGATACAGCGTGCAGAACCTAGATGCCTCTGGTAGGATGATAGGATGGCGCTCATTGTAACTGAGCGCCGCCTGGGCCAATCTACCATCAACTCTCATCAGGCCGTCCTTATCGAGGAACGGATTGAGAGTCAAAATCGTGCTTTTTCGGGGAAAAGCGGTCTTGTTGGACAACGCGGTGAGTTCTGGATGGTGGAAACGTGCCTGGGCTAACGAGAGAAGTCTCGTCTTGACAAACTGAATCTCATTCTGGGAAACGAATGAATTCAAGTTGAGAGGAGAGTTGCCCCTCTTGGCGAGTCCGTTATGGACGAAACGGAACGCGTATGCAAGGACACGTAGCGCGCGAGAATAGGAGGAGAACCGATCGAGGATGTCCGATGGGTTCTCCAGCGCGAGATTAACTTCGACTTTCCGCTGCTCAGGTGGAGCAACATTGGAGGGAGTTGATTTGGGCCAGGCTTCTTCAGGTGACTGAAGCCATTTGGGGCCGTTCCACCACAGGGGGTTTCTTTCAAGATCGTGGGGCTTGCACCCGCGAGTGCCCAAGTCGGCGGGATTGTCATGGCTGATGACATGATGCCAAGTGGCGTTGCCGACATTTTTCAGGATCTGGGCTGTGCGGTTGGCTACGTACGTCTTCCAAGTGCTTGGAGGTTTTTCTAGCCAAGCGAGAACTATTTGTGAGTACGACCAGAAGAAGGTGTCTCCGGGGTTCACATCGATATTTTCCGTAAGGCATTTGGATAATTGAGAGAGTAAAACGGCGCCGCACAATTCTAGTCGCGGAAGGCTAACCGTCTGCAGAGTTGCAACTTTACCCTTCGCCACGAGCAGGTGACACGAGATAGTGCCATCGCTGTCAGTGGCGCGCAAATACAGAGTTGCGCAATATGCCTTTTCTGAAGCATCGCAAAATCCGTGAAGTTGGATTCGCTTCAGAGGTGAGAATTGTACCCATCGGGGGATCTCGATCTCGCTGATGGACGACAAATTCTTGATCCCACTTTATGAGGGAACCGGGCTTTACGCATTCGTCCCAGTCCGTGCCCTCCAACCAAAGCTCTTGCAGAAGTAACTTGGCTTGAGTTATAATGGGCGAGAGCCATCCTGCCGGGTCAAAAAGTTTGGCGACCGCAGAGAGAAGCTGTCGCTTCGTGGCAGAACTCGTTTCTGAGATGGGAACGATCGAATACGAGAAAGTATCCGACAAAGCGTTCCATCTCATGCCAAGTGTTTTAGTAGAACTGGCACTTTCGAACTTGAGGAAGTCTGAGTCGAGAAGTGCCGAGGTGGGAATGTTTTCCAGAATCCTCGGATGATTAGAAGTAATCTTCCTGAGAGGAAATCCTGCGGATTTGAGGGCATCAATCACTTATGTTAGTGATTCGACTGCCTCAGAAATGGTATGAGCACCGGACAAAATGTCATCAACGTAAGTCTCCTTGAGAAGGACTGTTTCCGCTAACGGGAATTCGTCCTTTGAGTCTTCAGCCAGTTGTCGAAGTGTTCGAATGGCTAAGAAAGGAGCACAGTTCACACCAAACGTCACTGTCTTGAGCCTGAAGTCACGAATGGGGGAATTTCGAGATTCACGAAAGAGGATTCGCTGAAACTCTTGATCGTCTTGGTGGACAAGAATTTGTCTATACATTTTTTCCACATCTCCATTAAATACAAATTGGTACAGCCGCCATCTTAAGATGAGGGTCATCAGGTCGGGCTGTAATGTGGGACCAATATGCAGGATATCATTCAGTGAATATCCAGAGCCGGTTGTTCTAGATGCGTTGAAGACAACGCGGACCTTGGAAGTGGTCTTTTCCGGCTTTACTACAGCATGGTGAGGCAAATAAAATGAAAAATATTTGCCATCAGAGATGATCTCGTTGGACTAAGTTGGCTCCATATGATTGAGAGTGAGATACTCTTTGAGGACCTCATCATATGTGGCTTGGAGATCGCCTTTCTTTGCCAAAGTCCTTTCCATGCTGAGATATTGAGAGAAGGCTGTGGTACGGGATTGACCTAAAGCCAGTTGGCTGGGAAAACTTGCCTTGAAGGGGAGTCGGACGACATATCTACCATCTGACCGCCGGGATGTGGTCTTTTGGTAGAGGTCTTCGCAAAACCGATCCTCTTCGGAAATTGGAGAAGGCTGTGGAATTTCCTCCTGTTCCCAAAAGCGTTTGAGCTGGGAACTTAGGAGTTCATTTGACACTTCTTCCACTTGTGTCGAGAATGTTGACACTTTCTGGGGGAGTGGCCCACTTATGATCCAACCGAATATAGTGTTTTGGGCAAGGAGGCTGCCACACATATTTCGGCGGATTCCATCGAGAAGGATTTGAGGAAGTAAATCGCTTCCGATGACCATGTCGATTTGGGCCTGTTTGAAGCAGTTTGGATCTGCTAGGTCCAGCATGGCAACGTGTTTCCACTCCTTTAGGCCCACATTGAAAGTGGGAAGAAGCTTGGTCAACTGTGGGAGTACAATTGCCTGTGTGGTGAGTTTCGTACTAGTTCGAGTTGCGACTAGTGTTATGTTGCAGATCTGGTTTGAATTTTGAATGGTTTTCCACCCATCCCAGATATTTCGATCTGAGTCCTCTGCGTAGGGATTCTCAGTCGAGTCTGCACTTTGGACGAGATAAATGTCCGTTGCGAACCTTGATCTGTAAGGGCTCGAACCTTATGATATTCGCCGAGATGCTCTAAAGAAACAAGACAAGAACAAGAACAAGACCGTAGTGCTAAGAGACTGCACTGGCCGATTTTTTGATGTTCGTGATGAACGTGACTGCTCATCAGAACTTGACTCATCCCGTGAACTCCGGGCCGTTCTTACGGGGGACTTTCGCGTTTGTGGACTGTGGGGCTGGGTCGTGGAGACTTGAGCAACTACGTTTCGTTGCCGAGGCGGGTTGCTGTCAGCAATGTGAAGCAGCGAATGGTGCTTTCTCTGACAGTGTGAGCAAGTAAATTGACTCGTACAATCCCGCTTCAAGTGAGTGTATGACAGGCAGTTTTCGCACAAGTTGTGTGTTCGCACTGCCTTCACTCGGTCTCGAACAGACATTTTTTTGAAGGTGGAGCAGAATTTGAGCGCGTGAGGAGCGCCACAAATCGGACATGAAAAAGTCCGCTCACTTTCCACCATAAAATTCTGAGTTCTGTTGAAACCCCGGTTCGGAGGCAACCCGGACTTGATTGGTTTAACGGTGTTAAGCCGTTCCACGACCTCATATCTCCTGGTAAGGAAATCATCCATTTGCTCCCAAGTGGGGAGATCTTTACGAGAACTGAGGGATTGTTCCCATAGAGATAAAGTCTCCTCTGGAAGTTTTGTGGAGCAAATGTAAACCAGGATTGGATCCCAACTCTCCGTCGAGACGCCTTGAGATGCTAAGACGGACAGAGAATTGTTGATAGTCGATTGAAGCCTTTGGAGCGCTTCACTATTTTCAGTTGCTACTTGAGGGAGGCTCAAGAGCGTTTTGACTTGTTTGTCAACTAGAATGCGCCGATTTTCGAATCGTGATTTCAGCGCATTCCATGCCAGTTTAAAATTAGCATCGCTTAATGCGTACTGCTTTACAATCGCACCAGCTTTTCCGGCTGTCTTGTATCTGAGGTGATACAGTTTCTGGGCAGAGGTGAGTTTAGGGTGGTTTATGTAAACCGCCGTAAACATGTCACGGAACGACGGCCACTCTTCGTACCCACCGGAAAAAATTTCAGTGTCGCATGGTGGCACATTCAAGCAAATAGAATTATTTGCCTGCTCAGACGCTGAATTTGTCGAAGTTTCAGCTGGACGTATTGTTTCAGCGGGCGGAGGTTGCTGAACGTCCATCAGATCTGAGATCTGGGCGATTGTATTATATGCTCGATCTCGGCATAGCTCCAACTTGCTGCGAGCAAGAAGCTTGAAGTCGCTTGGCAGGTCCTCATCAGGGGTGACGCCGACTTTTCTATATGCTGCCTTCACGTCTTCATAATAGCCGTTCAAATCGGCTAGAGCTGCCTTGAGCATGGGCACAGTACAGTCTTCGATTGCACGCGAGGAAAATTGTGTGCAAAAGTGGACCAGATTGTCCGCTTCGAAGATGAAGGCACTCATGGAGGGATTATGAGCCACTTCCTTTTGAGATTTTCGAATCTCGACCGTCTGTGCCCTTGTGGTGCGTTTTTTGGGAATTGCACCCAATAAGTCTGAACCAAGGCCTTCCGACTCGGTGTCAGGCGTCCTAACGAATTTGGTAGGCGGCTCTGACGGTACCAAGAGGGGATCCGACCAGGCGCGGATTTAGAAATTTGCTGCCCCTAGGCAGTTGGTAAAATTGCCGCCCCCCCGCCCCCTATTTAAAATTTCTTGAATGGTGGAATTAGTTTAGTGCGAATAGTTGGTTTTTTTTCTTGCGCATTCTGTATGTTTATTTTCTTGGCTAGTATAACTGGTTTTTTTTTTTTTTGCTTGGGCATTCTTTCGTTGTTTGTATAAATGGTTTTTTTTTTTTTGCTTGCGCATTCTGTATGTTTATTTTCTTTCCTTGTATAAATCGGTTGGGTGTGTTTTTTTTTTTTTTTTTGCTTGTGCAAAATGTCTATGTATGTATTGTATGTCTATTTTCGTGGCTTGTATAAATCGATTGGTTCTTCGATTCAGGCATTTCATACTTAGAATGTTGGTTTCCCGCGGATTCAACAAGTTTTCAAAGTTTCCGCTAAAATTTGCCGCCCCTCAATTCTTGCCGCTCTAGGCGACTGCCTACAATGCCTGTATGGTAAATCCGCGCCTGGATCCGACTCAGCTTTATTGCTGGTGGATCTGTCGGACGACCTGTTCACTGGCATGTCGTTTTGTTATTATGAAAAAAATAAACGATAGTTGATTTAAAATCACAGTCCACGAAATATAAACACGTAGGTAACGTGAAATTGACCACGCGAGTTTGGTCAACGAGAAAAAGTTATTCCGAAAAGTGGGAACGAACACGGGTAAAACTCCACAATAAAATAAACAAAAAATTGTATTTTTGTTCGTTGTGTACCGCCGCACGGAATTGGACTTGTACACAACTCAAAACAACTCAGCACGAAAGTAAATAACTCGAGATTTGCGAAACAAATCGAAAATTATTTATATTTTATTTTATTTGGTTTAAATAAATATTTTCCAAAGAGGTTGGAATTAATTATCGGTATGTATTTACTTATTTGTTACTAAGTATAATAAATATTTTCCAAAGAGGTTGGAATTAATTATTGGTTGTGTATTTGCTTATTGGTTAATAATTATACCAGCAGCCTTTATTTTTCTCCGCAGTGTACTATAAAGGGGTTATATAGTACCACTGTGAGTATGTATGTAATGCTGTACTGGTGGGGCACTAGAACCGGTTGCATATGTACATAAGTGCTATGTACATACACAAGACCGTTTTGTATTGCTAGCGGGTTGGCTCTATATATGGATGATATATAGAGGAAAAGAAATTTTTCCAACCGTATTAAAATAAATAATTTAAAATCGGAACGACTCACGGAATTGCCTAGGGGGTAGGCAATGTATAGTGGTGCTCCCGCGTAGTGCTCGCTGCTGTCGCTTATGCTGCTGCCCCACTGCTTGCTGCTGTCCTCGCTGGCGTAGCTGCCGTTCGCTGTGTGGTTGTTGGTGCTGCTTATATACCAGCTGGGCCTGGTGATCTTCGCTGTTATGTGTGTTGTTGGTGTGTGCACTTGCAGTGTTTTCACGTGCACTTTGCTTAGTGTGCTGGTGTTCAGGTTTTTTTCCTTTTGTCACAGCTTCACTTTATCGCTTCACCAATAATTAATTTTTTGTTTTGAATTATTCTTCGATTAGCTTTTTCTTCGCTTTTTTTTTGTTTTGTTTTGGATCTTCTTTTTTTTCAAAATTTTTCTTCTTTTCCCTTTTGGTTTTCTTTTCAGGTTGTTCGGGATTCACTTATCTTTTCACTTCTCTTTTCTTTTTCTTCTTGCACTTTGGGTAAGTAATAAACCTTCTAATTTTTTCAGGTACTTTCACTTTGTTTTTTTTTTTTCGTTTTCAGGTTTTAAAATTCCACTTGGGTAAGTATGTATTCTTCGGTTCGTTGCACTTTGTATATAATTTATTTTTTCAGATGTCTTGTTCACCACTTTCACGCACTTGTTGCTGTTTTTCACTTATTGTTTTCTTTTTGGGGTAACACTTTAGGTAAGTGGGTTTTGGTTTTTATTATTTTTTCTATTTCACTTTACCTTATGTTCTTGTGTCGTTCACAACGCACTGATTTTCCCGCTGGGTCTTTTTTAGCGGCTCGAAGGACCAAATGTTGACGCCGAGAACAACTTCGATAGGCACGCACGAAATGATGTACAAAGCAAGAATTTAAACGTTATAATTCGTGGTTTTATTTGGTGTTAGTTCAGTGTGTAAATACAATATGTTCGTGAAGATAGACAATTTTGGTATATGTTTGTGTACTATATATGTACAGTGTGTGGTATTCTGATTGTTTAATATGCAATATTGTGACAAATGTTTAATGGAATGATATTCGAGAATGTATGATGTTGTGCTCAATTAGAATTATATAGTGTGATATTGTGGTTAATTGGAGTTATGCTGGATGTTCGTATGGTGTTGGATGTTTTGTGATTGTGATGTTGATGCGCGGATCGCGTGGTGTCGTCGCCGGTGTTCAGATGAAGAGTAAATCGCCGTCAGCCGCGCAAGCACCGTTCAAGACAGCATCCCTCGCTGTCGGTACATAAGTGAGTACATAACGGAGGAGGGATAGCGGACAAATGGTAAGTATATGGTATGGTAAGTATATAGGAATGGAAAGAGGTAAGTAAACGAGGTAGGTATATGAATTAGGCGGAGGATATGTACAATATATAATTTATTATTTATCTTCTATTTTAGGTGATGCGCGGTGACGGCAGCAACGACGTGAACACTAATGTAGCATAAGATTTGGAAATGGTAGAATTGACATGACTCGAAAAGGAAAACTTAAGATCAAAAGTAACTCCCAAGTCCTTGATTTCGGAAACCTACTTTAAAGAAGTATTTAGAGATAAATAAAGAAATGTTGCCGAAAAACAGGTGTTTAGACCACTTTTCAAATTGAATTATTTTTTGGGATCGGAAGAATGCTTCTTACAATAAAAAAAATCCAGGAACATACTTTTACATACTTTTTAGATAATTTCGGGATTTTAATTTTGAAAAATATTTTAAACTAAAAACGAAGCAAAAGCCTTAGCTTTGAAATCATTAAAAACGAAAATGCCCACATCAATTCCTAATATTGGAAATTTTAGCAAAATCTTGCTAACCACGTATTTTACGTTTTTTTTTTACTCAATAGACTAAAAAACAGAAAACATGTGTGTAACATTTTTTGTGAAAAAAGTTTTGACTTTGGGCAGCTTTTGCACACACACTAATTAAGTTTTTGCACATATTGTTCTTAGTTGGAGTTTGTAATTTTAAATGCCATCAAAATCGTGAAATTCTGAAACCATACATTTTTTGAATTTTGTCTATAGAACAAATCACTGTGCGTCCTAATGAATTTAGAAAACGCCTCTAAAGGTACCGAAATTGGATCCGACTCAGCTTTATTGGTAGTGGTTCTGTAGCGCGAATGATTCCCTAGCATGTCGTTTTGTTTTTAGGTACAAATTAAAAACAATAGTTGTACAAAACAAAAAATTGAAGTCCCCACCGACCACGCGGATGTATAAAACGAAATCGCATAACAAGGATGGAAAGTGTTTCGAAAGCGTGACATTGAAGGCTCAATTTTGTCCATCAGAAATTGCACTTGAAAAAAATTGTAAAAAGCACGAAAAACCAGCAGTTGTAGTGGAAGAAAATATAAGAGGGGTAAAAATGTTTCACCTTACGGAATTGGGTGACTACAAAAACGTAAAAATAAATAATAAACTCGTAAAGCGTACCAACAAACAGAGGTTTTTGTTAAATAGTTTTATTAAATTTGTATTTCCTATACTTTCCAAGGAATTGGAAATAAAGATATTAAGGTAAATGCGCCATATTCCGGCATGTTAATAATAATAATAATTGACTGGCACGGCAGCCCGCTTACGCGAGACTAAGGCCTAGCTTCCCGCAACCACCCGTGTTGTGCGTGTGAATTTGTACGCGGGTTGAAGGGACCTACAGTTTTATGCCGGTTCCGAATGGCAGGTTGGGAGCTTTTTCATAAGCAATTTTTACTCTCAGAGGTTTGCCATTTCCAGCTGAGAGGACAGCCACCGAAAGAGAAAACGAGTTTTCCCGTTATTTTTTTTAGGTGTTATTACAGGCAGTATTTGAACCTGCTGCCTTCGACTCGCGGTCCAACGCACTAACCAACTGAGCCACGGCGGCTGCAAGGCAGTTAAGGCAGATCAAAAATCAGCGAATTATTGTAGCCCAGTAAAAAGATGTTGTACCATAATTTCAAGTGTTTTACAATGATATACAATTTTTTTCTCTTTTAAAATTGTAAGATATAAATTTGTTGCATTGGATTTGCATATTATTAATAATTTTCTAATATCAGTTTTTATCCCTCATTCCGTACAAAAAATTTTGTTTGTTTCCGTGTTGATGTATGCCTAATTCCGTACTATTTTATTTTTCAGCATTTTTTCAAGAAAACCAGATGAAATTACAAAAAAAAATTTATATTATGCACACGAGGCGTTTTTAGTTAGCAACAGATTATCTTTTACGTTTAGTACATATACTTGTTATATGTATTATGGGCTTTTATCTATACTATGTGTTGAATCTTGCAGCGGTACCACATGATAACCAACATCTGGTTGCACTTAACAAGTGGTGACCGCTGCAAGAATTCAAGTAACAGGCACGATAAGAGCGTGTGGCCAGCATGTGGTGTTGGTATGCTCTTATCGTGCTGTATATTTAGGATGCCATGCACTTTGGGTCATGCTACCTACGTGCATGTGCAGGCAAAACCTTAGGATAAGAAATAGTGTAAATAGTGTAGGTACTGTAAGAAATATTATAAATAAAGGCTCCGGGCGACCGGAGCAATAGTCTAGTTTCTGAAGTAAAAGGAAGTGCAGTTTTATTTAGTATCTTTTGCAGCGACCGGAGCGAGCAACGCAGCAAACATTGGTGACCCTAGGACACACACCTACTGCTAAGGAAAAAAGTATGTAAGTGAAATTTAAATTAATTAAAATTATTGTTGGGAAAAATAAAAAGTGGTAGAAAAATGGCACACTGCACAAGTAAATCCGTGTCGGAGGAGTGTCAAAGAAACCAAGCCGCAGTGGTTCAGGCGAGGTTTCAGGGCACCTCAAAAGAATTGAAAAGGTGTCACGAACGCATCCAGATGGGATGGAAAGATCTGTCACGGTTGCACAAGTTCGAGGACCGTGCGACAGATCTTAAGTTCGAGTACAATGAGTTCTTAGAGAGGACGAGTTGTGCGAAGAATATGAGGTCCTAATGGATAAAGGGTCTCATATTGTGGCAAAAGAGGAAGAGAAAAAGCTGTTAGAGCAAAATGCCTCTCCTTCCTTGCCATATAGCCTGCCTCAAATTCAGATTCCCATATTTAGTGGGGATTATAGTAAGTGGATATCCTTTAGGGATATTTTCACTGAAATATTCCTTCATAAAAATGTGGGAGACACCCATAAAATGATTGCATTAAAATCATATTTAAGGGGTGAGGCGTTAAGGTTGGTTGATCACTTAGGTATAAGTGGTGTGAACTTTAACGTGGCGTGGAATATTTTGGAGGGAAGGTATTCAGATAAACGGCAAATAACATCAAAGATGTTCAGAAATCTGCTTGACGCCAGGCAAATATTCTCTCGCACTCCTTCGGAAATTAAGGAGTTGCACGACACAGTATCGGCTAATCTGAGAGCGTTAGAGGCTACTAAGCTCTCAGATACGGAAATAAAAGGAGCCCTTATGTACTTCATAATTGTGAGGAAGCTAGACTCACACACAAAGGTTCGGTACGAGGAATCCTTGCCAGATTCAACGGAGTAGAAAAGCGAATTAAAGTTGCACTGGAAAATAGGATATGCACCAAATGTCTAAGGAAAGGGTATTTGTTCAAAAGCTGTGAGGTGGAACCTTGCCAAAAATGCAAGAAGTCACACCACACGCTGCTGCATAATGACAACTTCGGTAATAGTAAATCGAAGGTTGCATTAGCGATAGGCAGTAATAAGAACCGCATATTACTCGCAACGGCTTTGGTGCAAATAAAAAACCACCAAGCCAAATACATAACAGCAAGAGCAATGCTGGACAACTGTTCCCAGCGAAATTTCATCACGGAACAGTTAAGACACAAATTAGGATTTAAAACAAAAAAGGCAACACAACCATAGAAGGGGTTTCAGGTACGAAATCGAAAGTAGAGGAGGAAGTAATGGTGGAAGTAAAATCATCTCACAATGATTTTAAGATAAAAGTTGAGTCAATGGTTCTTCCAAAAATTACTCCAAATTTACCCGGGGAAAATATTGAGATATCTAATCTCCCAAAAGGAACTCTTTTAGCCGACCCGAAATTTCACACCCCAGATCAAGTAGACATACTACTGGGGGCGGAAGTGATGGGGACCATATTAAAGAACGAAAAAAGAAAATATTTGAATTCGAATCTTTATATGGAGAATACGGCATTTGGTTGGGTGATAATTGGAACTGCGCCAATTAAGCCTAAGATAAAGGACTGTGGAACCACCAAACACGGGTCACCTTAATAAGGAAAGAGCAGCATAAGCACTTTTCTAAAGAAATTAAAATGCTAAAGAAAGGGGAAAAAGTAGATTTAGGTGAAGATGGAATAATTCGAGTGGACGTTAAATATAAAGATAGATGTAAGATTATGAATACATAATCACAAGAGGTATATACAGAGGGAGAAAATAGGAGTTAGGAGAAAAAAGACGTTACTGCCGTTTTGAAACATCTCGGTTGTTAAATAGATTTTATGTTAGGTGGAAGCAAGTTCCACAAACGAATTGTACTAACAAAGAACATTCGAGACGAGGCAATATACGCAAACTTCTTCTTCACAAACTTAATGTAATAGTTTTAAACATGAAATGAAAAAATGTCTATCGAACGAAGTAATATTTAATTCATAATACGTGTAATAAATTATAATAATTAATAATAATTTGTAATATTAAAAATTTTTAGAGTACGAATGGTCGAAAAGTCGATGGCTTTGCCCGTTGCCATAGAGTATTTCATTGATGTGGGTCCAATTACCGACAATTGATTCAATCATCATATATTTGGAGTTCCATCGTGTTTTTAAAGTATTTAACCATTTTTGTTTTGCATGATTCAATAACTTTTAGACTTCAACTTGCTTAAAAAATAGCAGCAGTTGAGGTGGTAAAATCCATGCCGCAAACATTTCTTCCAAATGCGTATACCTGCTTCATACGCTTCGCGAATTGTGCAAGTTAACACACCAGAAGTTGGAACGTCAAATTCCAACAGCAACAACGTATCCGGCATTGCAACATTTCGCTCACGTTGCATTTGCACTTTTCCACCGGGACAAGCGAAACCGCCGGTCCAACGACCCACCGTGGGAAGCTTACATCAGCTGATTCGCGACGGCACGAGTAACAGCAACGTGACCGGACTGGCGTGTCGAAGGCTTAATTTTAAGAAAATGAAATTTGTGAGTTTAGTTTTAGATGCGGATTAAAACAATAAAGACGGCTCGTAAGCCGATAAAAATAATTTTTTTAAGTCGTTTTTAAATAAAATTAAATAAAAATTTAACTGGCGCCCGAGCAGGGACCGGTCGCGGCTCGTGTAGAAATTTCCAAAGGCCCCTCATGTAGTGGCAGGAATTTATCCGCGTGCGAAAGTGAAAAGTCCCTAAAAAGTTAGTGATAAAGCGCGTGTGATTTTTGGCGAGAATTCATCCGCTCGCGAAAGCGAAAACTCCCTAAAAAGTTAGTGACAAGGCGTGTGTGATTTCTTGTGAGCCTCACTGAGCACGACCGGCTCCATTGGATTGTTCCAGAAAATCGCTTAAATCTGTAGAAAGGAGCGAGTGCGGCCAAAGGATCCCTAGTAGCTGATGGACCTTCGGAGGAACGGGAGACATCCTTACCGTCATTAAGACTTGGCAATAAGCTAACACCCCGTTACAAAAAAGAAATAGTCGCTCAAGACAAAAATACTACAGTTATAACAGAATCCGGAAAGACTATTCACAAGAGCCACATTAAAACATAATCATCTTTTCCCCTCTCCAACAGGCTGCTATTCGGCTTAACGTACGCAGAACACACTATACTCGACTACACAACGACGCTAAACGACGATAAAGATAAATTCTGGACAGACGAAAATAAGGGACGGACATTTCAGAGTGATTCACCCAATCGACCTGACAGGTTACGAGACATTCCTCCAGCAAGTCCCTACTACTAACCTGTTTCATCCCCTACTGATAAGAGAAATTTACCAAGCCGCAGACATATTAAAAAGTTTAAAACCATTAGAAGCAAATAGGAAGAAAATAGCAATAAACATTTTAGGTACAGCATGGAAGTATATTGCTGGTACCCCTGATCACGACGATTTTCAAATGCTAAATAATAACATAAATGAGTTGAACGCCAACAATAATAATCAAATTGTAATCAATAAGGCCCTTAATGATCAAGTCAACAATGTAACACAAATGATAAATAAACTAATGAATACAATCAAGAAAAACAATTATATAGAAAATGAAATCGCAATAAATTTACAGAATAGAATAAGATTGATAAAAGAAGAAATAACAAATGTCAGATACGCCATTCAATGGGCGAAAAATGGAATAATAAACACGGCACTGTTGGATAAGATTGAAATAGAACTAGCAATAGAGAAATTGGAAGAAGAACGAATGCCTTTTGCATCAACTGAAGAAGCGTTGGAATACGCGAAAGTAAATGTTTTATATAATAATTGAAAAATTTTATACATTATTAAAATACCATTGACAAGCGAGATTTTATATGAAAATTATATTTTAAGACCTGTGAAAAAGGCAGGAAAAGTTTTAAAATTATTATTCAATGAAGTTGTAAAACACGAAGATGAAATATATGGAGTAAGGAATAAATGTAATGAATACGATAAAATTAAAATTTGTAACCAAGATCAATTGTTAGATATAAGCAGTGTTGGGACTTACTACTTTTGAAAGTAAAATATTACTTATTACACATTACTGACATTTGAAAGTAATATCGTTACATTACTTATTACTGGAAATGTCAAGTAATAAAAGTAATATATTATTTAAAAAATACATGATTTCTACAGATTTTTTCCAAAAAAATAAACGAAGATTTTTTTACATACATATTTGATATATATTTTATAAAACTTCAGGCATCTTGTTATTTAAAAAAAAATGTATCTTTGAAGTAGATAGGGTCACGTTTTCTGGCTCACACAATTTGCAGCGTACTTTTATATTTTTGACTGCAGCATTTTGCAAGTCGGTTGCTTCCGTCAACAAATCGAAATATTTGCAGCGAGTGCAGCGTTGTATAATTGTAATAGATCTTAATCGTGTCATCAGTGCTGCTGTTTTACTTGAAAATTATAACTTTGTTGACTAAAAAGTAATATTGTAATAAGTAACTTGAAAAAAAGTAATAATAAGTATTACTGAAGGTGATTTCTTATGGGGAAAAGTAACTAGTTACACTACATTTTTCAAGCAAAAGTAATATACTACGTAATTAGTTACACTACTTTAATATATTAGTCACAACACTGGATATAAGTAATAATACGTGCATACCGAACATTATGAAAAGCCTAGCGTCACTCTGCACCTTCAGCAACAGCCACAGCATTCCGCCCATAGAAGAGATACACCCCGGAATGATCATTCTAAACGGTTTCAATGAAACAGTAAAAATAGATGAAGAAGACAATCAACTCGCCGGCACCCTCCTTCTAAAATTCAGTAACGCCACAGTCACTATAAACAATCAAACCTTCCGAAGCCTACAAGCTCCCCCGTTAACAATTATTCCTGCATCCCTGCAGCCGACACCCACTGAAGAAAAATGGGAAAATCTTTTGACGCTCCAGAACCTAAATGAACTGCATATTAACAACACTCGTGAAATTCGAGCACTGAAATTGGGAACTCTGGCGAGCGAAACATCCATAATATCGATGATCCTAATTTCCACAATCATAGTCCTTGAGATACGCCAACGTAAATCATCAAAGAAAATGGTTATCAAGAAGCTGAACACCTCAGAAACCACCACGGCTCCAGCAGTACCAACTACGCCAGCAACTACCCTGCCTGGCAACACCAACTATGCCCAAGTCATAAAGTTCAACGACATTCCGTATTTTTGACGATTGAGGGCAATCGTTTTTAGGCGTGGAAGAGTTAACACACCAGAAGTTGGAACGCCAAATTCCAACAGCAACAACGTATCCGGCATTGCAACATTTTTCGCTGACGTTGCATTTGCACTTTTCCACCGGGACAAGCGAAACCGCCGGTCCAACGACCCACCGTGGGAAGCTTACATCAGCGGATTCGCGACGGCACGAGTAACAGCAACGTGACCGGATTGGCGTGTCGAAGGCTTAATTTTAAGAAAATGAAATTTGTGAGTTTAGTTGTAGATGCGGATTAAAACAATAAAGACGGCTCGTAAGCCGATAAAAAAGAATTTTGTTAAGTCTTTTAATTAAATAAAAATTTAACTTGCATTATGTATACTTGTATGCATTGCTTTCAATCACTGCAAACAACGTATACCGCATAATGATTGAATTTGGGATACTTATGATTTGCGGTGCTTATGAGCAGTAGGTAGTAAAAAGAATGAGTATCAATGCGGTGGTAACCAAAATTGCGCGACGCGAATTGTGCAATATGCATACGATTACGAAGTGGTCGTGTAAGCAATACGCGAAATGAATCGATGATCGCAAACTCGTTCGGGGTTTGTATGCGTGCGGTTGCGATACTTATGTTATGCGGTGCTTATGTGTAGTAGGTAGTAAAAAGAATGCGTATTAATGCGGTGGTATCCAAAGTTGCGGTACTCATAGCTAATTTCTGATTTGTGTGCAAAGTAAGTGGAAGAACGGATGCGCGTGCGGCGCAGTAGATCGGGCGTTGAAATGTAATTGATCCGATGTTGACATTGTGATGGCAACATTGTGATCAGTGAAATTTGCGTGGGCTGAAGGGGTTGCAAGGGAAAGTCTTAACTTATATGAGATTGACCACGTCCCCCTCTTAAGGCCACTATCAGGCGCGGATCCAGAAAAATATTTCGGGGGGGTTTTAAAAAGTAATTCCTTAAAATTTATAAAATGTCTTTTAATTTGTATGTAGTTTTATAGTCGATCCACATATTTCGGGGGGGTTTCAACCCCCAAAACCCCCTGGATCCGCCACTGGCCACTATGGTTACTAAACTCAACTATGGTATACTTTTGTAAGACGATATGGGTATTAAACGATTCAGTGTATCACTGTTGTAAACATAGGCTATATAGAATCGGTCACGCCCACTTACCGGGTACATTAAACTAGCAAAACAAAGTGACATGTCTGAAAAACAATGCTTATAAAATTGTGTTTCATTGAGGTAAACATAGGCTATATAATCTTGACCACGCCCACTTGATACGCCTGATAGGCCAGCTGTAGTACATGTTTGTAAAGCGATATATATATTAAACGTGTCATTTTGGCAAACATAAGCTTTATGAGATTGGCCATACCCACTTCAGGCGACCACTAAACTAACAAATCGGAACTACGATAGATGTCGTAATGGAATATTGATAACAAATTAGTCTGTGTTTCCATATCATAGCAATATAAATCAACAAGGCTATACTTTTGTTTAACCGCGTTGGCTCATTGCTTGAAACTTTCAACTATCTTGATGAACTAGAACTCAATGACCAAGAAGAATATCGGCCATTAAGATGAAGTCCATTAGATTCTAATGCAACTACCAATAATGCATAACCCACGTATTGACTCGTACAGTTCATTCGTTCGTCCGACGAGGCCGGTGAAGTCTCCATAAAGCAGTTTGGTTTCATCCATGGGCATATACAGTGGGAGGTTTTCGAGATCTTTTTAGAATGCTAATTTAGTCACGCTTAATTTAGCAACGGGCCGGTCATTCTCTCTACGTTAGTTATCATCGCGACGTTACACTCTCTCAACCATGAGGAGATGTAGAATAAGTATTAAATAATAGATTAGTTTTTCCTAATTAAAGCATAAAGAACGGAATTAGGCCCAATCCCGTACTATGCTTTTCTTTATTAAATAAATACCAAAAAACGAAATTGTTGAAGTATAATAACGCACTGGCTAACGCACTGGCTACTAAGGCCTACGGCGATTTTTTTTTTAACTGATGTTTACATATTTATGATTGAATTTATATACACGTATTTGATTTCTTGATTAACTTTTAGGAAGTTGGATATTTTAGTGACATTGTCTGTGGTAGTATTTACTAGCAATGAAGAGGGTGTTATTGGACCAAAATGGGAGGTTCGTTTAGTTGAGAGGGGGGAACAGTGATCGAGGATGTGTAAAGGACTGACGTGGTTGCCGCAATATACTACTGTGTACAAAGAATACCCGGAATTTGTTTATAATTCAAAAAATCTTTATTTATTCTTCCAAATCAATTTCATCGCCTTCAAAGTAGTCCCCCCCGATGCAATGCACTTATGCCAACGGACTTTCCAATCTTCGAAGCATGCCAAATAGTCACCTTCCGGTATGGCCTTCAATGCGCGCGCCGATTCACGTTGAATCTCTTCAATCGATTCAAAACGGTGTCCTCGAAGTGGTCTTTTGAGTTTGGAGGATAGCCAGAAGTCACAAGGACCTAAATCAGGCGAATACGATGGCTGTGGAACGATATGAGTTGGCGAAATGCTCACGAAGAACCAATGCCGTGTAAGATGGTGCATTATCGTGATGCAAAAACCAAGAGTTGTCTCTCCATAAATCCGGCCTCTTTTTGCGAATAGCTTCACGCAAACGACGCATAACGCTCAAGTAATATTCCTTGTTGACAGTTTGGCCCGGCGGAAGGAACTCATAATGCACAACACCACGATAATCGAAGAAAACTGTCAACATGACCTTGATTTTTGAGCGACTTTGGCGCGGGTGTTTCGGCCTTGCCTCACCTTTGGCACGATATTCGCTCGATTGGTCGGCTGTTTCCGTGTCGTAAGCATAGATCCAAGTCTCATCTCCAGTAATAATGCGTTTCATAACCGATTGATAACACTGTGCAAGTTCAAAATTTAGACATGGGGGGACCTACTGGGTGAGTTTCCTATAGGTATACTGAGTTGAGATCCACCAGCCGTTTGGTAAGATTGGCTCTAGTTTATGAGAAATCCGGCTTTGAAGTTTGCTCATGTTAGTCCAGTTTGTCGCTTAAGTAGGTCCTAAATCGTTTCGAATATCGCTTTACTGTCTTCGGCAAGTTTGTAGATATTTTAACGACCAACACATTTGCTTAAGACACCAATCCAAAAAAAATACATTCAAACTGTGTAATTGCGATATGTGCATTTTTTTGCGCAGCGCTACGTGGTGTATGAGTGTCATAGGCCACGTTGAGTGTTATAATTAAATGACACTCATACGCCACGTACGGAGCGATTTATGACCTATTTAAGCGACAAATTTGACGAAAATTACCAAACTTCAAAGTCGGATTTCTCATAAACTAGAGCCAATTTTACCAAACGGCTGGTTGATCTCAACTCAGTATACCTATAGAAAACTCACCCAGTAGGTCCCCCCCATGTCTAAATTTTTGAGGGCAAATTTCACGCACAGTGTAATTAACACGTTCACGCACAGTAAAAATTTCAGTAAGCTGCAAAAATAGACAGGCGATATTCTTGTTAATTAGTTGCGAACGACCGCGAACGTGTTGTCGACTCTTAAAAACATAGTTATAGATTTAAACAATACTGCTTACTTTTTTACGAGAAACAGCAATGGCTATGAGGTGCCACTATCAATCAGTATCAATATTATTGCCACTCCCAATAATAATGTGCTCGTTGATATTTAAGATACATTTTGTATTAGTGTGCAATATTTTAAAAGATACATTTTGTATCAGTGTGCAATATTCTAACAAATAACCAAATGAGATCAAAAATCACCAAATAACCAAAACCCATCTTCAAAAATAAAAATAACCATTTTTGGTTAAAAATAACCAAAACGGCAACGCTGGTTGATATCAGTCTCGGCGCACAGTTGCTTAAACATATTGCTCTTGCTTTCGCATATCGCATTTTGAAATAGCTTGAATTTGTTTAATGCGAGCCGCAGTTGCTCGAACTTCACTGTGTTCGTCCCGCTCGGTTGCACTGTGGGCTGAAATTTTTTTTGAGAATTAAAACAGATTGTCCGGGGGTTTTGGGAACCACTGACTAAATTTGTTTAGTACTGAGACCGAAAATAATATTTCAGTAGTAGGGGCAGTTCCCAAAATAAATTTGGTAGCGACAATTTTTTCTCAATAATAATAATAACTTTCTTTTTTTAATAACTTTCAGAGTAATGAAATTTTGACACGTGATCAACGATACTTTGCGTTTTAACATAGTTAGGTTAGGTTATGGTGGCTGCCTCTATAAGAGCAAAGAAAATAAACATACAGAATGCGCATGTCATACAAGCAAAAATTTTGTATGGCGGGTTCTAACATTAGAACCCGCGCTCTGCTCGCACAGATCACGTATGTGGTGAGAGCGTTGCTTTACAAGCGAGAACGTAGTTTTATGTGTTGCGCTCTTTGGTTGCGCTCACTGCAGCGAGTCTGCGTTAGCACTCTGCTGCGGCGTGGGATGATTCGGAGATGAAGACGATGTGCTGTTGTTGTTGTTGCGCTGGCGAAAGCTGAAATTGTAAAACTATTTATATTTTCTGGCTGGCTTTTGTTCTTCTTCTATGAGCCTGCACGGCGCAGCGCGGCGTCGCATATTGCTCCTAAACTCATTGCAGACTGTAGTGTGCGCAAAATCATAGAAAAGAAAATAAAATATGGTTGGCATGGCGACTTATATGATCGCTATAAACAAAGTTCCTAAAGAATTTATCAAAAAAGTAGGCCCAATATTTGATTGCATGAATTGGGCAATCGGATAATTGCTTTAGATCGGCTTTACAATTAAATAATGAGTCGTACAAATTTATAAAGACTTTTTTACATTTTTTGAAAGATGTTAAATGTATGGATGATAAATGTCTTTTTTAGAAAACAAATCTGTTTTTTAATCACTGATGAAATTAAGCAAATTTAATAAATACACAAATACGCAAAATATTTTGTAGATAAGAAATATTAAATTACACAGCCGACAAGATTTTAGAACCAGAAACCAGAGTATACTTTTCCGAAGGTTTTTGGTGCGCTGAACAAGAATCTGGCCTCAGAATTGCTCCATCACGTCAGGTTTTCGAGATATCCTAACCTAAAAGTGCGAAAATTGCGGTTTTTGCCTATATTTGAGGTTATGTAGCATAGCTATTTTAAGGTTAGGTATAGAGAGACAATTCTGAGATATGATAGATGTTTTGAGGGTTTCAAGGCATCGCGGATGTCGCCTAAGCGAATGATCGATTAATGACCGCGACAAAATAAGACCGCGTTAGTCCTCATCTGATTAGTCAAGTGGGAAAATTTGGCGCCAAAAAAGATATCCAGTAAAGTACGACGCTAAAACGGGGGCTGAAGATAAGGTTTCTATTTTATTAATGATCGAACAGAGATATGATTGTCAGAGCGGACTGTCTACATCATACCCCCGAAAAATTTACTTCGTCGACGTTTGACGGTTATATTAGAATTGGAAAATTAAGACTGAAAATTTTATTTACAATAATTTGTTTACACCGACATGAAATGCATTACAAAAAAAATATTATTTTGAACGTATTTCTTGCAAAGGATCTGAAGTCGGTGTTAATTTCACAAAAACCATAAGTTGTGCAATTAATTGTTTAAACAAATTGTTTTAAATAATTAATTCTGCAAAACTGATAGCTAATTTGAATTCCGCGATGCCTTGAAACCCTCAAAACATCTATCATATCTCAGAATTGTCTCTCTATACCTTGTGTTTACTAAACATGGAGGTGTATGAAACTTGAGAAATTCATGTGTATTCCAAATTTCAATTTTGGATATCTCAAAGACGAAAAATGACTTTTGAGCAAACTGAGGCGCATTTGAAAGGGAAAGGCTTGTACTTTAAGATGCCAGCAGTTATTTTACAAAAATATTTTAATTTAATTTATATTTTAAAATAGCTATGCTACATAACCTCAAATATAGGCAAAAACCGCAATTTTCGCACTTTTAGGTTAGGATATCTCGAAAACCTGACGTGATGGAGCAATTCTGAGGCCAGATTCTTGTTCAGCGCACCAAAAACCTTCGGAAAAGTATACTCTGGTTTCTGGTTCTGAAATTTGTTCGAATTTTGTCGGCCTGTGTTATTAATGAAATAATTAAAAAATGAATTGTGGCATCTGTTTCCAAAAACTAAAAAATTATGACGTTTTCACAGCGCTAAGTGAAACATGTTCCATACAAATTTTAATAAAAATTATCAATCGATTAGAGACTTTTGTTATAACCTATTTGCTCCTTCAGATTCCCTGATGAATGCTGCGACAGTAAATTAAAAAAAGGACGTTCCAAACGATGCAAAACATCATCATTATCATCATTATCATCATTACATAGTATAAAGCAAAGTCGCTGCCGCTGTCTGTCCCTATGTATGCTTAAATCTTTAAAACTACGCAACGGTTTCTTAAGCGGTTTTTTTTAATGGATAGAGTGATTCAAGAGGAAGGTTTATATGTATAAAACATGCATAATATAGTAGAGAAACACTGATAAATTTAGAGGTAAACATTATAAGGAACAAACATTAGAGTGTATGTATAGCAAATTACATTCAAACGTTAGGGTGTGTCTATAGCAATTTACATTTCAAACGTTATCGTGCATTCGGTGACCGAACATCCCGCCCCCATGGAAAGGTCTCTTTCAAGAAGGCAAAATAGCGAGTTTCTGTATAGGTCGACGAATGATTCCTTTGGTTGTCCGTATATTGGAAAAATAATTTTTTTTCATCATTGCAAAAATGCTTAAAATTTCAGAGAAAAAGAGTTGGCTGGCAATGCTGTTCGCGGAATGTAAACAAAACAGACAAAAGACAAAGAAAAAACAGACTGAAAACAGCTTTTCAACTCGAGTGTTGAATTTTAGAGTTTTTTTTCTTTTTCTTTCGGCGAACAGCATTGCCAGCCAACTATTTTTCTCTGAAATTTTAAGCATTTTTGCAATGATGAAAGAAAATTATTTTTCCAATTTTCGTTATGATTTTCTTTTCAATTACAGATGTGTTTATCAGGATTATTTTGCAGTTACGTATTTCTTTTTAGAAAAGACAAGAAGATAAGGTTTATAAAAAAAAAGTCGGGAAAACGGGGCGTGGCACCACAAGAATACATTTTTAGACAATTACTTTGGAACCATAAGTCACACATCAATTAAATTTGGTACAAACTTTCTATTTGATCATATCCTTCAATAGAGGGAATGGGATGGGTATTGAACAAAGGGGTGTGGCACCGCCCATACAACTAAAATCTTTTAAATGGAATAGCTTCGGCATTGTAAGTCGCACAGCATTGAAATTTGGTGCACCGTCGTTTCATAGATGTGTCATTCTACTGTTAAATTTTGATGGGCGTTAAACAAGGGGCGTGGCACATTTTTTATGACCCAACATTTCAGCAGAACTGTAAGTCGCACAGCAATGAAACTTGGTACGAACCTACCATTTAGTCATATCTTTCGACAGAGGGAATGGGGCGGGTATTTAACAAGAGGGCGTGGCCCCGCCCATACAAATAAAATCTTTTATATGGAATAGCTTCGGAATTGTAAGTCGCACAGCATTGAAATTTGGTTTGACATCCTCCCATAGAAGTGTCATTCTACTGTTAAATTTTGATAGGCGTTGAAGAAGGGGCGTGGCACATTTTTTGTGACCCAAATATTTCGCTGAACTATAATTCGCACAGCAATGAAACTAAGTACGAACCTACCATTTATTTATATCTTTCGACAAAGGGAATGGTGCGGGTATTGAACAAGGGGGCGTTGTACCGCCCATACAAGCCATATCATTAATTTAGAATATCTTTGAAATTGTTAGTCGTACAACACTGAAATTTAGTACCCCGTCGTCCCATAGATGAGTTATTCTACTGGTAAGATTTGGTGGGCGTTGGACAAGAGGCGTGGCACATTTTTTGTGATCCAAATATTCTGCTGAACTATAGGTCGCACAGCAATGAAATTAAGTACGAACCTACCATTTATTCATATCTTTCGACAGAGGGTATTGAACAAGGGGGCGTGGCACTGCCCATACAAGCAGAACTTTTAATAGAGAATATCTTTGACGTTGTAAGTCGTACAACAGTGAAATTTAGTGCCCCGTCGTCCCATAGATGGGTCATTCTACTGGTAAGTTTTTATAAGCGTTGGACAAGGGGCGTGGAACATTTGTTGTTACCCAAATATTTCGCTGAACTATAAGTCGCTCAGCAATGACACTTAGTACGAACCTACCATTTTCTCCTTCGACAGAGGGCATTGTGCGGATATTGAATAAGGGGCCGTGGCCCTGCCAATATAACTTAAATATGGTTCAAGCGCTATCCATTGCTTTATCCATTGAAACTTAGCAGCAACATTGCTTATTTAAGGGCCTCGATTGCGTTAATCAGTAGCTCCCTCCTCTTCCTTTAGTTGGTTTTCGTCGTCAATTTGCCATTTGCCACATCGCCCTTGATTCGCCATCTCGCGTATTTCATTATAAAAAAACAACAAATGTCGTGCGGGACGAAGTTCGCCGGGTCAGCTAGTAAACAATAAAAAAACAACAAAGGCAGAGCTGTTTTATTGACCCGCAATAATTTTTAACTTCCGTTGTTTGGAGCTTCCTTTTTTTATGGCCCACATACAATGTTTGCGTAAAAGAACTAAAATAAGAAAATCTAGGTTTTTCAATTTACTGTCACAGCATTCATCACTAAACCATTCGGGAGTAGAATTCTTGCATAAGTCGGATATATAGTATATGTATACCTTAATACCAATTTTTTCAGGCTCTGACTCAAAAATTTTGTGAAACACCAGAATGTGTTTTTTGCTTGCTTCCATAAGGGAATCCGAAGGAGCTAATAGGTTACCAAAGTCTGTAACCGATTGATAATTTTTATGGAAAATAAATATTTCACTTGGCGCAGTTAAAACTTTATCTTCCTTTCTAAAGTTTTGGAAACATTTGTCATAATTCATTTTTGAGAGAATTTTAATTTGATTGATAATGGCAGTAAACAGTCTGTTCAATATTGACGTCACATTTTTCTCGAACTGTGTTGCAAAACCAATCGCCAACACAAAAAAGCATACACACAAAAACTACAACAACAAAAAGCATTGGCGTCGTTGAAACGACGATCATTGCGCTGGCTGATGTGTTGCTGTGAGAAATTTGCACAAAAAATGATTGAGAGACCAAAAACAACCACCAACACCTCAAAGTACACAGGAGAAGGGGTACTTTCACTTCATGTATGTTTGTGGTGGCGTGTGCTTCAGTTCGCACAGTCAATGAGCGTAAACTGAAGCGCTTGCTCTCCTTGCACCGCTCCTTCCCTTTTGTGGCTTCCCCCTCTCTATGAAGCTCGCAAACATAAATTTGAATTTTTGAGCTCAGATGCGCCTTCTATACACTTTATATTTTTTGATAAGAGACACACTCGGGGGCCTATTATAAGGCCCATTGTGATACCACATATTTCACCCGTTTTTGAAATGTGTATGCAACACTGTGTTTCCAACATATGTTACAGCACACAATTAACAGAATACAGAAGGCGCATCTGAAATAATTTAGCGATTTCATTTCAGACGCGGGCGGGAAGCAACATAGGTGAGGAAAATGTAAAGGGAACCGACAGAGTAAGCGCGAATTGATGTATACGCATAGATTCGATGGTCTTGTGCTTTATTCTCATTTCGACAACAACACGCAATGAGTTATCTGTGAAAAAACTATAAACAATCATACATTTTTGTTTTCAGAGTACAGAGTGTACATGCATCAAAACTTTGGTATACCTACATACATACATACATACGTCCCCTTATACTCCTGGTATACATACGATATAGGCTCGGTAAATTTTATTCGTATTTAAATTGCAATTGCTCGAAATCTAAATTAACATTATAAGTAGGTTGTCACGATGATGTCAAATCACCTTTCACACGAGCCTGTGGCCAAGGCAAAGCGATTTGACCATGAGAAGAAAAAGTATATTTGGATACCACAGCCCCATGTGATAAGCAACTAATATATAATAAAGATATGGGTGGCGCTGATTTATTTGACAATGCAATGAACAATTAACGTATTCGTATCCGAGGAAAAAAATGGTACTGGCCACTTTTTACAAATGCTTTGGACGCAGCGATCGTGAATGCCTGGAAGTTACATTGCTTGTTCGCAAAGTACGAGGGTAAAACGCCTATGAAGCAATATGAATTCCGCCTTGCCGTCGTCGAAGACATAGTCATTCCTATAGATAGTGCCCGTGGTGGCAGAGGTAAATCACAGGCAACCGTGCCAGAATTGGCTTCAAGAATGGACCACGTTGACCATTTCATAACTAAAGTCAATAAACGCTCTCGCTGTGTTCAGTGTTCCACCTCCGGAAAATTCACCATTTTTGGAGTCTGGTAACTCTAGCTAGATGGCGAAATTTTAGGGTGACCTTCACTAGGTTGAGGTAGTTCCATCTTTACCCTAATTATCCCTATCAATGGTTTTGAGAGATCTCAAACATTGACTTTTTTGTGATTTAAAAAAAAAATCAATTTTCATGGGTAAAATTTTACCCATTAGGCAGCAATGGGTTAAGTGAGGGGTGTAGAAAACATTGGAAAGCTGAGTAGCTTTCAAACGATTTGAATAGAATATAGTAAATCACCATTACATTAATAGTTGATTTTTTAGAGACCATCTGAGGAAATGCTTTTAATAGCCTTTGCAACAATGAATATGTTGCAGGATTTTAGTGGTTTGTTTTGATCTTTGCTTCAAATAAGGATATGTTTAGAGCACTGTTTTTTATTGTATTTACTTGGATTTAATGAGGAAAAATCGTTTGCATAAAGTGGGTTGAGGTTACTTTTATGTTTTTTGTGGAAGGCGATTTGTTAGGCCGAGGGTCCAGCCTCGCCAGGAAATAACCTTCATATGAGACGGTCACTTCGTAAAGCCTAGCATATGTCGTGTAAGAAGACTCGAACAAAACGCACTATATGATAACACGATGCTTGTTAATTAAGGGAAGTGCAGTTACAACTTTTACGATGAGTGCAGGGTATTTTTACGAAAATCCAGTTCGTTTTGCCAATGCAGTCGTATTAGTTTCACTGGATTCTTCCCAAAATAAAACACTTTAAATTTTTTAACGCAGTTCACCAGTAGTAGTTACTTTATTCACTGTTTTTACACTTGTTACTTTTTCCACTTTACTTCCACTACTTCCTTGCACGTCACTAATTTCCTCCGTGTGGTTACGTCGCTTGTCAAAACCAGACTGAACTGCCTAACTGCAGCGCGACTGCTGCGTAATCGCGTGCTAGGCAGAGTGCGTAATCATTACAAGATACGCATTACGCAGCGCGGAAAACATTATCGTCACATTGCCCTCCACTTACACTTATTCGCCTCAAACAAGTGCAGAGGCTCCGCCGTGGTGAGGCGTAGGCCCTCTAAATACACTACTTTTAGCCCAGCGTCTCTACTGCTGCAACGTTGGATCCGGTATACTAAGTCATTAATCCTGGATACGACCTTGTTTGGTCCTTCTCATGAAGTTTGAGGTTTTGGGGACAAGCTTTTTCTTCGGGTTGTAGTGTTAGCTCGTAGATCATATCTGGCTCTTACTCGTGACTGACCAGTTGGAGGCGGCTCCTTATAAATTGGTGGAGTTCCTCCTCCTCCACTCCGAGCGCTTTCCGTAGGGCTGACCACTCCGAACTTTAGGCCAGCGAGAAATCTTAACTCCGTGCCAAATACTGCTCGTGCCGGGGTGAGTGATGTCGTGTCGTGCGGGGTCGATCGACACGCCGCACAGTGGCTCAATTTGTCATTTCAGATTGCAAAATTAATAACTCCTGAACGAATAGAGATAATTGGAAAATTTTTTTTGCTGTTGATTAGAAATTCGTCAGGCTATTGTATTCTCAAAAATAAACTCAATCGAAGTACAGGGTGCTACGTAATACTTTGTCAAAGTTCGGCTTACTGTAAATAAGAATAATGCGAGCAACAATGATAAGTTTTAGTTGCAAAATTAATGAAAATGCATTAAAAAAGATGAAAAGTAATAAGAAATTTAAGAAATAAAGTGAGAGTCAAATTTAAAAATACAAATTAATAAATTTCGCTTTCAAAATTAGAACCAGAATTCGAAAAATTTACATAAAAAGTGAATTTTTCTTTGGGCAAAAACAGTGCTAAAGTTTTATTATGACTATATTTGATGGGTAGCACATTGGGTGGGGTGGGAATACTGTTTTTTATTATTTTAACACGACCCGGGCTTGCTGGTAAAACTGCTTCCACTATAACGCCTCTCCCGATCCTTATTTTATGATCAAAGCTTCTGACAGGTGGGTGGTAGTTATTGTTTCCGTTGCCTCCATAAGCTTCCTTTTTTATTAAATGACGCACTGTCCTAAATTGACTTTTTCGGCCTTCCTTTTGCCGCCTTTTATGTCGATGGTTGGTCATCGCTTATGCTACATGCATCTCCTGCATCGAAGTAAATTGTTTTTTCCAACCACTCCTCATTATTCTGGACAAAATTGAATTTGGTACGGTTTGCCGCAATCCATTTCAACTTTGTAGTGCGATAAGTCCTGGATATCTTCTCTTTAGTCATAGATATGTTGGCTGCAGGCAAACTTCCTTCGACGTAACCAATTTCTTTAGTGACAGCCAGAACAAACTTCTCCTTTGTCTTCGAAATAGTAAATATTTCAAACAGCTTTTCATCTTTGTGCTTCTTCTTCGGTTTAGTTGCAGTGGCGGAGTGATGTGAAATTAAATTCGAAACTAACTTCACTTACTTCAAACTCCATTATTTATAAGTAGGATTTGCATATGCATTCAAATAGCAGGTACTAAGCTTCTAGTACTAGCAGGTACCTAAACAGTTGTTAGGTTTCCCGGGATGTGGGTTTTTTGAACAGCCCAGACACATAAGTGAGCTTTAGACATTGCACATAGATACTTATAAGTCTGCTTTTTGTTTTTCAATAACTAATTATTTCATTGGCGCGGTTCAACTCAAAGACTAATGGCGACTGACTGAGTTGTGCTCAAATTAAAAAAAAATTTTATGCCAGACACAGTGTTAGTATTTTATTAAAAACAAAGACATTACATCAAAGGATACATGATAGCTGATTGCCGGAAATGAAAGCCAACGTGTTTTTCGTACATCCAGCATCCAGCAAAAGTACTCTTTACTTCGAGCTTACAGCAATATACGCAAAAAAAAAAGTCGACTTAATATGGAGTTTCAAGCTTGTATCACATCTTAAATGAAGCCAGAATCCAAATTTGCATGCCCTGGCAACGATTATAATCGCGTGTAAGTGATTCACTATCAAAATCTTGACGAACTTGTTCGAACGCACGCACCCGAAAGCACAAAATTGCGCGAGGTGGCCACAGAAAAATCGCTGTAAAATCCAGTCGGGCAAAATCGGGCACCCGATCTCTTCAGGTCAGTACTCACAGAAGAGTAGTGAACAATTTTCCCAAAGACGGAACCGTGGCAAGTATGGCCTTTTTTTTTAAAGTCTATCGAAAGTTCAAAAAGAGTGATAAAAACAGTGCTTCAAGTGAGTGCCTATGAAAAGACAACAACGACAACCAACTTTTTTTTCTATATTTAATTATTTACTACAAATGCCTTCTTTTACGATGCTGGTGCAAAAAGTTTCAATCAATTTGCTCTTTTCCGTATTTTAAAACTTCAGCTTTGCCGAAAAAGTGCAAATCGCTGATATTATTTCACACTCTAAAAATTGTTAAACTTTGACGGGCTCTACAAGCAAAACTATTTGTCCAATTTAGTTAAGGTTTTCGGATTTCTTAGGTCCAAGCATTTATCTATCGGACAAGTATAACAGTTTCCCCCAAATCGAACATGCCAAAATCGACTTTTGCAACCTACGTCGGCAGAATCAGCCACTGTGCGCCGTCAGGGTATACTTTTCGCCATTTGCTTAACACTAGGATGAGCGACTTCTTTGGGGGCGCTAAGTGGAGCAACTGGGCCTCGCGAGGCCCATAAGCGACGATCAGTTGTTCCTACGATTTTCGCCCAGTTAGGTGTGGCATAGATAGCTGATATTTGGCACACGTACTCTATAATAGTATAGCTATGTGTTGATGTAATTATTAAGGGGGTTTCTTAAGGCAGGTTTCTACCTTGTGCGGCCGAGAAAACATGTTTTTTTTGAAAAATTTTTGATGGGAAGGTTTTTAAGATAAACACTGGAAAATTTTTTCAGATGTAGGTATATGTTTATTGTATAAGTAAAAAAAGTTTCAAGATAAAATATGCAAAGGGGGGGAGGGGGCCATCGAGCAATGGCGGCAGGACTTCCTTACTCGCGGAAGTCCTGCCGCTGTTTGAGATGACTTGAAACACAAAAATGAATTTTTTTCTTATTCTGTATCCTTTTGTCCATGGCAGGAACTAGGATTTTAAAAAACAAATGAAAAATGAAGGATATATGCGATTTTGACTAAAAAACTCAATTTTTACCTACTTTTTTCAATACAAATTTATATTTTTAATGAGAAAAAATTATTATTTCTTGAAGATCCTAGTTCGTGCCATAGCTAAGACCTTGATAAATGACTGTTTAAAATTTCGTAGCTATTGCTCAACTCGTGTGGCCTAAATCACTTCCGCAAGGTCAAAAAATTTAGTTTTGAGAAAAACGCGTTCAAAGTTTTGCTTCAGCAGCTCGGCGCGCTCGACACCGCTACCTGTTTCGATAAATTGCTTCCGTAATTCGAAAGATTTCAACTTCAAATTTTGGGAGCGTATTCTACAATCATGTATTAATCCAAGAATTCATGAAAAAAAAAATCGATTTTTTTTACCGCACAAGGTAGAAACCCCCCTTAAGAGGGTGCGGGGTTGAGTTGTTTTAAAAAGTCAAATTGATATTTGTACATGGCACAACATTAATTTATTTATTGATTAAATTCAAATCGACAAAAAAAGATACAGTTTATTCTACAGCACAGCCATGGCATACAAATATTTTATTTACAGAGCCGTGTTCAAGGCCCATGAAATTTTTACATGTTTTACATGACAAAAATTTTTTGCGCCGTTTTTTGTCATGTTGAGGATTAGAGCATGCAGAGTCCTTTCGTTCTTTCTTTGCTGGTCGTGCGGATGTGCTTGGTGCTGGGCAATGAGAGTTTGTCTGTAAAAACAAAACAAACAAACATTAAATTAAACAAAAACATTAGGGGTATTCTCGATGTCTTGCATAGCCCTGACATCGTGCACGAAATGCATAATTGACATGGCCATGCATTTCGAGCAACGACACAACAACAAAATACAAGCAAAAACAGTTTGCATTTTTTGCATGTCATGCTACGCAAAAACCCTTGTTTTGTGTGTGACATCGCGATTGTGCGGCAGCCATTTAATTTTCTTCGTGTGCGCAAGCGTATTTTCTTTATATTTGGTTTTATTTCAACCTTTTTATATAATTTGCATATATGTCTTGCTTGCAGGTAGAAATGGATCAACCGAAAACCAAATTAAAAAGAATTGGAGAAAGTTTGCGGCATTTTTGCAATATTTGCAATATGTGCTTTTTTGTGCGTTCTCGATGTGTAGCATTTTCCAGTCTTGCACGGTTGCATTTTTACGAATTCTTCCTCCGTGCAAGACATCGAGAATACCCCTATTAAATTTTCTCATAGCTGCACAGATATTAGGACAGCGACTAACGTGACTTTTCATTGCCATATTTTTGAATGAATCGTGAACAATAAATGTTGCCAGGCCAACAATATCTATTATGTTATAAAACATGGCAAGTGGCCAACGGTTTGTGCCACGCTTACAAGAGTAGCTACTGAGCATCTCTGACGCTGCTTCATCAGGCGGTATATAATCTTCATCGGCGTCATCGCTATTACTATATGGATCGCCTTCCTCATCCTCGATGTTTTCACTTGCAAAACCCCCGGCGAGTCTGTCCTCAATGAGCTGCTGCCGGTCTGTTGGCAGCCTATAAAACCGACGGCGCCTGTTTAGGACCATATTGAGGTCATCCCACACTTCGCTTATTCCTGACATTTTAAGTGGTTCAAACCAAGAAAAGCGGAGAGCACAAGAAAACACAGTATAAATACAAACTCGATTACGCGATCAAAGCACGCGGATCGAATTCACGCGGAGCGGTAGAAATAGAAGAGCGGTATGGTTCGGTTTTTTTGAGTGTTTATTCCGTGACGTATGAATTACAAGTAACAAGTATCACAAGAAACGTTAAACGATACGAACGGCCGAAGCCGGGGAGCAGAAAATAGGGGGAACATGAGTACAAAGGGAGAAGGAAAGATTGGGATTGGTGATGGGATCGACAAATCACTGAATACAGCACAGTACATCTGAACATCGCGGCCGCCATTGCAGATTGCAATTATAGGAGGGTGCCGGGGTCGCGTCCAGGGTTACGGCGGACGGCTGGCTGGCGATAATTTGGCGGTGATGTGCGACTGCCTGGCTGTAGGATGGGCTGACGGCTGGGGGGTTGTCGCCGATCAGCGATGACGGAGCGCGGGGGAGTGCGCTGAGATCCTCTTTGCAGATGATGCTCGGTGCGGTCCTGCGGGGTAGTCGGGGGGGGCAACTGCTGGGGTGGTCGCTAGCGCTGGATCTGCAAAGGAAGAGATGTCGATTGAGAGCAATGATAATGTTGACATCGTTTGTGTGGGGTGTAAGCGGTTCGTCAAGCGATGGGGTTCGCTTGAGTTGCCGTCGGAGGAGTGACGCCGCTTGGGACAGGTCGCACGGGAATGGCGACTGACTTGGACCCGGGATGGGTGCGCTCGAGGTTTGTTGTATGGGGGGGGGGGGTGCAATGTGGAAATGCGAGGGGGCTGCAGTTTCCATCAGTTGCTGTGCATATTGACCGCGTGGCGCCAAGCCAACGCTTGTGTCGTACCCTTTTTCGCGGTCTCATTGGGGGCGAAAGCCATCCTGCAGGGGCGAAACGTTTGGCAACGAAGGGGGGTGTTTGCCCTTTTGAATTTGAGTGTGCAGGGATTGTGGGTTCCGCGTGATTTGCCGTTAGTTCCTCGGGTGGAAACCCTACGGGATTGAGGGCGGCAATCACTTCAGAAGGGGCTTCCTTTGGAGTAGGAAGAATTTTTCGAAGGGCGGGGACCAGTGTGCGTATGGTGACTTGGCACCGCGGCAGCATTTGTCAAATGTGATGATCTGGGTACTGGACCGCTTAATATCCAACCGAATACTGTGTGTTGAGCAAGTAAGCTGCCACATACATTTCGGTGGAAACCTTCGAGCATGATCTGCGGGATGAGATCACTGCCAATCACTACATCGATCTGCGCTGCCTCGAAGGGGTTGGGATCAGCGAGATCTAGCGTGGCGAAATTGTTCAAATTTGGGGTGTTTATTTTGGAAGGGGGGAGAAATTCCGTTAACTTTGGAAGCACGATTGCTTGCACGGGGAGGTCTGTGCTCGTTTTTGGGACTGCCAATGTCAATAAGCATATATGGTTGGCGGTTTTTACAGTCTGTCCGCCCATGCCCGAGATCTGGAGGTTAGACTTCTCCATAGGCAATTTTAGGCGACTCTGGACCTTCGAGGAAATGAGCTCGAACTCTGAACAACTTTCCAAAATGTTTAATGGACACCAGTGCCGTAGGCAGAAGGGAGTGGGTGCCATTATTTGAGTGGAGGGCTGGTACTGGGGGTGTACTTTGCCTTGAAGATGTGCTAGGTTGCGCATCGGAAAGGGGAGAATGAGTGGTGGAGTTGTTGCTCGGTTGTTGGATAACCGTTGAGACCAGAGAAGTGGTCGAAGGTGATCGATTGGGGGAGTGAGTGGGTTGCGCATTGCCTTTGGGGAGATGAAGCAAGGAATGGTGCTTCTTTTGACAATATGCGCATGTGAAATTGCTTGTACAGTCCTGAATTAGGTGAGATGTAGCAAGACAATTTACACAGATCTTGTGCTTTTGCACATATGCTAATCGACTCTGGGGGGTGAGCCTTTTAAAGCTTTGGCAAGTCCGTACGGAATGATGAGCTTGCACGCGAAGTCGTTTTTCACTTCAGTGTGAAAATTTAGGGATCTGGGGGGTCGGACATTGGAAGATGAGGATTGTGGTTTCGACTTGGGCCGAAAGAGATTCAGCCGTTCCATTACCTCGTATCTGCAGGTCAGAAACTCATTCATTTGTGACCAGGGTGGCAGATCCTTCCGGGATGTCAAAGATTGTTCCCATAAAGCTAAGGTTGCTTCAGGCAATTTGGTAGAGCATATATATACCAACAGCGGATCCCAATTGTCCGTGTCTACGGCCTGAGACTTGAGAACGGACAGACAATTGTTAATAAAGTTCTGGATCCGCTGTAGTGCCTCACTATTTTCAGTGTGGGCAGGAGCGATATTCAATAGAGATCGAATTTGGTTGTCAACGAGGATGCGTTTGTTTTCATAGCGGGATCTTAACGCTTCCCACGCGAGTCCGAAATTCTCATCGGTTAATGCATATTGTTTAACAATAGCACCGGCTTGGCCTTGCGTTTTGTATCGGAGGTGATACAATTTCTGGGCTGGAGTGAGCTGGGGGTGGTTAATGTATACCGCAGTAAACATGTCCCGAAAGGACGGCCACTGCTCATAGCCCCCGAAGAATGTTTCGGTGTCGCAAGTAGAAACTTGGAGGCAAATGTAGGAAGTATTTTCTGGTTCTAGGGGTTGAACCGGTTCCATATGCGTAGCAGGCTGGGGGGACTGAGGTTGGAGCATCGTAATGATGTCCAACATTTTAGCCATGCACAACTCGTATTGGTCTGTGCAGGCATCAATCTTCTGCCTAGCCGACTCTTTGAAACCGTCGGGCTGGCTGTTGTCTTCAGCAATGAAGACTGCCTGATGTGCCCACATTAGCCTCTCCCATTACTCTTGCAGATTTTTCTGCTTAATTTGGACCAATGATTTGGTCAAATCCTCAATGGGAGCCGATGAAAACGTTGTGCATAATTGCACGAGTCTCTCGGACTCAAAACCAAAAGTGGCAACACTGGGATCGGTTGCTATGGGACTTGGTGGCTTGGAGCGAGTTTTGAGTGCCTCGCGAGTGACAGGAACTGTCAAATGTGCCTCAGTCGATTTTGAACATCTTGGAGAAGGAGACTCCATTTTGTTTATTTGACGCTTGGCGGATCGCTCAACAGGTATTGAAATGGCTTAAAAGTTCGAAGGGGGTTTCGATTTAATATAAATATAAGGCTTATGAGGAATAAACCGTTAGTATTACCGCGTCCGCGCGAACGATAATTTAGAAATGGAGAAGTGTACACGAATGTGTAAAAAATTTTCAAAACGAATTTGTATTTCTGTTGAGGTTAAAAGTTTACAACTGTATGTGTAAACGCGTCGAGAAATTGGTATATATATATTGGGACTAAACAAGAAATACAAGGTGCAACCCAAAGTAAACAGGACTTTTATAAAATAAAGAAAACGGATGATTATTTTTGTATAATTCTTTTTATTTATTCAAAATACTCTCCTTCTGCTTCGATACAACGTTTTGCACGGTCCAAAAGCATTTGGAATGAGTGTTTTAGGTCATCGGCCGGCATCGCCTTCAGAATGTTGGTACAAGCCTTTTGGATGTCCTCAACGTCCTTATAACGGTTTCCTTTCATCGGCAAATGCAACTGACCGAATAAGTATCGGGTGTTTTTTTAGAGGTATAGAACTTCGAATTGAAATAAAACACAAGAAAATCGTTTTAATGTCCATCAATTTGGCTTTATTGGAAGGATAATTTTATGCCATTAATGTTTAAATATGATTTCGGGCATGTGGCCGCCGCGGCTGGCTCGAATAAAGCCAATTCTACAGGTCCAATTTTCAACCACTTTTTCGAGCATTTGGGGCCGTATGTCGGCAATAACGCCACGAATGTTGGCTTCCAAGTCCCCTAACGTTTCTGGTTTGTTGGCGTAGACGAGCGACTTCACATATCCCCAAAGAAAATAATCGAATGGTGTCAAATCACACGATCTTGGTGGCCAATTGACAGGTCCATTCCGCGAAATTATGCGCTCATCGAATGTTTCCTTCAATAAATCGATTGTGACGTGCGCTGTGTGGCATGTAGCGCCGTCTTGTTGGAACCACAACTCATCCACATTCATGCCATCCAATTCGGGAACAAAATAGTCGGTTATCATGGCTCTATACCGGTCTCCATTAACGGTAACTGACTCCTCTTCTGACTGGGTCCTCTTCAACATTTTGCTCTACAGCGGCAATTGTTTCTTCGGTGCGCACTGTTCGACGTCTCTGCGGATGCGTATTATCACATAGAGTAAACGTAGTGCGAAAACGACCCATGGTTAACCGAATTAATTGCTCTGATGGACGATTATGTCGACCATAAAATGGACGGAGCTTGCGGTAAACTTCGCGAACTGAACCATTATTTTCGAAATAAATTTGCACGATTTGCAAGCGTTGTTCTTTTGTCAACCTGTTCATGATGAAATGGCAAACCAAACTGAACATAAATGACATTAGAGTTGCCAGATTTGACCACAAAATGCCAGTTTTATCTCTATTCGAAAAACAAACCTCTAAAAAAAACACCCTATATTTGGGGGAAATATATTTGTTAGTATGTTATTTATTTCTTAATTTTTAATAACAATTTTTGGGCTTATCTTTGTGGGCCCAGTGCCCGAGAATGGGGATCTCCTTTCTGGAGCTGTGGTTCCGATGCTATTGTGCTTGTGCTGTGATGCTGTTGTGTGTTTGTGCTGTTCTTCTCTGTTGTTGTTGTTTGTGCAGTTCTCTTCCTTCGTTTCCTCTTTTCTGCTCTGCGTTGTGGGTGTGTGTTGTTGTTGTAAGTTTGATGTGCGTGTTTTTGTTGTTATATTTAGTTTCTGCACTACACTGCACTGTCTATGTGTCGCTGTTGTTTTTTTTTTGTTTTTAATTTAAATTTTTGAGTTTTGTGCACTTTTTAGTTATGTATTTTTGTAACACATTTTACTTTGTTTCTTGTGATTAGTTAGTAAATGTTTCGCTTCACCTTTTTTATTTATTTGTGTTGTCACTGTTTGTAGTTAGTTGAGACTATGTACATATGTATGTGTATTTGTTTGTCACTTTTTCCTTTGTATTTTTTTGTGTAACTATGTTTGTTTTTGTTTTGATGTGAGTGTCGTTTCACTTTGAGTTCTCGCACTTGTTGATTGTTTTGTCTTTTGTAATTGTTTTATGTTCACTGATATTAAATGTTTTTTGTTTATTTTTGTTTAATTTTTTCTTGCGCGGCGCGGGTTCGCGTTGGCTCGAAGGACCATGTTCCAATTCACGCGGAGCGGTAGAAGCAGAAGAGCGGTATGGTTCGGTTTTTTTGAGTGTTTATTCCGTGACGTATGAATTACAAGTAACAAGTATCACAAGAAACGTTAAACGATACGAACGGCCGAAGCCGGGGAGCAGAAAATAGGGGGAACATGAGTACAAAGGAAGAAGGAAAGATTGGGATTGGTGATGGGATCGACAAATCACTGAATACAGCACAGTACATCTGAACACGAATAATAGCCTACTTGTACACCTGACCAAAAGCTTATAAGAAGCGGACTTTCTTACGGTAAATAACAGTTTCACAGTTACACAATGTGGCACACCGGATTTCAGTTGGGGTTGGGGTTTACGTACACAACTTTTGAGCCTAACATTATTCGGAGGAACATTTCCCAGCCGCGATTTTTGTAACAAACAGGTATAAGGGGGGTATAAAGGGAGTTATAAACCCCCTTTTATAACCCCCTTGCGTGCGCTACTGCACACATACATTGTAATAAGTTACCGAACATGGTTGCTCGTGTTTGAATAATTTTTGTTTAACGGCTTACGTACATTTTAGGTACATTTGTCATATATTTACGAACGGGCCTCGCCAGGCCCAGTTGCCCAGTAGCGCCTACATACATAAAGTGGCCATGTTTGCTCTACAAAATCGATGCAAATGAACTTTTGTTGGTTTCGTTTCGTTTAGAAAACATTAGCGGTAGTTGGCATAATATATTTCGGCGATCAGAGCTAAGGAAACTATTTGGCAACTACTAAAAGTCAAAATGGGCCTGGAAAAGCCCAGTTGCACATCCTAGTGTTAAACAGTCCATTACCACCAGCACATATTTATTACCGTGAGAGCTAATTACAGATGGCCCGGCGACGTAAACGACTATCCGCTTGAAAGACGCTCCCATGTTGTACTGCTGCAAGCGGCCCCGAAGTGTTCTTGTCGGAACCGGTCAAAGCTTTTGATACAATCGGCGACGAACTCTTGGAATTCGACTCAATACAACTCTTTTTATCTTGGCGACAGTTTTGGTGATTCCTAGGTAACCTACCTATCATTATGATACGGACCGATGACTTCGTTGATTCTGCAATTCGGGACTACAGTTAGGGAGTTTCCACTCGCGGAGTTTGCCACTGTGCCCAGTAAGCCTTCTCGATCCGGCTCTCGCCAGCCATCTCCTGCCAGTCCGGTTGTACTCTTTGCACCTTCCCCTCTATGATTATTACAAGATCCATATCCTCGTGCTGGAACTTCTGTATCCTCTCTGCAGTCCAATCTTCTTCTTGCATGACCGTTACTGATCGAATGCCCATAATTTGTTCCCTGCTTTCGGCTCGCGAACAATGCCTGCACTTGGTTTTGCACGGACGCCGCGACATGGCGTCGGAATTCTCGTGGCTACTGGCTTTGCGATTTTCTATCGTGTAGTCATAGCTCTATAGCCGCTCGATCCACCACGCTAATTGGCCTTCCGGATCCTTAAAGTTCAGCAGCCATTTCAATACCGCATGATCTGTTCGCAGACGAAATCTTTGTCCAAATTACTTTTGGTCACTTCTGTGCTTTATTGAGTCCAGGTAACAACTAATACAACGCTTCACTTACTGCTAAGTCTTAGCCTAAGCCGATTGCCGCCGTCGCTGTCGTCGCTGTTTGTTGACGTCGCAGTCTGTTGACCTCGCTGCCGGTCCGCTGCCCGTTGCGCGTGCAGTGTCTTATTGCATCGACCGCTACCTAACCTCATGTGTGTCAGCAATATTGTCTTGTTATTTAGCCAATATCGCTGACGGAGTTCGTTGCCCGTTGTCATGGGCTAACTCCGCTTTGTGGTTGCATCGACCGCTACCCAACCTCATGTGTGTCAGCGATATTGTCTTGTTATTTAGACAATATCGCTGACGGAGTTCGTTGCCCGTTGTCATGGGTTAACTCCTCCCTTCCTAAGTGAGGGTCGTCCGCGATCCTCTCTGTGACTTTCCGGATAGTGACATCCCTCGTCTTCTTTGCGGTACGTTTCTTGTAACTGCTTATGACCAGCCGTATTATTACGAATGCGATAATAGTCGTTATTGCAACAACGAAGGCCATTGTCTTGAAATTGATTTCTTGTCGTAAAGTACTTATGTGGTTGATGTTCTCCACATCCATTTCATGGAGGTAGTTCAGACTCAGGGACTCTAAGGGTCCTACGAGGTTTCGCCCTTGCTCGCTCAGATTTTTCTCGACTTTCAGGCACCTAGCTATCTCCGTCAGGGTACTGTGAAAACGCTCCACTTACCCGTTTGAGGTACTATGGAGTGGAGGAGCGTTTGCAATTTCCACATTATTGTAGTCTAACAGTATTGATTTAATGGTATGGGAATTTAGCGACTTTTCGTTGTCACAGTATATTGTTTTAACGTTCGGAAAAATGTTTATTAGTTGTAGAATTGGTGGCTTTACGTCTACGATGGTTCTAGATGCAATTTTTTGCACTATAGCGAATTTTGAAAACTTGTCAACGCAAGTTAGAAAATATTTTTGGTCCGTAGAGAAAATATCGATGTGTAATATTTCTCCGGTGCTAGACGGTACAGGTGTCGCCGCGATAAGATGCTTTTTTGGGTGTCGATCGTATTTGGACTTGGAACAGATTCGGCAATTGGCTGCTACTTCTCTTGCCTTTTTATCCATCTTTGGGAAAAAATAGTCGGCCAAGATTTGTTTCACATTTTCTTGTGCCGCCCTGTGTGTTCAGCAATTATAATTTCGTGCTGGTCGTTTTCACTGAAAATATCCGTAACCATTTTCTCAGTATGGCGGATTTTTACGTTGGGATAAAGTTCTACTAGTCGGTGTTGAATTTTTGCCAGAACTGGTAGGTTGCAGTGTATTGCGTTAACCACGCCATCGTTAATGGCTTCTTGTATTGTTTTTAGTAGCGATTCTACATCACAAAATGAGATTATACAAGGTGCAACCCAAAGTAAACAGGACTTTTATAAAATAAAGAAAACGGATGATTATTTTTGTATAATTCTTTTTATTTATTCAAAATACTCTCCTTCTGCTTCGATACAACGTTTTGCACGGTCCAAAAGCATTTGGAATTAGTGTTTTAGGTCATCGGCCGGCATCGCCTTCAGAATGTTGGTACAAAACTTTTGGATGTCCTCAACGTCCTTATAACGGTTTCCTTTCATCGGCAAATGCAACTGACCGAATAAGTAGAAGTCACAGGGAGCCATATCAGGCGAATACGGTGAATGATTGATGGTAAAAATGCGATTTTTGGTCAAATAATCGGTCGTAACTAGGGCTCTGTGAGCCGGTGCATTATCATGCAATAAACGCCAACTTCCTTCCTCGCGATATTCTGGCCGAATACGACGAATGCGATGCACCAAACGCTTCAAAACTTCAACATAAAACAAAGCGTTAATTGTTTTTCCCGGTGGAACAAACTCTCGATGAATTATTCCCTTTGAATCGTAGAAACAAATGAGATGAGTTTTGATTTTTGACTTCTCACGGCGGGTTTTTTTCGGATTTGGCTCATCTGGGTGCTTCCATTCGGCACTTTGACGCTTTGTTTCGGGATCATATTGAAAGCACCACGTTTCGTCACCGGTTACGATGTTGAACAAGAAATTTGGATCACGTCTGGCTTCCCGAACGATGTCTTTTGCGTGCTCAATTCTCTGCGCTTTTTGGTCGTCGGTTAAAGTGTGCGGAATGAAGCGAGAACACACTTTACGGAGACCCAAATGTTCGGTTAAAATGCGATCAATTGATGTTTTGGAGATGTTCAATTCCATTTCCATCAATTCCAATGATGATTTTGGCTGCATTTTGATAAAATCACGCACAGTTTTGATGGCATCGTCAGTAATCACAAATTTCGACTGGCCGACGTGTTCGTCGTCATTCAAGTCTTCACGACCATTCTTGAATCGATTCAACCACTCATTAACACGGCCACGGGATAAACAATCATCACCATAAACTTGCTTTAACAATTTAAACGTTTCGGTAAAAGTTTTACCAAGTTTAAAACAGAACTTAATATTAGCTCTTTGTTCGACCGACATTCTCGTACCAAAGTTAAAAACATACTGTCACATTGAGCGGGATATTTCGGCGTCTACTAGACCAAATGTCATGAAATTTAGACAGTATGTGAATGAAAGATGTACCTTTCCAACGCATGTCCTCACACATAGATGGCGCCACCAGAAACGTCCCTATTGCAAAAGTCCTGTTTACTTTGGGACGCACCTTGTATGTCTGGTTCTTGAGCCAAATATGATAAAGGTCTGCTTTGACGGGCTTTCGCTCTCTTGGAGTATTATTTGATTCCTGAAGCAATTGACAGGTTTATCCACCGTTTCAATGGTGTAGGTCAGTGACTCTTCACTGTGTATGGTAGCGCAGTCAGAGCTTGGTTCCGATTCAGCTTCTACCATATTCATGTGCTGTCTCGACAATGCGTCAGCGACATGGTTTTCTCTTCCTGGTTTGTAAAAAATCTTCGCGTTGAAGCTTTCTATGAGAGATTTCCAGCGCTTGATCTTTGCGTTCGGATTTTTATCTGAAACGGCAAACGTCAGGGGCTGGTGGTCAGTGAAAATGTTCAACTGGTTTACACCGTACAGGTAATTCCTCAAATTGTTAAGGGCCCACACGATCGCCAAGAGTTCTCTTTCATTTGTTGCCAAATGCTCTTCTTTATCTCTGAGCGTTCTTGAGATCATGGTTATGGGCCTCCTTTCCTGTGATAGTACAGCCCCTAAACCCTTTGAGGATGCATCGGTCGTCAAGTCGAACGGCTTTTTTTTTTTTTTTTTTAATACGAGCCAACGCGCAGGGGATACCCCTATAAATGCGAGGCATTGCGCTGGTTCAGGAAGGATATATAGGTTAGGAGAAAGGATGTTGGGTGAAGAATTTGTGGACTCTTGCCTTGAACCCATCAAGATCATAAGTGCTGGGGAAAATATCTGCAGGGAGACCATTCCATAATCGCGCTGTACGGGCCAGGAACGAACCTTCTCTGTAGTGCGTAGTGCGCTGGAACATCGTTTCAACGTGGAATGCATGGGCGCCAGTGTTCAAACGGGTTGCCCTGGGGAATACCCGGAGTGAGGGCAGCAAGCTGCTCATCTCCACTGAGCAATTACCGAAAAAGTACCGGTAAAATAACACCACACATGCCACGTTTCGACGATGTTCCAAGGAGTCAATAGAGCTGGATGCCCTACTGTCCCCTATAAGTTTAATCGCACGGTTTTGCACCCGATCGAGGAACTCCAAATGGGTTTTTGAAGCCCCCGCCCAGAGGTGCGAGTTAAACTCCATTTTAGGTCGGATATACGTAGTGTAAATAATGCGGAGATCAGATGGAGTGAAATATTTTTTGCACCGCTTTAGGAAGCCGAGGCACTTGGCTGCTTCTTTCGACACGCCAAAAATATGATCGTTCCAACGAAGATCGTTCTTAATGGACATGCCCAGAACATCAAGAGCTGCCGATTCCGCAATACTCACACCACCCATAACCAGGGATGTGTTGGGATGTGAGGAGACTCGCTTGTGGGATAACAGGCAACATTGGGTCTTGCGAGGATTAAAATCGACCCTGTTCGCTTGACCCCACTTGGAGATTGTTTGTAGGTCGCTGTTAAGTGGGTCATTCATACGGCGCCGTTCTCTCTCAATCTCCACAGAGCTGGGGCGCTTTGTGAAGGAGTATGAATGACAAATGGTGCTGTCATCCGCAAACGAGGCTTAGTGAAATCGGGAAATGCTAGTGTGACGTCCTCTGACGCGAGAATTTCTTTAAGTTTGTTAAATGCTTCAACACCTTCTGGTGTTAACTGAACTTTAATTTTTTTCGATTGGGTGGCACTTACTTTGCCGTTTTCTCCTTTTAGCATGTCGGTCAGAGGTTTTGCTATGCTGGCGAAATCCATGACAAAACATCTGTAGTAACTTGCTAACCCTAGAAAGGAGCGGAGCCCTCGGAGGGTGGTTGGTTGTTCGTAGCATTTTATGCCGTTAATTTTCTCGGGACTTGTTTTTATACCCCCTCTTGATACAACAAACCCTAAGTACTCTACTTCTGTTTTAAAAAATTTTGATTTTTCCACTGATACCCTCATGTTGGCCTCATAGAGGTTTCGTAACACCCATTCGATGTCCTTTAAATGGTCTTCTGCCGTTTTTGAGTAGATAATTACGTCGTCGACGTAAACATGACATGTCTTGCCGATTTGCTCCCTGAGCACATCGTCGATTGCCCTCTGAAATATACTAGGAGCGTTTTTAAGGCCGAAAGGCGGGCGACAGAATTCATACTTGCCGTTGTTAACAGAGAAGGCAGTTTTTTCCCTGTCTCTTTCTGCTAACTCGATCTGGTGAAATCCAGATTTCAAGTCGAGTGTGGTAAAGTATCCTGCACCTTTTAGGTTTGACAATATCACCATTGCATTCGGCATTGGATATTTCTCCTCGACTGTGACTTCATTCAGTTTCCTGAAGTCGATCACTAATAGCTTTTTTTTATTTCCTGCTTGGTCCACTCCTTTTTTATCAACAACCCAAATCGGGTTATTGTAGGGAGACCTGGAGGAGCGAATGATGCCATTTGCTAAAAGATCAGCTACTTCCTTATTGACGAAGTCGGCTACATTTATAGGGTATGGATAGAGCCTAGAATATACCGGTTCTTCGGTTTTTGTTCTAATAGTAGCAACTATATTTGTGTTGAAGGGTAAGGACTCGTTGGGGTCCGCAAAAGCCTTTTTTTATTCTGTATCATTTTACAGAATTGATTTCGGATGAAGAGGGAATTTCTTCGCGTCTTACATCAATGAAATTAACATTTTTGCATTCGTGGAACAACAGTTTCTCGTTTCCGAAGTCGTGTCGTATTACTCCATTGTTCAAATCTATCTGAGCGTTGACCTGATTTAGTAAATCTAGGCCAATTATCCCGTCAAATGTCGTTATATTAGGCAGTATGAAAAAGTCTGCCCATATGCCGAATAACCTAATTTTACATTTTTTCTTCACCGGGCTATTGCCATGTAATGATCTAACTAAAAATGGTGTTGATGCCGGAATAATATTTTTAAGTTCTGGTAAGGGTTTAATGTAGTTTTTCGATGCACCCGTGTCCACTAGTAGCTTTACCTTTTTCCCACGTTCCCCTACTTCTCGCTCAATCTACGGAAGCAGGGACTGCCCCCTAAAAAATTAAGCTCTTCTTCCTCGAAGTCCTCGACAGTTGTTTCCGCATTTTGGTCATATTCTGCTAACTGGGCTTCTTCCTGTTTGATAGTATTTATTCTTTGCACCTTGGGTCCGGTGTCTCTCTCCGATCTCTCTGCCTGTCGTTTGTTTTGTTGAAATCCTCTATTGAAATTTTCTTGATTACCGTGCCTGTATTGCTGTGGGCTTGTCCTTTGCGAGAGACCTGGCTGCCAATTTGTGTTCTGGCGCAACCGGGGCTCACATGGGTCGATCTCCATCATCGTAGGTTGGTCATGCGGTGTTTGCTGTTCGTTGCTGTTTCCGGTTCCCCGTGGTCGCCTGTCTGTACTATGAGGGTTCCTTTGTTGTCCCTGGTTTTGCGTTCTGCTTTGATTTTTATTTTGCTCATCACTTCGCGCCGCGTAACTAGTCGCGAATAAATACCGTTCGTGATTTGCTTCAACCTCCTGGGCCAATGCCAGAGCACTAGGTAGGTCGTTAGGACGTGCAGCAAAAAGAATGTCGCAAAGTGGTTTCTTCAAACCCGATATGAATACATTAAGTGCATCCGCCCTGTACTTTTCACAAATTGTTGCGGCCATGTCGCCTTCATAAGACATTATTGTCTTATTTGTGAGCAGGGTAAGTTTCTTTTCGACTTCATCGAAGAAGCGTAATACCGTGAGGTTACCCTGTCTTAAGGTTGACAATTGTTGCTCTATTAGGTGAACGGGACGTTTGTCCGCGTAAGTAAAATCTAATCTCGCTATAATCGCATTAAAGTTGAATACGGTATTAAAGGATGCTAATACCGCGTCGGCGGAGCCCTTAATTTTATTCCGTATTATGCCAACGGCCTGGAAATGTCTAGAGCTTCCGGGGTAACCTCGGAATACCTCGTAAGCCGTGTGCGCCGCCTGGCGCCACGATACGTAGTTATTGGCCTGTCCATCAAACTCAGGCAAAGACTTTACCAGGTCTAAGGGTTCGTCGCATTTTGCCGCCCCGGAATCTATAACTACGGGTTCGTACGTCACTACAGTACTAGTGTCTGTGCTTAATGACGTCACTTTTGCTGTCAGTTCCCTAACCTGTGCTTCAAAGTCTTGTTTTTGTTTTCTGAGAGCAGCTAATACTGCCGCCTCAACAATAGCTGTTATTTGGTTTGCGTCCATTTTAATATTTGTTCTTGTATTTGTACGTTCTTCTTCGTTTCTTACCGTTAACCGCGAAATCCTATCCAGAATCTGCTCTAATTCACTATCACTATCTGCTCTATTCATATGTTTTTTTTTATTCATAAATCCATTTACTCTTTTACGAATTCTAAACTTCTAACTTCTGCTGTCACAATTATTTCTTTATTTTACAAAATATGTGGCCTAGCTTTTTTAACGAAAAACAAGATTGTTTCACAATTCACAAACAAAATATATTCGCTTTTTCAGAAACGAAAAAAAAAATTCACAATTTACAATTCACAGACCAAATATATTCGTTTTTGTAATTCACAAACAAAGATTCTTGAATTTCATTCCTGAAAGGCGTTCAATTTATTAACATATCTTTCAAGTTATTAACATATCTTCTTTAAAACACATTAATTTTTTACACTGACATTTTCTTTATTACTGAGCACTCTACTTACAGTTTTAAGTCTACTCTAAAATTCTCCATTTCCTCGGAAATTTTGGATGCTGCTTTCCTTTTCCTAATTTGGTAGGTGGGTGGTTGGTGTTGTTTTATTCCTTGTTTTGTCGTTCTCCGTTGATGCGCAGGTCCCGTTGTAATCTTGTAATCTTTTCAGATTTGACTGGATCTCTGGATCTTTGGATTTATAATTGTTGTTGTTTAAACACGAGTTCGGATTTGCAAACCACGATTGGGCGCCAATTACTTTTGGTCACTTCTGTGCTTTATTGAGTCCAGGTAACGACTAATACCACGCTTCACTTACTGCTAAGTCTTAGCCTAAGCCGATTGCCGCCGTCGCTGTTTGTTGACGTCTGCTGACCTCGCTGCCGGTCCGCTGCCCCTTGCGCGTGCAGTGTCTTATTGCATCGACCGCTACCCAACCTCATGTGTGTCAGCAATATTGTCTTGTTATTTAGACAATATCGCTGACGGAGTTCGTTGCCCGTTGTCATGGGTTAACTTCCATAAAATTATTTATGGAAGTGCTTCACGCATTCCAGTGCTGCTAACAGTTCTCTCCTTGTCACACAGTGGTTGCGTTCAGGTTTCGACAGGATTTTGCTGTAGTATGCTATCACTTGTTCTTGACCATCTCTTATCTGTGATAGCACAGCGCCAAAACTGTGTTCGCTTGCATCTGTATCCAGTACAAACATCTCTCCGGGCACGGGGAAGGCCAGAATCAGAGCAGTACACAGCTTTTCCTTCAGTCGTGCATAAGCCTGTTCCTGCTATTCGCTCCACTTGAAGGCTTGTTTGTTTGTCGTCTGTTGGTGAAAGCTGCTGGCTATGTTCGCAGGTCCAAGAACGAAACGTCAGTAATATTTGCTTAGGCCCAGGAAACTGCGGAGTTCGTGCAGATTGCGTGGTCGAGGCCACTTCTTTACCTGCATCCGTATATACTTCGCGCGAGGAAACCGTGTGGCCCAGATACTTGAGTTTATTTTGAAACAGCGAGCATTTCTTTGAATTGAGTTTAAGGTCTTCTTGTATCCGCTCAAACACCTCCTCTAGCTTTTTCAAATGATCATCGAAGCTCCCGTCCATCACGATTATGTCGTCGAGATACACCTGACACATCTAGAAAGACGTTGAAGCAGGAATGTTGCTGGTGCGTTGCAAACGGCGTAACGGTGAACTGCCACAAACTATCACAACACTGAATGCTGTTATCTCCTTGTCTTCAAGCATTACTTACCAATAGCCGCTGCGTCAGTCCATCGTAGAAATCCACTGTGTACCTGACAGTGTGTCCAGGGTGCCATCAATCCGAGGTAGTGGATAGCTGTCCTTCTTGGTGACATCGTTGATCTTCCGATAGTCCACACAAAACCGGGTACTGCCATCCTTCTTCTTGACTAGCACGACATGTGAGCACCACGGGCCTGACGAGGGCTCTATGACCTTTTCTTTCTGCATACTCTCGATCAGCTTTGTAGCTGTGTTGTGTTGGCGGATCACCTTCGCACTTCCAGTGCCGATGGTGTGCTTCACTTTGGTTGTTCTGCTGCCTATTTCCGCTGCAAATACTGCCCCCGTATTTCTGCAGGATTGACTGCACCTTCTGTTTCTGCTTTGCTGTCAATTCGCTGCTTCACTATTTCTCCTTCGATATTCCATCCATGTTAAAACCGTTTTTCTTGCTTCTTCCAGGTGGGCTACTCTCACGGTTGACAACCGCTGCAGCCTCCTCACATTCCCCAGTTACCCCTCCTTTTCTGACATATCTGGGTGCTTTAAGGGGATCTTACTATGTAATACCTCATTTCCGAGCACTATATTCAAAAAATGATTACTAGAAAACTACAAATGATTTCGGGAAGCAGTTTTTTGTAATGTTATCATTCATTATTGAACTTTACATAGTTTTTTTGGTTTAACATAAAAATGACGTATGTGACCGCTACACGTCCTTCACTGCGTCCTCGTCAAAAGTGTCGAGGGCGCACGGGGTGAACGATTTTGACCGATCAGGTGATCTGAAACCAAAAAACCTTTAAAATTTATTTTTCTCATCCCCTTGGCTATGGATAGACACGAGCTTTTTCAAAAATTAAAAACTCCAGTAGGCTATTTTTCGTTAGCGCCATTAGGTCTTGGAAATCGCTTCCTAGTGCTACCAAATGTATTTCGGGTAGTGGTAATTTTAAGTATCTACTCTTTAAACATTTCTCATGACATTTCAAACTTTTCTCTCACTCTTTACCCTTTCTACTTTCACTTACACATTGTAAGAAAACTAACCGGCAACACCGACCAAAAATGCGACCCTGCAATTCTCTTTATTTTCTTTGCTTGTGGCTGCTTTCCTCAGAGCGAGAGAAAGCACCAACGAAGTAACGCGCGCACGCATAAGATTCGCGCTCTGTTGTAAAATTCAAATAAATTCAAATAAAATCAATAAATCGCTCTTTTACCAACAACATTAAGTTTACTTCGTTGCTTTCAAACGAAACGCGTCAGAGGAGCACCCGCCGTCGTCGTCATATTGGTACAGCCAATACCAGTCAGTCAAAGTTGCGCAGTCGCAACCGCCGTATAGCCAGAGGAGCACCCGCTCAGTCAGAGGAGCATCCGCCTTCGTATTGGTACAGCCAATACCAGTCAGTCAAAGTTGCGCAGTCGCAACCGCCGTATCTCCAGAGGAGCACCCGCTCAGTCAGAGGAGCACCCGCCGTCGTATTGGTACAGCCAATACCAGTTAGTCAAAGTTGCGCAGTCGCAACCGCCGTATCGCCAGAGGAGCACCCGCTCAGTCAGAGGAGCACCCGCCGTCGTATTGGTACAGCCAATACCAGTCAGTCAAAGTTGCGCAGTCGCAACCGCCGTATCGCCAGAGAAGCACCCGCTCAGTCAGAGGAGCACCCGCCGTCGTCGTCATATTGGTACAGCCAATACCAGTCAGTCAAAGTTGCGCAGTCGCAACCGCCGTATCGCCAGAGGAGCATCCGCCGTCGTATTGGTACAGTCAATACCAGTCAGTCAAAGTTGCGCAGGCGCAACCGCCGTATAGCCAGAGGAGCACCCGCCGTCGTCGTCATATTCAGAAGCCGTTACAGTTACAACCGTTGTACATTTGTAATTTCCCCTCATCGTCAATTCCTTGTCTACTGTCCGTTTGCCAAATTTTCCTTCGTCAACATAGTCAAACACTAGTCGTCTCACTCACACCTGCATACGGTAATTGCTGAACAAAATGCTAACGCGAAAGCAGACAAAGGAGATGGAACAGACACAATCGCACAGTCGGGCACAAGACAGGAATGAAGAAGCAGCCGCCGATAGCGTAAACAATACGCTGGTTAACATGAACATAATGGACGAAAATCCAGGAAATACGTCGACCTGCCTTATTCCGCAGGATCATTTGGCAGCGCTACTTGCCAGCATAAATTCTCTAAAGGAATCTGTTAATGATCTGCGTCGAGACAACCAAGATATTCGCAACGAAATTCGAAAAAGTGAAATAGGCACCGCCGCCATTTCTACATCAGCTGAACTCGTACAACAAAACAACGTCGCCGTCGCTGCAGCAGTTGGACCTAATGAAACAAATTTCGTCGTCATCAATTCTTCACCTGCAAATGGTGTTGAACCATATATACCACCACCGCCAGCATCTACACCTATCGCCACTGGGAATGTAGATTCTATGCCGCAGCCGCCGTCGCAGAATCCGCAGTCAGCAAACAATGTGTCGCACTCACAATATATGTACACCCAAAGGAATGTCGCAGCTCCACATATGTATTCGTTTGTGGACAATGTCGCTGCAAAGCTGTATCCACTGCCGAGTTTCGATGGCAATCCAGAAGATTGGCCGTTGTTCAAAGCCAGTTACAGAGACACCACAGCTGAGTTCGGTTATACCCACCGTCAGAATCTGATGAGATTACTCAAGGCCTTACACGGAAATGCAAGACGTGTAGTGTCTTATTTGCTGATATATCCTGATAACGCTCCACAAGTGATAGAGGAATTAGAATTCAACTTTGGACGCCCCGAGGTACTGATACGCGTACAGATGCAGAAAATCCAGCAGTTTCCAGCGATCTACGAGAACCGCATTGAAAATATTGTCGGGTTTTCCAACCAAGTACGGAACATCGTCGCGTTTCTGAAATCAGCAAACTGCGAACATCATTTGCTAAACCCCATGTTATTGGAGCAGCTTGTACTGAAGTTGCCTCCTTCAAAGCAATTCGAGTGGAGCCGACATGCTGCCAGTGTGCCGCAGTTCCCGAGCATCGAGTTATTCGCTAACTGGTTAAGTGATCTTGCAAAGGTAATCAGCCTAATGCCTTCTGTTTTCGCTACGTCATCACTTAACAGTCAACCGTCTTCGTCGAACGTGCGTTCAAGCACGCACCAACAGTCAACTCGTCAGGTGAGCTCGAATCCACGAGTACTTCACAACAACCAACCTGAGTCCAGCCAGCAGCAAGATTCCGAGCAACAGTTGTCCTGCATCAACTGTAAGGAGGGCCATAAGCTGAGTTCATGTCGCCAATTCAAAGCGCTCAGTGTACGCAACAGGTGGGAGCTTGTCAAAGCACACCGTCTATGCTTCAGTTGTCTTCAAAAGGGACACAACTTGGTAGAATGTAGATCCAAACGAGCATGTGGCGTTGATGAATGCAGCCGTATGCACAATTGTCTTCTTCACCAGTCTGTTGCGGATCCTCATGACAAATCTTCATCGACGCAGTCAGTCGCTACGTCGTCGTCAGCTAAGTCAGTCGCTACACCTAATGCGATGAACAAACGCGAGCACATGCTAAACTGCCACAACGAAAACTTGAACGCCTGTCTCTTCAAGATTTTACCAGTCATCGTAACCGGGCCTAGAGCAAGCATCACCGTCCATGCTATGTTCGATGAAGGTTCATCTGTAACGCTGCTCGAAGAACATATCGCCAACGATCTTGGAGTCACCGGCTACGCTATGCCACTTACGTTGCAGTGGTATAACCAAAATCGAACTACCGAAGAATCTCGCATTGTAAACTTGGAAGTTCGAGGAGTCCACGGAAATGCCGCATTCCAGCTGAAGAACATACACGCCGTTAAAAATTTAGATTTGCCGACGCAATCTTTCGATAAATCTTGTCACACCCACTTTGATAACCTGCCAATAGAAAGCTACAGAGACGTCAAGCCGACATTGCTCATTGGTTTAGACAACAGCCATTTGAGTATCGCCAAACGCACGGTCAATGCCGGACCCAACGAACCCGTCGCCGCTGCCACTAGATTGGGGTGGGTTGCCTATGGACCAACGCAACCTATGGTCAATGAACCCACAAGAGTCATACATGTTCGGCCCTCAGATGCTGCACGAAAGTTACATCAGCTGGTGGAGGAGTACTTCGCGTTAGATAGCTTTGGAGTGAGGCAAAATAACACTCCATTGGAATCGACAGACGATAGCCGAGCCAGAAAAATTCTGCAACAGACCACAACAACGCTTGGTAACCGATTTGAAGTGGGCTTGTTGTGGCGTGAAGACGACGTCCACCTGCCGCAAAGCTACGAAATGGCCAAACGCAGATTAATAAACGTGGAAAGCAAAATGGCCAACGACGAAAGATATGCTACCAGCTATCGAAACGAAATGCGCAAATACATCGATAAAGGTTACGCCCGATTGTTAACGAAAGAAGAAGCAGAATGTCGCGGTCCCACTACTTGGTATCTACCACATTTCGGGGTAGTAAGCCCAAACAAGCCGCAAAAGTTGCGTATTGTTTTCGATGCCGCAGCCGCCGTATCCAATATCTCGCTAAATTCAGTGTTGCTGAAGGGGCCAGAACGTGCGCAGCCTTTAATGACCATTGTTTGAGTCTGTGCATTCACTAAACCGCGCGAGCGCGCCGAAATGAAAAATAAGTAAATGTTTTGTGTCGGTTTTATGTGTAAGGTTTTATTAGATTGTTGAGTGTCTGTTAAATGTATTAGAAATTAAGTTTTAGGTTTAAATTGATCGCGGGGGATCGCTGTTGATTCACCGGAGTTCGTCAATCGAGTGTCCGCCGGTCGCGCAAGCTCCATTCGGGATGGCCAGGGTTGCCATCCGTACATATACCATAAACACATAAAGGGCACAATACAATAATATTGACATTTCTAAGAGCCGCGCGGCCGGCAGTGTTTAGCGATCTAAACAACCATTATGTTCAAGTTTCGTCAACGTCCGATAGGAGTTGCTGGGGACATCCAAGAGATGTTTTCACAAATCAAAATTAGACAAGCTGATCAAGACTCGCAAAGATTTTTTTGAAGGGATGGGAATCAGCCGAAGCCGATACAAGTTTATACGATGACATCAATGATATTTGGCGCCGCCTGTTCGCCATGTTGCGCGGAGTATATCAAAAATTTGAACGCCGCCCAATTTCGAGACACCATGCCCCGAGGTGCTAAAGCCGTCATCGACAATACCTAACGAGATCATCGATCGTTGCCAGTTTTAATGACGCCAAAGAAGCCAGTGAGGTAGTCCATGAAGCCATTGCCATAAACGCCGCCGCCGGATTCCGATTAAGAAACTTTGTCTCCAACAACAAGGGGCTACAGAAGCAGTTAAACCACAGCGCTGCAACGTCGTCGGAGGTCATCAGTATGGAGCATCAGCCTAAAACCGATAAAATCCTGGGCATGTTTTGGAATTCTAAGGATGACGTCTTAGAGTTTAATTTCAAATTTTTGAAGATCCCACGAGAAGTCGTTGATTGCAAACGTGCGCCGACAAAGAGAGAGCTGTTAGGGTTAGCCATGGCTATTTATGATCCCTTTGGATTGTTAGCAAATGTCACCATTTTCGTAAAGCTACTCCTACAAGCCACATGGAAAGAACATATCGATTGGGACGATATCTTGCCAAGCCATCGTGAAGCGCAGTGGGCTAAGTGGTGGTCAGCGTTTCAGTGTGTCAGACAGTTCGCCGTACCTCGTTGTTATTCGCCTCGTTACTCCACAGCAGAAGAGATACAACTCCACATCTTCGTGGACGCAAGTGATACAGCGTATGCTGCGGTAGCATACCTACGTATCAAGCAGAGTGACGATATAGACGTCGCACTTATATCAGCCAAATCAAGATGCGCGCCTAAAAGAGAGACGACTGTGCCGCGCCTTGAGTTGCAAGCCGCCGTATTGGGTAGCCGCCTTGGAGCCTCAGTTAGGAAATGCCTTGACCGAGAAGTGAATGACGTCACCTTCTGGAGCGATTCGAAAACCGTCCTTCTTTGGATCCGCTCAACCAAACGAGATTACAAGCAATTTGTTGCCAGTCGCGTATCTGAGATATTGGCGAGCACATCGCCAACCCAATGGCATTGGGTTCCATCAGCACTGAATGTAGCAGACGCCGCCACCAAGGCCAAAGTATCACCAAGATCTTATTTGGACCCCCGGTGGGTAACAGGTCCCACCTTTCTGCAGAAAGACGTCGACGAATGGCCAGAAGAACCACAACAACTACATTCTGAATACTGTGCAGTAGAGGAATGTAAAAAGAAAACATTTTTTATAATCAACAGTGACCCGATCATCGATATGCGAAAGTACTCAACGTTTATTAAGCTGGTCCGTGTAGTTGCATGGGTTTTGCGCTACGTAAACAACCTAAAGCCTGAACTACGTCAACACGGAGAGCTGCTACCAAAGGAGCTTACAATTGCCGAAAACTATGTTTGTCGCCGGGCTCAACGCGAAGCTTATCAAGCCGAGTTGAACGCCCTACAAAATGCCAGAAGCTTGACAAAAAACAGTACGTTAACCCACTTAACGCCAAAACTAGACGATTATGGAGTGCTGCGGGTCAACGGACGAATTGATGCTGCCTGAGTCAGCACGTAACCCGGTTATTATCCCACGTAGTCATTACGTCGCCATGCTTGTTATGGATCACTACCACAGAAAATATCACCACCAGAATAGCAAGCTAACCATTAATGAAATGCGCCAGAAATATTGGATATCGCATTCTTCTTCATTACTGAATGCTGTCAAAAGAAACTGTCCCTTGTGCATCCGCCAAAGGGCAAAACCAGCCGTACCACTAATGGGCCAACTACCAATAGATCGTCTGACACCGTATGTGCGCCCGTTCACATATACAGGTGGGGATTATTGTGGACCGTTTTTTGTTTCTGTAGGGCGCCGCCGCGAAAAGAGGTGGATCGCTCTGTTTACATGCCTCACCACACGCGCTGTACATATAGAAGTTGCTGCCGATTTGTCAACAGATGCCTTTTTAATTTGCCTAAAGAATTTTGTCAATCGTCGTGGAGTGCCTGTTCGCATCAGAAGCGACAACGGCACAAACTTTATCGGAGCGCAGGCTGAGCTGAAGAAGGAAAATAGGCTTTTGGACTTCGACGCGATTCAAAGAGAAACAGCTAAAGACGGAATTGAGTGGATCTTTAACTGTCCTGCCAACCCGTCGGCTGGAGGTTGCTGGGAGCGCCTTGTGCAATGCACGAAGCGAATATTGCAGCGAGTGTTGAGCAATGAAGCTCCTCGCTTGGAGACGTTTAGGAGCGTGTTGATAGAGGCGGAAAACATCATAAACAGCCGCCCATTGACAGATCTACCAGTCACACCAGACAGCCCAGAGCCATTGACCCCGAACCATTTCCTGCTGGGATGCCTCAACTCCACTCAGACACCGTGCGACGACGAAGAAAAAAGTTGCTTGCGCAAACAATGGAGAGTCGCGCAAAACCTTAAGGACAGATTTTGGAAGCGCTGGATACATGAGTACCTTCCGCAACTATTGAGAAAAGCGGCATCAGGAAGTGCCAGTCAAAAGTGGCATCAGGAAGTCAAGCCGTTGCAGGCGGGCCAACTACTTATAATTTGCGATCCAAGTTTGGCACGGAGTCAGTGGCAGACGGGACGCGTTCTTGACGTTATCACCGCCAAAGACGGGCAAGCAAGAAGTGCCAACGTACGAACCAGTCATGGAGTGGTCCGACGTCCAGCCAGTAAGCTAGCCGCACTCGAGTTTGTGAATCCCCCTCAGGATCCACCAGGAGGTGGGATGTAAGAAAACTAACCGGCAACACCGACCAAAAATGCGACCCTGCAATTCTCTTTATTTTCTTTGCTTGTGGCTGCTTTCCTCAGAGCGAGAGAAAGCACCAACGAAGTAACGCGCGCACGCGTAAGATTCGCGCTCTGTTGTAAAATTCAAATAAATTCAAATAAAATCAATAAATCGCTCTTTTACCAACAACACACATAATTAAGATTTTTCTTTGCAAATTTTTAAAACATTGTAATAATATTGTTTTTATTGTGAAATGCTTAAAATGAATATGTTTCTAATTGGCATGCAAAAGATTATACCTTATATGCCTGTATACTCTGTTAAATAAATAAATAAATACAAAATTCTTATACGAGTAGTAATAGAATTTTGAAAAAAAAAATTGTTTTTGGCACTTTTTTTCTGCTATTCAAGGCTGTTAAAAATTTTTGGACAAGAATTTCAAAACAAGCTCGTGTCTATCTGTTGCGACATTTTTCTGATAATAAAAATGTTTAGTATGACAAGATCGGTCAGGTAGATTTTTCGAAAGCGTTCACCCCACCTCTAAAAAGGCGACTTTGGGAAAAACACGTGTAGCGGGAACTCATGTTCCAGGGTGTCGTTGCCGTTGGTGATAGTTTCTGTGACTTTTCCCTTCACCATTGCACGCTCGCCAGTCGCTGTCTTCAGTTGTATGCCTGCAGTGGTTCTCAATTTCTAAGAAGCTTCCTTTTGATGATTGAATAAGGCGCGTCAGTATCCAGTGTCAAAACAATTGCTCTTTCATCTATCCTTCCTTCAATTGTTAAGTGGGGCGGTAGGTTGTGGGGGTCAGCACACGCCTTTTTTGGTTGCCGCTTTTTGTTTAACTACTCCTCCTCCGCATCCCTGCGATTTTTGGCGTCCTCTCGGTTTCCAGTACTTCTTGTCTCGGGCGATCGGGAACGTTTCCTCCGTCGAAGCTGTCTCTTGATATGTGGCCTTGGTTATCGCATAGCCAGCAAACGTCTGTAGATGAAAGTGTACGTGGCCTGGCCAGTGTCTCGGAGCTTATGGTCTGGTGACTTTTAGGTTGAATTCGGCCTATTTTTGCTTATGCATACTGAGAGCTTCCTATCCATGCAGCCACATACTTTTCATTGCGCTGGTCACCGTCTCCTTAAATGCTGACTTGCCCATCAAAGCACTGCGACATGTCTCTGGGTAATGAACAGCTTTGATGAACGCCTTGATCACCATTCCCTCGAGAACATTACCGGGTAGGACAGTTGTGAGTTGGCTATTTGCCTACGGTTCTTCAGCTTACAGTAGGATAGCATCTTGTTGAACTCGCTGTATTTTACTGCCAACGCCTTCATGACGGCGTCGTAATCGCCTCTTAAACATTCCAATTTCCGCCCTTTCCTGACATCTTTCCCTCCTTATTTTCTAGGACAGCCAGGTCGAATTTAATTTTGAATGTATTGAGCTGCGTAGTACCATCGTAAGTGGGAGCATTTGTTCTGTTGGCAGAATTTTCCCGAATTGGTGGCAATCATTATCGCGTCTGTACCTCTTGTAGCCGCTCATCGATTTTCCGGTTAAGCGAATCTTCCATATTGTCAACTCGTTTATCCAATGTTCCACTCGAGTTCCCTGGTGCTTGACCGGCACATTTAGTTTGCCAGAGATTTGCTCAACTCAATGCGGAGGTTTCTTGGAACATGCCTCTTATTGCTACCAGCATTACTCATGTCCATTCCTTGCACTGCACAGTGATTCGTTCCATAGACAAAATTCAAAAAATTTATAGTCTCAGAATTTAATAATTTTGATGTAATTTGAAAGGTAAGACTCCAACTAAGAAAACCCCAAAAACTTTGTGCGAAAAAATAATTAGTGCAATTGCAAGAGCTGCTCAAAGTCGGAACTTTTTTCACAAAAAATGTAAACACAGGTTTTCTGTTTTTTTAGTTTATTAATTAAAAAAAACCGCAAAAATTCATGGTTAGCAAGAAGTTGCTAAAACTATCAATATAGATTAAAAACTGATGTGGCCATTTTCGCTTTTAATATTTTCTCAAAATTTACAAAGCTGAAGCTTTTTCTTCATTTTTAATTCAAAATATTTTGCAAAATTAAAAATCTGAAAATTAGCAAAACTTAGAGGAAAATATCTAAAAAGTATGTGAAAGTATGTTCCTGGATTTTTTTATTTTAAGAAGCATTCTTTCTTTGTCGGATTATGTAATTACATCCTCCGATATCTTCCGATTTCAGAAAATAATTCAATTTGAAAAGTGGTCTAAACACGTATTTTTCGACAAAATTTATTTTATTTATGCCTAAAAGTATGCAATCAGCATGAAAAATTGGAAAATCTGCAAAAAAGCAAAACATACGTCTATTATTATCACTTTTATTGCAAAACCAAAGCGATGTAAGACAATTTCTGTTCCTTTTTGCAATTATGAAAAATCCAGCCAACACACTTGGTGTTATAGCTCTCCAAAAATGACGAAATTTGCAAATTTAAGTCTCAGGCATTGCTAAACTACAACAGTTTAAGAAAAACAAAATAAAGATTTGAATTCAGCAGACCATTATTAACTAGTATACCAAATTTTATGAAGAACGGACCACTCCTTCTAATTTTGTCCCGCGGTTGTATGGAGTCGAATCACTGTGCACTGGTGCAACCTATGCAGCTATGTTTTGCGGCAAGGCAGCACCAGCAGTCGACTCCCCTTCTTGGCCGGCGTCTCCAGTTCCCGCGTTTCGAACTCACGGGCGACCTAATCGATGCCTCGTGCTTCAGCTGCTCAAACTTCACCATATCTGCGTTTTATTATTTTTCTTATTTTAGTGGCACAATGGCACAGCTTCCACTTTCCCTGCAGTAGTCGGCAGATCCCAAGCAGCCAGCTCCAAATTGCTCCACTTTCAGCTGCTTGAACTTCACCATATCTGCGTTTTATGATTTTTTTCATTTTAGAGGCACACTCCCACTTCTGACACCAAGTGCTACGAAAATTCCGGTCGGCTGGCCAATGCAGGCGTATTCGTTTCACTGCACAGTGATTCGACTCCATATGTTGAGATGTACTGTGCTGTATTTAGTGATCCGTCGATCCCATCTCCAATCCCAATCTTTCCTTCTCTTTTTGTACTCATGTTCCCCCTATTTTCTTCTCCCCGGCTTTACCCATTTGTATCGTTTAACGTTTATTGTGATTATCTGTTACTTGTCATTCGTACGTCTAAAAATAAACCCCCAAACCCGAACTCACACCGACTTTTACTCCTCCGCTCCGCGCTAAACGAAACACCATACAACCGCGGGGCAAAATTAGCAGGAGTGGTCCGTTCTTCATAAAATTTGGTATACTAGGGAATCATGGTCTGCTGAATTGAAATCTCCATTTTGATTTTCTTAAAATTTTGTAGTTTTGTCAATGCCCGAGACCAAAATTTGTGCTTTTCGTCATTTTTGGAAAGGTTAGGTTAGGTTAGGCTGGCCGACCCACGAAGGGGTCTCACATAGACCAAGTAGTGGTCCATAGTGGTACCAAAACATTCTGGAGTTCCAGACCTATATATAGTTTTTTAGGAACGTTTTGGCAAATCTAAGTAGGTCGCCACTTTTTTGCTCTGCAATTCCTTCCAATGAAGGGAACGACGCGGATCCGAGGCAGCTAACCCGTGATCTGTAGAGAGCGGGACAGTGCTCCAGGGTACCTTTGGCATTGTCTTCACTACATCTTGTGCATGCATCACTTGGTGCCAAGCCAAGTTTGGCAGCGTGGGACGGGGTGAGACAATGTCCCGTGAGTACCCCAACAAGCAGCTTGCAGTCCTCTCTTTGGAGTGATAGTATAAACTTTGTGTTGTTGATATTATGCTCGCGTAGCATAATTTTCGCTGTCCTGTGAGATGTAGATCTCTCCCACATGGACGCCGCCTCACGAATCATATTCTCTTCAATTTCCGTCTTAAGTGCGGAGAGGGGTGGATGGATGTCTGGCACGTTAACCGTAGGCAGTCGTGCCCCGGCTTTGGCGAGCGCATCAACCTTCTCATTTCCCTCAACTCCTTTGTGACCCGGTACCCAATAAATAGTGACTACTCTGTTGCGACAGAGTTCGTCCAATTTGGTTCTACAGTTCCGTACGCATATCGAGTTTGACATTATCCCAGCTGCTGCTTTTATGGCTGCTTGGCTGTCAATATAGATATTAATCCGAGAGTCTGGAGGGGTGCGTTCCATTGCTAGTTGCGCCGCTCTTGTGGCAGCGTATACCTCTGCTTGGAAAATGCTGCAGTAATCCGGAAGCCGGAAAGACTGTTGAAGGTCATTTTTGGAAAGCTTTAGCAACAATTCTATTGGTTAGATTTTTCAGATTTTACATTTAATCGGTAACGTCAATATTGATAATTGCGAAGAGTAACATAAATTGTCTTAGGACCCCTTAGTTTTGCAATAAAAACGATAACAATAGACGTATGTTTTGCTTTTTTGCAGATTTCTCAATTTTTCATGCTGATTGCAAACTTTTAGGGATGAAACAATTAAATTTTGTCGTTGTTGTTGTTTTTTCAAATTGAATTATTTTCTGAGATCGGAGGATGTGTTTACATTATTCGACAAAGAAAGAATGCTTCTTAAAATAAAAAAAATTCAGTAACATACTTTCACATACTTTTTAGATATTTTCCTCTAAGTTTTGCCAATTTTCAGATTTTTAATTTAAAAAAATATTTTGAATTAAAAGTGATGTAAAAGCCTCAGGTTTGCAAATTTTAAGAAAACATTAAAAGTGAAAATGGCCACATCATTTCTTAATCTGTATTGAAAGTTTAGCAACTTCTTGGTAACTATGTATTTTTAAAATTTTTTTTACTCAATAGACTAAAAAACAGAAAATATGTGTTTACATTTTTTTGTGAAAAAAGTTTCAACTTTGAGCCGCTTTTCCACACACACTAATTAATTTTTTGCGCAGATTTTTTGGGGTTTTCTTAGTTGGAGTTTTACGTTTCAAATTACATACAAATCATTCAATTCTGAGACTATAAATTTTTTTTATTTTGTTTATGGAACGAATCACTGTGCACTGGCCTAAAATAAAACACTTTGAATTATTTTACTCAGTTCACCACCAGTAAAAGGTAGGTATGCAGCTCTCAAGAAAACGCTCAAGAAAAAACGAGCATATGTTTCTTGAACGTGAAAAAATAGTAGTCAAGTAAATTTGACGTTTTGAGCTGGTCGCTTGGGTCATAGTGTTTTCCATTCTGAAATTAGTAAAATTACATTAGAACTACATAAAAAACATTAAATTGGAAGTTTACTTACTTTTGTGCAGGCAGCTGTCACTTTTCCTTTGAGAAATAAATAGGTACACATATGTTTCTTGCCGAAATCAGTGTTGTCATTTCACTTTTCAATGAAAAAAGTATTAAAAAACCGAATCAGTTTTCTTGTGAGGTGCGTACACCTTAAGTAAATTTGACTCAAGGAAATTTCCTTGAGCATTTCCTTAGCTTTTTTTTATATGAAGTTTTCGCTTTTCTTGAGAGCTGCGTACCGACCTAAAGGGTGATTTTTTAGCAACTTTCTTTTTGGCAACACTGTTTTTGGCAGCTCAGCTATTTTCGTGTAACATGTTACTGTCAAACATGTTCAGTAGGGTGGCTCTTATTTACCCTTCAAATAAAAAAAATATTCGAAAATTTATGATTTTTTTACTGACAAGTAACTTCCCCAAAGGAAAGTTGTAACAAAATGAATTTTTTTACCAAAAAATCATAAATTTTCGAATATTTTTTTTTTGGATAAAAAAGTGATCTCCCCTAGTTTTAAAATCTAAGATGAAAGATATATTATAATTATATATTTTTTGAGCAAATATATTACTTGAGCAAATATTAAGCCTAACATCAATAGAATTGAAAGAAAAATGACAGTTATGATGCAGTGAGTAAAAACACCAACTTTACATTTATTACACTGTGCGAAAAATTATTTTTTGCCGAGACCCATCCAAATTTGGATATAGACGTGAAACTAGAGATCATTTATAGTAATCTGGCGTAGTCAGCTTTTCATTTTCTGGCCCAAATAACTATATGCGGTGGTGCAATGATGGAAATATGGGTATCAAATGAAAGACATCTGGAAAGACAAATAGAAGACTAAATTTTCAATTTTGAAGTTTCAGGACCAAAATATGTTAGGTAGGGAAAACATACATGATTTGGATTTCAGTCTGTAGATTCATACATCTAAATTTTATTCTATTTCAAAGTTCCAGTCTAGAAACACTTTTATTTTTATGTGCGTTTTTCGTGTCGAGTAGTTTACAAATGTACATAAATATTGTATAAAACCCAGTAGCAGTAGCTTACTGACAAGGAGCATATAATTGCTTTCGTAAAAGAGTCTACCAAAGAAGAAAACCGGATTTCCGGGACGATGTGTTGTTATCCAACCAATAATTATAAAAATAATAATAATAACTGTAAATTTGTTTGCCGTCTACAAAGTTTAATGAGGTTAAGTAATTGCGTAATTCGCACTAGTTTACAAGCAAACTCTAAGATTGCGATATTTAATTTTTAACTTAGAATTTTGTATTTGCATACTTTGCACAAAATTTTAAGTTAAAAATTAAATATTGCAATTTTCGAGGGAACATTTTTTGAAAATTTGCAAACAATTGTTATTTAGAAAGGATGTTTTCTTGCTTTTATTGAACTGAATTTGTTATTGCAATTTCAAAGTCAATTTTCTATACTGTGTCTCTTTCAATTGATAAAAGTGACAAACAGCCTTTCAACAACCATTGTGGCGCGGAAATAGTTTTTTACAAGTTTCGGTTTTGAAAAACTTTAAATTTTTATATACAAGCTTCTCTCGGGGGCCCCCCGCAGCCCGGGGCGGTCCGCCCCTCCGCCCACCCGTTAAGCCGCTACTGGCTGTGCATGAATGCTTTTCCAAGCATACTTTTAGGCATACACTTTGGAGTACGGCAAACTTGCTATAATTCGCTTGCTATAATATGGAGAGGATGGTTCGCGAAAGGTGATGAGCTGTGCTAGAACAGTCGAGATGGAAAGTACAACTGGAATGTGCAAGAAACTTCGGCGCGATAAGAAAACTAGTATAAAAGCAGCAGTGTGCAGCGCAAGGAGTCGAGTCTGTGTTGAGCAAGCAAAGGGGAAACATGCAATAGTAGTAGTGTAAAGTAGTAACAAGTGTAAATTTGTAAATAAAGTGATTGTTGATTTTTGACTGCGCTGAATAATTGAAGTAGTTTTATTTTCAGACACAATCAAAACGAACTTGGATTTTCGTAACATTTGGTGTCAGAAGTGGGATTGTGCCATTGAAAATAAACAAGAAAAAAAGAAAATAAAATTATAAAAACGCAGACATGGTTAAACTCGAGCTGCTGAAAGTGGACCAGCTGAAGAAGGAGCTGGCTGCCTGGAATTTGCCTCTCGCTGCGCTTGCGAGAGGCGTGTGAATCACGGGGCATCGACTGGGCTGCGCACGAGTTCCGAACGCAGGAACTAGAGGCGTCGGCCAAAGTGGAGTAATCGCCTGCGGGTGCTGCGTCGATGCAAAGTGCGGCTGCAGCGGCTACGCCAATACAAGCAATGGACATGAGCCAGCTTATGGTTGCAATGAAAGGCATGTTCGAGACTTCCAACCGTGAAAATCGCGAAATGTCAGCGCAAATGGAAGTGAAACTAGAAACTACGAATCGGGAAATTTCGGCAAAAGTCGAAACTGCGAACCGAGAGATGGCAGAGCGAATGGAAAACAAGCTTCAGGACAATTCTGCACGCTTGGAACAGAAAGTGGAAGAAATTTCCAACAAGCTCAATGTGAAGGTGGAGCACCTGGGAGCTCAAGTGGAACACTTGGATAAACGAGTCGACGGCCTGGATGATTCTGTGAACAGACGAGTTGACGACCTGGATGAGTCCTTAAACAAACGAGTTGACAATCTGGAAGATTCGATGCACAGAAAGATATACGAGCGGCTTAGAGAGGTACAGCTGCGAGCAAGGGTGCAGTCAGTTGAGGAAAGTTTTGCTATAGAAGTGCCTACTTATGATGGTACTACATCGTTCGACATATTCAAACTACAATTCGATATGGCTGCTTTGGAGAGTCAGTGGACCGATGTTAGGAAAGATCGGAGACTGATACTGGCTCTAAGACGTCCTGCAGCTGAAGTAATAAAGACAGTTCCGGAAGGTTATAGAGGTGATTACGAGACCGTCATAAAGGTGCTGGCGGCCAAATACAGTGACGAGCACAACAAAACGCTGTACTACTGTGAGCTGAAGAACCGCAGGCAAAGAGCCAGCGAGGCGCTGCAGACATATGCAGCAGACATTGAGCGACTCGTACAGTTGTGCTACGCGAATTTCGGCGCTAATTATCTCGAGAGGATGAAGATTGGAGCGTTTATTGAAGGTCTTCATGACCCGGAGCCGCGTCGCAGTACGTTGATGATGATGAAGCCGACATTCCGTGAGACGGTGACAAGCGCTTTGACCTATGAGGCGGCCTGGAAGGGAAGTTTTTAAAATGCATCTGCGGAGAGGCGTCGAGCCCAATCTGGAGTGTCACGCAAAGCCGGACAGTGAGCTCAGAGGCACCAGCGAGGCTGCGGGCAGTGGCATCTAGAGTCAGTTGCTGGCGATGTGGTAAGCAAGGCCACATATCACGAGACTGCCATCTGCGAGAGAAGCGTTTCGCACAACAGATGTCGCCAAGATGGGCTAACGCCCTGCCATACCATTCTTGCAAAACCGAGCGCAGGCATGATTCGCAAGGCGAAAACAAGGGACAGATTGTGGATGTTCGGTCGGTAAGAGTTCTACAAGAGGAAGATTGGCTTGCGGGAAGGCTACAGAAGGACCAGCGCGAGGATACGGATCTCACAAAAATCATCAAAGGCAAAGGGCAGAGAGTACGGCCGGACTGGCAGGAGATGGCTGGTGAGAGCCCGATCGCGAAGGCTTTCTGGGTACAGTGGCAAAGTCTACGTCTGAAGGATGGCTGTCTATACTGGAGTGGGAGAGCAGGGATGGCAGGACCAGAAAATCCCTAAGAGTGGTCCCGAAAGGCCGGATCGACGATGTCATCAAGGCAAACCATAACGACTCAAGCGGAGGGCACCTAGGCATCGCAAAAACTGTCGCCAAGATAAGAAGGCGGTTCTATTGGGTAGGATGCCAGGAGTCTGTCGCCGAGTGGATCAGAGGCTGTGATCGGTGTTCGGCTGCGAAAGGGTCGATGAGAAGATCGCGGAGCCGCACTCAACTAGTCGGAAACAGGTGAAAACCCAGCTATGGTCTACAGGCTAACCCAGAAGGCTTTCAAGAACGCAATCTGGTAATGCTCAACAACCCGCAGCGGAAGAAAGGTTTGTCTCCAAAAGTTCAAACATCATGGGAAGAACCGCACAAAGTCGTGACAAAGATTAATGACGTGGTGTACAGGGTTCAACGCTGCAACAACAGAAACGCCAGGTTGAAAGTGGTCCATTTGGAGCGCCTGGCGTCCTACTCCGGCGGAGCCTCGGTACTTGTTCGGGACGAACAATTCTAAGTGATGGGCAGTGAAACGATTAGGCACTCTGGAGATGGAAAGTACAACTGGAATGTGCAAGAAACTTCGGCGCGATAAGAAAACTAGTATAAAAGCAGCAGTGTGCAGCGCAAGGAGTCGAGTCTGTGTTGAGCAAGCAAAGGGGAAACATGCAATAGTAGTAGTGTAAAGTAGTAACAAGTGTAAATTTGTAAATAAAGTGATTGTTGACTTTTGACTGCGTTTGCGCTGAATAATTGAAGTAGTTTTATTTTCAAGCACAATCAAACCGAACACGGATTTTCGTAACAATACATTTCTCTAAATTGTATGTGTTTTTTTTTAATCAAATCCGAAGGCTCTTAAGAAATCACCCGTTAGTTACTTTATTTATATTACAATTTACCCTTCACTGTTTTTAAATTTGGCATTTATTTCACTTTACTTTCGCTAGTCACTTTATTTATTTACTCCATGTTTACTCCGTCGCTTATCCAAAACCAGGCTGCCTGCAGCGCTGTACCCGGCGGCCTTTTATACCTACCCGACCGGCACGCAACTCGTTCTCGAACATTCCAGCTTCGCCTCAAACCGTCTCTGCCGTAATTACGTCGAAATTATGTAACATCTAAAAGTAGACAATGCTGTTGCGGCTGACACATGCCCGTCCAGTTGCTAAAGCGAGATGCATGATCGTTACTCTGCTGCGCCATTGCGTGTTACGCTGAGCGAAATGCGACATCGTTATAAGCTACGCAACTGCGCAATATGCAGCTCGGAATGCATTATCGTCACAATATTTTACAAAATATAGGCTTTTAAATTCTTCGAAGTTTTGACCTTTGAACAAAAATGTATTCTAATCTTAAAATCAGTAGAAAGGGGTGGGCCATGCCCACGTTTTAATTTTTTTAGCTGAAGGGTTGCTTTACTTTACTTGTTTCCTTTTCACAACGGATGAAATATATTCAAGTGCCTTGACTTCTATAAAGCTCCAACTCAACAATAATATAATTGTTTTGTGTCAACTTAAGCTACTCTGTTTTATGGCCACAAATTTTATGTTTTATGTTTTTATTTTGGCGTATTTTTTAAGTTTTGCGTCGGCTGAGTCAAGTACAACATTAAATGTGAAAATTATGTGAACATTAGAAGATGTGTAAACGCTCATGTAAATGTAGGTATGCGGTTCATTTTCATTTTCATTTCAGCACGAACAAATTCGTACGCGTATCAGAATATATGAATATCATATCGAATGTCAAATGAGCAGAAACGTTCAGCACTGTGCTCAAATACGAACCTTGTCTATCGTATCTAATTGTTGTCTATTTTTTTCGATTTCCGGTCTAACGTGCGCAGATGCGTTCGTAAAGTTAAAATAAAAATATACAGTCATTATTTGTAATATGAGGTTACGAGAGAAATTCACTACACTGCCCTCTTAAACATTCTTCTTTAAATTACATTTATTGCGTTTTCCATTAACGTCGCACATTGGGAAAAAACAGGCAAAAACGCTCGCATTGTAGCAAATCCAAAAGTTGCGAATCTGAATTTTTGTTTTTACTTGTCGTAATATAGATAGACTAGCGAGACAGCAAATCAACTTTTCAAGTCTTTTCATCCCATGACCTGGACTTTACGGCCTTTCAAAGTTGAACGTTTTATTATATTATTTTCACTTCTAGCAAAATATCGTTAACAAGGCTGTGTTGAGATGCCCGTAGAATCTATGTTTTTTAATGAAATTCCATAATTTTTCACATGTGGGGTTATGATATTTAAGCAATTAATATATCAAAAAATTGTATTTAAAAAATGTTTATTTTGACAAAAAAAAATATCTAACCTTTGCCTAATTTTTTGATAAAAATGAGAAATATCGGGATTTTCTCTGGACTGTAACTTTTGAGATTCCACAGCATTCCACGACATACGTATACACTGATTAGGTGGGACATTCAGCTAAATGATGGTACCAAACTCATCTGCGGGGTCCTGCGACTAACTGAATGCGAGCAATTTTCGCATGCCAGCCCAAGCACTTTTTGTACTCAGTTCTGGTGAGCAACGATATATTTTTAATTGCTGAGCAAAACTATAACGTATGAAAAACAGCAAGGCTGGTGTTGAAAGTAATAAATATGTATTGAAATATATAGAATTGAGATATGTATATTTATCGCATTGATTTATCTATGTCCGTCCGTTAATATGTCTTCCAACTCGTCTGTTTGATGAAAGGTATTCATAATTAGCTGTAGAAAAAGTTGAGACACGAAACTGAAATTTCGTACAAAAACTTTGGAAATCATGAGAATAACATATTTCCTAAAATGGGCGTGGTTTACCCATTTTTTAACAGGGTTGCCATATAAACAAATGTTTTCAAAATATGCCTCCCTCCCTTATGATACATACTAAGTCATTATTTAAATTTATTATTATTATTAAGGTAAATGCGCCTAATTCCGTGCTGGCAAGCGAAGTTTAAGATGGAACGTTCTGGGACGGATTAACAGGAATAATCGAGTTTGAGAAGTTGTACATATTTCAAGAAAGAGTTTGCCTACTTTTATGAAAATGGGCGTGACTATGTATCACATAATTAAAATTTCTTCGTCTAAAGAGGATTTTAATACATCACAACAAAATTTTAGCCTCTTTTAATATTCTTAAAAATAAAGTCTGTATGGAGAGTAGGCGTGGTCGTGGGCGAATGTTTTTCATTTTTGGAATAAATCATCTTCTACTTATGGGAAACCGTTATGCGAAAATTCAATCTTTTATCTTTTTTATTTCCGAAGTTATTAAATTTTTCGTTATACATTCGAAAACCATAAACCGTGTGCTGCGAAAAAGTGCTCAAATTAAAAAACGCTAAAACTTGTGTAACTTTTTTTTATCTTCTAAGAGAATCAGTTATCAAAATATTGACTTATTTCATTTGCTTCTGATTATGCTTATTTTTAAAACTCTTAACTTCCGACTGTAGGGTACCAGCTCCTGGTAGGGGAAATTAAAAAGAAATTACACCATACAATTCTCTGAAGAATTCTGAAGATAATAACGAAATTTCAGTTCTCTAGTGCAAAAACTATAGATTCTAGAGCTCAAAACAGGCGATGCGAGCGTTTTTGCCTGTTTTTCCCCAACGTGCGTCGCATATAATAAGCGAGAGATACCTGTATTATTAATGCAGTTGATTATCACATATTAAAATGCAATAATATTTTATGACGAATGTGAGAAAAATATATGTATTGCATGAGAGAATAATTTTTAATAAATAACTTGCTCAAGCATTGAAACATTAGTATTGGTGTTTAGCTATAAAAGCAAGACGAAACCAAAAACAATTACAGTTATTGAAAGCTTTTAATAGAAAGCACAACACGTTCGTTTCTTAAGTCTAGTGTTTTATCTGTGAAATGTAAATATTAAAACGATTCTAAGTACATATGTATACATATACATATGTAAAGTTGCTGCTTTACAAATATTTGTTCATTTACTGCTATTGTAGGACACTTAAGTGGATATGTTACCGTTTATATATGAACAATTAACAACTCGGTGTGTGTGCTTATTTCTAGAAAAACTAAAAAAATTTGAAACGGCAGGTTTAATGGAGGATATTTAAATAAAATAATCGGTTATGGTTAAAAAGTTTTTTTATTTTGGAATTGCCGAGATAAACGCAAGAAGCGCGAACAAATTGAATACCAAAGCTGTGCTCATTAAGCATTCTTAAGGAAAACTTTGAACAAGACCGAAATTCACAGAAGGATTCAATACTTCTTAAGATAAACGCAATTTCTTTTCCTAAATTCAAACTTTGCTGTATCAAAAAATGTACCAACTACACTAAATTCAATTATTAGCTTGAATTTGATAGACCTTTTTATAATTCAATTTATAGTTTAAAGAATAAAAATAAGAATTATTATTAATTCGAAAAAAGTCGTCTTTTTTGCATTCCTGGCATCGAAAATGAATGTCATTACTTTAAGACAGCAGTCGAAAAATAGTGATGGCATCCATCTGCATACATAACTATACTAGATTGACATAAAAAGTGATAAATCATGAACAGATAATGTAAAAATATTGAACCCAATTGTTAATTTATAATTTTTATATTGAGAACTATTCAAGGGATCAAAAGTTAAATGAAGGAGGACTGTAGTAAGGCACTACCTAGTACCTAAAAAGCGTGCGGTTTGAGAAAGTATAGTCATTTATACTCGAATTTAGCTATTTCTATTAGTTATTTGACACTTAAGTATTATTATTAGTTTTATAGGGTACACGGTTGCTGATATGTAGCTGCTTTTTTTCTTTTTTTAGAGAGCATGTAAAAGCTATATATATATACATATGGAAATGACCACATAATGTTATAGCAATGTTTATTTGAGCATAATAAGTTTTGTATACCTCTATGTGTGTGCATGTGTATATATTTGGAAATTACTGGAAGAAAATATCTACAGTGTTTAAAGTAATCGATAAATTCGTTTTTGTCACTTACGTTTCAGATTATGGAACATATAACTTTAACATAGGCAAGTCATTGAAGTTAACTGCTTGCATTTACAGGCTTCAAATAGATTAAATGTTAAAAAATTGCAAAATAATGAATTCTGTAATGCGATACTTGCAACTCCTTAAGTAAATGTTTTGTTTTATATTTATATTTATTATTATATAATTTCTTCAAATAAAATATGTTGACAAACCTTGTCCAAAGTCCGCCTGTATTTTGAACTGCTGCTGAGAAAATTGAAAAGTATTGATAAAAGGTAGGAAGTTTTTGTTTTTGCCAAAAAATTTTTTTCCAAAGTATCGTTTCAGTCGTTGCAGTAAATATCACGAAAAAAGCAACTGCGTGCTGGTTATTAAAAAGCTGCAACTTTTTCTTGAAAATTTAGAAATAATTTATGGCTAAGTTAAAAAATGTTTCCTTCTACTATTCGAGATTAGAGAATATATATCCCGGGACTTTACAGACAACGTACGGTGTTCGAAATGCAACGAAATGCAATAAAAAGTAAGGAACATATTTTTGTATGGTTGTTTTTACCAAAAACTTTTGCAGCTTTTCGATAATTATTTTTATCAGTGTTAAAAATTCACTCTCAACACAAATACACAATATAATAGATACAACTTATTAACACGTACTAGTATATCCTGGTGCAACGGGATCAACAGCCACATATGGGTCATTCTTTTACAAACCGAACAACTTTTTTGACCCCATAATTTATATTCATCCCAAAAATTTCCACCGCAAGTCAAGCGTGACGAGTCCCATATGCGTTTGTAGGTAATAACATTGCGAAAATAGCAGTATTTTTTCAATCAAATTGATTTTGGGGAACATCATCAAAAAATTGTTTAAACAATCAAATTGTTAATATATTTTTTTTTTTTTAAATAAAAAAACTGTGAACATATTCCTCTAAAGTGCATACAATAAGCTAAAAAACGGTTTTGAAATTGTGTCGATAAGATAAGCCGAACCGGAGATATTGAATTTTAAACATGTTAGAATCTAGCAAAATTCGCGTAACTTTCAAAATTTTAAATAATTATATAAAGAAAAAAAATTTTTTTTCGAATAAATTCTGATATACGTGTCGGTTAATTTTATGCCCAGAAGTGAAAAAAAAATTTTGGGATGAATATAAATTATGGGGTCAAAAAAGTTGTTCGGTTTGTAAAAGAATGACCCATATGTAATTGAATGAATAATCAATAAATTAATTTTTATCGTTTTCTTTTTATTCTTGCATTAGATGTACTAAATGAAATGTATTTAATGAAAGTTGTTAACCTCCCCCCCCAATATTTTTAAAATAGATTACAAGATCGAATTCGTTATTAAGAGTTAGAAAATTAGGGAGAAGTTTTAATTTAAAATTCAATTACCCATTGGAAGCGTTTAGAGTGTCACAGCGTATTATCTTTTGATATTAAATAAGTAGTAGTACTAAAATTGTTTTTTGTTGAACATAGTTCAGCTTAAAAATGTGATTTAAAAAATCAGTTTTAGTTTTAGTATATTTATATTTAACATATGTTTACATTTATATTTATATATATATACGTATACTTATATTTATATTTAGATACATACATAAATAAAAACCTAGCCGGTTTCTACTCGCATACATTGGTTTTGGCAATGCTGGCTATTTAATAATAACAAGTTTATATACAAAGCTTAACATTATTGCGTAACTGTTTCCCATGAACTACAATAAAAGCTGCTTATGTTATAAATGACTTTGTCTATTTTTTTCAGTTAAAATGAAGCTATTCGTTATTGCAAGTCTACTAGCTTTAGTGGTTGCTGTTACATGTGAGGAGAAATACACCACCAAATATGACAATGTCGACGTTGACGAAATTCTCAAGTCAGATCGCTTATTCAACAACTATTTCAAGTGTTTGGTAGACACTGGCAAATGCACTCCTGATGGTCGAGAACTGAAAAAGACTCTACCAGATGCGTTGAGAACTGAATGCAGCAAGTGCAGTGAAAAACAAAAACAAAGTACTGATAAAGTTATACGTTTCGTTATTGATAATAAACCCGAAGAATGGAAGCAACTACAAGCCAAATATGATCCTGATGGAATATACGCCGCTAAATACAAAAAAGAAGCTGAGAAACAGGGCATTAAAATCTAGAGATAAGCTTATATCATGATGTTTCAACAACTACCGCTGAAGTTTAAATCAGGGTGTGATCTTATAAAATATAATGTGGTAAAATCGTATTCAAAAACATACTAAAAATGTATTAATGTAAGAATATTTAAGTTCATTTGATAGCCTGTTCTGAATAAGGCACATTTCGGATTGAGGAGTTTAAATCAAGGTCATCAAATATGTAATCGTTTTTCTGTAAATAGAAGGGATTTTAAATTGATGTGATATCTCAAGTAAATTGTTTTGGACACATTAATAAAAAGTATCGAAATAAATTGTAATTGCATTGTTTTCTTAAAAATGCTAAATTAAATTGTATTAATAATTTTAAATTAAATTCTTAAAGCTAAACAAAATATACAACAATCGATCTCCCTTTAATATATTTATTCCTTATTCCCCAAGTTAATTGACGACACAAGTGCTTAGAATTCAACTTTCGAAGGTTATAATTTTTTGGCTAATCGCATTTTAACCATCAACAATTCCCTGTATTCGTCTGATTTGCCACCCTGCGACTTTTACCTTTTCGAAAAAATGAATTTATAGTCCTGAAGGATATCAATAATAAAAAAAATCATATACATTGTTATAAAAAGTGTTGACAGAATAGTCTTATGAAACAAAATTAAGACGCCTGTTTTTAGTTTTGTCCAATTCGTCTAAGACTTCTATTCGAATAATGTCCATATCTTTGCGTACAGAGGCCGAGGCAAGACCACAAAGTCTACCTTCGCTTATGGTGTTTCCTTAATAATTTTTGATAAGTCTGAAAAAGGTAGACAACGTTTATTTTTTGCTGCAGTTAACATACCAACAACTTTTATCAAAAAGTCGACTTTTGAAAACGCAACTGGATCAAAGTCTTGATCTCTAAACGTATCCTCCTACATATACCATATGTATTATGCTATAGGTACTCGGTGATATATGTACACTTTAACCAGAAGTGTTTAACGCCTAGGAGGAGATGTGGCCGATATGGAAAAGAATTAATACATATGATTAGGTTCACCTAGCGAATCTATTTAGAAATGTCCGCCCATTTGTCAAGATATTGAGACGTAAATTGGTAAAATGCTACTGATATTCTATTTATGATACCCAGACATGGGGGTCTTGCACTAAAATCCACTACCACTAGCACTAGAGGTCTGCTGGGAAATTTTCCACTACCACTAAATAAATTTTAGTGATAGCTCAATTTTTTCCACTAATCATAATTTAATTAATAATTGACTGGCACGACAGCCCGCTTACGCGAGACTAAGGCTCGCGGTCCAACGCACTAACCAACTGAGCCACGGCGGCTGGCTGACTAATCACTGATCTTTATTTAGTGGTAGTGCAATTTCTGGTCCACTAATGTTACATCACTAACGGTTATAAACAAACATTTCAACATTTTTGTTCGTTTGCTTTTCTATTGATTCGTATTGTGATCGTCTCTCTTTCAATATTGTTCAAAATGTAGTAGGGGAATACACAATTCATTGTATTTGTTTAAGTAATATCACAGAATAAACAGTATACAGAACGCGCATCTGAAATAATTTTGCGATTTAATTTCAGACGCGGGCGGGAAGCAACATAGGTGAGGAAAATGTAAAGGGAACCGAGAGAGTAAGCGCGAATTGATGTACACGATCGATGGTTTTGTGCCTTATTCTCATTTCGACAACAACACGCAATGTTGTTGCTTTCCGCAGCAAGACAGCTTGGCTTTAGTAGCGGCTTAACGGGGCGTGGGCGGAGGGGCGGACCGCCCCGGGCCCCGGGCTGCGGGGGGCCCCCCGAGAGAAGCTTGCTTAAAGTTTTTCAAAACTGAAACTTGTAAAAAACTATTTGCGCTCCACAGTGGTTGTTGAAAGGTTGTTTGTCACTTTTATCAATTGACAGAGACACAGTATCGAAAATTGACTTTGAAATTGCAATAATAAATTCAGTTCAATAAAAGCAAGAAAACATCCTTTCTAAATAACAATTGTTTGCAATTTTTAAACAAATTTTCCCTCGAAGATTGCAATATTTAATTTTTAACTTAAAATTTTGTGCAAAGTATGCAAATACAAAATTCTAAGTTAAAAATTAAATACCGCAATCTTAGAGTTTGCTTGTAAACTAGTGCGAATTACTTAACCTCATTAAACTTTGTAGACGTCAAACAAATTTACAGTTATTATTATTATTTTTATAATTATTGGTTGGATAACAACACATCGTCCCGGAAATCCGGTTTTCTTCTTTGGTAGACTCTTTTACGAAAGCAATTATATGCTCCTTGTCAGTAAGCTACTGCTACTGGGTTTTATAAAATATTTATGTACATTTGTAAACTACTCGACACGAAAAATGCACCTAAAAATAAAAGTGTTTTCTTAACTGGAACTTTGAAATAGAACAAAATTTAGATGTAAGAATCTACAGACTGAAATCCAAATCATGTATGTTTTCCCTACCTGACATATTTTGGTCCTGAAGCTTCAAAATTGAAAATTAAGTTAAAAGGATGTCTCTCATTTGATACTCATATTTCCATCATTGCACAACCGCATATATGTATTTAAAAAAATATTTGAAATGTGTATGTCCTTAAAATTTTAAATTTTTTTAAAAAGGACTTTGGGCCAGAAAATGAAAAACTGACTATGCCAGATTACTATAAATGATCTCTAGTTTCACGTCTATATCCAAATTTGGATGGGTCTCGGCAAAAAAAAGTTTTTTGCACAGTGTAATAAATGTAAAGTTGGTGTTTTTACTCACTGCATCATAACTTTGTCATTTTTCTTTCAATTCTATTGATGTTAGGCTTAATATTTGCTCAAGTAATATATTTGCTCAAAAAATATATAATAATAATATATCTTTCATTTTAGATTTTAAAACTAGGGGAGATCATTTTTTTTACCCATAAAAAAATATTCGAAAATTTATGATTTTTTGGTCGAAAAATTCACTTTGTTACAACTTTCCTTTGGGGAAGTTACTGACAAGTAAATCTCATCTGACAAGTAAATCTCATAACTAAAACAACAAGAAAAAAACTCGTTTTTCGAAGATTTTTTGAAAACGCTTCTTAAACAATTTTTTTTATTTTCAGTTTCGTGTTCAGCGGCCAAAGTTAGTGTAGAAAACACTTTATCTATGCACGCGATTGGCCCATTTTTTGTCGAGTAGTGTAATGATGCACTGATCGCAAAACAATCTAATCTTCCTGCTCGGGTTGCTTCAAATAATGGCCAGATCGTAGTAACGAAGCAAGATTTTCTGTTTTTTTTTAGTTTTAAGATGGCTTTTTGAAATTAGGAGTTTGCTCTCCAAAAAGTTTTCCTAATTTCACGAAAGTTTTTATCAAATTTGGAAAGATTTAGTAAGATTCTCCTTTTATCCATTTTTCATTTTTTTTCTGGGATTCTATTGCTTTCTATAAAATTTCAAGCACATACATATATGTTTCAAAATAATTTGTCCCTTTACTGTCCATTTACTGTTCAATGGAATACAAATTTTCAAAAAAAATTAAAAAGCATAACCGGAAATTCCAGTTATTAGTTTTGTACGCAAACTTATTCTGGACCGTTTGTGGGGGCCCCTCAGCCGTCGCCGCCCCGGGCCCCCGAACACCTTAAGCCGCCACTGGCTTTAATCGTGCACATTGAAATGGTGGTTGATTTGGCAAAGCGATCGCCAAGGCAAATTCAATAAGTAGTTGCAGTTGCAGTTGTAGCAATAGTTTTCCACTTATTATCACTTTCTTAATGCGCCTTGGTGGTTCCAATATTTTTACACATATATTTATTTTCATTGTAGCCATTTTTACTTTTTACAAATTCCTTTCTATGTTACAAGCAGACAAAAAGAACTAATAAAATCCATTGAATTTTGGTTTTTCCGTATTGCTACCACCTTATTTATGCGCCTTGGCGATCGCTCAATCAATTTTTCTATGCAAACTTTACCTGTCTACTTCTTGTTCTTGTTTGTAAAAAAGCAAGCGGAGAGCAAGCACGAGCCACCACCAACATGCAAGCGGCACATCACTTTGTTGCCCAACAACAACAACCACAGTGTGTGGTGCGTCACTGTTTCATACACCGCTCTCACAGCTTCTCAGTTTACGCTCTCGCGGTCTGTGCGTTCTCGTCCCCTTTACTGCTTCCCCCGCATCCACAAACGGGTCCTACCGCTGGAACCCGTAAAGAAATTTTCTTTACACCAGATGCGCATTCTGTGTATTGTTTGTTCTGTGGTAATATACAATTGATATATATATTTTAAAGCACTGACTGTGTCGTAGGTAGGTAGGTAGCAGCGACTGCGTGCTCTCAGACTCACTCAAGTAGCACTATGTGCCGTTTTGTTGTCGCCTCCTCGACAGGGTCTTCCCTGCGTGGGAGAAAATACTGGGCTCTAAAGCCAACCCGCATCGTCCAAATAAGACTTGATGCATTTTAGTCTTATTTCAGACAGATCAGCTAGAGAGCTAATCAGACTGTTCCCCAAGGAATTTAGTCTTTTAAATGCTAAGGCAGGGCAGCCGCAGAGGAAGTGTTCGAGTGTCTCACTCTCGTTGGTTCCTCTGCAGCTTCTGCAAAAGGGGTTGTGGGCGATTCCCAATCTCGCTGCGTGTAGGCCAATCGGCCAGTGACCCGTGATCACGGCCGTTAGCCTAGAAACATTCCTACGAGAATTTAGCAGCAGGTCGTTGGTTCTGTGGGAGTCGTAGCGTGGCCAGATCTGTCGAGCCACTCTGCAGCTGGAAAGATTGCTCCACCTACTATCCGCCTCCTAAAGAAATATTCCTTTATCTGTTTTAGCCTTGCACTTAAAGGCGGTGCCACCCTTTCGGGCTGTGAGTCCATGGCGGATCCCACCTTGGCCAACTCGTCAGCTGACTCGTTTCCGCTGATACCCGCGTGACCGGGTATCCAGCAGATGGTAAGATCCACCCGGCCGCCCACCAAACCTAGCAATTCTTTACAGTCTCTGACCAGTTTAGATTTCACTATGGGCTTGGTGAGTGCCTTGATGGCTGCTTGGCTGTCTGAAAAGATGAAAACATCCCTACTCTGGATTTCTTGCTGTAGGAGAATCCTGCAGGCTTATCTTATTGCAAAGACTTCCGCTTAAAAGACGCTGCAGAAATCCGGTAGGTGAAAAGCTTTTTCCACTACCAGATCCCTGGAGTAAACACCTGCCCCAACACCACAGTCCATCTTTGAACCGTCTGTGTATAGGGAGGTTTCTACGTTTGTAAAAACGGTTGCGTAACGCTCCCAATCCCTTCTGGAGGGAAAGAGCGTGGAAAACCTAACACCAAAGTCGGCACATTCTTTGGTGTAGTCCGTATCCCCCCTTAGGTCCGTCGGAACCTTCGTGAGGATGTTACTGTGTCCGTAAGGTCTTTCCGCCCATTGAGATGATTCTCTCAGTCTCAATGAGCTAGAAGCGGCGGTCCGTCTAATAAAAGATTCAATCGGCAGCAGATGAAGAAGCGTATTTAAAGCATCAGAAGGGCAGGACCTCAAGGCCCCCGTGATCCCGACACACGCCGCCCTCTGCACTGCATTAAGTCTATTGACGTTGTGGTTCTTCTCTAACTCCGGCCACCACACCAGTGCTCCGTACGTGAGAATTGGTCGAACTATCGCTGTATAGGTCCAACGCACCATCTTCGGTTGTAGGCCCCATTTTTTACCGAAGAGTCTGCTGCACGAGTAGTACGCTACCAGTGCTTTTTTTGCCCTCTCCTGTGTGTTAGATTTCCAGCTAAGTTTGGTGTCTAATATGACTCCAAGATATTTAGCTTCTGAGGATAGCCTGAGCTCGCTACCGTTGAGCTTTGGCAGTCGAAATGGGGGAACTTTGTACTTTCTTGTAAACAGTAGCAGCTCTGTTTTGGTAGGATTAATCCCCAGCCCACATCGAGCGGCCCAGCTGCTCAGAGTCCTCAGCACCCTCCAAGATGCCACTAATTGTATCTAGGAAGGGCCCTGTTACCATAATATGATGTCGTCGGCGTACGCAATCACCTTGACCCCACCTCGGTTAAGAGTCATTAGTATGGGGTTCAAGGTAATTAGCCATAGCAATGGAGATATTACCCCTCCTTGGGGTGTCCCCCTCTTTGCATATCGTGTGATACTCGAGCTGCCGAGTTCCGCCTGGATCTGTCTGCTACTTAGCAGAGCCGAAATCCACGAACAGATGCAACCCTCGACCTGGAGGTCTATCAGGGAGTTAACTATGGCTTCCTTATCCACGTTATTAAATGCTCCTTCAATGTCAAGAAACGCCGCCAGGGTATATTCTTTAAATGACAGAGATCTCTCTACGGTCCTCACGACCTCGTGCAGAGCAGTCTCGGTGGATTTACCTTTCGTGTATGCATGCTGAGCCGTGGATAGATGGTTCTCTTCCAGGCTTCCTCTTATATACGTGTCCAGTACGCGCTCGAGCGTTTTTAACACAAAGGAAGTCAGGCTAATTGGCCTAAAGTCCTTCGGAAGGACATGTCCTCTTTTGCCTGCCTTTGGTATGTATACCACCCTGGCTTTCCGCCATGATTTGGGTACATAATTCAGTGCTATGCAGCTGACGAAGAGCTCTCGAACCCAGTCCATTACGTCTTCCCCCATTCTTTGTAGCATGATGGGCAGAATTCGGTCTGGACCGTGACTTTTGTACGGGGAGAAAGAGCTGATAGCCCAGCGGGTCACCTCCCTAGAGATCACCTTTTGGGCGACCGCTCTCGCCCTAGGACTCCGAACTGGTAGCACCCTGGGTGCGGTCACAGCGCATTCGGGGGAATGAGTGGACGTTAAGAGTTCCAATGACTCTGCCACTGAATCCGTGGCTGTCCCATCCGGCCTATGTAGAAGCGTCGGGGGTGAATATCCCTTGGCACGTTCTCAATCGAAGAACAGAAGTTTTGTCAGGACTGCCTCTTGGCAGATCCAATAGCTCGTTTGTATTTGCGCAGACATTCCCTGTATGGCTGCCAAACCTTGGTCCTGTAGGACTCATTAAAGACTCTTCTGGTATCCCTCCTCAACTCAGAAAGCTCCGCGTTCCACCACGGTGGAATTGGTTTCCTTTCGTGACGAATCGGACAAGATTGGTCAAATGCCCTAGTGAGAGTTTTTTCGAGCCGATTTGCTCTCTTCTCTAACTCGGATATAGAGCTAATGCTTGATTTTGGGAACCTTAGGAATTGGGACCTCACGATTTTCTCATATCTGTTCCAGTCCGTCTTCCGTGGGTTCCTAAACTTTTTTGGAGTACACACCGGTGTGTCAACACTGAACATGATATATTTGTGGTCCGAGAAAGACTTTTTGTCGGACACCCTCCAACCTTCAATGTTCAAATTCGTCTGGTCGAGTAGCAGACTTACGTCGAGTACTTCCCTCCACCCCTGAAAGCTCTCTGAGCTCGGGAAGGTGAAGGTAGGAGAGTTACCCAAGTTGCAGACACTAAGGTTATAATCTAAGATAAAATTGAAGAGAGACTCACCCCTTTCGTTGTCCTCGCTGCTGCCCCAAAGTGTGTGCCTGGCGTTAGCATCACACCCCAGCAGCAAGTCACATTTGGCGTTGCGGGCTGCCTCCACTAATATCCGCACCTCCGCTGGTGGTGCCGGTTTGTCGTGGGCCATGTATGATGCCGCCACCATTAGGGGTTGCCCTCGCGCGTCCGTGAGCCTCACAACGGCGAGGTCATCACTACTCAGGCTGCAACATAGAAAAGCGTTAATATGTTTCTTAGCTAATATGCAGGCTCTAGGTGTACCTGAAGAGACCCTGTACAGAAGACTGTACCCATGGATGCTTAGGCCCTTCACCGTGGAGTCTCTGACCCAGGGCTCCTGTAGGATGCAGAGGTCCACGTTCTCCTCGCTGAGGAGAACAGACAGGTTGTCTGAAGCACACTTCGAGTGCTTCAGGTTCACCTGCACGACCCTAAGCATCTTTACCGGGTTTTTCCTTGTCATCCAGCGCCAGGTCGTCCAACAACTTGTTGGTGTCTTCCACTTCATCTGGATTAAGGGCCGGTATGTCATCTTGACCAGTACCCGCGTCGGATGTCCAGACACGGATTCTGGCCTTTCTGATGCCATACCTCAGCTTTCCATCAGCCTTTTCGATGGCCTCAACACTCTCTGGGTTGATCAGGACCACGAACGTCTGGCTGTTTTTCGAGGGTTCCTCCGCCTTAATGATGACCCAGTCATCCATAGGCACCTCCGGGTTCTGCAGAGCGAGTGTCTCCACTATTCTCGCATGGTCACTCTGCCCCTTAGGCCCTCGGTCTCTTGGGGATCTCGCTGGCCGGTACTAGTCTGAGCTTCAGACCCTCCCAGGCGTCGTTGATCTTAGCGACGCACTCCAGCAAGAATACCCTCGAGGCCTCGTCGTCACATCTAATCACCCGATGGCCCCTGACCACGTCCGAACAGTCGAAACTGGGGATAGATCCTGGTTTTGCTCACAGCTTTTCCAAAACCAGGTCAGAAAGCTTCGCCTCGATCTTATCCCATCGCTCGCTGATCGACAGGCCCGTGCTATTAAGTTCGTCCACCAATGCCATGCAGAGCTGGTCCTTAGCCACTTCACTGAAGAGGCGGACCTGCTCGCTCGAGGAGTGCGGTTTTCTCCGCGGGGCGCCTCTGGCGTCCTTCACTCGTTGGGCATGATTGTCGGAAGATTCCTGGGACCTAACTCTTTTCAGCATGGCAGCTGCCTTTCCGCTGGTAGTCGGCTGCTCTTCTGCTCGAGCCTGCGCTGCGAGGTACTCATCGACGCCTGCCTGGTACCTTCGCTTGTCGGCTGCGTCCCTTTCGACCGCTACGCCCTTCTTTTCATTCTCAGCTATCTTAGCGAGAACGAATAGGGCGTGGTTGTAGGCGGCCTTCGCTGTCCGCTTTTTTGGTTTTTTCGCGTCGCGCTTCTCTCCACTGGAGGTCTGCGGTCCGCTCGGTAAAACGGATGCCGGGATGGCGCCACTGGCGCGCGTCCCGACGCTCTCAGTTAATGTGTCCTGACTTAGCCCTGAGAGGTTGTCCAATTCAGTTAGGGAGAGGTTATCCTCGTCTCCCGCGAGTTCCGAGGCCAAACCGGAAGAAGCCATGACATCATAATCATAATCGCCCGCTTTGCTCGACAAGGCAAGCGCGGCGGGCCTGAGGAGGTGGGGGCGAAACGATGGTCGACCATGACAGCACCCCCTCTGCCATGGCAAGGCCAAGTACTACACCCGATTCGGCCCGGTGTCGGGGAGGCTCCGTTCGCACACAGCCAGGTACTTCACCCCCCGGCTGCAAACCAATCAGGGGTACGGGTCGCATAACACCCTGATTTTGGGGGGAGATGTTTATTGACTTCCCAGTCTAGATCCGCAGTGTTCTGTATGGGTGTTCGCTGTAGCGGACTCCGCAGCAGTGTCACCTCGAGCAGGATGTGGCTCCGCACCACGCACTGCGGTCTTGGCTGCGGCAGAAGCTAGCGGTCGGGTACCTCCGGTACCGCGGCCGTAACATCGCTTGACCGAGCCCTGTGCTACTCAAGATCCCCAGCAGGAGATCCATTTCACACTCGACACCTGACTGTGTCGTATTGAAATAAACAATTATTGTGTTATTCGTTTGAAAATTTGAATATGTATTGAACAAATTAAATGGTTTAATTATAATATAATACCAACATGTGGCAATATGGAAAAATAGCTTAAGTTGACATGAGAGTATTAAGTTATCGTTGAGTTGGAAGTCAATGCGCTTAAATATATTTCATCCGTTTTGAAATATCCTGTTTGTTAACAATATTATGTGCGTTTTTGCTTAAACATTTTGAAAAAAAAAAAAGAGTGCATTGGTCAGAACATCTAACGTTCACATGGTTTTTGAGCTTTCTATTTTCAACTTAAGGTACTGATCATATTATTTAATGCGCAATGTGTCGATATTTTACTGAGTTAGGTATAGGATTGTGCCCTTGCGTTTTTCATATTTAGTACAAAAACATAACTAGCTGTAAATACAAATTTGCAAAATAAAGAATAAAAGATAAGAAAGACCAACTTGTGAACACCGCCAATTATTCTTTCTCAAGTGGCATTTCGTGTTGTTTTTGCAATTCTTTTATTGATTCCGTTATCCTATTTCTTGATAAACGTGGCACAATGATGTACGAACAGAGATGGAACATTATTTAGCAGACACAAACACGTCGTTTTTGTGTTTTGATCGATATCCCACAGTAATAGCGGTTTTTTTTTTAATATAATAGGTCGATTCCATCCTCTGCTCCAGTAGAACGTTTGTTCTCATTCGCTGGTATGGTGAATGATCCTCGTAGAAGGAATCTCACCGATGACAATTTTGAACGTCTAGTCTTAATGAACGCAAATAAGTTGTTTAAATAAAACATAAATTTTTGCACATATCGTTATTAGTGGTTTATTTAATGGTAATGGATGTCTTTGTTTAGTGCACTATGCTTTTCACTACCACTAAATTTAGTGGTAGCTGAATTTTTGCCACTAATCACTGATCTTTATTTAGTGGTAGTGCAATTTTTTTCCACTAATTTTTTTTCAGTGGTACTTTTTACCACTGTCACTAAATAAAGATCAGTGGTTAGTGGAAAAAATTCAGCTACCACTTAATTTATTTAGTGGTAGTGGAAAGCATAGTGCACTAGGAATTTAGTGCAAAACCCTCATGTCTGATGATACCTATATACAAGCCCTAACCACTATTAATTCGTACCCCTACGTTTTTTCTCATATTAATTTTTAGTATTACCTTTTAACCATTATTTGTCAAAGATTCCGTACAGTATTTATACTCTTTTGAAAGGCTGAAAAATCTACTATTAGAAAAAAATTTTTTTAATTTATTTTGTTATGTAACATTTTTATTATTCATTTTTGAACAGAACAACTTCAAAAAGTTACAACTAAAAGTGGCCACTGATAATTCGTACGACCGCAAATGATAGAAAAATTAATATCGGGTTGCATCTCCCTTTGTTGCGATTACAGCCTGGCATCTACTCTGCATTGAGGAAATAAGTTTCTGACACTCTTCCGGTGTAATAGAGTCCCAAACCTCTTGAATTCGGTTTTCTAGTTCCAAGAGGGTTCGTGGGGGCTCATTCCTCAATCTTCTTTTCTTTAGGGCCCACAAGGAATCTATTGGACTTAGATCTGGGCTAGACGAAGGCCAATCTAAAACTTCAATATTATTGTTGTGGAACAATTTTTTGGTAATCTTTGCTGTATGAGGCGTAGCACCGTCTTGCTGAAATATGTATTCGCTCATGCCAAGCATTTGCACCGACGGCGGCAAGCTGGATTCCAATAAGTGAGTCTTGAGTCTTGAGCTTTCAGTGTCCCCTTTATGAAGTGCAGCATACCAACACCCTTTGCTGACACCCTATACCATGACACTTGCCGGGAACAACGCGTCTTAAACAATCTCTGTGGTAGGCTTCATGTTTTCTGCGTATGACTCTTGATCTGTCGTCGCCTACACATACCTCAAATGTCAATTCATCGCTAAAAATAATGGAATCCCATTGCCTCTGGACCCAGTTGCGTCTGGCTTTTGCACATGCCAATCGCTTTTTCTTCTGCAAAGCAGTCAATAAAGGTTTTTGTTTCGCCTGAAAATTTATAGAACACAGTTTTAAACCAATAGCAATTTGGTTCAGCAACAACGGTACCTTATAAAATTTGTAATGCAACTTATAAAGATTTTTTTGGTCCACTCGCGACCCACTTGCTTTCCGATTCTTTCTGACCACTTTGCAGACAGGTTTCTTAAAAAGCTTCGCCTATTTTCCTTCACAATCGATGACAAAATGCGCATATCGCGAGGTGTATTCGTTGATTTCCGGCCCCGTCTATGCAAATGGGTTTCGGTTGACCCCAATTCTTTGTAAATTTTTACAATATATTGCACTGTAGATTTAGATAAACTCAATTCCGTCGCGATTTCAAGATAACGTTTGCCAGAATTAAACTTTTTTATTATTAAACTCCGAATATTTTCGCAAATCGGTCCACCACGCGCCCTGTCGATATAATGATTAAAAATTGTAATGTACGCGAAAATGTAACAACTCAAATGACAATAAACTCAAACAGCTCAAAATAGTAGACTTTATTCTACATTAAACCGAGGAGTACGAATTATTAATTGCCTATTTTAGATTTACATTTTTCGAGTTATTGCGTTTAAAAATTAATAAGAAATATATTATATAACATAACAAATTTTAAAAAAGTTTTTCTAATAGTATATTTTTCAGCCTTTCAAAAGAGTATAAATACTGCACGGAACCCTTGACAAATAATGGTTAAAAGCTAATACTAAAAATTAATATGAGAAAAAACGTAGGGGTACGAATTAATAGTGGTTAGGGCTTGTAGATACCCATGCATATACCCTATACAGATACCCATATGCGTATAGACTAAACGTCCACTTGTAGACAGGTTTACCAAAAGAGAAAATTGTTAGTAAATGGGAAATGAGTTACTAAATGGAGAAAATTTGATATTAATTCTTGGGTTGAATGCATGAATTTTTTGTTTGTTGGGTGTTAAAAATTTGTATTATGTCTTTTATTTTTAACATAAGTTCCTAGCACGAAACCACTTTGAAAAAACATCGGCAACGTAAAGCAAATCATATTTAAAAGTTATCGGAAACGAAAAAGTATTTTTTCTTAACACTTACTATGCAACTTAAAAATATTTAGTACTTGATAATTAATACCGGCCACATAAACAAATGTTTTTTGGTGATTCGGCAATTTTTTCATTCTCGAACATATGGATAACAATTATTTTATATTACCTCTGCCATAAACAACAAAACCTATCAAGAAACCTTCCTTTGGCCATAAAACTCATTGTGTCAAAATTTCAGATTTCATCAAGTAGTTCACGAGTGTATGTACGTATGAATAAATAAAGGACAGATAGACAAACATCCATTTTTATAGATATTGTTTAGTACTGTACAGCAAATAACCATGAAAGGTTATAGCGTTGAACAACGTGGCGATGATTAAATTAAATGTATTGATTATCAATGTCACTGCCGAAACATTTCGCCCAATAGGTTTTTTTTTTAAATTTCGTAACGAGACCTCTGAGAGGATGAATGGAAATGTGAAAAAGCAAACTTTTCGAATTTGGGACGATACTAAAGTACATGATATACTACTGTGGGCAAAAAATAGTAAGACTTTGTTCATAATTTTAAAATTCTATATTTATTCTTCCAAATCTATTTCGTCCGCCTCAAAGTAATCCCCCCGGCCCCAATACACTTGTGCCAACGTTTTTCCCAATCCTCGAAACAGTTGCTAAAGTCAATTTTCGGAATAGCCTTCAACGCGCGTAGCGATTCACGTTTAATGTCTTCTGAGCGGTCGTTTGAGTTTGCTGAATAGCCAGAAGTCCCACGGAGCTACATCAGGCGAATACGGTGGTTGTGGAACGATATTGGCGACGGTGCATTATCGTGGTGCAAAAACCAATAGTTGTCGGCTCATAATTCCGGCCTCTTTTTACGAATAGCTTCGCTATTGAACGTTTCGGTACCAGAAATTTGATTCCGCACACAAAATTTAATGGAACTTCTTTGTTGAATAACTTCACTCATTGTAAAAATCGCCGAATGCACTTTTTGTACTTCAGAAAGACAAGCGTATACTAAACACTAATGATTATTTTGATGTGACATTTGGCGCGAAATTTAAATTAAAAAGTCTTACTATTTTTTGCCCACAGTAGTACACAAGCACCAAATGCATGCCGAGCAAATCAACTGTCAACGCAACATCCGCTAGTCTAAAATAAAGAATAGTTATGAAGACCAATAACATACACGTGATTGACCAATATCATGATTGACATTGTGCACGAGCGAGTGATATATGGTAATCTCTCGCGCAGCGTGGCGACGCCACAGTGTTGCGAGTAGTGAGAAAATGCCAAAATGCAGTGTTACAACCACAAAAATCTGAGTATGAGGTTTTGTTGAAATACTTCAATTAAGGGAGTGTTCCCGTCTAGAATGCCGATTTTAGGCTGTTTTTCAAAAAATTATTTTTTTATTTATTATTTTTTATTATTTTGGAGCTACAAGGCAACATGCAATATTCTGGTTTTTTGCTTGTTGTTCCTTATTATTTGGAGAACAGAAACTCATATTTGTGTCAAAATATTTTATTTTCTAAGTACAAATTTTCAGTGGTCAATGTGACCTTGTCACGCTGATTTTCATTGCTGGCCGATAAGAAATTTCGGGAACCAGTAATCTGAAACAGAAATGGGTATGCAATTATTAATCTGCAATAAATTCCGCGGATGCTAAACCACAGTTTTAGTCAAAATGTTGATTAGAAACAAAATGGCGGCCATATGAAAAAAATTGTCCAGTTTTGCCACCTTTTTTTACCTTTAGAGTGCTTGAAAATATATTTAACAATAATTTTTTGATGAAAACTTTGGTTTAGCATCCAACGAAAACTATCTAGAACATTTTCCCAAAATTTCAAGTCGATACCTCTCATAGTTGCTGAGAAAAGTTATCGGCCAGTACAAAAAATGTGGTTTCGAGAAAAACGCGTTTAAAGTTTCGACATGACATGAAAAAGAGCTGAGATTACTTCAATTAACATGCAAAAAAGTGGGTACTGAGTTTGCGGATTGAAAAACGACTTTGGGGGGGTGATAGTATATAGTATAAGGTACAATAAAACGCCAAAAAAAAAATCGATTTTTTCAAACTTCTACCCGGGAACACTCCCTTAAGCGAAATCCCAAGATTTAAGAAAAACTATTGGATAATATCAGTGGCGGATCCAGGGGGTTTTGGGGGTTGAAACCCCCCGAAATATTTGGATCGAATATAAAACTACATACAAATTAAAAGGCATTTTATAAATATTAAAGAATTGCTTTTTAAAACCCCCCCGAAATAATTTTCTGAATCCGCGCCTGGATAATATAGAAGTTATGAGCTCTTAAATTCAACTCTAACAGCGTTGAAAAAAATTGTGTACAACAGCACATTTTTGCTTTCACTTTGAGGTACAATATTTAAAAATCAATTATAAGCGAGTCCCTAAAACTTACTGTTGTCTTAAGTTTAATATAATTTAGGTCTGGAAAGACCAAAATGTTGCTGATTCTTCTCACCTCTGAGCAGTACCGTTATGAAGAAAAAGAAAAACAAGTGAACAATAACTGAGTTAAAACTTTAAAGGTAATTTAAAAACGTATATAAACGGATGTAAAATGTGTTTTCAACGTTTTCTTGAATGCCAATAGCAATCAGTCAACTAATACACTGTTGCTGATGGAAAAATTTATTGAAGATAGCTTCGGAAAATCAATTATGATTACTATAATATTGGGGATGTAATGCAGGTCGCCTCCTCGTGGTGCACCCTGGATAACGCCAAATGACCTGCCTGACCCCCCCTCGATATACGTATCGATTGGCACGACCCTGATTCGTCTCCGGACCTCTCTTAATTTCTATCTGGACACTGTTTACTTTGGGTGGTGGTATTCTGTTACCTGAGTACACTGGAGTGACACCCAGTGGAAATGGCTTCCAGGCTAATGCCACGGCTGCCTCCGTCTCGTTAAAACCCTGGCAGGCCTCGTGGTACGTTCAATGCCCGTCGCCATTAAGTTGGTGGCGTAGGCGTCAGTTGAGTTTACTCCTGACTTGCACTGGATCTGGCTCTGAGCAGCTGACCCCATAAGGGCGGCTGCTAACCCTTCGCATGGCCTCACTGCTTGCAAAGATAACCATGGGATCCTATAGTGACTACGCATCGGGCGGGGGTAGCGGCCACGAGTGGGGACCCAACAGACATGACTACGTCAAAACCCACACGAACTGCGCCCAACCCACAGGGGACGGGCGCGCCTAACCCGAAGGGGATGCCCACGCCTATATCCCAGGTGACGCGCTCTCTTAACCCGCATGGGGAGCGGAAACCTTCCACTGCAGCTAGGGCTCTAATAGCTAGGCAGCAGCAGGTCGGTACCAAAAGCCACCCTCTTCTTCGGGCGGCTGCGTCCTGCCCCAAAAGCCCGTTTTTGCTCAGGGCGGCCGACCTATGGTGAATAAACCAGTTCAACCTGCCCCTGCAGCCTCTCGTAGCGCCGCCCCCACTCCAGGCGTTGGCTCCAATGTCGCCCTCTCTACACGGGCTTACAGGACCAGGAAGACAGCCTACAATGTGCTGCAGAGGCTAGACAAGATCCCTCCGGGTGAACTCTCGGAGAGGGACAAAGCCTCCTTAGAATGGGCGAGGCGCAACATTCACACAAAAAACATCACATCTCAGGCCCTTCAGTTTGCCTCCAAGCGACAGAGGTCGTGGGAGCAGCAACAGCCTGCGCAAGCGGCTCAGGCTAGCAAGAAGCTGAGGCTGGCGGTCCCGACTCCGACGTCTGGTCGGACTTTGGTTGGCCCCAAGGCCACGTCAAGTTTATGGCTTGCACCGAACAGCATGGCAGTCAGCAAGCTGGGCGAAGTGTGGCCCAAGTAGACCGCGCTCCAAGACCTGGGTTCCGTCTGAACCATCGGACCCAGCAGCCATTCTGCACTACCTCCGGACCGGCAATCCTGAGCTTCCCACCCATAATTGGAAGGTGGTTTTGGTCAGCGAACCGCAAGGCTCTTTGAGGGAGGCGATGATCATCCTCAACAAGGAATCTCTCCAGCCGCTTGCCGCCACCGGAGGCGTCGTCAGCTACGATTTCGACTCGGTCACACTACGGGTGTACCGGGGTGACCAGTCCTCCTCCAACCCGCAGGACCCACCAGGTGCAGCACCGGGGTCTTCTGCGGCGCCCCCCGTCCGGGACACCGCCCCCGAGGATGGCGCCGACAGCGTCGTCTCCGCTTCGGCAATGATCGGTGACTTTTTCCAGGGCTCGAAATGAGGACCGAGGATGATCCCGAGGACGAGAACATCTCGCTGTCCGACCTGGACGACATCTTCGTCGGGAAGGAGGACGGCGCCGTCACGGTGGTCGACGCTCCTAGAGATGGTGGGGATACTGCAAATTAATCTCCACCACTCCAAGGCGGCTTCGGCTGCCCTTCTCCTCCGCCTGTCATCCAGCAGGGAGGACATCGAGCTAGTCCAAGAACCATGGGTCTCCGAGGATCGGGTTCGGGGGCTTAGCCTCAACGGATACAGAACGGTATACCACCGCGGCGCAGGTAAAATCAGGGCCTGCATTCTCTTAAGAGACTTCTTTAACGCCTTTCTTCTCCCTAGGTACTGTGACGGGGACTGCGTGGCCATAGCAGCTGAAATACAGTCCCAAGTCCACTGGATTGTATCGAGCTACATGGCACACGACCATTGGCCTACACCTCCTTACGGGGCACTGAGGGAGCTAGTTGTAGCAGCCAGCGAGAGGGGCATCCCACTCATCATCGGGGCGGATGCCAACGCCCACCATGACGCCTGGGGCAGCAGCGACCTAAACGAACGAGGTGAGTCGCTTTCTCAATTTATATTGGATACTAACCTAGGCATTGCAAATAGAGGGAGGGAACCGACATTCCTAACCGCTACTCGGAGGGAGGTTCTGGACGTCACACTAACCAACGTGCTCTCTGGGCACCTGGTCAGGGACTGGCGAGTCTTGGAGGAGTGCTCCTTCTCCGATCACCGGTACATCAGTTTCCGTTCGGACCTGAGCACACCGGTCAGACCCCCCCTTCCGCAATAAGCGTAGGACGAACTGGGAGATTTTCCGTTCGTCACTATCATCTAGTTTAAACTGTCCTAAAGCAAATGGTGATTGGACGGAGTCCAACGGGGAAACCCTGGAGGTGCTGGGTGACGCGCACTTTCCAGGGAGTACCTCCATTTCTGACGAAGCGGTAGTTCCCGGGGGACGAAACCCTTGGTCCTCAACGGACGTCCGTATCGATGGCACCGTAGTCACATGGGCCATTAACTCCTTCGAGCCTTTTAAATCTCCGGGACCGGACGGCGTCATTCCAGCTGAGCTACAGCAAACAGCCATGGCTTGTCGCAATCTTCAAGGCATGCTTGGAATGGGGATACATCTCTCTCCTATGGCGGAAGGTGGATGTTGTCTTTAGGGGGTCTTCTGGTTACGAGCTGAAAATTTAATTCTATTTTTCGGAGTAAATTGCAAAGGAACTACTTGAGATAATCCAGTAACTTTATATTATATTATAATTTTATAATTTTATTGATCCATGCTTTATCTTGTAAGATACAATTTTGGAAATTAAAAGTCATCACACTCGCGACTTTAGAACGACCTTGCGGTTGTCGCTGCAAAAATGACATGATCCACTTGTGTGTAAGACATCTTGTATTTAGGCTGTCTGAAATGAAAAAAGTAAAATTTATTATTAGTTCGTGTTACGTCAGCTATGTTTTCCCGAGTACGATTTTTTTTATTTTGAAAATTTTCAAAACTAGGAGGTTTTTTGTAAAAAGTTTGATTTTCGACCATGTTTTTTGGTTTATTGGTGAGTGTAAAAATGGAACAAAATAAAAATTTGAAAATCGTACTCGGGAAAACATAGCCATATGTTTTCTGAATAACTGAAAAAAAAATTGATCGAATTCGATTAATATTTCTTGAAGAAGTCTTACCAACAAGTTTGAAAAAAACAACTTTTGGGAAATCGCATTTAAAGGTAAATCACGGTCTGAAGCATAATTAAAGGAACTTACGATTTAATCGGCTATGCCAGGGCCGTAGAGATCTCCTTCCTGGTCACGAAGAAACTCTTGATTTGCTCCTTGCTCCTCCCTTTTTTGAATTCGGGCCCTTTTTGCTGCATCAGACACTCTCCGCTCCGAACGGTCGATGCGATCTTCGTCAAGTCGAGCCGCGCACATCTCTGCTTGAAGTCCCAAGGTGATCCCCAAGACTTCTATGGTTTGTAAAATTGATGAAAATCCCTCATTGAAAATCATAACTGCCAAATGAGTTGCCGTTTCGATAACCTGCTTACCAGAATGCAAGTGTTTCGGCGCCAGTATCCAAATACAGCTGTTCAATGATTCATTCTTATTTTGGGTATGTGCACCCAAACATCTTTCTAGCAAATTGCGAGATGACAAACTTTCATAAATAGGTTTCATTATCTTCACGATTGAGGGATCGAGATGATCTCTCTTATGCTTAAAAGCTTTTAAAGTCCTGTTGGCCTCAGCCTGACGCCACTTGCACCAGCTATCCTTGCCGGGGGGACACTTTGTGTGTTGGGGATTTTTATCCGTCGATGTGCAATGTTCGAGGGATGCCCAAATAGCACTTTTCATTTTCTCTATGCTTTCACAGTTTCTGCGAATCGCTAGACCGTAAAACTTCGTAAGCTCTCCGATAACTTTGTCAGTAAGTTTCCCCTTTCCTTTACCACCGATACACTTATTTCCTTTTTTAAGCTGTCTAAGCCTCGTTCCCATTCGCTTCTCTACATGGCCCACGCATTCTTTCTTTTCCACAATTACTTCTTTCCCATAAGGGTTGGAATCAAGAACACCTTTCAATGTTTTGCTGTCCCCATCGCCGATGTATTGAACATCAACATGCTTCTCTGGAACATTTCCGTGATGGCGTCTATTTCCATCTTCCCGGCACTTTCCGTGTGTGTGATTGAACAGTCCTTTTCGTGCTCTTTATACCATTACTCGTACTCTTCAATATTCTCACTTTGCAAAGTTTTTTTATTGCAGCACATTTGGCACTCGATTTTACCATCGCATCAATCACCTTTCCGCTGTAACTTCCAATGAGTGTAGAAACGCCGAAAAGGGAAGTAAAGCCCCGTTTTTTCCACGTTCCATCCCCCGAAACAGTTAAATTCTCAGCAACTTTACCATGCGTTTCATTTAATTTTTTTTCTTCATTCACAGCTATCCCCAACACGGCGTTGTAAACAGCAGTTGTGGCGTTGTCGATGCTTTCGAGGCACGCGTAATAAGTATCGTTCGAGAGTCCAGCACAAATGTCCATAAACCCGCAAAATTTACTTATCGCCGTAAGTCCGAGACCCAACAAACGAAACACGAACACTAATCGGCGATTCACTTCATAAGCGCGGTTGATTTTCGGACAAGAAAGTACATCATAACCTTCGCACATTCCGCACTGCACTACCAGTTTGAATCCTGTTCCACGTTTTTCACTTTGGGAAAATTCGACTTTCCCATGGAACGTTTTGCACACCACTTTCTCAGAAATGGCAGCAAAGACGGAGATAAACTCAATAATACTGTTACGAAAATTAGTTCTAGTGGGCTAGTACGTATCTCTGGATTGTGCAATTTACAATAAAAACACACTTAATTTCTCAAACGCAGTCAATAAAAACCAACAGTCACTTTATTTCACACTTTACGGTCTTTACACTTAATTATTTGCTTAATTACTCCGTGTGGCACCTTCACTAGTCAAAATCAGACTGACCCGCTGCGCCGCCCCCGGCTGCCTTTTATGCCTGTCCGGCCATCGCGCAGATCGTTCTCGCACATTCAGGAGTGGACTAAAGGTTTCCATGATGATCGCGACCATCATTGCCAGGTTAGACTAAAAGTTTCCATCATTGCCAGGTTGGACTAAAAGTTGCCTTCATTGCCAGGTAGGACTAAAAATTTCCCTTATTATCGCGGCCGTCGTTGCCAGATTGAGTTATAGCACGGCGCGTAGCGACAGTGTTGCTTTGCACAGCGACAGACTGTCTTATCGTTACAATACAATAACTGAAGGCAGAAGTTATTGTAGCTCCCAACGACCGCTTGCCTTTGATTTTTTGCGCCGACGTATTGACATATTCTGTCTCTTTTCCCATCAAAAAAGGGCTATTATTTTGCCTTTTTTTAATTCGACCACTCACGCGACTGTACCCTCTCCGTCGAGAACTTTTCGAATCCATTTTCGTTTGAAACAACTCCGAAAAAACAACTACTTGAAAAATTTTTAACGGAGGAACGTTTTGACCCGAAAATCGATGGAAAACTGAGCTACCTCCAAAATTTCACAAGATAAGCACCGACCAGGTGCTTAAGTGACTAAGGTAACCATGATTGTGTTAAGCATTAACACAAATTCATATTACATGAAAAATCGGCCGTTGCATACTTCCGAGAAGAATTCATATCTCTTAGAAGATATCAGTAGGAGCGCGCCGCGGAGGCGTCCGCGAGAAACGGAGGTAACTATCTTCCACGCTCCCGAAACCTACTAAGGATAGAGTATTTTACAAAATCCTTCATATGGCATATTTCTGATACCATCTAGATATGAAAAACAAAAAAAAATTTTTTTTTGCAAACCGCGTAACCAGAAGACCCCCTTCATCCCCAAGGCCGGCAAGACCTCGCACGCCAAGGCCAAGGACTTCAGGCCAATAAGTCTGACATAATTTCTCCTAAGGACCCTCGAGAAGAGCCTTATTGACCCAGCTCTTCTCTCTGAGTCGCAACATGCCTACACAAGGGGTAGGTCAGTTGAATCTGCGTTGCACTCTCTGGTCGACTATATAGATAAGTCGCTAACATACAAGGAGTACAACCTGGTGTCTTTCATAGACATAGAGGGCGCATTCAAAAATGTCTGCCCTCTAGCGATAGGGGAGGATCTTTCTGAACTTGGCGTAGGTAAATTGGTAGATTTCATCAACGCCTTACTCAGTAACAGTTTCATAAACTCTACGTTAGGGACGGCGTATTTTCGCAGGTCAGTCCGCCAAAATTGCCGCTGTACGGTTAAATGCCATATGCTGTTGGGCACGATCGGACCAAGGCCGCTCTAGAATCCTCGGGCTGGAGCTTCCAATCCCGACACACTGTGGTGTACAGGTGAAAAGTGTATTGGATACGGTGAGGAATTTCTATCTATCAGTCAATGATAGGTCAGGCGTTAGTCAGTTCGGGGTGACCTATATGAAGCGGCGGGTCGCGCCAATTATGCTATGGCTAAAGAGCCTACGTGTTGAGCAAAAATCAAAGGAGAAACGCAAGGTTTGTCTCTTGTCAAGAAGCTAATTTTATTTTTCAAATTTTAGGTCTTATATACTAAATTTACAAACTGTTACATATACTACTGAGCATTTCCAATGCTCCGCCCGAATTTCCAATGTCGCGGAAGTGTGACCAATCAGCGTCACGGGACCTTTTCGGTCGATGCAGCACTTTTCCTCAAGTGCCATTGCCCTGCGGTAGGTGACATCACACAGAGTGCCGATCAGTGCAAGTTCCATATGTGGGACACTGCACTGCGGTCAGTGGTGTCGGATGGCACGCCGCTGGCTTAGCCACTTGAGTGTCGCTTGTGTCGTGCGCGCGGTGCTATTTGACACTTTGGCACATATGCGCTCGAGTGTAGCAAAAGTTATTAATGTTGGCATAAGTGGCTACGTGGTACCACTACACCATTGCCCTTAAGCGAAAAATTATTACTTGGAATAATTTTTTAAGATATCGGTCGGGTTTTCGGAGGTGGATTTGGAAATGCTTAGCTAACATTATTGAGCTTATAGTAATTGTAGATAGCGTAAATATTTGTTTTGTTGTCTTAGTGTAATATGTATTTTAATCTTTATTTTGTACAATTTTTAGATGTTATTTGCTAAGTCATTATCTCCTAGAAATTTCTTAAGATTATTATTATGTAATACCTTATATTTACCGTTTATGTCTAGTGTGGAGTTTACTCCATTTCTATCTATAATCTTGTACGGTCCGTGGTAAGGACTTTGTAATTTTTTATTTGTCTCTAATCGTATAAAAACTAAATCTCCTATTTCGAATTGTGTTTTAATTGTGTTCTTATCATAATTAATTTGTCTCTTATGTTTAGCTATTTCTATCATATTCCTAGCCTTATCTATGGATGTTTGCAGCCTAACTTTTAGTTCGTTGGCGTAATTGTCAAAGTCATAAATTTGTTTGTTGTCATATATTTTGTCACTTGGTAGTGACGGTAATTTTCCGAAGACTAACTCGTATGGGGAGTACTGCGTTTCGACATGTGGTGTCGTATTATACGCGAAAGTGAAATATGGTACCCATTTGTCCCATTCGTGTTCGGTTGTAAATGCTAGTAAGTATTCATGCAGTGTTCTGTGGTTACGTTCGAGTGCTCCGATTGTTTGATGATGGTAGGGTGTCGAAAAAATTTGTCGCACGTCAAGTAATTGGCATATGTTGTGCATTAGCTCATTTGTGAACTCGGTGCCTCGGTCGGATTTCAACGTTTTGAAACAACCGTACTTGAGAATGAACTGTTCTACAAGAGTTTTTGCTGTCGTTCGTGCGTCCTTGGTTTCCATCGGGTGTGCAATAATAAATTTTGTTAAATCACATTGCATTGTGAGTATGTAGCGGAATCCATTTGATATTCTCAATGGTCCGACTGTGTCAATGGTAATGGTTTCAAAGCTTGTTGCTGGCGTGTCGGTTTTGACCAGTTCTTCTTTAGTGTGCCTAATTGTTTTATTCTTGCAGCAGGTCAGGCAATTGTTGACGAACTCTTTTACCATTTGTCTCATGTTCTTCCATGTGTATCGTTGTTTTAATTTTAGGATCGTCTTTCGAATTCCTAAGTGTCCGGCTGTGCTGGCGTTGTGATATTCGTCAATTAGTTTGTACTGTTGTAATTTGCTTTGAACATTTCGTGGAGCGTTGTATATAAGTATTTTTGTAGGCGAGCATTTGTTTTTATTTATTTCGTTGTATCTTTCCTTGAATGCATTTATTGTTATATTTTCAAACTTAAAATTTTCTCTGCAAAGGGCTAGCTCCTTTATATGCAGGTTCTTTAGTGAACTGTGTAGTTTCTCCAACATTGAATCTAGATTCAAAGGGTCATCGCTACAAGTCACGTGCACTTCATAATTGTCAATATGTATCATCGGCCGATGCTTTTCTTTTATTTCAAAATTTAATCTTCTCATGTTCTTCACGTCGTTCATAGAGGTACATTCCCATATGTAGAGTTGCGCAGGCTCTTGAGATATGTCCTTCCTATTATCGCGTGTCTTGGTACCATAAATATTTTCTTTTTCTTCATTGTGCATGCTTTTTTCTTTTGCTCTTGATGTTGCTGCCTTGCTCCTCGTAATTGCCAGTATTTCCATTTGTTTGCCGGTATTTGTGTCATTTTCCTGTGTTGGAATCATTGCCTATAGTGTGTCGCTGTCGATTTTTATGCGAGATAAAGCATCTGCATTTGTGTTGATTTTTCCTTGTTTGTATATGATTTCAAAGTCGTAATCAGATAAGTCTAGTCTGATTCTTGTCATTTTCGATGACGGGTTTTTGTGTGAAAATAGAGATACCAGTGGTCTGTGGTCTGTGACTACAATGAATTTTCTTCCGTAGAGGTATGGTCTGAAGTAGTTTATTCCCCAATGTATAGCTAAAAGTTCCTTTTCTATTATTGGTTTATTGATATCGTGTTTTTGTAATGATTTGCTTGCGTATGAAATGGGAAGGTCATGTCCAATTTCTCCTTGTGATAATACTGCTCCTAAGGCGAAGTCTGAAGCGTCTGTTGTTAATATGAAGGTTTTGTTAAAATCCGGATATTGTAATATTGGTGTGTTTGTTAACTTCTGTTTTAGTGTTTCGAAAGCTGTCTTGCACTCGTCTGACCAAATGAAAGGCGTTCCTTTCTTAAGGAGAGAGTTAAGACATTTTACTATTGATGCGAATTCTGGTATGAAGCGTCTGTAGTAGTTGCAAAATGCTACAAAACGACGTACTTCATCAGCATTCGTTGGTGTTGGATATTTTAGTACTGCTTCGCATTTTGTTGGATCTGTTCTGATGCCTTTATCTGTGATTAAATGTCCTAAGTAGATGACTTCTGGTTTTAGAAATTGGCATTTGCTTGCATTTAGTTTTAAGTTGTATTGTTGTAGTCGGTCGAAGACTTTAATCAGATTTTCGTTGTGGTGTTTTAATGAACATCCAAATACTATTATATCGTCAACATAGAGAAATGCTTCTGAGCTAAGTCCACTTAGTGCTAGAGTAAGCATGCGTTGAAAACTGTTTGAGGATATTTTGAGACCAAAAGGTAGTCTTTTAAATTGGTAGTGTCCATCTTGTGTGGAAAATGCTGTGGGTGGTCTTGAATCTTGTTCCAAAGGTATTTGATGGAAAGAGCTCGTCATGTCTAAAGTTGAGAAGTATTTTGCTCTGCCAAGTATATCAAGAACATCTTCTAGTCGTGTGAGCGGGAATTTATCATTGATTATTTTGTCGTTCAGTTTTCTGTAATCTACGACTAATCGCCATTTTTTTGTATTGTCTTCGCTTTTCTTTGGGACTAGTAATAGTGGCGCGTTGTATGGGCTAGTTGATGGTTCTATGATATCGCTGTCTATTAATTTTTGTACTTGGTTCTTTATCTCTTCCTGCTGTGTTTGCGGTAATCTGTAGTTTTTTATGTATACGGGAGTTGAGTCTTCTAGGTTAAGTTGTTGAGTGTAGAAATTGTTTGTTGTAATTTCTTCTCCTTCCAAGTGGAAAACTGTTTGATATTTTCGGAAGATGGTTTTAAGCTCTGCTTCTGTTTGTGCATCTAGGTTGTCTAGCTTGAGTGTTGATATTAGTTTTCTGAATCGTTCATTGTCTGAATTTTTGTTGCTGTAGTTTGTTTTCATTATTGTATAATTAGATAAAGTTTCTATTTTTGGTCGAATGTTTTTTACTGTTATTGTTCTATCTGTTGTATTAATTATTTTTACGTGGCATTTGCCTTTTGCTGGTGCGATGGAATTTGCCAAAAATACCCCGTTTGCAAGTTCTTGGTTTAGTATTACACTGTCTTCTGGAATATTTATGTTAATAGGTAGTATTACTTCACATCTTGGTGGTATTGTGTGTGAGGTGTGTGGCGGTGGTTTGGTTGCTATAGGAAATATGTATTCTTCTTCATTTATTATCGTTGTTAGCGTGAGTGTTTCGTAGTCTATTTTGCACATGTATTTGAGTAGAAAGTCTCTTCCTATGATTCCATTTGTTACGATTGGGAAATCTTCATTGACCATGTGGAATTTTAATTCTGTTTTGGTTTTTCTTAGTGGGAATGTCAGTTTCAATGTTCCCAGTGAGTCTATTTTTTGTGTGGAAATTCCTGTTAGTTTACATGTGTTTTCTGTGTTGATCTCAAGGTTGTCATCGTTATTTGTTTTACAAAGTGATATGTCTGCTCCGGTATCAATGAGGAATGTTAAAGGCTTATTAAATTGGTTGCATTTCAGTGTGACGTAGTTTGTTAGATTCTCTGATATTAGGTAGATTCTTTGTTCACTTGTTACTGCTCCCCCGGAGGAATGTGATTGTCTTCCTCCGGGTCGCCCGAGTTTTCCTGAATATAATTGATGTGTGTAGGGCGACCATGGTTGTTGAAATTTTGGTTTCGGTTTGCATTGTTGTTGTACCTTGGGTTTTGGTTGAAGTTACTGTTGTTTTGGTTATAGTTCCTTTGGTTTTGATTTCTGTTATTGAAATTTGTGTTGGCAGTGTGATTGTTTGGTCTGCCGTTGTTGTATGCGTTGCGAGGATTCGTTTGATAGTTGTTCTGATTGTTTCTGGGGTTGTAGTTAGCTTGTTGGCTGTTGTTTCTGTAGTTGTTGTTGTTTCTAACACTGTTGTTGCTTTGGTATCTGTTGTTGTCTTGCTGATTAAAATTTCTGTAGTTTGCTCTATTTTGGTTGTTATTTCGATTGTTGCTGTTCCTGTTGATAAACATCACTCTTGCCCGTGTTTGTTTGTTGTCCTTTTCTAGTTCTAGGGCTAATTCGACTGCTTTATTAAAATTTGTTGGCATAGCTGCGAAAATGGTTTGTTTGTATACGTCGTTTAGTCCATTTTTAAATACGGTGAGACTGTATTGCTCGTTGAGTTTTGTAATTATATTTCGTTCTATAGTGGTTAGTTCGGAGCCGGCTTGAGCTGTTTGTAATTTGTTTAGCTCCGCTATTAGGTTAAGGATCTTGTTCTTGTACGCATTTATGTCTAGACTTCCTTGGACGAGGTATGATAGTTGGTTCTGGAGCTGGGGTATTGTGTTCGTACTCTTGTATCGTTCGTTCAGAAGTATAGTCAGTTCTTCAAACGTTTTTGGTATGTTATGGCCGATTGCCGTTCTAGTTGTGAGGCTCAGTTTTGCGTAGAATACGAATTCTAGCAGTTCTGTTTTGCCAGTAGCGTCCAATTTTTTGTATATTAGTTCTGTTATCTTCGTGAAAGTATCCAGGTCTCTATAGTTGCCTGTAAAGTTTGGTATGGCTTTCATCGCCGTTTCTATATTGAAGGAAGACATGTTGGTATTTTTGGGTATTTCTTCTGTATCGGTATCGCTCTGTTTCTGTTTTAAAATTTCAATGATATTGTAGTAAGTTTTGTTAAACGTTATTTTTATACCTGTTGTATAGTCGTTTTCTTTCAGTTCTGTCAACTGCTTTTCGAACTGTGTTTTTAATTCGGCAACGGTTTGCCGTTTTCGTTCTAGCGTTTCTTGAGTGTACCGACGGTTTGGTGTCTTTCTTAAATTTGTTTGAATTTTTGTTAGATTGTCGAGGATGTCCTCCATACTAATCGCGTATGTTTAGCATGTCGAACATGCGGTAGGATTCTTCCTCACATGTCGTGTTATTTCTTCTGTGTTTGATGTTAAAAGTGCTTAAATGTTATTATTACGTATTCTTGTTTATATATTTTTCCTTTAATTTCTATTTGTGTATTATAAAATTATGAGAAGAATACATTTACAATTCTTATCCTATTCTATTAGTTAAAATGTTGTTAAATATTTAGGAGCAAATATTTGGATCTGGCGATGGGGTCTCATCAGGTACGCAACTTTGGTGGTTAGCTGTTTGCGTAGCGCTTTGCTGTCTGTCATTAAGGTGGTGACATTGTCATCGGTGCTTGGGTTGTCATCATTGCGAGGTCGTCAGTTCGTGGTCTGCAGGATCGCCATGTGGTGTACAGGTGAAAAGTGTATTGGATACGGTGAGGAATTTCTATCTATCAGTCAATGATAGGTCAGGCGTTAGTCAGTTCGGGGTGACCTATATGAAGCGGCGGGTCGCGCCAATTATGCTATGGCTAAAGAGCCTACGTGTTGAGCAAAAATCAAAGGAGAAACGCAAGGTTTGTCTCTTGTCAAGAAGCTAATTGTATTTTTCAAATTTTACGTCTTATATACTAAATTTACAAACTGTTATACTACTGAGCATTTCCAATGCTCCGCCCGAATTTCCAATGTCGCGGAAGTGTGACCAATCAGCGTCACGGGACCTTTTCGGTCGATGCAGCACTTTTCCTCAAGTGCCATTGCCCTGCGGTAGGTGACATCACACAGAGTGCCGATCAGTGCAAGTTCCATATGTGGGACACTGCACTGCGGTCAGTGGTGTCGGATGGCACGCCGCTGGCTTAGCCACTTGAGTGTCGCTTGTGTCGTGCGCGCGGTGCTATTTGACACTTTGGCACATATGCGCTCGAGTGTAGCAAAAGTTATTAATGTTGGCATAAGTGGCTACGTGGTACCACTACAACACATCGACTATACAGTCCTTCTCCCTAGCTTTGTGCGTAAGTTCACTATAGGGATCCCCAGCAGGAGCGACTGGACGGAAAGCCGTCGCTCCATGCCAAACGCTTTCGAAATCTTCACAGACGGCTCTAAACTCGAAAATAGGGTCGGCAGTAGGGTTTTCTGCAATCAACTAGGGGCTAGTATCTCTGCTCGTCTCCCTGACCACTGCAGTATCTTCCAAGTGGAGACCATGGCAATACTGCTGGCATTGGAACGGTTACGAACGCAGCCCCCCATTCCCTCGGCTATCTGCATTTTCTCAGATAGTCAAGCAGTAATTAAATCCTTGATAGGTATATATACCTCCTCCAAGCTGGTTGCAGAGTGCCGGGCCACTCGGAATGATATATCGGAGCATGCCAGGGTTCACCTGAATTGGGTCCCGGGGCATAGTGGCATCACTGGCAACAGCGTGGCAGACGAGTTGGCCAGAAAAGGCACTCTGCTTCCAGTTCCTACTACGCAGTGTAGCATCCCCCTTGCCACCGTCAAATTGACAGTCAGGCAGGCTTACCTCTGCCTGACTAATTAACTCTGGGCGGAGGAGAACCTCTGCAGGATCTCCAGAGAAACTTGGCCGGCGCTTAACCAAGGCAGGACACGTGAATTACTTCGTTTAAAGCGGAATTCCATTTACTCCACAGTTTCTGTGCGACGATGCGAGAGGAGAGCGTCGCGCATCTGATGTGGCATTGCCCAGCACTAGCGAGGCGAAGACTCCGGCTGCTGGGAGCCCCGTTCTTCAGCAACTTGGCCGACCTGACAGGACCCAGCATCGGCCGCATCGCCCGATTCACCGCGGAATCGGGATGGCTCCTGCCCAACACCCGGGGGGGGGGGGGTGTAAGCCTGAAGGGCAACTACGTCCTTCCCGTGGTACCACAACGGACCGCAATATGGCCTATGTGAGCTCATTAAGGGTTGGAGATAGAGGATATGTTCGAAAGAAATGTTCAGAAAGAAAAATTAGTGGGGTCAGTCATAGAGTTTAACCCGAATTTTTAATTTAAATTACTTTCGAAATGAGTGAATTTTTTTAAATGTTACCTATTCAAAATCCCGGTCCCCTATTCACACTTCTTACCACATTGGTGGCTGTCACTTAGTTAATCCTACTGAAATTGCTGATCTAGGTGTCGTGTTTGATAATAGGTTCTCTTACCAAAGCCATTTAAACAGCACGATTGCAAAGGCATACTCTATGCTGGCCTTTGTTCGCCGTTTCAGTTCGGATTTTACGGATCCGTATACTCTAAAGTTGCTCTATACCTCCTTGGTACAGTCTAAGCTAGAGCACGCGGCCTTCATTTGGAGACCCTACTATCCGTGTCACATCAATCGACTTGAACGAATCCAAAAAAGGTTTCTTCGTTATGCCCTACGTTCTTTGCATTTTTCTTACCCCATTCCATTTAGATGTCTGCTTATTAATCTAAAGTCATTGGAGGGTAGGATGAGTATTCTTCTCTCTTGTCTTTAACCTAATACGGGGTGTGTTAGATTGTCCTTACTTACTCGGACGTATCCATTTTTTTATTCCTCAAAGATCGTTAAGAAATCATGCCACTTTCTCTTTGGAGAGGGTAAGAACAATTTACGGTTCTTTTGCCCCAATTTTTAGAGCTTTAAAGGAATTCAATTTGCTCTCAAAATCTTTTGTTTTACATTTTTCCTACTCCGAAACCCATTTCAAGTTTTTTTTTTTTTTTAACTCGAACAAACGCTCAGGGGATGACCCCTATTAACGCGAGGCATTGCGTTGGTTCAGGAAGGATATAAAGGTTAGGAGATAGGGTTAAGAGTGAAGTGGTTATGGACTCTTGCCTTGAACCCATCGAGATCATAAGTGCTGGGGAAGATATTCGCAGGGAGACCATTCCACAACCGCGCTGTGCGGGCCAGAAACGAACTTTCTCTGTAATGCGTAGTGCGCTGAAACATCGTTTCAACGTGGAATGCATGAGCGCCAGTGTTCAAACGGGTTGCCCGGGGGAATACCCTGAGTGATGGCATCAAGCTGCTCATCTCCACTGAGCAATTACCGAAAAAGTATCGGTAAAATAACACCACACATGCCACGTTTCGACGATGCTCCAGGGAGTCAATAGAGCGGATGCCCTACTGTCCCATATAAATTTAATCGCACGGTTATGCACCCGATCGAGGTACTCCAAATGGGTTTTTGAAGCCCCCGCCCAGAGGTGCGAGTTAAACTCCATTTTAGGTCGGATATAGGTAGTGTAAATAATGCGGAGATCAGACGGAGTGAAATATTTTTTGCACCGCTTTAGGAAGCCGAGGCACTTGGCTGCTTCTTTCGACACGCCAAAAATATGATCGTTCCAACGAAGATCGTTCTTAATGGACATACCCAGAACATCAAGAGTTGCCGATTCCGCAATACTCACACCATCCATAACCAGGGATGTGTTGGGATGTGGGGAGACTCGTTTGTGGGATAACAGGCAACATTGGGTCTTGCGGGGATTAAAATCGACCCTATTCGCTTGACCCCACTTGGAGATTGTTTGTAGGTCGCTATTAAGTGTGTCATTCATACGGCGCCGTTCTCTCTCAATCTCCACAGAGCTGGGATGCTTTGTGAAAGAGTATGAATGACAAATGGTGCTGTCATCCGCAAACGAGTAGATGGTATTATTCGTCGACAACAGCAGGTCGTTGATGAAGATCAGGAAAAGGGTTGGAGAAAGGACCGAACCCTGCGGCACTCCCGCGCTAAGGGAATGCTTTTCCGAGGCTATGCCGTCTATTACAACACGAATAGAGCGATCATAGAGGAAGCTCGTTATCCACCGAGAGAAGATACTACCGACACCATAGGCAATCAATTTTGACACGAGTGCTTTATGCCACACCCGGTCAAAGGCCTTGGAAATATCCAATCCAACAGCCTTGCTTTGGTTCCATTTCTCGGTGAGGACCGCCATAAGGTCTCTCGTCGATCGCTGTCTTCGAAAGCCGTATTGGCGGTCACTTAGCAGTCTATTGTGCTCCAGATATTTCACAAGGTTGAAGTTGACAATGCTTTCCATTACTTTGGAAAACACCGAACAGATTGCTATTGGTCGGTAGTTCGCAGGATCAGTAGTCTTGCCTTTTTTAGGAACTGGTTGATCATTTGCTACCTTCCCGCATGTCGGAAATACACCTGTGGTGTATGACATGCTGAAAAGTTTACGTAATGGACAAGCCAGCGAAGTAGCGCATTTATTCAAAACAACGGCTGGAATGCCGTCCCGCCCTGAAGCCTTATTTACATCGAGATTTGCAAGCACTCTTTTAACTACCCGTGTCCGAAAATGAATTTCTGGCATAGAGCTAGATACGTTTTCGACTACGGGTAGTGGTTGATCGCTGGGGGGCAGGGAGGAATTCTCTGCAAAAATTTTAGCCAACAAATTAGCTTTATCAACCGAGTGAGTGATGATTTGATCATTGTTAAGAAGAGTTGGAATTGAAGACGATGTTTGGTTCTTCATCTTCTTAACGAATGACCAGAAGTTCTTACTACCACGCTGGCATTGAAGAACTTTTTTCATTTGGCGCTGTTCGTGCAGAAACTTTCGGCGCCTTAGGATGGCATTGCATCGATTTCTAGCCTGTTTACGCAGCTGTTCAGTGGTGGCATTTTTATTTGCCTACCATGCTCTGAAAGCTTCCTCTTTAGACCTGACAGCAATTCTGCATGTCTCATTAAACCAGATATTGTCCTTAGGTTTAATGCAAATTTGCTTATTGGGGATGAAGGACCGCATTCCCAATAACATAATTTCTTCAACCATTTTGGCTGCGGCATTTATGTTTCTATCAAGAAAACACAATTTCCAATTGAAGTGGGCGAAAAAATCGTTGAGTCCACTCCAGTTAGCTTTATCATACATCCACACTAGGCGCTTCGGGGCTAAGAGCGAAGCATTGCGGATAGAAGAGTATGAGAAAGACGCCAAAATGGTACAATGGTCCGAGTTTCCAAGAGGTGCGTGCATTTCAACATCATATTTTTCATGGTGAAGTGAGAAAAAGGTCTAGAGTATTGAGAGCTTACCCCGCAACGCAGGGGATATGCGTTGGTTCATGCACTATTTGAGTCAAGTTATTAGACTCGGCAAAGAGCTCGACAAATAAACCTTCAGGAGTTGTGTGGCTGGAATGGCGTAGCCAATTGGAATTATGAATATTGAAATCACCAGCAACTACAATTTCACTATTCGATACGATTCCAGAATCTGAGAAATAGAATCAGAGAGAAGATCAAACTTGTTATAGGTAAAATCTCTCCCTGAATTCGGGCTTCTGTAAAGAAAGCAGAAGTGCAGAATGTGCGACTGGATATTGAATTTAACCCACATGGAGCTAAATTCGGCATCCGTCGTGTATAGTTGTTGCTGGAACTGGTACGCAACATTACTGCACACATAAATGGCAAGACCCCTGTGCGGAGAGAATAATGGCAGTAGGTGGTAACCAGGGATGTGAAAATCCAGTGGATCTGCATCCCCACACAGCTGGGTTTCACCTAGTGCCATTACATGGGGTTTATGGAGGTTAACAAACGCGTATACAGCAAAAAAGTTCGCCCTGAGCCCGCGCACGTTGCAGAAGGCTATGCGAAATTTGTCCAGCACCATGGCCTGGGTGGGTTAAAGGACAAGGAAAGTAGCCGGGAATGAGGTCTGCCGCACCAAGAAATTGATTATGCTCTGTGGTAAGTGTTATGCCTTTACCACAGAACAGTCAATATCTCAGTGTCGAACAAGACCGCATGTAGCGTCACTGAATACGGACGGAGGAGGGAGACACGGAAAGAGAACCACAAACAACACCACGCGAGCAGAGTTTAATGCGGCGGACAGCGGGTTAACGGCATTTTATGATGCGATGATTGATTTCGTTGCGTTTTTAATTATTATTTGTTTGTTGGCACACGCGGGGCAGCTGACTTTGCAATTTAGCGTCTTTAGACATTATCCTTTGAGTCTGTCTTAGATTGCAAAATATGAAAAGAGAGTTTAAAATTTAGTATATATCTAAACTTTATGTAGAAACTAGCTGACCCGGCGAACTTCGTCCCGCACGACATGTTTTGTTTTCTTATAATGAAATACGCGAGATGGCGAATCTATGGCGATGCAAATTGACGAAGAAACCCAACTAAAGGAAGAGCAGGGAGCTACGAGCAATCGAGGCCCTCAAATAAGCAATGTTGCTGCTAAGTTTCAGTAAAGAAATGGATTGCGCTTGAACCAGATTTAAATTATATTGGCAGGGCCACGCCCCCTTATTCAATACACGTACCATCTCCTCTGTCGAAAGATATGAATAAATGGTAGGTTCGTACTTAATTTCATTGCTGTGCGACCTATAGTCGGAATATTTGGGTCACAAAAAATATGCCACGCCCCTTGTCCAACGCCCACCAAATCTTACCAGTAGAATGACTCATCTATGGGCCGACGCAGTACTAAATTTCAGTGTTGTACGACTTACAATTTCGAAGATATTCTCTATTAAAAATTTCGCTTGTATAGGCAGTGCCACGCCCCCTTGTTCAATACCCTCATCATTTCCTCTGTCGAAAGGGAAAATGGTAGGTTCGTACTTATTTTCATTGCTGTGCGACTTAAAGTTCAGCAAAATATTTTGTTCACAAGAAATGTGCCACGCCCCTTGTCCAACGCCCATCAAATCCTACCAGTAGAATGACTCATCTATCGGACGACGGGGTAGTAAATTTCAGTGTTGTACGACTTACAATTTCGAAGATATTCCATTATTAAGATTTGGCTTGTATGGGTGGTGCCACGCCCCCTCGTTAAATACTCGCCCCATTCTCTCTGTCGAAGGACATGACTAAATAGTAAGTTCGTAGTGAATTTAATTGATGTGTTACTTACGGTTCTCAAGTTATTATCTGAAAATGTTCACAATTCACGGTCAAATATGGCAAGGATATTCCGACTTTTCCAATAGATTTTCCGAAATTTTCTTTCCGCACGAACCTGAACTGACTTTATACGAATCCAACAAAAAAACCCCCATGAAAATCGGCCTCTTTCGTTTGAGCGTGAATCGCTTACACACATACAGCCACTTTCTTTTATATACATAGATATGCGAGATTTTACTCTTGTTAGTTAGACAATCAGTCAGGACAAGCAATTATGTGTATAGAGATGACGGAAACCGTGGCCAAAACTTTCAAATAAAAGATTTACATACTAGTACTGAACCAGAGAGATGCTTTTTATCAACCGGATTGCTAGGTAGTTTGACAATTAAATTCATTTTTATGTTATTAATTTTATGTAATTTGTCATGAACAGTTTGTTCCCAGTTATTAAGTAAGAACACAGAATCAGGGACTTAACTATTATAAGTTTTTTAAGAAAATAATTGCAACGTAACTATTACCACAGAACAAACAATATACAGAATGCGCATCTGGTGTAAAGAAAATTTTCTTTGCGGGTTCCAGCGGTAGGGCCCGTTCGTGGATGCGGGGGGAAGCAGTAAAGGGGACGAGGCACAGTAGTAAATACTTCGGCTATACGAAGTTTTGTCGCTGGCTTCAGCAACCTTCAATTTTCGAAGATCACCTTTATTCTCTGTTGGGGTGTTCGACAAGGAACATCAATTGCGAGCTGTGCTGTGCTGATTGGCACGAGACGGTGCGCCGCGGCTTACCGTTTGCAAATTCGAATATGCAAGGGTGTGTGTCCGTGTGAAAATAAACGTGCGTGTTGCTTGTGTAAGTTGACGGACGGCACCAATGTTTTCGGATGTTGACATTAACACTTCAGTTAATGTCAACAACCGCACAACATTGATGAGAAGCGCACTTTTTCGGCTGTTGGCATTGGCACTGCAGTTAATGTCAACAACCATACAAAGTTGATGAGGAACGCGCTTTTTTCGGCTGTTGGCATTGGCACTTCAGCTAATGTCCTTACAATGTTGACACACAACGCTGGCAATGCGTCTGCGACTTATTTCGCAACGCATTGCGGCGTCCGGTCGCTTGGGCAAAAACGCTGACAGGGCTGCGAGTATCAATTTCGCAATATCGATTTCGCAGCGCTTTGCAGCGTTGGGCTTAGGTTAGCTAGTAAGATGATTTTAGCTGTAAAGTTAGTCTTAAGTTGAACTTTTTAAAATAAAGACGTGCTCCGATCGACTCGGAACATAACTTGTATGCGCTGAGGAGATTAAAAACAATACGAGCAACTGCACAAGATGAAAAGCAAATTGAATTTCCATGGCTTTCGGTTCTGCTGAATAATGAACAATGTGAATTCGCAAAGTCGTACAGTAGAGTGTGCGTTCTTATTGATACAAAAACAAAACCATGAATTTCTGCTGTGCAATGTTGGCATTCATGTAGGCTACGTTGCCTTCTGGCCTAATAAAATTCATACCGATACATTTTTCAAATTAAATTAACAAAACAAAAACAAAACATGAATTTAATTATTGGTATTTATTATTATTATTAATTATTGTTATTTACTGTTATTATTCTTATTTCTTCATTATTTATTCTTTTTATTTTCTTAAAGTTTATATCATTTAGTATTTTTATGTGTTCTTTAGTATTTTTATTTTATTCTTATTTTTCGTTTTCGTTTTATTTTTCCAAGCAAAATTATTAAAAAGTAATCTAATATAAATTGCTTATGTTCCCTACAAGTAGACGGTTCTGAAAACCACATTTTGTATTCATCTACTTCTGTTACATTTGCAACACACAAATTGTACAAAAGCTTTTTTATATTGGAGGAATGAGGGGTTTCCTTAAAAAACGTATGAAATGTGTTGTAAAAGAGCTTTTGCTTTTAAACTACTATTAAAATAGTTGAAATTTTTGAAAAATATAAACATTTCGTTTCCTTGTAAATTACAAGGCTTCAACAAATTACATTCATGATAAAAACTTGATGGTCGTTAACAAAATTTTTCAATTTAAAAAAATTGTTTGGGGATTCAACCACGTCGGAATTCGTTTAAATTTTTCAATTTAAACAAATTTCATTTGGATTCATTTCAAAACACGCAACCATACAGCGCAACGATTAGATTGATAACGAGCTGTTCTCAGCAAATTTGTTGAAGCGAAAGCGATCGTCAACGAAAATAAGTATACACAGAAAAAATGAGCGCGAACGAGGGAAATTGCGTTTTTTCTTTTGTTGGCTTTTTGGTGGTTATTGGATACGGATTGGTTGATTATTTCATTGCATGTGAAGTCAGCATAAAAACTGTAGGTCCGTTCTACCCGCGTACAAATTCACACGCACAACACGGGTGGTTGCGGGAAGCTAGGCCTTAGTCTCGCGTAAGTGGGCTGTCGTGCCAGTTATTTACTACAAAATTATTATGTGAAGTCAGCGCATACAATTATGCGAATATTTTCGAATAGCCGAAGTGCGTATGGGACCTGCTGCGCTGGTAAAAAGGCGCAGTCGCAAAATCACAGCTCGCAGTTGATGTGCGACTGACCACATCAACATAAAGCAAATTATGAAAGCTGACTTCGAATTAAGAAGTGTGCCGAAGTCATCGCGAATATCTTCGAATAGCCGAAGTCTCTCGGTTCCATATACATTTTCCGAATCTTTGCTGCTCCCGCCCGCGTCTGAAATGAAATCGCAAAATTATTTCAGATGCGCCTTCTTTATACTGTTTATTCTGTGCTATTACTATGCAACATAAATTTTTTTTGTTGATTTTAATTATTATTTGCAACAATTAATTTTTACGTTGCGTAATAACTGTTATGAAAAAAAAATTGTTTTTCGTCCTCGATAATTATTATTTTGCGAGATTTGCGACTAGAGCGGAAACTAGACTAGACCTCCTCGTGGTGGCCACCGGTAACAGCCACTTCGGGTAGGGTCTTGTCTCTGCCCGTTAGTGGCTGGCTTACTAGTTAATTCGCCTTTAATCTCCCACATCCCACTATTTCTTTATTTTACCCTTTTTCCTCTTCCTCCCCCTAATCCAAAGTGTCACGCGACCCGTGCCTATTGGATGATTTGCAGCCAGGGGGTAATACCGGCTGTATCTGAACGGAGCCTCTCTGATACCTGCCCGCCTCAGAGAGTAACAATGGGCTTACCGTGCTACCGGGGGCTATGGCACGGCGGACCTCCCTTTCCCCCACACTAGTGGGATTTATACATGGAGAGAAAATTGAAAAATATCAATTCGATGGCGGGAACTTATACCGCATCACAACTGGCGAATCAGGTGGAGCGTATCCAAGATACTGATTCCCAGGTATCTACTCCTCGGAGTAAGAAGACGGCTAGACGTACGGTATCTGGAAAATTTGGCGCCAAAGTTGGTAAATTTGGGCCAAAGCCAGAACGGACAGTGACAAAGGACCAACGGAAGGAAAGTCGGGTGGTAGTGGGGTCTGCGGGCGCTTCGGCTCCCAAGGACGCGATACCACAACCCTCGACCAGAACTGGTCTGAAATCTGGACAGACTCTCAAGCTGGGTAAGCTCGTAGAGGCCAGAAGAGAAACAGGGTTGAGTGGCGCAGGTGCAAGGTGGTATCTGCGCTATCTCAATGATGGCTTAACGCCGGAGCAGGCCAAACAAAAGGTCTTGGACCGCGCGAAGCCCACTTTGCCTGATGCGGAGAAGCGGGGCGCAACCGAGATCAGTCCTCAGGAGGGCAATATAGCCATAAAGTCCAAAACTGAGGACCGGAAACGGTCGGTTCCGAAGCAGAAGACGGGTTTCAGGAGGCCAGGTTGCTCGTATGCCAGTGCTGCAAAGGGCGTTAGACTGGCGATACTCTCGACATCTTTCCCTGTTGGCATACTCTCTAGAGAGGAAAAGGGACAGATCGAAGACGCGCTCGTAGCGGAGATGTGCAAGGGCTGGAGGTCTAAACTTCAGTTCGACGGCAGCCACTTTCGACCAGGCCTCATAACGGTGGACTGTGCGAGCGCAGACACCGCAGAATGGCTGAAAGGCCTAGTCCCCATTCTATCTGGCTAAAGGGGGTGGCGTTGACTACGTGCGACGGGGACCGTATACCCGGCGTGCACATGTTAACCGTCTACCTCCCGAAGGCGGCAGGGAAGGACAGCAAGTAGCTCATTGATCTCCTCATTGCACAAAATGAGGGGCTGCAGACGAATTTGTGGAGGATCTTCCGTTCGAGGGACGAGAAGATGGGAAAGGTCCTGACGATTGGGGTTGATGACCAATCGCTGGAGGCCATTAAGAAGAGTAACGGCGTCCTGAGGTACAGGTTTGGAACTGTACCGGTTCATGTTCATAAGCGCCGCGAACAACCTAAGGCGGACGATATGCCGGCAGCCAAGACTCCAGCGGAGGCTAGCACGGCTATTCCGGAGGAGGTGGTACCCTATTTGAAAAGGAGGAAATCACTCTGTTACCTCACGAAGTTGAGGGGATTGACGCGACTGACCTCTCAATGCTGAGCATGGCCGCGGACGATGAAGACTCTGATAGAGTCACCCTGTCGGACCTCGATAAGGAGGGGGTCTGACAGAGGAAGAAGGCGGTGCCGACAAATAAGGCAGCCATGATCAGCACTGCAGTTGCGCAGATAAATCTGCATCACGCGAAGGCGGCGTCTGCCGTCATCGCGAGAGCAATCCTCAGGTCTAAACTGAGTGTGGTGCTGGTCCAGGAACCCCGGGTTTGCAGGGGCCAAATCAAGGGTTTGGCGGAAAAGAACATTCAGGTAATTTGGGATATTAGGAGCAATAACCCGAGGGCCTGTATGTTACTAACCAGTGGCTTGAATTTTACTGGTCGCGGTACAAATCCCGGTCAACATAAACGGGACCGCGCAGGACATCGTGCTGGCCACAGGCTACTTCCCAGAAGAAGACGCTCTTGCTCCGCCAGAGTTAGTCTCTAAACTGGTGAGGTACTGTGAGCAGAAGAAGCTGCCTCTAGTCCTCGGATGTGATGCCAACACACACAGCGAAGCCTGGGGAAGCAGCGACACAAACCGGAGGGGTGAGTACCTTCTTGAGTTCATTGTCAGTAGTAAACTAGAGATCTTTAACGTGGGAAATATACCAACGTTTGTAACCAGTGCGAGAGAGGAGGTCCTAGATATTATCATAGGAAACACTCTAAGCTCCGGACTGGTTAGAAACTGGAGGGTATCCAGTGAACCCTCAATGTCGGACCATAGAATCATAAGGGTCAACATTGCGGGGCCCGCTTCGGTCAAGAGAATTTTAAGAAACCAAAGGAAGACAGACTGGGAAAAGTTTCATGAGACACTGAGTGCAAACTCCACCAATCTGGGGGGAGGGGACAAAATCAGGAACTCATTGGAGCTGGATACAGCAGTAGCGTGCTTCAATAAGACGATTATTTACGCATACGAAACTAGCTGTCCTGTTACTAGGGTAGAATCTTCTAAGGATGTGCCCTGGTGGAATAAGGACCTAAGTATACTGCGAAGTAAGGTTCGCAGGCTTTTCAACTGGGCTAAACGTACCGGGAGTTGGTCCGAGTATAAAAATACGCTGACCCAATACAATAAGGAGATCAGGAATTTTAGAAATTTCTGTGAGAATATGGAACAAACCTCAGAGGCATCTAAACTCTATAAGGTTATGGCAAAAGGCAACAGTCTGTACTCTACTAGCCTCAGGAAGAGCAACGGGGACTTTACCGAGAGTTAGAAGGAGAGAGCAAATCTACTCCTGGATACTCACTTCCCGGGGTCTGTTGCTTGGAGGGAAACGGGGCAGGCTGAGGTACTCTGCAGAATCTCTAGAAGAGATTGGTTAGTGGCAATGGAAATCTGCACGGAGGAGAGATTGCGGTGGGCGGTGTATACCTTCAAACCACTTAAATCTCCTGGACCTGATGGCATTTTTCCGGCCCTACTACAGAAAGGGATGGACGTCATTAAACGTGATCTCCTGAGAATAGCTAGAGCCAGTCTAGCGCTGGGATATATACCAGAAGCCTGGAGGAGGGCAAAGGTAGTCTTTTTACCGAAGGTCGGGAAAAAGGACCCGCTTCACCCGAAGTCCTTCAGACCGATTTTCCTCACTTCATTTGTACTGAAGACTTTAGAGAAAGTCGTAGATAGCTACGTAAGGACGACAGTCCTAATAGACAAACCCTTACACACCTGTCAGCATGCTTACAGAGCAGGGCGCTCCACTGAAACTGCACTGTACCAGCTGACAGGTGAGATACAGGAGAGTCTAACCGAGAAGGAGATGGCACTTTGTGCCTTCCTGGATATCGAGGGGGCTTTTGACAATACCTCTCATATAACCATAGACAGCGCCTTATCCAGCACTGGGCTTACGGATACCCTGAAATTCTGGATAAACAGCATGCTCGCTACTAGGAAGGTGGAGATTCAGACTAGCACGGGCGAGATAGTAGGGGCCTCCACGACCCGGGGCTGTCCAGAAGGTGGTGTACTATCGGCACTGTTGTGGTGGATGGCCTCCTACAGGAGCTGTCTAACTCTGGACTAACGGTACAGGGTTATGCGGATGATATCGTAATCGTATGCAGGGGAAAATTTGAAGATACCCTGCGGGAAAGGATAATCTTAGGGTTAAGGTTAACCAAGACATAGTACGTGGAGGTGGGGCTGAATATAAATCCGGCTAAAACCACTATCGTACCCTTTACAAGAAAGTACAAACTTGACGCTCTTAGACCAATCCGCTTGGATGGAATAGAGATAGAGTTTCAGAAGGAGGTGAAATTTCTAGGTATTATACTAAATCAGAAACTCCACTGGAAGAGACACATTGATGAAACGATTAAAAAGGCCACCAGGGTCCTGATGACCTGTAGGTCCATAGCAAGTAAAAGCTGGGGCTGTACACCAGCCATACTGAGATGGATCTATACGACGATCGTGAGGCCTATGATAACGTATGGGTCAGCGGTCTGGGTTAGTAGAACCAGCCAGCTGACCACCATCAGGGCGCTCAGCAAGCTCCAAAAACTGGCATGTGTGTGCATAACAGGGGCTATGAGAACGTGTCCGACAGCATCCATGGAGGTTCTTCTTGAACTTACACCTCTTCACTTACATATACAAACCCAGGCGAAGATATTCTTTCCAAAGTTTTAGCCAACAAATTACAACCGAGTGAGTGATGATTTGATCATTGTTAAGAAGAGTTGGAATTGAAGACGATGTTTGGTTCTTCATCTTCTTAACGAATGACCAGAAGTTCTTACTACCACGCTGGCATTGAAGAACTTTTTTCCTTTGGCGCTGTTCGTGCAGAAACTTTTGGCGCCTTAGGATGGCATTGCATCGATTTCTAGCCTGTTTACGCAGTTGTTCAGTGGCGGCATTTTTATTTGCCTGCCATGCTCTGAAAGCTTCCTCTTTAGACCTGACAGCAATTCTGCATGTCTCATTAAACCACAGGTTGTCCTTAGGTTTAATGCAAATTTTCTTATTAGGTATGAAGGACCGCATTCCCAATAACATAATTTCTTCAATCATTTTGGCGGCGGCATTTATGTTTCTATCTAGAAAACACAACTTCCAATTGAAGTGGGCGAAAAATTCATTAAGTCCACTCCAGTTAGCTTTATCATACATCCACACTAGGCGCTTCGGGGCTAAGGGCGAAGCATTGCGGATAGAAGAGTATGAGAAAGACGCCAAAATGGTGCAATGGTCCGAGTTACCAAGAGGTGCGTGCATTTCAACATCATATTTTTCATGATGTGAACCGAGAAAAAGGTCTAGAGTATTGAGAGCTTGCCCCGCAACGCAGGGGATATGCGTTGGTTCATGCACTATTTGAGTCAAGTTATTGGACTCGGCAAAGAGCTCGACAAATAAGCCTTCAGGAGTTGTGTGGCTGGAATGGCGTAGCCAATTGGAATTATGAATATTGAAATCACCAGCAACTACAAGTTCACTATTCGGATACGATTCCAGAATCTGAGAAATAGAATCAGAGAGAAGATCAAACTTGTTATAGGTAAAATCTCTCCCTGAATTCGGGCTTCTGTACAGAAAGCAGAAGTGCAGAATGTGCGACTGGATATTGAATTTAACTAGTGTCCGACCGAAACCACTTTTTTGAGCCGAAACCGAATATTCGGTTTTTTTTTAATATTCGGCCGAAACCGAAACTTTCTAGTTGAAATAAAAATCACCATATCAAGCACTTTTTTCAACAAACGGATTTTACATTAAGTAAATAAAGAACAAACAAACAAACATAGCATAAATAAATAAATACTTATAAATAAAAACAATTTATTCATTTTTTAAAAACGTAAACAAGAAGAAATCACCCTTTCGTACCTTACTCGATAATATTCAAAATTAAATAATTTAATATTATATGCTAAAAAAAGAAGTTTATTTACATTGCTGGCATATAAATTACTCCTCCTTTTACTATATACTGCTACACAATAAAATGTTAAAAATATTCTAGAAAGTTTCGGTTTCGGCCAAAAAATGGCCGAATAGCCGAAACCGAAACCACTTATTTGGGCCGAAACCGAATATTCGGTCGGACACTAAATTTAACCAAAGAATATACAATATAAAGAATACGCATCTAAAAAATTTTGCAAACGTCTTTGTTGACGCGGGCGGTAAGAGATGAGCGGAGGCATAGGTTGCAGGAAATTTGCTGTCGCTCAACAGTTTGCGAGAACGTAAACACTGCGTTTCACAACAGCAAAAAGCAATGTTGTTGTTGCAACGGATCCGCTCGTATATATTGAAATGGTGGTTGTTGTGGCGTAGTGATCGCTCATTTTTTGCATGCGTCGAAGCGCAAGCGGAGAGCAAACAACGAACCAAAGCATCGTCATCGTCGTTTCAACGAAGATGATTCGGGATTCGCTAATTTTTTCGTTGGTGTCGTTTATTGTGTGTATGCTTTTTTGTGTTGCCGATTGGTTTTGCTGCACAAATTACTGTCATGTCACCATCAATCGAATCTTTGTGGTGTATGGCTTTTTTGTTGATTCGTGAAAACACTTGAAATCAAAAATAATTGGATACGTTTTTTAATTTTGTTTTTTTTTGAAAATCTAAATCTAACGGACAAACCAAGGGTTAAAAGATTGTATGCAAAAACTTTCAATAGGACGAAAGCACTACTAAAGCACTAAATTAAGAAATAAATAATAAGACAAGCATTTTGTCATAAGAACAATGTTATTACGGCATGCCTACGTTTAAAAATAGTATAAATATTCTACACCTGAATGGTTCCATGGCGAATGATGTGACCATAAATTTACAATATTAGATTTTCTTCTTTTAGTCCTTTTAAACAAGCATTATACGTGGGCCGTAAAAAAAGTTCCAAAGAACGGGACGGATAATTATTACGGGCTAATAAAAATGTCTTCCTTTCTTTCCAATTCCCTTTTTATTTAATTGTCTTTAATTACTTATTATTTATTTTTTAATTGCCTGAAGCGATCATATAGGTCGCCATGCCAACCATATTTTATTTTCTTTTCTATGACTTTGCGCACACTACAGTCGGCAGTGAGTTCAGGAGCAATATGAGACGCCGTGCAGGCTTATAGAAGAAGAACAAAGCCAGCCAGAAAATAGAAATAGTTTTACAATTTCAATTTTTCGCCAGCGCAACAACAACAACAACAGCACGTCGTCTTCCTCCTCTTCGCACAATTGTGCGAGAATGAACGAGCGAGCACATACGCAGCATTCGTGTTGCCATGATTTGCGCTCAGAGCATTATGCTCTCATTTCAAGTGTTTCGTCTCGTTGTCTACCCCCCGCATCATGAAGACGGGTGGCGATATCAGCACCCGCATTGAAATTTTTGCTTGTACGTGATGCACACTCCTTATGTTCCATACTTTTTGATTTAACCCACATGGGGCTAAATTCGGCATCCGTCGTGTATAGTTGTTGCTGGCACTGGTACGCAACATTACTGCACACATAAAGGGCAAGACCCCTGTGAGGAGAGAATAATGGCCCAGTGTCTGCCCACGCGAATTCTTCTTCACTCACTCAGAAATATCGTAATACTCGTAAATATCGACGTAAATATCGGGGCCCAGGGTTTCCTGAGTCGTAAGAATATTGATATTCTTACGAACCAGTATCCCGAGATTGCAATACCGAGAGACACAATTACTCCAAAGCTCTGTTTCACTAAGAGATTTAAAACAGAATGTAGGAATAAAATAAGCTGGGTAGGTATATCAGAGACATATCTGATAGATCAGTACATGATTTCCTGGTACACAGATGGCTCCCTAACGGAGGAAGGTACCAGAATCGGGGTGTATGGACCTGGGATAAGATACTCGGAACCTACAGGAAAGCAGACCACCATTTGCCAGGCGGAAATATACGCCATTGCGCTCACTTCAATCTGGTGAGGAAATACCGGAACATACCGGAATACTGTCAGACAGCCAAGCGGCAATCAAGGCATTATCCTTGGTATCCTCGAAACTGGTGTCGGAATGCCTTGAGAAGCTGAACGAACTTGGCCGTCACAATCAGGTGTGGGTCCTCTGGGTTCCGGGTCACGCCGGTATTGATGGGAACGAGCAGGCCGACAAACTTGCAAGAAGGGGGCGTCTACCCCCTTCGTCGGCCCAGAACCCTTCTGTGGCCTAGGCAAAGGAGTACTATCCATCCTTTCCAGGAAACACGAGATAACCATCCGGAATCAATACTGGGAAAATCAACCAGGCCTTGAACATTCCAAGATGGTTATTGGATCTTATAACAAGAAAAGGTTCAAGGAATGTATGAGTCTCTCAAAGAATAATCTAAGGATTATCACAGGTATATTGACAGGGCATTGTAGATTGAACTATCATCTAACCAAACTAGGTATCAGGGTGAACGAACTCTGTAGGTTCTGTTTGCCGGACAACGAAACTGCAATACACATACTAGGCATATGCCCTGCACTAATGCACAAACGGAAGAAGCACCTGGGTGACTATATTATACCAGGATCTGACTGGATTTCCAAAGGGTTAGGAAATATACTAAGATTCCTTTTGGATACTGGACTCACGGGCGAACTGTGAAGGTCAAGAAGGGGGCACAATAGATCTTTTAGGTCGCGGTGCACATTCCCCGGCAATAATAATAATAATATTACGCAACGTAAAAATATTTATTACATGATAATAGTTACAGGCCATGTAAAAAAATGTTTATTGGAAATAATTATTATAAAGCGATATTAATAAAAATATCTTAAATAAGGGCAATTTTTTTATTTCCAAAAATATTGATAATAATTATTTTAGGTCTCTGATTAGCACATATTACATATCGTATATTACATAAGTAAGGTGTGAAAAAGGCCTTTCGTTTGATATTAATTGAAATTAAATAAAATAATGCAAGTGTATAAATATTATATTAAATCTGTGGTCAAAAGCAAGTATAAACAGAATCAAATCGTCGGCCGAATTTTACGCAACGAAAAATTACGTCGCTACGTCAGTCGTCGTGAAAATACGCACGGTGAAACAGAATAGGTGCGAAATTCGCATCAGCTGTTTACAAAAATTATTCCTGCAATCACACTGCTTATTTCACACTCTCTTCTTCCTAACTTCCTCAATTAGCACCTCCGTCTTGTCCATTTTCTAAAACATACGAAAGGGAAAGACGAAATTGATTATTTTGCACAATTTTTTATTGAAATTTGAAGGACTTACAACTTTTAAACCTCAAAGTAGCACAAATTTTTTTTCCGAATTTTTGTTTGGTTATTATTATGGATCGGAATTATATGCAAGTGCATATTTTTTTGGAGCTTCCCATTTGAACGGGACCACGACAGAAACTATTTTTATTGAAAAATATTAAGAATGAGCTAACATATGCACTGCATATTTGCATATGTTTCCATATTTTGGAATTTTTTGCATAGTTTTTGCATATAAATCCGATACCTAGTTATTTTTTTTTTTCACCTCTGACAGCTGCACCGCTGATTTGTTCGCACGACGCTGCGATAAAATTAGAATTTGTTCTATCGTCGAACGACCGGTCGTCGGCTGTGTGTTTTAATTTTGACAGTGTACGTTGGTTGCGTAAAATTCGTCCGACGATTTGATTCTGTTTATACCATAAGTCCGTAAGTACTATTTTCAGCAGCACGCTATTAAGTGAGATGCTAGCGTTTATCGTTTTTGACCACCGATTTATTATCATCATTATCAGTCATCACTCACATCTAACGAAACCAAAGCATAATCCAAAATGAATAAGGTGGCAGCGCCAAAACTATAATTCGTATTGGCCTGGATTGGTGCTTGCTTTCTGTCACGTAGATTCTGTGTAGGACCTTTTCATCCAAAAGAATAAAAGTATGGCACCAACCATATTTTCACCAAAACCTCGTTATGAGCAAGATATAGGAATAAATGCCATACTATTAGGTCCTCCAGGCTCAGGGAAGGGAACTCAGGTAAGATAAAATTGACATTGTGCAGATGAGGAAATTTTCAGTTACGTAACGCATTGTGGACATTCATTGTGTAATTGGTAAAGTTCCACGTCGTTTAATTTTGCCATTGTGCGAAATTTGAAGCTCATTCCTGTTGCACCGATATAATGCGCTGCTCATTAGACCTTGTTACACATACAGTAGCTGACAAAAGTACTGGACATTTATGAAATAAGTTCTTTTTGTTGAAGTAAGTTCTAATAATATGCAAATCGAGTTGGCTGATTCCCTGCTTTACACTTTATGTATAATTATTTTAATAATTGAATAGGCTCCTTTGCTCAAAGACAAATATTGTGTTTGTCATCTGTCCACGGGAGACATGCTTCGTGCGGAAATTGGATCTGGCTCGAAATTGGGTGCTGATTTGAAAAAAGTGATGGACGAAGGGAAACTTGTTTCAGATGAACTAGTGGTTCATATGATTGATAGCAATTTGGATAAACCAGATTGTAAAAATGGATTCCTTCTCGACGGTTTTCCACGTACAGTAGTTCAAGCTCAAAAGGTTAATATTTGTTCGTTAACAAAATTTAGAATTTGAAAATTTTTATTAATTTTAATTCAGCTAGATGATTTGTTGACAAAGAGAAGAACTAGTCTTGATGCCGTTGTTGAATTCGCAATTGACGATAAGTTGTTGGTGCGTAGAATTACAGGGCGTCTGATTCATCAGTCAAGCGGTCGGTCATATCATGAAGAGTTTGCTCCACCGAAAATCCGAATGCGAGACGATGTAAGTAGTGCCAATATTAATGGATACTATAATATATTAACTAATGTGTAGGTGACTGGTGAACCTCTTATACGCAGAAGTGATGATAATGCCGAGGCTCTGAAAAAACGACTGGAAGCTTATCACAAACAAACTAAGCCCTTAGTAGACTACTACGCAATAAGGGGTATACATTTCAAAGTAGATGCTGCTAAAAATGCGAGTGATGTTTTTACGCACATTGATAAAATATTTCAATGCCAACGGCAGTTCAAAATGGAATTATGAAGATGCGCAAAAAACAAAAAATTGCAGTAGGTTAAGTCTAAACTGTACAAATATTTCTGATGTACATGATTTTTATATTTTTATATTAATTTGAATGGTTTAAGCAAATAGAACTTCGAGAGTTGAAAAATGCAAGAGTCGTCGATCTTTAAATTATATGTTTTAACTATCCAGTATAAAAACAGATTTATTTCAAAATCACGTTTCAGCTACTTAATGTTATTGAAAATTTTATATCAAACATTTTTTTTAACCATTAGCTTTAGTGCATTTATTGATTGAAATTTGAAAATAATTCGAGAAAGGGCGTGGTGTGTGACTCCTCACATCTGAACATTGCTCTCAATAATTTACATGCAATTACATATTACAAAACCTGTTGGAAGATGCTATATATGTTAGTAGACGAGAAATTCTTGGCATATTATGTTTAGATAATAAAGATGAATGATTATATGTATATCAATCTTGTGTAGAAAGTATTGATTAAATTCTTGAAATCTTGTCTTGATTTGTCATTGTCGTATTTTTATAAAAAAGGTCTAAACTCCTGAGCCTTTCCATTCAATTTCAGAAATATAAATTCAATTTCAGAAACCGCAAATTCAATTTCAGAAAATATAAACTTAATTTTGGAAAACCTAAATTCAATTTCAGAAACTACCTTTAATGTATAAAAATTGTTTTTGGAAAAATGCACTTTGCCAAATTTTTTAACTACGTACGGAACAAGGTGGGCCACAGAAGGTTTGCTGCTTTTGGAGCGTCGAAGGGTCTCATTGACATCTGCAGGAAACAGCCGTCTTGCGGAAGTGCTACGTCTGGGTTCCTATTCACCCATGCTTAATCCCATAGAAAATATATGTCGAAAATTAAGTCTTACGTTAAGTCGCATATGGCTGTGCCACACGTCCGATCACCTGCCATTATGCAGCAGCGGCTTCAGTACTTAGAAAAAACAGTACTATTACTGGAGGCGACTGCGCCAGAGCAATCCAGCACAGTTCGACTTTTCATGGAGACGCTCTTGCGCAAAATGACATTCTTGTAGGAACATAAACATTTCTTTTTCTGTACAAGCATTTAGATATTTCTTTTTTAAGGTACAGTTGAACCTCGATTATCCGGGCCTCCATTGACCGGGAACATCTATTAACCGGGATGCTGAGTGGTTGATTTTATACCTCTATTATCCGTGATTGATTTTTTTTACCTGTATTAACCGTGATTTATTATCCGTGAAGCACATGTACTTGTGTTTGTTTTTTTTCCGTATAACACATATAAATATACATATTTATTTTAAATAAATGCATTTTTTGAAATAGAATAAGATTTCTTGATGCAAATGTACGTTTATAGAAGCAGTTTCACATTTTCTTATAAAAAATAAATAAAAATAAAATTTATAAACCTCTTTTAACCGGTATTTTCGATTACCCGTGATGAGCCCGGTCCCGAGCAACCCGGATAATCGAGGTTCAACTGTATTATAATAAATGTTATTGTTTTAAATCAATGTAAATGCAACAAAAATTATTTCAACATTTAATCTGAAATTGAATTGACGTTTTCCGAAATTGCTTTTACGGTTTCTGAAATTGAATTTATAATTCTGAAATTTAATTAACGGTTTCTGAAATTGAATTTACGCTTTCTGAAATTGCTTTTACTATTTCTGAAATTAAATGTATGTTTCTGAAATTGAATTTACGCTCTCTGAAATTGCTTATACGGTTTCTCAAATAGTTTTACGCTTTCTGAAATTGCTTTTACGCTTTCTGAAATCGACCTTGAAAAGGTGTAGTATTGCATGTAACCACTAGGCCGTATAAATCCTACTTTACTGATCTCAAAAAAATCGTCTATTACATGCTCGTACTTTTATTGGCCACATTTTTCATTTGTATGAGTCAGTTGGTTCCCTACAAGGAGACTACCGGTCATATGACTAGGTCTATAGCCGGTATAAATAACCAACATATCGGTTATAACTCCAGTCAGATTTGTTCTAGCCCTGTGAAACATCTGACTGATCCTTTTGTGTACGTGTGATTTGATTTCGTGTACGTGTGAATTGATATCACCTTCTAAAGCATGCACTCCGAAATCTTGGCAAACGTACAGCTGTCTCGCTTACTCACATGGAGTCTCGCATGTAACAATTATCTACACCTAACCAAGAATCCAGTCAGATCTATCTGGAAGACATAACGGACATATTCGGTATATCTACCGTAAAAATCAGTTACGTCTAACCAAAAAGTATGGAACATAAAGAGTGTGCATCACGTACAAGCAAAAATGTGAATGCGGGTGCTGATATCGCCACCCGTCTTCAGGATGCGGGGGTAGACAACGAGACGAAACACTTGAAATGAGAGCATAATGCTCTGAGCGCAAATCATGGCAACACGAATGCTGCGTCTGTGCTCGCTCGTTCATTCTCGCACAATTGTCCGAAGAGGAGGAAGACGATGTGCTGTTGTTGTTGTTGTTGCGCTGGCGAAAAATTTAAATTGTAAAACTATTTCTATTTTCTGGCTGGCTTTTGTTCTTCTTCTATAAGCCTGCACGGCGTCTCATATTGCTCCTGAACTCACTGCCGACTGTAGTGTGCGCAAAATCATAGAAAAGAAAATAAAATATGGCTGGCATGGCGACCTATATGATCGCTACAGGCAATTAAAAAATAAATAATGTAGAATGTTTATACTATTTTTAAACGTACGCATGCCGTAATAACATTTTTCTTATGACAAAATACTTGTCTTATTCTTTATTTAGTGCTTTTGTAGTGCTTTCGCCATATTGAAGTCAATAGACCTATTAAATTATGTTTTTCCATACAATCTTTTAACCCTTGGTTTGTCCGTTAGATTTCGATTTAAAAAAAAAAACAAAATTAAAACACGAATCTAATTATTTTTGATTTCAAGCGTTTTCGCTAATTTTGAAGTCAATATGCCCGTAGTTTACCCATATTCTCAAAATTGTAATCAACGATGTGAAAATATAAACAAATAATTTTACTTCGAATTTGCCATGTAAAAATATTTGTTAACATTTTAAATTGGGATCAACCACCAAATTTTTAAATCAATCAAAGCATTGGCCAGCAAAAACCCATACACCACAAAGATTCGATTGATGGTGACATGACAGCAATTTGTGCAGCAAAACGAATCGGCAACACAAAAAAGCATACACACAATAAACGACACCAACGAAAACATAAGCGAATCCCGAATCATCTTCGTTGAAACGACGATGCTTTGGTTCGTTGTTCGTTCTCCGCTTGCGCTTTGACGCATGCAAAAAATTAGCGATCACTACGCCACACAACCACCATTTCAATATATACGAGCGGAGCCGTTACAACAACAACATGGCTTTTTGCTGTTGTCAAACGCAGTGTTTACGTTCTCGCAAACTGTTGGGCGACAGCAAATTTCCTGCAACCTATGCCTCCGCTCATCTCTTACCGCCCGCTTCGGTATGTCTACCGTAAAAATCTGTTACGTCTAACCAAAGAACCGGTCAGATCTATCTGGTAGACATAACGTACGATTTGGTATGTCTACCATAAAAATCAGTTACGTCTAACCAAAGAACCGGTCAGACCTAACCTAACTGGAAGCCAAAACGATACATTTGGTATGTGTACCATAACAATCAGTTACATCTAACCAAATCATCAGTTAGATGTAACTACCTGTTAGTCATCTATACTATTATATAAAGCGCTTTGTGACGTTGCTTTTTTGAGCCACAATCAGGCAAAAACCGCTGAACCGATTTAGATGAAATAAGCACCAAACATATTTTTAGCTGGGGGAATGGTACATAGGCTATATGAGAATGACCACGCCCCCTTCTTACGCTCACTATGGTGACAAAACTCATATATGGTATGCTTTTGTAAGGCAATATGGGTATCAAACGATTCAGCGTGTCATTGCGGCAAACATAGGCTATAATATAATTGGCCACGCCCACTTTCCGCGCCCACTAAACTAACAAAACGAAGCTACGGTACATGTCTGTAAATCAATATTAATATCAAATGATTCCGTGTTTCATTGATGTTAACATAGGATATATAAGATTGACCACGCCCATATGATATGCCTTTTCACCACGCCCACTATAAAAACAAATCAGCCATGGTATATTTGTCATAGCAATATGGGTATCAGACGATTCAGCGTGTCATTGCGGCAAACATAGGCTATAATATAATCGGCCACGCCCACTTTCCGCGCCCACTAAACTAGCAAAACGAAGCTACGGTACATGCCTGTAAATCAGTATTAATATCAAATGATTCCGTGTTTCATTGATGTTAGCATAGGATATATAAGATTGACCACGCCCATCTGATATGCCTTTTCACCACGCCCACTATAATAACAAATCAGCCATGGTATATTTGTCATAGCAATATGGGTATCAGACGATTAAGCGTGTCATTGCGGCAAACATAGGCTATAATATAATTGGGCACGCCCACTTTTCGCGCCCACTAAACTAACAAAACGAAGCTACGGTACATGTCAGTAAATCAGTATAAATATCAAATGGTTCCATGTTTCATTGATGTTAACATAGGATATATAAGATTGGCCATGCCCACCTAATACGCCTTCTCGCCACGCCAACTATAATAACAAATCAGCCATGATATATTTGTCACAGCAATATGGGTGTCAAACGATTTTGCGTGTCATTGCGGCAAACATAGGCTATAAAATAATCGGCCAAACCCACTTTCCGCGCCCACTTAACTAACAAAACAAAGCTACGGTGCATGTCTGAAAAATAATGTTGATGTAAAATGATTCTGTGTTTCATAGTGGTAAACATAGGCTATAGAAGGTTGACCACGCCCACCTTTTACGCCTTCCTGCAATGCCCATTATGATGACAGAAATTAACTGTGGCATATTTGTGCAAAACAATATGGATATGAAAACATTTTGTGAGTCATTGCAGCAAATATCTATATATTGCCACCGTTTAGATGTGCCGTTTCACTGGTAAAATTTAATGGGCGTTGTACAAGGGACTTTTTAAATGCCGGTGTAACTTTGGAACTACAACTGCGTTCACATTAATGACACTCGGTACAAACGTACCATTTAGTTGTGTTTTTTGATAAGGGGAATGGGGTGGGTTTTTAACAAGGGGACGTGGCACCGCCCATACAACTTAAATTTTCAATATGGAATATCTTCGGAATCAGAAATCGGGTAACATTAAAATTTGGTGCGGGGCCACCGTTTAGATGTGCCGTTTCACTGGTAAAGCTTTGTAAGCGTTGGACAAGGGGCGTGGCACTTTTTAAGCAACTCAAATGTTTTCAATAACTTTGAAACTACAAATCACACATCAAAGAGATTTGACACAAACTTACGATTTAGATGTGCCCTTCGACATTGGGAAGAGGGTGGGTATCGGACGAGGGGCATGGCACCGCCCATAGAACTCAAGTTTTTAATGTGAACTATCTTCGGAATTATAAGTCGGCCAGCATTGAAATTTGATACAGCATCATGGCTTAGACGTGTCGTTCAAGTGGTTAAATTGTATGGGCGTTGGGCAAGGGCGTGGCACTTTTTAAGCGACCCTATTGTTTTGACTAACTTTGGAACTGCAAATCACACATCAAAGATATTTGGTACAGACTTACGATTTAGACGTGCCCTTCCACAGGGAGAGTGGGGTGGGTATTGGATGAGGGGCATGGCACCGCCCATAGAACCCAATTTTTTAATGTGGAATAGCTTCGGAACAATAAGTTGGAAAACTGAAGTTTTGTGTACCATCGTCCCATAGATGTGTCATTCTAACTACTGGCGCGGCATATTTTTTTGTGACTGAAGTTTTCCGCGTAACTTAGGAACTGAAAGTCGCATATCAATGAAACCGGATCACACCCTTCGACTGGAGGAATTGATTGGGCATTACATAAAAGAGGCGTGGCATCGCCCATAGAGTGTAGTATGAAGAAACTTGATTTATTGGGCCCATTGACTTCAAGCTTGCGTGCAAAGCCGCAGGGTCCTACTAGTAATATATATTTACTTTAACACATTGTTGACCGGCAACTTTTCTGAAATTTACCTCATGTGCCCGGCTATTGTTTTGTTGTATTTGGACAATTCGTTTAATAAAAAATGTATTTAGTCACCGTAAGAAACTTAAACGATTACATCAAAACTACAACTAAAAGCAAATTTCTTCCGGGGCCGGTTGTTCTATGGTTCTTCTTCTTGAGGTGGAACTCCGGAAAACACCTATATAACATGGTAATGGTATAATAATTCAATGTTTTATTACTTTTAGTAAGATGAAGAATTTACCAATTAAAACACGTTCCTCCAAAACAAATTTCGACGGCGGACGCTTGCTTAGTGTGACTCTTAGCACAACAATGTTTTGTGCATGAAATCAGGTGACGCGCCACGTTTATATCGCCATCTCACTCTTTCATACAGAGAATTTGGAAGGTATTTATGCGATTATATTCTTTCATTCCCACTTTCTAGATAAAATCCCAAAGTGTGAAATGCGGATTTGTATGTGTTAGTTAGAATTGGGAAATTTTTATGCATGTGTTAGTTTTTAGACAAATTTTGAACTTTTTTCTGGAGTTTCGGTTAAGCATTCCTTGTAGGGTGGCTATCTTTTGGCATTGTAATTAGTTTGTATTAATTTACTTAAACGAAATATGTACGTGATCATGCAGCAATGTTTGAATATTTGAATTTGTATATACATATATAGACATCTAAATATATAATTGTTTGTCTTGACTGACTGACTGATTCATCATCGCACTGCCCAAACCCCGGGTCAACGACATGTTAAAACTTTATATTAAGAAACTGTAAAAAACGATTTTTCGGTCCAAATCCAGGGGAGCCTCCCCTTAAACGAAATATGTACGTGATCATGCAGCAATGTTTGAATATTTGAATTTGTATATACATATATAGACATCTAAATATATAATTGTTTGTCTTGACTGACTGACTGATTCATCATCGCACTGCCCAAACCCCGGGTCAACGACATGTTAAAACTTTATATTAAGAAACTGTAAAAAACACGAATTAAGGCCTTTTGAAAGTGAAAGTACTCTTAGTGAGAAATAATTCGACACGTGTTTTTCATTTTTGGAAAAACCAAAATCTAACGAGGTCAACAATGGGTTAAAAGTTTGCTTGGAGAAACAAAATTTGATGGGCCTTTTGACTTCAAACTTAGTGTAAGCACTTAACATGCGAAATAATTCAATTCGAAATCTGACGGGGTCAACGATGGGTTAAGAGTTTGTATGGGAAAACATGACAAAGCCCCAATTGACTTCAAATGAGAAATACTTAATTAGACAAGTATTTTTGCATAAAAATCTGACGGGATCAACAAAGGATTAAGTAGAGCTTGATTTATTTATTTATATGTATATACTGTTACGAATATTAGTTCTGTAGGCTCGTTCTTCTCTCTGGATTGTGCTTTGAAATAAAACACACTTAAATTCTTAAACGCAATCAAAAACCAACAATCACTTTATTTACCAGTTCACACTTTACTGTCTTTACACTAGTTACTTATTGGACTATTCCGTGTTCACCTTTGTTTGCAAAAACTAAACTGATCCTCTGCGTTGTACCCGGCTGCCTTTTACACTTGTCTGCCTATCGCGCCGAACGTTCTCGCACATTCCAATTGGACTAAAAATCTCCATTACCTTCGCGAGCAATCCTTGCCATATCGAAATTATAGCAAGCCGGCTGAACAAATTCGTCGCGAAGCGGGGAAAATGGAAACGCGGGGGTTCGGTTTTGGGGTCTTTATTCGTCGCTGTATGAATAACGAATGACAAGTAGTACAATAAACAAACGATACAAACGGCCGAAGCCGGGGAGCAGAAAATAGGGGAACATGAGTACAAAAGGAGAAGGAAGGATTGGGATTAGAGATGGGATCGACAGATCACTAGCGACAGCACCCATTTAGCCATCGCGGCCGCCATTGCATATTGCAATTTAATTATGCCGCGGGCCGGACGGGCGAGGAATGCGTGACGCAGCTTTTTGGGGTGTGGGGGTGCCGTCCATCGACGCTCGGGGAAGTGCTGCAAATAAGATAAGAGTTACTTGGAGATAAAAGTATTGAGGCTGACATCGTGGAAATATGAAATCGTGGCTAAGCTGCTGGGTTCGCTTAAGCTACAGCCCGGAGAATATGAGACTAGTTATATAAAATTGGCCGAGTTGCCAAGTTGCCGAGGGGAGTGAGATTTTCGAGCGAAAGTTATGAGAGGGCTCTAAGGCTGTTTATCCCTTTCGGGCCCGCTCCTAAACCAACTGTCAGAAATTTTGTTCCTGATTCGAGTGGTTATTAGATCTAAATTAAGGATTTTTGAGGATTTAAGACTTCTGGAGTTATCGGGTCACTAGATAATGGAAGTTGCTTATAAGCAACTTTGGGCCGTTGAGGAAGTATTTCATAGCATTGAAAAATGAAAGGCGGTTTATGAAAGCAAACTTTTGACTATTGATTCTTCAAGAATCTTTTTTGGCAGTATAATATTGTAACGATAAGACAGTCTGTCGCTGTGCAAAGCAACCCTGTCGCTACGCGCCGTGCTATAATTCAATCTGGCAACGACGGCCGCGATAGTAAGGGAAACTTTTAGGCCAACCTGGCAATGATGGAAACTTTTAGTCCAACCTGGCAATGATGGCAACTTTTAGTCCAACCTGGCAATGATGGAAACTTTTAGTCTAACCTGGCAATGATGGTCGCGATCACCATGGAAACCTTTAGTCCACTCCGGAATGTGCGGGAATGATCTGCGCGATGGCCGGACAGGTATAAAAGGCAGCCGGGTGCGGCGCAGCGAGGCAGTCTGATTTTGACTAGCGGAGTTGCCACGTGGAATAACTAAGCAAATATTTAAGTGTAAAGACAGTGAAGTGTAAATCTGTGAAATAAAGTGACTGTTGGTTTTTATTGACTGCGTTTGAGGAACTAAGTGTGTTTGTTTATTTCAAATTGCACAATCCAGTGAGTCAGCAATTTTGGTAGAAAGTTACCAATTGTGGCAACCGTGGTGGCGATATCAGCACCCGCATTCAAATTTTTGCTTTTACGTGATGCACACTCTTTATGTTCTATACTTGTTGCTACTACTTATTGGACTATTCCATGTTTCCTCTTTACTTGATCAAATAAGACAGACTCTCTTCGCTGTACCCGGCTGCCTTTTATACTTCTCTGTTTATCGCGCCGATTGTTCTCGCACATTCCAATTGGACTATCTCTCGATCGTTCTCGCTCATCCCAATAGCATCGTGAACCATCCTTGCCATATCGAAATTATAGCAAGCCGGCCGTACTCTGAAGTGCGTGCCTAAAAGTATGTCCGTAAAGGCATTCATTCATAGCACAGCGACAGGGTGCCTCATCGTTACAATATAAACATTCATACATTAGGATCTGTGTGAGAATAACACACCGGCGCCTCCAATATAGTGAGTAATATAGATGAATATATCAGATAACACAGGGCAACAAATTTCGACTTTTGATCGGCTTTTCTGGGTTGGACATCAGTTCTAGGGTCATTAGGTACCGCTGATTTCAAATCAGCAAACCGTTTTTAAAACTTAGTTTCCGTTTTCGCAAAAAATGGGCGTGTCACTTTTTCGGATTTTCCCTGACTCTTTTCACGTTTGGGATTGTAATTTCTAAACCAATAAACCGGTTGACATGATTTTCACTTTGTGTCACCCCACCCCACAGCTTCTTTTCCAATGTAATTTATATTTATAAGTGCGGTGCCTAATTACCCTAGAAGTGATGTCAAAACCAGAAAAGCCATTTTGCTGTTGACCAGTGTAATCGTAAATTTTAATAATTCGTTTGCATAGTTGGTCTGAAGTGATTTCTACCTTCCCGTCAAAACTCAGTTGCATCTTTTTTATTATGGAGTCTGAGCTTAAGGGTGAGTAGTATTTTTACATTGTCTTGTATTAGAAATTAAGCTATATTTAATATTTGTAACGTGCCCGATCTTGCCCGCGATTTTTTCCCCAAATTTTTAACTTCAAGGGTGAAAATATAAGATGTCTCCCATGTTCTACACGAAACACTGTGCGATTGTTCGGAAACAAAAGTGAAGTAAAAAGTGTAAAAACAGTGATATGGTATAAACAGAATCAAATCGTCGGACGAATTTTACGCAACCAACGTACGCTGTCAAAATTAAAACACACAGCAGTGCATGTGATTGCCCACAACGACGACGACTACCATATTCAGCCGAGGACCGGTCGTCCGACGATAGAACAAACTTTAATTTTATCGCAGCGTCGTGCGAACAAATCAGCTGTGCAGCTGTCAGAGGTGAAAATCAAAAATAATAACCAAACAAAAAATTCGGTAAAAATTTTCTGATTTGTGCTACTTTGAGGTTGAAAAGTTGTAAGTGCTTCAAATTTCAATAAAAAATTGTGCCAAATAATCAATTTTGTCTTTCACTATTTTTACAACGTGGTAAATTTTCGGATTCATGTTCTTTTTATTCAGTCAAAATAAAGACAATTGTGTGTTTGCCGTGTTTGCAGGAATAATTTTTGTAAACATCTGATGCGAATTTCGCACCCATTCTGTTTCACTGTGCATATTTTCACGACGACTGACGCAGCGACGTAATTTTTCGTTGCGTAAAATTCGGCCGAGGATTTGATTCTGTTTATAGCAATAAGTGTAAAATTGTAAACAAAGTGGCTGCTAGTGGATAAATAATACATTTTCGTAATATGTTGCTTTGTATTCATTTTATATACTTTTTCATTAAATATAGTTTGAAAGCTTTCGCTTTGTCAAAACAACCACAATATCTCGTGTACATGAGTAAAACTAAGCTGGCTTGCTGCGAAAAACAACAATATTACGCGGTGTTGTCGAAATGCGAATGAAGAACCAGTGCCTGGGAACTTGAAGCATTTTACTCTCGCTGTAAGTAATTTTGTAAGTCAAGTAAGTTTGGTTCCCTTTCACTTTCACACGATGATGTCATTGAAGGTACTTGTCGACTGTAGTCCTCATTTCAACCTGATGTTGTTGATATATCAAAGGCTCTGTTGAAGCGCTGTCCTTCTGTGGTCCTCCCACTTTATTTGATTTTTAATAAATCGCTTGCAGCCAGGCCGCCAATTATCGTCCGATCATATAACACTGTGAGACAATTTTGTGGTAATGGAATCTAACCTGGAACTGGTCAAGACTAATCGGTAGTACTGATAAAGAGTAAAAAAGCCTAGCTGGGTTTTGCAAAGTTAGTTTCCTATTAAAACTTACAGCCGCCTAAAGTTTGTGTTTGTGTTTTGTGTTTGTGTTTGTGTTTTACAAAATTTTCATCTTAAACTAATACATGGACAAAAATTTCTTGCACCATTTCTTCAAGAGCAAAAGAGACGCTTGGAAATTTTGCATAACCCCTATGTTAGAATGAGATAAATAATAATTATCACAACACATTTTCAATGTGGCCAACCTTCCTTATGTAAAAAATTGGCGTCCTTTTGGGGAAAGTAAAGTACTATAATTTGCTTCTTCATAGCCAAGATTGCTTGCTGAGGAAAGCCGCCGAAAGAAAAGTTGCTTTTTCTATATTCGGTGTTTAGCAGCAACTGGATTCGAATGCGATGTCCGAATGTTGCGTGTAGGCTCATGGTCGCACACCCTAACCTTTGAGCCACGGCGGTCGCACACAATTTTACTTAAAAAAACATATTTTGGATTAAAAAATATATTACATCGCTCTAACATCACTCATTCCGGACATGTTATTTACAGTATATAATATTTTTTCCAGCTAACTTTTCCACGGGAAATGCATCCACGATGTACGTTATGCATTTTTAACTAATTTGTTTAGCGTTAAGTCACTCAACCAATCCAGATCATGCCATTCTATAAGTCTGTTTGTCTAGTCTACTATTGTAGTGTGCAGCATGAAACCTTTAAATTTAATAAAAATATTACCCTGCCCATAAGTTTGCAAAAATGCAACACTGCAGGAGAAATTCAGATAGATCAACGATTGGCAACACTGAATACAACACGTATGACCGAATGAAACAGCATTATGCGAATATTCAATTCAAAACGCGGGTGTTAGAATGAAACAGCAATAATTATATTAACAGGTGGTCGTCGCGCTCAAATTTGCACGTTCATACACAAAACTGTGAAAAATTCGTGAAAAGTGAAATCGGTGAAAAATAAACCCAGTGAAATTTTAAAGGAAAAAACGGAAAACTGATAAGTGCCAATTTTATTACAATATTTATTTAACTTGCTAACTTAACCGAAATATTTTTAGTGACGAGGCCCTCCTTCAGCGTATCTTGGATGGAAGGTGCAGCAAGCGGTCATTGGAGAAACTTCGTTTGATGGATAAAATTTTGTTTGGTAAGCATAACTTACACTAGTTTCCAAATTCGTTATCACCATTTGATTGTTATTCCTTTTTGAAATACATTGATTTTATAGATTTTCAGATGTTTGCAAGACGCCTGGGCGGTCGGCATTCGAAAAAGCCATCAAAAAATTTTTGAAGCAGTCGAGGAACCGGTGAAACAAAGGAAATTCAATTTAAAACAACAACTTTATTCAGCCTAAAAATTAATGTATATTTCTGTATGTTATCCGTTATGTAATGTTTTGTTTATTGTTATAAAAAATAATGAAAATACGAATTTAAACAAACAATAGTTATTCCATTCCGGTTACTTAACTATTACTCTAACCAGTTAAGTAACCGAAACCATAACAACATTACTTAGTTACTATTGGGGTAGGTATAACCGTTACCACATTAGGTATATTACCAGTTAAATAACCGGTACTGGTAACGAATGAGTGAGCGAGACAGATATATAATTAGCTTTTCTATAAGCTATATGAGTGGAAACGAGATGGAAGCTCACACGTATACAAGACTTTCGGTTACTTTTTTCCCACCGCTCTTAAGAAACTATATAGGGGAGGTAACCGAAAGCGCAGTGAATACAAACGGTTATAAGTATATACGGTTATATAACCAGTTGCTGTCTGACAGGGAAAAGTCTTGTATACGTGTGACCTTCCATCTCGTTTCCACTCATATAGCTTATAGGAAAGGTAATTATATAGTTGTCTCGCTCACTTATTCGTTACCAGTACCGGGTATTTAACTGGTAATATACCCAATGTGGTAACGGTTATACCTACCCTAATAGTAACTGAGTAATAACTTGTTATGGTTTCGGTTACTTAACTGGTTAGAGTAATAGTTAAGTAACCGGAATGGAATAACTATTGTGTTTGTTTAAATTCGTATTTTCATTTTTTTTAATAACAATAAACAAAACATTACATAACGGAAAACGGATAACATACAGAAATATACCTTAATTTTTAAGCAGAATAAAGTTGTTGTGTTAAGTTGAATTTCCTTTGTTTCACCGGTTCCTCGACCGCTTCACAAATTTGTTGATGGCTTTTTCGAATGACGACCGCCCAGGCGCCTTGAAAACATCTGAAAATATATAAAACAAGTATTAAAAAAAGAATAACAATCAAATGATGACAACGAATTTGGAAACTAGTGTAAGTTATACTTACCAAACAAAATTTCATCCATTAAACGAAGTTTCGGTTAAGTTAGCAAGTTAAATAAATATTGTAATAAAATTGGTACTTATCAGTTTTCCGTTTTTTCCATTAAAATTTCACTGGGTTTATTTTTCACCGATTTCACTTTTCACGAATTTTTCACAATTTTGTGTATAAATGTGCAAACTTGAGCGCGACGACCACCTGTTAATATAATTATTGCTTTTTCATTCTAACACCCGCGTTTTGAATTGAATATTCGCATATTGCTGTTTCATTCGATCATACGTGTTGTATTCAGTATTGCCAATTCATTGTCTATCTGAATTTCTCCTGCAGTGTTGAATTTTTGCAAACATGGGCAAATATTTTTATTAAAATTAAAGGTTTCATGTTGCACACTACAATAGTAGACTAGACAAACAGACTTATAGAATGGCAGAATCTGGATTGGTTAATCGACTCAAGGCTAAACAAATTAGTTAAAATGCATTACGTACATCGTGGATGAATTTCCCGTGGAAAATTTTGCTGGAAAAATATTATATACTGTGAATAACATGTCTGGAATGAGTTATGTTAGAGCGATTTAATAAATTTTTTAATCCAAAATATGTTTTTTTAAGTAAAATTGTGTGCGACCGCCGTGTTGCAGAGGTTAGTGTGTGCGACCGTGAGCCTACACGCAACATTCGGACCTCACATTCGAATCCAGTTGCTGCTAAACACCGAATACAGAAAAAGCAACTTTTCTTTCGGCGGCTGTTCTTAGCAGGCAATGGAAACCCTCAAAGAGTAATCTTGGCTATGAAGAAGCCCCCAACTTGCCAAATTTTGGATCCTGTTAATAAGTTATAATGTTTTGGGGAAATTTTAGTGGTTTCCGTGGCAAATTTTAGTATTTTACTTTCACCAAAATTACGCCAATTTTTTACACAAGAAGGGTTGGACACATTGAAAATGTGTTGTGATAATTATTATTTATCTCATTCTAACATAGGGGTCATGCAAATTGTCTAAGCGTCTCTTTTGCTCTTGAAGAAATGGTCCAAGAAATTGTTGTCCATGTAGATATTAGTTTAAGCTTAAAATTTTGTAAAAGTGTTGGTGAAGTGGTTACCTCTGTCTGACAGGGAAGCTTTTCCTTTATAAATCCTAAGTAATTAAACATGTTGTGATGATAAGGCACCCTGTCGCTGTGCAAGGCACTATAATGCTTTTACTTTGCATGCTTGTAGGCGCGTACTTTTGGAATACGGCGGCTTGCTATAGTTTCGCTATAACTTTCGCAAAGATGGCTCGCGATAATACTGGAACTTTTGAGTCCAATTGGAATGTATGAGAACGATCGGCGCGCGTCAAGCACACAAGTATAAAAGGCTAAACAAATATAAAAGGTTTGGTTTAATCAAAGAATATACAATATAAAGGATACGCATCGTCAAAAATGTTGCAAACGTGTTTGTTGACGCGGGCGGTAAGAGATGAGCGGAGGCATAGGTTGCAGGAAATTTGCTGTCGCTCAACAGTTTGCGAGAACGTAAACACTGCGTTTGACAACAGCAAAAAGCAATGTTGTTGTTGTAACGGCTCCGCTCGTATATATTCAAATGGTGCTTGTGTGGCGTAGTGATCGCTAATTTTTTGCATGCGTCAAAGCGCAAGCGGAGAACGAACAACGAACCAAAGCATCGTCGTTTCAACGAAGATGATTCGGGATTCGCTTATATTTTCGTTGGTGTCGTTTATTGTGTGTATGCTTTTTTGTGTTGCAGATTGGTTTTGCTGCACAAATTGCTGTCATGTCACCATCAATCGAATCTTTGTGGTGTATGGGTTTTTGCTGGCCAATGCTTTGATTGATTTAAAAATTTGGTGGTTGATCCCAAATTAAAATGTTTACAAATATTTTTACGTGGCGAGTTCGAAGTAAAATTATTTGTTTATACAAGGTGCAACCCAAAGTAAACAGGACTTTTATAAAATAAAGAAAACGGATGATTATTTTTGTATAATTCTTTTTATTTATTCAAAATACTCTCCTTCTGCTTCGATACAACGTTTTGCACGGTCCAAAAGCATTTGGAATGAGTGTTTTAGGTCATCGGCCGGCATCGCCTTCAGAATGTTGGTACAAGCCTTTTGGATGTCCTCAACGTCCTTATAACGGTTTCCTTTCAATTCAACTGACCGAATAAGTAGAAGTCACAGGGAGCCATATCAGGCGAATACGGTGAATGATTGATGGTAAAAATGCGATTTTTGGTCAAATAATCGGTCGTAACTAGGGCTCTGTGAGCCGGTGCATTATCATGCAATAAACGCCAACTTCCTTCCTCGCGATATTCTGGCCGAATACGACGAATGCGATGCACCAAACGCTTCAAAACTTCAACATAAAACAAAGCGTTAATTGTTTTTCCCGGTGGAACAAACTCTCGATGAATTATTCCCTTTGAATCGTAGAAACAAATGAGATGAGTTTTGATTTTTGACTTCTCACGGCGGGTTTTTTTTTGGATTTGGCTCATCTGGGTGCTTCCATTCGGCACTTTGACGCTTTGTTTCGGGATCATATTGAAAGCACCACGTTTCGTCACCGATTACGATGTTGAACAAGAAATTTGGATCACGTCTGGCTTCCCGAACGATGTCTTTTGCGTGCTCAATTCTCTGCGCTTTTTGGTCGTCGGTTAAAGTGTGCGGAATGAAGCGAGAACACACTTTACGGAGACCCAAATGTTCGGTTAAAATGCGGTCAATTGATGTTTTGGAGATGTTCAATTCCATTTCCATCAATTCCAATGATGATTTTGGCTGCATTTTGATAAAATCACGCACAGTTTTGATGGCATCGTCAGTAATCACAAATTTCGACTGGCCGACGTGTTCGTCGTCATTCAAGTCTTCACGACCATTCTTGAATCGATTCAACCACTCATTAACACGGCCACGGGATAAACAATCATCACCATAAACTTGCTTTAACAATTTAAACGTTTCAGTAAAAGTTTTACCAAGTTTAAAACAGAACTTAATATTAGCCCTTTGTTCGATCGACATTCTCGTACCAAAGTTAAAAACATACTGTCACATTGAGCGGGATATTTCGGCGTCTACTAGACCAAATGTCATGAAATTTAGACAGTATGTGAATGAAAGATGTACCTTTCCAACGCATGTCCTCACACATAGATGGCGCCACCAGAAACGTCCCTATTGCAAAAGTCCTGTTTACTTTGGGACGCACCTTGTATAACGTTGTTTTCATTTTAATATGTTAACTAGTTCAGAAGTAATTTGAATTTATTTGTGCACTAATTTCATCGTGCGCAAACCTTATTTGGGCCGAAACCGAAACCGAATATTCGGTCGGACACTAGTAAATACTCATACAAAATCAATGCGGTGGCGATCACCTCCGATGTCAAAGCTCATCACCACTGATGTGTAAATGCATCACCGCTGATGTAAATTTCCATCAGCGGTGATGTGAAAATTAATAACACAAATTTTATAGTTATTTGTATGTATTGCAACAATATACTTAACAAATACAAAAATTAATAAAAAATTAAGGTACAGCAATAACAGAAAGCATAGCAACACAAATAGAATTAACAAGAATTGGTAAAATACATAATAATAATAATTGACTGGCACGACAGCCCGCTTACGCGAGACTAAGGCCTAGCTTCCCGCAACCACCCGTGTTGTGCGTGTGAATTTGTACGCGGGTTGAAGGGACCTACAGTTTTATGCCGGTTCCGAACGGCAGGTTGGGAGCTTTTTCATAAGCAATTTTTACTCTCAGAGGTTTGCCATTTCCAGCTGAGAGGACAGCCACCGAAAGAGAAAACGAGTTTTCCCGTTATTTTTTTAGGTGTTATTACAGGCAGTATTTGAACCTGAGGTTGCTGCCTGCGACTCGCGGTCCAGCGCACTAACCAACTGAGCCACGGCGGCTGCCGTGGTAAAATACATAGTAATCCAAAAAAGCTTAAGACGGCATAAGAGAGTTGAGTTGGGTGCTTTATAAACGCCAAGGCGCTGAAATTAGTTGCATCTGTTTTGAAAAATGCTGCAAATATCATTAAAAAGTTGATCACGTTTATTATTTTTGTTTTAGCGCTATTACCGTTTGCGAGTCGCCTGAAAATTTGTCTTTACATTTGCATTTCGTATTATGGTTTGCGAGTCGCCGAATTCAATTCGCCTGAACTGTCAAAATCAATCGAATGAGAGAAAAATTCATATTGTTACGAAAATACCAGTTCTAGTGGGCTAGTACGAATCACTGGATTGTGCAATTCGAAATAAACAAACACACTTAGTTCCTCAAACGCAGTCAATAAGAACCAACAGCCACTTTATTTAACAGATTTACACTTCACTGTCTTTACACTTAAATATTCGCTTAATTATTCCGCGTGGCAACTCCGCTAGTCAAAATCAGACTGACTCGCTGCGCCGCACCCGGCTGCCTTTTATACCTGTCCGGCCATCGCGCAGATCATTCCCGCACATTCTGGAGTGGACTGACGGTTTCCATGACGATCGCGACCATCATTGCCAGGTTAGACTAGAAGTTTCCATCATTGCCAGGTTGGACTAGAAGTTTCCATCATTGCCAGGTTGGACTAGAAGTTTCCCTTATTATCGCGGCCGTCGTTGCCAGATTGAATTATAGCACGGCGCGTAGCGACAGGGTTGCTTTGCACAGCGACAGACTGTCTTATCGTTACACTGCCCACCACTTAGACTTGTTCGACCCGAACAAGTGCCGAGGTTCCGCTGTGATAAGGCGCCAGGCGCTCCAAATGGACTACCTTCAGCTTAGCGCCTTTATTGCTGCAACGTTGAATCCTGTAGACCACGTCGTTAATCCTAGTCACGACTGTGTAAGGTCCTTCCCATGACGTTTGCAGTTTCGGAGACAAACCTTTCCTCCGCTGCGGGTTGTAGAGCATTACCAGATCGCATCCTTGGAACCCTGCTGAGTTGGCCCGTAGATCATATCGGGCTTTCGCCTTATCGCTGACCAGTTTGGTGCGGCTCCTTATAAACTGGTGAATTTCCTCAAGTTCCGCCCGCTTATTGACCGCGTAGTCCGTCTTAGCGCCTCCCGTCGTGCTGACTACCACGAACTTCAAGTCGGCGGGTAACCGCAACTCCGTGCCGAACACTGCTCGGGCTGGAGTGAGTGATGTTGTGTCGTGCGGGGCTGACCTATACGCCATCAGGAACAGGGGAATATGCGTGTCCCAATCCTTTTGATTCCCGCCTACCACTTTCCGCAGGTATTCCTCCAGTGTCCGGTTAAAGCGTTCCACCATGCCGTCGGACTGTGGGTGCAAAGGCGTGGTACGAGTTTTCTTTATCCCCAGTAGCTCACACACTTCCTTGAATACCGCAGACTCGAAATTCCGGCCTTGATCTGAATGCAACTCCAACGGAACTCCGAACCTGGCTACCCAGTTGTTTACCAGCTTTTTCGAGATAGTAGTGGCCTCCTGGTTAGGAATAGGGTACACTTCGGGCCATTTGCTGAAGTAATCCATTACCACCAGCACATATTTGTTGCCTTGAGTGCTGACTGGGAATGGGCCGGCGACGTCCATAGCAATCCGCTCGAAAGGCGCTCCCACGTTGTACTGCTGCATGCGGCCTCGAGATCTTTTTGTCGGCCCTTTCGCGGCTGAGCATCGGTCGCAGCTCTTAATCCAGTCGGTTACAGACTCCTGACATCCTACCCAGTAGAATCGTCTTTTTATTTTGGCGACGGTTTTGGTGATGCCCAGGTGCCCTCCACTGGAGTCGTTATGGTATGCCTCGATGACCTCGTTGATTCTGCATTTCGGGACTACCATTAGGGAGCTGCTGGTCCGACCATCCGCGCTCTCCCATTCGCGGTACAGGCATCCTTCCTTAAGCCGCAGACTTTCCCACTGCGCCCAGTAAGCCTTAGCGATCGGGCTTTCACCGGCCATCTCCTGCCAGTCTGGACGTGCGCCTTGCTCCTTGCCTTCGACGATTTTTGCAAGATCCGCATCCTCGCGCTGGTCCTTTTGTAGCCTCTCCGCAGACCACTCTTCCTCTGGCATAACGCTTACCAACCGGACGTCCACTATCTGTTCTTTGCTTTCGGCTCGCGAGCACTGCCTGCATTCGACTTTGCACGGACGGCGTGACAAGGCATCGGCATTTCCATGGCTACTGCCCTTGCGATGCTCTATCGTGTAGTCGTAGCTCTGCAGTCGCTCGATCCACCGCGCCAATTGCCCTTCAGGATCTTTAAAGTTCAGGAGCCATCTCAATGCCGCATGATCTGTGCGCAGGCGAAACCTTTGTCCATACAGATATTTGTGGAAGTGTTTTACGCAGTCCAATACCGCCAGCAGTTCTCTCCGCGTCACACAGTAGTTGCGTTCCGGTTTCGACAGAATCCTACTGTAGTATGCTATCACTTGTTCTTGGCCGTCTATTATCTGTGATAGCACACCGCCAATACTATGCCCGCTTGCATCCGTATCCAGCACAAACATCTCTCCAGGCACGGGGAAGGCCAGAATTGGAGCAGTGCACAGTTTTTCCTTCAGACGTGCAAAAGCCTGCTCCTGCTCTTCATTCCACTCGAACGCTTGACTCTTTTTCGTCAGTTTGTGCAAGCTGCTGGCTATGCTCGCGAATCCCGGAACAAATCGGCGGTAGTATGTGCACAGGCCCAGGAAACTGCGGAGTTCGTGTAGATTGCGTGGCCGGGGCCACTCCTTCACCGCCGTGATTTTGTCTTCATCCGTGTGTACTCCGCTGGCGGAAACCGTATGACCCAGATACTTGACTTCTTTTCGGAACAGCGAGCACTTCTTTGGGTTGAGTTTAAGCCCGGCTTTTTGTATCCGCTCGAATACCTCCTTTAGCTTTCCCAGGTGGTCGTCGAAGCTTTTACCCATCACGATTATGTCGTCGAGGTACACCAGGCACGTCCGCCAATGCAGCCCTTTCAGCACCCGTTCCATTAGCCGCTCGAATGTTGCTGGGGCGTTGCAGAGTCCAAACGGCATGACGGTGAACTGCCACAACCCATCGCCAACACTGAAAGCCGTTTTCTCCTTGTCTTCGTCTGCAAGCTCTACCTGCCAATAGCCGCTGCGTAAGTCGAGCGTGGAGAACCATTGCGTGCCTGACAGCGTGTCCAGGGTGTCATCGATCCGAGGTAATGGATAACTGTCCTTCTTGGTCACATCATTGAGTTTCCGATAGTCCACACAAAACCGGGTACTGCCATCCTTTTTCTTGACTAGCACGACCGGCGAACACCAGGGGCCCGAAGAAGGCTCTATGACCTTTTCTTTCCGCATGTTTTCGATCAAGTTTGTGACCTCTTCCCTCTTGGCCAGAGGAACTCGTCTTGGCGGTTGGCGAATCGGTTTTGCACTTCCGGTGTCGATGTTGTGCTTCACTATGGCTGTTCTTCCGCCTGCCTCTGCCGCAAATATTGCCCCATAGTGCTGCAGGAGTGACCTTGCCTTCTGTTTCTGCTTGGCCGTCAACTCGCTGCTCCACTGGTTCTCCTGCGGTATGGCGTCCATATTAAAACCGCTCTTCTTATTATCTCCCGGCGGGCTACTCTCGCAATTGACCACTGCTACAGCTTCCTTACAGTCGCCAATTACCTCACCTTTCCCGACATATCTGGGTGCATTCAGGGGGTTCAGTATTCTGACCGGTATTCTGCCATTCCTAGGTTCCACTAATGTACGTCCGATGATGATGTTGTCGTGTCCTTGTTTCGGTGCTTCTACAACCCACAGCCGACTCGTCCCCTCGTCCTCGTCCACCTTTGCCCACACAATCGCCTCAGAATTCGCTGGTATCCTCTGGTGTTGACACGATACAACCTTCTTTACCGCCACGCTTCGCTCATAGCCGGTGTGCAGCGGGAATTCAACGTTGGCATATCTCAGCACATGTCCTTCTAGGTCCAGCGTAAAACCGTGCCTAATCATGAAATCCACGCCGATAATCACGTCGTCCATTATATCCGCGACGATGAACTCATGTTCCAGGCTGCTGGTGCCGATAGTAATCGTTTTTGTAACTTTCCCTCTTACCGGCGCACGCTCGCCAGTCGCAGTCCGCAGCTGTATGCCATGCAGCGGTTCCCAGTTCCTCAGCAGCTTCCTTTTTATGATCGAATATGACGCTCCAGTATCCAATGTCAACACGAACAGCTTTCCATATATCCTTCCTTCAATTGTCAAGCTGCTGGGCTGTCGTTTCAGCTGTGAGACCAGGACGGTGGGGCGGCGGATTGTGGGGATCAGCTCACGCCCCTTTGGGCTGACCCGTTTTAGTTTAACGACTCGCCGTCCTGAGCCCTGCGCTTGTTGGCTGGGCCTCGATTATCAGTATTCCTCGCTTCAGGCGATTGCGATCGAGAACGGGAACGCCTCTCTCGTTGGCGGCAGTCTCGTGATATGTGGCCCTGCTTGCCACATACCCAGCATACAACTTTAGAGGAGACCACCCGTGGCCTGCTCGGTGGCTCAGAGCTTATTGCCTGGATCGCAATGTCGTTGTCCGGCTGGATCTGGCGTATCCTTGCAGGTGCATACCGAGTGCTCCCAATCCACGTCGCCTCGTATGTCATCGCGCTGGTCACCGTCTCCCTAAATGTCGGCTTGCCCATCATCAACGCACTGTGACGTGTCTCCGGATCATGAAGACCTTCGATAAATGCCTCAATCTTCATCCTCTCGAGATCATCAGCGCCGAAGGACGGATAGGACAGCTGCACGAGCCGCTCAATGTCCGCTGCATATGTCTGCAGCGCCTCGTTGGTTCTTTGCCTGCGGTTCTTCAGCTCACAGTAGTACAGCGTTCTGTTGTGCTCGTCGCTGTATTTGGCTGCCAGCGCCCTTATGACGGTCTCGTACTCACTTCGTAAACATTCTGGAACTGATTTTATTACCTCCGCCGCAGCACCTTTAAGAGCCAGCGCCAATCTCCGACCTTTCCTTACATCGGTCCACTGATTTTCCAGAGCAGCCAGGTCGAATTGCAGCTTGAATGTATCGAACGGCGTAGTCCCATCATAAGTAGGCACTTCTGCTCGGGTGGCAACACTTTCCGGAACCGGCGGCAACCATTCTCGCGGCTGTACCTCTCTAAGCCGCTCGTCCATTTTTCTGTTCATCGAGTCTTCCAGACTATCTACCCGTTTGTTCAGGGAATCATCCAGGTCGTCGACTCGTTTATCCAAGTGCTCTACTCGCGTCTCCAGGTGCTCGACTTTCCCATTAATCCTGTCTGAGATTTCCTCCACTTTCTGCTCCAAGCGCGCAGAATTTTCCTGAAGCTTGTTTTCCATTCGCTCTGCCATCTGCGCCGACATTTCACGATTTTCACGACTGACATTCTCAATTTTCGTTTCCATTTTCTGGTCGGAAGCCTCGAACATGCCTTTCATTGCGACCATTAGCTGGCTCATGTCCATGGCTTGTGGTGGCGCAGCCGCTGCAGCCGTACTATGCATCGACGCAGCACCGGCAGGCGATTCCTCCACCTTGGCCGACGAATCTAGCTCCTGCGTCCCGAACTCGTGCGCAGTCCAATCGACGCCTCGTGCCTCACACGCCTCTCGCAAGCGCAGCTGCAACTCCACCTTTCCGCCAGCAGTCGGCAAATTCCAGGCAGCCAGCTCCTTTTTCAGCTGGTCCACCTTCAGTTGCTCGAGTTTAACCATGTCTGCGTTTTATAATTTTATTTAATTTTTTTGTCCTTTATTTATTCAGTAGCACAATCCCACTTCTGACACCAATTGTTACGAAAATACCAGTTCTAGTGGGCTAGTACGAATCACTGGATTGTGCAATTCGAAATAAACAAACACACTTAGTTCCTCAAACACTGTCTTTACACTTAAATATTCGCTTAATTATTCCGCGTGGCAACTCCGCTAGTCAAAATCAGACTGACTCGCTGCGCCGCACCCGGCTGCCTTTTATACCTGTCCGGCCATCGCGCAGATCGTTCCCGCACATTCTGGAGTGGACTGACGGTTTCCATGACGATCGCGACCATCATTGCCAGGTTAGACTAGAAGTTTCCATCATTGCCAGGTTGGACTAGAAGTTTCCATCATTGCCAGGTTGGACTAGAAGTTTCCCTTATTATCGCGGCCGTCGTTGCCAGATTGAATTATAGCACGGCGCGTAGCGACAGGGTTGCTTTGCACAGCGACAGACTGTCTTATCGTTACAATATTATCGTAAGCGTATCGCTTGAGTTTCGTTCACCACAAGCGTCAAAATCGTTCGAATAAACATTTCATTCGACAAAATTCAAAACAAGTAGAAATGGAGCTCATGTGAATGAACGTCGTATGAATTCGCATGAATTTCCAATATTGTATCACTGATCAGTGGGTCTACCTAACTTTCAACTTGATCGGGATTATCCATTTTGAAGTGCATGCAAATACAGTACATTCCGTTTAGCTGCATTCACCTTCGATGCACATGATTTGGGGCACTCAAGCGGAAAATGCAGCTAAGCGGAATATCTACAAAAGTTTTTGGAAACCGGTAAATTTTTTTGATGTAAAGATCTACACCGCGCACCTATATAAAAATGTCAAAATATATCAAAATATATATATAATATATATATATTATATCAATATTGATATATTATATATATCAAAATTTTGCATGAACGAATCTATTGAATTATTGAAAAGATTACACCAGTGTAAGACTCAACATGTTTTTATTATCAAGTGAACCGCTATCTTATAGATGCTTATGCATACATAATATGTATGTACAGTTTGTCTAGTAAATGTTTGCAAACTCAAAAAAGGTAGAAAAATTATTTTGAAAAGCAATTTCTGTTATACAAGTATTTATACTTGTATAACAGAAATTGCAATATTTTGAAATTTTTGTAAGATATAGATTAATAGTAATGTCTATTTGATATGCGAAAACAGTGTAAAAAATCAAAAAAAGAAATGAAGCTATACTTCAAACTGTCAAAAGATTCGTCTTCTTTCAAAACCAAGATTGCATTGAAATTTTGGCGCCGTACAGTTTCGAGCAGTTTCATGAGATACATTAGTTCTGCATTCTATTTTTATATCCAAAGCCATTTCCCTTATTGAGATACGGGGGTTTTCACGAACTTTCGGATGATTTTTCATTCTTCTCTGTCAGACAGTTTTCTGGGTCGTCCAGAAGATACTTTTAAATCAATTCGCCCTTCAATACGCGAATCAAATAGACATTGCTTTGATATTATATGAGAGTGAAATATTCAATTAGTTAATCTATATTTTTCAAATAATTTCAAAATATTGCAATTTCTATTATATTATAAGCTTTTCAAAATAATTTTCTACCTTCTTTAAATTTGCAAACATTTACTTGACGATACATACAGTTCGTATACACTGGATATAGTGAAAATATTTATGTATGTGCATATTCTTACTGATATGCTTTTATGTAAAATAATTGGTAATTTTTACCCTGCGAATATTTCTTTTTTGACAATTTCACAACCATTGCCCCGATTTCAAAATTGACGTTGAAATGAGGTAGATTGTTAATAAAATTGAACTCGTAAAAAATTTTCCAGTGCTGCTAAACGAAGTATTTTTCATACAAATCAAAGAAAACTTGCTCAAAAACAGGGCTGTTTAACAGACTAGTGCAACTAAATGAAATGCAGCTAAATGTAAAATTTTCAAAGAAAATTCGGTTTGCGAAGTAGGATTTTGGCCAAATCATGCAGATAAGCAGAAAATGCACCTAAGCGAATAGGCAGCTAAACGGAATGTACTGTATTATGCTAAGCACATTTTGTGTTGATTACACTGATCAACAGCAAAATGGCTTTTCTGGTTCTGACATCAGTTCTAGGGTAATTAGGGACCGCTGATTTCGAATTCGCAAACCGTTTTGAAAACTTAGTTTCCGTTTTCGCAAAAAATGGGCGTGTCACTTTTTCGGATTTTCCCTGACTTTTTTCACGTTTGGGATTGTAATTTCAAAACCAATAAACCGGTTGACATGATTTTCACTTTGTGGCATTTACAACACCTCACGGTTTCATTTCCGATGCAATTTATTTTTATAGGTTTTAAAATTCCGCGGCAATTGGACCTCAAAGTCGGAAAATATGGAATTTCAAGGCGTTTTCTTTGATGTTAAAAAACAAACACATTTTTCGTAAATCAATTATCGAGTTATGTATAACAAGAAAGCGGAAGCATGAAATTATACAACACAGCCAAATTTTTTGTCGTGAGTCCCATTCTCATCGAAATAATAGCAAAAATGTACCATAGTCATTTTCATAATTTTTGATACTATTTCCTTAAAAAATTAAGGGCCTCAAAATATGCTCTTTTATATATTCCATTCACTGTCTGGAATACAAGCGAAAAATAACAAAATTTTGAATTGCTTCAAACAAAAAAAAATGAAAAACTTTAAAAAAACGGAAATCTGTTGAAAATGACTTTGGTACATTGTTGCTATTATTTCGATGAGAATGGGACTCACGCCAAAAAATGTGGCTGTGTTGCATTACTTGATGTTTCCGCTTTCTTGTTATACATAACTCGATAATTGATTTACGAAAAATGTGTTTGTTTTTTAACATCAAAGAAAACGCCTTGAAATTCCATGTTTTCCGACTTTGAGGTCCAATTGCCGCGGAATTTTAAAACCTATAAAAAGAAATTGCATCGGAAAAGAAAGCGTGCGGTGTTGATAATGCAACGAGGTGAAAATGATGTCAACCGGTTTATTGGTTTTGAAATTACAATCCCAAACGTGAAAAAAGTCAGGGAAAATCCGAAAAAGTGACACGCCCATTTTTTGCGAAAACGGAAACTAAGTTTTCAAAACGGTTTGCGGATTCGAAATCAGCGGTCCCTAATTACCCTAGAACTGATGTCAAACCCAGAAAAGCCGACCAAAAGTCGAAATTTGTTGCCCTGTGTTATTTGTGTTTCCTTTTTTGGGAAATAGTAGGGGTATTCTCGAAGGCTTTTTTTTTTTTTTTTTAACAGGAACAAACGCGCAGGGGATGACCCCTATTAATGCGAAGCATTGCGTTGGTTCAGGAAGAATATAAAGGTTAGGAGATGGGGTTATGAGTAAAGTGTTTATGGGCTCTTGCCTTGAACCCATCGAGATCATAAGTAATAATAATAATTGACTGGCACGACAGCCCGCTTACGCGAGACTAAGGCCTAGCTTCCCGCAACCACCCGTGTTGTGCGTGTGAATTTGTACGCGGGTGGAAGGGACCTACAGTTTTACGCCGGTTCCGAACGGCAGGTTGGGAGCTTTTTCATAAGCAATTTTTACTCTCAGAGGTTTGCCATTTCCAGCTGAGAGGACAGCCACCGAAAGAGAAAACGAGTTTTCCTGGAGACTATTCCACAACCGCGCTGTACGGACCAGAAACGAACTTGCAAAACCCTTGAACATTGCAGAAGTTGCAGATTATGCAGACTTTTGCAATCCGTGCAATGATACAAAGGGAGGAAGGGAGCGGACATACAAGGTAAAGTCTCTGATTGCGTTCAACCTGGCTAACGCCAGAACGATCCTTGTCCCTGTCCAATCCAAGCTGATACACAGCCTCCGCACGGCCCTTCTGGATAGCTATTTGGCACCCGCTGAATAGTGAACTAATGTGTGCAGCGTGTCCAATCCCCAGGACTTGAAATTTGGGTTGTGCGCAGGGTTTGGGTCTCGCCACGTAAAATCTACTACCAAAGAAAGCCAGAAAGCAAGCCTCGGAAGGAACCCACAATGTTGACGACCACAGCAAACGTTTTAAGGACCACTATTTGAGGATATGCACAGTGGCGGCTTAAGGTGCTCGGGGACCCGGGGCGGCGACGGCTGAGGGGCCCCCACAAACGGTGCAGAATAAGTTTGCGTACAAAACTAATAACTGAAATTTCCGGTTATGCTTTTTATTTTTTTTTTTTTAATTTGTATTCCACTGAACAGTAAATGGACAGCAAAGGGACAAATTATTTTGAAACGAATTGAAATTTTATGGAAAGCAATAGAATCCCAGAGAAAAAATGAAAAATGTATAAAAGGATAATCTTACTAAATCTTTCCAAATTTGATAAAAACTTTCGTGAAATTAGGAAAACTTTTGGGAGAGCAAACTCGTCATTTCGAAAAGCCATCTTAAAACTAAAAAAAAACAGAAAATCTTGCTTCGTTACTACGATCTGGCCATTATTTTAAGTAACCCGAGCAGGGGGATTAGATTGTTTTGCGATCAGTGCATCATTACACTACTCGACAAAAAATGGGCCAATCGCGTGAATAGATAAAGTGTTTTCTAGACTAACTTTGGCCGCTTAACACGAAACTGAAACTAAAAAAATTTTTTTAAGAAGCGTTTTCAAAAAATCTTCGAAAAACGATTTTTTTTCCCGTTGTTTCAGTTATGAGCACATATCTCCTGAAAGAATTATCTGATTACCACGAGCTGTCCGTCGTTCAAGAAGAAGATAATACCTTAGCCTTTTTAGTGATATATAGATTGTTCAAATCAGATGAGATTTGGGGAAGTTACTGACAATACTTGTCAGTAACTTCCCCAAAGGAAAGTTGTAACAAAGTGAATTTTTCGACCAAAAAATCATAAATTTTCGAATATTTTTTTTATGGCTAAAAAAAATTATCTCCCATTGTTTTAAAATCTAAGATGAAGGATATATTATTTTTATATGTTTTTTGAGCACATATTGAGCCTAACAACAATAGAATTGAAAGAAAAATGACAAAGTTATGATGCAGTGAGTAAAAACACCAACTTTACATTTATTACACTGTGCGTACACATTTTTTTTTTGCCGATACCCAACCAAATTTGGATATAGACGTGAAACTAGAGATCATATATAGTAATCTGGCATAGTCAGTTTTTCATGTTCTGACCCAAAGTCCTTTTTAAAAAACTTTAAAATTTTAAGGACATACACATTTAAAATTATTTTTAAATATATGCGGTTGTGCAATGATGGAAATATGGATATTAAATGAAAGACATCCTTTTAACTAAATTTTCAATTTTAAAGTTTCAGGACCAAAATATGTCAGGTAGGGAAAACATACATGATTTGGATTTCAGTCTGTAGATTCATACATCTAAATTTTATTCTATTTCAAAGTTCCAGTCTAGAAAACACTTTTCTTTTTTTGTGCATTTTTCGTGTCGAGTAGTTGAGAAATAATGTACAGAAATATTTTATAAAACCCAGTAGCAGTAGCTTACTTACAAGGAGAGAATTGCTTTCGTAGAAGAGTCTATCAAAGAAGAAAACCGGATTTCCGGGACGATGTGTTGTTATCCAACCAATAATTATAAAAATAATAATAATAACTGTAAATTTGTTTGACGTCTACAAAGTTCAATGAGGTTAAGTAATTGCGTAATTCGCACTAGTTTACAAGCAAACTCTAAGATTGCGATATTTAATTTTTAACCTTTGTATTTGCATACTTTGCAAAAATTTTTAAGTTAAAAATTAAATATTGCAATCTTTGAGGGAAAATTTTTTGAAAATTTGTAAACAATTGTTATTTAGAAAGGATGTTTTCTTGCTTTTATTGAACTGAATTTGTTATTGCAATTTCAAAGTCAATCGTCGATATATAGTATGTGTCTCTTTCAATTGATAAAAGTGACAAACAATCTTTCAACAACCATTGTGGAGCGCAAATAGTTTTCTACAAGTTTCAGTTTTGAAAAACTTTAAATTTTTATATACAAGCTTCTCTCGGGGCCCCCCGCAGCCCGGGGCCCGGGGCGGTCCGCCCCTCCGCCCCCCCCGTTAAGCCGCTACTGGATATGCACCTGGAATGTCCGGACCCTCGATAGGGAAGGTGCCTCTATCCAACTGGCGGAAGCCCTCACAAAATGTAAGGCTGACATCACCGCCATCCAGGAAATGCGATGGGCAGGACAAGGTTGCTCCAAGCGAGCAGACTGCGACATCTACTACAGCTGCCATTCGGAGAAGCGCGAATTTGGCTGCGGATTTGTGGTCAGCAAGAGACGTCTCTCAGTTCACTCCGGTGAACGAACGGCTGGCTTCGATCCGCATCAAGGCTAAATACTTTAGCATCAGCCTAATTTGCGCGCACGCCCCGACGGAAGAGAAGGACGATGCGACCAAGGATGCCTTCTTTGCGAAGCTCGAGGACGTCTACGACGGGTGCCCGGCCCATGACGTCAAAATCGTCCTCGGGGACTTCAATGCAAAGGTCGGGCGAGAAGGTATATTTGGTCCCACAGTCGGGCAGTTCAGCCTCCACACGACCACTACGAACAACGGTCTGAGGCTGATCGATTTCGCCGCGGCACGAAACATGGTAGTTAGTAGCACCAGATTCCAGCACCTCGATATCCACAAGGCGACCTGGTTATCCCCCGATCAATCCACCCGCAACCAAATTGATCACATTGTGATTGATGGAAGGCATGTGTCCCGAGACCTGTCCTCCAGAAAGTTATATATTATTGTTCACATTACTCAGAACCGTATCCAAGCTGTCATTTACTCATTTTCAATATTCATATTTGCTCATTCATATTTACTCTTATACTTATATCAATGCTAATTATGTTATGGTTATATACAATAACGTTAGGCTTCATCATGTACTTGCAATTCTTTCACTCAGTTAGTCATTGGAAATGTACAGTTACTTTTTTCTCTCTTGTATACCTTTCATTTGCCCTACGGCCAAATAAAGATTCATTCGTTGTCAACCATTTGATCGAATCGCATCGTTTTTCATTCAAACAATTTTCGTTCGCAAATTCGTGGGCGACAAAAACTCTTGTCGTCCCCTAACATTTTGGTGACCCCGACGTGATCCGTGAAGGATCAGAGGAAACTCGTAAAACAAAGACTCGTAAATTGAAATTAAGTTCGAAGATTATTGTCGTGATATAAAACGTACAGTTCGTTAATGTGAAATTAATATTGCGACAAACATTCGTCGTAAATTAATTATCAAAACTGCAGCAAACATATAGTGCATACGCAGAAATTTTGCTTCTTTTATCTCGTTTCGGTTTCGGTTGGCTCCCGTTTCGCGCTGTTTGATTCAGTAGATCAAGTGAAATACATTTGACTTTCGTTGACCCCTTGACATTGAACATTTTTGGCACCCGTTGCTGCTCGTGACCCGCTATTCTAACAGTTGCTGTTGGTACCGTGGAAGAATCGTTGTTGCAGTTAGACCGGTATTCTCACGCGTCGCTCGTAAGTCGGAACAAATAGTCCGTCGCCCCGTTAGTCGCCATTACGATGACAAGGTCAAATAAAAAACGTGAGTCACTCGGCGACCAAACCGTAAATCAAAATAGTGTGTTTTTGAAACGTAAAAGCTCTTGGTTCTTAAAACAAATTAATAAATGGAAAGACGAAATTGACGCGGGGACCCTACAGGGCGTTGATGAGTCAGCTCTGGCTGTAAGACTCGAGCAACTTGAAAGACTGCAATCGCAATTCGAAGTAATACAGTCGCAGCTTGAGGAAGAAGATATCAACGAAATCGAAAGTGACACTCGCGGGCAATTTTTCGAAGCCTTTGTACTCGTAAAGGCAGCTCTAACCAAGGTTCTCGCATCGCGTTCGATTTCCGAAGCACGTTCATCTACTCGAAAACCGTCCATGATAGAGGAGCAGCACACTCCAGCCATGACAGCGATAGTGAAGTCACGATTACCGGCATTAAAGCTCCCTCAATTTAATGGTGTCATCACGGAGTGGCCAGATTTTTGGGCCATGTTTCATGCAGTGGTGGATAACGAGCCGACCTTGAGCAGCATCGAAAAATTTCAACATCTAAAGTCAAGCTTGAGTGGCGTTGCGTTGGACGCGATTCGTTCGTTGGAGATTAGTGAGGAGAACTACGAAAAGGCGGTAACACTGTTAAAAAGACGATTCGATATTAAAAGAGCTCAATTTCAGGCGCACATTAAAGACATTTTCAGTCTAAAAAGGGTAGCAGAAGGCTCTGCAAAGGGTTTACGGGAGCTTAGCGACAAAATTACAGCTCACCTACGGGCCCTACAGACTATTGCATCGAACGAAGAGTTATTGGATGGTTTACTCATTAATTTAGTTACCAGTAAGGTGGATGTCGCAACGCAAGCCAAGTGGGAAGAAGAAGCACCGAGTAAAAATTTACCTTCATGGGATTCGATGACCAACTTCTTGGAAAGGAGGGTTCGTATTCTGGAAAGCGTTGACGCAGCCACATCAGGAAAAGAGGTGACAAACAAAAAACATTTAAACAGTAGTCAATCTCTTGTTACTGCACAGGCTGTAGTGGGTTGTGTGTTCTGCAATGCGCCGGAGCACGCAATTTCTAGTTGTTCGCTATTGTTGCGAAGAAGCAATGTGCTGAATGCTTGTCTATGCACGAACGCTTTTCCAAGCATACTTTTAGGCATGCACTTTCAAGTACGGCGAATTTGGTATAATTCGCTTGGTGTTACTCCGATATGGCAAGGATGGTTCGCGAACTGTGCGAGAATGGTCGAGCGTGTTCCAATTGGAAGTTGCAAGAAACTTCGGCGCGATAAGAAAACTGGTATATAAGCAGCGCTGTGCGGCGCAACGAGTCGAGTCTGTGTTGAGCAAGCAAAGGGGAAACATGCAATAGTAGTAGTAAAGTAGTAACAACCCTGTCGGAAATCGGACTGGTCCAAGTCTAGTTTTTCAACTAGTCGCTTGACAGTCATATATGACCTCAGAATCGACTCGTTTTCTTGGAGCAAACTCACCCTTTTAACATGGCGGTGTCCTAGGCGACGGTCAATTGTCCCCGTCTGCATCCATTTCAACTAGTCCAAGGTTAGTCCGAAGCAACCAGTTTTCAAACCAGTTGCAAAGCGACTAGTTTGGAAAACTAGTTTATTCTGGATTGGTTTTCTAACCACTCGATTTTTATGGAGGAAATAAAGTGCATTTTTCAAATAATTATTTTATTTTAAAAATATTTTAAAATTTTTTTAATTTTTTAAGTAATTATTTTATTTAAAAAATATTTAAAAATAACAACAAAAAATCATCGCGAATAAAAAAAATGTTTGGTGCATTTAAAGATGAACCAAGATGAACTTCGACTTGTTGGCACACTTCTGCCGGAACTATTTGGGGCCTGATGCAATACAACATCCTGACTTCGCCTGCAATAAATAAATAAATAAATGAATTAATAAATAATTACATAAATAAATAAATATATTAATACACACCTTTCAGCTGCCGCTGCAATTCGTTGCTTTACGCAACCACGCAAAATTCTAACTGAAATCATTCAAGATAAAACATGCAAATCGAGCAAACTTCGTGTCATGGAAACAGAAAGTTCGAAAAATGCAAACATTTCTACGTTGTTGTTGTAGCAGAACAATCGCAAGATCAGCCTTAACAGTATTTTTTTGCTTCTCTCACCTCTGTTTCGTTTTTCTCATTTTTATGTGCTCTTCTCGCTTATGAACGCGCACACAGAACGTGAACGATTAGACGCGAACTCACCGACTTCTGCATCCGCTGACAGTCACTTGGACAACTAGTTGCCCAATTGACTACAAAAAACCAGTTGAAAGACCAATGAATTTTGGGAACTGGTTGTCTCAGGTCCGACAGGGAAGTGTAAAATTGTAAATAAAGTGATTGCTGATTTTTGACTGCGTTTGCGCTGAGAAATTGAAGTTGTTTTATTTTCAAACACAATCCAGTATACGAACTTAGAGAAGTCATTTTCGTAACATTTGGTGTCAGAAGTGGGATTGTGTTACTGAAAGTAAACAACGACAAAATTTATAAAACGCAGACATGGTTAAACTCGAGCAACTGAAGGTGGAGCAGCTGAAGAAGGAGCTGGCCGCCTGGAATTTGCCGACTGCTGGCGGAAAGGTGGAGTTGCAGCTGCGCTTGCGAGAGGCGTGTGAATCACGAGGCATCGATTGGGCCGCACACAAGTTCGGAACGCAGGAGCAAGAGGCGTCGGCCAAGGTGAAGGAATCGCCTGCTGGTGCTGCGACGATGCAAAGTACGGCTGCAGCGGCTGCGCCACCACAAGCATTGGACATGAGCCAGCTAATGGTTGCACTTAAAGGCATGTTCGAGACTTCCAACCGTGAAATGGCAGCCAAGATGGAAAATGAAAATCGCGAAATGTCGGCGCAAATGGCAGCGAAACTGGAAACTACGAGTCAGGAACTTTCGGCGCAAATGGCAGCGAAACTGGAAACTACAAATCAGGAACTTTCGGCGCAAATGGCAGCGAAATTGGAAACTACGAATCAGGAAATTTCGGCCAAAGTCGAAAGGGCGAACCGAGAAATGGCGGAAAATTCTGCGCGCGCATAGCAGAAGGTGGAGGAAATTTCCGATAGCCTGAACGTGAAAGTTGAGCATCTCGAGGCGCGAATGGACAATTGGGACAAACGGGTTGACAGTCTGGAGGATGCGGTGAACAGACAAATCGACGAGCGGCTTAGAGAACTACAGCTACGAGCAAGGGTGCAGTCAGTTGAGGAAAGTTTTGCCATAGAAGTGCCCACTTATGATGGTACTACGTCGTTCGACACATTCAAACTACAATTCGATATGGCCGCTTTGGAGAGTCAGTGGACCGATGTTAGGAAAGGTCGGAGGCTGATACTGGCTCTAAGAGGTCCTGCGGCTGAGGTAATAAAAACCGTTCCGGAAGGTTTCAGAGGTGATTACGACACCGTCATAAGGGCACTGGCAGCCAGATACAGTGACGAGCACAACAAAATGCTGTATTATTGCGAGCTGAAGAGCCGTAGACAAAGAGCCAACGAGGCGCTGCAGACGTATGCGGCAGATATCGAGCGGCTGGTACCACTGTCCTACCCAGAATTCAGCATAGAAGGTTTGGAAAGGCTGAAGATTGAGGCGTTTATTGAAGGTCTTCATGACCCGGAGACACGTCGCAGTACATTGATGATGATGAAGCCGACATTCCGTGAGACGGTGACAAGCGCATTGACGTATGAGGCGGTCTGGAGGGGAAGTTTTCGACATTCATCTGCGGAAAGGAGCCGAGCCCAATCTGGTCGTGTCACGCAAAGCCAGACAGTGAGCTCAGAGGCACCAGCGAGGCCGCGGGCTGTTTCATCTAGAGTCAGTTGCTGGCGATGTGGCAAGCAAGGCCACATATCACGAGACTGCCATCTGCGGGGAAAGCGTTCCGGACAACAGACGTCGCCAAGATGTGCTGACGCTCTGACACATCATTCTTGCAAAACCGAGCGCAGGCATGATTCGCAAGCCGAAAACAAGGGACAAATTGTGGATGTTCGGTCGGTAAGAGTTCTACAAGAGGAAGATTGGCCTGCGGGAAGGCTACAGAAGGACCAGCGCGAGGATACGGATCTCGCAAAGATCATCAAAGGCAAAGCGCGGAGAGTACGGCCGGACTGGCAGGAGATGGCTGGTGAGAGCCCGATCGCGAAGGCTTACTGGGCGCAGTGGCAAAGTCTACGTCTGAAAGACGGCTGCCTATACCGCGAGTGGGAGAGCAGGGACAGCAGGACCAGAAAATCCCTAATAGTGGTCCCGAAAGGTCGGATCGACGATGTCATCAAAGCAAACCATAACGACTCCAGTGGAGGGCACCTAGGCATCGCAAAAACTGTCGCCAAGATAAGAAGACGGTTCTATTGGGTGGGATGCCAGGGGTCTGTCGCCGAGTGGATAAGAGGCTGTGATCGGTGTTCGGCTGCGAAAGGGCCGATGAGAAGATCGCAGAGCCGCACTCAACTAGTCGGAAACAGGTTAAACGCCAGCTATGGTCTACGGGCTAACTCAGAAGGGTTTAAGGAAGGCGATCTGATAATGCTCAACAACCCGCAGTGGAAGGAAGGTTTGTCTCCAAAAGTTCAAACATCATGGGAAGGACCGTACAAAGTCGTGACAAAGATTAATGACGTGGTGTACAGAGTTCAACGCTGCTGCAACAGAAACGCTAGGCTGAAAGTAGTCCATTTGCGCTTGGCGTCTTACTCCGGCGGAGCCTCGGTACTTGTTCGGGACGAACAAGTCTAAGTGGTGGGCAGTGTTGCGAAGAAGCAATGTGCTGAATGCTTGTCTATGCACGAACGCTTTTCCAAGCATACTTTTAGGCATGCACTTTCAAGTACGGCGAATTTGGTATAATTCGCTTGGTGTTACTCCGATATGGCAAGGATGGTTCGCGAACTGTGCGAGAATGGTCGAGCGTGTTCCAATTGGAAGTTGCAAGAAACTTCGGCGCGATAAGAAAACTAGTATAAAAGCAGCAGTGTGCAGCGCAACGAGTCGAGTCTGTGTTGAGCAAGCAAAGGGGAAACATGCAATAGTAGTAGTAAAGTAGTAACAAGTGTAAAATTGTAAATAAAGTGATTGCTGATTTTTGACTGCGTTTGCGCTGAGAAATTGAAGTTGTTTTATTTTCAAACACAATCCAGTATACGAACTTAGAGAAGTCATTTTCGTAACACTATTTTGAAATCTGTCTCCATCTTTGCGTTTCAAGGAAACGAAGCGATTGCAACTGTGTATCAATTGTTTGAAGAAGGGACACATCATCAAGAATTGCAAGGCTGGTGGTTGCAAAATTTGTTCATCAAAACACAACACTCTACTTCATCTATCGTCAACCGTGCCAGCGGAAACTAAAACGGCTCTCATCACTGACTCCAAATACACTCAACCAATTACGTCCAAAAGGTTCATCATTCTCGCTACCGCTATTGTCATGATAAGAAACCGAAGGGAAATTTCGTTGCGTGTAGAGCCTTGCTCGATTCTGCTTCGCAAGTGCATTGCATTACTGCCCGCATGGCTAATCACTTACAAATCAAGAAGTCGAAAGCCGCGACTGTTCTTTCGGGAATTGGTCAAGCCGACCTAACTTCCAATGAATGTGCCACTGTCTCGCTACAATCAGTCGATCGTTCTTACACTACATCGTTTTCTGCTGTCGTCGTCCCAACTATTACTACACATCAACCTGAGGCAAATCTTTCGAATGTTGAGTGGAATATTCCTGCTAATATTTCTTTAGCTGACCCCTTTTTCTTCAAACCAGAAAGGGTTGATTTGCTTATTGGGGCTAGCTTATTTTTCGAATTACTATGTGTAGGACAAATTCGTCTAAGTCCAAGCTTGCCAATGCTACAAAAAACAAGATTGGGGTGGATTGTGGCTGGCAACGTCGATTGCATCACGCCAACATCCTCGTGCTGTATGGCTGCAGTAAAGGAGTCTGCTGATGCTACTGCCGACAACACCTTAAATGACTTAGTTAAAAGGTTTTGGGAGGTGAAAGGGCATACTGAAGAAAATCTGAAACGCACTAAGGAGGAGCTGGCTTGTGAAGAGCATTTCGTACACAACTATCATCGATTGAGTTCCGGTGAATATTTAGCGAGGTTGCCGTTCAAGTCAAATCCTTCGTTATTAGGAGATTCTTATCCACAAGCGGTTCGTCGGTTCAAAACCCTCGAGAAGAGGTTCGCACATAATCCTGAGTTAAAGGAACAATACTCTTCATTCATAGCTGAATACGCGCAACTTCGTCATATGTCGTTGGTTGAGACAATTTCTGCCGAGACTCCGATAAATTTTTTACCTCATCACTGCGTGTTGAAGGCAGACAGTTCCACAACCAAACTCCGCGTGGTGTTTGATGCATCAGCACCCACTTCCACTGGGTTTTCTTTGAATGATATTTTGATGTCTGGACCCACAATACAACCGAAGTTGATCGACACTCTCTTAAGATTTCGTTCACATAAATTCGCCGTTACGGCTGACATTTGCAAAATGTATCGGTGTGTAAAGGTTGCTGATGCCGATAGTCTTTTGCAGTGCATACTGTGGCGCAACAGTCCAACAGAGGAATTTCAGATTTATAAACTAGGCACGGTTACTTATGGAACAAAACCAGCTGCCTTTTTAGCGATTCGTGCTATGCACCAACTTGCAGCTGATGAGGCTCCTCACTTCCCATTGGGTTCTAAAATTGTGTTGCGAGACTTCTACGTGGACGATCTGATCTCGGGAGGAAATTCAGAGCAAGAGGTCGCACTAATTATGATGCAAACGCAGGAGCTTTTACAAAGAGGAGGTTTTCGATTGCGGAAATGGTGCTCAAATAATGAACGACTTTTGCGTGGAATCGAACCGTCAAATCGAGAGCAGTTTTTAAAGTTTAACGACGGCAGCGATATTACTAAAGCTCTGGGTTTAGCATGGGACCCCAAGGAAGACGACTTTCTTTTTTCCTTAGCTCCACTTCCCAACCCAGGACGCGCCACAAAGCGCAGTGTCGGTGACTGCAGGATTCTATGATCCGCTGGGCTTAATCGGTCCCGTGGTGGTAAAAGCAAAGGTGTTTTTGCAAGGGTTATGGAAGCAGCGTTTAGCTTGGGATGAAAGCATGCCACAATCACTACAATACGCTTGGTCGCAGTTGTGCTCTGATTTAAATTTCGTTGATAAGATTTGCTTTCCCCGTTTCGTGGGGTTAGATGCGGACAACGTGCAGATACATGGATTCTGCGACGCCAGCTTAAGAGCCTATGGAGCCTGCGTCTATGTACGGGCGAAGAAAGGCGACAAAGTACGAGTGACTCTGCTCTGTTCCAGATCTCGCGTCGCACCATTAAAGACATTGACCGTTCCAAAATTAGAGTTATGTGCTGCTAAATTGCTGGCTGAATTACTACAGTCCATTTCAGTTCTGGGCCCCTTCAAAGGTGAATTTTTCTGTTGGTCGGATTCCACAATCACATTGTCGTGGGTAAACGATGTCTCAAGCAATTATAATGTGTTCGTGGCAAATCGAATAAGCAGCATTCAAGAGCTTGCTAACGGAATTTCGTGGCGACATGTGCCCTCCGAATTCAACCCTGCAGACATCCTATCAAAGGGTGCTTCACCCACCGAACTTGCTGCATCCAAACTGTGGAAACAAGGACCTGCCTTTTTAGAACAAGATGAATCAAGTTGGCCTGAAATTAAGCAATTGGCAAATAGTTCCCTGGAAAGAAAGAAAATAACATTGATTGCATCTTGTAAAGTGGTGGACTACTCTATCGATTGCAAATACCTGAACAACTTTCGCTCCATGCAGAGAATTTATGCATATATTAATCGTTTTCTAAAAGGAAAATCAACCATTCAATGGACGTCGGCTCTGTTAAGTATGGCGGAAATTGAGGCTGGATCGGTTTTACTCATTCGTATGGTCCAAATGTCTACCATGCCCAAAGACTATGGGGACTTAAAGGATGGACGTGCAGTCACTTCTTCGAGTAAACTTAATTCTTTGAGTCCCTTCCATCATCACATTTTCATCAAAAGCTGCTACACGCCGGTCCTCAAGCATTATTAGCGACAATTCGCTTGCAATATTGGCCCATTGGGGGGAGAAAAACCGTAGCTCGCGTGCTCAATAAATGTCTGCGATGTTTCCGAACTAAGCCAAGGTTAATGCAACATATCATGGGTAGTTTGCCGGCCGACCGCGTGCGGATTCAGCGCCCGTTTTATACTACTGGAATAGATTTTTGCGGTCCATTTGTCTATAAATCTGAAGTACGTAACAGGCCGCCCATAAAGTGCTATATTTGTGTCTTCGTATGTTTCGCAACCAAGGCCGTTCATTTGGAGTTGGTGAAGGATTTAACCACGGATTCATTTCTAGCAGCCTTAAAGCGATTTGTTTGCTTACGTGGGAAACCTAGAGTGATCTGGTCAGACAACGCTACTAACTTTGTGGGTGCCAAAAATGAGCTGAAGGAGATTCGCGCGCTGATGCTAAGTGACCAGCATATCGTCGCCGTTCATAAGCAATGTCTGGATGATGGTATAGACTGGCGCTTCATACCTCCTAGGTCTCCACATTTTGGTGGATTATGGGAGGCGTCCGTGAAGATGACAAAATATTACTTTCGTCGCGCTGTTGGGTCGGTCGTTTTGGGATTCGAAGAATTTCGAACTCTTGTATGTCAAATCACGGCTATTATAAATTCAAGGCCCCTCTGTCCCATTTCAGAAAGTCCAGATGATCTAGAAGTTTTGACTCCCGCCCACTTTCTATCTGGTGGAGCACTAACAGCCATGGCAGATCCAGATTTGGCGAATGTCAAGTTTAGCCGATTAAGCCAGTGGCAGCATATGTGTCGTATCCAGCAATTGTTTTGGAAATCTTGGAGTACTGCTTACCTAACAATTTTACAAGAGCGGGGAAAATGGCGATCCAAATCTCCAAACATTCCAGTGGGCGCCCTGGTACTACTGAGAGATGAACATCTTCCTCCCATGAAGTGGCAAATGGGGCGAGTCATTGATACAATCAAAGGAAAGGATGGCGTAGTTCGTGTCGTAGTTGTACGCACCAGTACGGGTGTCGCCCGAAGGGCAGTTACTAAAGTATGTTTGTTACCAGTGGAGGAAGTTAAAAGCACCATAGGGCTTTGAACGGGGGGAGTATGTCCCGAGACCTGTCCTCCAGAAAGTTATATATTATTGTTCACATTACTCAGAACCGTATCCAAGCTGTCATTTACTCATTTTCAATATTCATATTTGCTCATTCATATTTACTCTTATACTTATATCAATGCTAATTATGTTATGGTTATATACAATAACGTTAGGCTTCATCATGTACTTGCAATTCTTTCACTCACTTAGTCATTGGAAATGTACAGTTACTTTTTTTTCTCTTGTATACCTTTCATTTGCCCTACGGCCAAATAAAGATTCATTCGTTGTCAACCATTTGATCGAATCGCATCGTTTTTCATTCAAACAATTTTCGTTCGCAAATTCGTGGGCGACAAAAACTCTTGTCGTCCCCTAACAGCATGCTTCTAGCATTCTAGATGTGCGCACGTTCCGAGGACCCAACATCGACTCGGACCACTACCTTGTTGCAGCCAAGGTACGCATGCGTCTTTGCGCAGCGAAGACCGCGCAACCTAGTTTGCGAAGAAAGCTGGACATCAGTAAGCTGCAATCACAAGGGGTAGCCGAAGCTTACTCCGCTCAACTCTCCAACCAACTCTCCAACGTTCCGAGGACCCAACATCGACTCGGACCACTACCTTGTTGCAGCCAAGGTACGCATGCGTCTTTCCGCAGCGAAGACTGCGCAACCTAGTTTGCGAAGAAAGCTGGACATCAGTAAGCTGCGATCACAAGGGGTAGCCGAAGCTTACTCCGCTCAACTCTCCAACCAGCTCGGTCGCTCCCCTCTCCACCTGATGACATCGGCGGATTATGGGCTCACTTATCCCACTCTATGCGCGTCGCCGCCAAAAATGTCCTTGGTTTTCGACGCCCACTACCAAAAAACCAATGGTACGATGAAGAGTGTCGCGCAGCCACTACAGCGAAGAATGCTGCCTACAAGAAGACCCTGCAGTCGGCTGCCACGCGAGCCGTGACCGAGAAATACCGGGAGGAGAGGAAGAAAGAGAGGTGCCTTTTTAGACGTAAGAAACGGGAGCAAGAAAGGCGCGAGCGTGAGGAAATCGAGGAGTGCAGGTGCAGGAATGACGCCCGAAAATTCTTCCAAAAAGTTAAGCGTCTCACGGAAGGGTTTAAGCCAGGGGCATCTTCTTGCAGAGACGAAAACCGGGTTCTGGTTACGGATGCGCAGGGTATACTGAGGTCGTGGAAGGACCACTTCACCAAGCTGCTCGCAGGCGACGAAGGGAACAATACCGCCAGTTTTGAAGATGCCCAGATGGTACCAATCGACGACGACGGTGTGGATGTGCCACCGCCCAGCCATGACGAGGTCCGGGTCGCTATCCAGCGACTCAAGAACAATAAAGCTGCAGGGCCGGATGGGCTACCAGCTGAATTGTTCACGGCCGGCGGCGGTGAGCTGATTGGGTGCATGCATCAGCTCATCTGCAAAATATGGCTGGAGGAACGAATGCCCAACGATTGGAACCTCAGTGCCCTTTGCCCTGTGCTGAAGAAAGGCGACCCAACAATATGCGCCAACTACAGGGGTATCAGCCTACTTCCCATTGCATACAAGGTCCTGACGAGCGTACTATGTGAAAGATTAAAGCCACTCGCCAAGGCGCTGATTGGACATTATCAGTGCGGCTTTAGACCTGGTAAGTCCACCATCGACCAGATATTCACTCTACGCCAAATCCTCCAATCGATACACACCATCTCTTCATCGATTACAAGGTAGTATTCGACAGCCCGATTAGGGATCGTCTATATGCCGCATTGTCTGATCTTGGTATCCCTGCAAAGCTCGTGAGACTTTGCAGAGCGACGTTGAGCCATATGCGCAGCTCCGTCAAGGTTGGAAGTGACCTCTCCGACCCCGTTGATACCGTCCGAGGTTTCAGACAGGGCGATCCTTTGTCCTGTGACCTCTTCAACTTCACCATGGAGAGTGTTCTGCGCAAGGCCGGTGTACATCGTAATGGCACAATTTTCAACAAAAGTGTCCAGCTCCTTGCCTACGCTGATGACATTGATGTCATCGGACGTAACAAGCGAGATGTCACCGCTGCCTTTGCGGCTATCGAAAGAGAATCTGCCAAAATGGGTCTGGTGGTAAATGAGGGCAAGACCTGATATACCTTTGAAGTTGTCAAGGAATTCGTCTACCTTGGCACCGCCATCAACAGCAGCAATGATGTCAGCCTGGAGATAAAGCGAAGGATTATTCTTGCCAACCGGTGCTACTACGGTCTCGGTAGGCAATTGAGAAGTAGAAACCTCTCTCGACCGACAAAACTTGCACTCTATAGGACGCTTATCTTGCCCGTGCTTCTCTATGGCGCTGAAGCATGGGCAATGACACGAAACGACATAGCGGCCCTTGGACTGTTCGAGAGGAAGGTACTTCGCAAAATCTTCGGCCCTGTACGTGTTGGTGATGACTATCGTATACGAACCAATAACAAGCTGTATAAGGCTATGGACGTAGCGCAGCGAATTAACATCCAGCGGCTACGCTGGCTCGGTCATGTCTGCCGTATGGACGACGAAGCTCCGGCGAAAAAGGTGTTCGATGCGATGGTTGGAGGTCGACGGCGAAGAGGGAGGCCGTGTCTCCGGTGGAAGGACCAAGTTGAAGAGGCCCTGTCATCACTTGGTGTGACCAACTGGAGAAGGCGCGCGCAAAGCAGAGGCGCCTGGAGAGAAGTTTTGCGGCAGTCCGTAACCCGATAGCGGGTTGTTATGGCCAGTTAAGTAAGTAAGCAATGATAAAAAAGCAAAATACAAGGGAAAAACGTTTTGCAATTCGTGCAATGTGTACAACAGTGATACCCATGTTTTATATGAGGGTGCAAACGTGCGTCAGCTGGTTGTCAAAAAATTCTTTCATTTTATTTCGTGTGCGCAAGCGTAAATTCTTCACACAAATGTTCTTTTATTTCCTTTTATATAAACATTTTGAATTTTCAGCTAAAAACGAAAATTGGTTTTAATTTTACCATCTTCCAGAAGAATATTAAGTGCAACATTTTCAATAAGAAAATTTAACATTTTTTTGTTTTCACTGGTCCGCCACGTTGTTTGTAATATTTGCAATATTTTTATTTTGGTGCGCTCTCGCAGTATTGCAAGTTAGGGTCTTGCAAGTTCGCATTTTCATAAATTTTGCAACGCTGCAAGACTGCGAGAATACCCAAAATTATTTGCAAAAATTCTTACCATTTGAAATGCAGCACTTTCAATCAAGAAATCTACAATTTTCGAATTTTCGCCTGTTCGCGGCATTTTTTACAATATTTTAATTTTTGGGTGTCCTCGAAGTCTAGCAGTTTTTAAGGTTGCAAATATCAGTTTCTGCAAGGTTACAAGACATCGAGAATACCCCTAGTGTAACTTTCTCCCGCGTAATAGACATCAGAAACGGCACACCGATTTTTATTTCTACAATATTTCTACCCTAGGCATGTTTTTGTTATAGACTGACCCTCTGCATTACTGTACTGATAAAGTTCGTTAAGATTTTAATTTGTGTCATATTTTATCCAATACAAACACAAAAGCTTTTTTGCAAAGCCGAAATTTAAGATGAATCTTTAAATAAATAAAAATGCAAATAAATTTGGATGCTTATCCTCCATCAAATTCTTTCATAACCAATATGTGAAGCTCATATCTGGTTCGGAAGTTCAAGTGGATTGGAACTGTTCCTGATGCACCGCCGCATCGTTTGAAGGTTTTGGGGCACTATCATCTTTGAAAAATAAATCTATATTGCTTATACTTTTCATACATTCATATGAAAAAAGCAAACAAAGTATTTTTATATTGAAATTAGAACTGAGAAATGACAGCTCTCTCTGCGACAATTTATTTCATAGGGCGAATGAGTGCGTTCGCCAACCATAATACCTATAGACAGCCGATTCGCCAACTCTGTCGACTCGCCAGATTTCAGCTACTCGCAAACCGTAATAGGGCCCTTAACCTTCACTCTGTGCATGGTTTTTACACCCTAATCCCGTGCACGGGGAACTGAGTTCCCCATTGTTTGAACCAGTACATTTTGTATGGGAATGAGTAAAAATATTATGAAATATTTTTGTTATGTTGTTGTTGTTGTTTTTTTGTTGTAATTATTATTTTTTTGTTGTTTTTTGTTTGCACACTGTCTTTGAATTTGAATTTTCACCGATGAGTGCGCTCGCAGCCGCTTGGCAGTTGTGCAGGAAGTAGTTGATATCGGTCGGGGCTTTCTTTTAGATGCTCTGGAGGTACCGGCAGTAGGCGCTGGCATCGATGGCGCTGACATGTATGGCTCTATAAAGTAGGATACAAAAAATTATCTATAGAATGTGAGTCGAAATGGTCTAAAATGCAAATATAATACATACCTGGCTGCTCATCAGCTTCTATCGCAGCGTTCAGGTGCACATAACAGCAGTGACAGACACGTACGGAGTGCTGCGCGCAAGCTGGTGCTTTACAGACATCACATAAGGACGTTGTCTTTGTGTCCTGCGTTTGGCTGCGCTTACAGTGCGGACACCGTTGTGCCTTACATGAGCCCTGTTTAGTTGGAATAGACTCCGGCACATTCAGCGTTGCACATTTGTACCCCAATAATGACATAGCAATCCTTATAGTATCCCTTTGGGGCGTCGCGGCACAAGCTGAGAGATGTGGCGCTGCCAGTTCCTTCGCCATTTCTTTGAGGAATTGTTTCCTTCTGTTATTCTTTTTTATGCACCAATGCGGATTGCTCAGTGTATCACACAGAGCTGCTGCGTCCACCATGTTGAACCATAAGACCATTGGCTACCTATTATTTTTTCTCTTACAGGTGTATGCGCACAGCAATTTGTCGAAAGTGTCCAGACCACCTTTGCATTCATTATAGCTGGGAATGATTTGTGGTTTATTGGTGATGGGATTCACTAGCTCGTTCGCATGTCCTGTCGACAATAGCAAGACATTCTTTCTTTTTTTGGGCATAAAACTAACCAATGTCATCTGATCTGAAAAACAGAATCGCGACGACATCGGCTCACGGTTAGCAAGGTATTCTTGCTTCGTAAAAACCGCTGGCAATTCGCGTTTATTGGAACGTATCGTACCAGCAATGGTTGTATTTTTTTGTATTAGGTCGCGTGCTAATGGATAGCTGGTGAAAAAGTTATCCATCGTTATATTATATCCTTTACCAAGATATATCCCGGCTAAACGAACTACCAGATCGTGCGAAATTCGAACAGTTCTATCCGCAGTTGGCTGAGTTCCCACGTAAATTTCAGTGTTGAGTGGAAAATTAGTTTGCGCGTCGACTATCCAAAATATTTTCAGCCCATACTTTCCGGGCTTAGAAGGAATGTATTGACGAAATGAACAACGTCCGCGGCTCGCTACTAACTGCTCGTCTATAGTCAATTCTTTCGACGCAACGTATTCTTCATTCAGTCGGGTGAGGAAAAGTGTCCAAATATGTCGAAATGCCGCTAGCTTGTCGGTGGCTAAGCGAGCTGCTCTTGTTCGCTGATCGTCGAATCTCAGAAATCTTGTTAATTGCTCGAATCTTTGTTGAGACATTACTGCCCGGTAAAAAGGTGAGTTTTCTTGTGAAAATAAGTCTGATGCATTTACCATATTATTTTTGTCGGCTCCTGCATACAATAAAATCGCTACGTAAGCATATATTTCATCTACAGTTGTCGGTTTCCATTGTCGCATGGTAGCTGTGCTACCAGTTCGTTTATGCGCTTGATATGCTCGTTTCGCCTTTCTATTAGTCTCTATGACGATTTGGCTAATAATGGGAACGTTGAGTATACGTTTGAATGGTTCGACTTTACTCTCAAAATACGTGCGACTATATGGTACGGCTTTTCTGCTGAGAGCCATTCTATCGGCTCTTATTGTTTCAGCCGGATCTGGCATGGAACACCACACTGTCTTGTCCGCTTTCCCCTGTGATGTGTACTTTTGACCACGATTAGGTGGCAAAGCTGCTGTTACTTCTTCCTGTAGCACAACGTCTTCGTCGGTATTAGCTTCCTCACAGTCCTGCACGAAATCCAAAACATGCATGTCATCATGTGCTTCAATTTCTACTGGTCCATTGAAATCTGATTCATCGTAATTTACATCATCGTCGCCGCTTTCGTCCTCACTTTCAGTGGCTGGAGCATCAATATCACCTCCAAATTGTTCTAGCAACATCTGAAACTCATCGTGTTCATTATCGGTTAATGGCTGTGCACGGAGCAAAGCAGTCTTTCCATTTTTTCGAATTTCTCACGAAATAATCAGGACGAAAGCTCAAAACGAAAGCTCAAATAAAATCGCAGCCAGTTACTTACCCAAAATCTACTAGAAACACGAAAACAAATAAACCAAAACTAAAATATATTCAAACTAACACTTCACGCAACAAATATGTCAACTTTATAGCAAACGATCTGAACTGAAAGTGCAACTGACACCAGTAAGCATTAATTTGTATTGCCTTTGTAACGGTGTATAAGAAAACACCGTTACAAAGGAATGACAATCCGAAACAATTTTCTTACTTTCCTTCAATGCTTCTCAATAGTTATAACTGTAAAAAACCCACACAAACACTTGAATATTCATGTTTAGCTTACAAAATGTATTGGTATAAATAACGGGGTCATTTATTCCCCAAAGCACAACAAACAGTTTGTGTGCAACATGTGGGTATACTGGCCCAATCACACTTAAAAAAAATATCTGCTTATGGGCTTAGAATCCTTTCATCCGTAGCTATCCAATGATATAAGTATTAATATATCGTTCAGAAAGAAATAACTTCACAAATTCATAATTTATGTGGCTATGGGGAACTGTATACCCCATGCACAGAGTGAAGGTTAATTAATTTTGTTTATACTTATCTTTAAATTCTTTTAGAAAGCCTTTCATTATCTTCGTCGAATACCGTGTCCACCACGTTCACTGAAATTTCGCAACATAATGTCAAAATCGAATCTGACATTTTCTACACATAGTTATCTATACGGATGAACTGTTAAGTTATATCTGTGCTCTCGTTTCTGTCAGCGCTGAGGCATTAATTCCTAATTGCTGTTGTATAAATGTATTTTTTCTTTCAAATTTTGAAATGTCAATGTACATTAGACCCTCGTCTCGCTCTCTCTTATAAAATAATTTCATAGCCAAACTGTATCTTTTCCACTGAAGTGGCTCCAGTACAAAAATTTCACCACAATATGTGAATGTGTTAGTTTTTGCGATTTATGTGTATGAGTTTCGATCACCCATGTCCCGTACGGACGCCATTGCAATGTAATAAAAAACCTTACTATCACTAAAGTGATAAAAAAAGCGAAAGGAGAGTTTACACATTTCTTAGAAGCAAAATTAACTGATTTTGCTTTATAAGTATATGCTAATTAATAATTAAAATCATTTGAGTTAAATCCGCAATTACTATCAATGAATTTTAAAATTTTCCTATGATACCCATTCTCGAAAGTAGGGAAGGAAACTTTAACAAATTTCGTTTAAATGTCAACTTAATGACCATTCTAGTCAAATTTTTGGGCTTTTTCCACAAATTCTTTAATTTGTTTCGTTTTATTTGTTAGTCTGCAGTGCATTTCAGAGATATCACTATACTTGAGTACGATATGGTTTATGAAAAATTTTGTTCTAATACTAATAATAAAAAAGCAAACAGATATTTGCAATTTAATTAAGGTATTGCAAGGGCAAATAAAGCTACTATGTTTATCCATATAACGTATATAAATGATCAGTGGGCTGGGGCCAATTTTAAAAAAAAAATATTCGAAATTAATGTGTTCCATATGTTTTATGATTCATTATGTGTTGCTCATGTAAGTATTTCTTCCCCTCAACCCAAGGGTAGCGACTTCTTAATATTTATGAGTTACCTTCCACTAATCAAGACCACTGTGCAAATGCTAAAGTGTTCTAGTACGAATGCAGTTTATTATAGCCTTAACATCTCTTGCTTATTCGTATAGCATATAAATAGCCTATTAGAGTACGAGGTGCATAAATGATACTATAGTGTTTGTTGAGCAGGGATGCATTAGCCTATGAAGAATGTATACAGCGAAAATTTTGCAAATCGTAACAGGACGTAATTTTAATATTGTTTTCCACCGAATTGCACAATCGTGCACGGTCTACAAAAGTGTTCTCTAAACATCCGATGGAAAATAGCTTAAAACAATTCACGTCATATCTTTCTTATTTCAATAATTTACCGAATTATGTTATGCAATGCCTTGGTTTAATGTAATCATACATTTCTTTAATAGTGCTCATACGAGAATATTAATATCGTGCTAAAATTGTATTTAATTTGAAAACCCCAAAATGGAAACAGTGAGTAAAAAAGCGTCCGCTAAAAACACATTGTAATTTATGTTTGATATAAAAAATGGTATGTTTAATGCTCCCATATATAACTTACACTTACTCGCAATCATATTGAAATAGTAGGTGGGCCTCACAGATTTACGTTATTAAATTGCATAATTGTTTCTAAAACGGAGAATATGCATATCAATTGTCAATATTAATATAGTAGTATCTAATGAAAGGCTTAGCTTTTACGTGTATACGTATACGTGTTTAACTGTTAGTTACTTATGTATGTATGCACATACCTACTTCGTTTGTATATACATACACGACACGACAGTTCGATTATGCCGTGTTATGCCTACGAATCCGTACATAGTTTTCATAAAAAAATTTTACTCAGAGGTTAACCATTTCTAGCTAAGTGCGCCCGCCATATTTTATCACATACAAAGACTTAATAATTCTCAAGCATAAGCATATTTATAAAGTCAAACAAACGTGCGTTTTACTCCAATATTCATAACTAAAAAACAAAAATATTTCAAATAGTGACTTTATAAAATGTAAGAAGTAATTTATTCCTCTTTGAGATTAATTCAATTTGTAGACAAATCGTTCGATTATTCTGATTTTTAATTTTTATTTTCATTTAAAATAAATATTGTATGGCAAAACCTACGGGGTTATAGGAATATAATTTCGAAGGAAAAAATGAAAAGAAATTGCGAGTCATGTGAACCAGCCGATCACTGCTACTGCCGCATTGTAATACCGCTATTGTTATTGTTGTTTAATTTAAAGCTAATGCCTAGCGCTCTAAACTTTATGTTTGTGTATGTGCCTTTATTGGCGGATAATTTGGCAACGTCACCTGTGACGATGACGGCATTTTCATCGCCGGAGTATTCGGCATCGCTACAGGTGGCAACGGCGTAATCCTCAACTTAAAATTTTATTTTTTTTGACTCGAACAAACGCGCAGGGGATGACCCCTATTAATGCGAGGCATTGCGTTGGTTCAGAATGGATATAAAGGAGATCGGGTTTTGAGAAAAGTGGTTGTGGTGGAAGTTCTCTTGTTCTTGTCTCTTATTCTCTGTTACTCAAAGCCAACTCATAGAGGAGCGAAATAAGTACTGAGGCTCAATTCAAAACGGCGGTTGCCATTAGCGAAATGGCTTCAGCTGTTTTGGCTTGGGGCCAAGCTGGGACAGCGCTAATAAATCAAAATAACTGTGCTATATTTATTTATTTTTTATGCTTTTGCTTTGTCCTTTTGGAATAATTGCTAGCATAACCAAAAGACAAAAGCAAAAAATAAAGAAAGAAAACAATATAAATAGCAGAATATTTTGAGACACTTGTTGGTGACCGTAATTAATGCTGCTGGGCAATGTTACCGCTGCAAAATTTTCGAAAGTCGCAAAAAAGTGTCACAGCCGATAAAAAGTGTATACTTTCATTATTTTACCTTTCGCAACTCATTATTTTTAATAAATTGCTAAAGGAGATAATTTTCCGTGAAAAAAAAACTGTTTCCCCTTAAATTAATTGATGAGGTATATATTGAAGTGACCCAATATGCATGTTTTGTATTTATTATGAAAACAACAAAGTAATTATGTACTTAGTAGGGACATAAATACTGTTACACACGTTTTCTGCTATAAAATGAAAAGTATGTAATGTTTTTGGGCGAATTTTTGTTTACATATTTATTGATATATATTGTATACAAAAAGCAAACATTCATTCGAAATGTCCGCCTTTGGCCTTCACGCACGACTTAAGTCGGACCGGCAAATCATCAATCAAGCCGCACGCACCTCGTCCATCGGAAAATTGGCCACAGCACGAATCAAAGCTGTCTTAAGAAAATCAATGTTGGGGTATCTTTTGTGGCAAACCATGTCCTCTAAAACTGTCCACAATTTGTAATCGAGCGGGTTCAAATCAGGACTGCCAGAGGGCCATTCTTCAGATGTAATAAATGCTGGTAAATTATTTTGGAGCCAGGTTTGAGTCGTTTTAGCTTTATGGGCCGGCTGGAAAGTCCACGGCTGGTTTTGGAACAAAGAATGGTTAAGTGGTTTTACAACAGCTTTCAAAACGGTTTCTTGGTAAACTGTGGCCGATGTTTTGACCCCTTGTTCGCAGAAATGCAAGTCAGTGACCCCATCGTAAGAGACACCCCACCAAACCATGACTGAAGCTGGGTGACAGTGGCGTCCCCAGGATTTCGGGAAGGGGGGGGGATATGCCAAAAAATCCAGTTTAACGCAATTTTTATACTTTCATCTTTACGTATTATTTTTAATACATGTTGCATAAAATTGTACATATGTATGTACGGACATACATGTATATGTACACATATATATATATACCCAGCAAACCAAACGATATTGAAACGATATAGAAACGATATCGTTAAAGCGAGAATTTTTCTCGTTTTCGAGTCTTGCTAAAGTGTCTAAAATGATATCGAGAACGAGAAAAATTACACTATCGTAACGATATCGAGAATTTCGAAAATCTCGATATCGTTGCGTTACTGAAATTTTCTTATCCGAGATATCGTAACGATGTCGAGATTTTCGAAATTCTCGATATCGTTACGATAGTGTCATTTTTCTTGTTCTCAATAGCATTTTGGATACCATAACGAAAACTTATTTTCCTTCTGAAAATTGAAATAAAACGCATACTTGACAGTACTGTCACATGGCCAGTTCATTATTCAAATCAAATAACGATTATAAATACAACACAACAACTCTCAAACTCGGTTTTGAATGCGCGCACGTTCACGTAATGACAACTTTTCGTTTGACAAAAAAATATTTAATTTCATTTGAAAATTTTCAAATTCTTCAAAGCAAAAAATGCAAGCATTATCGAGATTATTTCGAGAAACTGTCGCTAAAAATTTATATCGAGAAATTGTTTGCAGGGTATGTATATATATGTATATGTATACAATTGCTAACATAAAATTCTTAAAGCGAAAAATTCAAGGTACATGTATTTTTAAGTAATAGATCCCAACTAAAAAATTCAAGTTTGCTTTAAGTTAGAACATTTTGAAAACTCCTTCTAATAGAATTACGGAAAACTCAAAAGACTTATTTTAAAAAGCATAAAACATGTATCGGAATTTTTTTCAAATTTCAACAGCTGATGCAGGATTGGCATGAAGCCTGCGTTTGACTACTACTTTAAATAGTCGATACTTTTGGGAACACTGAAAATACAACTATTCTGCGAGAACAAATGCAATACTGATTTTTTTATTAATTTATTCTTAACCCTTCTGCGGGCATCCGATTCTGACCATACCATTTTGACCTTTGGATGCACTTTAGTAATTTTTGTGGTTAAGCTATCGAGATCATATTTCATGATATCCTCAACTGATCCTTTCTAAGCACAAAAACCAAAACCATGGCCTGTCCACACCATGGTGTATTTTCATAGAAATTTGGCAGTTAACATTTTGTTTGTTATTTCCCACGTAATTATTGTCGGAATGGCTTAAAAATATTTGTTCAAGCCCGGAGCATAGGGCTTCAACTAGGCTTTTCCATTTGACTCGATTTGAAACACCTTTTTCGTGCCATCCCATGTAATGGTGACATAAGTAAGTTGGCGCAAAATTTACCTGGTTCAAGTGTTTTTTGATCGACTTGGCTTTTATTTTCTTTTGGTTTAGCAAATTATAATTTTTGGTGGAAAATAAAGTCGGAACATATTCAAATTTAATATTTATCCATTCATAGTTATGTCCGTGTTTTGGTGCCAACTCAGTTACATTCCTGAAGTGAAGATAGTATTTGTGGTCCTTTTGTGTCTGGTTTCTTATCAATTCGATTAGGTGTTTTCTGTGGCAGAGATGGAAAGAGGACAATGCTATTTTAAGGATCAGGTGGACATAGTTTTTGAACTTCGACGCTGGAGTAAATCAGAGACGACAATTTCTCTGAAAAAATTGGTTATAATAACGGTGCTGACAATTTCAGGCTTTCATTTGGCGCTGAACAAAACGAAGCTTCTGATACTGATAAAAAAAATTATCGTTTAGATAGTTCAATGTGAAGATAGCGACGTCAGTTCAGCATGAACAATAACATGTCCTGCATGTTTTTCTTTGGCAAAGCAGTTCAGAATTGTTAACAAGTAACAGTGCAAGGAATCGAGAGTCAGTCATGATATTGCATTATATTGTTGCAATAATTGCATTGGTTAAGCAGTTGAAGCAAATCCATAAAAAAAGTATTTTACATTTATAAATTTTTTTATTCTTTTTTTGCTTTACTGTCGTATTTTTTGAATTTCAAAATTAATTCATTGAAGTTGAAGCTCGCTATTTACTTAATTATTCAAGTATATTTTTACCGTTTTACGTAAATAAAATGTAGGCAAGCAAAAGAAATCATTGTGTTCACACTTTCTGTTTTTTTTATATCCTTAACTACAATCCTAGACTATCCTCTTGTTTACACCATGGTCCGGCCAGATCATGGGATGTTGAACCATTAGGTTTTAAGTGGGTACTCACAGAAAAGATAAAGCAAATAATAAAAATTGTTCACAATTCTATATTGTTACATCAAATTGTATAAATGAATTTATCCACCAAGGGGGGGGATCCATCCCCCTAATCCCCCCCCTGGGGACGCCACTGCTGGGTGATGACCCTTTTCGACCCGATCAGTTCAGATGCTTACTTACATACACCGTGCATACACCCTATCATTTTGCTTGTTAAATTTTTCCTGCACGGTAAAAGTTTTTTCATCGGTAAACAAGATTTTTCTGTGCAAGTTCTCAGCGTGCTTCACCAAAAGACGTTTGCATTTTTCCATTCCTTTTTTCCCAAAGCTGCAGTCAACAAATGTCAAGTACGGCGTTTGAAAGCCCCAAGTCCCAAGTCTTTTTTAATAATTCGACTCACGGACTTTTGTGAGATATTCATCTCCCGGGCCATGATTTTCTGTTTTCTGAGCGGATTTCGCTGAATTCTTAATTTGACAGCTTTAACGACTTGTGGTGTTCGAACTGTGCGCGGACGGCCCGACCGGTGGCGGTCTTTAACATCTCTAATCTCCTCAAACAGTTTTATGCACCGGTAGACGAACATGCGACTAATCCCGAGCGGGCGGAGCGTTTTGAAAATATCACCTTTTTTCATTTCACACTTAAATAGCGCTATAACAGCGATACGGTTCTCGTTATCTGACCACTCCATGGTGAAAGCTAGAACAATTTAGAATTCCCTGTGCAGACTAACGCTTTACAGGTAATATTTCATAAACCATGTGGAAATAACGGGGTATGTTCAATTCAACTATTACAATGGGTGTGTTCAATGTTGTAACAATATTTATGTCCCTACTAAGTACATCGCTGAGCTATCGGCCTCGATAGCTCAGCGGGTAGCGCGCTGGCTTTTCATACCGAGCGCCCCGGGTTCGATTCCTGGCTTGGTCTGGAAAAAACACTCATCTACTTCTGTCGCTATCCACATGAAGGGAATGAGAATTACAAGAATCGCACAAGTGCGCTTTTGGCAGGCAATGGCAAAACCCCCAAGTGTGAAAGAAAAACTGCCCATCGCCGTTCGGATTCGGCGTTAAACTGTAGGTCCGCTCCCCTCCCTTTCCCCATCCGTTTGAAATGTGTGTTGTATCACATGTTGAAAAAAAAAAACAGTGTTGCATACGCATTTCAAACGGGTGGAATCTGTGGTATCACAACGGGCCCGTTAAGAGGCCTAAGTGTGTCTCATACAGAGGCAGCCACCGCAACCTAACCTAACCTAAGTACATACATATATCAATATAACAATTCAGCCACATAAATGGAATATTAGTATATAATAGTGTCCGACCGAAACCACTTTTTTGGACCGAAACCGAGTTTCAGTTTTTTTTAATATTCGGCCGAAACCGAAATTTTTTAGTTGAAATAAAAATCACCATATGAAGCAGTTTTTCAACAAACGAATTTTACTTTAAGTTAATAAAGAACAAACAAACAAACACAACAGAACATAAATAAATAAATACTTTTTAATAAAAACCATTAATTCATTTTTTAAAACCAAAAACATAAAAAACATCCCTTACTCGCTAATATTCAAAATTTAATAATTTAATATTATATGCTTAAAAAATAAGTTTATTTACATTGGTGGCATCTAATTACTCCTTCTTTCACGATATATCTGCCCGGCTGCACTAAATAGCTGTTCACTCGCTACACAATAAAATGTAAAAAATATTCTACAAAGTTTCGGTTTCGGCCGTTTTTTGGGCATTTTTCGGCCGAAACTGAAACCGAAACCACTTATTTGGACCGAAACCGAAACTACGGTCGGACACTAGTTAGTAGATAACTACTATATATATATATATCTGTGGCATTAAACCAGAGTAGATCTTTAGTTGACTTAAGCATGCTTTACCGTATTTTAGCTTACATAAATCTGCCGTAAAAGTACTTTCAATTTGTTTTTTTTTACTCGAAAAAACGCGCAGTGGATGACCCCTATTAATGCGAGGCATTCCGTTGGTTCAGGAAGGATATTAAGGTTAGGAGATAGGGTTTTGAGAGACGTGGTTATGGACTCTTGATTTGAACCATAAGTGCTAGGAAAAATATCCACAGGGAGACCGTTGCACAACCGCGCTGTACGGGCCAGAAACGAACTTTCTCTGTAGTGCGCTGGCACATCGTTTCAACGTGGAATGCTTGGGCGCCAGTGTTCAAACGGGTTGCCCGGAGGAATACCCGGAGTGATGGCTGCAAGCTGCTCATCTCCACTGAGCAATTACTGAAAAAGTATTGGTAAAATAACAACTCACATGCCACGTTTCGACGATGTTCTAAGGAGTCAATAGAGCTGGATGCCCTACTGTCCCCTATAAGTTTGATCGCACGGTTTTGCACCCGGTCCAGGAGCTCCAAATGGGTTTTTGAAGCCCCCGCCCAGAGGTGCGAGTTAAACTCCATTTTCGGTCGGATATAGGTGGTATAAATAATGCGGAGATCGGACGGGGTGAAATATTTTTTGCACCGCTTTAAGAAGCCGAGGCACTTGGCTGCTTCTTTCGACACGCCAAAAATATGATCGTTCCAACGAAGATCGTTCTTAATGGACATGGCCAGAACATCAAGAGCTGCCGATTCCGCAATACTCACACCATCCGTAATCAGGGACGTGTTGGGATGTAGGGAGACTCGTTTGTGGGATAACAGGCAACATTTGGTCTTGCGAGGATTAAAATCGACTCTGTTCGCTTGACCCCACTTGGAGATTGTTTGTAGGTCGCTATTAAGTGTGTCATTTATACGGCGCCGTTCTCTCTCAATCTCCACAGAGCTAAGGCGCTTTGTGAAGGAGTATGAATGACAAATGGTGCTGTCATCCGCAAACGAGTAGATGGGATTCTTCGTCGACGACAATAGATCGTTAATGAAGATAAGGAAAAGGGTTGGAGAAAGGACCGAACCCTGCGGCACTCCCGCGCTAAGGGAATGCTTTTCCGAGGCTATGCCGTCTATTACAACACGAATAGAGCGATCATAGAGGAAGCTCGTAATCCAACGAGAGAAGATACTACCGAAGCCATAGGCAATCAATTTTGACACTAGTGCTTTATGCCACACACAGTCAAAGGCCTTAGAAATATCCAATGCAACATAGAAATATCCAATGCTTTCACCGAGGTTTAGAATGCTATGGTTTTATTTCTCGGTGAGGACCGCCATAAGGTCTCCCGTCGATCGCTGTCTTCGGAAGCCGTATTGGCGGTCACTTAGCAGTCTATTGTGCTCCAGATATTTCACAAGGTTGAAGTTTACAATGCTTTCCATTGCTTTGGAAAGCACAGAACAAGTTGCTATAGGTCGGTAGTTCGCAGGGTCAGTAGTCTTGCCTGGTCTTGAACTGGTTGAACATTTGCTACCTTCCAACATACACCTGTGGTGTATGAAATGTTGAAAAGTTTGCGTAATGGACAAGCCAGTGAGGTAGCGCACTTTTGCAAAACAAGGGCTGGAATGCCGTCCGGCCCTGAAGCCTTATTTTCATCGAGATTTGCAAGCACTCTTTTAACTACCCGTGTTCGAAAATGAATTTCTGGCATAGAGCAAGATACGTTTTCGACTACGGGTAGTGGTTGATCGCTGGGGGGCAGAGAGGAATTCTCTGCGAAAATTTTAACCAACAAATTAGCTTTATCAACCGAGTGATTGTTAAGAAGAGTTGGAATTGAAGACGATGTTTGGTTCTTCACCTTCTTAACGAATGACCAAAAGTTCTTACTACCACGCTGGCATTGAAGAACTTTTTTCCTTTGGCGCTGTTCGTGCAGAAACTTTTGGCGCCTTAGGATGGCATTGCATCGATTTCTAGCCTGTTTACGCACCTGTTCAGTTGCGGCATTTTTATTTGTCTGCCATATTCTGAAAGCTTCCTCTTTAGACCTGCCAGCAATTCTGCATGTCTCATTAAACCAGAGATTGTCCTTAGGTTTAATGCAAATTTTCTTATTAGGGATGAAGGACCGCATTCCCAATAATATTATTTCTTCAACCATTTTGGCTGCGACATTTATGTTTCTATCAAGAAAACACAATTTTGAATTGAAGTGGGAGAAAAATGCATTAAGTCCACTCCAGTTAGCTTTATCATACATCCACACTAGGTGCTTCGGGGCTAAGGGCGAAGCATTGCGGATAGAAGAGTATGAGAAAGACGCCAAAATGGTACAATGGTCCGAGTTTCCAAAAGGTGCGTGCATTTCAACATCATATTTTTCATGATGTGAAGTGAGAAAAAGGTCTAGAGTATTGAGAGCTTGCCCGGCAACGCAGGGGATATGCGTTGGTTCATGCACTATTTGAGTCAAGTTACTAGACTCGGCAAAAAGCTCGACATATAAGCCTTCAGGAGTTGTGTGGCTGGAATGACGTAGCCAATGGGAATTATGAATATTGAAATCACCAGCAACTACAATTTCACTATTCGGATACGATTCCAAAATATGAGAAATAGAATCAGAGAGAAGATCAAACTTGGTATAAGTAAAATCTCTTCCTGAATTCGGGCTTCTGTACAGAAAGCAGAAGTGCAGAATCTGCGACTGGATATTGAATTTTACCCACATGGAGCTAAATTCGGCATCCGTTGTGTATAGTTGCTGCTGGCACTGAAACGCAACATTGCTGCACACATAAAAGGCAAGACCCCTGTGAGGAGAGAATAATGGCAGTAAGTGGTACCCGGGGATGTGAAAATCCAGTGGATCTGCATCCTCACACACCTGGGTCTCACTTAGTGCCATTACGTGGGGTTTATGGAGGTTGACGAACGCGTATACAGCGAAAAAGTTCGCCCTGAGCCCGCGCACGTTACAGAAGGCTATGCGGAATTTGTCCAACACCATGGTCTGGGTTGGCTAAAAATCAAGGAAAGTATCTGGGAATGCGATCTGACGCACTAAGAAATTTATGATGCTCTGTGGTAAGTGTTATGCCTTTACCACAGAGCAGTCAATTTCTCAATGTCGAACAGGACCGCATGTAGCGCCACTGAATACGGACGGAGGAGGGAGCACGAAAAATGAACCACAAACAACACAACACGAGCAGAAGTCATTGCGGCGGACGGCGATATCGAGTTAACGGCATTCGATGTTTTTCTATTGCGTTTCGTATTAAATTTATATATTTATTTCACGTTTGGTCACGCAAATTTATTATGTTTTTACACGCGCGGCTGCAGACACCGTGTAAAAACGCAAACACAACAGGCGGACGAACATTAATACACGCGAGACGGACAGAAACATTGAAAAACCGGGAGCGCAAAAAAACACGTATTTTTTTTTTTGCAGTAGGTGGAAAAGCATTGAAAGCCGGAGTGCGAGACTTTCACCCGCTAAAAACCACCTGTACGCTATCCCACAGACCCCACGGAACCACGATGAAGTATTACTTCGTGGGGGGAGAAAAAGACCTAGCTATCCCTACGCCATTGGCGACGCCGCTGCTCCGCCATTATGCTCGCGGCCATACTGCTTACGGCCCCCCAGTGGTCCTCCGACGCTAGCATGTGGCTCACAATGTTATCAGGCGTCAGCGCTACACCTACCATTTGGCAGGCAGCCTGTCTTGCCCGGGCGTATTGCGGGCAATCGAAGAAGACGTGCTCGGCGTCCTCTGGCACTGCACAGAGCTCGCACGTGGGATCGCTGTCGTGGCCGAACCTATGCAGGTAGGCCCTGAAGCAGCCATGTCCGCTTAGAAGCTGCGTGATTTGGAAATTGACGTCTCCGTGTAACCTCCCACACCAGCTGGAGATGTCGGGGATGAGCCTATGCGTCCATCGGCCGTTCGGTGCCTCGTCCCAGCGGGTCTGCCAAAGCCGCAGGCTAGCTAGCCTATTTCGCTGCCTTCTTGCGCCACGATCATCCTCGTCGCCATTTTGCTGCCTAGCTATTGCTGCTTCCTGCGCTAGAATGTCGATCGGGCACAGGCCTGCGATGACCAGCGCTGCATCCTCTGATGTTGTGCGAAAGGCACAGCAGACTCTTAAGGCACACAACCGGTACACAGATCGTATGCCTCGGCCATATGACGCGACCTTAAGTGCATCCGCCCATACTGGCGCTGCATACAGCACGATGGATTTGACCACTCCTGCGAGCTGTTGTCTTCGTCGCTGCCTCGGACCTCTGGTATTCAGCATTATGCGAGCTAACGCTGCACTAGCCTTTGCGGCCTTTCCGCATGCATATTCCAAGTGCTCCTTGAAACAAAGACGGCGGTCAATCATCACGCCTAAGTATTTTAGCGCCGGCTTAGACGCGACGTCGTGGTTGCCAACCTTCACGACTGCCACCTCAGCCACCTTTCTGCTGCTAATGAGCAAGGCTTCTGTCTTTTGCTCGGCCAGGCTAAGGCCGGCGGCTGAAAGCCAGCTTCGTATTTGCGCCACCGAGTTGTTTGCGGCTTCTTCAGCCTTCCGCACGGTCTTGGCGACTATGACCAGTGCCACATCGTCAGCAAAGCCAATTATAGTGGCTTCGGGGGGTAGTGGCAGACGGAGTACGCCGTCATACATTATGTTCCACAGTAGCGGCCCGAGCACAGAACCCTGTGGCACTCCCCCTGTGATCGCATGTTCACGCAAGCCATCCTCGGCTTCGTACTGCAGCCTCCTATTATTAAAGTAGTTGGCTATAATGCATCTCAAGTACAGCGGTACATTATAGCCCTCGAGGTTTTGCAAAATAATGGCCCAATTTGCCGAATTAAACGCATTTTTGACATCTAGCGTAACTACCAGACAATACTCTTTCGTGCCGAACCTCCAGCGCTCTCCTGCGATGGCGTTCTTTGCAATTTGGTGGACCTTTTCGACCGCGTCTGTTGTCGATCGGGCTTTCCTGAAACCAAACTGGTTTTCAGCAAGCCCCCCACCTTCAGTTATCGCCGCGTCCAAACGGTTGGCAATTATGCGTTCAAGCCCGCGGTGTCCAACATGCACAGAGGCCTGTAGGCTGATGGGTCGTCTGGCGGTTTGTTGCCTTTTGGAAGAAGGACTAGCCTCTGAACTTTCCACAGATCTGGAAAAACGCCCTCGCGAAGGCACGCACTGTACAAGGAGGCAAATATGTCTGTCCGTTGCGCGATCGCCACCCTTAACGCTAGGTTTGGGACACCGTCCGGACCCGGCGCTTTGTTGCTTCCAACCTTTTCCATGGCGCTTAGGACCTCTTCGCACGTCACTGGGGGTGGTGGCACGCCTGCCAGGTTTTGCGCAGCATAGGTAAGCTTCGGCTGTTCTGGAAATAGGGCTTTCACAATCCTGCATAACTGTTCAGGGCAAGTTGGAGTGGGTTGTCTGAACCCGTTTAGTTTTTTCATGACAATTTTGTAGGCGGCGCCCCAGGGGTTGTTCTCCGCATCGTCACACAACTCGAGGAAGCAGCGCCTTTTGCTGTCGCGAATGGCATTTTTCAAAAAGACACGTCTGCCTACGCGTAACTGTGTTGACTCAACCTAACTCAATGTGTTTATTCCCTGTTTTCATATTCACTTTACGAAACGATTTTCAAACATATAAACTTTTTGATCAAAAAAAGGGGCAAAAGTCGCATGATTTTGAAGAAAAGTGTCAAAATAAGCCTATTTTTAAAAAGTCGATGTCAGGGAGCATCGATCTCCAAAAAGTGTAAATTTGACACTTTAGTCGCACAAAGGTAACACTGCTGCTGGGATTTAATCGGCTATGGAAACAACGGCGATAAGTAATGAGAGCGATATGGAATGGCAGACTGTGCCTTTGCCTGTTAAACCTACCAAGAGAAGCAATCTTTCTTCACTCAAAGTTTTAAAGAAAAAAGTACAAATTAGAGACGACAGCGCAGGTACATTATATACAAATGCCAACAGATTTGAGTTAGAAGCAGTGAACATAACATAATAAGTCAACTAGCTGTTCCCCGGGACTTTGCACGTAGTTACGCTCATGTTTCCCCCAATACAAATTCTTAACCCATTGCTGACCCCGTAGGTTTTTCAAAACTTTTGAATTCAAAAGGCCCATTAGAACATGTTTTCCACATTTCCTCTAAACAAATGTGTAACCCTTGGTTTATGTACTTATTTACTTACCACGGTAGATTTCGATTTTCAGAAAAATTTAAAGTACGTTTTATTTATTTCCCGTGTGAAGTGCTTTTCCTAAGTTTGAAGTCAAAAGGCCCAATAAATCTTGTTTCTTCATACAAACTGTTAACTAGTGTCCGACCGAATATTCGGTTTCGGTTTCGGCCCAAATAAGTGGTTTCGGTTTCAGTTTCGGCCAAAAAATGGCCGAATAGCCGAAACCGAAACTTTCTAGAATATTTTTTACATTTTATTGTGTAGCAGATATATAGTAAAAGGAGGAGTAATTTAGATGCCAGCAATGTAAATAAACTTATTTTTTTAGCATATAATATTAAATTATTTAATTTTGAATATTATCGAGTAAGGTACGAAAGGGTGATTTCTTCTTGTTTACGTTTTTAAAAAATGAATAAATAGTTTTTATTAATAAGTATTTATTTATTTATGCTATGTTTGTTTGTTTGTTCTTTATTTACTTAATGTAAAATTCGTTTGTTGAAAAAAGTGCTTGATATGGTGATTTTTATTTCAACTAGAAAGTTTCGGTTTCGGCCGAATATTAAAAAAAAACCGAATATTCGGTTTCGGTTTCGGCCCAAAAAAGTGGTTTCGGTCGGACACTACTGTTAACCCATTGTTGGATTTTCAAAAAAGTGAAAAACACGTGCCAAATTATTTCTCACTAAAAGTACTTTCACCAAGTTTGAATGGACCCATTAATTCATGTTTTTTCATAGTTTGTCCAAACAAACTTTTAACCCGTCGTTGACCCGTCTGATTTTAATATTCGAAAAAATGAAAAACACGTATCGAGTTATTTTACATTTGAAGTACTTTTACCAAGTTTGAAATCAAAAGGCTCAACAAATTTGTTTCTCCATACATACTTTTAACCCGATGATTTAGAGTATTTTCAGGAAGTCGGTTTCTTCATACAACACCTTAACACATGTTTTGCACTTTTAGACCCCGAATTTAAAAAAAAAAACCGTCTTAGTGGAGGTTAATACTTCAAGATGTATCTACAGTTCAAATTTCATGTTTGTAGCTTTAGCGGTTTGAGCTGGGCGATGATGAATCAATCAATCAGCCAGTCGGTCCGGACAAACAATCTATGTATATAAACATGGAGGCGGCCCCCTTGTTCAATCCTCACAACTTTCTTCTAGTCGAAATGTGCTACTAAGTGGGAAGTTCGTACCAAGTTTCATTGATTGGACTTACAGTACTGCGTAAATGTTGGGTCATAAAAAATGTGCCACGTCCCTTGTCCAACGCCGATGACATCTCACCAGTAGAATGACACATTTCACCAGTAGAATGACAATTTCAAAGTTGTGCGGCTTACAATTCCAAAGCTATTTCATATAAAAGATGTTTGTCGTATTAGCAGTGCCACGCTCCCTTGGTAAATACCCACCCCATTCCCTCTGTCGAGAGATATGACTAAATGGTAGGTTCGTACTAAGTTTCATTGATGTGCGACTTACAGTTCCAAAATTATACGGATAGTTTGGGTCAAACAAATATGCCACGCCCTTTGTCCAACGTCCATAAAATTTTAACAGTAGAATGACACTTCTATGGGACGATGTGATGCCAAATTTAAATGCTGTGCGACTTACAGTTCCAAAGTTATTCCATATAAAAAATTTTAGTTGCGTGGGCGGTGTCACGCCCCATTCCTTCTATCGAAGAACATGACTAAATAGTAAGTTTGTACCAAATCTAGTTGATGTGTGACTTATGGTTCCAAAGTTATTGTCTGAAAATGTATACTGGTGGTGCCAAGCCCCGTTTTGCCGACTTCTCCGACTTCTTCTCCCGACAATCACACATATACAATTTTCCTAAAGAATGAACCGTTTTCGAGAACACTTGGTACACGCAAAATGTAAAGTTTTTTTTATAAATATAGACAAGAGAAGTACAAGTTAGGGTTACGGTCACAAATGTAAATTCCTATAGATCACCTGTGAAGCACATGAAAATTAAAAATATACCAGCTCAAACAAGAAAGGGCTTATAAAGTTGTATTTAAAAATCTGCACCATTCAACTGATATTAGTGACATAAAAACCGAACTAGAAAAATTAGGCCACAAAGTAAGGAATATCGTCAATATTCGAAAGTAGCTTTACTAAGTAGCCGCTGCCAATTTTTTATATTGAGCCAAATAGCTTGATTGATTTGAAATGCATTAATAATGCGTTAGTAGTGGTCGAGCCACCTAGAAAATCGAATGACATTGTGCAATGTTACCGCTGTCAAGAATTTGGGCACACAAAGACTTATTGTACAAAGCCATTCAACTGCGTTAAATGCGGACTTCACCATCCCAGTCATCAGTGCCCTCAGAGCTAAGACTCACCTGCAAAATGTGTTAATTGCCTCCAAAAACATCCAGTAAGCTATAAAGGCTGTAATGTTTACCAAAAACAAATTCCGCAGAAAAATGTAGGTCAAAACAATAGCCAAAAACAGCAGCCAAAAGCCACCAGTACATTTAGTCAACAAAATTTCACGCATTCCAATTATGTTGCTGATTACAACGTGCTGAGCGGAAACTCTACATATGCTGAAACGCTCAAAAACTCTGTGCAAAGCAATTAGAGCAACACTTTGCAAACAATAGGGCAATTCACGATAACGTGCAAACGGTCTTGCATCATGGCGTGTGCAAAATCTGATGGCAAATATTTTCAACGCAACAACAAAATGTACATATTTGCACTTGCCCTGCTGCTTCAAGTTTGCAACACTGAAACCCTATTGCATATTGTTGTGCATGGGCAACACAGATTTGCCAATCAATCACCTGTCACAACTGTCACGATGGAGCAGACCAAGAAAAAGAGAAACCCCAAATAAAAATTGTAAATAATAAATAGATACAAAATCAATGAAGCGAGAATAATTTAATTTTAAGAAATTTTGACACGTGATCAAGGAGATTTTGGGTTTTAACATTTTTTTTTCCTTTGTCGGAACGATCTAGCAAGCGCAGCACTCAGACAATTATACGTCCATTGTACTACGACTTGTTGTTCCCTGTTATTGTGCTTTAAATCTACCCGACTTCCGAAGAAGCCTTGATAGATCCTGGGGTGCCAAGGAGCCAAACGTCTCAAACCTGATACAAGCGAACGCGGGGCAGAGACACAGGAAGTGTTCCGTCGTCTCGACGTCCTCCCCACAGGCAGGACATAGGGCACTGTCAGATATGCCTACCATTTCCATGTGCTTTGCCCATAGCAAATGGCCCGTCATTAACCCGACCATCTGCCTACAGTCCCCTCTGCCTAGTGACAGAAGAAACTGTGAGCATCTGCCGGATATGGCGGGATGCATAAGTTTCGTCCACCTGCAGCCGCTCTCAGCCTGCCATGCTCGCTCCTGGGTCATAGTGACCCATTCGTTAACAGTGGCTTTGATGGCTCCAGATGGGAGTGGCAGAACAGGCTCAGGGCCGACAAAAGCAGCCTCAGAGCCCATTATAGCTAAGGAATCCGAGGTCTCGTTACCGGCAATTCCTGCGTGTCCCGGGACCCAGGTGAGCATCAGGCTATTGTATTTACCGACATAGTTAAGCCTGGAGTTGCAGGACTTGACTAGCATAGAGGTGGTTAAAGGGCTGTCCAAGGCCATAAGCGCAGCTTGGCTGTCACTGCAGACACAGATAGACCTGCCTTTCCACCTATTCTCTATGACAAAGTTCATCGCCTCAAGTATCGCATGCACCTCTGCCTGAAACACAGATGCCCGCGAGCCTAGGGCAAAGAACCGTCCACTCTCCGTGGATTCAACGAAGACCCCAGAGCCAGAACCTTCTTCCGTTCGGGAGCCGTCCGTGAATATACGGAAACAGTGTTTGCCGGGCCCACTCTCAGGATCTGACCAAGAGTGAGCCTCAGGCAACAACACCATGTACCGCTTTTTTAGTATGACAGTTGAAGGCATGGAGTCAAGGGGCATGGACATGACTGTGAAGTCGATGTCGGTGCCAGCACAATTGTCCAGTAACGGACAAGCGCCATACCACTGACCACTGTGTTTTAGTCTTCGGATGGCCTTTAGGGCCTCTCCTTGGATGAAAATATCAAGTGGAGGAAGGTTCACCAGGGCATCTAGCGATGGGCCAGAAGTAGTCGGGAAGGCTTCCATACAACATATGGCCACAGTGCGCTACAGTCTGGACAAGGTTCTCTTGATCCCTGCAAGAGAGAGTCTGCTCATCCGGACTACCGATGCGTAGGAGATGATGGGTCTTATCATAGCCTTGTAGATCCATAGGATCTTGCTAGGGGAAAGACCCCACGTTTTCCCAAATACACCTGTGCACTGCCAGAAAGCCGACAGTGCTTTCGATGTCTTTAGTTCTACATGAGATTTTCAAACGAGTTTATCATCTAGGATAACTCCCAGATATTTCACCTCTTTGGATAGCTGGATAGTGAAAACATAGCGACCACTGCTGCGCTTCGCTTGAGCTATAAATTTTTGTTTGTAACACCACTTGATTTTGAAAAATTACAACAAAAAGGTAAATTCGATGGAAGGCTTCGATAATACTGGGTGGCTTGCCATCAAATTAAGGCAACTTTCACAAAGCAAATTTTGTTAATGCCTGCAGAACCAATTATAATAGTTAATAGGAAAATTAAAGGTACACATGAAAACCGAAACTCTGATATAATGCAATTTTAAAAAAAAAATTAATTTAAAATTGTGTCAAAAATAGATGTAGAGGGTTTAATTTGAATAATTCATCATCGGAAACCGATTGTCCTAGCAGTACAGATTAACAAATTGTAATTTTTAATGAAAATATATGCTTTACTGAATTTAATAAAAGGTATTATTATTTTTTATTGGGGTTTAAAATTACTTATAAGTATGCACAGATATTTTAAATATTTCCTTTTTTTTATTACAAACGTATTTGTAGATTCATCGAAACCAGTTTTGGTATATGTATTTCTTTTTATTGATGAAAAATTTCATCAATATATCTTTTATAGTTTCTGAGATACTGTCAACTTAGTATTTGGTTTGCATGGGAGGTGGGCGTGTCCGTGGGGCGATTGAAGTAATTTTTGGCGTATTAACCCTTTCCGGAAATTTGGTCGATATATCGTACAATTAAAATAACATTTTTCTAGGAAATTTCATTTGACAGCGAGCGCACATTTCATGAAACGGTTTTTTCATATTTGTGTTTTATCATTCTGTTTAGAAAAATAAATCATAGTGGTGGTGGTTACACAGTATTTGTTTGTTTTGTAAAACGTTCTTTGCAAAAAGTTGAGCAAGCAACAAGTGACGAAGCTTCTGAAGGGAAAATTTCAGGTTTGTGTTATTTTTCGGTAACAAAAAACATAAACATTTAAAAGTTTAAAAATCAATTGATTTATAAAACTTAATAAATTTAACATTTTTTAGTTTAAACATTTGTTCCGAGTCTTTAAAAAAATTGTACGATATATCGTACAATGGCACTTAAATCAAACGTACGATATATCGTACAAATTTAAATTTGTACGATATATAAATAAAATACGATAAAATTACTAGACGATTTTGTGTTTTACTGGGCAGACAGGGGTTGTGTAAGGTTAGCCTTGCGTACCTGCCACTCCCACTACTATAAGAGGAATCGGCTATATTCAGTGCCTTTCTGTAAAACTGTATGAATTTTAATTTATTATGTGTTTTATTGAGAGAAAAAAGGCTTTGCAACAACAACAATGGTTACATAAGGCCGAATAAATGTGAATCAATTGTTTATATATAAAATTTATATAACTTTCGATCAAAATGAGATCACGTTTTGATTTGTTGTTGTTATAATTTATGTTTTCTATAAAAAAAATCATTGAATTGTTCATAAAACTTAAAAAACCGAAACCAAAAATTCATGAATTTTTATTCCTTTGCGAACCATTGTACGATATATGTGGATAAATAGTTTATTATTATTGATTAAGTATTGTTTAATTTGCACAGATTTTGTATGTAGACATTTATTTATTAATTATTGTTTAATTTACACAGATTTTGTATGTAGGCATTTATTTATTAATTTATTTATTAAGTATTGAGTCGATGTGTCCGCGAATTCCGTCCGTGCCAGTTTCCTACTCCGATCTGACTGTCCTGTTTTCAAATTGTGTCTTCTTTTATGCATCCATCGTCCGTTCTACAGTCCCGTTATTCCAACTATGCGTGTCGTCCAGTCCGGGTTGTTGTCCGTCTGCGTTGCCGTCCGCTCGCGTTGCCGTCCGTCTGTGTTGCCGTCCGCTCGCGTTGCCGTCCGCCCGCGTTGCCGTCCGTCTGTGTTGCCGTCCGCTCGCGTTGCCGTCCTACAACTCGGCCATACCTGACGCCACATTCGACCCGAATGACGTCACCACTTCTTCATATTATCGGCCGACGTCGAGGTCACCCGAGGCCCTTCGCTATCTCCAACTCGTTCTACCTCATACCGCCCATGATTTAATATTTTTAGCACTCGATACGGCCCCAAGAACTTTGGACGTAGTTTCATTGCGGTTCCAAACTGTGTACGCTTAATGGCTACTAAATCACCCACACTGTATACCGTTTCTGATTTCCGTTTCCTGTTGTATGTCTTTCTGTTCTCCTCTTGAATCTTTTGAATGTTGTCTTTAGCTGTTTCCCGTAACTCCTCTCGCTCCTGATTTAGTAAATTTATCACCTCGGTCTCTATTATTTCCTTCAACCGTGGGTCTTCCCTAACGCGCATATCGCATCCGGTTAACAACTTAAACGGGGATGGTGTTGTACTGCGACTAGGCGAATTATTAATAAATCGTTGCGCCTGACCTACGTGTTTGTACCACTGGGAAGGATTTGGATGTGACATCTTAGCCAACATCGGAACAACGATGCGGTGCATTCTTTCTACCTGACCATTTCCTCTCGGTACGCCTGTCGTTATCTGTAAATGCTGTATCCCATTATCCACGCAATAAGCCTCAAAACTGCGCGATGTGAATGCTGCCCCTCTGTCTGTAATGATTCGTCGCGGGTTACCGAATACGAAAGACTGCTTTGTAAGTCGATCAATAACCCCATCTGCACTCGTGTCCTTGGTGGGGTAAAGCCAGACAAACTTTGAGAACGCGTCAACCACGACCAAAATATGATTGTATTGTTTCCCTGTCGCTGTCATTGGCCCCACGTGGTCTATATGATACGTGCCTAACGGATAATTTTCTTTCTCTATTGGGTGCAGAAATCCTTCTTGTTTGCCACTTTTAGCATTCATGACCAAACATTCTACACAACTTTGTATGAACTTCGCTACCTTCGCTTCAAGCCTTGGGATATAATAAGTTTTCTCCACACAGTCGCACGTTTTCTTGACGGAAAAGTGTCCCTGCCGGTGTGCTATTTGAATCACTTCAGTCTCTAGTTGTTCTGGTACTACAATTTGTTCTTTCGTTGGGTCTTTGTACAGTACGTCGTGCTGGAGGTAAAAATCTTCGTAAGTATTACTCTCCAAAATCTTGCGGACCGCGCGGATCCAGTCATCTCCCTTCTGTGCTTCCGTTAACCTATGGCGAAACAAGTCGTCAGCTACCATGCATACCGATCTGCTTAAGGCATCCACATGGCGCATCTTTGACCCTGAACGATGTTCAATCGTATAATTGAATTCTTGTAGGAACATGGCCCACCTAGCTACGCGCGCTGGAACATCTTTCTTTCTCATAGTCATTGCGAAGGCATGACTATGAGTAATTATAGCGGCGATTTCACTAATGCTGCTTTTAATTGCGCGAAAGCAATCGCTTGTTCATCCCGCCAAGTAAACTCTTCCTCTTTACGTAAAATGTCTGACAAAGGTTTAGCAACAAGTGCAAAGTTAGGAATAAACCTACGAAAATACGACGTTAACCCTAGGAATCGTTGCACGGCTTTCTTATCCTGTGGTGTTTTAAAGCACTCAACTGCTCGCGTTTTCTCGACTGAAGGGCGAACTGTGTTATCTTCTATAACGTATCCAAGGAAATCTACCTTACGCTTTAAAAACTGACACTTCTTCCATTTGATCTGCAAACCCGCCTCAGCAGCTACCTTGAAAACCTTTTCCAATTTTTGTAGTCCCTCTGCTTCGTCTATTGATGGAACTACCAAGTCGTCCATATACGTAACGACTGTACCGTCGTTAATCAAATCCCTTAGTGCAACGTTTATGAACCTACAGAATACAGCAGGGGAGTTTGAGATACCGAATGGCACATACAGAAACTCGTACTGCCCTCTGCTGGTAACAAATGAAGTGTACTTCCTGGAATCAGTTTCCATCGGAACGTGAAAGAAACCGTTTTCTAGATCTAGCGTAGAAAATACTTTAGCTCCTTGCAGCTTCTCTACTACCTCATCCATCAATGCCATGGGAAAATTGTCCCGAATGACCTTTTCATTTAGTTTCCGGTAGTCGCAGCAAAGGCGTTTGGTTCCGTCCTTTTTAGCTACCAATACCACCGGAGAAGCGTATTCGGAAGTGCGCGGCACAACAATTCCCGTCTCTAACCACTTCGCTACCTGTTCGTTTATAACCTGTTGATCGGCAAATGAGACCCTTCTTGCCGACTGATATACCGGCACTTCATCTTTCAACAAAATTTTCATTTCAACTGGAGGGACATTCGTTTTCGTTGGTTTATAATTCTCAATTAACCCCTTGAGCTCCGCAGCAGCATCTTTGCTGAGATGAGATAGATCATACTCCGATTGCTGCAGTTCTTCTGCTTGCAAGCAGAGACTAGTAAATTCGCGAATTGCTCCAACTTCGTCACCGTCCCTTTGTATGTCACTTATCTTACCGGTCCAGATTTCACCCTTCCGTTTCAACACATCATCATCTTCCTGCACAATTAAGTCAACCTGGTTCAGAATAGAACGTCCGATAATGGCGGGATAGTTCATATCCCTAACCTTAACAACGTGAAAGGTTATCGTTAGGTCTACGTCATCGATAGTCGCCTTGGTTGCGAAACTGCCCAATGTAATAATTTCGGATTGACCAATTCCGCCCAATCTACGCGTCTCTTCACTAAGCTTCACCGGAATGCTAAGCTTATGGATTGTGTCATATCTTATGAGGCACAACCGACTTCCTGTGTCTAACAAGGCAGAAAAGGTCTTATCATCCACCTTAACCCTTTTGAATTTTAACCCGAAGTCTGCCACTGAAGGTGTATATTCCACATCGCTGACTGTGTTTGTGCTGCTCCTTTCGACTTTAACCGTAACCCCACTCGTACACTGGTACGCTTTATGCCCCAACTGATTACATTTGAAACACTTTAGCTGCTGACTAGGGCAAGCTCTTGCAATGTGTGTTGATTCGCCACATTTAAAACACTTGCGCCCATCTGCTTTCTGATGAGCCATCTTGTCCGATTCATCTTGTCTAAAATTAACCCTCTTTTCACCTCCGCCCTTTTGGCTAGGTCTTATTTTCTCATATATCTTCAGTTGTTCCTTCAACTGCTTAATTGTTTTCGCTTGGTATAAAATTGCTTTATTAAACTTGGAGTCAGGGATGCCTTGGATATAGTAATCTAACAGGCTCGCCCCGTCCAAGTTAATAGTCCTCCCAATTTCCATTAAGGTGTACAAATACTCGAGAAATGTTTCGCCTGGCTTCTTACTACGGCTTCTCAACAGCCTGTGGACTTCCGCTGACGACAATACCGCACCAAACTCCTCGATAAGAGCTGATTTTAGTACGTCCCAGCCGCGAAGTTGCGATTGGCTTCGCACAAATGAATTAGCCGCGCCTTTTAAGAGCTGCTTAGCGTAAATGAACTTCTGTATATCCGACCAACGAACTGTTTCAGCATTTTCTTCGAAATGCTCAACCCACTGCCTAATTTCGAGCGTATCTGTACCTGAAAATGACAAGAGGCTATCCTCTATGTCTCTAAATGTAAACTGCGATCTCGCTACCCCACTTTGAGGTGGCTCACGCGCCTCTTCGTACCTCGACGTCTCCGTTTCGTCTTCACTGTTATCATCGTCGTCATTGACAAGGCCATAATGTGTTAGGAGTCGGTGTCTCAGCTCACTCTTATGCCCCCTAACAATTAACCCTTCCTCCCTGAGCTGGGCCTTCAATGCGACCACTGTCATTTGCAATACTGTCTCAGCGTCCATCCTGTGTTACAATGTTAGCTTATGTGTACTTAAATTAAATACAATAGTTTTCGTAGCAAGACTTATCGTTATAGGTTCGACTGTAGTGTAAAAAGTTAAAACTGTAGTGTAAAGCGCAAAATTCCTGTTCGGCAATGCCTTACAGTTACAAAATTTCTAAATTTTCTTTAATTTTTAAAACAACCTTTTCTCCAAAAAAATCTTATAGGATTTTGATCTACTTCCCCTCAGACTCACTGCGCGATGCCTCTGCTGATTTCTCGAATTGCTTCTTCTTTGCTGTTCTTGTTTCTGCGCCTGTCAGTTCGTCGAGCCTCTGCTCAATTATGTCGACGCACACTTCTGTCACTTGTCTGCTTGCTTCTTCGTTGTCGTCTTCGCTTCTGCGCCTGCCAATTCGTCGTGCCTTCACTCAGTTCCGTCGGCGCACACCTCTGTTCGCTATCGCTGATTACTATTATTGTTTACTTTAAACACTGTTTCCAAATTTTGCAGCTTTCGATTTCTCTGTTTTTTTTGTTTTTTTTTTTTTGCTCTCTCGAATCTGCTACGCTTTGAAATTTGTAGCTGTCTTTTACGGTTTCGGCGTTTTCCTTGCAACCGTCACACTCAGTCGGGTCAACAGGCCTTAACGTTACTCAGTAGCCGTCGCACTCAGTCAGGCTTACTGTAGCTCAAAATTCACTTCGCCTGCAACCGTCACACTCAGTCGGGTCAACAGGCTCAAAAGTTACTCAGTAGCCGTCGCACTCAGTCAGGCTTACTGTAGCTCAAAATTCACTTCACCTGCAACCGTCACACTCAGTCGGGTCAACAGGCTCAATTTCCCCCTACTGATTAACGTTCAAAATTAAAGTTTACCGTTACCGTAAAACACGCGATTTCATTTTCCAGCGGTTTTCGTTTTCTGCTTCAATACTGTTTTACGGTACTGTACTTTCCACACGATTACCAGAGGATTTCGTTTTCCGCTTCAGGACCGCTTTACGGTACTGTACTCGCACTTCTTGCAGGCGCCCCGTGGACGTTCTTTCGGCTCCTGTCCCTGCAACTGCGGCCGTGTTTGCAGTTTCACTACGTTTCTACAATTCGAATTCAATTGAATTTCACTTTATTGAGCGTATTTAATTTTTTATTTGTTTCGGCTGTATTCAACAATTAGCTAAACTATCCCACTGCTTGCACACTTTTACAATGCTTTCTGCAATATTGTAATTATTCACTTTTTATTTGTTTGATGTTCAATTCCATTCATCTTTCGGTCTTATCCGCGATTGCTTTATTTATTCGACTGCCAAACATAAATGCAACAACTGAACTCTTCGCCGTGCGTACTCCATCGATGCGATTTCATTCTCACTGCGATTTTTTCGCGATTGCTATTTTTGCTGCGATGCACTTTCGCGTTGGTCTCTTTGGACCTCTTGAACTCAACTTATCCCGTTCACTAAATCCCGGGCGAGCCCCCATTTGTGGATAAATAGTTTATTATTATTGATTAAGTATTGTTTAATTTATTTATTAAGTATTGTTTAATTTGCACAGATTTTGTATGTAGACATTTATTTATTAATTTATTTATTAAGTATTGAGTCGATGTGTCCGCGAATTCCGTCCGTGCCAGTTTCCTACTCCGATCTGACTGTCCTGTTTTCAAATTGTGTCTTCTTTTATGCATCCATCGTCCGTTCTACAGTCCCGTTATCCCAACTATGCGTGTCGTCCAGTCCGGGTTGTTGTCCGTCTGCGTTGCCGTCCGCTCGCGTTGCCGTCCGCCCGCGTTGCCGTCCGTCTGTGTTGCCGTCCGCTCGCGTTGCCGTCCTACATATATCGTACAAAATTGATGAAGCTGTAATTCTCAACCAAAATGATTTTTTTAAAATTTTTTTTGTATTTTATTGCTAAAATGTTCAATAAGAGTCAATATTTTGAAGGAAAAATGTTTATCTCAAGAAATGTGGAAATTGACCGGAAAGGGTTAACTTCTCTTTATAACAAAATCATATGTACAAAATTTTATTGTCGTACGACTGTTCCTTCTATTTTTGTCCCTCGCTACTATGGACTCGCGACACTGTGCGCAGTGTCGGCTATCAGCATATATGTAATACTTCTATATTGGCACTAAGCTCAAGGTACATTCGCCAACATCACAGTACAGCAATAGTGAAATATGAGCGAGAAAGCGTATAAACAATGTACCTTGACAGCTGTAAAAAGTCAGGTGCGTTCAGGCGGGAAAAAAATCGACTGGAAAAAAATAAAAATTTGTCGAAATTAACTTAAATTTCTTCAACCGCCCCTGGAGCAGTTTGACAGTTGTTCATGTGTATAAGTGCACATGTATACACGCATAGAAATACATTCGCAAAATTTCGTGTTTTCTGTCTCATCGCTTGTCTCCCTTTGATTTCCGAATGAAAACACATTGTGAAGATAGGTTAGTGCCAATATAGAAGTATTACATATATGGCTAGCAGCGTTACACATACTGTCAAAAGTCGCATTGTCAAATGCGCCCTCTATATCCACAAAGATTCCCATCGCGTAGTCCCTCCTGTCGATGGCTCGCTCAATCCTACCAACCAGATTTTGCAGAGCCGACTCGCAGGATTTCCCACTTTGTTAGGCATGCTGAAATTGAGACAGAGGATGCATCCTAAGCGACTCCTTACGTATCCGCAACTCTACCAGCCGTTCGAGACTTTTTAGCATAAAAGAAGTCATGCTAATAGGTCTAAAGCTCTTGGGGCTAGTGTAGTCGTCCCTTCCGACCTTCGGAATGAACGCGACTCTCACCATCCTCCAAGGGCGTGGTATATAGGCCAGTGCCAGGCATGCAGTGAAGATTTTCTTTAGTGCCACAACTACTGACTCTATACCTTGACTCAACACGATAGGATAAATGCCATCAGTACCTGGCGATTTGAAGCCGTCAAAGGATTTGATGGCAAATTGAATGGCAGCCTAACTCGCCACAGTCCTAGCGACGTACCAGTCATGTCGAGAGAGTGCGACTGCCCTAGCAACAGTTCCATCCAAAGACGAATGTTGCTGGGCAACAATGACCTAATTTCCTGGAAAGTGAGACTCCATCAGTAGACTGAGTGTCTCACTTTTCCTCTCCGTGTAGGAGCCATCAGGTTTCCCAGCCTAGCTGTGTCGCTCAAGGATTCACTGCCACTGCAGAAATCTCTAAAAGAGGCCTTCTTCGAAGCTCGAATAAGCCCCTTATAGTTCCTCTGAGTGCGTCGGTAGCGCTCCCAGTCCTCGTCAAGATTTGTCTTGAGGGCCCGGTTGAGAAGTTTTCTAGACTCACGCCTCAGCAACTGAAGCTCCCTTTAACATACTTACTTTTCAAGAAAATTCTATATAAATTTTCAAGGATATAAAGGATTCAAATTTTCAAAGCACCGTTTTTATATCCTTCTTTTTACAAATAGATAAAAAATCAATTTTATTTAAATTCTTGAGCCATTCCTCTTTCATTCGATATACATATCGCCATATTCTAATGAGGTTAAGTATTTTTTCTATTTTTTTATGTTTTATCCCCTTCAAAATTTTGAAGTCCTTTTAAAAGGACAAAGGATGTAGAAATGAAAAACTGAGTACGCAGTATTACTATATTTGGTCTCTAGTTTCACGTACATATGGATTTTTCCCGGTGTGAAAAATGCTGTCGCACGGTGTAATAACACAGCACAATAAAATTACACTTTTTTCTGTTGCATGGGGTTTTTCTACTGTTTTTTTTTTACTTATTTGGGTGCGCTGATTTCGAATCTACCCTCAGATTTTTTGGAGCAGCTTTAGTTATTGAGATACAGGTACCACCGTGTGATTTCTTCAGATTTTCCTCTACTTTTTTCATATTTTCGTAACTTCTGATGAATAAATAAATAAATAATAAACCGGTTGACATGATTTTCACCTTGTTGCATTAACAACGCCACACGGCTTCTTTTCCGATGCAATTTATTTTTATAAGTTTTAAAATTCCCGCGGTAATTGGAAGTCGGAAAATAAGGAATTTTAAAGCGTTTTTTTTGATGGTCAAAAACGTACACATTTTTCGTAAATCAATTAAAGAGTTGGGTGTATAATGATAGCCGACACATCAAGCAATACAACACAGCCAAATTATTTGGCAGAATACACATTCTCATCGAAATAATACCAAAACTGTGCCCATGTTAATTTCAAAACTATTCAGCCATTTGTCAATGATTTACTTAACCCTCGGATGGACTTTGTCGTCTGGCCAGACGAAATGGTTCTATTTTTATCCATAACTTCTTTTTCTTTGCGCTCCATCGTGCTGTGCTTTCGTGACTTTTCAAGTTTCGTTGTCCTTTATATAAAACGTAAGAAATAAAAAAAATTTGTACGCGGTTTTATGAATTTTTTTGTCCCAAAGTCAGTTTCTACACATCTGCACTATACCGTCCGGCCAGACGAAAAATGTTGTTTGCGAGAATCGATTTTATTATAAGTTTTTATTATTATTTTAACTTTCTTTGCATTCTTAAAATGTTGGCTAAATAATCACAGCATGCCGTGAGCTTGTTGAAAATATAAAAATGTTTAAAGATGATTTCATGTAAATGTTGACCGCGGCTGCGCCTCAAATGGTTCAAACGCTGGGTCAAATTTTAGCATACTCGAATAAATATACTACTGTGTACAAAGAATACCCGGAATTTGATTTCTTCGATTATCGTGGTGTTGTGCATTATGAGTTCCTTCCGCCGGGCCAAACTGTCAACAAGGAATATTACTTGAGCGTTATGGGTCGTTTGCGTGAAGCTATTCGCAAAAAGAGGCCGGATTTATGGAGAGACAACTCTTGGTTGTTGCATCACGATAATGCACCATCTCACACGGCATTGGTTCTTCGTGAGCATTTCGCCAACTCATATCGTTCCACAGCCACCGTATTCGCCTGATTTAGCTCCTTGTGACTTCTGGCTATTCTCCAAACTCAGAAGACCACTTCGAGGACACCGTTTTGAATCGATTGAAGAGATTCAACGTGAATCGCCGCGCGCATTGAAGGCCATACCGGAAGGTGACTATTTGGCATGCTTCGAAGATTGGAAAGTCCGTTGGCATAAGTGCATTGCATCGGGGGGGGCGGGGGGGGGGGGACTAACTACTCTGAAGGTGATGAAATTGATTTGGAAGAATAAATAAAGATTTTTTTGAATTATAAACGAATTCCGGGTATTCTTTGTACACAGTAGTATCTATATATATAAAAATGAATCGTGGTCCGTTCGACTGCTTATAACTTGAAAACGACTGGACCAACTTGGATACTTGGTTGGTTGGTTGGTTTAGTGGCTGCCTCTGTATGAGACACACTTAGGCCTATGGACCCGTTGTGATACCACAAATTCCACCCGTTTGAAATGTGTATGCAACACTGTTTTTTCCAACATGTGATACAACACACATTTCAAACGGATGGGGAAAGGGAGGGAGGGGACCTACAGATTAACGCCGAATCCGAACGGCGATTGGCAGTTTTTCTTTCACACTTGGAGGTTTTGCCATTGCCTGCCAAGAGCGCACTTGTGCGATTCTTGTAATTCTCATCTACTTCATGTGGATAACGATAGAAGTAGATGAGTGTTTTTTCCAGCCCAAGCCAGGAATCGAACCTGGGGCGCTCGGTATGAGAAGCCAGCGCGCTACCCGCTGAGCTATCGAGGCCGACAACTTGGATACTTACTTCGGTGGGTTTGTTTGAAATTGTTACGTGAAGGTTTATAAAAAAGGAAAAGTCGGGAAAACGGGGCGTGGCACCACAAGAATAAATTTTTAGACAATAACTTTGGAACCATAAGTCACACATCAATTCAATTTGGTACAAACTTAGTATTTAATCATGTCCTTCAATAGAGGGAATAAGGTGGGTATTGAACAAAGGTGTGTGGCACCGCCCATACAACTCAAATCTTCTAAATGGAATAGCTTTGGAATTGTAAGTCGCACAATATTGAAATTTGGTGTACCGTCGTTTTATAGATGTGTCATTCTACTGTTAAAATTTTATGGGCGTTGAACAAGGGGCGTGGCACATTTTTTATGCAGCAGAACTGTAAGTCGTACATCAATGAAACTTGGTATGAACTAACCAGTTAATCATATCTTTCGGCAGAGGGAATGGGGCGGGTATTTAACAAGGGGGCGTGGCACCGCCCATACAATTCATTTCTTTTAAATGGAATAGTAATGGAATAGTTCGGAATTGTAAGTCGCACAGCATTGAAAGTTAGTGAAGCGTCGCCTCATAGATGTGTTATTCTACTGTTAAAATGTTATGGGCATTGGGCCAAACTATCCGCATAATTTTGGAACTGTTAGTCGCACATCAATGAAACTTAGTACGAATTTACCATTTAGTCATATCTTTCTACAAAGGGAATGGGGCGGGTATTTAACAAGGGGGCGTGGCACCGCACATACAACTTAAATTTTTTATATGGAATAGCTTTGGAATCGTAAGCCGCACAGTATTGAAATTAAATATGACATCGTCCCATAGAAGAGTCATTCTCCTGTTAAAATTTGATCGGCGTTGGACAAGGGGCGCGACCCTACATTTACGCAGTACTGTAAGTCCACATCAATGAAACTTCGTACGAATTTTCCACTTAGTAGCACAATTGGACCAGAAGAAAGTTGTGAGCATTGGACAAGGGGGCGTGGTACCGCCTCCGTTTTTATATACATAGATTGTTTGTCCTGACTGACTAATTGATTGATTGATTTATCATCGCCCAGCTCAAACCGCTGAAGCTACAAACATGAAATTTTAACTGTAGGTACACCTTGAAGAATGAACCTCCGCTAAGACGGGACTTTTAGAAATTCGGGGTCTAAAGGGGCAAAACATGTGATAAGGTGTTGTATGAAGAAACGTGATTTAATAGACATACTCATTTCGAACTTCCTGAAAATACTCTAAATCAAAAATAATTCGACACGTATTTTATAATTTTCCGAAAATCAAAATTTCACTGGCTCAATAGGCTAAGGTTTGTTTATGAAAATGAGCCTATTGACTTCAAAAATAAAAATTAGATAGACAAATCGAAATCTAACTGGATCAACGACGGGTTAAAAGTTTGAGTGGATGAATTGTGAAAAAGCATGAATTAATGGGCCGATTGACTTCAAACTTGGTGGAATTACTCTAAGTTAGGGATAATTTGACACGTGTTTTCACTTTCTTCATTTCGGGAATCGGGAAATAATAAAAACGTGCTTTTAATTTGCTTGAAAATCGAAGTCTACCGTGGTAAATCAAGGGTTTAGATTTGTTTAGAGTAAATGTGAAAAGACATGATTTAAAGGGCCTTCTGACTTCAAAATTTTTAAGACACTCGAAATCAAAGATAGACACGTTTTTTTTTAATTAAAATCTGATGGGCTCAACAATGGGTTAAGAATTCGTATCGGGGGAAACAGGAGAGCTTGCGTGCAAAGCCGCAGGGCCCAGCTAGTATCGATATAAATATCGAATAAAATAAAACGAATAAATTCTTTAATATTAGCTTCCAGTGCGTCAACCGTTGCGGGCGTGTCGCTATAGAGATGAGCCAGTGGCTCACGCAGGATTTTGTTTCGGGGGCGGGAGGGGGGGCTTCGTGTAATTTTTTTGAGAACTTTGAAATACTCGTAGAATAAAATTAAGATGTGTAGATGATACCCACACTTGGGGTCCCCCTAACGTCACAAACACTTAACGTTTCAGTTTTAACTCAACTGGTTTACTCAAAACGTGTTTTAATATATATTGGAACAATTGTTCGGAGCTCCGCGCGTGCTCTCTCGTCGGTCAACCAGCAAGAACGAACTCCTGGGTTGCCACCTTATTCCCGGTCTTCAGGGTTGTCAACAGTCGGCCGTTGCTTATGACTGAAGCGACCTCGCTTCTGACTGTCGTCTTGGTCTTCTTCTTTATCAACACCTTCAACGTCTTCTTCCTCGTCACTTTCTGATTCGAAGCGTGGTAAGCTACAGTACGGTTTCATCTTGTCGGTGGCATATACCGACTGGTAATGCCGTTGTGTTCGATGGGTACCAGGGAGGTTTTCGATTACGTACCTGACGTTGTTGAGTTTCTTGACTACCTTGAACAGACCCTTATATATTGGCTCTAGCTTGCGTGAACCACCGATGGCACCTGGTTCAATCTCCACCAAAACGAGTTCACCCTCAGCGTAAATTGTTGGCTTGCTGTGTTTGGTGTCGAACTTTCTCTTCGCTTTTTCCCCTCTCTCGTTGCATCCGCTCGGCCGCTTCCTGACGTTTTTGGTTAAGTGCGCCTTCACGCCCGCTGTCGGCAAGAAGCTCCTCGTCGTTGCTGTCGTTGTCGTTGCCGGCTTCGATGGCGCCATCCGTGTTGTCGTTTTCGTGGTCGTTCTGCAGTGCCAAGTTTAGTTTATTCTTCAGGATGTCACGAGGCTCAAAACCGAATAATAACTCGTTCGGCGTGCAGCCTCTAGTCCTATTTCTTGCAGAATTCATCGCGCTCTGGATCTTCCGTATGTTTTCGTCCCATCGTTTGTCTTCTTTCGTCAAAGGTAACAACATTGTCAAGATAGTTCGGTTGACCCAATCTACCTGCCCGTTGGCTCTCGGAGTTCGGACAGCGTTGAGGATGTGTTTGATGTCGTGATCCGTACAATACTTGGAGAAGTCCTTTGCTGTGTAACAGGATCCCCTGTCCGTGATAATGCGTTCGAGTATTCCGAAGTAACTGCTTGCCTCGTTGAGCAGCTCGATGACATGTCTAGTGGCAGTGTTCTTGACTGCTCTGATGATCGTGAATTTGGTGAAAGCATCCACCATTGCCAGGATGTACTCGTTTCTCTTTGAACTTCGCGGGAATGGACCTAAGTGGTCCATGTGAAGAGTTTTAAACGGGATCGGGGCTATTTCGCTGTAATGGTACTCTCCTTCGGCTCGCTTCCCTCGCTACTTGTTATAGGCGCATTCGATACATGAGTTGATGTAACCCTTTACGTAATTCATCATTCTTGGGAACCAGAGATGTTGCTGCAGTCGTTCGATTGTGCGATTGACACTAAGGTGCCCAGTGACTGTCGTGTACCACCTTCCATCGTAAGGCCCTTGGCACTACCCACAATAATTTATTTTCAACCTGCCGGTACAACCTACCGTGCTGCACTACATATCAATCGTGCGTACCTCTCTTTTCGAGTACCTCCTTAATAATGTTTTGCAATTTCTCATCCCTCATCTGTCGGTGTTTCGTATGGCGCGCGGCTCAACGCGTCCACATGAGGCATGCGTTGACCACTGCGATGCTCAATATTCACGCCGAACTCCTGTATTCGCAACCACCAGCGTGCAATTCGTGGTACTAACTCGCGTTTCTCCATCGTTGTTCTCAAGGCCCCACAGTCGGTTACTAATTTTACTGCTTTACCACTGATATAATGAATGAAGCGTGCTAGCGTCTCTACAGCCGCTAGGGCCTCAAGCTCGTAGCTGTGGAACTTTTTCTCGCCGTCTGTCGTCGCTCGACTGTAGTAAGCTACAGGTTTCAGCGTCTCTCCGTCCTTTTGAAGTAGAACACCTGCCAGTCCTATGGAGCTTGCATCCGTGTGCACTTCATGGTCAGCTTCGGGACGGTATGCTGCCATCACCGGTTTCTCTGCCAGTATTCGTTTAAGTTTGTTGAAGGCTTCATTTTGATCGCCCTTCCATTGGAATCTTTCCTTAACAGTTTCCTAATTGGCTCGGATATTACAGCGAAAGCTGGTACGAATTTCCTAAAATATCCGCTCAATCCGAGGAATCTTCTCACCTCCGTTACTGTTGTCGGCCGCGAAAAATTCGCTGACGTTTTTGCTGTGCGTGGGCTTATAACACTTGCCAACTGGTGACCAAGGAACTCGACATGTTGCTTGATGAACTCGCACTTTTTGAGATTCAACGTTAAATTCGCAGCACGTACAGCGTCGAATACACGCCTCAATTTCTCAAACATTTCGCCGATGTTGTTGTTGCCCATCATAATGTCGTCCATGTAGTGCATCATATCTCCCCGTTGCGTTGAGCTTTTAACCTTGGCCATCAGGCGTTGGAAGACGATTGGGGCATTGGTCAAACCAAAGGGCATTCGTTTGAACTCGTACACACCCTCGGTGGTCACAAATGCTGTGAACTTCCATGATTCTGCGGCAAGTGGAACTTGGTAATAGCCGCTGTTTAAATCTAAGGTAGTGAAGTAGGTGTAACGCTTTGCCTCTTGGAGACACTCTTCTATGTTTGGCGTTGGAGCAGTCAAGAACACTGCCACTAGACATGTCATCGAGCTGCTCAACGAGGCAAGCAGTTACTTCGGAATACCCGAACGCATTATCACGGACAGGGGATCCTGTTACACATCAAAGGACTTCTCCAAGTATTGTACGGATCACGACATCACTTCGCGCTTGGTGTGCTTATTGACGCGCCTGTAGTCGATAACCAATCTATCACTACCGTTTTTCTTTTTAACGAGCAATACCGGGCTTGTATAGTCAGATTGTGATTCAGTAAAAATGTCATTTTCGAGCAGTTCATTTACCATTTCATTCACGATCCGTTTTTTTAACTCAGGCACACGATATGGCCGCTGTGTAATTTGTTGGTCGGTGTCCAACTCTATTTTAATTTCGACTAGGTCGCTTTTCCCGATTTCACTGATATCTCTCGCAAAATATTATATTGATTTATTAACTCTAACAACGCGCGTCGGTTTTCGTCACTGTCCACTTCTGTGACCACTTCTTCACGTTCAATGTCACGTTTTCCTCGCACCTTTACACTCAAGACATTAGCTTCTATCTCTGTCGTGTACATTTTTATTTTACCATCTCGTATTACCGTGTAAGTATATCGAATTACTATTTAGCACATTTTGCCCGATGAGAATATCGGTGGTTAACAAATCGTCATCTACCACAAACAACTCGGTCTCAATCTCAATAGCGTCTATCGTCAATGTTAACTTTGTTTTCTGATTTGCGCACCGTTCGCCTTGGCAAAACCCATTCAGTTTAATCGAGCAGACTTCAAATTGTGCACGTAATTTGTTAGCAACTGACCGTGTAATTAGCGAACATTGGCTACCGGTGTCTATGTAAGCCGTAAAATTGTATTCACCGATCGCGATTAGCTTTATGAACGCCTTTTCATTTTCCGCGAATTTAATTTTTTTGATCACTGTAATATTGGCGCCGCAATCCGGATTTCTTTTACTGTGCGCGGTCGCTGCTGTGGTTTCGGACAATTCGCTGCTATGTGTCCTATCTCTGAGCAATTGTAGCACTTGATTTGGGAAAATTGCCCACTGGCAACGTTTCCGTCGAGTTTTTCAATTTTGTTTTGATCGCATATTCGTCCGGCCGATGACGTATTTGGAACTGAAACATTTTGTAAATATTCTTCGAAACCGGCGCGGTTTACTCCATTCCGAACATGTTTTATGATCGCGGACTCACTTAACCCATAACCGCGTCCGATAGTACACATTCGAAAACAATAATCGGTAACCCGTTCACCTTGCTTACGTCTTGTTTGCGCCATCTTTGCGTGCACTTCTGCTTCGTCATACGTACGCCCAAATTTGTCCAACAATTTTTTGAAAACTCGCGTCATACCACATTCGCGCTGCGCCCTTCAAGCGACGGAATACAGCTAGCATGAGACATTTCTCGTTCCACATGTATGCACATTTTGCTGTTGGCGAAGTGTCACTTGTCGGATCGAACTCGGGTAGCGTTTCCGCTATTTCGCGCACGGAATAGCCTCACGAACCACTGTGTCACTCGTCACGCTTGCGCTTTGCATACTTGGATGCGGCGACGGAGGAGCAGGCTGTGCAGTTGTCAATTGCATATTCTGCTGTAGCATACCCATTATATTTTCTAACATGGAATGCAAATGGTTGACCTGCTCCTGAATGGACGGTTGACTTACTTTACCTCGTCCACCCCTAACGCTTCCGTAAATCTTTCCACAAGGTTATTTTTGTTGCCTTGCCTAAAACATCTATTCGTAACTCGCTGATTTTCACCATTCTTTGTTTTTTGCACTTTCGTCCCTTTTTCCGCTCGTTTACTTTCTCGTTGCCCCTCGCACGCTGGGCATTCGTTACAGTTCAAACTTCGACGACACGTTCTCGCTGCTCGCGACGAGTGTCCCGCGGAGCGCTACTTACACCGATCCGGCAGGGCTTATATCCCACTTCTGAATTGTAGATGATACCCACGCGTTGGGTCCCCCTAACGTCACAAACACTTAACGTTTCAGTTTTAACTCAAACAACTGGTTTATTCAAAACGTATTTTAATATAAATTGGAATAATTATTCGGAGCTCCGCGCGTGCCCTCTCGTCGGCCAACCAGCAAGAACGAACTCCTGGGTTGCCACCTTATTCCCGGTCTTCAGGGTTGTCAACAGATGTATGAATCTACAGACTGAGATCCAAAAGATTTATGTTTCCCCTACCTGACAAATTTTGGTCCTGAAAGTTCAAAATAGAAAACTTATTTAGAGGAGACAATTTTTCTCTTTTATTTGATACCCATTCTTCATTATTGCACAACCGCAAATATTTAAAAAATGATTTGAAATGTGTATGTCCTTAAAATTTTAAAGTCCTTTAACCCTGGTGTCATAACGTTATTTTTTACCCCTGAAATCATAACGATACGTCTTGGAGACGCATAAAGATTTACGATCTTAAACCGATATTTAAAGGTACGATATCAGCAAATATTTCACTTACATCAGAAATATGTATATTTTTCTGTAAAATAAAAGTCACCAGTTGCTAATTATAAGTAGTAAGTGTTTTACTTTTAGAACGAGTTTTATTGCTCTATTGCGCTTTATTGCGCAAAACGTAAAAAGAGCATACGTCTCGCAGACGTACGTTATGACAGTAGGGTTAAAAATCACTTTGGGTCTGAAAATGAAAAACTGACTATTGCCAGGTAAATGACCTCTAGTTTCACGCCTATATCAACATTTGGATGGGTCACGGTATAATAAATGTAAAGTTGGTGTTTTCAGTCAGTGCATCATAACTTTGTCATTTTTCTTCCGATTCCATTGATGGAATGCTTAATATTTGCACAAATAATATATGTGAGAAGGTGGGAAGAAGCGGGAAGAAGGGAACAGACAACAGGACGAGAACAGACGCAACACGGGACCAAGGTGTATTAATAAGGATTTTTGACTTCTTCATTATTGGAGAAGTGCTGGTCAGCCAGGCCATGTTGCATTGATCGGAAGAGATAGTAATCGGATGGCGCAAGGTCTGGGCTATACGGCGGGTGGGGTAGGACATCCCATTTGAGCGTTTCAAGGTAGGTTTTGAAACCTCACCTGTGCAACATGTGGCCGAGCATTGTCATGTTGCAAAATTACCTTGCCGTGCCTTTGTGCATATTCCGGCCGTTTTTCGCGCAGTGCTCGGCTCAAACGCATCAATTGTCGTCGGTAGACTTCCCCTGTGATCGTTTAATTCGGTTGCAACAGCTCATAATAGATCACACCCAGCTGGTCCCACCAAATACACAGCATAACCTTCAGGCCATGAATATTCTGAACGGCCGTCGATGATGATGCATGTCCGGGGTATCCATACGTTGCTCGACGTTTTGGATTATCGTAATGGACCCACTTTTCATCGCCAGTGACAATTCGATGCAAAAACCTTTTCCTTTTGTGCCGTTGAAGCAGTTGTTCACACGTGAAAAATCGGCGTTCGACGTCTCTTGGCTTCAATGCATACGGCACCCAAGGGCCTACCTTCCGGATCATTCCCATTGCTTTTAGACGATCGGAAATGGTTTGTTGAGCGACGACAAGTGATTTTGCAAGTTCTTCTTGCATTTGGGATGGATCTTGGTCGAGCAATGTCTCCAATTCGTGATCTTCAAACTTTTTTGGCTGTCCGTACCGTTCATCGTCCTCCAAGTCAAAATTGCCACTTTTGAACCGTGCAAACCACTTCTGGCACGTACGCTCAGCTAGAGCATACACACCATACACTTCCACCAAAATACGATGACTTTCGGCAGCCTTTTTCTTCATATTGAAGTAATGAAGAAGTACTCCCCGCAAAAAAACTTTATTCGGCACAAAATTCGACATTTTCAGAGTAAAAAAAAGTATTGTTGTTTACGCTTCAGCTAAATGACACATACTGTTTCTGAAACTATATGACAATAGCTTTCTAACACATATTTGGAAAGTTGAATCACAACACATATTTGGAAAGTTGAATCACTGTTCACAAAATCAAGTTACGCCATCTGTTAGAAAACCGCACGAGTTAACCAGTAACTTCCCCAAATCTCATCTGATTTGAACAAAAAGGCTAAGGTATTATCTTCTTCTGGAACGACGGACAGCTCGTGTTAATCGGATAATTCTTTCAGGAGATATGTGCTCATAACTAAAACAACAGGAAAAAAACTCGTTTTTCGAAGATTCTTTGAAAACGCTTTTTAAAAAAAATTTTTTATTTTCAGTTTCGTGTTCAGCGGCCAAAGTTAGTGTAGAAAACACTTTATCTATGCACGCGATAGGCCCATTTTTTATCGAGTAGTGTAATGATGCACTGATCGCAAAACAATCTAATCCTCCAGCTCGGGCTGCTTGAAATAATGGCCAGATCGTAGTAACGAAGCAAGATTTTCTGTTTTTTTTTAGTTTTAAGATGGCTTTTTGAAATGACGAGTGTGCTCTCCCAAAAGTTTTCCTAATTTCACGAAAGTTTTTATCAAATTTGGAAAGATTTAGTAAGATTATCCTTTTATCAATTTTTCATTTTTTCTCTGGGATTCTATTGCTTTCTATAAAATTTCAAGCACATATATCTACGTTTCAAAATAATTTGTCTCTTTACTGTTCAATTGAATACAAATTTTCAAAAAAAAAAAAAATTAAAAAGCATAACCGGAAATTCCAGTTATTAGTTTTGTACGCAAACTTATTCTGGACCGTTTGTGGGGGCCCCTCAGCACGTTAAGCCGCCACTGTCTCGTGCTTCGCATATCTTGCGCAAGCGCAGTTGCAACTTTACCTTTCCTCCAGCAGTCGGCAAATTTCCACCAACATCTTTCTCAGCAGGTCCACCTTCAGTTGCTCGAGTTTTACCATGTCACCGTTTTATGATTTTTTACTTTCAATAGCACAATCCCACTTCTGACCCCAAATGTTACGAAAATTAGTTCTGCAGTCTTAAGGCTGTCTTAAAATTGTTCACTACTGTTTCACTAATCATTTAATACTCCGTGTTGCACCTTTGCTTGTCAAAAACAAAAACTGTTTCTCTGTACCCGGCTGCCTTTTATACTTGCTTGCTTGTAGCACAGCTCGTTCTCGATCATCCCAGCATCGCCTTGAGTTGTTCTCGAATATCCCAGTAACACCTCCAGTTGTTCTCGAACATTCCAGTATCGCCTCGAGTTGTTCTCTAGTACTTATCACAGTATCGCCGCGAGTCATCTCTGCGATTTTTCCATCGAAATTGTCATGCCCTTAAAAGTATGCCATGCTCGGAGCATAACTCGTTCTGATAAATTTCAGTGTTGCCTCGCCATTGCACAGTGACGACGAGCATTATAGTCACAATATGTTTTTCAGTCCGTTCGTCTCGCAGGTATTCCTAATAGCTTTTGAAAAAGTTGAGATGCAAAACTGCAATTTCCTGCAAGCACTTTGGAAATCATGAGTACAAAATGCTGACTACAATTTTTACGAGATAATATGTCCATTTGAATAGTTTTGTGTAGAAATAAGTGTGACATGCCTCTTTACCTGGCATTACCTGAGTCAATGCCATGTCATATTTTGAACTTAGCAACATTGAAAGCATGAATAGAAAGCTAGAAGCTAGGTGGAGGAACTTAAATACCTGCCGAACTACAAAAATACTGCAAACTTCGTGATTGGACTATCTCGATTAGACTGCAGAATCGTCATAGGCGTATTGATGGGACATTGCCTAATAGCAGTTTATGCACATAGGATGAGTTTGACGGAAGGGAAAGTTGCAGAATGCCCGGGGAAGACGAAGCTCTGGAGACATTAGAACATGTCCTCTGCTTCTGCCCCACCATCTCAAGACAACGTGGTAATCTTAGGGGCACACGAGGTCGCCGGAATAGAGGAAGTGGCGACGCTAAAGGCTTGATTACACGTAACGAGTAGAGTGACGAGACTGCAACTCGAACGAGTACTCGTTTCGTCTAAACAGTTGTTGATTGAGTTGTTGATTGAGTCAGTGACCGAGTAAAGTGGCGAGAGAGTCACTAGAATCACATTTTGTTTACTAGGCCGAGTACTACTTTACCGTTATATTTTTCTCTTTTTCGCAGCGATTCGCGGAATCGCTCGTCACATGCGGAATCGCTCTTAGCATGCGGAATGCGTCACACACCACTTTTCGCTCGGTTGAGTGTAATTGCGCGAGTTGCTTAGTTCATTTTGTGCATTGTAAAACCGAACTGACTCGCCACGTGTTAAAATACGTTTCCCAATTCTCTCGGTCTAGTACCATTTTCATGTCTCGCCACTCTACTCGTTACGTGTAATCAAGCCTTAAGCCTGAAGCGCATGCTAAAGTTTGCTAAAAGCACTCGTATTCTCACAGAATCCTACTACAATTCATAGACGGATCTCCGTGTGGCAACACTTAGGACCCAATAAGGGTCTATGTGTAGCCATTCGCGGCCAACCAGTTATACATAACATAACATGGAAGTAGAAGAGAAGATACGTTCTAGATATTCAAGGAAAGGCTAGGTTAGGTAAGCTGGCTGGCCAAGTTGGCCACGCATAGATCCTGTTGGGTTCCTAGCGATACCAGTTAGAGCTCCTTGGTGTTGCGGATCGACTTAAAAATGATCAATGAGAATGTGAGTGTTCCTAGCGAAGTTCAGCAGCGACATTCGACGAAGAGAAGTTCGACGGCCGGACATTAGCAAAGAATATGCTGCAGGAAAAATTCGCACGCACAACACGGATGGTTGCGGGTAGCTAGGCCTTAGTCGCGGTATCGGGCTGTCGTGCCAGTCAATTAATATTATTTTTTATTATTATGCTGCATGGTTTTCTTGACACCATTTTCTTTGCATTTCTTGCATTCATCGTGAGCCGCTGTTAAGCAGTTCTACAGTCCTTTCTCGGAAGCGAGGGAACGAATCTCGTATCACCCGCAGATGCATCAGAACCTTTATGATCTGCTCATCTGGAAAGTGAACGCCGCTTTTGGCGACAACATCCGCTGCTCATTTCCCTCAATGTCCCGGTGACCAGGTTTCAAATAGATATGCAGCTTGCGATTAACAGCCAGCTTTTCTATTGCTACCCGACATTGCAGCACATTTTTGGATTGACTGTAAATGTAGAGATTTATTAATAGTCAATTCAGGCGAGCTCCGCAGCCTTCTTGACAGCAAACACCTCGGCTTGAAAGATGCTGCATTTTTTCGGCAGCCGGAACGGTTGTATGGTATCCAGTTCCGGGCAGAAAACCCCTGCTCTAACTTCCTTCGTCATTTCAGAGCTATCCGTATAGATATTTAAGGTTATGCGCCTAGGTTTCATGCCTATGCGCCAGCCATCCTCTTCCATTGTGGCTGCCGTAGGATGAGTTCTTAACGCTTCTGTTGTGCAAAGCGCAGCCAGGCGCTTGACCTTTTCCAGTGGGTTTAGGTATGTCTCCTTCTTGATAGCGGTCCACCACACCAAGATGCCATAGAGATAGCACCAATGCATTAGAAATCCAGATATGGCCCAAGTTTTACCGTACATTCTTTTGCACGCGCAGATCGCGTTGTAGGTTTCTCTTGCTCTTTCTTCTACGTTGCGCTTCTACAACAGCTTACTGTCCAATGTATAATATAATTTAATAATTGACTGGCACGACAGCCCGCTTACGCGAGACTAAGGCCTAGCTTCCCGCAACTACCCGTGTTGTGCGTGTGAATTTGTACACGGGTTGGAGGGACCTACAGTTTTATGCCGGTTCCGAACGGCAGGTTGGGAGCTTTTTCATAAGCAATTTTTACTCTCAGAGGTTTGCCATTTCCAGCTGAGAGGACAGCCACCGAAAGAGAAAACGAGTTTTCCCGTTATTTTTTTTTTTTTTTTTTTTTTTTTTTTTTTTTTTTCTGTCCAATGTATACTGAGATTTAATAGAGATCCGTTGAGTCGTGGTGCTGCCCACGACGGAACTTTGTACCATCTGGTGAAAAGTATTATATAAGTTTTTCCGCATTCACGCTAAGGCCAGTAAGGCTTTTACTTGCATTCGGTATAAACACAACCCTTGCTACTCTCTATCTTTTTGGCACGTAGTGGTACCGCAGACATCCCCTGTATATCGATAAGGTACAGTCAGGCCTGCTGTAGCATAACAGGGAATACCCATTGAATGAACCCATTAATCGCACCTTCCAGCTTCGGCGGCATTATACACGCTGAGGTAACTAGGAAAGTGCGCTTCTAAAAGTGCATTTTACGATTCTTGACAGTTTGTCCAATCGCCGTTTTCTTTTCGCACGAGACTAGGCAGAGATGGCTGCTTGGACAAAAGTTTACTAAGTCTCGCTTCCTCCGTTGTCCCTTTCAAGGTAGGTACGGTAGGTTTCAAGGTACTACAGAACTCCAGTATTCTTTTTTAAATTTCCGGACTTCCTTGTTGTAGGTACTATTTCAGCGTGTCTTTATACTCGCCCCAACAGATTTCGTTGTCCGCCTGTTTTGCAGGCTCCCAAATTCTTTATTCCACCAGGGTGGCTTAGACCTCCGTCCCGTGCATGCGGGAGGGCATGAAATAGAATACGCCTTATTGAGACAGGTGGTCAGGAAGTTAAGTTCCATCTCCACCATCACGTGAGAAATATTGCCAACAACAATTGCATGTGATTAAACTTGTTTCCGAACTGGTTTTGTTCATTTAACTTCTTTAAGCTAGTTAAAGTAGTTTAAGGGCCGTTTTCTCAACTTACCGATAAAGTGACCATTAGCTAAAGGTCACTTTAAAGTGCCCGGTAACTATAAATTTAACAAGTCTGATTTTTTGGCAACTCTGGTCTATAATGGCCAGCACTTGGCGGCGCAATCAGCTGTTTTTTGAAAAATTATATTTATTTTTGAAGGAAAAAAAGAAGAATTTTGCCTGGCAAAATCTTGCTGATGCTTTTACTGCCAAATGGGGCGTGTCCCGACGTTGGAAATCGTTGAGGGACAAGTTCGACAGCTTGAAGCGCAAGTCCAAGCTGGAACTTGCAGCGGAGAAGAGCGAGACGTATCGCACAGGTGGCTGCCCAGCAGCGATTGGAAATGTCAGCAGTGCAAAGCAGTGAAATTGTCCAATCGGCTGTTATATGTTCTATTTGCCGCATTTTGCGACTCCGTACCTTCAAAAGCGTCTTCCAGTGCATGAATATAAAAAACACGCATATTTTCCATACCGATAGATCTCAAATTCAAATTTAATTTCAAATTGTAATTTCATTACCAGCTGTTTTTTGTTTGTAAACAAACATATGCAAGTTAACACACTTGCTCTGCCACCTTAGCGAATGCACCTACCTTAAACTGCTGACGGTGCATGTGCTAAGTGCAATTTGATCCTCGCGCGCTGCACGCGTATCCGGCTAAGTCGCTGGCAATGCACTCCATCGTGGGAAGCGCCAAATCAGCGAAATTAGGCAATAAGCGGCATAGAACGATAAGCTTAGAGTTAAGTTAATTTAGTCGAGGTGATTTACTTCTGTTTTGGGAGCCGTGGAGTACGGTAATAAACCGCATTCTTTGTACTAATAAAAAGCGTTTCTTTTCCTTTGCAGCGAATCCAGAGGGGCCCAGTGGTGGCCCACTCTAATTTTTTAGCGCTCCCCAAGGGGAGTGCTTTAACTGGCGCCCGAGCAGGGACCCACATTTTTAAAATGTGGTCCTAGCGTTTATAAGGATGCTTGCCTGGCAGTGATAGTGAGTGAAAATTGTGTGACAAGTGAATTGTGGAAAAATTAATAAGAAGTGCTGGGCTGCGATTCTTACGAGACCCTCCAGCCCATGAATAAAATTTGCAAATATAAAGAAATACGTCTCGATCCTGCGATTCCTACGGGACCCTCCAGGATATAATAAATGAAAAAGACCTGTGACCCCGAAGACCCTCAGGCCTTAAATAAAAATTGGAAAAGTGAGAGAAACCTGTGATAGTGCTCAGCGATTCATCACCTTCGGGGAGACCCTCCTGGCACTCGCGGGAAAATGAATAAAACCTAAAACGAGAAAACGAGATGGTCCTGACAAAATGGTAGTTCTGACAGAACTTGGGTTCAACTCCCTGTCAGGACTTGAACGAAGACTTGACACAAGTCCCACATCACTGCATGACACGCAATAATATCCTTGTTAAACGCAGGGAATAGTCGCTCGCCTATAAATATTCTGATGCGATAGACAATTCGCGGTGATATGTCGCTGTACACATAAGAACACAGCGCCGTTTTCACGCAATTGGTCTTCTACTTTAATCCATAAGAACAAAGTAGAAATCGCAATGAATCCTGGGCCAGTGTGCAGGAATCATGCCTTAGTAGGAAGTCCGAAGGCGCGAAAAGCATTCGGGCGACCAAAAAGGATTACATGGTACTGCCATGACTATTCTCTAATAACTTAATAAAAAGAAAAATTTCTTTCTGATTCTTGTTATTCCTGCTTTTCAGATATGAAAGCTGCATTGATACTGTAAGGAAAATTTTAAGAAACATATGTTGATTGGAATACTTTGATTGTAAAAAAGTGAATTTGTGATCTGTGCCAAAGGCAAAGTGTGCATCTTACGACAAAGGAAAAACCAACTGTACTAGCCAATCGTCTGCCGAAATCCTGAGATTCTACGCGGATTAAGTGGTGAGTGAATTTTTCGCCTTGACTAAAACACCTTTTTAAAATCATGGACTTACTGACGCAGACCGTTACCGAGTTGACAGGCTCAGTAGGAGCCCTAGTAAATGAGTTGAGGAAAGCGGAGGCCCGAATTCGACAACTCGAGGCGATTAACGCCTCACAACCCGTTCCTGTAGAGGTGCCTCTACGCGGCCCGGCAAATGAGGACGAGTTGAAAGAAATAGGAAAACTCCCCGACTCTGTAAAAGAGCTACAACCATTTGAGGGAGATCCGTCCCAATACGTGTCGTGGGTTCAGGCTGTAGAGGGTATCCTTAACGACTATAAGATAGTTAGAGGCAGGCCCATTTATAGGGCTATCTTGAAAAGTGTAAGGGGAAAGATCCGGGGTGGTGCTAACAGTGCGCTCGTTTCGCATAACATATTCGAGGAGGATTGGCCAGCCATCAAGGCCTGCCTATCCATCCATTATGCTGATAAGAGGGACATTCGCACCCTCGAACATCAGCTCGGCCAATTGACGCAAGGAAATTCGAAACTAGATGAATTCTACGCCCGAGTCAACCACCAATTCTCTTTAATAATCAATAAATTAAGAACGGAAGACTACTCGGCTGAGACGGTGAATGCGTTGATGGAGACGTACAGGAATAGAGCGCTGGACGTATTCATCAGAGGTCTTTCCGGGGATTTGGCAAAGATAATACTCGTGCAGAAACCGGCCTCTCTGCCGGAGGCGTACACCGCCTGCCTCGATATCCAGAATCTGAATTTTAGGGGTCATTCCGTTCATAATAAGGAATTTAGCAACATGGTAACGGTTCCTGTGAACCATTTTAATAAAGACTACTATCGCCTTTCAAGGCCACCAAGAATGGGTATGATGAACGCGCCGCGAAGATTCGATAAAAGTTGGGAAAATCGACCCAACGACTCAGGAAACTTTAGATCGTTCTTTGATAGGTTTAAAAACCAAAGAATTCAGGCACCGGCTCCAAATTACCACACGGACGCTGTCGTAAAAATGGAGGTCGACAGGTCCCAACAAACTAGACGCTCGAACTATTCCAATCGGCCAACGAATAACAACACTTTTAAGAGAGGACCCTCATCATCATATGGAGGGGCTCCAAAGCTCCAGAGGCTGTACAACATTAATACGACACCGGAGAAAATTTCACAAGGAATGTGCGAACCAGATACCAAGGAAGAAACATGTGACGCCGGACAATCGGATTTTTTAAAAGGCGGCCCTCCCGCATTTTTTATATAGGTGGCGATGTTGCTAGTTCCATACCTTACCTAACGTGTGTGGGACAAAGCGGGAAGTCCTTTGAATTTTTGATTGACACGGGGGCAAACAAGAATTTTATTAAGGCAAGCCTTGCTGGCGAATCAAAACCAGTACAACCGCCTTTCCTCGTTCAAACAGCAGGGGGACCAGTGTCCATTAACGAAAAGATCCAAGGGAAATTCTTCGAAAGACTAGGAAACGACACTTTAATAACTTTCTACGTATTGCCTGGATTCGAGACTTTTGATGGTATAATTGGGGACGACACGCTGAAATTTACTCGAGGAGGGAATCATACGACCCTCTAAAAGCCCTTACAACTCCCCCATATGGGTAGTGCCAAAAAAACCAAAACCCTCGGGTGAGAAACAATATAGGATGGTCGTGGATTTCAAACGATTAAACGCTGTTACTATCTCAGACACTTATCCTATTCCGGACATTAACGCAACATTAGCCAGTTTAGGAGAAGACAAGTATTTTACCACGATTGGCCTTACGTCGGGCTTCCATCAAATCCCGACGAAGGAAAGCGACATTGCAAAAACAGCATTTTCCACAATGAATGGAAAATACGAGTTTTTAAGACTCCCATTCGGCTTGAAGAACGCGCCAGCTATCTTCCAACGAATGATAGACGATGTCTTGAAGGAATACATAGGAAAAATTTGCTATGTATACATCGACGACATCATAGTCTATGGAAAAAATGTGGAGGAACACCTGATAAATGTCGAAACGATTTTCGCTAGGCTGGCTGAATCAAATCTACGAGTGAATCTGGAAAAAACTAAATTTGTAAGGACGGAAGTAGAGTTCCTTGGACATTTGATTACATCCGAGGGAATCAAACCTGACTCATCAAAAGTGCAAGCCATCGCAGATCTCTCACCTCCGAAGACTCAAGGAATTAAAAAGTTTCTTGGGCATGACCTCTTACTACCGTAGGTTCATCAAAGATTACGCCAAGATAGCAAAACCCTTGACGAACCTCACGCGTGGCGAGAATGCGCAAATAAAAGCCAACCAGTCGAGAAACATTCGGGTCGAGTTAGATGCTTCAGCTGTACAAGCCTTCAATAATCTAAAAACCTTGTTAACTTCAGCAGACATACTAGTATTCTCTGATTTCAATAAACCTTTCCACCTAACTACCGACGCATCGAACTATGCCATCGGTGCAGTTTTGTCCCAAGGCGAGCCAGGAAAAGACAGACCAGTCGCGTTTATTTCGCGCTCGCTAAGCAAGTCGGAAGAAAACTACGCGACGAATGAAAAAGAAATGCTGGCCATCGTCTGGGCTTTAGACAACTTAAGGTCTTATCTGTATGGAGCCAAAAAAATCAAAATTTTTACAGACCATCAACCGCTCACCTTCGCTCTAGGCAACCGGAATTATAATGCGAAACTGAAGAGGTGGAAGGCGAGAATCGAGGAGTACAACCACGAGCTGATTTACACTCCTGGTAAATCAAACGTCGTGGCAGATGCTCTATCGAGATTACCATGCCAAGCCAACCATATGACGGCCTCTTCGGTTACTGAGACTGCGAGTGAGGGCGCTACCGATACCTCTAGGACAATGACTGCAGGCAGGGGGTCAGAAACTGAAACGGCAAGCGAGATTGAAACGGTGCATAGTGCTAACCAGGACGCCTCTGATCTGATTCCCCATGTCGAGGTACCCCTAAATGTTTTAAAAAACCAAATAATTTTCAGATTAGGAAAAGAATTGTATTGTTACGAAACCCCTCATCCCGGTTATAATCGACATTATATTTCTCTATCAACTTTCGATCAGGATACCCTCATCCAAAAATTGAAAGAACACCTTAACCCTACGGTAATCAATGGAATCAAAATGCCTGAAAGCCATTTACAGCTCCTCCAAGACGTTTATCTTAATCACTTCCGGTTCTACAAAATCAGAATCACTCAGAGAGTAGTGGAAGATGTAGCCAATCCCGACAGAGTCTGTGCCATCATAGAAGCTGAACATAGGAGAGCTCACCGAAACTCTCGGGAGAACAGAGAACAAATTCTCGAAAAATTTTACTTCCCGAGGATGGCTAATAGAATTAAACAATATGTTGCCACCTGTGAAACCTGCCGATTAAACAAATATGATAGACACCCTCCTGTGCTACCATTGAAAGACACCCCAACTCCTAAATATCCATGCGATATAATACACGTCGACATATTTGAAATCCAGGGAGAAAAATTCCTTTCCTGTTTAGATAAATTTTCAAAATTTGCCAAGCTTTTCCACATAAAAAACCGATCGTCACCAGTTTTACCAGTTTAGTTTTTTAAAGTGGAGCTTAACCCAGACACCAAAAAATTGAAAAGAGGTGAAGTGCACCCTATATATCAAGTAAACTATTTGTTACATCGTAGAATTACTATTGAAGAACCACACAAACGTAAAGACCTAGTTCAGTGTCTTAATTGTCAGGAGTATGGCCACACAAAAGCGTACTGCAAGCTTTCTACTGTGTGTGTAGTGTGCTCTGGCAGTCATCCCACTGGAAGTTGCCCTAAAAGTAAGGACGACGAAAGTGCCAAATGCTGCTCAAACTGTGGAGGGAAACACACTGCAAATTTCAGAGGTTGTCCAGTGTACGTTGAGCTCAGGCAAAAAATGAGATCAGCCACTTTAACTAGGCCAAAACCACTAGAATCTAAGAATACTTATACGAGAATTGCTCAAGGTGACTTCCCGCAGCTATCCAATACTAATTCTAATGTCATGATTCCTGGGACCTCTTACGCAAATGTGGTTAAAAATAATATTGACCAAAGCAATATCCCCAACAAGAACGTAGAGACAGCATTAGCTGAAAGCACCATGTTCCAAGCTTTAATCCAAAAAATGGATAAATTTATGGAATGGATGCAAAACATGATGGGTAACGTGATGCAATGCATGATGCAAAGCCAAGCGCTTATTTCCGAGCTATTAAAAACCAAATGAATGCTCTAAAAATATCTCACTGGAACGCTAACGGCTTAAGCCAACACCTATTAGAACTACACGACTTTTTAAATCGTAATGATATCGATGCCATGCTGATCTCAGAAACGCATCTAACCGACAAAAACTTTATTCGCCTTCGCGGCTACAACTTTTACGACACTAAGCATCCAGATGGCAAGGCTCATGGAGGTACGGGAGTTTTCATCAAAAACACAATATCTCACCATGTATTAGAGCAATTTTGTGAAAACTATCTGCAAGCCACTTCTATCTGCATTCAAATTGCGGAATACAAGATTGTTCTCTCGTCTGTATATTGTCCTCCAAGATTTAACATTAGTTCATCTCAATTCTTAAAATATTTTGATACTCTGGGTACCAGATTTTTGGCAGCAGGTGATTATAATGCTAAACATACCTTTTGGGGATCGAGACTCATCTCTCCCAGAGGTCGTCAGATTTATTCAGCACTATCGAAGAACCTTGACGTTATTTCTACCGGGCAGCCTACACATTGGCCATCTGATAACCGAAAGATCCCTGATGTAATCGATTTTGGTGTTTTTCGGGGCCTAAAACGTGAATCCATTTCTGCTGTGTCTTCATTAGACCTTTCATCTGATCATTCGCCAGTGATATTAACCTTGCTGGATATTGGCTTGCGTCTACCAAATATTATCACCAAGAGCTGCACAAACTGGAGCAGATACACGGATATTGTTCAACAGAAAATCCCGATCGCCTTGGCTATTAGTAACGACCGCGAGGTAGATGAAGCCGTAAGCTTGTTCAGCAGTATAGCCACGGATGCAATGGAAGAAGCTACGACAGTCAAAACTCACACGCGAACTAGAATTATATTTCAATCCACCATAGACACTCTTATTGCAGCTAAGCGTAGCGCAAGACGCGCGTGGCAACAGCATCGTTCACCGCAAAGCAAACAATCCCTAAAGGAAGCAATAGCTGCATTAAAAGAAAATCTAGCAGCATTAAGAAACAGCCAAATTCAAAACTACCTGGAGAACCTTGGTCCACAAAAGGTAAACAACTACTCGCTGTGGAAAGCATCCAAAAAGGTTAAAATACCCATTAACAATTCTCCTCCTCTACGTAACGATGACGGCTCATGGGCTCGAAGTGATACAGAAAAAGGCTCTATACTAGCTGCACACTTAAGCAAAGTCTTTCAACCAAATCCAAGGACTGTAGACTTTGAACCAACTGTTTTTATCGCAGAAACTATAACCGACCCTCCAACAGTCACTTTTAATGAATTAAATCTAGCGATCAACAACATCAACGATAAAAAAGCTGCAGGGCACGATAAAATATCTGGCAAAATGATAAAATGTCTTCCTTTTGACGCTATTTGGTTCTTGCTTACAATTATAAACAACATCTTTTCATTTGGATATTACCCAAAACAATGGAAAATATCATTGATTAAAATGATTCCTAAGCCTGGAAAAGATCCGACTATGGCATCTTCATACAGACCAATAAGTTTGCTTTCTCTGCTATCAAAATTATTCGAGAAGCTGCTGATTGGCAAAATTTCACCCTTCATTGCTGAGCACAACATAATTCCCGACCATCAGTTTGGTTTCAGAAGGAAACACGGGACCATTGAGCAAGTGCACAGAATTGCTCAGGAAATACTCACTGCTTTTCATGAGGCTAAATACTGCACAGCAGTGTTTCTTGATGTGGCGCAAGCATTCGATAAGGTTTGGCACAATGGCCTACTCCTTAAAATTAAGCGTTGTTTCCCCGAAAATACTCACAAGCTACTTAGAAGCTACATAAGCTGCAGAAAATTCAGATTAAAATACAACACTTTCCTGTCTAGAGAGTTCGACATTGAAGCTGGTGTCCCACAGGGCAGTGTATTAGGCCCGCTCCTGTATTTAATCTATACAGCCGACCTTCCACAAAGCCAGAACAACGTCATTACTACATTTGCGGATGACACTGCTATTATTAGCACACACAATGACCATCGAATTGCTACACAAAATTTATCGCAGCACCTCAAAGCGCTAGAAGACTGGCTGGCAAAGTGGAGGATAAAAGTGAACGAAACAAAAAGCGCTCACGTCACTTTTACGCTCAAAAGAAAAACGTGTCCCCCAGTAAAATTAAATAACATTATAATTCCCCAGACCAATGACGTGAAGTACTTGGGCATCCATCTGGACCGAAGGCTGACGTGGAACCATATCGACGCAAAGACAGTTCAAATTAGATTGAAGTTACAACAACTCACCTGGCTAATAGGACATCATAGCAAACTAAGCCTTGACAATAAATTATTATTATATACGTCTGTCATTAAGCCAATTTGGTTATATGGCATCGAGCTATGGAGCTCTGCCTGTCCCTCTGCCATCGAGCGAATCCAGAGAACGCAAAATAAGATTCTTCGTTTGATTTCTGGTGCACCGTGGTACTTGAAAAACGAGCACATCCACCGGGATCTAAACACTCCAACGATCTCCGAAGTTATTACCACCCTTCTACCGAAATACATGGCAAAACTTAGACAACATCCTAATCCGAATGCTCGGAAACTCCTAGTTCAAGCTTCACGTTCCAGGCTTAAGAGGAACCCATTATTGCCAAATCATATTCAGCATCAGAGAGATTAGCATGTTCAGCAATAGATTGTTGTTCCATAATCATTATCACTAAAATGTAACTAGGTTAAGATTTGAAAACTATTTGTCAATTTCTAACAAAGAAAGAAACATTTAATAAACACGAAAAAAAAAAAAAAAAAAAAAAAAACCAGTTTTACGTTCCAAATTCGCGAAGCTCATACACTACTTTACGGCGCCAAGAATGATTGTCACTGACAATGAAAAAGGATTCTTGAGCCCCCTTGTGCGCAACTACATTAGAGGTCTCGGGATTGAGATTTACCAAACCCCAATCCAGAAAAGTGGAGTTAACGGTCAAGTGGAAAGGCTCCACTCTACCTTAATAGAGATTTACCATTGCCTAAAGAAAGATTTGGGAAGTAGGGAACCAAAAGAGCTCCTCTACATTGCAGTAGACCGATACAACAATACCTACCACTCTGTAACGAAGAAAAAACCCAGCGACGTGTTTTTCAACCGCACTCAGAGGATAAACTACCAGAATTTAACGAATTTCCAAAGCAGGGTACATAAAGAAATTAAAGCACAAATTGAAGTAAATCAAGAAAAACGGAACTTAAGAGTGAATAAAAATAAGAAGGAAATCAAAAAGTTTAAACAGGGGGATATGGTTTACGTTAGGGATAAACAGATCAAGGCCAAACAAAAACCATTGTATAGGAAGGTAAAGGTGGGAAAGGACAATAGGGTAACAATAGAAACGGACAGAGGCGCAAAAATTCATAAAACCCAAATAAAAACCACGTAATAAAAGAAAATATAAGAATCTAAAATTATCCACCTACCTAGATGGCTATGTACACTTGGAAAATCAGAGTAAGACACGCAATTCCAATAAATATGATAAAAATGGTGGTATTCAACTTTTAATTTAACACAAATTACACAAAAATATGGTACAGCACAAAAATTTAAATAAGAGCTATGTACAAGTTAAACAAAAAAGGAGAATAAGGAGAAGTTCATAAAAATAAAAAATTAAACAAAATTGTCCAACTTCTCCACTAACATTTCTTTTCAGTCCTTTAACCACCTTACTAAATATGAAAAACGTATAAAGGAAAATGAAATAATTTGCAGTTAAATAATAAATAATTATTAAATAATCATTAAATAATTACTAATAAGCATAAGAATTTGTATTTGAATTTAAAATTCATTGTGAAGAAACCATTTATACCAAAATTGTACTATAATTAAATACTAAGGAATCAAGTGAACTATTTAGAATAGGCAATACAAGCAAAATTTTTTTAAGTAAAGTTTCATTAAAATAAGGAACATTTTGTAAATCACTGAAGCACAAGATCCCAAATTTAAAGGGAAAAAACATATTGGAAAACATTGTAACACTCTCTCTTACTATAAGATAATAATGTTTCTTTTTCAACGTAGATGGTTAATAGCCCCTGCCGTTATGGCATTTAACATCTTTAGCTACGACGCACCGTTAGTGGCAATCCAAAAGGGCGATGGCTGGATCGTGAACGGGCATTTCAAGCTGATTCACACAATAGACTTAACCTTTTTTGAGACAACATTGCATAATCTGGAAGCTTCCATGTATAAAGTAAGGAACGCCGCTGTAAAATCATTTGCAATTTACAACCTAAACCAAGCTAAGCAGCGTCTCGATGAATTAAGAACAAATAAGGCACGCCAACGCCGATCAATTAACTGGATCGGGTCGGCTTGGAAATGGATCGCGGGATCACCCGACGCGACGGATTGGGATATGATTCTAAAGAACCAGGATAGCGTCATTGCAGCCAACAACCACCAATACAAAATTAATGAACAATTTTTCAACACCACAAGAGAATCAATTAGGCAAATGAACCAGATGACCAAATATGTAAATGCGATCGGGAGAGATGTTAATAATGACGCTTCTGACATGGCATTCCTTAATCGAGTCCAAATCCTGAAGGAAGAGATAAGCGAAATTGTACGTGCATGTCAAATGGCCAAAACTGGTATAGTCAACACCAATCTCCTAAGTAAAGACGAAGTCCAGCAGCTGGTAGCGGAACAAGATGCCTTACCATATGAGAACGCTATTGAAGCGATTGAATACGCCAAGCCCTCACTGTTCTCGAATGAAACGTTACTACTGTACGTGCTCTCTATCCCGAAAGTAACACCAGACAAGTTCCGCTGCCTCCTATTAAGACCAACAACACACGCAGGAAAAAGGGTAGCGGTGAAATTTACCAAACTACTGGTAAACCAAAAGGAGACATATGGCCTAATCAACGACTGCCCATCAATTAATAATTCGACAATCTGTAGTTCAGAATTTCTAGAAAAACTACCCGAAGAAGGATGTGCAGCTCGGTTAATAAAAGGTGGAGACGCCAAATGTCATTTCGAAACGGACAACAGTGAACAGGTCGAACTTATTGATGATAACACACTCTTTCTTACTAACTTTCAAGGAATAATACGAAGCACGGAACGCACGAGTACGCTCAACGGAACCTTTGTTATTCAACTAAGCAATGAAACAGTTTGGGTCAAAAACAGGACGTTCTCCAGTAGGGCTTTAAAAAGCTCACAAGCCTTGCCATCAGTTCTTACCAACATAACGAACCAAGGAGTCAAGCCTAACTTACAATATGTCCACGAGCTGAGCTTGTCAAATATCCAGCACCTTGATTCTCTGAGTGACAAATTCAAGATTTCAATCACCATCGATGTCCTCATAATGATCGCCATCTTCACAATCAGCTTCGCAATCTGGAGGAAACTAACGAAAAAAATCGTTATCCCTCCAATCCTCTTCAACTCCAAGCCGATCCCTGGAGCAACATCCCCTCCACAACCTTTGTTTAATCTGCGAGACGCAGATCTTTAAGGGGGGGGCAGTTAACACACTTGCTCTGCCACCTTAGCGAATGCACCTACCTTAAACTGCTGACGGTGCATGTGCTAAGTGCAATTTGATCCTCGCGCGCTGCACGCGTATCCGGCTAAGTCGCTGGCAATGCACTCCATCGTGGGAAGCGCCAAATCAGCGAAATTAGGCAATAAGCGGCATAGAACGATAAGCTTAGAGTTAAGTTAATTTAGTCGAGGTGATTTACTTCTGTTTTGGGAGCCGTGGAGTACGGTAATAAACCGCATTCTTTGTACTAATAAAAAGCGTTTCTTTTCCTTTGCAGCGAATCCAGAGGGGCCAAGTGGTGGCCCACTCTAATTTTTTAGCGCTCCCCAAGGGGAGTGCTTTAACTTGCATGTACTTGGCAGCACTTCCACTTAAAGTGCACTTTAAAGTTTAACAGGCACTCAATCTGACCGGTAAGTTTTATCGAGAGGATAGCTTAACGAGCGGTTGAGAAAACGAAAATGCGTTTATCGGCCCGCTAAAGTGAACTTTAATGTTAAAGGTATTAAGAGCTATCAATTGGGCTGCGATGTCTGCGAAGCGTACTTTTTATGTGTTTTGCGAAACGTGCTTGAAGCATGCATCATGCATACATACCTTCTATGTGTTTTGCCCATAAGTATGTTTTGATAATTTCTTCGCATCCTATCGCCTTTTATCCTAAGCGTACACGGAGGCGCAGACCGTGCAGTCAATACATTTCAGCACAGCATAGTTTATTGTAAATATTGCAGTACTATATGACAGCGTATACAGCGACACAACCGCGTGTGGCACAGAGAAGTACATGCAAATACCTGCGTAGCATTGTAGTTAAAGTACAGTTTTCTGCGTGCAGTCAATAACTAATTGACAAAGTGCATGGACAGCCCATATTACATCCATATTATGTTATATAGGTTATATTTCAAAGTCTGATTCAGACGAAAAACTCATATTGCTGGGTCTATGGAATGAATAGGAAATACGTGTGCTGGTTTTACGAGATTCGTATACGCAGTTAAAATATTTTCTGGGTCACACAGTTTCATCTGTGCTGCGATGCCCTCTTCGGTGCTGCGCGGCCTGCGTCTCCGTATACGCTTAGCCTTAGCTTTAAACTTAGCAAAAATTAATATTACGAAAATTAGTTCTGCAGGCGTTTTCGTCTCTCTGGATTGTGCTTCAAAATAAAACACACTACAATTCTTAAACACAATAAAGGACCAGCAATCACTTTATTTACAACTGCACACTTTACTGTCTTTACACTTGTTACTATTGGACTTATACCCCGTATTTAACCTTTGCTTGCTAGGTTAGGTTAGGTTAGGTTGCGGTGGCTGCCTCTGTATGAGACACACTTAGGCCTCTTAACGGGCCCGTTGTGATACCACAGATTCCACCCGTTTGAAATGCGTATGCAACACTATTTTTTTTTCAACATGTGATACAACACACATTTCAAACGGATGGGGGAAGGGAGGGGAGGGGACCTACAGTTTAACCGTCAGTTTGCCGTCAGTTTAACGGCAATCAATTTTGACACGAGTGCTTTATGCCACACACAGTCAAAGGCCTTAGAAATATCCAATGCAACATAGAAATATCCAATGCTTTCACCGAGGTTTAGAATGCTATGGTTTTATTTCTCGGTGAGGACCGCCATAAGGCCTCCCGTCGGTCGCTGTCTTCAAAAGCCGTATTGGAGGTCACCTAGCAGTCTATTGTGCTCCAGATAGTTCACAAGGTTGAAGTTTACAATGCTTTCCATTGCTTTGGAAAGCACAGAACAAGTTGCTATAGGTCGGTAGTTCGCAGGGTCAGTAGTCTTGCCTGGTCTTGAACTGGTTGAACATTTGCTACTTTCCAACATACACCTGTGGTGTATGAAATGTTGAAAAGTTTGCGTAATGGACAAGCCAGTGAGGTAGCGCACTTTTACAAAAAAAGGGCTGGAATGCCGTCCGGCCCTGAAGCCTTATTTTCATCGAGATTTGCAAGCACTCTTTTAACTACCCGTGTTCGAATATGAATTTCTGGCATAGAGCAAGATACGTTTTCGACTACGGGTAGTGGTTGATCGCTGGGGGGCAGAGAGGAATTCTCTGCGAAAATTTTAGCCAACAAATTAGCTTTATCAACCGAGTGAGTGATGATTTGATCATTGTTAAGAAGAGTGGGGATTGAAGACGATGTTTGGTTCTTCACCTTCTTAACGAATGACCAAAAGTTCTTACTACCACGCTGGCATTGAAGAACTTTTTGCCTTTGGCGCTGTTCGTGCAGAAACTTTTGGCGCCTTAGGATGGCATTGCATCGATTTCTAGCCTGTTTACGCAGCTGTTCAGTTGCGGCATTTTTATTTGCCTGCCATGCTCTGAAAGCTTCCTCTTTAGACCTGACAGCAATTCTGCATGTCTCATTAAACCAGAGATTGTCCTTAGGTTTAATGCAAATTTTCTTATTAGGGATGAAGGACCGCATTCCCAATAATATTATTTCTTCAACCATTTTGGCTGCGACATTTATGTTTCTATCAAGAAAACACAATTTTGAATTGAAGTGGGAGAAAAATGCATTAAGTCCACTCCAGTTAGCTTTATCATACATCCACACTAGGTGCTTCGGGGCTAAGGGCGAAGCATTGCGGATAGAAGAGTATGTTCAGACACCTACCGCCGATTACGATTTTGCAAATAGTTGTCAGGCATTCTTGTAATGTTGTGCTGCCGTCCGCCAGCGAAATGTCACACTTCATTTTTCGATATTTGCAGCCATGGTAGTCCATAATTTGCTTCAAGTTGGAACTGGCGACGCTAGTGCAGGCGCCTGTGTCGAAGTACGCCTGGCCCGGTACGCCAAAAAGCTGAACATTCGCAAGTGGTATGTTGCTTCCAATTGAGTTTGATGTGAGCGCATTAAAACTCACCGCGCCTCCATCAGGCTTGGCTTTGCTTGCTTTGGTTTCCTTCGTCGTGACCTTTCTTCTTACAATATGCGCATCGTGGTGGCGCACTGGTCGATTCTTGTTTAGCATTAGCAGTAACACTGCGCTCGCCGAGAGCATACTCCGCTTCTCGGGCATCCCGCAGCAGGTCGTTAAAGGTGCTGATGTTATGCCGCGCTATCTTGTCACGCACTTGAAGATGCAACCAATTTGTCAATTTGTTCGCGCTCCGCAGGTGCATTCGGCAACTGTGCAAAGAGCGCCCTCCTTTTCAGGATGAATGTATCTGTCGCCTCGTTTTTCTGTTGTTTCGTTTCGCAAATTTCTGCATAGATTCGCCATGCCGGCCTTGGTAGCGCGAATGCTTCTCGCAACATCCTCACGACAGCACCAAAGGTATCAGCACCCGATTTTACCCCCCCTCCACCATTCGGAGGCATCGCCCTCCAGCAACATCGGCATTCCGTTCACTGCGTCAACGTCGCTGATGTTTTCCACTAGCTTAAATGTTGATACCGCTGCAATGAATTCTTCCACCTTCACCGAACTTCTTTCGCCATTGAACCGCGCCGTACAGGTACTGAACGAGCCAACTCTCGAGTTCGCTGTTGAAACCGCTTGCATCAGTTGTTGGAATTCTTCCGCTGAAAAAGTTGCCATGTTGCTGCTCTGCCGCTCGCTTCTAACTGATGTCATACCAAATTGTTGCTTCGTGGCCCCACGTTGGGCGCCAATTGTAGAGTAACGTTTATTACAAAGAGTGTGGGTTGCCACGAAGTTAACACAGTTTTGTTGTATCTCAACAATCTGTCGAGGAAGCGATACCAAACTGGCGGTGCATCTCCCTTTTACCTACTTTCGAATTTAAACGTAGTTAGAATTACTATGTCCGTACTGTAAGTTAAATGCAAAAAGAATGTCCGCCCCTGTGCTTATGCTGTGCTTTTGTAGTATGTATTGGTAATGTCTCCCCCTAGAGTTATGCTACGGTAATGAGTGCCTTGCTACAGTATAAGAAAGACGCCAAAATGGTACGATGGTCCGAGTTTCCAAGAGGTGCGTGCATTTCAACATCATATTTTTCATGATGTGAAGTGAGAAAAAGGTCTAGAGTATTGAGAGCTTGCCCGGCAACGCAGGGGATATGCATTGGTTCATGCACTATTTGAGTCAAGTTATTAGACTCGGCAAAGAGCTCGACATATAAGCCTTCAGGAGTTCTGTGGCTGGAATGACGTAGCCGATTGGAGTTATGAATATTGAAATCACCAGCAACTACAATTTCACTATTCGGATACGATTCCAAAATATGAGAAATAGAATCAGAGAGAAGATCAAACTTGTTATAAGTAAATCTCTCCCTGAATTCGGGCTTCTGTACAGAAAGCAGAAGTGCAGAATCTGCGACTGCATATTGAATTTAACCCACATGGAGCTAAATTCGGCATCCGTTGTGTATAGTTGTTCCTGGCACTGGTACGCAAAATTACTGCACACATAAAGGGCAAGACCCCTGTGAGGAGAGAATAATGGCAGTAAGTGGTTCCCGGGGATGTGAAAATCCAGTGGATCTGCATCCTCACACACCTGGGTCTCACTTAGTGCCATTACGTGGGGTTTATGGAGGTTGACGAACGCGTATACAGCGAAAAAGTTCGCCCTGAGCCCGCGCACGTTACAGAAGGCTATGCGGAATTTGTCCAGCACCATGACCTGGGTGGGTTAAAGGACAAGGAAAGCAGTCGCAAATGCGATCTGACGCACTGGAAAATTGATGTTGCCTTGCAGTAAGTGTTATGCCTTTACCACAGAGCAGTCAATTTCCCAGTGTCGAAAAGGACCGCATGTAGCGCTACTGAAAACGGACGGAGGAAAAAGACAACACGGGAAAAAAGAACACAACGCGGACGGAGGTCGAAGCGGCGGACAGCGATCGTAACGGCACTTGCACTGCAGTTTAGCATTTGCATTTGACGCGTTTAATTTAATTTTATTATCCATTTATTTATTGATTGGCCGCGAAATTTTAGCAGGCCACAACGCGGTAGCAGGGACAGTCGGACATTACACGACACACTAAACATTTATTTATATTATTAACAGACGCTGACCAATCGGGCGTCCACTATCTGCTTGCTTTTGGCTCCCGAACAATGCCTGCATGCGGTTTTGCACGGACGGCGTGACAAGGCATCGGCATTCGTGTAGTAATAGCTCTGCAGCCGCTCGATCCAGCGCGCCAATTGTCCTTCAGGATCCTTGAAGTTCAGAAACCATTTCAACGCCGCATGATCTGTGCGTAGGCGAAACTTTTGTCCATAAAGGTATTTGTGGAAGTGTTTGTTATGGTTCGCTCAAGTTTACTTTCAATTTTCGTTCAATTCAGATTTTTCTCATATTCAACTGAATTCAATCAATGCACTTTTTTGGTTTTGCATCACATTCGTCAGTGATGTGCTCAATCACGCTTACAACTGTTCTCACTTAGCGATCAGCACAACACTGGTACACACACACATACTAGCACCCACACAGTGCATTGCTGCAGTCTCGCTCAGTACGCACAGTGGTTGTTGTTTTTGTTCCTCTTGCATTCTTGCAGGCAAATTGTTGGTGCACTGCAGATGCACTTTTGGAGTAAACAAGGCCATAAATCATATTTTATGTTCAGATCGAACGATCTTGCCGTTAGGCAGAATTGTGCTATTTAAGCACCCAAAACCGTGCGACGCGCTTAAAACGAAAGTGCAAGTCGACAGAAGCATTCAGTATTCTTATTAAGTGTGTGTTATTATTTTGATTGCTGGTAAGTTTGCCGGCCACCAATCCCCCCGCCCAAACCGGAGTGCTAATTTGGTGTACCCTTCAGGTAGCGATATACTGCAGCAGCAATTTTTGGAAAACTCCACAAGCTTGCCACATCCTTGTGTAAAAGGACACCGAAGGCCTTCTTGCCACATCAATTTCCATTTAAACATTTGTTTTCAAAATGTGTCTACGAGGGATTTCTTGGATATTTTCCTGACGGCTTTGGCATAGCCAGCGGCGGAATTTCAGTGTCGGAAAACGTTCTCATATTCGTGCTGCAGTGCACAGTGATTCGACTCCATACAACCGCGGGACAAAATTAGAAGGAGTGATCCGTTCTTCATAAAATTTTATATACTAGATAATCATGGTCTGCTAAATTGAAATCTCTATTTTTTTTCTTAAACTTTTGCAGTTTGGCAATGTCTGAACACTTATAATAAATTTTCAATTTTTGTCATTTTTGATGAGCTATAGCAACGAGTGTGTTGGCTAGATTTTTCAGATTTTACATTTAATCGGTAACGTCAACATTGATAATTGCAAAGAGTAACATAAATTGTCTTAGGACCCTTTAGTTTTGCAATAAAAATTATAATAATAGACGTATGTTTTGCTTTTTTGCAGATTTCTCAATTTTTCATGTTGATTGCATACTTTTAGGGATGGAAAAATAAATTTTGTCGAAAAATAGGTGTTTAGACCACTTTTCAAATAGAATTATTTTCTGAGATCGGAAGATATCGGAGGATGTAATTACATTATCCGACAAAGAAAGAATGCTTCTTAAAATAAAAAAATCCAGGAACATACTTTCACATACTTTTCAGATATTTTCCTCTAAGTTTTGCCAATTTTCAGATTTTTAATTTAGAAAAATATTTTGAATTAAAAGTGATGTAAAAGCCACAGCTTTACTAATTTTAAAAAAAATGGCGAAAATGGTCACATCATTTCTTAATCAATATGTAAAGCTTTAGCAATTTCTTGATAACCATGTATTTTAAAAATTTTTTTTAATCAATAGACTAAAAACAGAAAATATGTGTTTACATTATTTTGCGAAAAAAGTTTCAACTTTGAGCAGCTTTTGCACACACACTAATTAATTTTTTGCACAGATTTTTTTTTTTTTTTAATTAAATTAGCGTGATTTTGATACGTACTTTTCTATTTAGATTAAGTTCAAAAATTTATTAAAATGTTGTTGACAACTTTGAATTTTTTGCAATGAAGTTCTATTTGTATATTTTCAAATGAGTATTTGAATTTACATGCTAAGGGGAATGTCGACATGCAACATGAATAGTAGAGTGTCCCAAAAAATTAAAAGTAGTTTTTTTCCAAGGCATACCCTCTTATTTTGTTTCAATGATGTCAAAACTATTATAAATAAAATTTCATGTATTTAGAACCACGGCAACCCGTGCCGACTTGCATCGAAATATGTCGGTACTTGTTTACTAAGGCGCGCGGGAGCCAACCTATTGATTTACTTGTTGTTACTTGTTTGTTTGATTAGTAAACGCATTGTTTTCATTCAGTCAACATGTCAGTGGAATTACGCAGTTCTTAAAAGGGGATATTTTTAATAGGGGACGTAAAACATCAAATTACCAGTTCAAAACTTCCCTCTAATGGACAGGTTCTGGCAGTTCTGTTCTATAATATTCGAAAAATTAATTAAAGTGTCAATGAAAGCGCCAAGCTTACTATTCGTGAGTGCATTATTTACTGGGAAAAGGCACGTATACCAACTAAATCTTTACCGAACTGTGTTAAAAAACTAGTTAACTTGTACCAAGTTTGGAGAGAATTGCAAAAAAATGTAAATAAGTTTTCAAGAAAACTTGCCCCCCTCTACCGAGAGCACATAGTCTAACACTCTATGAGGAAAAATTTCATAACTCCGAAATTAGTGGCAGCTTTAGATAGGTGTCAGTTAACACTCCGATGCCCAACAAGGTCCGTAGGGACCTATGGCGTTTTTAAAAGCAATTATTTTGTATTTTATACGTTTTTGCTATCTGTCTGTAGTAAAAAATACATAATACAAACACATCTACACACACTATGTAACACTTCATTATACAATTACAAGCCTTATATGCAATATTACAATAGAGGTCCCTGGGGACCTTGTTGGGCTTTGGCCGTTTAAAAAGTTGTTGGGCATCCGAGTGTTAAGTATGCGAAATTCCGTATTCCTCAACTATTGAAGCGCTTGGACATAACACTGACGAATATCCTAGAAGTAAGTCCTCAATTCAAAGTATTCGTACAGAAAAACGAAAAGAGCGCGCAAAAGCTATACAAGTTGATTTTCAAAACGAGATACCGGACACTGTAACTGTCCACTGGGATGGCAAACTCTTACCAGCTTTACAGTCAAACCTAAATTGGAGCGTCAGCGGCAAGCAACTGTCAAAATTGCTTCATGCCCATACAAAATGTATGGGGCAAACCGCAATTGAAACGCTCTGACGCTGAGCTATTCGAATTTCCAATTTTGACAAGGCGTTAGCGGTTGAAGTTGGCTGCGACTAACAAAAACGCCTGTAATTTATATTTGATTTGATTTAAATTGTGAGGAATTTATTCAAATAAGAGCTAAGTTTTGCAAAATAATAATAATTTGTTGTTTTTTTGGCAACTAAACAGATATTTTTTACATTTCATGATTTTTACAATCCCAACGCAACGCTTCAATTTCGGTATGCCGCACTGAGCGAGAGCGTTGCGTCAGAAAACGCAACGCTCAACGCTCCAATTTAGGTTTCACAGTTAGATGCACGAAAATCTAGAGAAGAACGTCTACCGATAGTTATTTCGTACGATCATAAAGAACTCATCGCTGTGCCACAATAAGAGAACTCTTTAGGGAACGAGCACAGGCAGTATGGAACGCTATGATTGGAATCTTGAAGATAAAGTGCAGATTCTCTGCTGTGATACTACAGCTTCCAATACAGGTCGTATTAATGGTGCCTGTGTGTATCTTGAACAGAAAATGAATAGAGAAATGCTTGTTTTTGCTTGCCGCTATCACGTCTACGAGTTGGAATTAAAAGGCGCGCTTGAAGCCAAAATTTGCGAAGTCACTACGAGACCTGACATTCCACTGTTTCAAAAGTTCCGAGAGGATACAAAGCTATACAGAAAAGCTAGCATGCCAAAATGTTTCAGAAATTAACGAACTGCTAGACTTCTACCGATCTGAATTAACTTAAAAAAATTGCTAGAGATGACTATCGTTAATTAATAGAGCTTTCAATAATATTACTCGGCGGAATTAGAGAGAAGACATTTAAGATTTGGCCTCCAGGTGCCATGCACCAAGCTAGATGGATGGCAAGAGCAATTTATTCATTAAAAATAAATTAGCTCTCAATTCAGAAATTCGAATAAGAACAAGGTAGCTCTATTAGACGTGTGCCTGTTCATCGTTACATCGTACGTAAAGCTTTGGCTGCAATGCACTTTAGCGGTACAGGCACCATACCAGAATTTATGCTTTTTGAAGACCATGAAGACTTACGAAAGAATCGACAAAAGCAGCACTCAACAGCCCACGGTAAACGCCACATCTCATCGAAGGAAGAACTATGTGACCCACTTTTCGGTTAGTAGAACTAGTAACTAGGTTGTTTTCTTATATAACTTTGCTTAAATAACTTATTTCTATCTTTTTCAATTTCAGAGAAAACCATTGATGATTTTGTTTCAAAAGCAAGGCCGCATTCAATCGACTTAAAATTGATGACAGTTTCCTCAACGAGTGTCCTGCTTCATGGTCGAATAATACCTGATTTCAATATGCTAAGAAAAAGGTGCTGGCATTGAGAGCAGTTAACGATACGGCTTAAAAAGCGGTTAAGTTAATGCAAGACTTCCACGGCTTAATTACTGTGGAAGAGGAAATAAGCAATTTTTACTACGTTGCGTACAAGAACAAAGACAGGTATATCCGGACTGCAAAAAACATACCTTAAAAAGAAATTTTAGTAAATAATGTTCTTTTAATGAATAAATACTTAATAAATATTATATATGGGTAAAACAGTGTTTTATTTACTGTAATAAGTACTAAGTTCTGAAACCTCTCTACGGCTTCCATACTAACCTTTCATTTTAAAGTTTGATATCAAGTCGGCACGGGTTATCGTTATCTGATCGCCATAATATTTATTATTTAAGTCATTAGGGTGAAATGGAACAAAAATAAGGGGTATGCTTAACCCCATTCGCCAAAAAAAATTTGCCCTTATAGCCTGGGACACTCTAATGAATAGGATGCCATAAGCGAAGCAGACGTTTTGCACCTGTTTTTTTTTTTGTTTTATTTGTCACCTGGTCATAGTAAAGACGGTTTAGATATTTTGGCATGATGATTTTTTTTCTATTGTTGCGTGTTGCTCGCCAAACTATTAGGGCTGGAAACCCGCCCGGCGACGCAATGCCCACCGGTAGTCCCGCCGGGATCACGGATTGGAGACAGGGGGTTGTTTTTAGTCAGTAAGAATCCGGCATACAGCTAAACACGGGCTCGGCTGTATCTTTCGAATATTTTCCACCTACTCCGAGAAAAAAACCTATGCTTGAATACAAGAAGCAGGGCTTAAATTCAATCCAAAGAAATACTCGCTGTTCCAAAAGGAGGTCAAGCACCTGGGCCACATAACTTCCGCGCGCGGAGTTTATACGGATGAAGGCAAAATCACGGCGGTAAAGGAGTGGCCCCGACCACGCAATCTACACGAACTCCGCAGTTTCCTGGGCCTGTGCAAGTTAAGGCACGTTGTCACAGCGTGACAATTTTGGCCACGTCGTCACAACGTGACACTAACCTCAAGGCCAAACGAACTCCATTTGTAAACTAACACTCAATTTCAATGTCGCGAAGTAACAAAGTATTCCCACGGGAGCGTTTGCGCTAAGTCAGCAAATCTGAAACGACAAGCTGCAAAGCGACAAGTGGAGTCGTAGGCTTCTTTATGTTAAAATTAAGTCAGTTTTTTACCGCACCTCAACCGAAACAGACCGCAACCTCCATAGGAGGGAAATTAAGAAATCAAAGTTAAAATAATCAAAGTGTTTATTGGAACATTAAAGATCACATAGTGATCAAACGTGAATGATAACTAATAAAGTAATCAAAGCTAAAATAATCAAGGTGTTTTATTTGAACATTAAAAGATCACATAGTGATCAAACTTAAAAGATAACTGGCGCCCAACAATCAAAGTCCTCATAGAGGAATAAATAGAAAATAATACTAAAAAACTACACGAACTCGCAAATTAACTGAAATAAAAGTTTATAGAAAGCAAAATACAAATAACTTAGTTGATTACGAAAAGAAACTTATAGCGAGAAAGTAAAATAAAAAACAACATAATAAGAACAAAAAGCAGTGAGCAAGTGAAACTATAAAAAAAAGTGCAAATTTACATCGCTGATCACACAGGTTTGCAACTTTCAACCCCAAAAATATTTTTTAGAAAAAGAAAACCAAGAAAAATAATGAAATAATAAATTAATTAAATAGCAACGAACAATAAAAAATCGAAAAACAAAAATTATGAACACAAAAAAGAAAAGCTAAAGTAAACGTGAAAAAAAAACCAAAACGTTTCATCAACACAAAACTGCACATCAAAGTGCGCTGTAACCAAATAAAGAAAACCGAAAAGTTACCAAAACCGAAAATAGTGAAATAAAACAAAATATAAAGGAAAGCAAGAAGCAGCTAAATCCACCCAAACGGAATTCTACTACCCAGCAAGCAATAAACCAGTACCAGATATAAACAACAGCGAGCGGATTGTCAAAGAAAGAAGCAGAAATCACGAAGCAGAAAAATCAAAATATAGGCAGCAGCAAGCGGATTGTCAAAGAAAGAAGCAGAGAATACGAAGTAACCCAAACCCACCCGGACGGAAGATTATTAAGAGCAACATGCAAGCAGCAGAATTAATGTAAGCTACACCCAAAACGTAAACTATAGATAGAAATAGTTGAAAATGTAAAAAAAAATATAAGGAAAGTAATAAATAAAAAAAACAATAAAAATAAAAAAGGAAATCTATGCAACAAAAAATTAATACTTTAATAAAAGCAAATTCAACTATTATTTTAATTTTAATTTTATATTTCTATTATCCATAAACTTATTATTCTCAATTTTATACTTTTATTATTTATAAATTTATGCACTTGCTAATCAATATTGTTTGTTGAAATCCCTTATATTGCTATGAAAAATTAAAACACACCCATAAATGGAATATAAATAGAGCAAAAAATATCCAAATAAATAAAAGAAAAATTTTTTAAATAAAGAAAATTCACTCATTTGTCGATTATTATTACAAAAAAAAAAACTTATTGCTAAACGATGACTTTAAAATAAAATTTATCCCAACTTGATGAATAAGAGAAATAGTACCCCCGCGGACGAAGGCGAAGCCTTGCAGTTATTACAGAACTTAAGCATTCACGAAACGAACAAACAAACCAACATAATGGACGCACAACAAATGCAAGCCCTTCTTAACACTGCAGTTAACCAGGCAGTAGAACGAACTAGACAACATTTTCAAAGTACAATAGATTCCCTCACACAAAGGCTTTCAGTATTGGAAACCCCAGCACAAGCAATAGAATATCGCCCCATAGAAATCAGGGAAGGCGTCGAGTGCAATGAGCCTCTCGACATAGTAAAATCAGTCCCAGAATTTAGTGGGCAACCAGAAAAATACGTTTCATGGAGGCAAGCGGCCATGACCGCACACAAGCTTTTCGAGCCATTTGAAGGCAGTTCGAAATACTACCAAGCAGTGGCCATCTTAAGAAATAAAATAGTAGGTAGTGCGGACGCCACACTTAGCGCATACAATACAATTTTGAATTTCAACGCGATCTTAGCTAGGCTGGACTTCACCTATGCAAACAATAAGTCTATTTATACGTTGGAACAGGTGCTCTCTACCCTCAGGCAGGGCCAGAAATCGATAGTCCAGTTCTACGACATGGTAGAACGCAAGCCCACAGCAATAATTAACAAAGTTATAATGTCAAACGAAGGGGATAGCTCTTTAATAAATTCATTAAACCAAAAGTATAGGCAAGACGCATTACGTGTTTTCATTTCAGGGCTGAGAAAACCCTTACGCGACACCCTTTTTTCGTGCAAACCCGCAGACATGCCAACAGCCCTTGCTTTGGCTCAAGAACTAGAAACAAATCAAAACCGTTACCATTTCGCAGCCATCTATAATAACGGCCTCAATAGGTCTTCTCCTGACCATCCATCTCAATCACATTTTAGACAACGCAATGTACCAAGTCCCGGACCGGCTTTCGCAAACCAACAACCGAATCCTCCACATCCTACACAGCACCCAAGAACTCCCAACGCACAAAATAGCCAATTCCGGCCTCAACAACCGTCTAATCAATCTCAACGCTTCTCAACACAGAACTTTCAGCCTCGCTCAAATTTTCGTGCACCTTGTCAAGCCACAAATCAACAGAATTTCAACCCCCAATCACCCCCACATGCCATGGACGTAGACCAGAGCATGCGAACGGTCAGAACCAATAATTTCCAGGACGTGCAAGGATATAAAAGAAGTATAGGGTCGGACAGACAAATTCCCAGTAAGATCCAAAGAATCAATCACCTCGGACAAGAACTTCCGCCGGAGGACCTCGCAACAGAAAACCCCATCCTACCAGAACAGCCAGACACGGCTAACCCAAATTCCCAAAACCCGCATTTTGAGGACGAAATTAATTTTTTAGGGGAAAATCAGTTCTCCCCTATATTGAACGAACACTAGGAGAGAGAACAATAACACTTTTGGTAGACACCGGAGCCTCTAAAAGTTACATTAAAAATTTAGAAAACTTAAAAGGCGTAAAAAAGTTACTTACATCGTTTCTCGTAAAATCAATTCATGGTACGAACACTATTGACCATAAGACTCTAATTAACCTGTTCGGTAGAACCGAAACTTTTTTCATACTCCCAAATCTTCCGCTATTTGACGGAATCATAGGCTTCAGCCTTATTAAAAAAATTAAAGGCATCATAGATGCAAAACAAGACACACTCTTCTTCGAAGGGGGTCAAGAAAAATTAAGATACCTAGAGCTGGACGCAGCTAACGTCCTAGCAACCGAAAATATTCCCAAGAACCTTAAAAAAGAATTCGACGACGTCATACGCAAAAATTCAGGCGTGTTCGCAAACCCGAATGAAGCTTTACCCTTTAATACAACAATTTCAGCCACCATTAGAACTAAGGATCAAGAGCCCATATATTCCAAATACCAGTCATACCCAATCCCTATGACTGAATTCGTCAACCAAGAGGTTGAAAAACTCCTAAACGATGGTATCATCAGACCATCCCGTTCCCCGTACAACAGTCCTGTATGGGTCGTCGACAAAAAAGGTACAGACGAAAATGGCAGACCCAACAAGCGACTCGTGTTCGACTACACAAAATTAAATTCAAAAACTATTTGCGATAAGTATCCTATACTGGATCCATCTGTTATCTTATCCAATCTTGGAAAAGCTAAAATTTTTACAACCCTAGATTTAAAAAGTGGATTCCACCAAATAAAGTTGGCCGAACGTGATCGGGGAAAAACGGCCTTCAGTGTCAATAACGGAAAATACGAATTTTGCCGTCTACCATTTGGCCTGAAAAATGCACCGAGCATTTTTCAACGAGCCATTGACGATGTACTCCGTGACGAAATCGGAAAATCCTGCCACGTCTATATCGACGATATCATCATATTCTCTGACTCAGAGCAGAAGCATATTGATGACATCGATCGAATACTAAAAAAATTATATAAAGCCAATATGAGGGTATCCCTAGAAAAATCAAAATTTTTCAGAACGTCAGTCGAGTATTTAGGATTCATTGTTTCCACTAACGGTATTACAACTTGCCCTAGCAAGATAGAAGCAATAGTTAACTACGAAGCTCCCACAACCTTAAGGGCCCTCAGATCCTTCTTGGGCCTTGCAGGGTATTATAGACGATTCGTCAAGGATTACGCCGCAATCGCAAAGCCACTCACGAAACTATTGCGAGGTGAGAACGGACATATAGGCACACGACAATCCAAACTCGTAAAAATATATCTGGACGACGAAGCTTTAACCGCTTTTGAAAAGCTAAAAAAACTCCTCTCTTCTGAAGATGTGCTCCTTTTATACCCAAATTTTGAAAAGCCGTTCGACCTAACAACAGATGCCTCATCCCACGCTATCGGCGCCGTCCTTTCACAAAATGGTCGGCCAATAACTATGATCTCGAGAACTTTGACTTCCACCGAGGAGAATTACGCCACGAATGAAAGAGAACTCCTGGCGATAGTCTGGGCACTTAAGACCCTCAAACATTATCTGTATGGAGCAAACAAAATTAATATATTTACCGACCACCAGCCCCTCACATTTTCAGTCTCCGATAAAAACCCAAACTCAAAGATAAAACGATGGAAAGCCTTCATCGAAGAATACGCCCCCACATTTTTTTACAAACCCGGTAAAGACAACATAGTAGCCGATGCCTTATCAAGACAATTTATCAACATTACTACAGACACTGAGTCCTCCTCTTCTATGCAAGCTTGTGCTAGCGAACTGTCACTCACCGAGGTTATTCCAACGGTGGAGAATCCAATCAATTCATTTAAAAATCAACTCATACTTTCCCAAAGTTCAGAACCCAAAAAAGAAACAACAATCCTATTTAAAAACCGCATTCGTCACCGCATATCGTTTACTGACATCGGAGATCTTCTTGATAAAATCAAGGACTCTATCAACCCACAAGTAGTTAACGCAATTCACTGCGACTTACATACCCTGGCCCAAATACAACACTTCCTCATAACCAATTACCCATCAGTAAAATTTCGCCACACAAGCAAATTTGCTACGGATATCTTCAACCCAAATGATCAGCTAGAAATTTTAAACAACGAGCACAGTAGGGCACATCGGTCAATTAAGGAGAACATGAAACAAGTCCTCCAGGATTATTACTTCCCGGACATCAGAAAAAATCTGAAGCAGATTACTTCAAGCTGTAAAGTATGTCAGGAAGCCAAATACGAAAGACATCCCCAAAAACAAATAATAGGCGAGACACCCATACCCTGGTCAAATTTTACACATCGACATTTACAACACGGATAGGAAATTTTTCTTAACGTGTGTAGATAAAACCCATAGCATCAAGGGCGATTATCGACGTCAAACCAGCGATAATGGAAACCTTGAACATTTTCAAGGATCCCAAAACCATAATATGTGACAATGAAAAATCCTTTAATTCACAAACAATAAAGTCCCTAGTAAAAAATAATTTCGGCACAGACATCCATACGACCCCACCGTTGCACAGCTCTTCCAACGGCCAGGTAGAACGGTTCCACGGAACCCTAACGGAAATAGCCAGATGCCTTAAACTAGAAAACATATCACAAGATACAGTCGAGTTAACCCTCTTAGCAACCATAAAATATAATAGATCAATACACTCCACTACAGAACACAAGCCTATTGATATCATCCAGGCAATACCTGACACATTAAAAGAAAAAATCCGAACAAAAATCTTATTAAAACAGAAAGCCGACCTAACCTACCACAATAAAGCAAAAACAGAAAAAACCTATAGCCCAGGGGACAAAGTTTCTATTAAAGTAAACAAACGTTTAGGTAACAAATTCAGTAAGGCTTATATCGAAAAAATAGTACAACAAGATTTAGGAACCACTCTCAAAATTGACAACAAAATAGTACATAAAGATAATGTAAAGTCTTCAATTACAGAACATTGACACTCCTTAACGTCCTAACCACCGGCCTGGCCACTACCTTCGACTTCACCTCGTCCTACTTCATACCAGTTGCGGATGGTAACGTCGCTATTTTCGAAAACTACGGAACCCTCGCCCACATAACAAACTTGACGGATTTCACCGCAATAGCAGACGAAACGAGTAAGCTCGCAGAACTTCTCCCACAGTCTCACATGAAAAAGTTACTACAAGCCGACTTGGACCAAATAGTAAAGACAGTGGATGCATTACGTGTCCACCACAGACTCACACGCAGCATCGACTTCATCGGAACAGCCTTAAAATACATAGCGGGTACACCCGACCACGACGATCTCACTCAGATCCAAGACATACAAAATAAACTAATGACGTCTAACAACCAACAAATTCTAATAAATACAGAAATACAAAACCGAATCAACAACTTAACACGAACCCTCAACACCTTACTCAACAGAACAAAAACAAGAGACATCGACACAGGCCACCTCTACGACATACTCACTAATAGAAACAGAGAAATCCTGAGAGAGCTAGGTAACATAGCGCTCTCGATAGCCCTAGGAAAAATCCAAGTAATCAACCCCATACTACTAGATGCTAAAGAAATAAATTTTATCTTAAAGTCGGAGAAATGCATAGACCTAAGTACGAATGAAATTTTAGCAAACTCAAAATTAAAGATACTTCAAAGCAAAAATGTAATTACCTTCTTAATAAAATTCCCAATTGTAAAAAATCTATGTGAAAAGAAAATAATACTTCCTGTTGTACGTAACGATAAAATTTTAAAATTTGAAACAAATAACACAGCCAAATGTAACAACACTTATTCCCTACTAGATCAATGTAAAAAGAAAGCTACAACTCCATTCTGTCTGCCTTTGAAAAAACAGCCTACTCATGTTTGGATAGCCTACTAAATAATTACACTGCAACATGTAACACAATTCCAGCACACAGCCTACCACCCATTGACGAAATTGACGATGGTATCGTCATCATCAACGATCACCCCGCTAACATCTCAATAAATAGCGAAACAAAAACACTGAAAAAGGGCACCTATCTAATTACATTCGAAAACGAACTCATAGTCAATACGACAAGATTCCAGAATTTACGCAAAATAGCCTTTAGGAGTCCCGAAATTCCCATCGCACATTCCGTCAACGTCACTGACCATATCTCTCTCCTCTCCCTCCCATACCTACACGAGTTAAATATAAAGAATCGAGATAACATTTCACAGCTACATTCTAAGGTCAGAGGAACATTCTACACCTCTGCCTCCTTTCTTGCATTTATAATAATTCTCGGTGCCATATTCCTTCTTGTCAAAAGACAAAATAAAATCAAGATCGAAAACGTAATCAGCGAACTTGAGCAGACGGGGACGTCTGACTCTTAACAGGGGGAGTAGTTAAGGCACGTTGTCACAGCGTGACAATTTTGGCCACGTCGTCACAACGTGACACTAACCTCAAGGCCAAACGAATTCCATTTGTAAACTAACACTCAATTTCAATGTCGCGAAGTAACAAAGTATTCCCACGGGAGCGTTTGCGCTAAGTCAGCAAATCTGAAACGACAAGCTGCAAAGCGACAAGTGGAGTCGTAGGCTTCTTTATGTTAAAATTAAGTCAGTTTTTTACCGCACCTCAACCGAAACAGACCGCAACCTCCATAGGAGGGAAATTAAGAAATCAAAGTTAAAATAATCAAAGTGTTTATTGGAACATTAAAGATCACATAGTGATCAAACGTGAATGATAACTAAAAAAGTAATCAAAGCTAAAATAATCAAGGTGTTTTATTTGAGCATTAAAAGATCACATAGTGATCAAACTTAAAAGATAACCTGCACATATTACCGAAGATTCATTGCTGGATTTGTGAACATAGCCAGCAGCTTGCACAAACTGACGAAAAGGAATCAAGCCTTCGAGTGGAGCGAAGAGCAGGATCAGGCTTTTGCACAACTGAAGGAAAAACTGTGCACTGCTCTAATTCTGGCCTTCCCCGTGCCCGGAGAGATGTTTGTGCTGGATAGAGATGCAAGCGGACACAGTATTGGTGGTGTGCTATCACAGCCAAATCCTGTCAAAACCTGAACGCAACTACTGTGTGGCAAGGAAAGAACTGCTGGCAGTATTGGAATTCGTGAAACATGTTGCGCGCGTGTTTGCAAAAACAATTCAAAACATAGGTAGCTCGTGGTGGATACGGGGTGGCATGCTGGTTTGGTCTTCGGCTAATCATGTCGGCTGGGTCGAGGTTTTTGTAACCACACATCAAGCAACACGCAACCATAGAAAAAAATCATCATGCCAAAATATCTGAACCGTCTTTACTATAACCAGGTGACAAATAAAATAAAAAAAGAGCAGGTGCAAAACAGTGGCAAGGAAATAATATCCATAGCTGAATTAGGGTTGATGTTGTACCTTAGAGTGCACTTCTTCCTCTCCTTTGTAATATATACGCCTATGGCTACCTAAGCACTTGAAATCTTCGATAGCCCCTTAACCAAACGACTGCTTCGCTTATGGCATTCTATTCATGTTGCATGTCGACATTCCCCTTAGCATGTAAATTCAAATACTCATTTGAAAATATACAAATAGAACTTCATTGCAAAATATTCAAAGTAGGCAACAACATTTTAATAAATTTTTGAACTTAATCTGTTTCTGTGATGACCAAAAAAGTACAAACACGGCGGCGGATTTTGGAGGTGAGCGCAACAGGCGTTTATTGAAAGCGTGTGTTCTGTGTGGGTAGTTCTTAATAACTAAGTTTACAATTTTGGGCTTAGAGCTAAGGGAGTCGGAAAAGGGGAGAACAATTCATTTTTGGAAAGGAAAACAGTGGGTGAAGGATAGAGAAGATAGAATGGTCAGCGTGTATGTGTGCGTGCGTGTGCGTGTGGGAGGGGAAGTGAGCCGCCGACTCAGAGATCAATCAGATTCTCTTCGTCGGCGGTCTCAACATCGCGCCCCCCTTGCACGAGTGCAAATTGTAAAGCGCGGCCCAGCTGCTCTAGTGTGGAGACCGCCGTAGAAATCAGCCGCTGCGTTGTAGCCGCCCGACGACCTTGGCTGGCCCTTTTGGTCGTCGCGGCCGGCTTCTGTTTCGCCGCCTTGCGCGGCGGGTGGCCCTCGTTGCACCGACATGCAGGCGGCTGTGCCTGCGTGCGTCTGGTTCTCGTCATTAGTGGGCGCCGACTCGGTGGAGCCGCTTGAGGCGCTACTTGGCGCCTTGCGGGAAGCGTCGGTGTTTGACGCGCCGCCTGTCGCTTTGCAGGTGGGGCTGGGCGTCGTCGAGCTGTGCCGACGCGCTGGTGAGCCGGCATGGCTCGATGCAGCAAAGTATGATGCCCCAACCCACATTTGTGGCAGCTCTGCGTCGATGAACACTCGCCCGTTGTATGCGAGCGGGCGAAGCAGTTGACGCAGTATAAGTTGGTGCGCACCGCGTCTAACCGCTCCGCCGGCGCAATCTTTAGAAACGCCCGGCAGTACCGCAGGGCATGGTGGCGCTCGCATACCAGACACTTCCGGTATGCCTCCTTCGTGGACTCGGCATCTGGAATATAGATAAGCATTAGCGTGGTGTTGCCGATGATGTTGCTCGAGGAGGAGAGGGAAACGGAATTTCTTTCTGCTGCTATGAGGGGGTAGCACGCAGAGTTTAACGATGGGTCTTGTCAAAATTCCATTTTGAGTTTTGACGTCAGCGACCGATACAGTTTAATGATGCGCCCGAGACGCCACTCATGGGGAGGAAGGAGCTCGTCTTTGATGACGACGAGCTGGCCTTCAGACGCTTCCGGGGGTACTTCCATTTCTGTCGCTTATGGAGTTCTTTAAGATACTCCTCCCGCCATCGTCTACTGAATTGGTGATGAAGCACCTTCAGCTTTTGCCAGCGATTGGCGAGTGATAGACCCTCCGCGTTGGGTTCAGGGGGGTCAGTAATGGGGCTCCGCGGAGAAAGTGACCTGGAGTTAAGGCCTGGAGATCGGCGGGGTCTTGCGACATTGGGGACCGCTTCAATGCGAATGAGGAGAGTTAAAAATTCCTCGGAAGTAAACTTATGAGTGCCGGCAACTTTGGTCAGGTGAATCTTGAAGCTTTTCACTCCAGCTTCCCAAAGACCGCCCATATGGGGAGCGCTGGGGGGAATAAACTGCCACTCGAGACCATGAGTGACATATTTATTAGCGATGTCGACTGACGTTTCTTTCAGAAATCGCGCGAGATCCTTTACTTTACTTTCCTTACTTATTGCACGTTGTGCACCAATAAATGTTCTGCCGTTGTCTGACATTATTTTGCTGGGGAGGCCTCGTCGGCCGACGAATCTTGCGAACGCAGCTCGAAATGCGTCAGTGGTGAGGTCTGAGCAGAGTTCGAAGTGAATCGCTTTGGTGGAGAAACAGACGAAAACGCAGACATAGGCTTTGAGAAATGCAGCACGACGGAGACTGGATGATTTTACTTGAAAAGGGCCAGCAAAATCGACTCCGGTGATGGAGAACGGTAACGAAAATGTACACCGCTCGGGAGGAAGAGCGGCCATAATTTGAGACGGTACGCACTGCTTATAAATGGTGCAGGTCTTGCATTGAAAAATGCATTTCTCGACCTTGATTTTCAGCCTGGGAATATAATATTCCTGCTGAACCATACGGACCATTAACTATTTCTCTGCATGCAAGAGCATGCTATGCAGAAAGTCCAAGTACAACGTGCAGAGACGAGAGTTATCGGGAATGATAATTGGGTGTCGCTCATTATAAGTGAGACCTGAATGCGCAAGGCGACCATTGATCCTAATAAGCCCTTCTTTATCCATGAAAGGATTTAGAGTGAGTAAGGAGCTTTTTTGAGAGATAACTTTAGAGGAAGAGAGCGCAGCATGTTCATCGGGGAAGTTGCGCGAGAGAGATTAGACGTGTTTTCACCCTCTTTATTTCCAGGTGAGTTAACGCACCAATTGAGATGGGGGCCTTTCGAGCCCTGTCGATGAATCGGAACATGTAACCGAGAATTCTTAGGGCTTGAGAGAATTTCGAAAACCTATTAAGTACATCCTCGACTTCAAGCGTGTGGAAGCTTTCGATTTTCCGCTTTTCTGGAGCCTGAGTTTGACGAGGCTCTTCTTTGGGCCATGATTGGGGATCGTCTCGGAGCCAGCTGGGGCCGTGCCACCATAATGTGTTGGCAATCATATTGTTACGAAAATACCAGTTCTAGTGGGCTAGTACGAATCACTGGATTGTGCAATTTGAAATAAACAAACACTCTTAGTTCCTCGGACGCAGTCAATAAAAACCAACAGTCACTTTATTTCACAGGTTTACACTTCACTGTTTTTACACTTAAATATTCGCTTAATTATTCCGCGTGGCAACTCCGCTAGTCAAAATCAGACTGACTCGCTGCGCCGCACCCGGCTGCCTTTTATACCTGTCCGGCCATCGCGCAGATCGTTCTCGCACATTCCGGAGTGGACTAACGGTTTCCATGATGATCGCGACCATCATTGCCAGGTTAGACTAGAAGTTTTCATCATTGCCAGGTTGGACTAGAAGTTTCCATCATTGCCAGGTTGGACTAAAAATTGCCATCATTATCGCGGCCGTCGTTGCCAGATTGAGTTATAGCACGGCGCGTAGCGACAGGGTTGCTTTGCACAGCGACAGACTGTCTTTTCGTTGCACTCCCCACCACTTAGACTTGTTCGTCCCGAACAAGTGCAGAGGTTCCGCTGTGATAAGGCGCCAGGCGCTCCAAATGGACTAACTTCAGCTTAGCGCCTTTATTGCTGCAACGTTGAATCCTGTAGACCACGTCGTTTATCCTAGTCACGAATTCGTAAGGTCCTTCCCATGACGCTTGAAGTTTCGGAGACAAACCTTTCCTCCACTGCGGGTTGTAGAGCATTACCAGATCGCCTCCTTGGAACCCTGCTGAGTTGGCCCGCAGATCATATCGGGCTTTCGCCTTATCGCTGACGAGTTTGGTGCGGCTTCTTATGAACTGGTGAATTTGCTCCAGTTCCGCCCGCTTATTGACCACGTAGTCAGTCCTAGCGCCTCCCGTCGTGCTGACTACCCCGAACTTCAAGTCAGCGGGTAACCGCAACTCTGTGCCGAACACTGCTCGGGCCGGAGTGAGTGATGTCGTGTCGTGCGGGGCTGACCTATACGCCATCAGGAACAGGGGGATATGCGTGTCCCAATCCTTTTGATTCCTGCCTACCACCTTCCGCAGATATTCTTCCAGTGTCCGGTTAAAACGTTCCACCATGCCGTCGGACTGTGTGTGCAAAGGAGTGGTACGAGTTTTCTGTATCCCCAGCAGCTCACACACTTCCTTGAATACCGCAGATTCGAAATTCCGGCCTTGATCTGAGTGCAACTCCAACGGAACTCCGAACCTGGCTACCCAGTTGTTTACCAGCTTTTCCGAGATCGTAGTGGCCTCCTGGTTAGGAATAGGGTACACTTCGGGCCATTTGCTGAAGTAATCCATTACCACCAACACACATTTGTTGCCTTGAGTGCTGACTGGGAATGGGCCAGCGACGTCCATAGCAATCCGCTCGAAGGGCGCTCCCACGTTGTACTGCTGCATGCGGCCTCGAGACCTTCTTGTCGGACCTTTCGCGGCTGCACATCGGTCACAGCTCTTAATCCATTCGGCTACAGACTTCTGGCATCCTACTCAGTAGAATCGTCTTTTTATCTTGGCGACGGTTTTGGTGATGCCCAGATGCTCTCCACTGGAATCGTTATGGTATGCCTCGATGACCTCGTTGATTCTGCATTTCGGCACTACCATTAGGGAGTTGCTGGTCCGACCATCCGCGCTCTCCCATACAGGCATCCTTCCTTCAGCCGCAGACTTTCCCACTGCGCCCAGTAAGCCTTAGCGATCGGGCTTTCACCGGCCATCTCCTGCCAGTCTGGACGTGCGCCTTGCTCCTTGCCTTCGACGATTTTTGCAAGATCCGCATCCTCACGCTGGTCCTTTTGTAGCCTCTCCGCAGACCACTTTTCCTCTGGCATAACGCTTACCAACCGGACGTCCACTATCTGTTCTTTGCTTTCGGCTCGCGAGCACTGCCTGCATTCGGCTTTGCAGGGATGGAGTGGCAGCGCGTCCGCACATCTTGGTGACGCCTGTTCTCCGGAACGCTTCTCTCGCAGATGGCAGTCTCGTGAAATGTGGCCTTGCTTGCCACATCGCCAGCAACTGATTCTAGATGACATTGCCCGCAGCCTCGTTGGTACCTTTGAGCTCACTGGCTGGCTTTGCGTGGCACGTCCAGATACGCCTCGACGCCTTTCCACAGATGAATGTCGAAAACTTCCCCTCCAGGCAGCTTCATACATCAATGCACTTGTCACCGTCTCATGGAACGTCGGCTTCATCATCGCCAAGGTACTCATACGAGTCTCCGGGTCAAGAATGCCTTCGATAAACGCCTCGATCTTCAGCCTTTCCAAAACTTCCGTGCTGAATTCTGGGTAGGTCAGTGGTACCAGCCGCTCAATATCTGCCGCATACGTCTGCAGCGTCTCGTTGGCTCTTTGCCTACGGTTCTTCAACTCGCAGTAATACACCATTTTGTTGTGCTCGTCACTGTATTTGGCTGCCAGCGCCCTTATGACGGTCTCGTAATCACCTCTCAAACTTTCCGGCACTGTTTTTATTACCTCTGCCGCAGGACCTCTTAGAGCCAGTATCAGTCTCCGACCTTTCCTGATATCGGTCCACTGATTTTCCAGAGCAGCCAGGTCGAACTGTAGCTTGAATGTATCGAACGACGTAGTACCATCATAAGTAGGCACTTCTATGGCAAAACTTTCCTCACCAGACCGCACCCTTGCTCGCAGCTGAATCTCTCTAAGCCCCTCGTTGATTTTCCTGTGCATCGAATCTTCCAGACTGTCAACTCGTTTGTTCAAGGACTCATCCAGGTTGTCAACTCGTCTGCCCAATCGTCTATTCGCGTCTCGAGATGCTCAACTTTCACGTTCAGCCTATTGGAAATTTCCTCCACCTTCTGCTCTATGCGCGCAGAATTTTCCGCCATTTCTCGATTTGCAGTCTCGACTTTTGCCGAAATTTCGAGATTCGCTGCCATTTCACGGCTGGAAGTCTCGAACATGCCTTTCAGTGCAACCATTAGCTGGCTTATGTCCAATGCATGTGGTGGCGCAGCCGTACTTTGCATCGACGCAGAACCGGCAGGCGATTCCTCCACCTTGGCCAACGAATCTAGCTCCTGCGTCCCGAACTCGTGCGCAGTCCAATCGACGCCTCGTGCCTCACACGCCTCTCGCAAGCGCAGCTGCAACTCCACCTTACCGCCAGCAGTCGGCAAATTCAAGGCAGCCAGCTCCTTCTTTAGCTGGTCCACTTTCAGCAGCTCGAATTTAACCATTTTTGCGTTTTTATAATTTAATTTTTATTTTTTTTTCCTTTATTTATTCAGTAGCACAATCCCACTTCTGACACCAAATGTTACGAAAATACCAGTTCTAGTGGGCTAGTACGAATCACTGGACTGTGCAATTTGAAATAAACAAACACTCTTAGTTCCTCGGACGCAGTCAATAAAAACCAACAGTCACTTTATTTCACAGGTTTACACTTCACTGTCTTTACACTTAAATATTCGCTTAATTATTCCGCGTGGCAACTCCGCTAGTCAAAATCAGACTGACTCGCTGCGCCTCACCCGGCTGCCTTTTATACCTGTCCGGCCATCGCGCAGATCGTTCTCGCACATTCCGGAGTGGACTAACGGTTTCCATGATGATCGCGACCATCATTGCCAGGTTAGACTAGAAGTTTCCATCATTGCCAGGTTGGACTAGAAGTTTCCATCATTGCCAGGTTGGACTAAAAATTGCCATCATTATCGCGGCCGTCGTTGCCAGATTGAGTTATAGCACGGCGCGTAGCGACAGGGTTGCTTTGCACAGCGACAGACTGTCTTTTCGTTGCAATATCTTGCGGTTTGCATCCGCGTGTACCGAGATCTGCGGGATTGTCAGAATTGGACACATGACGCCAATGTGCGTTGCTCACATTATGAAGAATTTGAGTGGTGCGGTTTGATACATACGTTTTCCAAGTATGGGGTGGTTTTTCGAGCCATGCGGGTACGATGGACGAGTCAGACCAGAGTGTTAGGTTGTAAGTCTGAAAACCAAGGTGTGTTCGTACTTGTTTCACCAGCTTGGATAGTAGCAAGGCGCCGCACAATTCGAGGCGTGGCAAGCTTATCGTCTGCAGAGGAGCGACTTTGCTTTTGGCTGCCAAGAGATGCGTCGAAGCGCTTACATGGTCGGCATGGGTTCGTACATAGATGCATGCACAATATGACTTTTCAGATGCGTCGCAGAATCCGTGAAGTTGGATCTGAACGCATGGGGAGAACTGAACCCAGCGCAGAATTTCGATTTTTTCGATGGATGATAAATTTTCGATGAATGCGTTCCACTTGTGAAGTGATTGTGGTTTTACGCACTCATCCCAGTCTGTTCCTTCCAACCAGAGTTGTTGGAGAAGCATTTTCGCTTGAATCATAATGGGCGATAGCCACCCTGCCGGGTCAAAAAGTTTCGCGACAGCTGAGAGGATCTGTCTCTTGATGACCGACACTGAATTAGAGATTGGGTCAAAGGTGTACGAAAAAGAATCTGAAAGGGCATTCCAGCGAATTCCAAGAGTTTTCGCTGAACTCGTGGTTTGGAATCGCAAAAAATCGGAATCTAACAAATTTTCGGGGGGGGATTTTCTCGAGGAGTTTCGAGTTGGCAGTGATCTTTTTGAGGGGGAACCCTGCGGAATTGAAAGTTTTAACGAGCTGATCTAAGGAGTTGATAGCCGTGTGAAGATCGTGACTGCCGGAGAGTATGTCGTCAACATATGTTTCGTTGAGTATGATTTGAGCTGCAAGGGGCCATTTACCTTTTGAATCATATGCTAACTGCTGAAGTGTACGGATGGCCAAGTAAGGGGCACAGTTCACACCAAATGTGACTGTTTTGAGTTTGAAGTCTTCCACCGGTTTATGTGAACACCGACGGAAACTAATTCGTTGAAAATCTTGGTCATCCTTATGTACGAGAATTTGGCGGTTGATTTTTTCAATGTCGCCGTTGATTACGAACTTATAGAGACGCCATCTTAAGAGTAACAGCATAAGATCGTTTTGAAGAGTGGGGCCGATGTGAAGTACAGCATTTAATGAGCATCCAGAGCTAGATGCTTTTGAGGCGTTGAAAACTACTCGCACTTTAGCAGTTTTCTTTTCTGGGCGAATAACCGCATGGTGAGGTAAGTAATGTTACGAAAATGACTAGTACCTTTCTGATTGTGATTGAAAATAAAACAACTTCATTCAATTCAGCGCAAACGAAGTCAAAAATCAACAATCACTTTATTTACAGATTTACACTTTGCTTGTATCTACACGAGTTTCTACTTTGCTTGCTCAACTAAGACTCAGACTCATTGCGCTGCACACTGCAGCTTTTATACCAGTTTTCTTATCGCGCCGAAGTTTCTTGCAACTTCCAATTGGAAAACGCTCGACCATTTTCGCACAGCCCATTCCTTCGCGAACCATCCTTGCCATATCGGACTATACCAAGCGAATTATACCAAATTTGCCGTACTTCAAAGTGCATGCCTAAAAGTATGCTTGGAAAAGCATTCAGGCATAGTACAGTGTGGCACAGCACAGAGTGCCTCCTCGTAGCAGTAAAATGAAAAGTATTTACCTCCATTTTTAATCTCACAAGAGGATGTGGATTCCATGTGGCCGAGAGTGAGATACTCGTTTAATACATCTGAGTATGTTGTTTTGAGATCCCCCTTTTTCTCTAGTGTCCGCTCTACACTTAAGAATTTTCGTAAGGCAGCTGTCCGTGTATGGCCTAGGGCCGAAGTTTCGGGAAAGCTCTTTTTGAATGGGAGCCTTGCGACATACCGAACGTCGGGGTTTCGGAACGTTGTCTCTTTATAGAGTTGTTCACAAAAGCGGTCGTCCTCAGATGTGGGTGAGTCAAGAATTTCTTCCTGTTCCCAAAACTTCCTCAGAAGAGTGTCGAGACATTCGGAGTTGATTTCTTTGACTTGCGTCGAAAATGTGGAAATCGATTCTCTAATGGGACCGCTGAGAATCCAACCGAATATTGACTTTTGGGCCAAAAGACTGTCTCCGTCATTTTGGTGAAGGCCTTCTTACAGAATATGCGGGGTCAAATCGCTACCTATCACGAGATCTATTCTTGATGGACGGAAACAGTTAGGATCGGCTAACTCGAGTTTGGAGTATTTCATCCAATTTCATAATTTCATAATTTATTTGGTTGATTAAGGTTACACTACCTAAGAACATGGTTCTTTTATAAGTGCATCAACTAGTATTAAGTAACAGTTATATCGAGCTTAAAAAGAAAAATACAAATACTTAAGGCTATTACAGAAAAAGTACAGTAAAGATACAATGCAAAGAGTAAGAGATATGAGAAATAAGTTTTGATGATCTGCAATCGAAAGGCACACAGATTACAATAATTCATTGAAATAGTCGAAAATTCGCGCTTTATAGTTGTTTCTATTCAGTCCAGCTTTCAAAGGCACACCCATTACAATAATTCATTGAAATAGTCGAAAATTCGCGCTTTATAGTTGTTTCTATTCAGTCCAGCTTTCAAAGTCTCCGGAAGAGAGTTCCATAGTCTAGAAGAGGTCAGGTACACATACTTTGGAACGATAAGGTTGTGATGTCTTCCCGACTTAGGCATTTGAAGTTTGTCATATAAATATTTCGGCTCTTTCCATTCAACTATTTTAAATATGAATGCACAGTTTCTTGCTGACAAGTAATTTGTGATGCTGCAACCAAGAATTTTATTCCTCCACAGCGAGACATGGTCATATTTTCCCAGCCCATATACTTACATATCGAGTAATGTTATTAAATGTCACATTTATTTTGTGTGACGACTTGGAGTAAAGTTTGCTATAAACCAGCTCTGAGTATGTTATATGGGGCACAATAAGCTGCATGGCTAGCTTTCGTCTGGTCTCAAGCGGAGTGAAGGAGGCAGAAATTCTTAGTCTACGCAATATTGCGTATACATTTTTCACAACTTTGTTTATATGATCAGAGCAAGTCAGCTTGGAGTTAATCATAAATCCCAAGTTTTTTATTTTGTCAGTAAGCTTCAGTGCACTATTATTAATGAAATGAGGGGGTATATTGTCAGATTGTACTACGCGATTGCTTATTGGCAAATCATATGACTTAGATGCATTTAGATATAAAGCGTTATTAAGGGCCCAATCCGAGATGGCAGACAAATCACTATTAATTTTAAAACATACATCTTCCACAAGACCAATACGACTAGACAAATACAATTGGATATCATCAGCATAAGCATGGACATTAACATATTTGCACACCAAGAAAACATCATTTACAAAGAGACTAAACAAAAGGGGACCAAGTACAGATCCTTGAGGAACACCAGCACCAATTGGTTCAAACTGAGATGAGTAATGCATTCCCCTCACTTGTTGAACTCTGCCAGCAAGATAGCTACACATTAATTTAATAGAGCAATCGGAGAATCCGAAGTTGCACTTAAGTTTCTCACATAATAGTGCGTGGTTAATCGAGTCGAAGGCTTTGGAAAAGTCCAAAAGGCATAAAAGCGTTAGTTCTTCATGGTCAAAAGGCATCCTAATATCATCTAAAATTTTCATCATTGCAGTGGAACAACTATGCTTTGGTCTAAATCCAGACTGCAGGGGTGACAGTAAATTGTTATCATGAATGAAGGTTGAGATTTGTTCCGCCATTAAGGACTCACAAACCTTCGAGAATGCCGGTAAGATACTGATTGGTCGATAGTCATTTGGGCTTAGCGCTGTGGTTACCTTCGCAACAGACAAGATAATTGCTCTTTTCCATGCTGCGGGAAAACAGGCACTCGTAAAGCAATGATTAATTATATGTGTGAGAGGTCTAATAATAAAAGGTAATACAATTTTAACAAACTTAAGAGATATACCATCATCCCCAACAGCATTTGACTTGATACGAGTAATGGATTTTATGACATCAGACTCGGTAACTCCAACAAATTGAAATCGCTTTTTAAATTCCACAGCAGGCGGAATAGCTTTAGTTAAAGGGGGGGCAAATATTGCTATTGCTGGCACTAACGAAGAACTTGTTTAAGGCATTCGGGTCAATTTTGCAATCAGCAGCCTGATTACCATGGATGTTTAAATTCTTTAAGTTGCGCCATAAATCTTTCGATGGGAGAGAGGCATTCAATTTTTCTTTGCAATAGTACCGCTTAGCCTGCCTTGTAGTCGCCGTCGCTTCATTTCTAGCAGATTTGTACTGACACCAAGATATATCTGTCCTCATTTTTTTCCAGTTGGAGTGCATCTTATTGCGCTTTTTAATTGCCAAATGGACTTTGTTGTTGTACCAAGGACATGCCGTATTTCTGACTCGAGTTTTACGAAGAGGGACATGCACATCAAACAGTAGGATTAAATTATTATTTAAAAATTCTAGCTTTTTATCAACTGTCTCAAGACTCCAACAATCATTCCAACAAACACAAGACAAGTCAGAGAACAGAGCAGCAACATTCAAAGACCGATAATCACGATACAAAAAAGTAGCACCAGGTTCTGAACGATGAAACACAACATCTACCGAACAAAAAATTAAGTCGTGGTCAGATACAAAAGACAGTTGGTCAAATTTAAGAATAGGAGAATGGTCAGAGGTAATAAAAAGGTCAAAAGACGCTAGGAATAGAGTTAATCGAATATCTGGTCGGTATGGAACTATTAACAATCACCAAACCAGCAGCCGATATGTGATCATAGAGCTTATCAGTGCAGGAGTCATTCGAGAGCAGGTTTACATTGAAATCACCACAAATCACGTAACGTTCATAATCAAACACAAATACAGACAACTCTGCAAAGAAAGTATCTAACGCAAAGCACCTATGCGGATTGTAAACGCAGGATATTAGGACCTTCGAAGTGCCATCAGATACTTCGGCAATTATGTACTCAGTATCAGAATTAGTTGATTTTATCAATGGCCTGAGACTTAGTGGTTTTTTGTAATATATTGCTACTCCTCCTCCTCTTCTGGGTTTGCGATCATTTCGAATAATGTTATAATTATTGATTGAGTAGTAAAAGTCAGGAATATCGTCACTGAACCAAGTCTCAGAGACACAGATAATATTGTTACGAATACCAGTTCTAGTAGGCTAGTACGAATCACTGGATTGTGCAATTTGAAATAAACAAACACACTTAGTTCCTCAAACGCAGTCAATAAAAACCAACAGTCACTTTATTTCACAGGTTTACACTGTCTTTACACTTAAATATTCGCTTAATTATTCCGCGTGGCAACTCCGCTAGTCAAAATCAGACTGACTCGCTGCGCCGCACCCGGCTGCCTTTTATACCTGTCCGGCCATCGCGCAGATCGTTCCCGCACATTCCGGAGTGGGCTTCCATGACGATCGCGACCATCATTGCCAGGTTAGACTAGAAATTTCCATCATTGCCAGGTTGGACTAGAAGTTTCCATCATTGCCAGGTTGGACTAAAAATTGCCATCATTGCCAGGTTGGACTAAAAGTTTCCCTTATTATCGCGGCCGTAGTTGCCAGATTGAATTATAGCACGGCGCGTAGCGACAGGGCTGCTTTGCACAGCGACAGACTGTCTTATCGTTACACTGCCCACCACTTAGACTTGTTCGACCCGAACAAGTGCCGAGGTTCCGCTGTGATAAGGCGCCAGGCGCTCCAAATGGACTACCTTCAGCTTAGCGCCTTTATTGCTGCAACGTTGAATCCTGTAGACCACGTCGTTAATCCTAGTCACGACTTTGTAAGGTCCTTCCCATGACGTTTGCAGTTTCGGAGACAAACCTTTCCTCCGCTGCGGGTTGTAGAGCATTACCAGATCGCCTTCCTGGAACCCTGCTGAGTTGGCCCGCAGATCATATCGGGCTTTCGCCTTATTGCTGACGAGTTTGGTGCGGCTCCTTATGAACTGGTGAATTTCCTCCAGTTCCGCCCGCTTATTGACCACGTAGTCAGTCCTAGCGCCTCCCGTCGTGCTGACCACCCCGAACTTCAAGTCAGCGGGTAACCGCAACTCTGTGCCGAACACTGCTCGGGCCGGAGTGAGTGATGTCGTGTCGTGCGGGGCTGACCTATACGCCATCAGGAACAGGGGGATATGCGTGTCCCAATCCTTTTGATTCCTGCCTACCACCTTCCGCAGATATTCTTCCAGTGTCCGGTTAAAACGTTCCACCATGCCGTCGGACTGTGGGTGCAAAGGAGTGGTACGCGTTTTCTTTATCCCCAGCAGCTCACACACTTCCTTGAATACCGCCACGCTCGAAATTCCGGCCTTGATCTGAGTGCAACTCCAACGGAACTCCGAACCTGGCTACCCAGTTGTTTACCAGCTTTTCCGAGATCGTAGTGGCCTCCTGGTTAGGAATAGGGTACACTTCGGGCCATTTGCTGAAGTAATCCATTACCACCAACACACATTTGTTGCCTTGAGTGCTGACTGGGAATGGGCCAGCGACGTCCATAGCAATCCGCTCGAAGGGCGCTCCCACGTTGTACTGCTGCATGCGGCCTCGAGACCTTCTTGTCGGACCTTTCGCGGCTGCACATCGGTCACAGCTCTTAATCCATTCGGCTACAGACTTCTGGCATCCTACTCAGTAGAATCGTCTTTTTATCTTGGCGACGGTTTTGGTGATGCCCAGATGCTCTCCACTGGAATCGTTATGGTATGCCTCGATGACCTCGTTGATTCTGCATTTCGGCACTACCATTAGGGAGTTGCTGGTCCGACCATCCGCGCTCTCCCATACAGGCATCCTTCCTTCAGCCGCAGACTTTCCCACTGCGCCCAGTAAGCCTTAGCGATCGGGCTTTCACCGGCCATCTCCTGCCAGTCTGGACGTGCGCCTTGCTCCTTGCCTTCGACGATTTTTGCAAGATCCGCATCCTCACGCTGGTCCTTTTGTAGCCTCTCCGCAGACCACTCTTCCTCTGGCATAACGCTTACCAACCGGACGTCCACTATCTGTTCTTTGCTTTCGGCTCGCGAGCACTGCCTGCATTCGACTTTGCACGGACGGCGTGACAAGGCATCGGCATTTCCATGGCTACTACCCTTGCGATGCTCTATCGTGTAGTCGTAGCTCTGCAGTCGCTCGATCCACCGCGCCAATTGCCCTTCAGGATCTTTAAAGTTCAGGAGCCATCTCAATGCCGCATGATCTCTGCGCAGGCGAAACCTTTGTCCATACAGATATTTGTGGAAGTGTTTTACGCAGTCCAACACCGCCAGCAGTTCTCTCCGCGTCACACAGTAGTTGCGTTCCGGTTTCGATAGAATCCTACTGTAGTATGCTATCACTTGTTCTTGGCCGTCTATTATCTGTGATAGCACACCGCCAATACTATGCCCGCTTGCATCTGTATCCAGCACAAACATCTCTCCAGGCACGGGGAAGGCCAGAATTGGAGCAGTGCACAGTTTTTCCTTCAGACGCGCAAAAGCCTGCTCCTGCTCTTCGTTCCACTCGAAAGCTTGGCTCTTTTTCGTCAGTTTGTGCAAGCTGCTGGCTATGTTCGCGAATCCCGGAACAAATCGGCGGTAGTATGTGCACAGGCCCAGGAAGCTGCGGAGTTCGTGTAGATTGCGTGGCCGGGGCCACTCCTTCACCGCCGTGATTTTGCCTTCATCCGTATGTACTCCGCGGGCAGAAACCGTATGACCCAGATACTTGACCTCTTTTTGGAACAGCGAGCACTTCTTCGGGTTGAGTTTAAGCCCAGCTTTTTGTATCCGCTCGAATACCTCCTTCAGCTTTCCCAGGTGGTCGTCGAAGCTTTTACCCATCACGATTATGTCGTCGAGGTACACCAGTGCAGTGCACCAATGCAGCCCTTTAGCACGCGTTCCATTAGCCGCTCGAATGTTGCTGGTGCGTTGCAGAGTCCAAACGGCATGACGGTGAACTGCCACAAACCATCGCCCACACTGAAAGCCGTTTTCTCCTTGCCCTTGTCTGCAAGCTCTACCTGCCAATAGCCACTGCGTAAGTCGAGCGTGGAGAACCACTGTGTGCCTGACAGCGTGTCCAGGGTGTCATCGATCCGCGGTAGTGGATAACTGTCCTTCTTGGTCACATCATTGAGCTTCCGATAGTCCACACAAAACCGGGTACTGCCATCCTTTTTCTTGACTAGCACGACCGGCGAGCACCAGGGGCCCGAAGAAGGCTCTATGACCTTTTCTTTCCGCATGTTTTCGATCAAATTTGTGACCTCTTCCCTCTTGGCGAGAGGAACTCGTCTTGGCGGTTGGCGAATCGGTTTTGCACTTCCGGTGTCGATGTTGTGCTTCACTATGGCTGTTCTTCCGCCTGCTTCTGCCGCAAATATTGCCCCATAGTGCTGCAGGAGTGACCTCGCCTTCTGTTTCTGCTTGGCCGTCAACTCGCTGCTCCACTGGTTCTCCTGCGGTATGGCGTCCATATTAAAACCGCTTTTCTTATTATCTCCCGGCGGGCTACTCTCGCAATTGACCACTGCTACAGCTTCCTTACAGTCGCCAATTACCTCATCTTTCCCGACATATCTGGGTGCATTCAGGGGGTTCAGTATTCTGACCGGTATTCTGCCATTCCTAGGTTCCACTAATGTACGTCCGATGATAATGTTGTCGTGTCCTTGTTTCGGTGCTTCTACAACCCACAGCCGACTCGTCCCCTCGTCCTCGTCCACCTTTGCCCACACAATCGCCTCAGAATTCGCTGGTATTCTCCGGTGTTGACACGATACAACCTTCCTTACCGCCACGCTTCGCTCATAGCCGGTGTGCAGCGGGAATTCAACGTTGGCATATCTCAGCACATGTTCTTCCAGGTCCAGCGTAAAACCGTGCCTAATCATGAAATCCACGCCGATAATCACGTCGTCCATTATATCCGCGACGATGAACTCATGTTCCAGACTGCTGGTGCCGATAGTAATCGTTTTTGTAACTTTCCCTCTTACTGGCGCGCGCTCGCCAGTCGCAGTCCGCAGCTGTATGCCATGCAGCGGTTCCCAATTCTTCAGCAGCTTCCTTTTTATGATCGAATATGACGCTCCAGTATCCAATGTCAACACGAACAGCTTCCCATCTATCCTTCCTTCAATTGCCAAGCTGCTGGGCTGTCGTTTCAGCTGTGAGACAAGGACGGTGGGGCGGCAGATTGTGGGGATCAGCTCACGCCCCTTTGGGCTGACCCGCTTTAGTTTAACGACTCGCCGTCCTCAGCCCTGCACTTGTTGGCTGGGCCTCGATTATCAGTATTCCTCGCTTCAGGCGATTGCGATCGAGAACGGGAACGCCTCTCTCGTTGGCGGCAGTCTCGTGATATGTGGCCCTGCTTGCCACATACCCAGCATACAACTTTAGAGGAGACCACCCGTGGCCTGCCCGGTGGCTCAGAGCTTATTGCCTGGATCGCAATGTCGTTGTCCGGCTGGATCTGGCGTATCCTTGCAGGTGCATACCGAGTGCTCCCAATCCATGTCGCCTCGTATGTCATCGCGCTGGTCACCGTCTAAATGTCGGCTTGCCCATCATCAACGCACTGCGACGCGTCTCCGGATCATGAAGACCTTCGATAAATGCCTCAATCTTCATCCTCTCGAGATCATCAGCGCCGAAGGACGGATAGGACAGCTGCACGAGCCGCTCAATGTCCGCTGCATATGTCTGCAGCGCCTCGTTGGATCTTTGCCTGCGGTTCTTCAGCTCACAGTAGTACAGCGTTCTGCTGTGCTCGTCGCTGTATTTGGCAGCCAGCGCCCTTATGACGCTCTCGTACTCACTTCGTAAACATTCTGGAACAGATTTTATTACCTCCGCCGCAGCACCTTTAAGAGCCAGCGCCAATCTCCGACCTTTCCTTACATCGGTCCACTGATTTTCCAGAGCAGCCAGGTCGAATTGTAGCTTGAATGTATCGAACGGCGTAGTCCCATCATAAGTAGGCACTTATGCTCGGGTGGCAAAACCGTCCTGAACCGGTGGGAAACATTCTCGTGGCTGTACCTCTCGAAGCCGTTCGTCTATCTTCCTGTGCATCGAATCTTCCAGGCTGTCAACTCGTTTGTTCAAGGACTCATCCAGGTTGTCAACTCGTCTGTTCAGGGATTCACCCATTTCGTCTATTCGCGTCTCGAGATGCTCAACTTTCACGTTCAGCCTATTAGAAATTTCCTCCACCTTCTGCTCTATGCGCGCAGAATTTTCCGCCATTTCTCGATTTGCAGTCTCGACTTTTGCCGAAATTTCGAGATTCGTAGTTTCCAATTTCGCTGCCATTTCTTGATTTGCCGTTTCGACTTTTGCCGAAATTTCACGGTTGGAAGTCTCGAACATGCCTTTCATTGCAACCATTAGCTGGCTCATGTCCATTGCTTGTGGTGGCGCAGCCGTACTTTGCATCGACGCAGCACCCGCAGGCGATTCCTCCACTTTGCCCGACGCCTCTAGCTCCTGCGTTCCGAACTCGTGCGCAGCCCAATCGATGCCTCGTGATTCACACGCCTCTCGCAAGCGCAGCTGCAACTCCACCTTTCCGCTAGCAGTCGGCAAATTCCAGGCAGCCAGCTCCTTTTTCAGCTGGTCCACCTTCAGTTGCTCGAGTTTAACCATGTCTGCGTTTTATAATTTTATTTAATTTTTTTTTTGTCCTTTATTTATTCAGTAGCACAATCCCACTTCTGACACCAATTGTTACGAATACCAGTTCTAGTGGGCTAGTACGAATCACTGGATTGTGCAATTTGAAATAAACAAACACACTTAGTTCCTCAAACGCAGTCAATAAAAACCAACAGTCACTTTATTTCACAGGTTTACACTGTCTTTACACTTAAATATTCGCTTAATTATTCCGCGTGGCAACTCCGCTAGTCAAAATCAGACTGACTCGCTGCGCCGCACCCGGCTGCCTTTTATACCTGTCCGGCCATCGCGCAGATCGTTCCCGCACATTCCGGAGTGGACTAACGGCTTCCATGACGATCGCGACCATCATTGCCAGGTTAGACTAGAAATTTCCATCATTGCCAGGTTGGACTAGAAGTTTCCATCATTGCCAGGTTGGACTAAAAATTGCCATCATTGCCAGGTTGGACTAAAAGTTTCCCTTATTATCGCGGCCGTCGTTGCCAGATTGAATTATAGCACGGCGCGTAGCGACAGGGCTGCTTTGCACAGCGACAGACTGTCTTATCGTTACAATATCAATATTTGTCCCTTCAAACGTGCTCTTCACATAATCAAGTTTCTCGGTGTTTAAACTCCGCGCATTAAATTGGACTATGTTTAGGCCAGCAGATTGCTTGCAAAGAATATCAATGACCAATTTTTGATTTTCACTAACGCCTGAACCTATTTTGCTAGTCAGTTTGAATATAGCAATACTGCACCGAACACGAAACAGCCGAAAACACGAAAGTACATAACTACACAATTGCAAACCATCAAATTTATGCAATAAGAGCAAAACCATTCTCTGTTTTGAAGAAAGAAAAGAGGAAGAATAGATAATAAAATAATAATAACAAATGTTGAAATGAAGTTCAATATAGATGAAACAGGAAAATATAAATCAATAATAGTAAGTAGTAAGCAAGAATTAATAACAATAATAAGTAGAGAAACATAATTATAACTTAATGTACACAGAGAACTGGAAACAAGCAGGAACATGATGTTGTTTTTGTTGCTGTTATGCCGTACCAACAATTGCATCGACGCTCTTCTTATCAAAAACTCGAATAGCTTCTCCTCCGTCTTTCTTCCTGACCAAGACCTCCCCACGTATTGAGAAAGCAGCCGAGAGAAATTTTTGGCGTTTTAACTTAGCAGCATATTGCATTAGCTCACGATTCCCTTTCGTTAGACTTTCGTGCACGTAAAAGTTCGCATTAGTTTCCACACCAATATCTCTTAGCGCCATCGGTCGTCTAGTTGCCTTGGTAGCAACTAGACGACCGTATTCACGTATGGTTGGCACTTCATACCGGACCGCTTTACAGATGCTGGAGAGGATGTCAACACAGCTGACACTCACGGAGTTCGGTACGCCGTTAACTATTAAGTCTGTGGCGACCACTTCCCTTTCAAATTTCGCTGTCTCTCTTTTAAGAGCAGTAACTTCAGCTTTTAGGGCACTAACATCCTCACATGACGCTTCAACAGCAGTCAGCCTCACATCCATAAATTTCATCGTTGTTTTAATAGTCAGCAACTCATCAGACAGACTATTAATTTTCTGCATCAGCCTCTCTTCACTGCATTTTACATACGCACTCAGCTGCTCCACGATAGACTCTCTTTGCTGGTCAATTTTTGCCTCCAGTTGTTGTACCCAAGACGCCATCGGCGAGTTCTCAACACATCGGGCTTTTGAGTGGAGTGGGGTGTTGATCTCTAACGGAGACAGCTTCGTGCTTCTCGTCGTTTTCTTTGCAGCACCAGACATTATTGGCAAAGAATGTTTTGCTTAAACTTTAAACACACGAAAGCTAGATGTTTGGCCAAACCACCAAGACTTCAACAGCTGCAACCCAAAGAGAATCTCTTCACTAAGCTTTACACAGTTTTTCAAGTATAATCGCGACTTTGTGTGGTAGAAACAGTGACTTAAACGGCAGCGCAAAATTTAAACGTCTACTCGCCAGGCATACTCATACAAACGGGCTCTTTTACCGTGAAGGTGGGCAAAAAGTGTGTGAGTTGGGGGAGGATAATGGCTTGAGCTTCAATTTGGGGGTGGTCGTCCAAGCCGCAGAGTGTAATTGCACAAATTTTGGCATTTTGGACGACCTTGCCACCTAGGCTCGAGATTTCATAATTAATTTCCCTTGTGGGCAGATTCAAAGTCCTTTGGATTCTGGACGAAATGAATGTCTTTTGATAGCCGGGGTCTATGAGGGCTCGGACCTTATGAATCTCTCCTAAGTGAACAATGGACACAATTGCTGTGGGAAGAAGCGTTTTCGCTCTAGTGCTCGAGTGATGAGCACGAGTCTGTTCATGACTGTAGGTACAAATGCGTCGATCTTGTGATTGGTCTTTTGAAGGGAGGACTTTCGTCTTGGAGAGGATTCTTCGTGACCACTCGACCGAGTTATTGTGGTTAGAGACACTGCCTTTTGGGGCCGGGGAGTTGACTTATGAGTTTCACTGCTCGTTGGAAAGTGTAGCATCGAATGATGCTTTCTTTGGCAGTAAACGCATGCAAAATTACTGGGGCATTCATTACGCAAATGAGATTATGTCAGGCAGTTTTCACAATAATTGTTCTCTTTAACAAACTTGACTCTATCGTGCACTGAAAGTGACTTGAATTTTTGACAAGTTTTGAGTGGGTGGTTCGACTTGCATAGATTGCAAGTGAACGACTTCGGTTTCTGAATGAAACGTTTGAGTCTTGGTTTGCGGTTTGTTGAAAGAGAAGTTCGGTTGCGTAGCCCGAGGGGGTTTGGGCTTATACGCGCTTAACCTTTCCACCACTTCATACCTGTTTTGAGGAACGAGTTCATTTGCGACCATGTTGGGAGCTGCTTTCGGGAAGTAAGCGATTGCTCCCACAGAGCTATGGTCTCTTCGGGTAGTTTCGAAGAACAAATGAAGACTAGGATTGGATCCCAGTTGTCTATCGAAACACCTTGTGATCTCAGAACAGACAAGCAATTGTTTATTGTATTCTGAATCTTTTGAATGGCAGCGCTATTTTCTGACGTGACAGGAGAAATATTCAACAGCGCCTTGATCTGGTTATCAATTAAGATGCGTCGGTTCTCGTACCGAGCTTTGAGTGCATCCCAGGCCAATTCAAAATTTGCATTGCTCAGAGGATATTGTTTGACGATGGCACCCGCTGTGCCTTTCGTCTTGTATCGGAGGTGATACAGTTTTTGTGCAGGGGTCAACTTGGGGTGGTTTATATAAACCGCAGTAAACATATCCCTAAAGGAAGGCCATTCTTCATATCCTCCATAAAAAACTTCAGTATCGCAGGCGGGAACTTTAAGGCAGATACCTGAAGAATCGATTTGAGAACCTAAGTCTGCTCGAGGTGCAGAAACTGAAACAGAGGTTTCCCGTTGAGCTTTCAGCAGATCAGTCAATTGAGCTTTGCAGTTCTAGAAGTTTTCACTGCATGCACAATTTTTTTGGTCGATTGACTTTTTGTAAGTACTGTATGAGTCAGACAAATACGCATCTTCGTATGTCTGCAGTACACGCGCCCAGTTTTGCTCAAGCTCTTGGAGTTATACTTCAATCAGTGATTCTGTTTGGTCTTCGACGGGGATTGCCGACCATTATATACAGAATGTGACGAGCCGGCCGGTTTCGAAAATAAACTTACGAATCGTTAAGTCAATTTAATTTTCTACTTCCGCTTGTGAAGCAGCTCCCGAAGTTCTGGCAGTTTCTTTGGTGCTTAGAGGATTATCGCTATCGTTTCCTGGCATTGTATTAATTTTAAATTTCCAAGTAAAGAGCGAACCTAATATTTATTTCTTTCAGTGTATTGGAAAAGCACTGAATGCAATGGTTTATGGGAGAAAACCGAAATAAATATTCCTAAGCCAGTTCCAAATAAACTTGAAACTGAAAATTGTTCTCAGTGCATCAGGGATCAACGGCGGGATTGCGTTGTATGATAACACCTTTGAATGAGAAATCACAAAAATTCAGCAATGGGGTAGGAGAAAAATTTTGGAGAAATAAAAATTAAAAAAAATTTAGTGTGAATGAGAATTTTTTCCAAAAAAAATTTTTTTAAACAAATTGCCTGTGGGTTTGGGAACCACTGGCTAAATTTGTTTAGTGCTGAGATATAAACGAGTGGTTCTAAAAATAAATCTAGAACCGAAAAATTGTTCTGTGTATCAGGGATCAACGGCGGGATTGCGTTGTATGATAACACTTTGATTGAGAATTGAGTGAATCGTTTTTTCACGAGAATTGAAAAAATTTCAAAAAAATTGTTATGTGTGTTATTCAAAAAATATTATGACCAAAACTATTTGCATAATTGTCAGAGTATGTGTTCACAAATAAATTTTGACAGTGTATCAATTGCCGCTACGAGGTTGAGGGCCAATGGATACACAACACAATAACCAAAGAGTTTTGAAAATTAAAAAAAAAATTTCAAAAAAAATTTGTTCAAGGGTACAGATTGCCACTGCGAGGTTGAGGGCCAAAATGTACACAAGAAAGTGTATCGATTGCCGCTGCGGGATTGAGGGCCAATCGAACACGTCACGAGAAATGAAAAAATCTTTAGAAAAATTCAAAAACATTTTCCGAAATTTTTCCAAGTGTACAGGTTGCCACTACGAGTATGAGGGCCAAAATGTACACAAGGAAGTATTAAGATATCTGGAAATGACTAATCTACCAAAATTTTAAAATTTTCAAATATAACAAGTCAATTTTTTAACTACAAATTATCACTACGGGAAGAGTGCATAAAATGTTTTTAAAAAAATTTGTTTCCAAATATTTAATTGGGGCAAAAAAAGGATTCCAATGAAGAAATTTTCCCCAAAAAATTATTCTATTTTGTTGAGTGAGTGTGGGTGGTGTCAGCACAATAAATATGTTGCACCAAAAAGTATGGAACATAAAGAGTGTGCATCACGTACAAGCAAACATTTGAATGCGGGTGCTGATATCGCCACCCGTCTTCTAGATGCGGGGGGTAGACAACGAGACGAAACACTTGAAATGAGAGCATAATGCTCTGAGCGCAAATCATGGCAACACGAATGCTGCGTCTGTGCTCGCTCGTTCATTCTCGCACAATTGTCCGAAGAGGAGGAGGACGATGTGCTGTTGTTGTTGTTGTTGCGCTGGCAAAAAATTGAAATTGTAAAACTATTTATATTTTCTGGCTGGATTTTGTTCTTCTTCTGTAAGCCTGCACGGCGTCACATATTGCTCCTGAATTTACTGCCGACTGTAGTGTGCGCAAAATCATAGAAACGAAAATAAAATATGGCTGGCATGGTGACCTCTATGATCGCTACAGGCAATTAAAAAATAAATAATAAGTAATCAAAGACAATTAAATAAAAAGGGAGTTGGAAAGAAAGGAAGACATTTTTATTAGCCCGTAATAATTATCCGTCCCGTTCTTTGGAACTTTTTTTACGGCCCACATACAATGCTTGTTTAAAAGAGCTAAAATAAGAAAATCTAATATTGTAAATTTATGGTCACATCATTCGCCATGGAACCATTCAGGTGTAGAATATTTATACTATTTTTAAACGTAGGCATGCCGTAATAACATTTTTCTTATGACAAAATACTTGTCTTATTATTTATTTCTTTATTTAGTGCTTTAGTAGTGCTTTCGCCCTATTGAAAGTCAATAGACCTATTAAATTATGTTTTTCCATACAATCTTTTAACCCTTGGTTTGTCCGTTAGATTTCGATTTAAAAAAAAAAAACAAAATTAACCCCCGTCGAGACCGACAGTCTGTTATACTTACTCGAGACCAATGATGCCTGGCCAGGCCCCCATATACTTACGTGTTTTTATATGGGAATATACGCTATTTTTGAGCGCATAAATAAACAATCGGAATACATATTTTTAATTTCTGACCTATGTATTCGGTTTTGGCAATCTGTAAACAACCTAAACAAGAAAAAAGAACAGAAATACGACTTGTGAATTTCGAATAAAACACATTTTTCTCTCGCTTATTTTTTCACTTTATTCTGAACATATGTATCGTTTTTGAGAGCATTTTGAATGGGTTTTAAGTGGAATTTTTTATTCTGGAGCTTGAAGAACGCAAGAAAAACATACATAATCAATTTTAGAGTGCTGTTGGCATACTGGATTTTTACATTTTGAACAAAAAAACCGAGTTTTACGACGCAACCTATCGCCTGTTTGTGAACATATGCGGCAGTCTTTTCTTCCTTTGAGCGTGTCGGCTCCTTTGGAAGTTGTTGCTATTATTTGTTCGGGAATGTTCAGTGAACGGCCGAAAAATGATTCGAATGCAAGGCGACATGATAGGTGTTTGATAACATTAGGATTATTCTTACGATTTTCGATGTTGGGCATTACCAATGTTTTCGATAAATTGTATAAAAAGTTGCGTCGAGCATCCTTTTTATCGAGACGATCGTGTTCTTTTCATATGATGAACGCAGCCAGCCCCATTACGTCAAGCATGTTGCAAAAGAAAGCAAATGTCCAACGTTTCGTTGGTCTTTTTGTTGAGTAATGAGTCACCATCTGATCCATACTGTCAACACCCGCCTTGGTTGCATTATAAAATAAAATTGCTTCGGGTTTTTGTGCCTCTCCAACGCAATTTGTTGTGTAATGAACGGTTGATATTAGATTCACTGCTTTATTCTTTTTTGGAACATAGCTGCAAATTGAAACGAGATTATTATGAAAACCAAATAGCGTTGATAGCAACGGACGTGACGGATTTTTTTTCATTTCCTCTGGCAAGCATTTTTTATTTGATCGAATCGTTCCAACGAATGAGAGACCGATGGTGGATAGTCGTTTCGCACCCTCCAATGTAGTGAAAAAATTATCGGCCACGATTGTTCTACCACTGTGCTCGTATCGCTTTGCAAGTTTCAGCAAAATGTTCTCTCCTTGGTTCACTTCTCGCTGTGCTCCATCTTCTTTTCCGGTGTACAAAATACCTTGCAATGGATATTTTGTTCTCGAGTCGCATGCCCACCATACTTTGACGCCGTATTTGGCTGGTTTAGATGGAATGAATTGCGTAAACCGTGTCTTGCCTCTGTATGGAAACAACTGCTCATCAATCGTGACATTTTCGTACGGCTCATAGTTTTTGGCAAGATTTTCGTTCAAGAAATTCCAGATATCTCTAATTGGAGCTGCTTTATCAGATTGTAAGCAAAATTCGCGTGTTCGACCATCATCGAAACGAATGTATCGTGTCAATAACTTGAATCTCTTGAAAGGCATGGCCGCTCGAAACAGAGGAAGAGCATCTGTTTGCCATAAGAGTGGTGTGAACTGCATATTATTATGAGTTACACCCGCGGCAATGAGAATGCCGATAAACGCATCGAGTTCAGTGCTAGTCAAATCGGTCCATACTTTAGGACTTGATTCTGGGTTTTCAGCACTCCATTTCAAGAACTGATCACGTCCATATCGATTCGTTTGTGAAATTATAATGAACGATGTTACGAATAAATAGAACATAATACACACGAATGCTAACACAAATAGATGCATACACGCATGTTAATATGTTTATGTGTGTGTTATGTGAACATACAAACCAGTTTGGATATGTAAAAACCATAAAAACGATAAATCAACTAAGTTTAATGATGAAGTCATGCTTTATTTCATGTATTCCCATACAAAATATATAGGGTCTGGCCAGGCACCATTGGTCTCGACTAAGGTGGAATATTTGGGTATCCTTTTTTCGTCCCATTCAAGGACTTTTTCAGAATTATCCTTATCATTATTCGATAGCCAATAAAATTTTAGGAAGCTACCTGGAAGCACAAGTCGCTAGGTAAATTAGAACTATGTTTAATTAACGCGTCAAAATGAAATATGCCTGGCCAGGCCCATTGGTCTCGACGGGGGTTAAAACACGAATCTAATTATTTTTGATTTCAAGCGTTTTCACGAATTTTGAAGTCAATATGCCCATCAGTTCGTAGTTTTAGTTTACCCATATTCTCAAAATTGTAATCAACGATGTGAAAATATAAACAAATAATTTTACTTCGAATTCGCCATGTAAAAATATTTGTTAACATTTTAAATTGGGATCAACCACCAAATTTTTAAATCAATCAAAGCATTGGCCAGCAAAAAGCCATACACCACAAAGATTCGATTGATGGTGACATGACAGCAATTTGTGCAGCAAAACCAATCGGCAACACAAAAAAGCATACACACAATCAACGACAACAACGAAAACATTAGCGAATCCCGAATCATCTTCGTTGAAACGACGATGACGATGCTTTGGTTCGTTGTTTGCTCTCCGCTTGTGCTTCGACGCATGCAAAAAATGAGCGATCACTACGCCACAACAACCACCATTTCAATATATACGAGCGGAGCCGTTGCAACAACAACATTGCTTTTAGCTGTTGTGAAACGCAGTGTTTACGTTCTCGCAAACTGTCGAGCGACAGCAAATTTCCTGCAACCTATGCCTCCGCTCATCTCTTACCGCCCGCGTCACCAAACACGTTTGCAAAATGTTTGAAGATGCTTATTCTTTATATTGTATATTCTTTGGTTGCACCGAATGTTGCGCTGGATGTTGCGTTGTATTCGGATTCAGATGCACCGAATGTTGCAGTCCGAATGTTGCGCTGGATGTTGCGCTCTATTCAGATTCAGATGCACTGAATGTTGCGAACCGAATGTTGCGCTTGAGTTTGATTCAGTGTTTATATGCACAATGGGGCTTCGCATATAGACACCAAAGAAGGATGGAAGGAGAAAAAGTTGCAATAACCAAAAAACGGAGTTGTGTTGGTACGTATTGCGCTTCTTCCTACGTCAAGTTCGTTGCTTATGTGTAAGCGGTTAGCAACGAAGGGGAAATAGGCGGCAAAGAGCACACGGGAAATAGGTACCGAAGTACCTATGTGCTCAAGCCGTAATTTATTTTTAAGAAAAAATTAAGTACGGTATGATTTACCGATTTTTCTATTTTTCTACGAGGGGAACCAAATGGGGATTTTGGCTACTTACTTGGCATCCTTTAGGGGGGATTCGCAAACCGTGATAATTGGGTGCCGCGTGTCCTACGGGGCGTCTGGATGCTGTTGGTGTTGCGCTTTTGCTGGCTCGGGGATGGCTGGATCAGCTGGTGTGATGCCGGGCGCTGCGCTTTCGTTGCCGGTTGTTGTTGTAGTGTATTTTGTCGCCGTCACTTTTTGTCACCTCTTTTCTTGTTTCACTACACTGTGTTTTTGTTGTGCTGTATTTTCGTGGTTGATAACACTTAGCACTTTGTATTTTTGATTCCTTTTGTTTTTATAATCACTGAGTGCACTTTGTTATTGTGAGGAATGCCTTGTTTTTTTTTTGTATCTCGTGAAATATTGGGCTTCTTTTTTTTTTTACTATTTAGTTAGGTGCTTTACTTGTAGATTTTGTGTAGTACAATTTTTTTTATTTATTTTGTTGACACTATTTTGTGGGGTATATTCTTGTGACCTTGTTATTTTTTTTGTTTCATGTCACTGGTTGTGGTAACTTTGTCACTTTTGTGTAGTCTACCTTTTGTTCCCTTTGTATCACTGTGTTTATCACTGCGTGTAATGTTTAATTTTTGTTCGCTATGTGTCACTTTGTTCACTTTGTTTTTAGTTTTGTGTAAATTTTTTTTCTTTTTTATACGCGGCGCGGGTTCGCGTTGGCTCGAAGGACCAATGTTTCTGTGATGACCAAAAAAGTACAAACACGGCGGCGGATTTTGGAGGTGAGCAACAGGCGTTTATTGAAAGCGTGTGTTCTGTGTGGGTAGTTCTTAATAACTAAGTTTACAATTTTGGGCTTAGAGCTAAGGGAGTCGGAAAAGGGGAGAACAATTCATTTTTGGAAAGGAAAACATGAACATAAAATATGATTTATGGCCTTGTTTACGCCAAAAGTGCATCTGCAGTGCACCAACAATTTGCCTGCAAGAATGCAAGAGGAATGCACTCACTGTGCGTACTGCACTGTGTTTTTTTTTTCAGTAGGGGAAAGCATTAAGAGCCAAACGAGTGCGAGACTTTCACACGCTAATGTAATCCTTCATCGTAACACCACCGCAAGGTATTACTTCACGATGAAGGCGTAAAAATTAGCGTTCAGCTACGTCTGGACATGAGTATGAATACTCAGCCGAAAGTTGTCGTTCGTTCGGATGGACGGATAGTCAGTTACTCGCATTTGTCCCCGAGCTGTCCCGTAAGTCTTGCCTCTGTATAAGCATTATCTTAGCGATGCACCTACATGCTCGCTCCCAGCTCTCAGCTGATGTCAGCATGTATAATATCAGAGAACTGAGCGTCACCGCGCTGCCGATAGTCTCTGCCAAGTCCGCTCTCTCGCGGCTATATTTATCGCATTGGAAGAAAACATGGTATGCAGTTTCCGGGACACCGCTGCAGAGGTTGCAGTCAGGGCTGTCTACATGTTTGTACTTGAACAAATAGGCTCGAAAGCATCCGTGACCGGAGAGGAACTGTGTCAGAAAAAAGTTCAGTTCACCATGTGACCGTTTCAGCCACGGTTATAGCACTGGTATGAGTAATCGCGTCCAGGTGCCTTTCGTGGTAGAACTCCAACTTTGTTGCCACGCAGTGATCGTGTCTTCAATAGCCTTCTCTGCACCACGTTTGTTCCAGTATGCGTTCGCGAGGCGGAGGATGATTCGCTGGATAGGGGGTCTACCAGATATCACATCGGCTGCTTCCTCCGATACCGTCCTGAAAGCCCGACATACTCGTAGCGAGTTAAGTCTATACGCCGTCTTTAGGTGCCTGCAATAGTATGCACACTGCACACCTGCACCCTGGGCAGGCATACGTAATGATCGCGGTATTGACCGTAGGCAGCAGGGCTTTGGCTTGAGTGGAGGGTCCCCCATGTTTGGCATCAGCCGAGAGAGCTTCGTCGTCACGTTACACGCCTTGTCGCCGACATGTATCAGATGTGCCTTGTAGCTTAATCGGGAATCAAGCAACACACCCATGTATTTTGCTTTGTAGAAACCCAAAAGTTGACCACGTCACAAATCCGATCGTATGGGAGACGCCCTCTGGTGGTGAATTTCTGAACCTTAAATAATTTTGTATTTTTTGTACTCAAAAATGTTGGTGATCGCTGAATTAATAATTTAAATCGGTTCAGTAGTTTCCGAGATACGATGTTTTCTCGCTTACTTAACTACTTCATCTACAAGTGGGGAGCCAATGGCATAAAAAATGGCCAATTTTGTATGGCAGCCCCCATAAGACTTGGAGGTAGGTATGTTTAGAAGAAACATTCGGAAGGGAAAATAAATGGATGTCGGTCATACATTTGACACGTCTGGGGGCATCCTCGGAGTAGTGGGAGCCTATTTTATAAAATTGATCATTTTGTATGGGGCTTCAAGGGTTGGAGATAAGGGTATAAATATGTTTGAAAGTAATGTTCAGTAGAGAAAACTAGTGGGGGTCATTCATATACTTTAACCCTCTCAGAGCAATTTTTGACCAGGTGTGGAGCAATTTGTCGAATTTCCCAGCTTTTTTGTGAACTTTGACCTCGATGCGACGCCATTTAGCCCCACCCTAGCCCCAAAAGTTTTTGGCTCATACACTTTTTCACCAAACCGCATAAAATGTGAAGTTGCGGAGCATCGAAATCTAAAATCGTGCTCTAAGTTAGGTTAGGTTGCGGTGGCTGCCTCTGTATGAGACACACTTAGGCCTCTTAACGGGCCTGTTGTGATACCACAGATTCCACCCGTTCGAAATGCGTATGCAACACTGTTTTTTTCAACATGTGATACAACACACATTTCAAACGGATGAGGAAAGGGAGGGGAGGGGACCTACAGTTTAACGCCGAATCCGAACGGCGATTGGCAGTTTTTTCGTTCACACTTGGAAGTTTTGCCATTGCCTGCCAAGAGCGCACATGTGCGATTCTTGTAATTCTCATTCCCTTCATGTGGATAGCGATAGAAGTAGATGAGTGTTTTTTCCAGTCCAAGCCAGGAATCGTACCCGGGGCGCTCGTGCACTAAATCCAGTCTAATGTATATGCAAGGGTATAAAGCGGGGAAACATAACGAGCATTGTTTTTTTTTTGTTTCAATACCGTGTTAGACCGAGGCTTTTTACGTGTTAATCGAAAATGTGTCGCAAAATGTGACCCGTGTTAGAACGAGGCCGTGTTATATATATTTTTATTTCTGAAGTTATCCTATTTTGAATATAAAATGCACCTTTTTCTCAATAAAATATGATTGTACTGAATAATTGATGTTTTTCAATTCAAATGAAACTTTTCGCAATTTGCAACCACCCCTGGAACAATTTGGTTGCGTTTTGTGAATCTCCCTACTGTTTTGAAATGCCACAAAGATTAAACAATTTCAAATTATAATTAATTTGTTTTTTTAGACGTGCAACATTTTAGCTGTAAACCAAGAATTCGTGGCGGATTCTAATGATTCGATAACATTATGTCGTGGGGACCTAGTTGAAATACTGAAAACAAATAAAGACGAAATGCTGAATAAGTACATACTGTTATTTTATATAACTTCCGAAGACCATTCTCATAAAAATATTTTAAATCTTTTAGGAACGTGTTGGATTTAAATCCTGATCCAAATGCCAGGTATTATATTTAAACTGTAAACTCTATGTATAATTATAAATATCATTACTGATATTACCAGATGGTATGTTCGCATATTTGGTAGTGACGAAAGTTCAAAGGAAGGATGGATTCCGACCAACATTCTTGATTTTAGTAAAGAATCTCTGTCAGTATATGGTGACAGGAGCGATGACCTTAATTTCCACAATCTGTAAGTAACTATTCTTAAAAATATGTATCCACATACAAAAGTATTACAATGAAATTATCTACAATGATGTTCAAATATTATCTTATTGTAAGGCATGTGGACGTCGTATGTGTTTGCATTAACTTAACCCTTCTGTTAGCACCCACTTAAAACACCCAGTTGAACACCCCATGGTCTGGCCAGACCATGATGCAAAAGAGAGGATTTTCTAGGATTATGGTAGTTTATATAATTTTATAATATTTTTATGGATGAGTATGTATGAGTGTTTGTATGTGTATGTTTGTGTACGTAAGCATGTAAAAAAAAACTAGGAAGTGTGAATACAATAATTTCTCTTGGCAAAAGTAAAAATATACCTGATTCATAAAATTAATAACGAATTTGAACTTCAATCAATTACTTTTGAAATTAAAAAAAATACGACAGTAAGGCAAGCAAAATTTTAAAAATGAAAAAACCTAAAATACATTGTTTATGGATCTGCTTCAACTGCTTGAACAATGCAGTGGTTCCAACGATATAATGCAGCATCATGACTCAAACACCTTGAGATTTTACATCAGACACAAATCGTGTTTTGATATACCTATCTATTCTTCAAAATTCTATTCTATTCTATTCTATTCTATTCTATTCTATTCTATTCTATTCTATTCTATTCTATTCTATTCTATTCTATTCTATTCTATTCTATTCTATTCTATTCTATTCTATTCATTCAAAAACTTTCCGTTCAAGCGTTATTGTTCACGTTATTTTTCATGCTGAACTTGTCGGATATCGTTTTCCTTATCGCCTTCGTCATCACTATCTTCAAGTTGAACTACCTTAACGACCATATTCGCTATCAGTATCAGAAGATTCGTTTTGTTCAGGGTCCAAAACACACAATCCTATTGATAAACAAACCAGAGACGGCAACACGATAGACATTTTTTCACTTCAAGAGCGTAATTGAGGCCATCAGCTGCCTTCATTCGGCGTGGGCTCGTGCATGTAAAGAAAAGTGTGGATGACTCTCCCACCTCCATTAATTCGCTTCACATGTTAGATCAATACACACCTGCTGGACATGATGAGAACGCGCGAATTAACATTGCTCAGACTACTGAAGCTCACCAACACCAACATCAGTGTGATTATCACGCTCGCGACTCAGCATAACTCCAACAACATAATCTAGATAGATATGAGCAGCCTGATCAATGCTAGAACAGCGGCTGTTATTCTTATTCACAAATCGGAGAGTTCCTACTCTACCTGCATGGATGTCTCGAGCAGCGATTAAGCAATGTGAAACTGGGAGAGTAAGCCGATTTTGTTGCGTTTTTTGCAATTCACGTACACAGTCTGTGTGTGCTGGCAGTGATCAGCTCTTCACTGTTTCCGCTCTTATCCCGATATTAGGGAGTTTTGTGCAAACTAAAATTCCGCCAGTTTTCTTTCAATTATTTGCTTTTTTCTGCATCAAATACACAACATATAAACTTTTTGGTTTCATTACGTAGATATTATTGAAAAATATACAAAAGAACACGAAGCTTAATGCGTTGAATACGACAGGGTCAATTGCCGCCCTTTTTATTTCGCAGTTCTTCATTTAGCGAATCTCTAACGATCAGATCAGAACAGGTATGCTTTTGGTGATAAATGCACTAGTTCGAACGCAGGACTGTTTTTTTTATGCAGCTTATAAAACCTTAATTTAATTCAATAAAAAGAATACCAAACGGTTCTTTTGATACTTTTGGGCAATAATATATTTGTATAGTTATATAGTTCTATACAAACGTATTACGAAATTGCACCAAAAAAAAATACAAATAAAAAGAAATATTTCTTTGGTCACAAAAAATGACTCACACCAGCAACACTGGAAATTGAAATGAACTAGAACAGCAACCCCGTTTTAAAAATTTATATGGAGGAAAAAGTATGTTCCTGATCAAGCTTGGGGCCTACTAGTAGTAGTTACGAAAATATAACTTTCATTGAATTCGGATTAGTAGTTTGCGAGGTGGAACCGCTCAAAGTTGACAATTTATTCACATCGAGAAAAATGTGTATTTTTTATTTTTTTTGTCATCTTTAAGATTGATTTTTATGTAAATAAAGCCACCAATCGGTAATTTGTTGGTTTTTTCCAAAAGGTAAGTTAATTTTAAATATTGTTACGAAAATTAGTTCTAGTGGGCTAGTACGTATCTCTGGATTGCGCAGTCAATAAAAACCAACAGTCACTTTATTTCACAAATTTCACACTTTACGGTCTTTACACTTAATGATTTGCTTAATTACTCCGTGTGGCACCTTCACTAGTCAAAATCAGACTGACTCGCTGTGCCGCACCCGGCTGCCTTTTATACCTGTCCGGCCATCGCGCAGATCGTTCTCGCACATTCCGGAGTCGACTAAATGTTTCCATGATGATCGCGACCATCATTGCTAGGTTGGCCTAAAAGTTTCCCTTATTATCGCGGCCGTCGTTGCCAGATTGGATTATAGCACGGCGCGTAGCGACAGGGTTGCTTTGCACAGCGACAGACTGTCTTATCGTTACACTGCCCACCACTTTCGTCCCGAACAAGTGCCGAGGTTCCGCTGTGATAAGGCGCCAGGCGCTCCAAATGGACTACCTTCAGCTTAGCGCCTTTATTGCTGCAACGTTGAATCCTGTATACCACGTCGTTTATCCTAGTCACGACTTCGTAAGGTCGTTCCCATGACGTTTCGGAGACAAACCTTTCCTCCGCTGCGGGTTGTAGAGCATTACCAGATCGCCTTCTTGGAATCCTGCCGAGTTGGCCCGTAGATCATATCTGGCTTTCGCCTTATCGCTGACGAGTTTGGTGCGGCTCCTTATGAACTGGTGAATTTCCTCCAGTTCCGCCCGCTTATTGACCACGTAGTCAGTCCTAGCGCCTCCAGTCGTGCTGACTACCCCGAACTTCAAGTCAGCGGGTAACCGCAACTCTGTGCCGAACACTGCTCGGGCTGGAGTGAGTGATGTCGTGTCGTGCGGGGCTGACCTATACGCCATCAGGAACAGGGGGATATGCGTGTCCCAGTCCTTTTGATTCCTGCCTACCACTTTCCGCAGGTATTCCTCCAGTGTCCGGTTAAAGCGTTCCACCATGCCGTCGGACTGTGGGTGCAAAGGAGTGGTACGAGTTTTCTTTATCCCCAGCAGCTCACACACTTCCCTGAATACCGCAGACTCGAAATTCCGGCCTTGATCTGAGTGCAACTCCAACGGAACTCCGAACCTGGCTACCCAGTTGTTTACCAGCTTTTCCGAGATCGTAGTGGCCTCCTGGTTAGGAATAGGGTACACTTCGGGCCATTTGCTGAAGTAATCCATTACCACCAGCACATATTTGTTGCCTTGAGTGCTAGTTGGGAATGGGCCGGCGACGTCCATAGCAATCCGCTCGAAGGGCGCTCCCACGTTGTACTGCTGCATGCGGCCTCGAGATCTTCTTGTCGGTCCTTTCGCGGCTGAACATCGGTCGCAGCTCTTAATCCACTCGGCTACAGACTCCTGACATCCTACCCAGTAGAATCGTCTTTTTATTTTGGCGACGGTTTTGGTGATGCCCAGGTGCCCTCCACTGGAGTCGTTATGGTATGCCTCGATGACCTCGTTGATTCTGCATTTCGGCACTACCATTAGGGAGTTGCTGGTCCGACCATCCGCGCTCTCCCATTCGCGGTACAGGCATCCTTCTTTCAGCCGCAGACTTCTCCACTGTAAGCCTTTGCGATCGGGCTTTCACCGGCCATCTCCTGCCAGTCTGGACGTGCGCCTTGCTGCTTGCCTTCGACGATTTTTGCAAGATCCGCATCCTCACGCTGGTCCTTTTGTAGCCTCTCCGCAGACCACTCTTCCTCTGGCATAACGCTTACCAACCGGACGTCCAATATCTGTTCTTGCTTTCGGCTCGCGAGCACTGCCTGCATTCGACTTTGCACGGACGGCGTGACAAGGCATCGGCATTTCCATGGCTACTGCCCTTGCGATGCTCTATCGTGTAGTCGTAGCTCTGCAGCCGCTCGATCCACCGCGCCAATTGCCCTTCAGGATCCTTAAAGTTCAGGAGCCATCTCAATGCCGCATGATCTCTGCGCAGGCGAAACCTTTGTCCATACAGATATTTGTGGAAGTGTTTTACGCAGTCCAACACCGCCAGCAGTTCTCTCCGTGTCACACAGTAGTTGCGTTCCGGTTTCGATAGAACCCTAGTGTAGTACGCTATCACGTGTTCCTGGCCGTCTATTATCTGTGATAGCACACCGCCAATACTATTCCCGCTTGCATCTGTATCCAGCACAAACATCTCCCCAGGCACGGGGAAGGCCAGATTTGGAGCACTGCACAGTTTTTCCTTCAGACGTGCAAAAGCCTGTTCCTGCTCCTCGTTCCACTCGAAAGCTTGGCTCTTTTTCGTCAGTTTGTGCAAGCTGCTGGCTATGTTCGCGAATCCCGGAACAAATCGGCGGTAGTATGTGCACTGGCCCAGGAAACTGCGGAGTTCGTGTAGATTGCGTGGCCGGGGCCACTCCTTCACCGCCGTGATTTTGCCTTCATCCGTATGTACTCCGCGGGCAGAAACCGTATGACCCAGATACTTGACCTCCTTTTGGAACAGCGAGCACTTCTTTGGATTGAGTTTAAGCCCGGCTTCCCGTATCCGCTCGAATACCTCCTTTAGCTTTCCCAGGTGGTCGTCGAAGTTTTTACCCATCACGATTATGTCGTCGAGGTGCACCAGACACGTCCGCCAATGTAGCCCTTTTAGCACACGTTCCATTAGCCGCTCGAATGTTGCTGGTGCGTTGCAGAGTCCAAACGGCATGACGGTGAACTGCCACAACCCATCGCCAACACTGAAAGCCGTTTTCTCCTTGTCCTTGTCTGCAAGCTCCACCTGCCAATAGCCGCTGAGTAAGTCGAGTGTGGAAAACCACTGTGTGCCTGACAGTGTGTCCAGGGTGTCATTGATCCGAGGAAGTGGATAGCTGTCCTTCTTGGTCACGTTATTGAGCTTTCGATAGTCCACACAAAATCGGGTGTTGCCTTCCGTTTTCTTGACTAGCACGACCGGCGAGCACCAAGGGCCTAACGAGGGCTCTATTCCCCTTTTCTTTCCGCATGTCTTCAATCAAATTTGTGACCTCTTCCCTCTTGGCCAGAGGAACTCGTCTTGGCGGTTGGCGGATCGGTTTCCCACTTACTGTACCACTTCCACTAATGTACGTCCGATGATTATGTTGTCGTGTCCTTGTTCTGGGGCTTCTACAACCCACAGCTGACTTGTCCCATCGTCCTCGTCCACAATCGTATCCTATGGTGTTGACACGAGACAACCTTCCTTACCGCCACGCTTCGCTCATAGCCAGTGTGCAGTGGGAATTCAACGTTGGCATACCTCAGCACATTTTCTTTCAGGTCCAGCGTAAAACCGTGCCTAATCATGAAATGCACGCCGATAATCACGTCGTCTATTATATACGCGACGATGAACTCATGTTCCAGGGTGCTGGTGCCGATAGCAATCGTTTTCGTAACTTTCCCTGTATGCCATGCAGCGGTTCCCAGTTCCTCAGCAGCTTCCTTTTTATGATCGAATATGACGCTCCAGTATCCAGTGTCAACACGAACAACTTCCCATCTATCCTTCCTTCAATTGCCAAGCTGCTGGGCTGTCGTTTCAGCTGTGAGACAAGGACGGTGGGGCGGCAGATTGTGGGGATCAGCTCACGCCCCTTTGGGCTGACCCGTTTTAGTTTAACGACTCGCCGTCCTCAGCCCTGCGCTTGTTGGCTGGGCTTCGATTATCAGTATTCCTCGCTTCAAGCGATTGCGATCGAGAACGGGAACGCCTCTCTCGTTGGCGGCAGTCTCGTGATATGTGGCCCTGCTTGCCACATATCCAGCAAACAACTTTAGAGGAGACCACCCATGGCCTGTCCGGTATCTCAGAGCTTATGGCCTGGATCGGAATGTCGTTGTCCGCCTAAATCTGGCGTATCCTTGCAGGTGCATACCGAGTGCTCCCAATCCATGCCGCTTCATATGTCATCGCGCTGGTCACCGTTTCCTTAAATGTTGGCTTGCCCATCATCAACGCGCTGCGACGTGTTTCTGGATCATGAAGACCTTCAATAAACGACTCAATCTTCATCCTCTCGAGATCATCAGCACCAAATCTTGGGTAGCACAACTGTACGAGCCGCTCAATGTCTGCTGCATATGTCTGCAGCGCCTCGTTGGCTCTTTGCTTGCGGTTCTTCAGCTCACAGTAGTATAGCGCATGGTTGTGCTCGTCGCTATACTTCGCTGCTAACGCTCTCATGAGGGCACCATAATCACTTCTTAAACATTCTGGAACTGATTTGATTACCTCAGCCGCAGGACCTTTCAGCGCCAGTGCCAACCTCCGACCTTTCCTGATATCTGTCCACTGATTTTCCAAAGCAGCCAAGTCGAATTGCAATTTAAATGTATCGAACGGCGCAGAACCATCATAAGTAGGCACTTCTGTTCTGGCAGCAAAACCGTCCTGAACCGGTGGCAAACATTCTCGTGTCTGTACCTCTCGAAGCCGTTCGTCTATTTTTCTGTGCATCGAATCTTCCAGACTGTCAACTCGTTTGTTCAAGGACTCATCCAGGTTGTCAACTCGTCTGTTCAGGGATTCACCCATTTCGTCAACTCGTTTGTCCCAATTGTCTATTCGCGTCTCGAGATGCTCAACTTTCACGTTCAGCCTATTGGAAATTTCCTCCACCTTCTGCTCTATGCGCGCAGAATTTTCCGCCATTTCTCGATTTGCAGTCTCGCCTTTTGCCGAAATTTCGAGATTCGTAGTTTCCAGCTTCGCTGCCATCTCTTGATTCGCAGTTTCCATTTTTGCTGCCATCTGCGCCGACATTTCACGATTTTCACGACTGAAGTTTCCTGAAGCTGGCTGGACAACTCCCGATTTGCATTTTTATTTTTCTGGTCGGAAGCCTCGAACATGCCTTTCATTGCGACCATTAGCTGGCTCATGTCCATGGCTTGTGGTTGCGCAGCCGCTGCAGCCGTAGTTTGCATCGACGCAGCACCAGCAGGCGATTCCTCCACCTTGGCCGACGAATCTAGCTCCTGCGTCCCGAACTCGTGCGCAGTCCAATCGACGCCTCGTGCCTCACACGCCTCTCGCAAGCGCAGCTGCAACTCCACCTTACCGCCAGCAGTCGGCAGTCCAGGCAGCCAGCTCTTTCTTTAGCTGGTCGACTTTCAGCAGCTCGAATTTAACCATTTCTGCGTTTTTATAATTTTATTTTTATATATTGTTTATTTTCAGTAGCACAATCCCACGTCTGACACCAAATGTTACGAAAATTAGTTCCAGTGGGCTAGTACGTATCTCTGGATTGTGCAGTTTAAAATAAAAAAACACACTTAATTTTTCAAACGCAGTCAATAAAAACCAACAGTCACTTTATTTCACAAATTTCACACTTTACGGTCTTTACACTTAATGATTTGCTTAATTACTCCGTGTGGCACCTTCACTAGTCAAAATCAGACTGACTCGCTGCGCCGCACCCGGCTGCCTTTTATACCTGTCCGGCCATCGCGCAGATCGTTCTCGCACATTCCGGAGTCGACTAAATGTTTCCATGATGATCGCGAACATCATTGCCAGGTTGGACTAAAAGTTTCCGTTATTGCCAGGTTGGACTAAAAGTTGCCATCATTGCCAGGTTGGACTAAAAGTTCTCCTTATTATCGCGGCCGTCGTTGCCAGATTGGATTATAGCACGGCGCGTAGCGACAGGGTTGCTTTGCACAGCGACAGACTGTCTTATCGTTACAATATAATAAAAACAAAAAATGTTTTTGTTTTCTTAAAAGTGTTTCCATCTACCAATTGTTCGAAAAGTCTATATTTCGGATAGGGGCACAATAGATCAACTTTGATCTCAGTGCACTCTTTCCCCTTTTAAATCTATCTATCTACCAATTGTTCGAAAAGTCTATATTTCGACCCTTTTCCAACTTTGATCGAGTATAAAAAAATACCCAAAATAACCTCTGCGGAATTGAGGGTGGTTATTTATTATTTAATTATATACCTAACTTCCAAAAATTAGCTGCCGCTTTACTTTCTATAGCAATAAAAGTGAAAGATCCTCGGATCGAAAAACACGTTGACGCAGGTATACGAAAAATCACGCACATTCAGTACGGTCGAAAACTAATTTTTTTTCCACTTGCTGTCTATGTTTTGCTTATTTTGTTTAGAAAAGTGCCATAACAGCACTGTTAAGTTGAGTCCGTAGCTCCGACCAGCTTTCCTCCATTGCAACGCTGTCACCTTTTGAGAAGTTTTTTGCAGTATCTGGATGTATGTATATTATATAGTATATATTATATATACTTATATCGGGTGTTTTTTTTAGAGGTATAGAACTTCGAATTGAAATAAAACACAAGAAAATCGTTTTAATGTCCATCAATTTGGCTTTATTGGAAGGATAATTTTATGCCATTAATGTTTAAATATGATTTCGGGCATGAGGCCGCCGCGGCTGGCTCGAATAAAGCCAATTCTACCGGTCCAATTTTCAACCACTTTTTCGAGCATTTGGGGCCGTATGTCGGCAATAACGCCACGAATGTTGGCTTCCAAGTTCCCTAACGTTTCTGGTTTGTTGGCGTAGACGAGCGACTTCACATATCCCCAAAGAAAATAATCCAATGGTGTCAAATCACACCATCTTGGTGGCCAATTGACAGGTCCATTCCGCGAAATTATGCGCTCATCGAATGTTTCCTTCAATAAATCGATTGTGACGTGCGCTGTGTGGCATGTAGCGCCGTCTTGTTGGAAATACAACTCATCCATATTCATGCCATCCAATTCGGGAACAAAATAGTCGGTTATCATGGCTCTATACCGGTCTCCATTAACGGTAACTGACTCCTCTTCTGACTGGGTCCTCTTCAACATTTTGCTCTACAGCGGCAATTGTTTCTTCGGTGCGCACTGTTCGACGTCTCTGCGGATGCGTATTATCACATAGAGTAAACGTAGTGCGAAAACGACCCATGGTTAACCGAATTAATTGCTCTGATGGACGATTATGTCGACCATAAAATGGACGGAGCTTGCGGTAAACTTCGCGAACTGAACCATTATTTTCGAAATAAATTTGCACGATTTGCAAGCGTTGTTCTTTTGTCAACCTGTTCATGATGAAATGGCAAACCAAACTGAACATAAATGACATTAGAGTTGCCAGATTTGACCACAAAATGCCAGTTTTATCTCTATTCGAAAAACAAACCTCTAAAAAAAACACCCGATATATATACTGTATAGACCGCTGATCGCTGGTCGCTCAGGAATTGATGAAAATTAAAACGCTTCACTTCAACTTTGAAAACTAGACTAATGCTCCGGTCGCCCGGAGCCTTTATTTATAATATTTCTTACAGTACCTACACTATTTCTTATCCTAAGATTTTGCATGAACATGCACGTAGGTGGCATGACCCAAAGTGCATGGCAGCCTAAATATACAGCACGATAAGAGCATACCAGCACCACATGCTGGCCCCACGCTCTTATCGTGCCTATTACTTGAATTCTTGCAGCGGTCACCACTTGATAAGTGCAGCCAGATGTTGGTTATCTTGTGGTGCCGCTGCAAAATTCAACATATTGCCCCCACTGAAAGGAGTAGCCTTTCAACATAAAACATAAGGTTTTCTTAACCTCCTAACCATATTTATTTGAGCTAGGGCAGCAGCTGGCAGCGATGTTGACCTCAGCTTCCTGACCTCCCAAGCGCCGGTGATGATTACTGGTGGTTGTCAACTGGAATCTGCGACTTCTTCACTTTTTCAATTTTGCATCTTAACTCTAGCTACATGTTCACTGGCAGCCAAGTTCTGATGCCAATTGTGCGCGTCGCAAGTCACGTCTGCTTCCTTCAGATCACCATTTTCCTGCTGCGGTCGCCTTACTACATAACGCTGCAGTATGCCTTGCCCCTCGAAAGTGACGGCTCGACAGTCATTTTCACCCGGGCAGGCTGCCTCATGCTTCTGCGCGATCTTTGAGTTCCTCAATTTCTCGTTGATGACCGTCAACGATCTTCGTGTTGACGCATCTGTCAAACAACGAATTAGCGCTGACTGGGCGGCACAGTTGCCCTCACGCAGTCGATTGTCCAGCTAGGTGGGAATCTCATCGCCCTCAATGTTGTTAAGGTTGCCGTACTCAGGATCAGTCGGAAGAGAAACTTCTTCTTCTTTCTGAGTTTGTTCGGCACCCCACCATATTCCCTTAGCTTTGCGCCTTTTGCGCTTTCAGCTTTTTGAGGAATCGGTGCCTTCTTCATCCTTTGGGCCAGACGACGTCCGTCAATTTCGTGCAGCTGGTCATAGCGTTACGCCTGCGCTCCCTGAACTTGTGGCTGCATTCTTTCAATGACCGACAGCCAGTCAATGCGAGTTGACATCAGTACTCGCAGCAACCTTCTTGCTGTACGAATTACACTTCGCGTGCAAGAAGCTTCTTCAGCTGAAGATGGCCATCGGACTTGCGATGGACTGCACACGTTGCAGTTTCCCAGATGACTCTGCTTGCTCTGCTTGTCGATGCGTTGGTACTCCTTCATGGCTGCATACCTCACACGGTCCCACGATGTTCAACTTGAGCCACGCTGTCCTGCTCTTATAACTTATCACTGACTTATCTTTTGCCCAGTGAGATTATAATTAACCTTACATCGTATACTAGCCATTTTTTTACATTCTGGCTATTTTCATTATTCTTCAAATTTCGGCAACATTTTGCTTTCTTATACATTTTTCTTTAATTTAACATTCGTTCTTTTCATTTCTCTTAAATTCAATTTTAAATTTGCCGATTTATCTATAAATTTATATCTTTATAAATCGTATAACTTTTTTATTTTTTACTTAACTTTAAATTTCCTTTTTAATTAAAATTTAGTAATTATTCTTTTAAAATGTCGTTGTAGGAAAAGGATAAGACGCATAAAAGCCGCCTGATCCTTGCGTCTACTATTTTACCAAGACCGTTTTTAGCGAAATTGGCCTTGGTCACCCTGCCCTCCTGCAATTTATTGCAGAAACCCCATTTTTCGCGGTGGATTGCAACTCTAGTTCTTCTGTTGTTTGGAAGACTGAGTCATATTTGGCTTCTTTTTTTTACCATTATAGCATGCGCGTACAATTTGCGCTGCTATTTGTCTTCCTCGCAGCGGCCAATATTTTTGCAGCGTGAGTTCTAACAACTCTTTTGCTCCAATATGCCGGTTCTCTTTGTGAACACCTGAAATGATTGACTTGGTTAATGAACATGTGTCTGGTAATAAAATTGGAAGCTTCGTGCCCTCCGACATCGCCGTATTTTGCGATCGAACGCCCACTCGAATGATTCCATCTTCACCTAAAATTGAAGATAAAGCGGTTAGTTTCGATGCCTTATCTACTTTTTCCCCTTTCTTTAGCATTTTAATTTCTTCAGAAAAGTACTTATGCTGCTCTTTCCTTATTAAGGTTTCCGTTTCTTTGTCACCTTTGGTTGACCTGTGTTTCGTAATACCACAGTGCTTATCCTTTGGCTTGATTGGCGCAGCTCCAATTATCACCCAACCAAATGCCGTGCTCTCCATATAAAGTTTCGAACTTAAGGGGAGGTTCTCCTCTTTTCGGCCGAAAATAAAGCGAAATTCTTTAATTTACTGTCGGATAATGAAACGACTCACGAATAGACGGTTTTGATGGTTTATTAAGCCATCTTTCTAAAATACAAGAAAAAATCCAATATGGCGGCCCAAAAATGGCGGGTCTTGTCAACCTCTGCAAGCGAGACATTGTTCGGAAACGTCAAGGCTGTAGCCACTTGTAGTGAACTGAAATCAAAAATTTTTTTTTATTAGTAAAGAATATTAAATTCCCTATGACTTATACCTATTTTTAAATAATTTTTATAAAAAATCATCTAATTTATGCATAATCATAGAAAAAGTTCAATTTTTACCATCTTTTTTTCGACTTTTCTTTTGTTAAAAGACTATTATTACACATTTGTTTATATTTGTTTTAGGTATAAGTCATATAAAAAATCATACCCTTTAAGAAATGCTATAGATGAAGTAACTCGGATAAGTAGATCATGAGTTACGCTTGACGTTAGGATGAAAGAAATGGTTTCGAGATAAACGCGTTTGAAGCAAATTAGAGCAGTGGAGCGTCCCGTAGGGCGCGTGAGACAGGTGTGTTCTCCCATGAAAATACGCGTCGTATCAAAAAATCCTTTTGCACACATATTCTCGACATTCATACCTTTCATTTCATCAAAAAAAAAATTGATTTTTTGAAAAAAAAAAAGAGGAGAACCTCCCCTTAAATATTTTCTTTTTTCGTTCTTTAATATGGTCCCCATCACTTCCGCCCTAGTAGTAAGTCTACTTGATCTGGGGTGTGAGTCGGGTCGGCTAAAGGAGTTCTTTTTGGGAGATTAGATACCTCAATCTTTTCCCCTGGTAAATTTGGAGTAATTTTTGGAAGAACCATTGACTCAACTTTGATTTTGAAATCATTGTGAGATGATTTTACTTCCACCATTACTTCCTCCTTTACTTTTGTTTTTACACCTGAAACCCCTTCTATGGTTGTTTTTGACCCTTTTTTTTTGAACCCTAATTTTTTACTTAATTGTTCCGTGATAAAACTTCCCTGGGAATAATTGTCCAGCACAGCTCTTGCTGTTATGTATTTGCCTTGGTGGTTTTTTATTTGCACCAAAGCCGTTGCGAGTAATATGCGGTTCTTATTACTGCCTATCGCTAATGCAACCTTCGATTTACTATTACCGAAGTTGTCATTATGCAGCAGCGTGTGGTGTGACTTCTTGCATTTTTGGCAAGGTTCCACCTCACAGCTTTTGAACAAATGCCCTTTCCTTAGGCATTTGGTGCATATTCTATTTTCCAGTGCAACTTTAATTCGCTTTTCTACTGCGAGATTTTTAAACTCGTCGCAATTAAACAAATTATGCGCACTGTCACAACCTAATAAACATGTCCTTGCATTATTTTGGGTCCTATTTGTTTCATATTTAAACTCTCCTTCCCTATTTGGCAACTCGAATCTACTAGCATTCAATTGCTCACTTCCTTCAAGTGCTTTGAATTGCTTTTCGAGAAATACTAAAAGATTTTCTATCGATGGTACTTCCGTTGAATCTGGCAAGGATTCCTCGTACCTAACTTTTGTGTGTGAGTCTAGCTTCTTTAGTTTCAGTATCTGAGAGCTTAGTTGCCTCTAACGCTCTCAGATTAGCCGACACTATGTCGTGCAACTCCTTTAGTTCCGCAGGCGTACGAGAACATATTTGCCTGGCGTCAAGCAAATTCCTGAACATATTAGATGTTATTTTCCGCTTATCAGAATATCTCCTCTGAAGAATATTCCACGCCACGTTAAAATTCGCACCACTTATCACCCCTTAAATATGATTTTAACGCAATCATTTTATGGGTGTCTCCCACATTTTTATGAAGGAATATTTCAGTGAAAATATCCCTAAAGGATATCCATTTCCTATAATAATTAAATAATAATAATTGACTGGCACGACAGCCCGCTTACGCGAGACTAAGGCCTAGCTTCCCGCAACCACCCGTGTTGTGCGTGTGAATTTGTACGCCGGTGGAAGGGACCTACAGTTTTATGCCGGTTCCGAACGGCAGGTTGGGAGCTTTTTCATAAGCAATTTTTACTCTCAGAGGTTGGCCATTTCCAGCTGAGAGGACAGCCTCCGACAGAGAAAACGAGTTTTCCCGTTATTTTTTTTAGGTGTTATTACAGGCAGTATTTGAACCTGAGGTTGCTGCCTTCGACTCGCGGTCCAACGCACTAACCAACTGAGCCACTGGCTGTCCACTTACTATAATCCCCACTAAATATGGGAATCTGAATTTGAGGCAGGCTATATGGCAAGGGAGGAGACGCATTTTGCTCTAACAGCTTTTTCTCTTCCTCTTCTGCCACAATATGAGACCCTTTATCCATTAGGACCTCATATTCTTCGCACAACTCGTCCTCTCCAAAGAACTCACTGTACTCGAACTTAAAATCTGTCGCACGGTCCTCAAACTTGTGCAAGACAGATCTTTCCATCCCATTTGGATGCGTTCATGACACCTTTTTAATTCTTTTAAGGCTACTCTTTTAATTGTACTTTCGTACAGTGCCTGAACCTTTTCATAGTGTTTCTTCTCGAAATACATCTTGTACTCGCTTGCTTGGGAGCTAAAATGCAGTGATTCGCTGTTAACTCCTCGAACAATGAACTCAACTGCCCTTGAAGCCCTTCATTGCGGCCCTTAGCGTTCAGCTGGTTGCAGATGCTAAGAATAGCATTGCCAAGCTCTTCCTGCTTTTTGATCATTTCTTTAGCCATTCCTTTTTCCCAACAATAATTTTAATTAATTTAAATTTTACTTAACTTTTCCACTTACCAGTAGGTCCGTGTCCTGGGGTCACCAATGTATAGTCCGCTGATCGCTGGTCGCTCAGGAATTGATAAAAATTAAAACGCTTCACTTCAACTTTGAAAACTAGACTAATGCTCCGGTCGCCCGGAGCCTTTATTTATAAGGTTTTGCCTGCACATGCACGTAGGTAGCATGACCCAAAGTGCATGGCAGCCTAAATATACAGCACGATAAGAGCATACCAACACCACATGCTGGCCACACGCTCTTATCGTGCCTGTTACTTGAATTCTTGCAGCGGTCACCACTTGATAAGTGCAACCAGATGTTGGTTATCTTGTGGTGCCGCTGCAAGATTCACCATATACTATAATATACAATATGCTATTAAGAATGATTTTCTACTATGATCGACGGAAAAGTTTTAAATCAATTAACTAATACTTCATATACAACAGGGGCGTAGCGAGAACTTGGTCATGGGGGGGAGGTTTTAAAAAAAAATGTTTGCCAATTTGGCACTACTTGCTTTTTAAAGTAAATTGAACTTTTCAAAGAGGGCATTTTGTGGTGGTGCCACCCATATGTGACTTAGTGCATTGGAAAATTCATGAAATTTGGTTCACTGTGAGCGAGTTATTGTGTCCGAAGTAAAAGTATATGTATGTTTTTGTCACTGCACATTAGGTCAAATGACCACTTTTGCTGTGCGAAATTAATAACGGCTAAAATATTGTATTATTTGAAGCCAAAATCGTAGCAAAGGCATAAGGAGGTTTAATACAAATGCAATGGTGCCGCAAGGAATAATAGAGTTGCGAACTGCAGCCACGAGTAAATTGTGTGTTTGTCGCTGACACGAACATGTTCCAGAAATTTGATCTAGCTTGTTCACACTCCTTTTGGAATTTTTTAGAAATTTATTGCTTGCTAGAAATCGTACATATCGCTCCTTCGCTGCAAGAACGTCATAACTCCAAAAAAAAATTTTTTCAGTTTATGACAACCCTGTGTGTATCTGCATATGATCTTTTATCTGTCAAAACCACTTTGTAAAATATTCAATACTTTGCTCACAAGAAGACATGAAACATTTTTTGATACGTTGAACCGCCTTGAAATGGTAAACTTTAAATTGAATTTTCTCGGAATGATGTAGTTTTGAGTTATGACGTTCTTGCAGCGAAGGAGCGATATGTACTATTTATATTGAAAGCTTCAATCAAGATTTCATACCAGCAAACATAAAGTTTTCGTACTATTGGGTTTCGATCCCTTAAAACATAAAAGCTCTTGTACTGCTCATTGAGATGCGTGGGCGAAGCTACCCCCTTTATTAATGTCGAGTCTTCGCTTGTTCTCAGCAAGCTTATCTAAAATTGCTTCTATTGAAGGTGTTAAGTCCCTATAAATATACAAAAGTTTTGAAGCATTTAACCTCTCTTAAGCTTATGAGGAACTGAAAAAGTTCTTTTAATTTTGATTTTTTCTCAAAAAAGCTCAGCAAATTCTTCTGGCGCTTCATTGTGTTTTGAACTTATTTAAAATGTCAGCTGACCGATAGAGACGGACAATGTAAGCTGATAAATAGAGATGGTCAATGACACCTGTTCGATAGAAATCAATGTTGTTTACGTTTGAGGTGAATTGGTCGTAATGGATCTAAACCCTAACTTACTAAAAATATGTAATAAAATCAGCTAAATATTTCGATATTAGCATGAACTTTGTATGTTTACAAATAATTAGCTATGTAAAAACTTGTCTGTGAAGTCATCTTCTGTGAATATACGGCTTCGAACTCAATATATGTAACTTAGAAATTTGGGGGGGTTTGAACCCCCAAACCCCCACTGTGTGCGCCACTGGTGGGAAGTGATATTTTCGGTAGCTGTTTGTTTGGGTGTAGGTGAGTTGGAGACTAACTGGGCTTTGAGGAATTGTGGAGCGTGTTGCTCTTTTGGAGAGGTGTTTTTTACTGCGTCGGCGAAGTTGAGAGAGCTGGAGTGGTTTGAGGAGCGTTGGTTGTAGATGCGACGAGCGGCACCAAAGCTGATCTTTCTTGTGTTTTTATTTTGATAATTTTTTTTGTTGAGAATATTTCGGACAGTCATTAGAGGAGGACGGGTGTGGGCCAAGACAGTTTGCGCACATGGTGCGGGTGCAGTTGACAGATTGGTGAGGAGGAAGGTTGCAGTGACCACATGTTGCGTTGTTCTTACAAAATTTTGTGGTGTGGCCAATAAGTTGGCAGTTTCTGCATCTCATGGGATTGGGATAAAATTCACGTACTAGGGCTGTATACCACGCGACGTTTATTTTACTTGGGACTTGGTAGAGGTTAAATGTGAGGAGGATTAAGCCAGTGGGAACTGCCTGGTTGTTAATTTGTTTTGTGAATTTGTAGACATTTACAACGTGTTGGCTTTTCAGGTCTTCTAGTATTTCTTTCTCACTAGTTTGAATGAGGTTGCGGTCAAAAATAGCACGTGTTAAGGGATTCATGTAGAGTGATCGACACTGGGAAGAGGCCACGGAAGTTTTTTGTTTTTATAAATTGTTCAGCAACTCTGCTTGATTTAGTGAGCACAAGAAGGTTCCCATCGCATGTTTATTGACACAACCTGGGTGCTGATACTGTCTATAGCCTTTTTCTTAGCAAAGACGCTAAATGAGGACAGGGGTTTGTTTTCATCAGTCGATTTGATTGTGAGTTGTCGGAAATGTTGGGTAGAGAGAGGGGAGGAAATTCCGAGTGGTGTTGGATATTTCGTTTCTTTTTGGACTTGGGACTGCCTAAAGGATCTTCAGACAGAAGACTAAACCGATTCCCCGTAGGGATCGGTGGGTTATTGAACATTTTATTCACTATGACACTATGTAAGAGCTATAATGTCCGGATTATGCAAGAACAAAATTAATACTTCCACGTGCACGGTTGCAGAGAGCTCTGCGATTGTTGGTTAACAACGAGAGAGAGCGATCGATCACTACGTCTGTATAGAGCGAAGGTTAGTCGATGACTTAACTGTATTTTGAAACATACTATATGTTAATATGTACATCTTTGCCTGAGAAAACGAATACCTTATGTTCCATTGAATTAAATTGAACATACGCCATTCGTTTTCTGAGGTGATAAAATTCTAATTAGAGACACTGTTGTTCGTTATGTTTTCTGCTGGAAAGTACTATTTCTTGACTACGCTATTTTTTTTTGCTAAGGAAAAAAAAGTATTTTTTAAAAGGAAACTGTCACGAGCTTACACCGCCTTGTTTATTGCATCATGGATTCAATCGAGCAAAATTAAAAGTCATTTCCTTTTTTGACAAATAAAAATAAAATTTTAAGGGTGCAAAAAAAAGTAAGGAATAATAAAACTGTGCTAGTCGAAAAAAGTAACAAGCTGGGGACCTACTGAGCGACTTTTCTATAGGTATACTGAGTTGAGATCCACTAGGTGTTTGGCTGGATTGTCTCTAGTTTATGATAAATCCGACTTTGAATTTTGCTCAGTCGAGTTCGTCGCTTAACTCTTCGAACGTTTAAATGCTAATTGGTCCTAAATCGTTCTGAATATCGCTTTACTATCTTCGACAAGTTTGTAGATATTTTAACGACCAACAAATTTGCTTAAGACACCAATGCAAAAGAAATACATTCAAACTGTGTTTTCGACAAAAATGTCCCAAAAACCCCACTTTTTCGTCTAGGCATAAATGAAGTATAGCGAGCCCTCTTGAAAAAAACAAATGAGTATGCTTTTATATAGAGGGTTGGCTCCTGCAGCTAACAAACTAAAAATTTTCGTTTCGCTCCTAATACACTACCACGCCCATTAGAAAGGTTGGCACCAATGTTCTATACAATATTAGCAATTTATATAAAAAAATAAAAAAAAAAACAAAATGGTCGAACTTAGTGAAAATCAAGGAAAAAAAATTAATCGGTTTTTTTTTACGAAAAAAAATTGTTTTTTCTTTTCAAAAAATACAATTAAAAAGCTCAGTAAATGAAGTAAGGCATCCAGTGGTTTAATTATTTTAATATATATTTTTATGCCAACCGGTTGTCGAAAACTTCAAAGTCCCATAACTTTTTAACTAGTCATTATATCACAAAAATATTTGGTACACATATCAATAATACGTATAGGTAGAACATACTAAAATATTACTGAAATCGGAAACATCGAGTTTTTTACCTGTCCGCTTCAGGTGGAACCTGCTTCTGCTGCGAGTATTGACCCCCTATTTTTGCTTTGTTTTCAATTCAATACTCCACTGGCTCTCCTGCAGTATTGCATCCATATTGCAGCCGCTCGTTACGTCTCCTCCGGCTAGGCTATCTTCACAATTGACAACTGCTACAGCCTCTTTACGCTCGCCAACTACCGCTGCTTTTTCGTTATATATGGGTGTATTAAACTTTGCTTAATTTTTTTATTTGTTTATTCAGTCTAAAGTATTCACAACCTTACAGACTATGAAACAATTGTTAATAAATAAATTTAAATGACTTAAAACTAGTTAAACATATTCCAAAGAATTAACTTAAATTGAGCCCTACTTAAGTTAAAATCAAAATGATGATTAGCACAAAGAGAGTTAAAATCAGAAAGCGCTCTATTGATTGGCTCATTAAGTGCATAATTAACTTTATGACCCTCAGTCCAAAATATATGATGTCGCCGCAGCGACCTAGCTGGGACATGGAAGTTTATTAGACCAAGCAAATCAGGGCAATCGACGAATCCAGAAACAATATCATATATAAAAGAGAGGGCCGAAATTCTTCTGCGCAACTCGAATGACTGCAAATTTATTAATTTACATCGCGAAATATAGGAGGGAAGTGGTAGATCGAAGTTAAGAGCAAACTTAACAAATTTACGCTGAACCCGCTCAAGACGATAGATATGCACATCACAGTGTGGGTTCCAAATAAAAGACCCATATTCCAATTTCGATCTTACGAACGCATTAAAGAGCAATTTTCGCGTATATGGATCCTTGAAACCCACACTATGCCGTTTAACAAAGGCTAGAGAGGAAAAAGCCTGAGGAATGACACGGTTTAAATGGCTGACAAACGTAAAACCCGAATCAAACACAACACCAAGATCCAACACCTCATCTAGGGACTTTAGCACACAATTAGAGATGGAGTAGGAGGTAGGACGAATATTACGGGATTTAGAAAAGGAAATAGAATTACATTTATTTATATTAACAGAAAGATAATTGCGACAAAACCAATCAAAAAAGTTGTTAACATCGCATTGGAGAAGATAAGAGTCAGACTATGAATTTTAGAAAATATTTTTAAATCATCTGCATAAAGAAGAAAACAGCTACTACTAACATCATTCATAAACAGCACAAAGAATAGAGGTCCCAGTATACTACCCTGAGGGACACCAGACGAAGCCACGTAAGATTTTGAGCAAACACCATCAACACGAACAACATTTACCCTATTAGAAACATGTCCCTGTTCGAGCAAAAAAACAAAAAGCAGTAGCGTACCCATGGCTGACAGATGAATTGAGTTTACTTATCGATAAACGCAACCATTTATATGCTAACTGGAGAAAATATAGGCATACCGACATTCTTCGTGATTACAAGGTAGCACGTAACAACGTTACATCACTTATTCGCAAGAACAAAAGGCTTTACTTTGAAAGTAAATTTTCACATACAAATTCTAGTGCTAGTTTTTGGAAGAACGTGCGGCAGCTAGGGATTAATCGCAACAGGATTACTGCACCAGAATGTATAGACCTAGATGAATTAAGGCAGGTGCGGCCGAGAAAACATGTTTTTTTTTTTAAATTGTTGATGGGAAGGTTTTTAAGATAAACACTGGAAAATTTTTTCAGATGTAGGTATATGTTTATTGTACAAGTAAAAAAAGTTTCAAGATAAAATATGCAAAGGGGGGGAGGGGGCCATCGAGCAATGGCGGCAGGACTTCCTTACTCGCGGAAGTCCTGCCGCTGTTTGAGATGACTTGAAACACAAAAATGAAATTTTTTCTTATTCTGTATCCTTTTGTCTATGGCTGGAACTAGGATTTAAAAAAAAAAATGAAAAATGAAGGAAATATGCGATTTTGACTAAAAAACTCAATTTTTACCTACTTTTTTCAATACAAATTTCTATTTTTAATGAGAAAAAATTATTATTTCTTGAAGATCCTAGTTCGTGCCATAGCTAAGACCTTGATAAATGACTGTTTAAAATTTCGTAGCTATTGCTCAACTCGTGTGGCCTAAATCACTTCCGCAAGGTCAAAAAATGTAGTTTTGAGAAAAACGCGTTCAAAGTTTTGCTTCAGCGGCTCGGCGCGCTCGACACCGCTACCTGTTTCGATAAATTGCTTCCGTAATTCGAAAGATTTCAACTTCAAATTTTGGGAGCGTATTCTACAATCATGTATTAATCCAAAAATGCATGAAAAAAAAATAGATTTTTTGACCGCACAAGGTAGAAACTCCCCTTAAACAAAAAATTTATTCAACCCGGCGATGTCCTTTTATACTGATTGTAGTGCTACTGCGACTGTTAATAATAGTTTCTCGTTTGAAGGCTTTGATGAAATTTGTGTTGGTCTAGCGATAATGAAGATAAAATCGAATGCTGTTGGTTCGGATGAAATTAGTCCCTCGTTTATAAAATTATTGATTCCGGTCATCCTGAAGCATATCACATATATCTTTAACGGTATTATCATGACGTCTTCTTTTCCTGACTGCTGGAAATGTGCTAGAATTATTCCACTTCCGAAATCACCAACGGAATACCGGCCAATTGCAATTTTGCCCTTTCTAAGTAAAGTTTTCGAATCTTTGATCAGTGATCAAATTAAACAGTTCCTTGTTGAGAGCAACCTAATAGCTAAACACCAATCGGGGTTCCGTCCCAAACACAGCTGCACCACTGCGCTTTTAAAAGTATGTGATGATATACGTTTAGGTCTTGATGCTGACAACGTGGGCCTTATTGTTTTTCTTGACTTTTCAAAAGCGTTCGACTCTGTCAGCCATGCTATCCTACTGAAGAAAGCGCAATATAACTTTCACTTCGACAATTCAGCATGTAAACTTCTTTCTTCGTATTTGAGAAAAAGGTCCCAGTTTGTCAGTCACAATGGCAACTTTTCAAAACCGTGCTTCATTTCAGCTGGTGTACCGCAAGGGTCGGTGCTGGGTCCTCTACTTTTTACTATGTTTATTAATGACATCTCGAATTGTTTTAATCACTGTCAACACCACATTTACGCAGATGATGTGCAAGCGTATATGCTTTTTCCAAAATCAGATATTAATCTGGCTATAGAAAAAATTAACAGCGATTTGAATATTATACATCAGTGGTCTGCTACCAATAAGCTAAAACTCAATCCAAGCAAAACAAAAGCGTTGTTTATTGATCGAACCAGTAGAACGTCTGTTCTTCCCACGATCTATCTAAACGGCTCGGCGGTTGATTATGTTGACAAGATAAAAAACCTTGGAATATATTTCAACGCCAATTTTAATTTTAAAACACATGTCAACAAGACAGTTTCCCGTGTCTATGGTGCACTATCTGGTCTTAGTCCGACAACGAGCTACTTATCCACCGCTGTTAAGTTGAAACTCGTGAAGTCTTTTATTTTGCCTTTAGTTTTCTACGGATGTGAGATTTTTTCCAGCTTGGACCAAGAAAGTAACGGCAAGTTGAGGGTGGCGATCAATGACTGTGCAAGGTATGTGTTTGGAGTAAAACGGCGTGAGCATATCTCCGACCATGTTAAAATAATGCTTGGATGCTCTTTTACTAATGTGTTAAAGTCGCGTGCACTTATCTTTCTTCATAAAATTATAAACTCCAAACAGCCAGAATATTTGTATTATAAATTGCGTTTCGGTACCAAAACAAGGTCTTTTCAGCTCATACTGCCCAGGCACAAGCACTTAATAACTGGTCGACAATTTTTTGTCCACTCAGTTTCTCTGTGGAACGCACTTCCAACAAGCATTAAACGTGAGACCAACGCCATCAATTCCAAAAAAAACTTCTTCAATACTTTTCTAATCTTTAATGGAATTTTCTTTCTTATTTTCTTCTCTCTCTCTCTCTTCTGCTCTCCTTAATTTCACTATTCATCTTTACTCTTTTCCGCTTCTCATTTTTGTTACAACATTATTATTTTATTATATTACATTATTATATTATACCATTATACCATTTATATGTTATACCAGGCGTCGTGCGCTTAATAAAAAGACTTAGTCTTACAAGTGCCTTGAAAGTAAATAAATAAATAAAAATATTAAACAAATAAGATCTAATCCAACTCAAAAAATTAGAGTAAAAACCCATCTTCTCCAGCTTCGATAACAAAGCCGAATGCGAAACCCTATCAAAAGCTTTAGTAATATCCGTATAAATAACATCAACCTGACCACCACCAACAAAAGAAGAAATACAGTAGTTAGTGAAGACAGCCAGATTAGTACGAGGGTTGCCTTTTATGTTTCGGGATTTGGCAACTCTGGTGGTGCAATCTGGAAACTGACAGCTGTATCGTAAAGTTGGACATTTTTGAGGTTATAAGTAAGGGAGAGGGCTGGGTTGTGTGTTTTTGGGCTCTAACTTTTCACAGAATAAAGATATCGAAAAATCGAAGATACCGTTAGAAAGGTGAACATAAAACGCAACTTTGTTATGAAGACAGATAAGCGAGATTTTATTAAAATTTAACTCTCTACGTCCAATTTTCTAAGGACGTGATTTTTCGTTTTCCCAAAAAAAGTGGCTGGGTTGTGAACCATCTGGCAAATCCCAATTAAAGTCGGAAAATACGAAGAAATCACCCATAATTTTTAAATAAGTTGAGAATTTCTTTAATCAGGAGGCCTCAAGAGGTGAAAAAAAGTTATAATGAATGCAAATGCTCAATTTTTTGAATTTTCATCCTAATCGGCATCGCAATGTTTGCATGTGAAATACGAACGCGTTCTCACATTGGGCACTTCAAGTGAACTCACCGCAAATCGAGTAAAATTACATAAAATTACTTTAATTCAATAAATTCGGCGATATTTGACCGTGCTAGTACAAATGTACTACGAAAAACAGGTGGTTCATAACCCAGCCCCCACAGTGGTTCACAGCCCAACCACGATGCCATTTTTGAAACTTTAAAAATAACGACACTTCCAATCATATTTCAACATAAACAAATATTGGATCGTAAAATAGAATCAAACCCCTAAATAAATATGTATTACACTTACATTTTTGGAATAAATTCAGTCACTTGGATAGCACTTTAAAAAAAAAGAAAAGAAGTTTTCGCAATCGATTTTCAAACACGATGTCTGTTGCTGCCACAAGCAATACGTGTTTACACTTCGGTGTAACCACAAAAGCAGAGTCATATCAAAAGACAAACTTGACAGTTGAAAGATTGGCGATATGTCAATTAGGGAAAGAAAAAACCGTAATGGTTCACAACCCAGCCTGGTTCACAACCCAGCCCTTTCCCTTACTCAGAACATTTTGACATACGAGCGCGATTTATATTATTTACAGTGAGTTGAAAAATTCATCTCGGCCCAAAAATGCAATTAAATCGTGAACATTTTCGCGCGATTATTTTTTACAACTTTCGACGTGGATTAATTCAGCAACAGTGCATAGAAGAACTTAATTTAATTTTTGGTGATGAAGCTCCATCAAGGACCAGTATTTATCGATGGTATGGTGAATTCAATCGTGGTCGTAGTTCACTCCAAGACGAATTTCGTGAAGGTCGTCCAAAATCAGTTGTTGTTCCGAAAACCATTGATGCTGTGCGCGAACTGATATTGCAAGATCGTCATGTGACCTATCGTGAGATTGAGACAACTTTGGGCATTAGTGGGACCAGCATACATTCAATATTGAATGAACATTTGACTAAAAAAAAAATTTGTTCGCGTTGGATCCCACACAATTTGTCAACTGCTCAAAAAAAGACTCGTGTCGATTGGTCGACAGAAATGCTCAAAAAAAGCGATCGCGGTGCTTCGAAACACGTCTATGACATCGTGACAGGTGATAAATCGTGGATTTACGCGTATGAGCCCGAAAGTAAACAACAGTCGACTGTATGGGTGTTTCAAGATGAGCCAAATCCAACAAAAGTTGTTCGCGCACCAAGCAAATGGTCGCCTGTTTTTTCGGAAAAACTGGACATATCGCAACCGTACCACTAGAACAACGCAGAACAGTCAATTCTGAGTGGTACACAACTATTTGTTTGCCAGTTGTCCAAGAAATCCGGAAAACCAACCGCCGAAGACGGATCACTCTTCACCACGATAATGCGAGCTCTCACACATCGGCTCAAACAACTGCATTTTTATGCAACCAAAACATCGGTTTGATGAGTCATCCGCCGTATAGTCCTGACTTGGCACCGAATGACTTCTTTTTATTCCCGTACATAAAAAACAAACTGAGAGGTCAACGTTTTTCGACACCTGAAGAAGCGGTTGCTGCATTCAGAATGCATTGGCTAAATGAGTGCTGTGGTTGTTCAGTGATCTGTCGATCCCACCTCTAATCCCTTCCTTTCCTTATCCTCTTGTACTAATGTTCCCCCTATTTATGCTCCCCGGCTTAGGCCGTTGTTCTCGTTCAATGTTTATTGTTATTCCTGTTATTCGTCATTCTATAGTCGAAGAATAAAGACACCACCATAACCCGAACAATCCGTTCTTTTTATTTTACACCGCTCCGCCGCGCTCGATTAAACATGTATGTTTTGGAGATAACTCAGAGTGGCAAAAGTGCTTCGACAATTGGTTCAAACCACAGAACAAACAATATACAGAATGCGCATCTGGTGTAAAGAAAATTTGCTTTGCGGGTTCCAGCGGTAGGGCCCGTTTGTGGATGCGGGGGGAAGCAGTAAAGGGGACGAGGCACAGTAGTACTTCGGCTATACGAAGTTTTGTCGCTGGCTTCAGCAAACTTCAATTTTCGAAGATCACCTTCATTCTCTGATGGGGTGTTCGACAAGGAACATCAATTGCGAGCTGTGCTGTGCTGATTGGCACGAGACGGTGCGCCGCGGCGTACCGTTTGCAAATTCGAATATGCAAGGGTGTGTGTCCGTGTGAAAATAAACGTGCGTGTTGCTTGTGTATGCGCTGAGGCGATTGAAAACAATACGAGCAACTGCACAAGATGAAAAGCAAATTGAATTTCCATGGCTTTCGGTTCTGCTATGAATAATGAACCATGTGAATTCGCAAAGGCGTACAGTAGAGTGTGCGTTCTTATTGATACAAAAACAAAACCATGAATTTCTGCTGTGCAATGTTGGCATTCATGTAGGCTACGTTGCCTTCTGGCCTAATAAAATTCATACCGATAAATTTTTCAAATTCATGTATTAACAGCCCAATTCTTAATAAATTCACCATATTGACTATTTGTCAAGTTTTTACTATTTGTCAAGAATTGGCATTCTATTTCTAAAAGTAAAAGCTCTTTCCTTGATAAATTGTCAAAAGTGTAAATGCTAAAATAAATTAACAAAACAAAAACAAAACATGAATTTAATTATTGGTATTTATTATTATTATTAATTATTAATTATTGTTATTTATTGTTATTATTCTTATTTAGTTGGTATTTATAACTTTTTCTTCATTATTTATTCTTTTTATTTTCTTAAAGTTTATATCATTTAGTATTTTTATGTGTTCTTCTATTTTTATTTTATTCTTATTTTTCGTTTTACTTGCAATGTGCTCTTTTAGCCAAATGCAATTTTTTCCAAGCAAAATTATTAAAAAGTAATCTAATATAAATTACTTATGTTCCCTACAAGTAGACGGTTCTGAAAACCACATTTTGTATTGATCTACTTCTGTTACATTTGCAACACACAAATTGTACAAAAGCTTTTTTATATTGGAGGAATGAGGGGTTTACTTAAAAAACGTATGAAATGTGTTGTAAAAGATTTTTGAAATTAATAAAAAATGAGTCGCTTGGAGCTTTTGCTATTAAACTACCATTAAAATAGTTGAAATTTTCGAAAAATATAAACATTTCGTTTCCTTGTAAATTACAAGGCTTCAACAAATTATACGAATTACATTCATGATAGAAACTTGATGGTCGTTAACAAAATTTTTCAATTTAAACAAATTTTTTGGGGATTCAACCACGTCAGAATTCGTTTAAATTTGTCAATTCAAACATATTTCATTTGGATTCATTTTAAAACACGCAACCAGACAGCGCAACGATTAGATTGATAACGAGCTGTTCTCAGCAAATTTGTTGAAGCGAAAGCGATCGTCAACGAAAATAAGTATACACACAAAAAATGAGCGCGAACAAGGGAAATTGTGTTTTTGCTTTTGTTGGCTTTTTGGTGGTTGATTATTTCATTGCATGTGAAGTCAGCGCACACAATTATGCGAATATTTTCGAATAGCCGAAGTGCATATGGGACCTGCTGCGCTGGTAACAAGGCGAATCACAGCAGCAGTCGCAAAATCACAGCTCGCAGTTGATGTGCGACTGACCACATCAACATAAAGCAAATTATGAAAGCTGACTTCGAATTAAGAAGACACATCGCGAATATCTTCGAATAGCCGAAGTCTCTCGGTTCCATATACATTTTCCTCATCTTTGTTGCTCCCGCCCGCGTCTGAAATGAAATCGCAAAATTATTTCAGATGCGCCTTCTGTATACTGTTTATTCTGTGGTATAAGTTATTATTTACGTTTATCACTATGTGATCTTCAACGTTGAAATAAAACACTTGGATTAAATTTGATTATTTATTTTATTCCCTCCTATGGAGATTGCCGATCAGTTACGGTTGAAGTGAGTTACAGAACTGAACTTAATTCTAACAAACTATGGTAAAGAAGCCTACAACTCCACCTGTCGCTTTGCAGTTTGTTGTTTTAGATTTGCTGACTTAGCGCAAACGCTCCCATGGGAATACGTTGGGACTTCGCGATAATTTTGACATTGAAATTAAGTGTTGGGTTACAAATGGAATTCGTGCTGAAGTTATTGAAGTTGCTGAGGTTTGGCCTTGAAGTTAGTGTCACGTTGTGACGACGTGTCCAAAATGGTCACGCTGTGACAACGTGCCTTAACTTATATGAAGACATGCATCCCAAAAACATGTACGTTTTCATAAATCGCCTAGCATGTAAGAAATCGTACATTACTCGGTAATGCATAAAATGATGAACATGTACGTTTTCATAAATCGCCTAGCATGTAGGAAATCGTACATTACTTGGTAATGCATAAAATGATCTACCAAAAACCTGTACACCCAAAATAAAATGCTTGTTGTTTTGCTTTATGTTAGTTTTTATTTTTAAAGTAATTCAAGTTCAATAGATTACATATAAATACATACATTAAATGTATATAAATACATTAGATAAGTAAAAATGAAAAAACTAAAGTACACTCACTTAAATAGGGGATATTACGGTTTCCGTGGCGCCGCTATTTGATGATGTTTTTAATGATGATGTTTTGAAAATAAATCGAAAATGTGAATACAATTTTTCGATATCTCCCTTCGTTTTTGAGATATCGAGGTTCAAAGTTTTTATATACAGATAAGCGAGAAAGTAGACTGGACTGGAAAAATCGTCTCGCAATTTGACACTTCTGCTTCCACTCCATATAACTGGCATTCACAATAGCAAAAAAGCTGAAAAAATATTGACAACATTGCCATATTGAAATGTGTAAATTCGTTTTATTCATGAATTTAAATATATTTTATTCATGAATTTATGCAGAAATACTGTTAGCACTTTACTGATGCTCCGACACACTAGTTGCTCCTATGAGGGTTATTTTTCAAGCGCCCGGCCGAAGGCCGGCCACTCAAATAGAGTTTGGATGCAGAAGTACTGTAAATATTTTACTGAATCTGAAGCCCTACTTGCACTTAAGAGGGTTATTACCCCTCTCCCTCTTTTTCCATCTAATCGCTCCACCTTATTGGCAGGTAATTAAAATTTTTCTGGTTTCGAAGGTAAAATAAAAAAAATTCATTAAAAATTACTATACATTTCCGACGGTTTTCCTTTCAAGGGGGTATATGGGGAACCCCCCTACCCACCCACAAAATTGTATCCCCCTCCTCGACTGCCCAGATATGTATCCTATAATACATTGTGACCGAAAAGTTTCCGGAAATTCTCATTTAAAATTCGCGCGCTGTATATTTTTCGATATTTTAGGTTTCTGTAGGTTGGTAGCACTGTCCTTAATTACTATGCCAAAAATGAGCGCGATCTGTCAGACAGTTTGTTTACGGCAGCTGTTGAAACCAGTTCACCTCAGTAGTGCGTTGCGAAAAAAACAATGGGAAAAAATATTGAACAAAGAGTTTGCATCAAATTTTGTGTTTCGAACGAAATTTCGTGTGCAGAATCGTTGCGAATGCTACAAAAGGCTTATGGGGAATCAGTTTTATCGAAAACTCAAGTTTATGAGTGGTACAAAGCCTTTCAGGACGGTCGTACGACCGTCGAAGACATGCCGCGTTCTGGACGACCTTCGACCTCTACCACCGACGAAAACATTGAAAAGGCAAAGGAAATCGTGCTCCCAAATCGTCATGTGAGTGTTAGAGAGATAGCACGAGAACTAGGCATCGGTCGTGAGATGGCTCGTTTGATTTTGGTGGACAATTTGTGTATGCGACGCGTCAACGCTCGGCTTGTTCCGATTCACCTCAATTTGTTCCAAAAACACCATCGTGAACAGGTCTCGTTAGACATGATTTTAAGGCCAAACATTCAATAAATACCATCGAACAGCCACCGTATTCACCTGATCTTGCACCGTGTGACTTTTTCCTGTTTCCCAAACTCAAATTAGCACTCAGAGGAACGCGTTTTGAATCCATAGAAGACGTAAAACAGAATTCGCAGAGGGAACTCAAAGCCATACCGGAAAGCGCCTATAAAAAATGTTTTGATGATTGGAAGAAACGTTGGCATATGTGTATCGCTTCTAATGGAGCATATTTTGAAGGAGATAAAATAAATATTGATGAAGATTAAGAATTTTGCGTTTTATTTAAAATTTCCGGAAACTTTTCGGTCACAAGGTATACGTGTTTCGAAATTTTAAACTTTGAACATCGATATCTCGAAAACGAAGCGAGATATCGAAAAATTTTATTCCTCATTTTCGAGTATTTTTGGTCGATCTATCTAAAGACACCCTCAAATAACGCCCTTAAATAACATTCCTTTGCTCCTTTGTTTGTCTTTGGACAGGCATTCTGAAAAAGGAAAATAAATCAATATTAAAAAATCCAGTAATAAACTTTTTTTGTAAATTCATATTTACCAAAGTTGTTTTGAATGTTTTTGTAAATATTTCTGGTTTCGGTTAATCCACGGGGCTTCGTGATATATTGTTACGAAAATCCAAGTTCGTTTTGATTGTGTTTGAAAATAAAACAGCTTCAATTACTCACCGCAAACGCAGTCAGAAACCAACAATCACTTTAGTTAAAGATTTACACTTTGCTTGTATCTACACTTGTTACCACTTTGCTTATTCAACTCAGACTCGACCCCTTGCGCTGCACACTGCTGATTTTATACTAGTTTTCTTATCGCGCCGAAGTTTCTTGCACATTCCAGTTGTACTCTCCATCTCGACTGTTCTAGCACAGCTCATCACCTTTCGCGAACCATCCTCGCCATATTATAGCAAGCGAATTATAGCAAGTTTGCCGTACTCCAAAGTGCATGCTTGGAAAAGCATTCATGCACAGCACAGAGTGCCTAATCGTTTCACTGCCCATCACTTAGACTTGTTCGTCCCGAACAAGTGCCGAGGCTCCGCCGGAGTAAGACGCCAGGCGCTCCAAATGGACTACTTTCAACCTGGCGTTTCTGTTGCCACAGCGTTGCACCCTGTACACCACGTCATTAATCCTGGTCACGACCTTGTACGGTCCTTCCCATGACGTTTGAAGTTTTGGAGACAAACCTTTCCTCCGCTGCGGGTTGTAAAGCATTACCAGATCGCCTTCTTGGAACCCCGCTGTGTTATCCCGTAGATCATATCTGGCTTTCATCTTATCGCTGACCAGTTGGATACGGTCCATGGTGGATTTCTTCCAGCTCCGACCGCTTATTGGCTGCGTAATCAGTCTTAGCGCCTTCCGTCGTGCTAATCACTTCGAACTTCAAGTCAGCAGGCAACCTCAGCTCCGTGCCGAACACTGCTCGGGCTGGAGTGAGTGATGTCGTATCGTGCGGGGCTGACCTATACGCCATCAAGATCAGCGGAATATGCGTGTCCCAATCCTTTTGATTCCTGCCTACTACTTTCCGCAGATATTCTTCCAGCGTCCGATTGAATCGTTCCACCATGCTCATAGTAGCTCACACACTTCCTTCAATACCAGAGACTCGATATTCCGGCCTTGAATTTTTCAACTCACTGTAAATAATATAAATCGCGCTCGTATGTCAAAATGTTCTGAGTAAGGGAAAGGGCTGGGTTGTGAACCAGGCTGGGTTGTGAACCATTACGGTTTTTTCTTTCCCTAATTGACATATCGCCAATCTTTCAACTGTCAAGTTTGTCTTTTGATATTACTCTGCTTTTGTGGTTACACCGAAGTGTAAACACGTATTGCTTGTGGCAGCAACAGACATCGTGTTTGAAAATCGATTGCGAAAACTTCTTTTCTTTTTTTTAAAGTGCTATCCAAGTGACTGAATTTATTCCAAAAATGTAAGTGTAATACATATTTATTTAGGGGTTTGATTCTATTTTACGATCCAATATTTGTTTATGTTGAAATATGATTGGAAGTGTCGTTATTTTTAAAGTTTCAAAAATGGCATCGTGGTTGGGCTGTGAACCACTCAAACCGCTCAAAAAATTGAGCATTTGCATTCATTGCGATTTTTTGACATAAGTGGCGTCATTATAACTTTTTTTCACCTCTTGAGGCCTCCTGATTAAAGAAATTCTCAACTTATTTAAAAATTATGGGTGATTTCTTCGTATTTTCCGACTTTAATTGGGATTTGCCAGATGGTTCACAACCCAGCTACTTTTTTGGGAAAACGAAAAATCACGTCCTTAGAAAATTGGACGTAGAGAGTTAAATTTTAATAAAATCGCTTATCTGTCTTCATAACAAAGTTGCGTTTTATGTTCACCTTTCCAACGGTATCTTCGATTTTTCGATATCTTTATTCTGTGAAAAGTTAGAGCCCAAAAACACACAACCCAGCCCTCTCCCTTACTTATAACCTCAAAAATGTCCAACTTTACGATACAGCTGTCAGTTTCCAGATTGCACCACCAGAGTTGCCAAATCCCGAAACATAAAAGGCAACCCTCGTACTAATCTGGCTGTCTTCACTAACTACTGTATTTCTTCTTTTGTTGGTGGTGGTCAGGTTGATGTTATTTATACGGATATTACTAAAGCTTTTGATAGGGTTCGGCATTCGGTAGCATTCGGCTTTGTTATCGAAGCTGGAGAAGATGGGGTTTTACTCTAATTTTTTGAGTTGGATTAGATCTTATTTGTTTAATAGGGTAAATGTTGTTCGTGTTGGTGGTGTTTGCTCAAAATCTTACGTGGCTTCGTCTGGTGTCCCTCAGGGTAGTATACTGGGACCTTTATTCCTTGTGCTGTTTATGAATGATGTTAGTAGTAGCTGTTTTCTTCTTTATGCAGATGATTTAAAAATATTTTCTAAAATCCATAGTCTGACTCTTATCTTCTCCAATGCGAAGTTAACAACTTTTTTGATTGGTGTTGTCGCAATAATCTTTCTGTTAATATAAATAAATGTAATTCTATTTCCTTTTCTAAATCCCGTAATATTCGTCCTACCTCCTACTCCATCTCTAATTGTGTGCTAAAGTCCCTAGATGAGGTGTTGGATCTTGGTGTTGTGTTTGATTCGGGTTTTACGTTTGTCAGCCATTTAAACCGTGTCATTCCTCAGGATTTTTCCTCTCTAGCCTTTGTTAAACGGCATAGTGTGGGTTTCAAGGATCCATATACGCGAAAATTGCTCTTTAATGCGTTCGTAAGATCGAAATTGGAATATGGGTCTTTTATTTGGAACCCACACTATGATGTGCATATCTATCGTCTTGAGCGGGTTCACCGTAAATTTGTTAAGTTTGCTCTTAACTTCGATCTACCACTTCCCTCCTATATTTCGCGATGCAAATTAATAAATTTGCAGTCATTCGAGTTGCGCAGAAGAATTTCGGCCCTCTCTTTTATATATGATATTTTTTCTGGATTCGTCGATTGCCCTGATTTGCTTGGTCTAATAAACTTCCATGTCCCAGCTAGGTCGCTGCGGCGACATCATATATTTTGGACTGAGGGTCATAAAGTTAATTATGCACTTAATGAGCCAATCATTATACATATTGATATTATACTATTGATACTTTTTCCTTAAAAAAATAGGAGCCTCAAAATATGCAACATTTTTAATTTTTTTTGTTCCGAGCAATTCAAAATGTTTTTGTTTTTTGCTTGTATTTCAGACTATAAATGGAACATATAAAAGAGCATATTTTGAGGCTCCTAATTTTTTAAGGAAAAAGTATCAAAAGTGATGAAAATGGCTATGGTACATTTTTGCTATTATTTCGATGCGAATGTGTATTCCGCCAAATAATTTGGCTGTGTTGTATTGCTTGATGTTTCTTCTTAAGATATTCATATACTTCGTAACTTGATTTATGAAACATCTGTACAATTTTCACCATCAGAATAAACGCCTTCAAATTGAATATTTTCCTACTTTGAAACCTTATTACAACGCCAATTTATAACGCATAAAATTGATTAACCCTCATCGGTCCCCTGTATGCGCACGCATACAATTTTGATCTTTAACCTTGAACAAAATAAAAACGGTTCAGCGGAATGACCTTGTATTTTGCAAAGTAGAATTATTTTGCCTGAACAGCCAAAAAACCCCGTTTTTTAATTTGTACCCTTACTGTATTTGCCTGTGTAGTTATAGTTACGAATCGGTCCCTGTGGATGTGCGCGCATACACATAAGCAGGTACCTGGAATTGCCGCTTATTTTTGTGTGTGAATTTATAGCACGCTCTTATTTTTTCGTTTTATGAAATTCAATTTGTTCTGGAACACACATAAGTGAAGTTTGTTTGCGCATTTATTTGAATTTTGGTTGTATTTCGAAGTATTTGATAAAAAATGGATAGAGTTTTACGTGAAACAAGGCAGCGAGATGAACTAGAAATGGATTTTGATTTGGAAAGCGAAGCGGGCGAATCTCCGTGCAATAGTGACGATGATTTTGCATTATCAGACGTGGAGAATGATGAAAGTGAAGTAAGCGTGCATTCGGATGAAGACGACATTGAGCCACTTGAGCAAAATTTAGCACAAGAAAATGCAGCAAATCCTGAAAAGAAAATTGAATATTTATCGCAACCATTTGAAATAAATCGAAGAAAGGAGCTGGCTGCCTTGAATTTGCCGACTGCTGGCGGTAAGGTGGAGTTGCAGCTGCGCTTGCGAGAGGCGTGTGAGGCACGAGGCGTCGATTGGACTGCGCACGAGTTCGGGACGCAGGAGCTAGATTCGTCGGCCAAGGTGGAGGAACCGCCTGCCGGTGCTGCGTCGATGCAAAGTACGGCTGCAGCGGCTGCGCCACCACAAGCCATGGACACGAGCTAGCTAATGGTCGCAATGAAAAGCATGTTCGAGGCTTCCATCCAGAAAATGGAAACTGCGAACCGAGAGATGGCGGCGCAAATGGAAACGAAAATTAAAAATGCAAATCGGGAGTTGTCCAGCAAGCTTCAGGAAAATTCTGAGCGCTTGGAGCTGAAAGTGGAAGATATTGCAGACAGGGTTAATGTGAAAATCGAGCACCTGGAGTCGCGAGTGGAACATTTAGACAAACGAGTTGACGGTCTGGAGGAATCGATGAATAGAAAAATCGACGAGCGGCTTAGAGAGGTACAGCCACGAGAATGTTTGCCGCCGGTTCAAGAAAGTTTCGCCACCCGGACAGAAGTGCCTACTTATGATGGTGCTACGCCGTTCGATACATTTAAACTGCAATTCGACTTGGCTGCTCTGGAAAATCAGTGGATATCAGGAAGATTGGCACTAGCGCTGAAAGGTCCTGCGACTGAGGTAATGAAATCAGTTCCGGAACGTTCGACAAGTGATTACGAGGCCATCATGAGAGCGTTGGCAGCAAAGTACAGCAACGAGAGCGAGAAAGTACAGCTGCAGACATTGAGCGGCTCGTATAGTTGTGCTACCCGAAATTCGGCGCTGATGATCTCGAGAGGATGAAGATTGAGTCGTTTATTGAAGGTCTTCATGATCCGGAAACACGTCGCAGTGCGTTGATGATGGGCAACTCGACATTTAAGGAGACGGTGACCAGCGCGATGACATATGAGGCGACATGGATTGGGGGCACTCGGTATGCACCTGCAAGGATACGCCAAATCCAGCCCGACAGCGATATTACGATCCAGGCCATAGGCTCTGAGACACCGGGCAGGCCACGGGTGGTCTCCACCAAAGTTATTTGCTGGGTATGTGGCAAGCAGGGTCACATATCACGAGACTGCCGCAATCGCCTGAAGCGAGGAATGCTGACAATCGAGGCTCAGCCAACAAGCGCAGGGCTGAGGACGAGGAGCCGTTAAACTAAAAAGGCCAGCCCAGCAGCTTGACGATTGAAGGAAGGCACGATTAGGCACGGTTTTACGTTGGACCTGAGAGAAAATGTGCTGAGGTATGCCAACGTTGAATTCCCGCTGCACACCGGCTATGAGCGAAGCGTGGCCGTAAGGAAGGTTGTCTCGTGTCAAAACCAGAGGATACCAGCGAATTCCGAGCCGGTTGTGTGGGCAAAGGTGGACGAGGACGATGGGACAAGCCGGCTGTGGGTTGTAGAAGCACCGAAACAAGGACACGGCAACATCATCATCGGAATTCTGGCCTTCCCCGTGCCTGGAGAGATGTTTGTGCTGGATACAGATGCAAGCGGGCATAGGGCGGTGTGCTATCACAGATAATAGACGGCCAAGAACAAGTGATAGCGTACTACAGTAGGATTCTGTCGAAACCGGAACGCAACTACTGTGTGACGCGGAGAGAACTGCTGGCGGTATTGAACTGCGTAAAACACTTCCACAAATATCTGCATGGACAAAGGTTTCGCCTGCGCACAGATCATGCGGCATTGAGATGGCTCCTGAACTTTAAAGATCCTGAAGGGCAATTGACGCGGTGGATCGAGCGACTGCAGAGCTACGACTACACGATAGAGCATCGCAAATGCAGTAGCCATGGAAATGCCGCAGCGGAGGAAGCGTGGTCTGCGGAGAGGCTACAAAAAGACCAGCGTGAGGATGCGGATCTTGCAAAAATCGTCGAAGGCAAGGAGCAAGGCGCACGTCCAGACTGGCCGAAGATGGCCGGTGAAAGCCCGATCGCTGAGGCATACTGGGCACAGTGGGAAAGTCTGCTGCTGAAAGAAGGATGCCTGTACCGCGAATGGGAGAGCGCGGATGGTCGGACCAGCAACTCCCTAATGGTAGTGCCGAAATGCAGAATCAACGAGGTCATCGAGGTTTACCATAACGACTCCAGTGGAGGGCACTTGGGCAACACCAAAACCGTCGCCAAAATAAAAAGACGATTCTACTGGGTAGGATGTCAGGAGTCTGTAGCCGAGTGGATTAAGAGCTGCGACCGATGTTCAGCCGCGAAAGGGCCGACAAGAAGATCTCGAGGCCGCATGCAGCAGTACAACGTGGGAGCGCCCTTCGAGCGGATTGCTATGGACGTCGCCGGCCCATTCCCAACTAGTACTCAAGGCAACAAACATGTGCTGGTGGTAATGGATTACTTCAGCAAATGGCCCGAAGTGTACCCTATTCCTAACCAGGAGGCCACTACGATCTCGAAAAAGCTGGTAAACAACTGGGTAGCCAGGTTCGGAGTTCCGTTGGAGTTGCATTCAGATCAAGGCCGGAATTTCGAGTCTGCGGTATTCAAGGAAGTGTGTGAGCTGCTGGGGATAAAGAAAACGCTCACCACTCCTTTGCACCCACAGTCCGACGGCATGGTGGAACGCTTTAACCGGACACTGGAAGAATACCTGCGGAAAGTGGTAGGCAGGAATCAAAAGGATTGGGACACGCATATCCCCCTGTTCCTGATGGCGTATAGGTCGGTCCCGCACGACACGACATCACTCACTCCAGCCCGAGCAGTGTTCGGCACAGAGTTGCGGTTACCCGCTGACTTGAAGTTCGGGGAAGTCAGCACGACGGGAGGCGCTAAGACGGACTACGTGGTCAATAAGCGGGCGGAACTGGAGGAAATTCACCAGTTTATAAAGAGCCGCACCAAACTGGTCAGCGATAAGGCGAAAGCCAGATATGATCTACGGGCCAACTCAGCAGGGTTGCAAGAAGGCGACCTGGTAATGCTCTACAACCCGCAGCGGAGGAAAGGTTTGTCTCCAAAACTTCAAACGTCATGGGAAGGACCGTACGAAGTCGTGGCTAGGATTAACGACGTAGTATACAGGATTCAACGTTGCAGCAATAGAGGCGCTAAGCTGAAGGTAGTCCATTTGGAGTGCCTGGCGCCTTATCACAGCGGAGCTTCGGCACTTGTTCGGGACGAACAAGCCTAAGTGGTGGGCAGTGTAACGATAGGACAGTCTGTCGCTGTGCAAAGCAACCCTGTCGCTACGCGCCGTGCTATAATTCAACCTGGCAAAGATGACCGCGATAATGGAAACTTTTAGTGCAACCTGGCAATGATGGCCGCGATAATGGAAACTTTTAGTCCCACCTGGCAATGATGGTCGCGATCATCATGGAAACCTTTAGTCCACTCTGGAATGTGCGAGAACGATCTGCGCGGTAACCGGACAGGTATAAAAGGCAGCCGGGTACGGCGCAGCGAATCAGTCTGATTTTGACTAGCGAAGTTGCCACACGGAATAATTAAGCAAATATTTAAGTGTAAAGACAGTGAAGTGTAAATCTGTGAAATAAAGTGATTGTTGGTTTTTATTAACTGCGTTTGAGAAACTAAGTGTGTTTTGTTTATTTCAAATTGCACAATCCAGTGATACGTACTAGGCCACTAGAACTAATTTTCGTAACAATATGCTGACTCTGCGCATTCCTTCACGTACCGACTCGTTGCCTTTAGGTTGCAGTTCAATGCAACGAGTCGGTTCGTTCATGGCTAGGGTGTCCCCTGCCATAACTCGTGTTTTACACAGGGAAGTCTTTTCGGCATCTCTGTCTGGCACTTTTTTGACCTTGTATAGTATGTTTTTATCCCTAGAAGGGTAATCATATTTTACATACGTTGTTGGTAATCTTCGTCGAATCGACGAAGTCGTATTCAACTCCGATTTTTGGAAGTATTAGAAATCGTATGAACTCCAACTTCATTATATAATCTCTCTTTAGTGAATATTCATTACTCACTTGTTCGTAAGATTGTCAACATTAGTTAGCATCATTTGAATATAGTAACGGTATATTTGGTTTTTGTTTTCATTGTTGGTATTCGTTAACAATTTATTCACTTGATAGAACTTGATAGAAAAGCATTTTTTAGTTTCATTTTGAGCACACTACTCAATATGAATGATTCGAATCATTCATTTGATTTCGCTGTATTCACAGCATAAAGTGAATACAGTTTCTGTTTGAGTACACTATAAAATGACTCATTCAATTTATGAATACAGTACAATCTCTCACTCGAGGGCAAATTATTACTCATTCATTCACAATCACAAAAACGAATGCGAGTGAGTGAGTAGGTAATTTAAGAGTGAATGAGTCACACCACGTTTTGACTGCAATCATGCAGACGTCTGATTGCTACGATGAAGCACTTCGTGCAGTGCTATGCATGAATGCATAGCATACTTTTAGACATGCACTTTGGAGTACGCCAAACTTGCTATAATTCCGTTATGGCGAGGATGGTTCCCGAAAGGTGATGGACTTTGCTAGAACAATCGAGATAGAGAGCACAACTAGAATGTGCAAGGAACTTCGGCGCGATAAGAAAACCAGTATAAAAGCAGCAGTGTGCAGCGCAGCGAGTCGAGTCTTGGTTGAATAAGCAAAGTATCAACAAGTGTAGATACAAGCACAGAATAAACAGTATACAGAATGCGCATGTCGACCAGCTAAGCAATCTGAATTTCGGGTGCGGGCCGAAAGCATCAGGGGGGAGATAACAGAGTTTGTTGAACAGAACTTTTGTCTCTGTTAATTTCTCGTGCGACGATGATCTCTGTTATTGTCAACTTCGGTAAGTGCCGAGTGGTGCAGAGCGAGTTCGTGCGATCGATGCCGGCCATAGAAGTTACTGTTATTTTCAATGAAGCGAATGAAGGGCGATGTACTATCGTTGTTGTTGTGTTGATCAGCGAATGAAAATTGTAAATTTTGAATTTTTGTTTCTGGCTGACATTGGCTGGCAATTCCCGACGTGTGTCAGTTAATAACAACAATTTTTTTTCATGTTATTATGCGTGTAAAAGTTCTCTGAGCCGTCGGCGGATCGAGCGGTGAAATCAAAAGACGCGGGGGTTTGCGGAATTGCGTGCGCTTTATTATGTAGTTAAAACACGAATGACAATAATATGTAACAATGGACAACACAAACGGCCGGAGCCGGTGGAAAGTGGGAAGTGGGACATAAGTACATAGGGGACTGGAAGGGAGAGGATTGGATCATTGCAGGATCCACAGAGCACTAGAACGAACACATTTGACCATAGCGGCCCGCGTTGCCTCTGGCAACATTATGGGTGCAGCTGTTCGCTTAGACGGCCCAGGGCCTCCAAGGCCCGCTCGATAAGGGCGCGGGCTCCGACGCGCGGCTGTGGGGTCTCCTCGTTGGAGGCCTCGTCCTCGCTGAAGGCGATCAGTTGTCGCTCTGCTGCTACCGCGGAGGCGGGACGGCTGGCTTGGTGTTGTTGCGGCCGGCGGAGGCGTGTCAGCCGGTCCGCGATGGCGGAGCGCTGCACGGGGCGCTTCACCTGAGTGGGCTGCTGCCGGGGCTGTTGCGGCTTCTTGCCGCTCTTGATTGTGGCCTTGGGCGCTGCTGCTGTGGCCGGCCGCTCGCTGAAGTGCAGTAGAGTGTGATGCGCTCGGCCGCACTTGCTGCAGCGAGCGGTGGAGTTGCATCGATTGGTGGGGTGGGACCGCGCCAGGCAGTTGGTGCAGTAGCCCTGGGCGCGGGCTACCTGCTGGCGCTGTTCTGGCGCCATTGCCAGGAACGCACGGCAATATCGAATGCCGTGCAGGTGGTGGCATAATCGGCATTGCTGAAACCTCTGTTGTCTCCTGGTTGCCCTGCAAAACACAAGAAAAGTGTATCACTACAATATTCCGATAGTGAGTGGATAGTGTATGAGAAGGAGTATGGAAAAACAGGGCCATGAGTCGAATTAAGAAGCTACTAGGGGGCATGGCTTGACTACTGGCCTTGTCAGGAGGCCAGAGTCAGTGCGGATATCCACGACACGGACATGATTGTCGGGACCGCGATGTAGCTTATGAATGCGACCGAGCCGCCATTCTTTGGGGGGAAGCAGGTCGTCTTTAATGACGACCATTTCATTTTCTTGGACTTCTCTCTGCGGATGCTTCCACTTGTATCGTTTGTGGAGATCCTTGAGATATTCGTCCTTCCATCGTCGGGCGAATTGATGATGGAGGACTTTGAGTTTTTCCCATCGATTAATGAGGGATAGCTCGGAGCACTCGGGTTCGGGGGGTGCGGCGATAGGAGCGCCTCGGAGAAAGTGGCCAGGGGTTAGAGAAACTAAATCGCTAGGGTCCTTCGATTGAGGAGAGAGTGGACGTGAATTGAGCGTCCCTTCAATTCTAGTAAGAAGAGTCGTAAACTCTTCGTATGTGAATCTATGAGAGCCGGCTACCTTTTTAAGGTGAGTCTTGAAGCTTTTGACCGCCGACTCCCATAGTCCTCCCATGTGAGGAGCATGTGGGGGGATAAATTGCCACTCGACGCCCTGAGGACCGTATCGGTCGAGAATATCTTGGGCGATTTCTCTCGAGAATTTGACAAAGTCTCTGGCCATGGCACGTTGAGCACCGACAAACGTTTTGCCGTTGTCGGTCATGATTTTGAGAGGTAGCCCTCGTCGACCAGTAAATCGGGCGAATGCTGCGCGGAACGCTTCGGTCGTAAGATCCGAGCAGAGTTCCAAGTGAACGGCCTTCGTGGAGAAGCACACGAACACTGCAACATAACCTTTGAGGTAGGTTGAGCTACGGAGCATGGAAGCTTTGATCTGGAATGGACCAGCAAAGTCGATTCCGGTTGTGGCGAATGGGATTGTAAGTGTGCATCGTTCGGGGGGGGAGCGCTGCCATGATTTGTGTTCGCAGCTTTTGTTTGTGGATGACACACGTTTTGCATTGAAAAATGCACTTTTTTATTTGCGGCTTTAGGCGCGGAATGTAATATTCCTGCCGAACCATACGGAGCATGAGTCGTTGGTCCGCATGCAGTAATAGCTTGTGAAGGAAGCGAAGAAGTAAACTGCAGTAGCGGGACTCTGGGGGGAGAATAATGGGGTGTCGTTCATTATACGACAATGCCGCATTGGCGAGTCTGCCATTAACTCGCATCACCTTCTGTTTATCTAGGAAGGGATTGAGCACCAAGAGAGAACTTTTCTTGGATATGGGAAGAGAATGAGAGAGCGCTTGTCGTTCTTGGGGATAATGAGAACTTTGCGCGAGAGTTATGAGGCGATTTTTAACAAATGCCAACTCTGCTTGGGATAACAGTGTTCCGTGTATGGGATTGTGTTGGCGACGGGAGGAGATGCCGTTATTAACAAATCGGAACATGTATGCGATTACTCGCAGGGCTCGAGAGAAGCTGGAGAACCGATCGAGGATGTCGGTCTGCTCTTCGAGAAGGTGGTGGCAGTTAATCGCTCGTTGTTCCGGGATTGGAACTTTGCGAGAGTGACCTTTGGGCCAAGTATCGGAAGCTTGCTGCAACCATTTGGGGCCATTCCACCATAGAGAGTGATCTTTGAGATCTTGCGGCTTGCATCCGCGCGTTCCTAAGTCCGCGGGATTTTCAGCGCTTGGGACATGTCGCCAGGGAGCGTTGTGCACATTTTGACGTATTTCGGTCGTGCGGTTGGCAACATAGGTTTTCCATGTGCAAGGTGGTTTTTCCAACCAAGCAAGGACAATTTCCGAATCGGTCCATAAATGGATTTCCGATTTGTCGAACCCGAGGTGAGAGCGGAGGGATTTTATGAGCTGGGAGAGTAAAACTGCTCCGCAAAGCTCTACGCGAGGTAAGCTTATTGTTTGGAGAGGTGCAACTCTTGTTTTCGCAACAAGGAGATGTGACGAGGGGTTGTCACCATTTGTGCTAGTACGGATGTACAGAGCTGCACAGTATGCCTTTTCGGAGGCATCGCAAAATCCATGGATCTGAACATTTCGAGTGGGGGTATAGTGAACCCACCGGGGAATTTCGATAAGTTCTATGGCAGGCAAATTCTCAATGAATTGCTGCCACTTTATGAGTGATCCTGGCTTTATGCACTCATCCCACTCAGTGCCTTCAAGCCAAAGCTCTTGAAGAACCTTTTTGGCAAGAATCATTATAGGCGAAAGCCATCCTGCGGGATCGAAAAGTTTGGCAACGGAGGAAAGAATTTGCCTTTTCGTACAGGAGTTTGCAGGAGTAGTGGGAGAGATGGAGTATGAAAATGAGTCCGACAGGGCATTCCAACGGATGCCAAGAGTCTTAGTGGAACTCGTTGAATCGAACTTAAGGAATTCCGAATCGAAAAGATCGTCTTCGGGAATTTCCTCTAAGAGTTTCGCGTGATTAGCCGTTATCTTTTTAAGAGGGAATCCCCCGGAGTTGAGGGTGGCTATCACTTGAGAAAGGGCTTCCTTAGTTGTGGCAAGATCGTGACCTCCGGAAAGGATGTCGTCGACATACGTTTCCTCGAGAAGTATTTTCGCCGCTAACGGGCTGGATGGCTGAGAGTCGTGGGCCAATTGATGGAGCGTTCTGATGGCCAAATATGGCGCACAGTTAACCCCAAATGTCACCGTTTTCAATTTGAAATCTTGAATAGGAGATTCCGGGGATTTGCGAAAGAGTATTCGCTGGAATTCCTGGTGATCAATATGGACCCGAATTTGCCTATACATCTTCTGGACATCGCCATTGAAGACAAAGCGGTAAAGGCGCCATCGGAGAATGAGGGCTGTGAGGTCATTTTGGAGAGTGGGGCCAGTATGCAGAATGTCGTTAAGTGACTGACCAGAACTTGAGGACTTTGAGGCATTGAAAACCACTCGGACTTTGGTGGTCTTCTTCTCGGGGCGGATGACTGCGTGATGAGGCAGATAGTATGAGAAATACTTGCCATTTTGGATTATCTCACGGGGATTTGTGAGTTCCATATGGTCAAGCGTGAGATATTCCTCTAAGACGTCATCGTAGATGGTCTTGAGGTTTCCCTTTCGGGAGAGATTTCGCTCCATGCTAACGTATTGCTGGAGGGCGTTGGGGCGGGAATTGCCTAACGCTATCGAGAATGGAAATTCTGCCTTGAAGGGAAGTTTGACAGTGTATCTACCGTCCGATCCACGGGTTGTGGTCTTCTGGTATAACTCTTCGCAATAAGTGTCATCCGAGGAGACAGGTGTCGGGAGTTTGACTTCTTCCTGCTCCCAGAACTGCCTGAGTTTTGAACTAAGTTCCTCATTGGAGATTTCTGCTACGTGTGTCGAATAAGATGACACCGTATGGGGTACTGGCCCGCTGAGTATCCAACCGAAAATGGTGTTTTGGGCTAATAAACTGCCACACACATTTCGTCGGATACCTTCGAGTAAGATCTGGGGAATCAGATCACTGCCAATAACTAAGTCTATCTGCGCCGACTCGAAAGGACTTGGGTCAGCGAGATTTAGCGTGGCAAATTCTTGCCAATTGGGATGGCTAATTGTGAATGGGGGTAGCAATTTTGTCAATTGGGGGAGTACTATTGCTTGCACATTGAGGGTCGTGCTGGAGTTTGGAACTGCCAACGTCAAAAAGCAAATGTGATTGGAATTTTGCACAATTTTTCCGCCCATGCCTGAAATTTCGAAGTGAGATCTTTCAATAGGCAATTTAAGGCGTTTTTGCACCTTCGAGGAAATGAAGGTGCGTTGCGAGCCTTGGTCGATCAACGCCCTAACCTTGAACAATTCTCCTAAGTGGGCAATAGACACCAGTGCCGTAGGCAGAAGGGATTGGGTGCCATTATTGGAATGAAGGGCTTGTACTTGTGGCGTACTTAGCCTTGAAGATGGGCCGGGTTGCGCATCTGAAGTGGGGGCATGAGTTGAGGAGTTATTGTTCGGTTGCTGATGAGCTGTTGCGACCTGAGAAGTGGTCGTCTGAGACCTATTGCGAGGCTGCGGGGCTTGAGAGTTATTGTTGGGGAAATGAAGCAGGGAATGATGCTTCCTTTGGCAGTAAACACACGTAAAACTGCTTGTGCAATCCTTTATGGTGTGAGTCGTGGCAAGACAATTTTCACATAAGTTGTGCTCTTTGACATATTTCAGTCGGCTCTGGGGGCTGAGCTTCTTGAAACTCTGACAAGTTCGTATAGGGTGGTTGGCGTTGCAAAGCTTGCACGCGAAATCTTTTTTCACCTCAGTGTGGAAGAGCTGAGGTCTGTTTTGAGGCCGATTTTGGGGAGTATGGGAATTGGAGGGTTGTGGTTTTGGCTTAGCGGGGCGAATGCTATTGAGCCGTTCCACCACCTCGTACCTGCAGGTCAGGAACTCGTCCATTTGCGACCAAAGAGGCAGGTCCTTACGAGATGTAAGGGATTGTTCCCAGAGAGCTAATGTCTCTTCGGGCAATTTGGTGCAACAAATGTACACAAGCAGCGGATCCCAATTGTCAGTGCCCACGGCCTGGGACCTAAGTATTGATAGACAATTATTTATTGTACTTTGAATCCGCTGTAGCGCTTCGCTATTTTCGGAAGTAGCCGGAGTGATATTTAAGAGAGACCGTATTTGGTTGTCAACCAATATGCGCCTGTTTTCGTAACGGGATTTCAAGGCTTCCCATGCGAGTCCGAAGTTTTCATCGCTTAAGGCAAATTGCTTCACAATTGCACCGGCTTTGCCTTGCGTCTTGTATCGGAGGTGATACAATTTTTGGGCTGGAGTGAGCTTGGGGTGGTTTATGTATACTGCCGTAAACATGTCCCGGAAGGACGGCCACTGCTCATAGCCCCCGAAAAATGTTTCGGTATCGCAAGGTGGAACTTGTAAACAAATATTCGGAGTATTTGTTGGTTCTGGGGATCGAACCTGTTCCGTATGCGCAGCGTGCTGAGTGGGTGGAGGCTGGAGCATCTCAATGATGTCCGACATTTGAGCCATGCACACCTCATATTGGTCTGTGCAGGCTTCAATCTTCTGCCGAGCCGACTCCTTGAAACGGTCGGGCTGGCTACTGTCTTCCGCAATGGAGACTGCCTCATATGCATGCATAAGCCTTTCCCATTGGGCTTCCAAATTCTTTTGACGAATTTGGACGAGGGACTTCGTTTGTTCCTCAATGGGGGTCTCAGAAAACTTTGTGCATAATTGCACGAGCCGATCGGACTCGAATATGAATTTAGTAACGCTAGGATCAGTTGCTTTGAGTATGGGGGATTTGGAGCGCGTTTTTGGCGGCTCACGTGTGACAGGGTCTGTCAAAAACGAATCCGTTGACACCTTAGGGGGTTGTTTGGAGGCGGTTGGCTCCATCGCGTCTGATTTTTTCTTAGGCGAACGCTCTACCGGCATTGATATTAAAAAAGCGAAGCTTAAGAGATAGAGGGGTCAGGTGTGAAAAATTGAAATTAAATTTCCACCTGAGAATGGGAATAAATGTAAGATTCAAAGTTGGCCGCGTCCGCACGAACGGCTTAAAATTTGATAAAATCGAAAAATTACACGAATGTGCGAAGATTTTTCGATTGAATGGGAAATTGCCTTTAATTTGTTGGCCAACTTTATTAACCGTATGTGGAGCAATACGGAAAAATATTAATACAATTTTTAATTGAAACCGCGGAATCCGAAATATGGAAATTTGCTTAAGTGTATATAATGGAGTAAAATAAAAACAACAAGTGACAATAAATTTTATTTGTGTATGTGTATTTGACTTTATTTTGTTAAGAAGAAAATAAATATGTATGTGTATAAATGTGTATGAATAAGGAAAATAAATATGTATTGTTCTGTGTATATGTGTATGAGTGTATGTCAAAATATATTTTTTAATATAATATTGGTTAGTTGTTAGTAAATTTATGAAAAAATTTATTTAATTGTATGAGGGAGAAAAATAAAATTTTGTGTACCGGTGGGTTGTGTTTGTCCCACTGTATGTATGTTAAGTGTATGTGCAGTGAACGTTTGATATGTACAATTGAAAATTTTCTAAGTCGAAAATTTTCAATGTACTTGGGACGGGTCTTGTTGTCCCACTGTATGTGATAATGAGTATGTGTATGTATATATATGAGTGTATGGATATGTATATATATATGCACGATTGAAAATTTTCTAGGTTGAAGAAAATTTTCAATGTGCCGTGAAAGTGTACAACTTATCCCACTGTGCCCGCTTTGTGTTTTCTTGTTTATGTATACAAGTATATATGCACTTGGGCCAAGCAGCTGAGTTGCGTGCTGCCAAGTGCGTGCGGATATAGCACAAAGGGAAATATGGAAATATGTGCAGAAGTGGGCGCGCAGTATGTACACAGCAGCTGGGCTGTCGCTGCTGGACTTATGTACAAGCGCAAAGACAAAGTGCGCAAGGAAAAGTGCGTGAATATGCAGCTGGGCAGTTTGTTGCTAATTTTTTGTGCAAAGCACAAAGAAAAGAGGAGAGATTGGATTGTGTGCGCACACGGAGAGGCGCGAAAATGGGTATTAGCGGCTGATTGTTATGTGCACGGGAATGTGCGAAATTTAAACTGGGCAGGCGCGATACTGCTTTTGCGGTATTTTCGATCCAGTTGAATATTGTATATATACACAATATTCAACGGCGAATTAATTTGTTGGGTTTATTAAAGTTGGAATATGGGTATTGTTATTTCTTTTTTTCAATGTAAATTTCTTTAAAAATATAAATGTATATAGTTGTTATTATATGGTATATGTGTGTATGGGTGTTAGTGTATGTGATTAGTTTTTATTAAAATTTTTTGGGCTTATCTTATTAGGGCCCAGTGCCCGAGAATGTGGATCTCCTCTATATTTCGTGAATGTCCGTCCAACGTTGTGTTGTGTGCTGATGTTGTCTGCGCTTGTTGTTTGTTCGCTGTCGCTTCCCTCTTCGTCGGCGTAGTGTGTGTTGTTGTTGCTGAATGTTTTTTGCACTGTACGCACTGCACTCTGGTTTTTATGTTTTATGCTGCACTTTATGTTTAATTACTTTCGAACCAAAGGGGGGCGGCGAGGATGCCTTTTCTTTGTTTTTTTTTTTTTTTTTTTTGAAAAAGGGCCGGGGTTGGCTTTTTTTTTTTTTTTTGTTTTTACCTCATTTTTTGTTTCCTTTTTTGTATGCTGTTCACTCTTGTGTTTTGTGTAGTTTAGTTTTAATTTGTTACTGTCTTCACTGTTTGCAATTTGTTGTTGTTTGTTGTTCACTGGATTTGTCCACTATGTTGTACTTTGTCACTGTTTTAATGTTTTGTGTCACTGTTGTGTTCGGTTTGTGTCACTTGTTTGCTATGTGTTTAATGTTCTTTCGCGGGTTCGCGGTGGCTCGAAGGACAATGTAAAAGTTCTCTGAGCCGTCGGCGGATCGGGCGGTGAAATCAAAAGACGCGGGGGTTCGCGGAATTGCGTGCGCTTTATTATGTAGTTAAAACACGAATGACAATAATATGTAACAATGGACAACACAAACGGCCGGAGCCGGTGGAAAGTGGGACATAAGTACATAGGGGACTGGAAGGGAGAGGATTGGATCATTGCAGGATCCACAGAGCACTAGAACGAACACATTTGACCAATGCGATCGACCTTCTGCGTGAAGAGATTTGTATCTCCTTATGAGCACTTGAATGCTAAGTTTTCGCTAATTTTGGCGTAAATGACTTCTCGCCGCGATGTATTATTTTATCCTTACGACTTTTATCCCACTCTAGGCCCCCAGTTTTTGGCCCAAACATTTGTTTGTCAAACCTAAAAAAATGAGAGGTCCCGAAGAATCGTACTTACAAATTTGTGCATTTAATCATATCTAATGCATGTAACCTATATACAGTGCAAGCACGGTATTCGCGACTACCTATTATCGCGACAGCCCGGTTATCGCGACGGCTTAATTTTTAACATTGCAGGTTCTACAATCACGACAGTTTACGAAAAACGGGGTTTCCGCGACTTTTATCTGTTTTTTTTTAATTTTATTGTAGTGAATGGAGTGAAGAGGAGCCCTTAAATATTTTACAAAATATAATTCAGGAAGAAAACGAAGATCTTTCAACTATTGATACACTTGTAGCTCAAATTGGTACGGAACATCTTTTCACGAATGCTGACGTAAACATCTGGATTCAAGAAGAATTTCATGTGGAAAGTAATGAGGAGCAAATAGAATTATCAGATACGGAATCGGAGGATTTATACGATAGTTGTCATGAAGAAAACAAAATTAAAGTGGACGATGCTATAACATCGATAAACATATGCATACAATGGGCTTTGGAAAATGATAAGCCGACGACAGCACTATATGAACTACGTGATTCAGCTATAATTTTAAAATATAATTTGCCAAAAAAGCAACTCAATATCTCCAATTTCTTTAAAAATTTTTAAAATGTAAATATATCAATAAAAACAATTCCAGTTTTAAAAATGACATACAATTTTTCAATAAAATTTTGGGTTCTGTTACCGCGAAAATTCAGTTTTCGCGACAGGTCTGGGTTTTAATTAGTCGCGAAAATCGAGCTTGCACTGTATCTATTATAAAGCAAAAAGCTATAAGAAAAAAATAAGTAAGCAACGACGATCCCGAATTATGGCAAAATAAATTTTTTGTTTTGCTTTTTTCGCCATATGTACGTACAACTACCATTTAAAGGATATTTCGTATATAACGATTGTACCAAATCGTTAACTATCACCAATATTAAAGATAGTTTGATATCTTTATACCGTAGTGACTTTTTAAGTCGATAAGTTACCCCCTTTTGACATTCGTTCTCAAATATTTTTGCACGCTACACTCCGTCGTAAAATTGCTACCGACAGCGTATGTACGCACTGCGCTGCACGCAGAATGAACCGCAAAGCAAAAATAATTCAAATTCAATGTTTCATTTCCTAGCCGGCAACAATAACAACAACCATAGCTTATTGCTCTTCTCCCATATATGTAAGAAGCAAGTGGCACTTCGTTTTGTTGAAAGACAACAACAGCAACCACAGCCTGACGCTATTTTCAATGCTTCGCGGAGCCGCTGTGATCATTACTTTCTTCTTATCTGTGTGCTGTTTGTTCTGTGAAATAACAGAAACAAAAGCTGTCTAGTGCGGTTCCTAATGTTAATAGCAGAGGACGTAATGTTAAATTAACAGTGGTCGTAATATTACGACCCCTTAACATTTTTTAATTTGTATGAGATGCGCGTTCTGTATTACTGTTTATTCTGTGATACAAGCAAGGTGTAAATCTGTAAGTAAAGTGATTGTTGATTTTTGACTGCGTTTGGCGCTGAGTAATTGAAGTAGTTTTATTTTCAAACACAATCCAAACGAACCTTGGAAAACTCATATTCGTAACAGTTGGTGTCCATTGTGCTACTGAAAATAAACAACAAAAATAAATAAAAGCATAAAAAACGCAGACATGGTTAAATTCGAGCTGCTGAAGGTGGACCAGCTGAAGAAGGAGCTGGCTGCCTGGAATTTGTCGACTGCTGGCGGAAGGGTGGAGTTGCAGCTGCGCTTGCTAGAGGCGTGTGAATCACGAGGCATCGATTGGGCTGCGCAGGAGCCAGAGGCGTCGGCCAAGGTGGAGGAATCGCGTGCTGGTGCTGCGCCACTTGAAAGTACGGCTGCAGCGGCTGCGCCATTACAAGCATTAGACATGAGCCAGCTAATGGTTGCACTTAAAGGCATGTTCGAGACTTCCAACCGTGAAATGGCAGCCAATATGGAAAATGAAAATCGTGAAATGTCGGCGAAACTGGAAACTACGAACCGAGAAATAGCAGAGCGAATGGAAACCAAACTCCAGGAAAATGCTGAAAAATTTGAAAATGCAAATCGTGAAATATCGGCGCAAATGGAAGCGTCCAATCGAGAAATGGCAGCGAAACTGGAAACTACGAATCAGGAAATTTCGGTGAAAATGGAAACGGCGACCCATGAAATATCGGCGCAAGTGTCGGCGAAACTCGAAAGTGCAAATTGCGAATTGTCCACCAAGCTTCAGGACAATTCTGCGCGCTTGGAGCAGAGAGTGGAGGAAATCTCCAACAAGCTAAATGTGAAGGTGGAGCACCTGGGAGCTCAAGTGGAACACTTAGACAAACGAGTCGACGACCTGGATGATTCCTTAAACAAACGAGTTGACAGTCTGGAGGATTCTGTGAACAGAAAAATCGACGAGCAGCTTAGAGAGGTGCAGCCACGAGAATGTTTGCCGCCGGCTCCGGAAAGTTTTGCCACTCGAACAGAAGTGCCTTCTTATGATGGTGTTACGCCATTTGATACATTTAAATTGCAATTCGACTTGGCTGCTTTGGAAAATCAGTGGACCGATATCAGGAAAGGTCGCAGATTGGCACTGGCGCTAAAAGGTTCTGCGGCTGAGGTAATTAAATCGGTTCCAGAATGTGAAAGAAGTGATTACGAGGCCATCATGAGAGCGTTAGCAGCGAAGTACAGCAACGAGCACAACCATACGCTGTACTACTGTGAGCTGAAGAACCGCAGGCAAAGAGCAAAAGGATACGCCAAATCCAGCCGGACAGCGACATTCCGATCCAGGCTATAAGCTCGAGACACCGGGCAAGCCACGGGTTGTCTCCTCTAAAGTTGTTTGCTGGACATGTGGCAAGCAGGGTCACATAGCACGAGACTGCCGTCAACGAAAGAGGCGTTCCAGTTCTCGATCGCAATCGCCTGAAGAAAGGAATACTGACAATCGAGGCTCCGCAAACAAGCGCAGGGCGGAGGACGAAGAGTCGTTAAACTAAAACGGGTCAGCCCAAAGGGGCGTGAGCTGATCTCCACAACCTGCTGCCCCACCGTCCTTGTCTCGCAGTTGAAATGACAACCCAGCAGCTTGACGATTGAAGGAAAGATAGATGGAAAGTTGTTCGTGTTGACACTGGATACTGGCGCGTCATATTCGATCATAAAAAGGAGGCTTCTGAAGAACTGGGAACCACTGCATGGCATACAGCTGAGGACTGCGACTGGCGAGCGTGCGCCGGTAAGAGGGAAAGTAACAAAAACAATTGCTATCGGCACCAGCAACCTGGAAAATGAGTTCATCGTCGCGGATATAATGGACGACGTGATTATCGGCGTGGATTTCATGATTAGGCACGGTTTTACGCTGGACCTGAAAGAAAATGTGCTGAGGTGCTCATACCGGCTATGAGCGAAGCGTGGCGGTAAAGAAAGTTGTCTCGTGTCAACACCAGAAGATACCAGCGAATTCCGAGGCGATTGTGTGGGCAAAGGTGGACGAGGACGATGGGACAAGTCGGCTGTGGATTGTAGAAGCGCCAAAACAAGGATACGACAGCATAATTATCGGACGTACATTAGTGGAACCCAAAAATGGCAAAATACCAGTCAGGATACTCAACCCAATGAACACACCCATATGTGTCGGAAAAGATGCGGTCATCGGCGAGTGTAGAGAGGCTGAAGCAGTTGTCAATTGCGAAAGCAGTCCACCCGGAGGAAGTAGGGAACGCGGTTCTAACATGGACGCCATACCGCAGGAGAACCAGTGGAGCAGCGAATTGACAGCCGAACAGAAACAGAAGGCGCGGTCACTCCTACAGCACTATGGGTCAATATTTGCAGCAGAAGCGGGCGGAAGGACAGCCATAGTGAAGCACAACATCGACACCGGAAGTGCGAAACCGATCCGCCAACCGCCAAGACGACTTCCTCTGGCCAAGAGGGAAGAGGTCACAAAACAAAAAAAGGGCATAGAGCCCTCGTCAGGCCCTTGGTGCTCGCCGGTCGTGCTAGTCAAGAAAACGGATGGCAGTACCCGATTTTGTGTGGACTATCGAAAGCTCAATGACGTGACCAAGCAGGACAGCTATCCACTACCTCGGATCGATGACACCCTGGACATACTGTCAGCCACACAGTGGTTTTCCACGCTCGACTTACGCAGCGGCTATTGGCAGATGGAGCTTGCAGACAAAGACAAGGAGAAAACGGCTTTCAGTGTTGGCGATGGCTTGTGGCAGTTCACCGTCATGCCGTTTGGACTCTGCAACGCACCAGTGACATCAGAGCGGCTAATGGAACGTGTGCTAAAAGGGCTGCATTGGCGGACGTGTCTGGTCTACCTGGACGACATAATCGTGATGGGTAAAAGCTTTGACGACCACCTGGGAAAGCTGAGGGAGATATTCGAGCGAATACAAAAAGCCGGGCTTAAACTCAACCCACAGAAGTGCTCGCTGTTTCAAAATGAGGCCAAGTATCTGGGTCACACGGTTTCCGCCCGCGGAGTACATACGGATGAAGGCAAAATCACGGCGGCGAAGGAGTGGCCCCGACCACGTAATCTACACGAACACCGCAGTTTCCTGGGCCTGTGCACATAGTACCGAAGATTCGTTCCTGGATTTGAGAACATTACTGGCAGCTTGCACAAACTGACGAAAAAGAATCAAGCCTTCGCGTGGGGCGAAGACCAGGAGCAGGTTTTTGCACGACTGAAGGAAAAACTGTGCACTGCTCCAATTCTGGCCTTCCCCGTGCCTGGAGAGATGTTTGTGCTGGATACAGATGCAAGTGGGCATAGTATTGGGGGTGTGCTATCACAGATAATAAATGGCCAAGAACAAGTGATAGCATACTATAGCCAAATTTTGTCGAAACCTGAACGCAACTACTGTGTGACACGAAGAGAGTTGCTGGCAGTATTGGAATGTGTGAAACACTTCCACAAATACCTGTATGGGCAAAAGTTTCGCCTGCGCACAGATCATGCTGCATTGAAATGGCTACTGAACTTTAGAGATCCTGAAGGCCAATTGGCGCGGTGGATCGAACGACTGCAGAGCTACGACTACACTATAGAGCATCGCAAGGGTAGCAGCCATGGAAATGCCGATGCCTTGTCACGCCGTCCGTGTAAAACCGAATGCAGGCATTGTTCACGAGCCGAAAGCAAAGAGCAGATAGTGGACGTCCGATTGGTCAGCGTTATGCCAGAGGAAGAGTGGTCTGCGGAGAGCATACAAAAGGACCAGCGCGAGGATACGGATCTTAAAAAATCATTGAAGGCAAAGAGCAAGGCGCACGTTCAGACTGGCACAAGATGGCCGGTGAGAGCCCGATCGCGAAGGCTTACTGGGCACAGTGGCAAAGTCTGCAGCTGTCTGATGGCTGCCTATACCGCGAGTGGGAGAATGAGGATGGCCGGACCAGCAATTCCCTAGTTGTAGTCCCGAAATGCAGGATCAACGAGGTGATCGAGGCATACCATAACGACTCCAGCGGAGGGCACCTAGGCATCACAAAAACTGTCGCCAAAATTAAAAGACGATTCTACTTTGTAGGATGCCAGGAGTCTGTCGCCGATTGGATTAAAAGCTGTGATCTATGTTCGGCTGCGAAAGGGCCGACAAGAAGATCTCGGGGCCGCATGCAGCAGTACAACGTGGGAGCGCCCTTCGAGCAAATTGCCATGGACGTCGCCGGGCCATTCCCACTTAGCACTCAAGGCAACAAATATGTGGTGGTGGTAATGGACTATTTTAGTAAATGGCCCGAAGTGTATCCTATTCCTAACCAAGAGGCCACCACGGTCGCGGAAATGCTGATAAACAACTGGGTTGCCAGATTTGGAGTTCCGCTGGAGTTGCACTCGGATCAAGGCCGGAATTTCGAGACTGTGGTATTCAAGGAATTGTGTGAGCTACTAGGCATAAGGAAAACTCGCACCTGTCCTTTGCATCTCCAGTCCGACGGCATGGTGGAACGATTCAATCGGACGCTGGAAGAATATCTGCGGAAAGTAGTAGGCAGAAATCAAAAGGATTGGGACACGCATATTACGCTTGATGGCGCATAGGTTAGCCCCGCACGATACGAGATCACTCACTCCAGCCCGAGCAGTGTTTGGCACGGAGCTGAGGTTACCTGCTGATTTGAAGTTCGGAGTGGTCAGCACGACGGAATGCACTAGCACTGATTACGCAGTCAATAAGCGGTCGAAGCTGGAAGAAATCCACCAGTTTATAAGGGACCGTATCCAACTGGTCAGCGATAAGATGAAAGCCAGATATGATCTACGGGCTAACACAGCGGGGTTCCAAGAAGGTGATCTGGTAATTCTTTACAACCCGCAGCAGAGGAAAGGTTTGTCTCCAAAACTTCAAACGTCATGGGAAGGACCGTACAAGGTCATGACCAGGATTAATAACGTGGTGTACAGAGTTCAACGCTGCGGCAACAGAAACACCAGGTTGAAAGTAATCCATTTGGAGCGCCTGGCGTCTTACTCCAGCGGAGCCTCGGCACTTGTTCGGAAACTTTGACAACCCTGCGTTCGACAGTGTTTGCCATTTATGAAAATGGACCGATTTAGCATCGCTCAACGTGTAAACACAGTGAAAATTCACTACAAAAATGGTGAAAATTTTAGCACCACTTTTCGCGCACTAAGGAAGGATTTCGGACGTCACGGAAGGCCTGTTTTATCAACAATTTCGGATTTATTAGCGAAATTCGAACGAACTGGTTCTGTACAAGACGTACAGAGGCCAATACGTAATCGTCCTGCTCGTTCGGCCGAAAATATTGCTGCTGTAGCTGCCAGTGTTGAAGATGACCCGAATTTATCGCTTCCCCGGCGTTCACAACAATTGGACATCTCCATCACCTCAATTTGGGGTATTTTGCATTTGGATTTGCATTTTCATCCATATAAAGTTCAGTTGGTGCAGAAATTGGAGCCGGGAGATCACAGAATGCGTCGTAACATGACAGAATTGCGAACCAGGTTCGATGAATGCATAATTTCGCGTTTTGGTGATGCCAATTGGCCGTCAAGATCGTGCGATCTGAACCCTTTGAATTTTTTTCTTTGGGGCTACCCGAAAGACCAAGTCTATGCAGACAATCCGCAGACTCTGGAGCATTTGAGGGACAACATACGTGCAGTTCTTGGCGCCTTACAGCCTGCTATATGTAAAAAAGTCATCGAAAATTACCTAAAAAAATTCGAGGTGTGACAGGCTGCTCGTGGCGGTCATTTGAATGATGTCATATTCCATTACTAATGGCACAAACCAAATATTATTTTGATAATAAAGTTTCATCAAAATTCAAATTTTAATAGTGTAATTAGTTTAATAGTAATTTGTGAACAGTGATTCACCTTTCCAAATATGTGTTGGAAAGCTATTGTCATATAGTTTCAGAATCAGTATCAGTCTTGCCGAACGTACTACTATAGTAGTATTTTACTACTATTTCATCATCTCTACTACCGTACTACCCACAGGCCGATTGTAATACTATTTTCTGAAATATAAGTTTCAGCAATTTAATTTTCATATTTTAAGTAAGGCTACTCGAAAAGAATATACAAATATGTTACCGAACTGAACATTGCCAAAGCACGAAATTTAAACCAACGTTGCCGTTTTTTATTTCTAACAAATGTGTTTCCGTATGCTTCACTTTTTGCTGAATTTTTTGCAATCAAGCAAATGAGCTCGTCGTAGAGTTACCGTTGTGCGACTAAAGTGACAATTGCATCTTTTTTATGTTGCCAAATGCTGTTCGTACAATAGCTTTTGATAAAGTGTTAAACTTTGGAAACAGCGCAACGGATGCGATACCCAAAAATGAAAATCGTGAAATAATAGAGTAATGTTACTGTATTTAAATACAAAATAACTTAATATTTTTGCATATTCTTGTAAGAATCTTTAAAAATTTAATAAAGACAATAAAGTGGTCAATGGGACGTCGACGAATCAGAAAACTTAAACATGTAAAAACATGTAATTCGTAATCATTGGAATATGCTGATGCAAGTGTATTATTAAATCAGTGGTCAAAAACGATAATCGCTTAGGTCGACTTAAGACATAATTGAGTTAAGGGTGCTTGGAAAGTATAAATCCAAAAAAATTATCACCCACCCTAGTTCCCCTAATTGAAAGATTCTCACTTTTAATTGAAGAACAGAATGTTGAAGGTCTAGAAGCGGAATGGATGGCATTGCTAAATTTAGAACTTGAGTCAAGTTTCCAAAAAAAAACAGTATTAATGTATTTATTAATGCAGCGTCCGTGGCTCAGTTGGTTAGTGCGTTGGACCGCGAGTCGAAGGCAGCAACCTCAGGTTCAAATACTGCCTGTAATAACACCTAAAAAAAAAACCAACGGGAAAACTCGTTTTCTCTTTCGGTAGCTGTCCTCTCAGCTGGAAATGGCAAACCTCTGAGAGGAAAAATTGCTTATGAAAAAGCTCCCAACCTGCCGTTCGGAACCGGCATAAAAACTGTAGGTCCCTTCCACCCGCGTACAAATTCACACGCACAACACGGGTGGTTGCGGTAAGCTAGACCTTAGTCTCGCGTAAGCGGGCTGTCGTGCCAGACAATTAATTAATTAAATTAATTATTAATGTATTTATTACCATGTTTACCATTTACCAGTCGATTCGCATTGACTCGATACGCTTTCGAGCCAGGTGTTTATACATTGATTTCAAAAGCGAATTGACCGCAGAAGGTTTGAAAAGTATGCTTTTATATTTTCGTTTTTCCTATTTTTTGACGTCTGAATGAAAATTACCTGTTAGTGTTGCTTGTTTTTTAGTTGAAAATGCTCAAAAACTGAGTGTACATCACCTGTATTAAGTCGATGCGTATTGACTGAAAGCGACTTGAGCTGTCGTATAAACGGGGTATATGTTTCCGCTCCTTCGGCAGTTTATTGGTACTGTAATTGCGTTTCCGCATAGTAGTCCGAAGTAAATTTAATTAAACAAAAATTTAATTAGAAAAGAAACTGTTTACTAAAGGTTACTCTCCACTCGATTTAACTTCGAAAAGTTTCTTAGGGGAAAATTTTGCGGAAAAATTGGAGCCACCAAAAAAATTACTATTGGTACCTACATATATAGTATAGTAAAAACATATAAAATTTGCTTTTATACATTTTTGTAACTGAATTACATTGGTTCTTTCACTTTTGAATAAATAAAATTGTTAATGTGTTTTGAAACTTAGTATCTGATTTAGTAGTTGATGAATCAGTGCGATTTTTTACACTGTTACACTGTCGTATGCATGTGTACTACTCAAAGTCGATAAATACTACCCAAAAATTATAATTTATACTACTGAAGAAAAATTGAAAACGGCAGCACTGATCAGTATGTGTCATTTAGCTGAAGCGTACACAACAATACTTTTTTTTACTCTGAAAATGTCGAATTATGTGCCGAATAAAGTGTTTTTGCGGGGAGTACTTCTTCATTACTTCAATATGAAGAAAAAGGCTGCCGAAAGTCATCGTATTTTGGTGGAAGTGTATGGTGTGCATGCTCTAGCTGAGCGTACGTGCCAGAAGTGGTTTGCACGGTTCAAAAGGCAATTTTGACTTGGAGGACGATGAACGGCCCGGACAGCCAAACAACTTTGAAGATCACGAATTGGAGACATTGCTCGACCAAGATCCATCCCAAACGCAAGAAGAACTTGCAAAATCACTTGGCGTCGCTTATCAAACCATTTCCGATCGTCTAAAAGTAATGGGAATGATCCGGAAGGTACGCCATTGGGTGCCGTATGAATTGAAGCCAAGAGACGTCGAACGCCGATTTTTTAAGTGTGAACAACTGCTTCAACGGCACAAAAGGAAAAGGTTTTTGCATCGAATTGTCACTGGCGATGAAAAGTGGGTCCATTACGATAATCCAAAACGTCGAGCAACGTATGGATGCCCCGGTCATGCATCATCATCGACGGCCGTTCAGAATATTCATGACCTAAAGGTTATGCTGTGTATTTGGTGGGACCAGCTTTGTGTGATCTATTATGAGCTGTTGCAACGAATAAAACGATGACAGGGGAAGTCTACCGACGACAATTGATGCGTTTGGGCCGAGCACTGCGCGAAAAACGGCCGGAATATGAACAAAGGCACGGCAAGGTAATTTTGCAACATGACAATGCTCGGCCACCATGTTGCACAGGTCGTCAAAACCTACCTTAAAACGCTCAAATGGGATGTCCTACCCCACCCGCCGTATAGTCCAGACCTTGCGCCATCCGATTACTATCTCTTCCGATCAATGCAACATGGCCTGGCTGACCAGCACTTCTCCAATTATAAAGAAGTCAAAAATTGGATCGATTCGTGGATAGCGGAAAAGCCGGCCGAATTTTTCAGACAGGGTATTCGTGAATTGCCAGAAAAAGGGGAAAAAGTTATAGCTAGTGATGGACAATACTTTAAATATTGTAACGATAAGACAGTCTGTCGCTGTGCAAAGCAACCCTGTCGCTACGCGCCGTGCTATAATTCAATCTGGCAATGACGGCCGCGATAATAAGGGAAACTTCTAGTCCAACCTGGCAATGATGGAAACTTCTAGTCCAACCTGGCAATGATGGAAACTTCTAGTCCAACCTGGCAATGATGGAAACTTCTAGTCTAACCTGGCAATGATGGTCGCGATCGTCATGGAAACCGTCAGTCCACTCCAGAATGTGCGGGAACGATCTGCGCGATGGCCGGACAGGTATAAAAGGCAGCCGGGTGCGGCGCAGCGAGTCAGTCTGATTTTGACTAGCGGAGTTGCCACGCGGAATAATTAAGCGAATATTTAAGTGTAAAGACAGTGAAGTGTAAATCTGTTAAATAAAGTGACCGTTGGTTCTTATTGACTGCGTTTGAGGAACTAAGTGTGTTTGTTTATTTCAAATTGCACAATCCAGTGATTCGTACTAGCCCACTAGAACTGGTATTTTCGTAACAATTGGTGTCAGAAGTGGGATTGTGCTACTGAATAAATAAAGGAAAAAAACTAAATAAAATTATAAAACGCAGACATGGTTAAACTCGAGCAACTGAAGGTGGACCAGCTGAAAAAGGAGCTGGCTGCCTGGAATTTGCCGACTGCTGGCGGAAAGGTGGAGTTGCAGCTGCGCTTGCGAGAGGCGTGTGAATCACGAGGCATCGATTGGGCTGCGCACGAGTTCGGAACGCAGGAGCTTGAGGCGTCGGGCAAAGTGGAGGAATCGCCTGCGGGTGCTGCGTCGATGCAAAGAACTGCTGCACCGGCTGCGCCACCACAAGCAATGGACATGAGCCAGCTAATGGTTGCAATGAAAGGCATGTTCGAGACTTCCAACCGTGAAATTTCGGCAAAAGTCGAAACTGCAAATCAAGAAATGGCAGCGAAATTGGAAACTACGAATCTCGAAATTTCGGCAAAAGTCGAAACTGCAAATCAAGAAATGGCAGCGAAATTGGAAACTACGAATCTCGAAATTTCGGCAAAAGTCGAGACTGCGAACCGAGAGATGGCAGAGCGAATGGAAGTCAAGCTTCAGGAAAATTCTGCGCGCTTGGAGCGGAGAGTGGAAGAAATCGCCAGCCAGCTTAATGTGAAGGTGGAGCACCTGGGAACTCGAGTGGAACACCTGGATAAACGAGTCGACGACCTGGATGATTCCCTGAACAAACGGGTAGATAGTCTGGAAGAATCGATGAACAGAAAAATCGACGAGCGGCTTAGGGAGATTCAGCTGCGAGCAAGGGTGCGGTCTGGTGAGGAAAGTTTTGCCATAGAAGTGCCTACTTATGATGGTACTACGTCGTTCGATACATTCAAGCTACAGTTCGACCTGGCTGCTCTCGAAAATCAGTGGACCGATATCAGGAAAGGTCGGAGACTGATACTGGCTCTAAGAGGTCCGGCGGCTGAGGTAATAAAAAGCATGGAAGTTTTGGAAAGGCTGAAGATCGAGGCGTTTATCGAAGGCATTCTTGACCCGGAGACTCGTGTGAGTACCTTGATGATGATGAAGCCGACGTTCCATGAGACGGTGACAAGTGCATTGATGTATGAAGCTGCCTGGAGGGGAAGTTTTCGACATTCATCTGCGGAAAGGCGTCGAGTCCAATCTGGACGGGCCACGCAAAGCCAGCCAGTGAGCTCAGAGGTACCAACGAGGCTGCGGGCAATGTCATCTAGAATCAGTTGCTGGCGATGTGGCAAGCAAGGCCACATTTCACGAGACTGCCATCTACGAGAGAAGCGTTCCGGAGAACAGGCGTCACCAAGATGTGCTGAAGCGCTGCCACTCCGTCCGTGCAAAGTCGAATGCAGGCAGTGCTCGCGAGCCGAAAGCAAAGAACAGATAGTGGACGTCCGGTTGGTAAGCGTTATGCCAGAGGAAGAGTGGTCTGCGGAGAGGCTACAAAAGGACCAGCGCGAGGATGCGGATCTTGCAAAAATCGTCGAAGGCAAGGAGCAAGGCGCACGTCCAGACTGGCGGGAGATGGCCGGTGAAAGCCCGATCGCTAAGGCTTACTGGGCGCAGTGGGAAAGTCTGCGGCTGAGGGAAGGATGCCTGTATCGCGAATGGGAGAGCGCGGATGGTCGGACCAGCAACTCCCTAATGGTAGTGCCGAAATGCAGAATCAACGAGGTCATCGAGGCATACCATAACGACTCCAGTGGAGGGCACCTGGGCATCACCAAAACCGTCGCCAAGATAAAAAGACGATTCTACTGGGTAGGATGCCAGGAATCTGTAGCCGAATGGATTAAGAGCTGTGACCGATGTGCAGCCGCGAAAGGTCCGACAAGAAAGTCTCGGGGCCGCATGCAGCAGTACAACGTGGGAGCGCCCTTCGAGCGGATTGCTATGGACGTCGCTGGCCCATTCCCAGTCAGCACTCAAGGCAACAAATATGTGCTGGTGGTAATGGATTACTTCAGCAAATGGCCTGAAGTGTACCCTATTCCTAACCAGGAGGCCGCTACGATCTCGGAAAAGCTGGTAAACAACTGGGTAGCCAGGTTCGGAGTTCCGTTGGAGTTGCACTCAGATCAAGGCCGGAATTTCGAGTCTGCGGTATTCAAGGAAGTGTGTGAGCTGCTGGGGATAAGGAAAACTCGTACCACTCCTTTGCACCCACAGTCCGACGGCATGGTGGAACGTTTTAACCGGACACTGGAAGAATATCTGCGGAAGGTGAGGAATCAAAAGGATAGGGACACGCATATCCCCCTGTTCCTGATGGCGTATAGGTCAGCCCCGCACGACACGACATCACTCACTCCGGCCCGAGCAGTGTTCGGCACAGAGTTGCGGTTACCCGCTGACTTGAAGTTCGGGGTGGTCAGCACGACGGGAGGCGCTAGGACTGACTACGTGGTCAATAAGCGGGCGGAACTGGAGGAAATTCACCAGTTCATAAGGAGCCGCACCAAACTCGTCAGCGATAAGGCGAAAGCCCGATATGATCTGCGAGCCAACTCAGCAGGGTTCCAGGAAGGCGATCTGGTAATGCTCTACAACCCACAGCGGAGGAAAGGGTTGTCTCCGAAACTGCAAACGTCATGGGAAGGACCTTACACAGTCGTGACTAGGATTAACGACGTGGTCTACAGGATTCAACGTTGCAGCAATAAAGGCGCTAAGCTGAAGGTAGTCCATTTGGAGCGCCTGGCGCCTTATCACAGCGGAACCTCGGCACTTGTTCGGGTCGAACAAGTCTAAGTGGTGGGCAGTGTAACGATAAGACAGTCTGTCGCTGTGCAAAGCAACCCTGTCGCTACGCGCCGTGCTATAATTCAATCTGGCAATGATGGCCGCGATAATAAGGGAAACTTCTAGTCCAACCTGGCAATGATGGAAACTTCTAGTCCAACCTGGCAATGATGGAAACTTCTAGTCCAACCTGGCAATGATGGAAACTTCTAGTCTAACCTGGCAATGATGGTCGCGATCGTCATGGAAACCGTCAGTCCACTCCAGAATGTGCGGGAACGATCTGCGCGATGGCCGGACAGGTATAAAAGGCAGCCGGGTGCGGCGCAGCGAGTCAGTCTGATTTTGACTAGCGGAGTTGCCACGCGGAATAATTAAGCGAATATTTAAGTGTAAAGACAGTGAAGTGTAAATCTGTTAAATAAAGTGACCGTTGGTTCTTATTGACTGCGTTTGAGGAACTAAGTGTGTTTGTTTATTTCAAATTGCACAATCCAGTGATTCGTACTAGCCCACTAGAACTGGTATTTTCGCAACAATATTAAATTTGTAAAAATTTTTTCACAATAAAGCTTAAATTTTCCCAAGTTCCCAATTTTTCAAAAAACCCGCACGAATTAACCGGCACCCCTATTAATTGATTTTTTTCTTTATTTACTTTTTCGGCTCATGATGAAAACCCCTATATATGTATTATGCAAATGTTATTAATATATTCAGATAAAACGTAATTCATCATCCGCTGAAACGTGGATGGCGCGTTTTTGAGTCCAAAGGGCATTGTTAGCATGTTCATTGTTAGCATCTTCCGCTAAGCTGTTTAGAGCGGCACGGCACTTTGCTACCAGTTTGGAGGAGGTATAAATACCTTTCAAGGATTTGATTGCAGCCTGGCTATCCGAGAAAATACATATAGCCGAGGGAATGGTGGGTTGCGATCGCAACCGGTCCACAGCCAGCAGTATTGCCATGGTCTCCGCTTGGAAGACGCTACAGTGGTCCGGGAGCCGAGCAGTAATGCTGGCCCCCAATTGGAAACCCCACACCCGACTCTATTCTCAAGTTTAGAGCCGTCTGTGAAGATTTCGACGACGTCTGGCAGTGAGCGACGGTCCTCTGAACAGTCGTTCCTGCTGGGGATCCCTATAGTGAACTTATGCTCGAAACTAGGGGGTAGGACTATGTACTCGGTCTGTGTCGGGGTTGGAAGATCCAGCCCGAGGATTCTAGAATGGCCTAGGTCCGCCCGTGCCCAACTGCGTATGGCATTCAACCGTACAGCGGCAGTTTTGGCGGACTGCCTTACTAGTAGGGTCGAGGGGATCCAATTAAGTATAGCAAACAGTGCCTTGGTAAGCGTGGAACGGATGGCTCCTGTTATGAGAGTGGCAGCTAGTCTCCTGACTCTGGCGAGCTGATTCAGGTTAGCTCGGCTAGCCGCCGCAGGCCACCATACAACAGCGCCGTAGAGGAGGATGGGCTCAACCACTGCCTCATAGAGCCACATAACAACGCGAGGCTGAAGCCCCCATCTTGCACCCACTGCCCGTTTACAACAGTAGATGGCCCTGGAGGCTTTTTTTGCCCTTTCAGCGATGTTTGCGCTCCAAGTTAACTTGGAGTCCAGTATGAGCCCCAGGTATTTCACCTCCTTACTCAGTTTGAGCGGGGTACCATTTATATTTTGCTCTAACATATCATTAATTTGGTTTTCAAATTCCTTTTCTAAAATTTGTATATTGGTTTATCAGATGTTGTTATAATTTTATGTTTCACACAATTAGTAGTTGTTAAATTTGGACCATCAATATAGAAAAACTTATTTTTATGCAAAAATTTCTCTAGTATTATAGTTTTCTCTTTATTTAAATGTATAACGGCAGCGGTCGCGCGTAATCGAAAATACCTACGGGATATATTAGAGAAATAAAGCACAAATTATACAATAATCATTTCTTTTTTTGTACACAGATATATTATTGTTACGTAAATGAGCTCTCTAAGTTCGTTTCTGGATTGTGTTTGAAAATAAAACAACTTCACTTATTCAGCGCAAACGCAGTCAAAAATCGACAATGACTTTTTTTACAGATTTACACTTTGCTTGTATCCACACGTGTTTCTACTTTGCTTGCTCAACTAAGACTCGACTCATTGCGCTGCACACTGCTGCTTTTATACCAGTTTTCTTATCGCGCCGAAGTTTCTTGCAACTTCCAATTGGAAAACGCTCGACCATTTTCGCACAGCCCATTCCTTCGCGAACCATCCTTGCCATATCGGACTATACCAAGCGAATTATACCTTTCCTCCGCTGCGGGTTGTAAAGCATTACCAGATCGCCTTCTTGGAAACCCGCTGTGTTAGCCCGTAGATCATATCTGGCTTTCATCTTATCGCTGACCAGTTGGATACGGTCCCTTATAAACTGGTGGATTTCTTCCAGCTCCGATCGATTATTGACTGCGTAATCAGTCCTAGCGCATTCCGTCGTGCTGACCACTCCGAACTTCAAATCAGCAGGCAACCTCAGCTCCGTGGCAAACACTGCTCGGGGCTGGACTGAGTGATGTCGTATCGTGCGGGGCTGACCTATACGCCATCAAGAACAGCGGAATATGCGTGTCCCAATCCTTTTGATCTCTGCCTACTATTTTCCGCAGATATTCTTCCGGCGTCCGATTGAATCGTTCCACCAAGCCGCCGGACTGGGGATGCAAAGGACAGGTGCGAGTTTTCCTTATGCCTAGTAGCTCACACACTTCCTTGAATACCACAGACTCGAAATTCCGGCCTTGATCCGAGTGCAACTCCAGCGGAACTCCAAATCTGGCAACCCAGTTGTTTACCAGCTTTTCCGCGACCGTGGTGGCCTCTTGGTTAGGAATAGGATACACTTCGGGCCATTTACTAAAATAGTCCATTACCACCACCACATATTAGTTGCCTTGAGTGCTAAGTGGGAATGGCCCGGCGACGTCCATGGCAATTCGCTCGAAGGGCGCTCCCACGTTGTACTGCTGCATGCGGCCCCGAGATCTTTCTGTCGGCCCTTTCGCAGCCGAACACCGTTCACAGCTCTTAATCCAATCGGCGACAGACTCCTGGCATCCTACCCAGTAGAATCGTCTTTGAATTTTGGCGACAGTTTTTGTGATGCCTAGGTGCCCTCCGCTGGAGTCGTTGTGGTATGCTTCGATCACCTCGTTGATCCTGCATTTCGGGACTACAACTAGGGAATTGCTGGTCCGGCCATCCTCACTCTCCCACTCGCAGCCATCAGACAGCCGCAGACTTTGCCACTGTGCCCAGTAAGCCTTCGCGATCGGCCTCTCACCGGCCATCTCGTGCCAGTCTGGACGTGCGCCCAGCTCCTTGCCTTCAATGATTTCTGCAATATCCGTATCCTCGCGCTGGTCCTTTTGTATCCTCTCCGCCGACCACTCTTCCTCTGGCATAACGCTTACCAATCGGACGTCCACTATCTGCTCTTTGCTTTCGGCTCGCGCATAATGCCTGCATTCGGTTTTACACGGACGGCGTGACAAGGCATCGGCATTTCCATGGCTGCTACCCTTGCGATGCTCTATAGTGTAGTCGTAGCTCTGCAGTCGTTCGATCCACCGCGCCAATTGGCCTTCAGGATCTCTAAAGTTCAGTAGCCATTTCAATGCAGCATGATCTGTGCGCAGGCGAAACTTTTGCCCATACAGGTATTTGTGGAAGTGTTTCACACATTCCAATACTGCCAGCAACTCTCTTCGTGTCACACAGTAGTTGCGTTCAGGTTTCGACAAAATTTGGCTATAGTATGCTATCACTTGTTCTTGGCCATTTATTATCTGTGATAGCACACCCCCAATACTATGCCCACTTGCATCTGTATCCAGCACAAACATCTCTCCAGGCACGGGGAAGGCCAGAATTGGAGCAGTGCACAGTTTTTCCTTCAGTCGTGCAAAAACCTGCTCCTGGTCTTCGCCCCACGCGAAGGCTTGATTCTTTTTCGTCAGTTTGTGCAAGCTGCCAGTAATGTTCTCAAATCCAGGAACGAATCTTCGGTACTATGTGCACAGGCCCAGGAAACTGCGGTGTTCGTGTAGATTACGTGGTCGGGGCCACTCCTTCGCCGCCGTGATTTTGCCTTCATCCGTATGTACTCCGCGGGCGGAAACCGTGTGACCCAGATACTTGGCCTCATTTTGAAACAGCGAGCACTTCTGTGGGTTGAGTTTAAGCCCGGCTTTTTGTATTCGCTCGAATATCTCCCTCAGCTTTCCCAGGTGGTCGTCAAAGCTTTTACCCATCACGATTATGTCGTCCAGGTAGACCAGACACGTCCGCCAATGCAGCCCTTTTAGCACACGTTCCATTAGCCGCTCTGATGTCACTGGTGCGTTGCAGAGTCCAAACGGCATGACGGTGAACTGCCACAAGCCATCGCCAACACTGAAAGCCGTTTTCTCCTTGTCTTTGTCTGCAAGCTCCATCTGCCAATAGCCGCTGCGTAAGTCGAGCGTGGAAAACCACTGTGTGGCTGACAGTATGTCCAGGGTGTCATCGATCCGAGGTAGTGGATAGCTGTCCTGCTTGGTCACGTCATTGAGCTTTCGATAGTCCACACAAAATCGGGTACTGCCATCCGTTTTCTTGACTAGCACGACCGGCGAGCACCAAGGGCCTGACGAGGGCTCTATGCCCTTTTTTTGTTTTGTGACCTCTTCCCTCTTGGCCAGAGGAAGTCGTCTTGGCGGTTGGCGGATCGGTTTCGCACTTCCGGTGTCGATGTTGTGCTTCACTATGGCTGTCCTTCCGCCCGCTTCTGCTGCAAATATTGACCCATAGTGCTGTAGGAGTGACCGCGCCTTCTGTTTCTGTTCGGCTGTCAATTCGCTGCTCCACTGGTTCTCCTGCGGTATGGCGTCCATGTTAGAACCGCGTTCCCTACTTCCTCCGGGTGGACTGCTTTCGCAATTGACAACTGCTTCAGCCTCTCTACACTCGCCGATGACCGCATCTTTTCCGACACATATGGGTGTGTTCAGTGGGTTGAGTATCCTGACTGGTATTTTGCCATTTTTGGGTTCCACTAATGTACGTCCGATAATTATGTTGTCGTATCCTTGTTTTGGCGCTTCTACAATCCACAGCCGACTTGTCCCATCGTCCTCGTCCACCTTTGCCCACACAATCGCCTCGGAATTCGCTGGTATCTTCTGGTGTTGACACGAGACAACTTTCTTTACCGCCACGCTTCGCTCATAGCCGGTATGAGCACCTCAGCACATTTTCTTTCAGGTCCAGCGTAAAACCGTGCCTAATCATGAAATCCACGCCGATAATCACGTCGTCCATTATATCCGCGACGATGAACTCATTTTCCAGGTTGCTGGTGCCGATAGCAATTGTTTTTGTTACTTTCCCTCTTACCGGCGCACGCTCGCCAGTCGCAGTCCTCAGCTGTATGCCATGCAGTGGTTCCCAGTTCTTCAGAAGCTTCCTTTTTATGATCGAATATGACGCGCCAGTATCCAGTGTCAACTCGAACAACTTTCCATCTATCTTTCCTTCAATCGTCAAGCTGCTGGGTTGTCATTTCAACTGCGAGACAAGGACGGTGGGGCAGCAGATTGTGGGGATCAGCTCACGCCCCTTTGGGCTGACCCGTTTTAGTTTAACGACTCCTCGTCCTCAGCCCTGCGCTTGTTGGCTGAGCTGCGATTGTCAGTGTTCCTCGCTTCCGGCGATTGCGATCGAGAACGAGAACGCCTCTTTCGTTGACGGCAGTCTTGTGATATGTGACCCTGCTTGCCGCATGTCCAGGAAACAATTTTAGAGGAAACCAACCGTGGTCTGACCTGTGTCTCAGAGATTATGATCAGAATGTCGCTGTCGGGCTGGATTTGACGTATCCTTGCAGGTGCATACCGAGTGCCTCCAACCCATGTCGCCGCATATGTCATCGCGCTGGTCACCGTCTCCTTAAATGTCGGCTTGCAATTGCAAATGAAGACCTTCAATAAACGATTCAATCTCAACTTTCACGTTCAGGCTATCGGAAATTTCCTCCACCTTCTGCTCTATGCGCGCAGAATTTTCCGCCATTTCTCGGTTCGCAGTTTCGACTTTGGCCGAAATTTCCTGATTCGTAGTTTCCAGTTTCGCTGCCATTTCTCGGTTCGCAGTTTCGACTTTGGCCGAAATTTCCTGATTTGTTGTTTCCAGTTTCGCTGCCATTTCTCGATTCGTAGTTTCCAGTTTCGCTGCCATTTCTCGATTCGTAGTTTCCATTTTGGCTGCCATTTCACGGTTGGAAGTCTCGAACATGCTTTTCATTGCAACCATTAGCTGGCTCATGTCCATTGCTTGTGGTGGCGCAGCCGCTGCAGCCGTACTTTGCAGCGACGCAGCACCAGCAGGCGATTCCTCCACCTTGGCCGACGCCTCCTGCTCCTGCGTTCCGAACTCGTGTGCAGCCCAATCGACGCCTCGTGATTCACACGCCTCTCGCAAGCGCAGCTGCAACTCCACCTTTCCGCCAGCAGTCAGCAAATTCCAGGCGGCCAGCTCCTTCTTCAGCTGGTCCACCTTCAGTTGCTCGAGTTTAACCATGACTGCGTTTTACAATTTTAATTTATTTCCAGTAGCACAATCCCATTTCTGACACCAAATGTTACGTAAATGAGCTCTCTAAGTTCGTTTCTGGATTGTGTTTGAAAATAAAACAACTTCACTTATTCAGCGCAAACGCAGTCAAAAATCAACAATTACTTTATTTACAGATTAACACTTTGCTTGTATCTACACGTGTTTCTACTTTGCTTGCTCAACTAAGACTCGACTCATTGCGCTGCACACTGCTGCTTTTATACCAGTTTTCTTATCGCGCCGAAGTTTCTTGCGAAAGCATTCAGGCATAGTACAGTGTGGCACAGCACAGAGTGCCTCCTCGTAGCATTATTATTGTATTTAACCCTAGAAAGGTAATCTTCGTCGATTCGACGAACACCACATACATTTCTTCAAATTGCTCCTTATTCTCCGATCTGATGCTTTCTCTTTTCGTATGATCTCAGTTGGCGATGTGCTTTCGCGGAATACAAGGTTTTGCAGCACGAGCGCAGCGTAAGTTTTCTTTTTTTTATATAAAAACAAAACTAGGCTTCGTCGAAACGACGAAGAATACCATTAACGTGACTTTTTGCAACTGAATACGAGTACTATACATTGAATTTCAGTATTTCAAAATGTCTCGGAATTCGGGGTTATCGGAAGAATTTATTGAAAAATGTTTTGGAATTGGTTAATTAATTAATTATTAATTAGTTAAGTTAATTAGTTAGTTAGTTAATTAGTGTACAAGTAAGTTAGTTAAATAGTTAATTAGAATTGTAAAAAATTAGTTATATTTGTTGATTTTTTTGGTTTTTATTTGTTTTTTAAGGAATTATAATTGTGTTTCTGTCTTCATAAATAAGCTATGTATTGTTCTTTACTTTATTTTAATTTTAATTATTTTTTTAACTTCTGATACTCATTCCGATCTCAAAAAGAAATGTACCTCAACACAAATTATTAAAAAATACACAAATAATTTTTAAAAATACATTCAGTGGGAATTATTTACACAAAAATGTCTAAGTATAATTATAAAATTAAGTTGGAGTTTATACGATTTCTAATACTTCCAAAAATCGGAGTTGAATACGACTTCGTCGATTCGACGAAGATTACCAACAACGTATGTAAAATATGATTACCCTTCTAGGGTTAAAGTCTAATTGGTGGAAACAAGAAATTAGAAATTAGAAATACATGTGACGAGTAATAATAATGTTATGAACGAAAATGTATTCAGCACGGTCGATTCGACACCGTGCGCCCGCTTGAAGGTTAAATTCATCTAAATCAAATTTTTCTAAATAATTTATTTCTTCGTAATCGATTTTAAAATCTTTTTTTACAAGGTCGATTTATTTTTATTTATTGTCGTGGTATTATTTTTAAAACCTATTATCGCGCCAATTGGGCCTAATACATTTATTCCTATTATACAGTCAAAGGGTTTTTAATGAAATTTGTTAGTTTTACAGACATGTTATAATTTTTGGCATTAAATTCTTCTGGTACGTTTACTATTACTTCTTCCTTTATTATGTTAGTACCAACTAAAGTGTTTAGTAAAATCGGTTTTATTAAATTTTTTCGTATACCTATTTTAATGAAAAATGGGTAATTGCCAAGTGTGGTGACAGCACCACTGTCAATTAAGCATTTTGTTTTTATATTATTTATTGTAAGTGTTATTATGGGCAATATCAAAGAATATGAATTGTATAGAAGGCGCATCTGAGCTCAAAAATTCAAATTTTTGTTTGCGAGTTTCTTAGAGCAGGGGGAAGCCACAAAAGGGAAAGAGCGGTGCCAGCAGGAGAGCGAGCGCTTAATTTTGCGCTCATTGGCTATGCAAGCTGAAGCACACTCACCCAACAAACACACATGAATTGAAAGTGCCGCTTCACCTGTGTACACATGGGCGTATCAGGGTAGGGAAACGGATCGGTATTTGCGCCCCTAAAATTCGAAATTCTATGTTCTATAAATATATAGAATTATATATTCTATTGTATTTGTATTCTATATTATGAGTTTTCAAATGGATTTATTATGCCCCTCTAAATTTGTTCCTGGGTACGCCCATGTGTGTACATTGACCTGTTGGTTGCTGCTTTTGTCGCTCAATCATTTTTTGTGTGAATTTCTGCATTTATTTTTCGCCAGCAAAGGGACGCCACTTAACCAGCGCAATGATCGCCGTTTCAGCGAACGTGATTCAAAACAGCGCTAATGATTTTTGTTCTTGTGGCTTTTGTGTATATTGTCTTTTTGTGTTGCTGATTGGTTTTGCTTTAAAATCGTTTAGTCGGAGCCCGAAAAATCGGTATTGAGGCATATATGTGCATATATCCGACCACTGCAAGAATTTTAATTCAGAATGATTCAGTAACGAATACTGGGACATTAAATTTCAAATCCTAGATTTTCTTATTTTAGTTCTTTTTCGCAAGCTTTGTATGTGGGCTGTAAACAAAATTTAATATAATTTATAAATTATTGCGGGCTAATAAAAAAGTTCTTTCTTTCTTTTCATTTCCCTTTATAATTGTCATTGTTGATTATTTGTTTTTTATTGCTTGTAGCGATCATATAAGTCGCCATGCCAACCATATTTTATTTTCTTTTCTATGATTTTGCGCACACTACAGCCGCCGTGGCTCAGTTGGTTAGTGCGTTGTACCGCGAGTCGAAGGCAGCAACCTCAGGTTCAAATACTGCCTGTAATAACACCTAAAAAAATAACGGGAAAACTCGTTTTCTCTTTCGGTGGCTGTCCTCTCAGCTGAAAATGGCAAACCTCTGAGAGTAAAAATTGCTTATGAAAAAGCTCCCACCCTGCCGTTCGGAACCGGCGTAAAACTGTAGGTCCCTTCCACCCGCGTACAAATTCACACGCACAACACGGGTGGTTGCGGGAAGCTAGGCCTTAGTCTCGCGTAAGCGGGCTGTCGTGCCAGTCAATTATTTAAAAATTAAAATTATTACAGTCGGCAATGAGTTTAGGATCAATGTGCGACGACGTGCAGGCTTATAGAAGAAGAACAAAAGCCAGCCAGAAAATAGAAATTGTTTTAAAATTGCAGCTTTTCACCAGCGCAACAACAACAACAACAACAGCACGTCTTAACCTCTCAATCATCCCACGCCGCAGCAGTGTGCTAACGCAGACTCACTGCAGTGAGCGCAACCAAAGAGCGCAACACATAAAACTACGTTCTCGCTTGTAAAGCAACGCTCTCACCACATACGTAATCTGTGCGAGCAGAGCGCGGGTTCCAATGTTAGAACCCGCCATACAAAATTGTTGCTTGTATGACATGCGCATTCTGTATGTTTATTTTCTTTGGTTATATTTATGCACCAGTAAACAATCACACTTTTCCCTCTTACGGTACAACGGCGTATTTTATTTTGAGAATTCATCTCTCCTAATATGTGTCCTCGCAAGCTCTATTATTCCTCATACTAAAATTTTTTGGATACTCTTTTAGAATCAAAAGAACCTATAAAATAAAACTAGGCTATAGTTATGCACCACAGTGTAGTACCACAGAATAAACAGTATACAGAAGACGCATCTGAAATAATTTTGCGATTTCATTTCAGACGCGGGGGGAAGCAACAAAAGTGAGGAAAATGTAAAGGGAACCGCACGCATAGATTTGTGCTTTATTCTCATTTCGACAACAACACACAATGTTGTTGCTTTCCGCAGCAAGCCAGCTTGGCTTTACTCGTGCACATTGAAATGGTGGTTGATTTGGCAAACCGATCGCCAAGGCAAATTCAATAGGTAGTTGCAGCAACAGAACTGATTCTTTGATTATTGGCACAACATTGTAACAATAGTTTTCCACTTATTACCACTTTCTTAATGCGCATTGGTTGTTCCAATATTTTTAAACATATATTTATTTTCATTGTAGCCATTTTACTTTTTAAAACTTCTTTTTTACAAGCAGACCAAAAGAACTAATAAAATCCATTGAATTTTAGTTTTTTCCGTAGTGCTACCACCTTATTTATGCGCCTTGGCAATCGCTCAATCAGTTTTTCTATACAAACTTTACCTGGTCGCTTCTTGTTCATGTTTGTAAAAAAGCAAGCGGAGAGCAAACACGAGCCACCACCAACATGCAAGCGACACATCGCTTTGTTGCCCAACAACAACAACCACATTGTGTGGTGCGTCACTGTTTCATACACCGCTCTCACAGCTTCTCAGCTTACGCTCTCGCGCTGTGTGCGTTCTCGTCCCCTTTACTGCTTTCCCCCGCATCCACAAACGGGCCCTACCGCTGGAACCCGCAAAGAAAATTTTCTTTACACCAGATGCGCACTCTGTATATTGTTTGTTCTGTGATAGTAGGCAGTTAAAATATTTTCTGGGCCCCACAGTTTCATCTGTGCTGCGATGCCCTGTTCTGTGTTGCGCGGCTTGCGTCTCCGTATACGCTTAGGCTTATACTTGTTTGCCCGGAGCACAATTCATTCTCAAAATTTACAATTCATTCTCAAAACAGTATCGGCTGGTCTCAACAAAAATGCCTGTTGCTGCCTACAAATGCCCGTTCTGTGTTGAAAAAAAGGGGGGAAGCCTGCCGAGAATTGTACTGCCAGTCAGTTTTGGTTTTGGTGAGTGAGAGGGTGATAAGGATAAAGGCTTGATTACACGAAACGAGTAAAGTGGCGAGACATCAAAATGGTACTAGGCCGAGAGAATTGGGATGGCGAGCAAAAGCGACGAGTTGTTCAAACGTATTTTGAAACGTGGCGAGTCAGTTCGGTTTTACAATGCACAAAATTAAAGACAGCAACTCGAACGAGTACTCGTTTCGTCTAAACAGTAAGGCGATTTGTTGATTGAGTCAGTGACTGAGTAGAGTGGCGAGAGAGTCACTAGAATCACATTTTGTTTACTAGGCCGAGTACTACATTACCGTTATATTTGTCTCTTTTTCGCAGCGATTCGCGGAATCGCTCGTCAACGCGTTGTTGTTGAAATACAGTTTCCTACGCGCAGCCGACACGTTAGCTTGCAAAAATTGAAGAACTAATTGAAAAAGTGCGTGAACAGCCGATATTACACCCATATTATATTATATAGGTTCTATTTCAAAGTCTGATTCAGACAAATAACTCATATTACTGGGTTTATGAAATGAATACGGAACACGTGTGCTGGTTTTACGACATTCGTATACGCAGTTCACATATTTTCTGCCTCACAAAGTTTAATTTTCGCTGCGCTGTGTTGCGCGGCCTGAGTCTCCGTATACGCCTAGGCTAAGAGAAGTAAAATAAGCTGACTGTGTGCAACTGTGGACAAAGTGACTACTGAGGTCACTTTGCAGTAGTCACAAAGCGACTGCTGCACTAAAGGATTTTAGTTGTGTTTTGTTTCAGCGTAATCCAGTGATTCGAACTATGTCTGCATTGGCCAGCACAAAGTGATATTCGTAGCAATATTATTAAGCACAACTATTTTGATAACCAGCACCTTCAATTTTGCTACTTTCACCTTACCATATCGAGCGATCTGTATTCAAAAATGGTTGTTGAACATTTTTGGCAGAAGCCGTTTATTGGTCGACCGTACGTTGTTTGCCAAATGTAACAGAAGCCGATTAATTGTTCGGGCTTTAGCTTTAACATTTCTTGTACTCGCTTTTACGCCTATGTTTTTGAACCAATTTGAGAAATCTTTACCAGAAGAGAGGTGTGCAAATTACAAATTGTTTTCATTCAGTTCAGAACTATAGGTGAACGATGAAAGCAGTGAACGTCTTCCCATATTAATGGCATTCATTGGTTGCAATTTGTACGAGTGTTTGAATTACGACCACAGGATGGCACTAACTATAATTATATATTATTATAATTATAATAATTATTATGTATTTTCGTTAGAAAAATAAAGTTATTTGAACGAATTATTTTCCTGTTACATTTTATATTTCTTGTTTACAATAGAGCAATTATTCGCGAACTCATAGAAACTGAGGAAGAATTTGGAAGAGATCTGCAAAATGTGGTAGATCGTTATATTAAAACAAGTGATAACAGTTTGGTTCCGAGAATAGTGCGTGACAACAAGGATTTAATTTTTGGAAATTTCCATCAAATTGCCGAATTTCATAACAAGTAAGTAAATATTATATATTAAAATAAAATACTAACAGCTGTTATTTCTTTAGGGTTTTAATAGAAGCAATAAGGTATTACTCCGACAAACCTAATATGATAGCAAAAGCCTTTCTAAGATTAGAACGCGACTTCGACAAACATGTTAAGTATTGTGAGAGTGAGCCAGCGGCACAAGAGTTTTTAGCTAAAAACAAAGAAGTTTCGGACTATTTTCAGGTATATTTTGATATTAATTAATATGTGACACATAAATTATTATAAATTATCGAATAAAATCTTTTTTACTTATACCAATATCCTAACTAATATATTATGTAATATAACACCGTGCGACAGCATTTTTCACACCGGGAAAATCCATATGTGTGTGAAACTAGAGACCAAATATACCCTGTAGGAAATCGGACTGGTCCAAGTGTAGTTTTTCAACTGGTCGCTTGACAGTTATATATGACCTCAGAACCGACTCGTTTTCATGGAGCAAACTCACGCTTTTAACATGGCGGTGTCCTAGGCGACGGTCAATTGTCCCCGTCTGCATCCATTTGCAACTAGTCCAAGGTTAGTCCGAAGTAAAACAGTTGCAAAGCGACTAGTGAATAAGAAAAAATTTTTGGTGCATTTAAAGATGAACTTCGACTAGTTGACACACTTCTGTTTGGGGGTCTTCGCCTGCAATTAATAAATAAATAAATTGAAGAATAACTTCATAAATAAATATATTAATACATACCTTTAAGCTGCCGCTGCAATTCGTTGCTTTACGCAACCACGCAAAATTCTAACTGAAATCATTCAAGACAAAACGTGCAAATTGAGCAAACTTCGTGTCATAGAAGTTCGAAAAATGCAAACATTTCTACGTTGTTGTTGTAGTAGAAAGTCCGGATAAAGACAGGACTGTCAGGACAGACAGGATTAAAATCTTCAAAGGACCTTTTTCATATCCTTTTTTTACAAATAGAGAAAACATTAATTTTATTTAAATTCTTAAGCCTTTCCTCTTTCATTTGATATACATATCGCCATATTCTAACGAGGTTAAGTACAGTTGAACCTCGATTATCCGGGTTGCTCGGGACTGGGCTCATCACGGATAATCGAAAAACCCGGTTAAAAGAGGTTACATATAATCGTTTATAAATTGTATTATTTTTATTTTTGATAAGAACATCTGAAACTGCTTCTACAAAGGTACATTTGCATCAATAAATCTTATTCTATTTCAAAAAATGCATTTATTTAAAATAAATATGTATATTTATATGTGTGTTATACTGAAAAAAACAAGCACAAGTACATGTGCTTCACGGATAATAGAGGTAAATCACGGTTAATAGAGGTATAAAATCAACCACTCAGCATCCCGGTTAATAGATGTTCTCGGTTTATGGAGGCCCGGATAATCGAGGTTCAACTGTATTTTGTATATTTTTTTTATTTTTTATCCCCTTCAAAATTTTGAAGTCCTTTTAAAAGGACAAAGGATGTAGAAATAAAAAACTGAGTACGCAGTATTACTATGTTTGGTACCTAGTTTCACGCCCATATGCATTTTTTCCGGTGTAAGAATTTTTTTAATTTTTGTCGCACGGTGTAATATATTACGTAATATTATTATTTTTGGTGAAAAAAGTAATATAATAATTACTTTCCCCGCAAGTAAAAACCATCAGTAATTATATTACTTTTGCCCAAGTTACTTTTTACTATTTACTCCTCTTATATTTTCTTTCTTTTTATATTTTTTAGTTAGCATTAATGCTTTACAACACAAGTGAAACGTTTTTGGACAATCAAACGCTAAAGGGGGGTGGGGGTGACTAAATCGTTATGGGGATTAGTTTGTATTATTAAATTCTAATGAATGAATGAATATCAGAAGACCTTGTAAGTAGTAAATACGGGTGCAGGTAACTTAAAAATGGGGTACTCAGCAAGAATTGTTTATTATACATCAACGCAGACAAAGCTGTGCGCAAAGTTAGTCAAATATTTGCTATTTTCGTCATTTTTATAAGTAATCCATATACATACTTAGTAGGGACATAAATATTGTTACAATATTGAACACACCCATTGTAATAGTTGAATTGAACCACAGAACAAACAATATACAGAATGCGCATCTGGTGTAAAGAAAATTTTCTTTGCGGGTTCCAAGGCACATTAATAAAGGTAGTGGTGGCAACACAGCTGCTTAAACTTTTTTCTTCTGATTCTCTTTTGATTTTTTGCGAATGGGGATGTACATTGTCAAAAATTGGTAAAATTGTTTTTGTGTTGCTTGTGTTCTGATTTGATTTTGACAAGCTAGTTACCCAAATCCAACAACAAAATACATGGGAATTTTGTTGCTGGTCTTACGCGTTCACCTTTATTAATACACCTTGGCGGGTTCCAGCGGTAGGGCCCGTTTGTGGATGCGGGGGGAAGCAGTAAAGGGGACGAGGCACAGTAGTACTTCGGCTATACGAAATTTTGTCGCTGGCTTCAGCAAACTTCAATTTTCGAAGATCACCTTCATTCTCTGATGGGGTGTTCGACAAGGAACATCAATTGCGAGCTGTGCTGTGCTGATTGGCACGAGACGGTGCGCCGCGGCGTACCGTTTGCAAATTCGAATATGCAAGGGTGTGTGTCCGTGTGAAAATAAACGTGCGTGTTGCTTGTGTATGCGCTGAGGCGATTGAAAACAATACGAGCAACTGCACAAGATGAAAATCAAATTGAATTTCCATGGCTTTCGGTTCTGCTATGAATAATGAACCATGTGAATTCGCAAAGGCGTACAGTAGAGTGTGCGTTCTTATTGATACAAAAACAAAACCATGAATTTCTGCTGTGCAATGTTGGCATTCATGTAGGCTACGTTGCCTTCTGGCCTAATAAAATTCACACCGATACATTTTTCAAATTCATGTATTAACAGCCCAATTCTTAATAAATTCACCATATTGACTATTTGTCAAGATTTTACTATTTGTCAAGAATTGGCATTCTATTTCTAAAAGTAAAAGCTCTTTCCTTGATAAATTGTCAAAAGTGTAAATGCTATTGCGAATAGCTTACAAATTGAAATTTTTTTTAAATTAAATTAACAAAACAAAAACAAAACATGAATTTAATTATTGGTATTTATTATTATTATTAATTATTGTTATTTATTGTTATTATTCTTATTTAGTTGGTATTTATAACTTTTTCTTCATTATTTATTCTTTTTATTTTCTTAAAGTTTATATCATTTAGTATTTTTATGTGTTCTTTAGTATTTTTATTTTATTCTTATTTTTCGTTTTACTTGCAATGTGCTCTTTTAGCCAAATGCAATTTTTTCTAAGCAAAATTATTAAAAAGTAATCTAATATAAATTGCTTATGTGCCCTACAAGTAGACGGTTCTGAAAACCACATTTTGTATTCAACTACTTCTGTTACATTAGCAACACACAAATTGTACAAAAGCTTTTTTATATTGGAGGAATGAGGGGTTTACTTAAAAAACGTATGAAATGTGTTGTAAAAGATTTTTGAAATTAATAAAAAATGAGTCGCTTGGAGCTTTTGCTATTAAACTACTATTAAAATAGTTGAAATTTTTGAAAAATATAGACATTTCGTTTCCTTGTAAATTACAAGGCTTCAACAAATTATACAAATTACATTCATGATAAAAACTTGATGGTCGTTAACAAAATTTTTCAATTTAAACAAATTTTTTGATGATTCAACCACGTCAGAATTCGTTTAAATTTTTCAATTCAAACAAATTTCATTTGGATTCATTTCGAGCTGTTCTCAGCAAATTTGTTGAAGCGAAAGCGATCGTCAACGAAAATAAGTATACACACAAGAAATGAGCACGAACAAGGGAAATGTGTTTTTTTTGCTTTTGTTGGCTTTTTGGTGGTTGATTATTTCATTGCATGTGAAGTCAGCGCACACAATTATGCGAATATTTTCGAATAGCCGAAGTGCGTATGGGACCTGCTGCGCTGGTAACAAGGCGAATCACAGCAGCAGTCGCAAAATCACAGCTCGCAGTTGATGTGCGACTGACCACATCAACATAAAGCAAATTATGAAAGCTGACTTCGAATTAAGAAGTGTGCCGAAGTCATCGCGAATATCTTCGAATAGCCGAAGTCTCTCGGTTCCATATACATTTTCCGAATCTTTGCTGCTCCCGCCCGCGTCTTAAATGAAATCGCAAAATTATTTCAGATGCGTCTTCTGTATACTGTTTATTCTGTGATTGAACATACCCCGTTATTTCCACATGGTTTATGAAACACTAGTAGGGCCCTGCGGCTTTGCACGCAAGCTTGAAGTCAATGAGCCCAATAAATCAAGTTTCTTGATACTACAATCTATCGGCGATGCCACGCCTCTTTTATGTAATGCCCAATCCATTCCTCCAGTCGAAGGGTGTGAACCGGTTTCATTGATATGCGACTTTCAGTTCCTAAGTTACGCGGAAAATTTCAGTCACAAAAAAATATGCCGCGCCCCCTCTTCAACGTCCATAAAATTTTGCCAGTAGTTAGAATGACACATCTATGGGACGATGGTATACAAAACTTCAAAGCTTTCCAACTTATTGTTTCGAAGCTATTCCACATTACAAAATTGGGTTCTATGTGCGGTGCCATGCCCCTCGTCCAATACCCACCCCACTCTCCCTGTCGAAGAGCACGTCTAAATCATAAGTCTGTGCCAAATATCTTTGATGTGTGATTTGCAGTTCCAAAGTTATTCAAAACAATAGGGTCGCTTAAAAAGTGACACGCCCTTGTCCAACGCCCATACAATTTAACCACTTGAACGACACGTCTAAGCCATGATGCTGTATCAAATTTCAATGCTGGCCAACCTATAATTCCGAAGATATTTCACATTAAAAACTTGAGTTCTAGGGGCGGTGCCATACCCCTGGTCCAATACCCACCCTATTCCCATGTCGAAGGGCACATCTAAATCGTAAGTTTGTGTCAAATCTCTTTGATGTGTGATTTGTAGTTCCAAAGATATTGAAAACATTTGAGTTGCTTAAAAAGTGCACGCCCCTTGTCCAACGCTTACAAAGTTTTACCAGTGAAACGGCACATCTAAACGGTGGCTCCGCACCAAATTTTAATGCTGCCCGATTTCTCATTCCGAAGATATTCCATATTGAAAATTTAAGTTATATGGGCGGTGCCAAGCCCCTTGTCAAAAACCCACCCCATTCTCCTTATCGAAAAACACAACTAAATCGTACGTTTGTACCGAGTGTCATTGATGTGAACGCAGTTGTAGTTCTAAAGTTACACCGGCATTTAAAAAGTGCTACGCCCCTTGTTCAACGCCCATTAAATTTTACCAGTGAAACGGCACATCTACGGCACCAGTGAATCGTTTGATACCCATATTGCCTTACAAAAGCATACCATAGATGAGTTTTGTTACCATAGTGGGCGTAAGCAGGGGCCGTGGTCATTCTCATACAAGGTGCAACCCAAAGTAAACAGGACTTTTATAAAATAGTGTGTTATAATAGAGTGTTTTAAATAGAGTGTTTTAGGTCATCGGCCGGCATCGCCTTCAGAATGTTGGTACAAGCCTTTTGGATGTCCTCAACGTCCTTATAACGGTTTCCTTTCATCGGCAAATGCAACTGACCGAATAAGTAGAAGTCACAGGGAGCCATATCAGGCGAATACGGTGAATGATTGATGGTAAAAATGCGATTTTTGGTCAAATAATCGGTCGTAACTAGGGCTCTGTGAGCCGGTGCATTATCATGCAATAAACGCCAACTTCCTTCCTCGCGATATTCTGGCCGAATACGACGAATGCGATGCACCAAACGCTTCAAAACTTCAACATAAAACAAAGCGTTAATTGTTTTTCCCGGTGGGACAAACTCTCGATGAATTATTCCCTTTGAATCGTAGAAACAAATGAGATGAGTTTTGATTTTTGACTTCTCACGGCGGGTTTTTTTCGGATTTGGCTCATCTGGGTGCTTCCATTCGGCACTTTGACGCTTTGTTTCGGGATCATATTGAAAGCACCACGTTTCGTCACCGGTTACGATGTTGAACAAGAAATTTGGATCACGTCTGGCCTCCCGAACGATGTCTTTTGCGTGCTCAATTCTCTGCGCTTTTTGGTCGTCGGTTAAAGTGTGCGGAATGAAGCGAGAACACACTTTACGGAGACCCAAATGTTCGGTTAAAATGCGATCAATTGATGTTTTGGAGATGTTCAATTCCATTTCCATCAATTCCAATGATGATTTTGGCTGCATTTTGATAAAATCACGCACAGTTTTGATGGCATCGTCAGTAATCACAAATTTCGACTGGCCGACGTGTTCGTCGTCATTCAAGTCTTCACGACCATTCTTGAATCGATTCAACCACTCATTAACACGGCCACGGGATAAACAATCATCACCATAAACTTGCTTTAACAATTTAAACGTTTCGGTAAAAGTTTTACCAAGTTTAAAACAGAACTTAATATTAGCTCTTTGTTCGATCGACATTCTCGTACCAAAGTTAAAAACATACTGTCACATTGAGCGGGATATTTCGGCGTCTACTAGACCAAATGTCATGAAATTTAGACAGTATGTGAATGAAAGATGTACCTTTCCAACGCATGTCCTCACACATAGATGGCGCCACCAGAAACGTCCCTATTGCAAAAGTCCTGTTTACTTTGGGACGCACCTTGTATAACCTATGTACCATTCCCCCAGCTAAAAATATGTTTGGTGCTTATTTCATCTAAATCGGTTCAGCGGTTTTTGCCTGATTGTGGCTCAAAAAGCAACGTCACACTTGGCTTTATATAATAGTATAGATATAGATAACCTGTAAAGCGTTAGTCTGCACCGGGAATTCTAAATTGTTTTAGCTTTCACCATGGAATGGTCAGATAACAAGAACCGTATCGCTGTTATAGCGCTATTTAAGTGTGAAAAAAAGGTGATATTTTCAAAACGCTCCGCCCGCTCGGGATTAGTCGCATGTTCGTTTACCGGTGCATAAAACTGTTTGAGGAGACTAAAGATGTTAAAGACCGCCACCACAAGTCGTTAATTGTTCTAGCTTTCACCATGGAGTGGTCAGATAACGAGAACCGTATCGCTGTTATAGCGCTATTTAAGTGTGAAATGAAAAAAGGTGATATTTTCAAAACGCTCCGCCCGCTCGGGATTAGTCGCATGTTCGTCTACCGGTGCATAAAACTGTTTGAGGAGATTAGAGATGTTAAAGACCGCCACTGGTCGGGCCGTCCGCGCACAGTTCGAACACCACAAGTCGTTAAAGCTGTCAAATCAAGAATTCAGCGAAATCCGCTCCGAAAACAGAAAATCATGGCCCGGGAGATGAATATTTCGCAAAAGTCCATGAGTCGAATTACACTGAGCAACAGCCAAAATTTTTCGGAGTTCTAGTAAACCTTTTCTAAAGGATTTTTGGACGCTGATCACAACTGCGTACTTAGTTTTTTGATTGTTTGAGCGGTTTGTAAGTTATTGGTTCTTTTTGCTAGGAGGTGTTTTTCACGATTTTTCATCTTTGAATTTTTATTGCATTTATAATATGTTGAAAAACACGATAATTTTTTTATGACACAATAACGAATCCTCAAACTATAATTTTGACCATAGTCGATTTCGATTGGTCAAGGGTGAACACGGCTATGGCTCTTCAAAGTTCATCAGTTCAGTAAAAATTCATTTAAATTCGGGGTTGCAATTTTCAATTAGGAGTTAGTGTGTAATGTATAGTGGAAGGCTGTAACTTAAACTTATAGAACAGAATTTTTTTATCGCATGTGCCATTCTCGGCCTATACTCATTAGAGTGTAAATGCGACTTCACCTTCTGAACACGTGTTTGTATTGAAATCTTCTAAAGCTCTTCGCGTCGTTGACGAAAGTATCTAAAGTATTTTCGCAAGCGTCAATATTTGTCTTTTCAAGGGCATTAACAAAATTTGAATTGGTTCATTACTGTAGGAGCTATTCTAAAAATAGTTGCATCACACAAGTAAAAATTTCAACCACACACACTTAGCAAACTACTTACTTGCTGTTTTTCCATATTTCATTGCGACATATTTTTAGGGACAAAAAATTCAAAATTCGAAAGCTGCAAATTTTATGAACTAAGGGCATTTGATGAATGTGAGCATTTTCATTCTGCTGCCTAAAATTGTGCTCCGATATTATACATAGCTCAAAAGTAAATCCTTGCTTTTGTTCCTGAATTTATGAATGGAGAACTTACATATTTGTACACATACTCTATTACAAACATCGTATTTAAAAATGTCTTTTTTAATTGAAAGCCCCAACACTCTTCTTTCACTATGTATATGACAATATATATTTTTTGTAAGCAAAAATCTTTTGTGTATTCGCAATCTTGCAAAGTAACTGAAAATTTGACTTTGCAAATGAATAATTCTTGCAAATTTAAACCGATTTTAATGTTTTAAATACAAAGCTAGAGTATTGGTAATCTATGTTCAAACAATGGCATTTTAGACTTCAGGTTTGTAACGGCTGTATGCGTATAGTTAATAGTCAAAAAACATGGAAAATGCCGTCCGAGGTAAACCATCAATATTTCCTAAGCCGCTCTTACAATCAAAAAACAAAGTACGCAGTTGTGATCAGCGTCCAAAAATCCTTTAGAAAAGTGTGGTTTGATTTCAGAAAAAAAATAATGTCGATTTTGTTGCTCTGTGTTATTAAAAAAGACTTGGGACTTGGGGCTTTCAAACGCCGTACCGGACATTTGCTGACTGCAGCTTTGAAAAAAAAGAATGGAAAAATGCAAACGTCTTTTGGTGAAGCACACTGAGAACTTGCACAGACAAATTTTGTTTACCGATGAAAACATTTTTACCGTGTAGGAAAAATTTAACAAGCAAAATGATAGGGTGTATGCACGGTCATCTAAGTAAGCATCTGAACTGATCCCACGGGTCGAAAAGGGTCATCACCCAGCTTCAGTCATGGTTTGGTGGGGTGTCTCTTACGATGGGGTCACTGACTTGTATTTCTGCGAACAAGGGGTCAAAACATCGGCCACAGTTTACCAAGAAACCGTTTTGAAAGCTGTTGTAAAACCACTTACCATTCTTTGTTCCAAAACCAGCCGTGGACTTTCCAGCAAGATTTTGCGCCGGCTCATAAAGCTAAAACGACTCAAACCTGGCTCCAAAACAATTTACCAGCATTTATTTCCTCTGAAGAATGTCCCTCTGGCAGTCCTGATTTGCACCCACTCGATTACAAATTGTGGACAGTTTTAGAGGACATGGTTTGCCACAAAAGATACCCCAACATTGATTCTCTTAAGACAGCTTTTATTCGTTATTTTCCGATGGACGAGGTGCGTGCGGCTTGATTGATGATTGGCCAGTCCGACTTAAGTCGTGCGTGAAGGCCAAAGGCGGACATTTCAAATGAATTTTTGCTTTTTGTATACAATATATGTATATTAGGGCGGGTCAAATTGTATGGAACGATTTTTTTTGATGAAGCGTATAGCAAAAACGTAATCTATAGGTGATTCTGAGAAATTTTGCTCAAGAGACCATATCTCTAAGTCGGATTTGGAGCCCTCCAAAATTTCAAAATATATATTTTTCAATATATACATAGAATAATTTAATTAAATTCGTCATAAAATCGGATAGAGTTATAGTAGATTTCTCAATCTGGGCTTGTTTGAAAGGTATTTTTATCACCTTTCAGAATCTGTATTGATACCAATATTTTTTTTATTTTTAGTAGACATATTAGGAAAAAAAAAAAAAAATTGATCGTAATAAAAGTTGTTGGAAATTATCTGAACTTTCATAATCTGCAAAAAAAAAATTATCGAAAAAAATCGAAGAAAATTCGGAATTTATTAGTTAAAAGTTCATTTTATGCACAAAAAATTCCTAATATGTCTACTAAAAATAAAAAAAAATATTGGTATCAATACAGATTCTGAAAGGTGATAAATACCTTTCAAACAAGCCCAGATTGAGAAATCTACTATAACTCTATCCGATTTTATGACGAATTTAATTAAATTATTCTATGTACTTATATATTGAAAAATATCTATTTTGAAATTGTGGGGGGCTCCAAATCCGACTTAGAGCTATGGTCTCTTGAGCAAAATTTCTCAGAATCACCTATAGATTACGTTTTTGCTATACGCTTCATCAAAAAAAAATTAACCCGCCCTAATGTATATCAATAAATATGTAAACAAAAATTAGCCCAAAAACATTCATGAGCGTTGGACAAAGGGCGTGGCACTTTTCAAACGACCAAATTGTTTTAATAACTTTGGAATTACAGGTCACATATCAATGACATTTGGCACAAACTTACGATTTTGATATGCCCTTCGATAGGGGGAATGGGGTTGGTATTGGACGAGGGGTCATGGCACCGCTCGAGCGCGCTCTTACAACCTACATTTTTAATATGGAATAGCTTCGGAATTATAGGCCGGATATCATGAAAATGTTGTATACCGTCGTCCTGTGTCATTCTAGGTAGGTCGCATTCAATGAAACTGGGTCGCACCCTTCGACTGAAGGAATAAAAGGGGAGTGGCACCGCTAATATAGTGTTGTATGATTTATTGGGTCCATTGACTTCAAACTTGCGTGGATTCTGATTTGATTTTGACAATGAGCATGCCCAAAAGCACTAACAAAATACATGGGTTGTTGTTTTTGCCGTAGTGCTATCACCTTATTATTTAACCTTGGGTTCAGACATTGTTTAGCAGTTTCAGCAAAAGGAATTGCAGCTTTTGTTCACTTGCACATTGCTTTTCCACCAACAGCCCTGCCACGAATAGTAATTTTTGTCGTCTTTCTTTTGAACAAGATAAAACTATTTCAGGGTAAAACTCTATTTTGCATTTGTAAGCTCTTAATGCACATTAACGCTGCCGTTTGTCTAGATTATACGTTACATTCTAAAGTAATATCGGCTGATTTTTTAAGAGCATTCGGTTTTGATTAAAAAAAAAAACACATACAATTTAGAGAAATGTATGAAATCTTTATTTGAGTAGATAGAACGATCTATATAATTCAATATTTAAAGATGATTTCATGTAAATGTGGACCGTGGCTGCGCCTCATATGGTTCATACGCTGGGTCCAATTTTGGCATACTCTCTCCAACTTATCGGCCGGTATCTCACGAATAAATTCTTCAATATTGGCTTCCAGTGTGTCAACGGTTGCGGGCTTGTCGCTATAGAGATGAGCCTTAGCATAACCCCACAAAAGATGGTCTAAAGGCGTTAAATCGCACGATCTAGGCGGCCAATTGACCCACCCCAAACATGAAATAAACTGTTCACCGAACTCGCCTCTCAATTGGGCCATTGTTTCGCGTGCTGTGTGGCATGTGGCACCGTCTTGTTGAAACCACATGTATGCGTGTTGGTGGTTTAATGTCCAATAATGTAAATTTGGTGCGAAATTTAGTCACAAGATTCCGAATAGCCACCTCAGATGGTCACCCAAACTGACCATAAAATGCCAGAAGTGCACGATGCACTTTCTTAACCGAGCATGAATTTTAATAATAAAATTCAATAATCTGCAAACGTTGTTCGTTTGTAAGTCGATTCACGGTTAAATTATAGACCAAACTGAACATGTTTGACAGTAACATGTTACACGAAAACAGCTGAGCTGCCAAAAACAGTGTTGCCAAAAAGAAAGTTGCTAAAAAATCACCCTATGTGTCCCAACACTACCAACTTTAACCAACGCCGGTCTCGATAGCATTGACCAAGGCACATTAATAAGGTAGTGGTGGCAACACGGCTGATTAAACTTTTTTCTTCTGATTCTCTTTTGGTTTTTTCTGATTTTCTTTTGTATTTTCGCGAATGGGCATCCTTATTGTCAAAAATTGGTAAAATTGTTTTTGTGTTGCTTGTGTTTTGATTTGATTTTGACAACGAGGCTGCCCAAAAGCACTAACAAAATACATGGGAATTTTGTTTTTGCAGTAGTGCCATCACCTGATTAATACACCTTGGCATTGACCATGATACTAAAACTAAAGGTAGAACCGCTGGGAAATTTTTTGACACTAAACGTGTTTATTGACATTTCTCGTATTTGTCAAAAGCTTGAGTCGTGATGCCACTTCGTTGTAATACTAAATTAGGGCTATTTAAGGTTCTACGGATTTTTAGATCTTTTTTAAAATAAACACGAAATGTACATTTCAATGTGACTAGTTCATTTTGTTTAGTAATATTAGTAACTGTTAGACAAGCAACATCGCAATGAATGGTACAAATGTACATTTTTATGTAATTGGTTTTTTTTAACTTCTTATTAATATTCATTATTATTTTTTTTTTTTAATTTCTGTTCATAAACCGTATTCTAAAAAATGTTCGGCCTAAAAAAAACGATTCGTTCGATAAAAAAATGTATGTGTGTAAAAAAGGGATTTTCTAACAACAGCACGGTAGCACATTTTCAAAGAAGAACGTCAAAAAGACCTTTAGTGTCAGATGCGCAATATGGCGGCTGAGAAGAAGCATCGGCTCTACCTTCTATTTTTGTATCATGGCATTGACCATGTGACGCAAAACTGAGAGGGGAAACAATTTTAAACCCATTTTTAGATTTCCTGCTCTGAAAGTGTTCTGTATTTAGTACCCAAATACTCGGGCAGCACCGGTTACCAGAAAATTTTGAGCATTTAAAATACACATTTTTCTAAATTTGTGAACTCATAACATAACTCATAACCAAATTGTTTTACAGGCCTAAATAATACAGATTGCAACGCGTACCAATAAAAAGAGAAAGGGATTATATTATTTGCTAAAATCAACGGATAATCTGTTATGTTTTTCTTCAGTTTATGTCTCATTGAGTGCTGTTTCTAATAAAGCAAGAAACATTTTTTCATTTGTCCGAAAAGCCCAGCACTCAGACATTACATACTGCCATTGTAATGTAATGTGTTTTGAATCTACCCGACCTCTGGAGAGATCCTTGGGTGCCAAGGAGCCAAGGTGGTCGCTTCTCAACACATCGGTGCCAAAGGTATCAAACCTGATACGGGCGTACGCGAGGCAGATACATAGAAAATGGCCCGCCGTCTCATCGTCCTTCCCACAGGCACGAAATAGTGCACTGTCAGATATGCCCAACTTTCCAAGTCGACATAGTTTAGCTTGGATTTGCATGCCTTGACTATAGAAGAGGTGGCTGTCGCAACAGACACAGATAGATCTGCCTCCCCACCTGCTCTCTACAACAAAATTCAATGCCTCAAGTATGGTATGCACCTCTGCCTGAAACACAGATGCGTACGAGCCTAGGGCACAGAACCGTCAAACCCCAGCTGATTCGACGAAGACACCAGAGTCAAAACCCTGTTCTGTTTTGAAGCCATCCCCGAATATACGGAAGCAGTGTTTACCAGGCTCATTCTCAGGGTTTGACCAAAAGTGAGCCTTAGGAAGCAACACCGTATACCGCTTTTTTAATATGACGGTTGAAGGCATGAGTCAAGGGGCATGGACATGACCCAATTATCGATGTCGGTGCCAGCACTATTGTCCCGTGCCAGAAAAGTGCCATACCATTGGCCAATATGTTTGTCTTCAGGGCTTCTCCTTGGACTAACACATTAAGTGGAGGCAGATTCTCCAGGTCGCTTAGCGACGGACCAAAAGTAGTCAGCAAAGCTCCTGTACAACATATGGCCATAGTACGCTGCAGATTGGACAAGGTTCTCCTGACCCCTGCTAGAGAGAGTCTGCTCATCCAGACCACCGATGCGTATGATATGATGGGTCTTATCATAGCCGTATAGATTCAGAGGACCTTGTTAGGGGAAAGACACCACGTTTTTCCAAAGACACCTTGCACTGCAAGAAAACCGACAGTGCTTCTGATATTTTTAGTTCCACGTGCGATTTGCAAAGAAGTTTGAAGATATTTGACCTCTTTGGATAGTTTGATAGTGACCCTCTTGAGTGTAGGCAAGATAGATCTATACAGTTTCCTCCTTCTGGTAAAGAGAACCATACCACAGTGGACATAACCGATAGTCCTTTCGCACTACACCAGGTGTCAATCATATCCAGAGTTCTCTGCACCTTCCTGCAGTCATGTATAATGGAAGGGTCCGTTATGAGACAGGCCACATCATCCGCATATGCTTCTGCATAGAGTTTAGTGATAAGCAGGGGATCAATTTCCATGCACCAGAGCAATGGAGACAGCACGACAGCTCGAGGACAGCCTGTATTTACCCCGGATGACACCATCCGCTCACTCACGTCGACAATGTTCTTGCTTTAGCTTCAAATCATGAAAATGTATGTGTAATTGGTGACTTCAACCTAAGTAATATCGAATGGTCTAGTATGAGTGAAGGTCGTGGGCTATATCCAAAATATATTTATACTTTTGCTGAAACCTATCTGATGGATAATTTTTATGTTCTGACCGTATGCAGATAAATAACTTTACAAATACACTGCATCGAACTTTAGATCTAATTTTTATCAAAGGCAATATGCATTCTTCTTTACTGGAATGCCTTGATCCCTTGTCCAGACCTGGTCTGCATAATGTTCCACTTGTCCTCCACTTAGAGTTTTATGAGTTCAATACTATCAGCGTGGACAATAATTCTACGTGTTTTAATTTCAGAAATGGTGATATGGAGGCTGTAAATGCTGCAGTTGAGTCCTTAGACTGGGATTCGTTATTTACTGCGGTTGAAGTTGCCAAATGCTTTGATATATTTAAACATAAGATTAGTAAAATTTGTAGAAGCAACATACCAATAATTAAAAAGCAATGTTATAAGATTCCTTGGTATACTAAAGAGCTTAAGAATTTGAGAAACAAGTTTTACAGGAAATTTAAATCATCGAATTCCTTTATACACAGAGATATTCGAAGGAGTTTAAATCATTGAGTAAGGTGCTGAAGCGTAATTATGTTCTTAAGTTTGAGTCCGATATAAAATCCAATCCCAAAGTTTTTTGGCGTTACGTTAAGTCTAAGAAATCTTGTTCTAGCATTCCCTCAGTAGTATTCCTTAATGATATCCAAGCTCATACTTCTGATGATGATGATCCAAGCTCATATACTGAAGCTGCGAATCTTTTTGCGGATTTTTATAATTCCAATTTTGAACCGGAAGTTGATATAAGTGGTAATAGTCTCCTGAACAATGTTTCTTCAGTTAATTTTGGTTCACTCTCTTTAACCATTGACGATGTGGAAGACGGCATACGGCAAATCAAATTGTCATCTCATTCTGATGTGGATGGTTTATCCTCGTACCTCCTCAAGAGCTGCTACGCTTTCGCCTATCCTCTATTATTGCTTTTTAATAAATCACTAGAGGTAGAAGAGTACATTGACGCCTGGAACGCCTGGATTTATGAGAGTACATTTACTCTCATAAATCCAATTTTTAAAAGTGAAAATAAGAGCAATGTAGCCAACTACAGACCCATTTCCAAACTATCAACGGTCTCAAAATTTATTTTTCAATAAACCATTTGATTTCTGAAAATAAGCATGGCCGGTAGGTCCACAGTTTCTAACCTGGCAGTTTTTTCTGAATACTGCATATCTGCTTTTCACAGCCATGTTCACAGCGTTTGATAAAGTCGCTCTTTGTTGCTTTCGAAGCTACATAGTCTTGGAGTTCATTCTATCTTCTTAAGTTGGATGAAATCTTATCTGGCTCGCCGTAATTGTGTTGTTGTAGTTGACAATGTATTTTCGCATCCCTTTATTGCCTCCTCTGGCGTACCCCAGGGTAGTATTTTAGGTCCCCTTCTATTTGTAATTATTACACAGTGCAAAAAATTAAAAAAAAATTTCGAGGGACAAGGTCAAACATATCTCATTCGATAGAGGACCTCAGTAGATGAAAAAGTGCCAAGGGATTTTTCCGGGGATGTTCGAGTTTTTTTTTAAATGCGGTTTAAAGATGGCGGCTTAGTGCCCCTTATAAAACACAGAATAAATTAAAATTCATACAGTTTTACAGAAAAGCACCGAATATAGCCGAAATGTGGAAATTGACCGGAAAGGGTTAATTACCGAATAAAAAAAACTATGCTAAATATGATTCAAGATGTTTTTAGTAAGCAGCTCCGACATATTCTGTACATGAACGCATGAAAGTAGCAGAGTATAATTTTTGAAACGCTGTAGTGGCTTAACAGTGAAAGTGATTGAAATGAAATTAATATGCACTATAGATCTTTGAATGCTCTTTTACCAGAAGTCACTTATATAATTTTAGCTCTCCCGGTTTCCAGGATATTCAAGGATAAAAATTTAGTTGATTTCCTTGATGTCCTTTTTCATAAAATTTTTCAAAAAGGACATTTTTTTCTTAAACTTCATACCATTACCTTTCATTTGACGTTAAAATTATTCCTTTCTGACATTTGAGTCAAGAGATATGATTTTTTAAAAGTTTCAGTAAGGGGTATTAAGCCGCCATCTTTAAACCGCATTTAAAAAAAAACTCGAACATCCCCGGAAAAATCCCTTGGCACTTTTTCATCTACTGAGGTCCTCTATCGAATGAGATATGTTTGACCTTGTCCCTTTTTTTAGTGTTGCACAGTGTTATCAACGACATAGCCAGTTGCTTTAAATTCTCTTAGTATCTTTTGTATGCTGATGATTTGAAGATCCTTCCTCGGACGTATCAATTGTTTTATTCCGCAAAGCTCGTTAAGAAATCATGCCACTTTCTCTTTGGAGAAGGTAAGAACAAATTACGCTTCTTTTGCCCCAAATTTTTGAGCTTTAAAAGAAATTAATTTGCTCTCAAATTCTTTTGTTTTAGATTTTTCCTATTCCGAAACCCATTTCAAATTGTTTTGTAGTAATCTGTACGAACTTACTGTATTAATCTTCTGGATTACTTAAAACAAATAAATATAATATTAAAAAAGTTGCATTATCAAACGCGCCCTCTCTATACACAAAGATGCCTATCGCGTAGTCCTTTCTGTCTCCTGTCTCTCCGATAGCTCGCTCAATCTTACAAGACTCTACAAAGCCAACTCGCAGGATTTCCCATTTTGCTAGGCATGCTGAAATTAAGATAGTGGATGTTTCTTAGCGACTCCTTACATATCCGTAGTTCGAGACTTTTGCATGAAGGAAGGGCTAGTGTAATCATCATTTCAAACCTTAGGAATGTAAGTGACTCCCACCATCCTCCAAGAGCGGTGTATATAGGCCAGTGCAAGGCATACAGTGAAGATTTTCTTTAGTGCCAAAGACACTCGCCCTATACCTTCTCTCAACACACCATGCCTGGTACACAATAATGTACCAGGCATGTCGAGAGAGTGCAATTGCCTTAACAACGATTATATCCAAGGATGACTGTTACAGGGCAACAGTGACCTGATTTCCTGGAAAGTTGGACTCCATCAATAGACTGAGTTTCAAACTTTGCCTCTCCTTCTAAGAGCAGTCAAGTATCTTAAGCGGTCCAGCTTCCTTTTTTCAGAACTTTTGCCAGCCTTATTGTGTCGCTCAAGGATTTAATGCCACTGCAAAAATTCCTAAAAGAGCCCTTCTTCGAACCTCGATGTTTGCTTCTTATACATAGTTCTTGTGACTGCATCGATAGCGCTCCCAGTCCTCGTCAAGATTTGTCTTGAAGGCCCTGTTGAAAAGTTAAATCGACTCACGCCTCAGCGTCTGAAGCTCCTGACTCCACCACGGAACCGAGGTAGGGAGCTAGCTCGAAACTTGATGTTAGGGCAGTGTTAAGTTGCTCGACAACCGCCTCAATACGAATTTTCAGTGGCGTCGCGAAGTTATTCCGCCATGCATCTCTAAATTTCGGCCAGTCTGCAGTCAATTGTATTTGTATCCTGGTGGGCAATTGTATTTGTGCCTTCTCGCCACTCTGAAACCCGGTGTACTTGTGGTCCGAACTCGAATCTTCGCTAAGGATTATCCAGTTGTTGATTGACCACTCGAATCTAGCATTAGATTAGAGAACTCGTGCCATCTCGCAGTCAAAAAAGTAAGCTGATTGCTAAGTATGGTCGAGCTTACTCCATGCGTTTCTTTCAAGTTCAACCCAGCGGAAGAGCTGGTGTCTTGACAACAAAATGAGTCCAGACTGGTCACCGCATGATGATATGATACTATAACACAAGTTAAAGGTCTACTCGAGTTTCTGTCGTACAGTACAGTGACCCCTTTCAACGAGCCAAGACCACAGACAAGGCTCCGACTTGCACTACAGCAGCTAGTAGCACCTTCCTTTTCATCCACATGATTTGATGCACTGGCACTTTTTGTGCCTCCTCCTGTTTTATACATCTCTTGTCGGTCGTGCGCGAAATTCTTGTTTGCACTTTTTTTTAGGTTTTCATATTTTGTGCGCAACGTTTTCGCGCACCGGAAGTTGTCCACAAACTTTGAATTAAAATCCCCTTCAATTTCTTTCCACTTGCATTGCTTTTCTTCGGCACTCACGCGATCGGTCTTCTTGCACTCGAGCACTTGTTTATTATTCTCCACAAGTGCAAGTAGACATTCTATTTCGAGGGATGAAAAATTTGAGCTGCGTTTGCTCATTTCGAATTGTTTTTATTAAATACAGTATTTGAGCGCAAAGAATTTATTTACGAATGACAATCAAAACAAAGGAAAATTATTATCTAGATAAAAATGTTGCCAGTATTGCCATACTCAAATGACAAATATTTGCTCCAGTTAAACTAGCACTGAAAAACTGCTTTGGCGTTTAAACTTAGTTCAAATTTAAACCAAGTTTAAGCAAACTTCGTTTGAACTGGGTTTAAACTCACACTGAAAAATTGGCCCTTGGAGTGCGTCAAAACTCGCCTGCTGTCGGGACTTGGGTTCTGAGCACGCAGAAAGGGCATCTCGTTGACAGCGAAGCGAGTGATCGTCCTGGGAGGGGGGGGGGAGGGCAAATCATTGACATCATAGTCAATAATCATAGTCCTTCACATTGGCTTTAGGAGGTCATCATCAAGATCAAAAGCCTTGTTTCTCCATACATACGTTTAACCCGTCGTTGATCCAGTTAGATTTCGACTTTGGAAATAATGAGAAACACGTGTCCATTTTTTTTTATTTGAAATATTTTTACAATATTTGAAGTCAATAGGGCCATCGGTTCATTTTTTTTCGGAGTCTTCCCGCAAACAAACCTTAACCCACTGTTGGCCCAGTTAAATTTTGATTTTCGAAAAATTATAAAATACGTGTCGAATCATTTTTGATTTAGAGTATTTTCAGAAAGTTCGAAATCAATATATCTATTAAATCAAGATGTACCTACAGTTCAAATTCCACGTTTGTAGCCTTAGCGGTTTGAGCTGGGCGATGATGAATCAATCAATCAGTCAGTCAGTCAGGACAAACAATCTATGTATATAAAAATGGAGGCGGCGCCCTTGTCCAATCCTCACAACTTTTTTCTAGTCGAATTGTGCTACTAAGTGGGAAGTTCGTACCAAGTTTCATTGATGTGCGACTTACAGCACTACGGAAATGTTGGGTCGTACAAAATGTGCCACGCACCTTTTCCAACTCCGATAAAATCTCATCAGTAGAATGACACATCTATGAAACCACGGTACACTAACTTTCAATGCTGTGCGGTTTACAATTCCGAAGCTATTCCATATAAAAGAATTAAGTTGTATGGGCGGAGCCACGCTCTCTTGTTAAATACCCGCCCCATTCCCTCTGTCGAAAGATATGACTAAATGGTGCGTTCATACCAAGTTTCATTGATGTGCGACTTACAGTTCCAAAATTATGCGGATAGTTTCTTTCAAACAAATGTGCCACGCCCCTTGTCCAACGCCCATAAAATTTTAGCAGTAGAATGACACTTCTATGGGACGATGTCATACCAAATTTCAATGCTGTGCGACTTACAATTCCGAAGCTATTTCATATAAAAGATGTTTGCCGTATTAGCGGTGCCACACCCCCTCGTTCAATACCCGCCCCATTCCCTCTATCGAAGGACATGACTAACCCGGCATTGGTGTGGTGGGGTATACCTAGGCTTGCCACCCGTCCTCCATTGTGGAGGACTGTCCACCAAATTACTCAAATGTCCTCCGTCCTCCAAAGAGGGTAAAATGTCCTCCACGAACACGAAACTACTATATCTTTTGTTAACAAACACGAAATGCATCATTAATCTGAGTTGAGTTTATGATTTCATTAAATGCAATATAAGTCTGTTTAAAGCAGCAAAAAACAATGACAAATATTTATTTAAAAGCAAATAGTGTTTGAAAAAGTCATAGATATATTTTTGTAAATGAATTAATTATTTTTTAAATTGTTTTCGTACCTATGGTTTTATGCTTTCTTGTTTTGTTATGTTCGTGTTTATATGTTAAAGTTTTTTGGAAGCATTTTCTGTATACATATCTGTGGCATTTTGACAAAACAACTTATCTCGAGATAGCGCAATTTTCCAGTCTTTTAATCATAAAGATACAATTTCAAGACTTTCCTTTTGGTGTAATCGGCTTGTTTCTATGACATTTAGTTACAGAGATATGATGTGTAGCATTTCAACTTTTCTCGAATTTTGTATGAGATTTACTCTGCACCTTAACAGTATTTTCGCTCTCCTGAAAAATTTGAAAATTCGACAGGTTGTTTTGTGAAAATGCCACAGATATGTACTATATATGAAAGTAGCGTAGAGTTACTAAACATACCGTAAACTCCGTTCCCATTGAAACTGCTGACCAGGGTTACCGTTGTGCGACTTTAGTTGCATTTTGCAACCTTTTTGACGCTCTGAGACTTTTTGTGCGACTTTTTCAAACTTGTCTAATTTTGCAACTTTTTCCATCTTTGTGGGAATTTTTTTTCCTTTTTTGTTAAGTGAAATCCTTCTTTCTCTTTTTATAGTCTCGTTCGATTGATCAGCTCATTATTTAGCATTTAGTTGATCATTTTTGGCACACAGTAGAAAGCTTAAAAAATGTTTTAAATGGCATCGCATGTAAGTCCCAGCAGCGCGTGTGCGGAAAGTAGTTTTTCAAAATTATTATTAACGAAAATTAAATTAACCAACAGGTTAATTGTAGGAACTTGTGAATCCATGCTATCAGCTCTAAATTTGCTAGATACCGAAATAGAAGACTGGATGCCAAGTAACGAACTTGTGCGGAAATACAGAGACGAAATTACAAAAAAATAAAATTTATGATTAATATATTACACTTACACTTAATTAAAAATTAAATGTAAAATAAATACACAAAAGTGGATATTGAATGAATAAAAACCGAAGTGGACTGTATCGTGGGTTAAATAATAATGACCGTTTTATTCCAAATTGGTTGACAGGGTGGTTGTTGGGAACAAAAATAAAATACAGAGTTGCGTTTTTGTGGGAAGGTAAAACAGTATGTCAGTTTCTCAACATTCCGGCCCTCTTGAAAGCACCAGCTTTCAATTTTCAACAAATAAAGGGCATAACTTAACAATGGGTCGCTTAAGGATTCCCCTTGACGTTTTTACAGAAACCACTCTCACAAGTCCATCTGAGCCTGGATGTGTCTCGATAATACGCCCAATCTGCCACTGAGTTGGCGGTTGATTGTCATCCTTGATTATGACAACATCGCCACGCTCTAAGTTTTGGAGCTTTTGTTTCCATTTGGGACGTTGTTGAAGCTGATGCAAATATTCAATTGACCATTTCTTCCAAAACTGTTGCACCAATCTTTGAGTAAACTGCCAACGATTTAGACAACCAGGTTTAGATTCAGCATAATCGTAATCTGGTACTGCATGCATGGGACGTAAAATAAGAAAATGTGCGGGTGTAAGTGGATCAACATCGTTCAGGTAGTTGATACAAAGTGGTCGAGAATTCAAACAACTCTCTATCTGGCACAGTATTGTAGACATTTCTTCATAGGTTGCGGATGATTCAGCCAAAACTCTTCGCAAGTGAAACTTTGTACTCTTTACTCCTGCCTCCCATATACCGCCAAAGTGAGGACCAGATGGAGGCGAAAAATGCCATTCGATGTCTTGTTCAGCCGTTTCCTTCATAATTCCCTCCTGCGTGGAATGCTGATTCAAAAACTGTCTCATTTCCCGAAGATGCTGATTGCATCCGACGAAATTTGTTCCATTGTCAGAGTAGATGTGGGCTGGTTTTCCTCTCCTTGAAACAAATCTTCGAAGTGTTGCAATAAACGCTGCTGTTGATAATTCAGTTACAAGTTCCAAGTGCACTGCCTTGGTCCCTAAACACACGAATAGTGCAATCCAAGCCTTATAACGCTTGCTTCCACGGCCTTTCCACGATCGTATTTGTAGAGGCCCAGCGAAATCGATTCCTGTGTGGTGAAATGCTACTGTCGTTGCAAGACGTGACTGCGGAAGGGTTCCCATTTGTTGTTGAAATGTACGCTCTCGTAGACGCATACATATTGAGCATTTAAAAATGCATCGTTTAATGACGTGTCCGACATATGGAATCCAATATTTTAAACCAATTAAGTACTGAAGCTGACGGCTCCCAGCATGCAAATATCGTTTGTGGTAGTAATCGACTATGAGTTCTGTAAATTTGCTGTCTTTGTTTAAAATAATTGGATGTTTTTGATTGTAATTCACGTTTGCATTTTCTATACGTCCTCCGACACGCATTAAGCCATTGCTATCAATGAAAGGAGCAAGTGAAGACAAATTGTGTGATGCTGCGAGTTGTTTACCTAATCGCAAAGTACGAATCTCTGATGAATAACTCCTTTCCTGAACCATCCGAATAAGTATGTCATGAGATAGCTGAAGTTCTGACGCTGTCAAAAATGTCGTAGCTCTTTTCTCCTTTTGTGTTTTACAATTTTGGATGAATCTGACTAATAATGCAACTATCCTGATCAACTTACTATATGCTGAGTATCTGTCGAGTATATCGATCGCTGACATCGTAGCCAAATTTGAAAAGACTTCCTTCCTTTCTTCCATATCGACTCCCTCAGGAATGTTGATTGTTTCATGTTGTGTTGTCACGTGCTGGTTTAGAACATTTGGTCCAAACCACCAAAGTTGGTTATGGATTAAATCATCCGGATGGATGCCCCTTGTTGCCAAATCAGCTGGGTTCTGTTGAGAGGGCACATGATGCCACTGTTGTGGAGGTATGATGTCTATTATGTAAGACGTGCGGTTCGCCACGAATGTCTTCCAGCGCCGAGGGTGATCTGCAATCCAAGCTAGAACGACTGTCGAGTCCGAATATGCAAACATCTGCTTCTGCGTAATTTCCAACGTCTCGGCTAGTTTCTTCAGAAGTTTGGCTAACATGTGCGCAGCGCACAATTCAAGTCGCGGAAGTGTAATTTGTTTTATAGGTGCCACCTTTGTTTTTGCTGCAACGAGGTTTGATGATATTGAGCCATCTTTATGTCGAACCTTCAAATAAATTGCTGCCGCATATGCTGATTCCGATGCATCGGAAAATCCGTGTAGCTCTGCTTGACTTTGCGTTGTGTAATGTAGCCATCTTCCGATTTGAACTGATGAAATATCGTGAATGCTATTGCGAATCTTGACCCATTTGTTTAACAATACTTCTGGTACAGGGTGATCCCAATCTAACCCGCTTAGCCATAATTGTTGCATAAATATCTTCATGGAGATGATGACCGGAGATAGCCAACCTAATGGGTCAAACACCTTGGATATTTCTGATAAGATTGTGCGTTTTGTAATCACCTTTGGTATATCTGCTACACAAACACTGTACTTGAAACAGTCGTTTGTCGTATCCCATAGCAAGCCTAACGTTCTTACAGTTGTTGCCTGTGTATCATCTATACTTGTTTCTGAACTAACTTCTCTGTCTTCAGGTTTGATTGTTGACAAGAATTCCTGTGAGTTAGAACACCATTTCCTGAGATGAAACCCTGCTTCATTTAATATCTTGCATATTTCCGATTTCAATTGTATTGCTGATTGTGTATCGTCTGCACATGACATGAAGTCATCGACATAAAAACTTGTTTTAATTGCATTGGCCGCATTTGGATACATGCCCTCGGTGTCCAGTGCTACTTGGAGCAACGTTCTAGTGGCTAAGAACGGTGCACATGCAGTGCCGTATGTAACTGTTTTCAAGTTGTACTCTTGTGGTGGATTGTCCTTATCTCCTCTCCATACGATGCGTTGATACGGGCGGTCTTTCTCGTCTATAATGATTTGCCGATACATTTTTTCAATATCGCCACAAAATCCGATTTTAAATTTGCGAAACTGGATTAAAATTGTAAATAAGTCTCTTTGAACAGTCGGGCCAACAAGTAGGTAGTCATTCAGTGATTTACCATTTGTTGATTTGCACGACGCATCAAAAACAACTCGAAGTTTGGTTCTTGTGCTGCTTGATTTGATCACTGCATGATGTGGTAAAACATATCTTGTCTGTATGGAGCCCTCTGCTAACTCCATATGGTTTAACTCAACATATTCGTTCATGAACTTCTTATACTCTGTTTCAAGCTGTTGGTTGTTTGAGAACCTGGTCTCCATGTTATTGAGTCGACGCAGCGCGGCTGCCTTCGAGTCGCCGAATTGAATGAGGTCATTTTTGAATGGAAGTCTGGCAATGTATTTTCCACTGCTACTGCGGCGTATATTCTGTTTGAAATGCTGCTCGGCCTGTTCCTCTTCCTCACTGAGAGCCTTGACAGAACTTTCGACTTCTTCGATCTCCCAAAACCTTTTTAACTGATGTGATATGTCAACTGTTACGTGTGCTGTGACAACATTTGTATTTTGATTGCTTCCAATTTCTCCAATGATCACCCAACCGAATATTGTGTTCATTGCTGTTGGTGATCCACTGGGATGAACAATATTCTCATTCAATATGCATTTCGTAAAAACATCTGCTCCTAAAATAACATCAATAGCACTCGGCGTCTTGAATGTTCGATCAGCCAAATTCAAATTCTCGAAGTATTTAAGCTTATTACTTATGACTTCCTTTCCTGGGAGGTATTGTGTTAATTTCGAGAGACAGTAGGCTTCTGTCGCAACAATCACCTCGGATCTTGAAGCTTTCAAATGTAGTGTCACTTTACCTCGCGTACTACTACCTGTATTTGAACCAACTCCAAAAAGCTGCGTCGTATCGTAACTTTTCTTAAGTTGAAGTCGCTGTGCACACCTTTCTGTGATGAGTGTGACTTGTGCACCAGAGTCAAGAAGAACCCGACATTGTTGAGGTGCTCCACTTCCGTCTAACACCGTAACAACTGCGGTTGGTAACAAAGTTGCACTACTACCTCGATGTGCTGAATTGATACTAACTGAAGGATTATCATTTCCAAGTGTCTGCGATTCATGCTTGTGTTCGTTGCTTGCCGTTTGATTGTTTGACGTTGACATATGTAAGAGTGTGTTGTGTTTGAATCCGCATTTTCTGCATGTAGAACGTTTGCAATCCGCTGCTCGATGATTTTGCTCGAAACAATTAAAACAGCGATTGCTCTTACGGACCAACTGCTGACGATCCTTTACATCCAACGATTTAAATTTCTCGCAGAAATATAATGGATGATTTTCAGAACATGCAGGACACGAAGACATCATCGATGTGTACGCAAGTTGTTGTGAACGCTGTGACTGTGATGGTCTGATATGAGTTGCGGACTGACGTACGCTGCTTTGTGTACTTTCCAATTCAAATAGGCGTTGTTCCATAAAGCTGAGAAATTGGTTCAGCGTTGTACTCTCATTTCCATTTCGTTTTCTATACCAAAGCGCGAGAGATTCGGGATCAAGCTTTTTCTCAAGTATGAACAACAGCATTGTATCCCATTGCTCAACAGGCTCGTCTAAAGCTTTCAAGGCATTAATGCTTTCATTAATGCAATTGTACAAACGTTTGACTTCAGTGACCGTTGCCGATTTCATGGCCGGTTGGGACAGTAATGTATCGAGGTATGGCCGTTTTATTTTATCGTGCTTATTGTATCGGTTGTTCAATAACTCCCATGCAATTGTATAGTTGTCGTTACTTGGCGTTAAGTGTTTAATTAGACATATCGCGTCTCCTTTTAGTCTGCTTTGTAAATACTCGAATTTCTCTATACCTGATAGCTTTTGTCTCTTGTGAATGATTGCGTCAAACAAATCTCGAAAGCGCAACCAATTCATATAGTTGCCATCGAATTCCGGGATTTGTATCTGCGGTAGACGTATCTCATTGTGTGAATTCGCATCACTTGATTGTACTGTCGACGATTGGGTTGTAGCCAGTGCGTTGGCTGAAATGCGTTCTACTAACACACTCATCGTAGTCTGATGATCTATCAGGGTCTGTAGCGTTGCAGACATGTCTGGATGTGGAGTTTGATTTTCAATCACTGTTTGATTTGCATCTTCGATTCGTGATCTTGCTATAAAAATGCTTTGTATTGTGTAATATTTTGACTCGATGTCACTGCGATAATTCTCTTCGGCTTCAGCATCAGCTGAACTTGTGAGGGCGTCGATCTCGACTTGAACATTTTCAAAATCGCGAAACAGAATTTCTAATCGACCTAAACGCGCCTTTATGTCATCAACTGACGCTTCTGGATTGTTACAGTAGGTATAAATACGAGTGATCGACCCCTTTATAACTTGACGTTTCTGTTTTAACTCTTCCATTTTACAATGTTCAATGCTTAAAACTACAATGTGACAAACTTTCTTACAAGTATCTTATATACTAGTAACACCAACAATTTGTGTTATATTTCGTTCTTATTTACTCCTCTTGTATGAGGTTGATTCTGATTGAACTTCTGAGTCAATTTTCAATGTCAATGTTCGACTTTAAATTTTTACAAACACCTTTCAACTTTCTCTTTGGACAAATGTCATGTGTTACAAATTTTATTGTTGTGTACTTTACTTGAATCTTACATAGACAAATTTCACATAAATGTCACTTGGGTTTGTGTACCGAATGATGCAAATTGATTTATAGCGCCATGTATTGCAATTTTAGTTTCGTTATTCGAAATTAACTGTTTTATCAAATTTGTATTGTTTAGCTTAGACAACTACCATTTTAGAAATATGCTTCTTTTGCATAACTGTAAATTAGTCGAACACTGATATATTCACAAATATGTTTGCTTGTGCATAACTGTAAATTACTGTTTGGTTTTGTTTTACTTATATGTAACTGTACCAAAACATAGGTGCTCCGCTGACATAGCGTGGGTGCTCTTTTGAACACTGAGGTTATGTTTCACTCTACTCACATGAATCCGACTGTACTCACTATGTACATTGGTTGATGCTTGCTCTGCTGCCTGAGGCTTCCTTGGGCCGACCGTCACCCGATTGTGGGTGCTCCAAATGAGTCGGTGATTCTGCACGCTTGTGGGTGCTCCGCTGATTGCTCCAATGAGCCGATGATCTCTGGTTCTGCACGCTTGTGGGTGCTCCGATGCTTGCTCCGATGAGCCGTTGTCTGGTTCTGCACGCTTGTGGGTGCTCCGCTGCTTGCTCCGATGAGCCGATGACCGTGCACGCTTGTGGGTGCTCCGCTGCTTGCTCCGATGAGCCGCTGATCTGGTTCTGCACGCTTGTGGGTGCTCCGCTGCTTGCTCCGATGAGCCGATGACCGTGCACGCTTGTGGGTGCTCCGCTGCTTGCTCCGATGAGCCGCTGATCTGGTTCTGCACGCTTGTGGGTGCTCTGCTGGTTCTGCACACTTGTGGGTGCTCTGCTGTGTTCTCCAATGAGCCGCTGATCTGCTTATGCACGCTTGTGGGTACACTGCTGGTTCTGCACACTTGTGGGTGCTCTTCTGTCTTCTCCAATAAGCCGCTGATCTGCTTCTGCACACTTGTGGGTGCTCCGCTCGATCCGGCTCGAAGGACCAAAAAATGAATGAATAAAAACCGAAGTGGACTGTATCGTGGGTTAAATAATAATGACCGTTTTATTCCAAATTGGTTGACAGGGTGGTTGTTGGGAACAAAAATAAAATACAGAGTTGCGTTTTTGTGGGAAGGTAAAACAGTATGTCAGTTTCTCAACAGATATAAACACATTTTTATTGAATTATTTCTAAGGTATTTATATCGTTTGAATTGTTAATTCCTTTTTGTTTTGTTAGTTGTGTTTTGGTTTAATAAAAAAGTGTGCCACTTTTATTTGAAAAAACGACTTTTTTGTGCGACTTTTTCAAAATTCTCAACGGTAACCCTGCTGCTGACGCTATGTCTACTGACTACGTGTGTTTCGCACAACAAAAACAGTAACAGTGACAAAATAGCTGCAGCAGCAGTTTCAACGGAAACGCTTCACTTTACTTTGTAAGAGCGTAAACAAATAATAAAACAGATTATTTCTTGTAAGAGCGTAAACAAATAATAAAACAGATTATTTCTTGACTTCAATCGAGCAAGTCGTCTTTAATCTCATTTGCATGTATACCAAAGTTTTAATAGATATATGCTCTGTACTCTGAAAACTAAAAAGTATGGTTGTTTATAGCATTTTGTTTATATAGTGTCCTCCACAGCCATTTTAAAAAGGTGGTAAGCCTAGGTATACCATACCCCAGCGGTTGTATTTTTGTAAATAATACGGATATCAGTTTTATGTGGGCACTATCGCTTCTAGTAGCTGTTTATAACAGTCCAACCATACACATTTGCTATCCAAAAACAACTTGAGTGTGGCCAGATTTCAGTCACATCCCGCTAAAGTTCATTGGGGTGTGACATACCCCACCACACCAATAACATAACTTTTTGTGTAAATAATTTTGAATTCAAATTGATATTTTCGATGGTCTAGTCGCTTTATTCAAAAATTCACCGTACGGAAAAATAAGAGGCAAATACCAACTGTCCAACTACTACGTGCTAGAAAAGCTCCCAGTTCAGTATTCGCATTTCGTCGCCGTAAAAAACGAATGTCGTACATACGACAATAATTTTCATCGTATCATATGTTCCAAAAAATAGCATTATTTTTCTACATCGTCATGATTCTGTACATCCTTGAGATAAGGCGAAGCTGTACCAAAACGTCATCAGTACAGCATACGATGTTCGGTTTGTCCGAGAGCAAAAACCTTATATGACATGCGAAAAATGCGCTAATTTTGAGACCCTGTAATTCGCTACTCTTTCAGGATAGCTACCAAAAATTGTATGTCACATAACTATATGTATTTCGTTTTTAAAACAGACTATGTTTTTTGGAAAATTATATGAAGAAATTATTTTAAACCCCATTATATGAAGTCAACTTATAAATATCAGTATTTTTCGTGTATTTTTGTTATATTTGGTATTTTCTTTTACAAATTGCTTGCACATGAAGTTCTTTTGTATTTTCTTACGTAAAGATAAATGAAGAATAATATAGAATTCCTAACTTTTATATTTGTGTTGTTTCGTGAGGTTGCTGCTATATCAAGGTTTGGGGTATGTCACACCCCACCACACCAATAACGTAATTTTTTTCAACCACACCAACGCCGGGATAAATAGTGAGTTCGTACCAAATTTAATTGATGTGTGACTTTTTACAAAATTATTGCCTAAAAATGTATGCTGGTGGTGCCAAGCCCCGATTCCCGACTTTTCTGTTTTCCTAAACCTTCGTGTAGCAATTACGAACAAACCCGTTGAAGGAAGTATCCAATTTGGTCCAGTCGTTTTCAAGTTTTAAGCAACCGAACGGACCAAGATTCATTTTTATATATATAGATATTAGCAAATAACGGGTTATAACTAAAAATCTGCACAAATTTTATATCAGCGTAACTTAAAATGTACTATTAACACAAAAGTAAGATGTTCCATGTAGTACAATTATATTATTTAAAAAAGGAAAAAATTAATGAACTTCAAAATACGGGCCATTGTCAGCAACCCGTCGTAGTTTAGTCAGGATACTTGAGCAAGCACGTTGTACACCATTAGTATCAACTTCCTTGAGGCACTTCCGGATACGACGTGTCAGGTGCTTCACATTTTGGGCCTTCCAACCATTTTTATACACTAAAGCTTTGACTTCTCCAAAAAAATCCTCAATCGGTCGGCATTGTGGTAAGTTTGTTGGATTCTTCTCTTTAGGCACAAAGTAGATGCTCGTGTCGACCAAGAACTCCAATGTCGCATTTGCATAATGAGAAGAGGCTTTGTCCGGCCAAAATACGATTTCATCGTTTTTGTGATGTTGATGTATAAAAGGAACCAAAATTTTGTCCAAACATTGATTGATGTACGTCACATGATTTATTGCTAGCCCATTTGGTTTAACACTCGGATGCCCAACAACTTTTTAAACGGCCAAAGCCCAACAAGGTCCCCAGGGACCTCTATTGTAATATTGCATATAAGGCTTGTAATTGTATTATGTAGTGTTAAATAATGTGTGTAGATGTGTTTGTATTATGTATTTTTTTACTACAGACAGATAGCAAAAACGTATAAAATACAAAATAATTGCTTTTAAAAACGCCATAGGTCCCTACGGACCTTGTTGGGTATCGGAGTGTTAAAGAATGGCTCAGAAATACCCTTAGCAGAAACAGCTATGTAGAGCATAACTTTGGACTCATTTTTTTTTTTTAATTTATACTTTGTCTCAGGAGGCGTTGTAGACACATTGTTTGTGTAATAAACATCGTTGCCCGGCATTTGCGAACCGCTGAGTGAAAAGTAGCTCTCGTCATCCAAAATGAATGATTTCCACTAAAATTCTTGCACATCCACCGACATTGTGATTTCACTTGCCTTATCTGCTCTTCAGTGTACCCTGGACAACGCTGCTTTTTTCTGGCTTTAATGTTAAATCTGTTTAACGTTTTGCAGATATATGGCTGTGAGCATTCAAATTTTCGTGCGGCTTCGGTTTGACTTATGCAATCCTTATTGTTGAACGCAGTCTTCAGCTTCCGTATGTTTTTCGGCGTCATAATAGTCGGCTTTTTTCCAGAACCCGGTTGCCTTTCTATTTTCAGAGTACTTAGTATTGAGTAAATTGTTCTTCTGGAGACGCCTTCCACCATAAAATGCGCACACGTAAACTTTTTCCCTGCGTCTTCATGTTTTTTATAAAAATTTACAACGCGCTCGCGGAGGTATTGCTGCTTAGAAGCCATTTTACGCACTAATTGAATTTGTAAGCTGTTACAAATTAGACGTTAAAAAGATGATGCAATCAATTCGCTAATTGCATAATATTAGCATTTGAAAAATAAAAATAACAAAATAGCAAGCCATTGAAATTAGTGCAGATTTTTAGTTATAACCCGTTACATGCATCTCCAATGCTGAAAATGTCTTTGAAGGGACGTTTTCATTGTGCCATATTGAAAAAAGTTGTCGTTTGGACACCGCATTACGCATAAAAAATGCGTTGGACCGTAGAGTAGCAGAAAGGAGCAAACGAGTTTCGACATTTCACAATCACAATGAATCACGTAAATGCGATGCGAACATAAAAATTTATCGCATTCGCACACTTAGCACTCTGAAATGCGACAATCGCATTGAAATTTGCTACTTTCGCATTTCGATTTTCCCCTTTCGCATTGGTAGCACTCCGTATTTCGATTTTAAATGTCAAAACAATGTGATTGTTATACTTTTCATTTGACAGTTATTTTACGAAAATGTAAGTTAAAGAGAATATTTTCACACCAATTACGCCTGGGATACCACACTTTGTGAAGAAATGTCTGTGTGCACGCCTTTTTTCCTGTTCGGACATTTTAAACACAACATGCTTTGGACATAGGATCTTTTCGATTGCCTTGCAAACTGCCCAAATGCAACTCGAAACTGATTGCTGAGCCAAACTCAAGTTTCGATCTTTACCAATTTGGTGTTGGTATCCCCCTGAGAAAGAAACGTCAATGCTGTGGATAGCTTCACAATTGCAGGAATAGCGTGGACCTTTGCTGTGCGAACTCGTTTTCAATGCGGCTCAGGACATACATGAAAGCATCCTTGCTAAGGCGAAATTTTTTTACAAAACTGTAAAACATACATACAGCTGCGGTCAAAATAATAGTAGTACGCATACAACGAAAAGAAAATTAAGAAAAAATAATCTGCTTTTCTTTACAAATATATTCTTTGTATTTTTTTTAACAAGTTATATGTGTTAACAATGCAATCATAAAAGAAAATTTAAGAATTAAACTCAGTTTGATTTGATTTAAATTAAATGCGCCAAAAGCTCCAAAATATTTACTCCTTTACTCCTGCTCCTTTACTTTCATAAAAATAAAGCAAAAATTGTGTTACATTTTAAAAGATTTAGTGGTTAAACAGTAACAGCGTAATTTTTCTTCAAATTATTATTTAGTTGCGTAACTGTTGTTCGCTATTACTGCAGCACAGAGCCGATGCATTGAATTAACCAAATTTTCATATCTTTCTCTAGGTATTATATATTCCTGCTTGCATATTATTATTACATGCATATATTTATTGAGCATGTTTTACGTTTTATGGAGGTGGCGCTATTTATTTGATCAAGAAAACGATGGATCGATGTGTATGTGTACGAATCTTGCAGGAAAGCGTGCTACCGTATGTCCGTGAAAGAACGGCACTGCTTTGGGTCTTTCAACAGGATTATAACCTAAAGCATACAAGCAAGTTCGCACGAAAGGGGCTTCGCAAGAGCAGTATTAGGGTTATGGAATGGCTCGCACAATCACCAGACTTCAATACAATTAAACTTTGTGGTTCGACGTGAAGAGAGCAGTTGCTCACTATAATCTAACTAATAATAATCAACTTTGAGAAGCAGGAATATATAATACCTAGAGAAAGATATGAAAATTTGGTTAATTCAATGCATCGGCTCTGTGCTGCAGTAATAGCGAACAACAGTTACGCAACTAAATATTAATTTGAAGAAAAATTACGCTGTTACTGTTTAACCACTAAATCTTTTAAAATGTAACACAATTTTTGCTTCATTTTTATGAAAGTAAAGCGAACTACTATTTTTTTGACCGTCCATATTTTGGAGCTTTTGGCGCATTTAATTTAAATCAAATCAAACTGAGTTTAATTCTTAAATTTTCTTTTATGATTGCATTGTTAACACATATAACTTGTTAAAAAAAATACAAAGACAATATTTGTAAAGAAAAGCAGATTATTTTTTCTTAATTTCCTTTTCGTTGTATGCGTACTACTATTATTTTGACCGCAACTGTATGTAGGTATGTACGTTACTGTAACAAAATATAATTGCATCATTATAACCTACTTACTTAGATTCACTGAGGTTCATAATATTGAATTTATCACGAAAAATTCTCCACTGAATCTTCTTATGATCATTGTCACTATCCCAATGAGCTACACAATCCAGGATAAAAGTTTCCTCCTTAAAATTACTGCGACAAAACTTTTAAAATTCAATTTATTTTCTTCGTTTCACTTGTTTTGCTTTATTATGTTCACATTTTATGACACTCGACGCTAGTAATGCCAACTTACTCTCGAAACAAAATAAGGACCGTTTTTCAACGATGCGAAATACAGAGATACAGAGTACCTATTGCCTTTCGCATCGCAATTCACTTTCGCATCGCATTATAAAGTAGCCCCTCTGGATTGAATACGGCTAAATTTCAAAAGTTGTTCTCCTCGGAAGTCTAGTGTTTGTCACTCAAAATACAATATCACAAAGGTTAACTTCAACGACGATTTTTATTAGAAACATACAACATTTATATGTCAAATACATACCTTTAACTTTAATCGAAACAACTTTAATTATTCAATAATTGACGAAATACTTTTTTAGAATAAAACAAGTGCATTGTGCAAAAAGTGCACGAAACTATGTTGGTGCACTTGCTACAACATATGTTGTGTTTGAAAGCTCACAGCTGTGCGAATATAGAAAGCAAAACAAAATGGAAAACATCGATAAACTCGATAGGGTATTAGCAAAGAATATAAAGTGAATAGAAGGCGTATCTGAGCTCAAAAATTCAAATTTGTGTGTGCCAGCAAGAGAGAAAGCGCTTCAGTTTGCGCTCATTGACCGTGCAAACTGAAATACACGCTACCAACAAACACACATGAAATGAAAGTGTCGCTTCACCTCCCTACAAGAACACTACCGGTTATATAACTGGTAGTGTATAACTGATATATACGTTAGCGTCCGGAACAAAGTTTCAGTTAGATTTGTTCAGAGCGTGTGAAAAATCTGACGGAAACTCTTGTGTACATGTGACTTTGTATCACCTTCCAACGCACGCACTTTAAAGTCTAGACAAACGTGTAGCCATCTTGCTCACTTAAGTTAGCTACGACGGATATATTGGTTAGACATACCAGGTGGTCATAACGTATATATTTGTTAGGACTAACGTACCAATCGGGTACATCTAACCGAAATATCAGTTAGATCTATGGGGTAGTCATAAGAAGAAGAAGACACATTTATATAAAAGTATTGGTTTTTTATTTTATTTTTTTCATTCATTTGCTGTCATTCACTGTCCTCCAGTTTTAACAAAACAAGAAATCTGTCACTGTCATCCTCTTCTTCATGGCGTTAAACCTTCGTCGTAGAATTTTCCGGTCTTGACCGTTTTTTGTACATTTTAGGATCTGTAAATAAAATAATGTTAGAATAGATACACAGAGGAGCAGCTAACGTATTGCTTACCAGTTTTCTCAGGTTTTTTGTTTATTCTTGTTATTATTATTATTTTTATTTACACTTGAACTCGAAATTCTCGCACGTGATAATCGTAAGTTTGGCGGTCGTGTTTGTTTTATTTTTAGGTGAGGTCTTACATCTGGTGGCACGTGCTATCGATATGTGTATATCGCTATCTCATCCTCTCATACAGAAATTATTAATTGCTTGAATCTTCCTTTTCTCGCCAACGTTTGGTGGCACGTGCCATGTGCATATCGCTATCTCATTCTCTCATACAGAAATATTAATTGCTTGAATCTTCCTTTTCTCGCTAACGTTTGAACATAGAATAAAATTAATTTTAAAATTTGAAAGAAATGCATAGGTATTAGTTGTATTCAATTTTTGCATCAATGTGTTGGTGTTTCGGTTAGGTCTGTCTGACAGGGCTGTGTACACATGCGCGTCGGTATTTGCGCCCCTAAAATTCGAAATTCTATGTTCTATAAATAATGTAACGATGAGGCACTCTGTCGCTGTGCTATGCATGAATGCTTTTACGGGCATACTTTTGGGCACGCACTTTAGAGTACGGCTATAATTTCGATATGGCAAGGATGGCGATGGTAATGGGATCAGCGTTGCCACGAGCAAAAACAATTTATAACCAGAAACAAAAATAAAAATAACCAAAATGTAACAAAAATTTTTATCAAAATGTATAATAAACAAAATAAATAACTCATACATAAATTTCAAGATTTAAGGAACATTTGGCACATACATATGTACCTTATGATCAAAAAAGAACGGGAACTTAAAAAAACGCAAAATTTCAATTTTTTTTTTAATTTCTTTACTATCCCATTCAAAAAACTCTCCTCCTGCGTCAATACATGTATGCCAACGTTTGATCCAATTTTCCATACATTTTTTATAGGCCGCCAAACGTATGGTCACCTCACGCAGCGAATTCTCTATTATGGCCTCTATGACCGCAAAACGCGTTCCCCGCAATGGCAATTTGAGTTTGGGAAATAGAAAAAAGTCACACGGGCCATGTCTGGATTGTATGGTGCTTGGCTGATGACATTGGTCAAATTTTTGGCCAAAAATTCCGAAATAATAAAGGCCGTTTTTGAATAAAATTCAGCTTTTTTGGCACCAGCCGAGAAGTGACGCGTTTCATGAACAAAATATCAGTTAAAATGCTGAAATGCTCAGATGCTCAACAACACAGCAATCTCTGTAATCGATACACAACGATTTTCCACGATTTGCTTCGCCGATTCGATTTTTTCTTCGGTAACAGGCGTTGATGGCCGTCCAGGGATCTCATCGTGCTCTAGGCTCTCTCGGCCGCCTTTGAACCGTTTATACCATTCATATGCTCGAGTTTTCGACATACACGCTTCCCCATACGCCTTTTGTAACATTTTCAACGAATCGGCACAAGAAATTTCATTTTTAACACAAAATTTTAGGCACGCGCGTTGTTCTAATTTTGCATCCATTATAAAAATCGCCACACAACAATTTTTCGATTTCTTCGTATAGACGCCAATCGAATACTAATCTTACGATATGCGTAAAAATTTGGCAAAACCCCAATAAAAGTATTGCCAACGTTGAGAAAATAAAAATTTACTGATTGGATAAGCGCGACAATTCAAAATTCAAGTTCTTTTTTGATCATAAGGTATGTATGTGTGAAGTAAAAATTTCAGTGAGCTGCAAAACTAGACAGGCGATATTATTTTTAATTAGTTTTCAACGTCCGCGAACGTGTTGTTGACTCTTTAAAACATAGTTATCGATTTAAACAATGTTGCTTACTTTTTTACGAGAAACAATAATAGCAAAGAATAAACAGTATACAGAAGGCGCATCTGAAATAATTTTGCGATTTCATTTCAGACGCGGGCGGGAAGCAGCAAAGATGAGGAAATTGTACATATATTGAACCGAGAGAGTAAGCGCAAGCGGAGAGCTGCTTTGCGATGCTCTCTTGCATTCCCGCATTCATTCGATTGATTGTTGCTTTATTCTCATTTCGACAACAACACGCAATGTTGTTGTTTTCCGCAGCAAGCCAGCTTGGCTTTACTCGGGCACATTGAAATGGTGGTCAGTGCTGCCGTTTTCAATTTTTCTTCAGTAGTATAAATTATAATTTTTGGGTAGTATTTATCGACTTCGAGTAGTACACATGCATATTTTCTTAACAGTGTAAAAAATCGCAAGCATTCATCAACTACTATATCAGATACCATACTTAGTTTCAAAACACATTAAAAATTTTATTTATACGAAAGTGAAAGAAACAATGTAATTCAGTTACAAAAATGTATATAAACAAATTTTATATGTTTTTATTATATAGTATATTTTTTTGGTGGCTCCCATTTTTGCGCAAAATTTTCCCATAATAAACTTTTCGAAGTTAAATCGAGTGGAGAGTAGCGTTTAGTAAACAGTTTCTTTTTTAATCTTTAATTAAATTTACTTCGGACTACTATGCGGAAACGCAATTACAGTACCAATAAACTGCCGAAGGAGCGGAAACATATACCCCGTTTATACGACAGCTCAAGTCGCTTTCAGTCAATACGCATCGACTCAATACAGGTGATGTACACTCAGTTTTTTGAGCATTTTCAACTAAAAAACAAGCAACACTAACAGGTAATTTTCATTCAGACGTCAAAAAATAGGAAAAACGAAAATATAAAAGCATACTTTTCAAACCTTCTGCGGTCAATTCGCTTGAAATCAATGTATAAACACCTGGCTCGAAAGCGTATCGAGTCAATGCGAATCGACTGGGACCGTCGTATAAACATGGTAATAAATTCATTAATACCGGAAACTTGACTCAAGTTCCAAATTTAGCAATGCCATCCATTCCGCTTCCAGAGCTTCAACATTCTCTTCTTCAATTAAAAGTGAGAATCTTTCAATTAGGGGAACTAGTGTGGGAGATACATTTTTTGGATATATACTTTCCAAGCACCCTTAACTCAATGATGTCTTAAGTCGACCTAAGCGATTATCGTTTTTGACCACAGATTTAATAATACCACAGAACAAACAGTATACAGAATGCGCATCTGGTGTAAAGAAAATTTTCTTTGCGGGGGAAGCAGTAAAGGGGACGAGAACGCACAGAGAGCGAGAGCGTAAACTGAGAAGCTGTGAGAGCGGTGTATGAAACAGTGGCGCACCACACACTGTGGTTGTTGTTGTTGGGCAACAAAGCCATGTGCCGCTTGCATGTTGGTGGTGGCTCGTGCTTGCTCTCCGCTTACTTTTTTTACAAACAAGAACAAGAAGTGGACAGGTAAAGTTCGCATAGAAAAATTGATTGAGCTACGGAAAAAATTTAAATTCAATTGATTTTATTAGTTTTTTTGGTCTGCTTGTAAAAAAGAAGCTGTAAAAAGTAAAATGGCTACGATGAAAATAAATATATGTGTAAAAATATTGGAACACCCAATGCGCATTAAGAAAGTGATAATAAGTGGAAAAATATTGTTACAATGTTGTGCCAATAATCAAAGAATCAGTTCTGTTGCTGCAACTACCTATTGAATTTGCCTTGGCGATCGGTTTGCCAAATCAACCACCATTTCAATGTGCACGAGTAAAGCCAAGCTGGCTTGCTGCGGAAAGCAACAACATTGCGTGTTGTTGCCGAAATGAGAATAAAGCACAAATCTATGCGTGCGGTTCCCTTTACATTTTCCTCACTTTTGTTGCTTCGCGCCCTCGTCTGAAATGAAATCGCAAAATTATTTCAGATGCGCCTTCTGTATACTGTTTATTCTGTGATAATACTAATACTTCTTTTTCAATGGACAAAGTTTATAAAGCTTTGATCAAATACTTAATTACTTAAATTTATTAATATCAAATATCGTTCGAATTTTACTTTTAGCACTTCAAGCAACCTTGAAATGGCTAATTGGGAATGGAATAATTTTGAGCAAACTTTAAATTGATTTTTTAAATTCAATAATTAGTTTCTTTTGATTAACAATCCAACAGGATTTGGCCCCAATTTGCGCTGGTCAAATAAAAATGCCAAGCCTAAGAGAAATCCAACGATTTTATACACTTGTATCAGGATATTCCAATGATTACATGTTTTTTACATGTTTAAGTTTTCTGACTCGTCGACGTCCCATTGACCACTTTATTGTCTTTATCAAATTTTAAAAGATTCTTACAAGAATATGCAAAAAATATTAAGTTATTTTGTATTTAAATACAGTAATATTACTCTATTAAGTATTTCACGATTTTCATTTTTGGGTATCGCATCCGTTGCGCTGTTACCAAAGTTTAACACTTTATCAAAAGCTATTGTACGAACAGCTTTTGGCAACATAAAAAAGGTGCAATTGTCACTTTAGTCGCACAACGGTAACTCTACGACGAGCTCATTTGTTTGATTGCAAAAAGTGAAGCATACGGAAACACATTTGTTAGAAATATAAAACGGCAACGTTGGTTTAAATTTCGTGCTTTGCCAATGTTCAGTTCGGTAACAAATTTGTCGAGTAGCCTTACTTAAAATATGAAAATTAAATTGCTAAAACTTACCTACATATATTTCAGAAAATAGTAGTACAATCGGCCTGTGGGTAGTACGGTAGTACAGATGATGAAATAGTAGTAAAATACTACTATAGTAGTACGTTCGGCAGCCCTGATGGTGGTTGTTTTGGCAAAGCGATTGCTCAGTCACTTTTCCGATGCAAATTTTGCCTGTCCGCTTCTTGTTCTTGCTTGTAAAAAAGCAAGCGCAGAGCGAGCAAGTGCCGGCAAATTTGTTTATTGTCATCAGTGTTGCCAGATTAGGGGTTTTCCCCCTAGATTTGGGGTTTTTTGTTTGAATTGGGGGGAAATTTTATGATAAATATTTTAGGGGGAAATATTTTACAGACATTTTTAATTTAATATTAATTTAATTGACTGGCACGACAGCCCGCTTACGCGAGACTAAGGCCTAGCTTCCCGCAACTACCCGTGTTGTGCGTGTGAATTTTTACGCGGGTTGAAGGGACCTACAGTTTAATGCCGGTTCCGAACGGCAGGTTGGGAGCTTTTTCATAAGCAATTTTTACTCTCAGAGGTTTGCCATTTCCAGCTGAGAGGACAGCCACCGAAAGAGAAAACGAGTTTTCCCGTTATTTTTTTAGGTGTTATTACAGGCAGTATTTGAACCTGAGGTTGCTGCCTGCGACTCGCGGTCCAACGCACTAACCAACTGAGCCACGGTGGCTGCCATTTTTAATTTACGCTTTTTAAAATGTCTGTCTGTGGCCAAGTGAATTACATTTTTTATCTTGCCACCTGCTTGAATAACACCTGATGTGTATGCAATGAATTAAAGAAAAATCTACTACAATTCAGATTAATACTATCAGGTGGAAACGCTGCTAAGCTCAGCAATTCAAATATCAATAACGATCGCCAAAATTTTGTATTTAACTAAAGAAAAGAACATGGCTTCTGCACCACCAAAACAATATTTGCAAAAATTCAAAAAAGAATGGGAAAGTGACCCAGCTTTCAAAGGTAAGTTTTGCAGATTGTTTAAAAACTATTGATACCTGTACGTGTTTAATTAATAAGTGGTCGATTTTTAGATTGGCTTAAACCATTAGCTGGTGATACTCAAAGGGCATTTTGCCTATACTGCCATACAGGTATTGTCGACCATAAAAAAGGTCTGCAAGAGCATGCTAGTACGAATAAACATAAGCGGAACGTTGCTCAACGAGCAGAAACAAGACGTATTCATAAAATACAGGAATATACTCAAGTCATCATTGCCAAGGAGCGCAAAAGGGCAGAGCTGAAAATTGCAACATTTGTCGCCGAACATTGCAGCATTCAAACGGTGGATCATTTGTCAAAAATATTATCAGATTTAGATACAAATTCGGTCTTACTCTCAAAAATTAAACTTCATCGCACAAAATGTACAGGTATGGTTAATTACTTATATAACCCTTAACAAAATATCTTTAACTCACAACACAAATATGTACAGGTCTTATAATGAATGTACTATCTCCATGCCTCCTGGAGGAATTAATTGAAGATATTGGCGATTCATACTACTCTCTAATAATCGACGAGAGTACTATGGTAGACACTACGAAGGTTATGTGTGTAAGGGTGAGATATTTTAGCAAACAATTGCGGAAGGTTTGCACTTCGTTTTATAGGCTTGTAGAGCTTGAATCGGGTTCAGCAGAAAAAATGACTGATCAATTGAGAAAGCAGCTAAAAACCGACAACTTAAAACTTACAAAACTTTTTGGTATTGGAATTTATGGCGCAAATGCGATGATTGGAAAACACAATTCAGTTTCATCACGATTAACAGATCATATTCCTCATTTGATATCCGTTAAATGTGTTTCGCATTCGCTTCACCTTTGCGCGGAAAGAGCCTGTGACGTTTTGCCGTAAAATTTGGATTTCCTAGTTAAAGAAAGTCATGCATGGTACAGAACGGAACATTATATGCAGGCAATTGTTCGAAATCATGGGAGAGAGACTTCCAAAAAAATAGCTAAGTTGTCCGGTACTCGTTGGCTTGCTCGATTGAAGGCAATCGAAACAATATTAGATCAGTGGGATATTTTAAAACTGCACTTTGATTTAGTAAAGCATAACAACCGCGGGATGCTGGGTTCAAAGCAGAAGCTTTGTATAATATGTATAATTGCATTGACAACCAATTATACCTCTTATTTCTAAGCCAATCGTTGAAAGGGGTATTAGGATTGAATCAACTCTTCCAATCGATGAACTTTTTTATAATACTTTACAAAAAATAGTCGTTCCTCAGCATCTTGAAAAAATCAGCAAACAAGACTTAAACGTTTTCCAGTTCAATAATCATTTAATGGCATTCGATTGCATAAATTTTGGATATAATTTCAACACCATGTGTAAACAATACAAACCCGAAAAGCTGGTGGTTATCAAGCAAAGGTGCAGGGACTTTTTGATCACGCTTGTAGAGCAGTTACAAATGCGACTTCCAGAAAATATGAAAATCTTTGAATCAATTTCCCAATTTACTCCAGAAAATGCTTCGAGTCTGTACAAACAGGATATAACAGAAATCGTCGTTTTTATTTTGAGTGTTTGTGATGACGTTGATACAACAGTAAATGAATGGAATCTTCTACAGCGCCTAGAAATAAAAGAAACTTCATCAGATATATCTGTGGCCGTAAGGAATAACAGCCAAAGTAGATTTTATGAAGTTTTCGGGAGAGCACTTTTAATTTTTGAATTTGCTTTAGATTACACTAGATAAATTTTAGACTTTTGGGCGTAAAACATTCATTTTATGAGCAAAAGCCATAGCATTTTGTGTAGTAGTACATTTGAATACGACGAATGCAATGGTGGTAATAACTCAATTTTGTCCTAACTCGACTTTGGCTGTTATTCTTTACGGCCACATATATATTGGCCGAAAGTGATGGAAGATAGTGATGCTGCGGGAAATCAGAGGTTCCAGCATATTTCAAATCTTGCAGTTTCTTTTCTTTCTCTGCCTTTTTCTAATGCATCTGTCGAAAGAGCATTTTCACTTATGAGCATTGTTAAAAATAAACTTCGCAATCGAATGTGTGTAAAGACGGCTGATGCCATTCTAAGAATAAGGATGTTACAAACAAAATGTACTAACTTTGAACCATCGCAAAAAATGCTTGAAATGTTCAATTCAGAAAACGTATACAAAAGCGATTTTGAAGATGTCGTATTAGATGTGTTTGAAAATGTGGAATAACATATGCTAAGTAATACGAGTATCATATTACTTTTACCCTTACAATTATACATTTGTTATGTTTTGAAAATGTTTTCTGAATTGAACAGTTCAAATTTTTTCCTTATTCTTATATCCAAATATATTAATGGTATATATATTAATATTGGTTTTTTAAATTGTTTTGTTTAGGTTTGTCATGAAAAAATATATGTTATGTTAAGTTATGTTATGTTATGTTATCTGTTAATATGAAATGAAAAAATATACATACTTCCGTTCATTTAAAAGCAATATTATTTTTAATTATAGCTGACATTTCTGTAGGAACAGATATATTGGCTATGTAGTCATTTTTTAATTTCATGTACCAAATGTAATGAGCAATTTTTATGGATTTGGTGGGAAATTGTAGTTTTTGGGGGGAAATGGACTTCATTTTAGGGGGATTTCTTGAAAACCATCTGGCAACACTGATTGTCATTATCAATCGAATCTTCGAGCTGGTCGTGGTCTTTTCATGCTGCGCTTAGATTAATTGATATTAAATTTTGCAAATACTTAGACGTGGTTGATCCAAAATAAAAATTTTTATAAATATATTTACGAGGCTAGTTCCAAGTAAAATTATTTGTATAAATTTTTGACGTGGTTGATTCCAACTTTGAATTGTTTTCGACGTGGTTGATCCATATTTAAAATTTTTACAAATATATTAACGAGGCTAGTTACAAGTAAAATTATTTGTAAATTTTGACGTGGTTGATTCTAATTTTGAATTTTTTTGCAATTGTTTTCGAAACTGGCAACCCAAATTTTCAGCAGGACTGTACAAGCTGCTATTAGGACAACTGCTGAAACTATAGGTTTCAAAAGTTGCTCTAAAGAATTGGCTTTATCTACGGCCAGCTTTATAGAAAATATTGACAAAATATTTGATTGCCTAAACAGTGGATCGTTACATTCCAAAAATTTCTACAGATCTGCGATTCAACTCAACAGTTTATCACATGAGTATGTAAAATTCTTCCTTAAATACCTGGATGATATCTCATTTGTTGACAAAAAGAAAAAAGTATTTTTTTTGGATGGGATGAAACTTACTCTAAAAGCTGTTTTGCTATTAGTAGACGAGCTGTTTGAGAAAAATTCCGACATTTCTTTTTTTTATGACAAGGACATTAAATCAAGACAAACTTTAAAATATGTTTTCTATACTAAGACAAAAAGGTGGTAATATTAGGTGTATTCACACCGAGCTTGTAACTTTGTTAGTTCGGTACTCGATAGTTTTGCGCGTGCATATTGTTTTTGTTTGATTCATTTACAAAAACAATATACACGCACAAAACTACCGGGCACCGAACTAACAAAGTAACAAGCTCATTGTGAATACCCCTAATATAAATCCATCAGTGGCTGATATTAATAATATATTAGCACGCTTAATGGCCGCAAAAATTGTGCAATTGAGTTCCCACAGCAATTGTGAAGAATTAAATGATTCTACGTTTGAAACGCTTTCTAATATCGTTTTAAATCTCGACTCAGCTCCTAAACATAACGAAGAAATTAGTCAAATCGATGATTTCGAAGTGGATAATGATACAGCCATCCTTGCCGATTTCATATTAAGTAAATGATAATTTTGAGAACTGTTCCGAATTTACCATTGATTTAGCGTCTTTAAGATATTTTTTGGGTTATGTTGTCTACAAAATACTTCCCAAAATAAACTCTGAAACTGTGCAGGGGAATTGAGAAAAGAAGATGGGGTACTTACAGTTCCTAGTGAACTTTTCATATTTCACAAAAACTTTAACTCTCTCAAAGATTTCGGCAACCTTATTAGTCCATCGCAAATTCTATTCAAATTCTAAGCAAAGTGCACATTTCAATTTTCCGCAGCATTTTCGAAAAACAGCCACAAATTCTAAGCATAAAAAATTTAATAAAAGTTAAATGTCAAAATGCTACACCACAATGGTTTTCCACGTGTCCTGATCATAAAAACACAATTTTGGATTTTATGATCTTAGTTCTTCTCAGGAAGCATTGTGCATGGACCTCCGAAAAGAAAAATTTAACTAAATCCCGAAAACTTAAAATCCTAAAAACGTAATAAACTCTGGTTATTTTGACCAAACTTATTCCTTGACTTATTCCCACAATTGGCTGTTTTTTTATCGTAGTATTGTGAGTTGCTGAGCTCGTTACAGAAATCAGCCAAATATTTATTCTAACTTCAGTTGTTAGCCAGCGGCAACAACCACAGGTTGTCGAATTTCATTTCCTCCATCACCATGCATGCGGCACATCGCTTTGTTGGCCAACAACAACAACCACATATATGGTGCGTTACTGTTTTGTACACCGGCATGCGATTAATACTTTTATCTGTTTGCTATCCGAACATTTGATTTTGCGCTCTCACAGCTTCTCTTTTTACTCTCTCGCGCTCTGTGCGTTCTTATCCCCTTTACTGCTTCCCCCCGCATCCACAAACGGGTCCTACCGCTGGAACCCGCAAAGAAAATTTTCTTTACATCAGATGCGCATTCTGTATATTGTTTGTTCTGTGGCAATAATTATGAGTTGCTACCATCAATCAATATTATTGCCACTCCCACATACATATATTTGTATTAGCGTGCAATATTCTAAAAAATAACCAAATGGGATCAAAAATCACCAAATAACCAAAACCAATTTTCAAAAATAAAAATAAAAATTTTTGGTTAAAAATAACCAAAACGGCAACGCTGAATGGGATGTGCGAGAACGATCGAGAGATAGGCCAAATGGAATGTGTGAGAACAATCGGCACGATAAGCAGACAAGTATAAAAGGCAGCCGGGACGGGCAGCGCAGAGGGACAGTCTTATTTGAACAAGCAAAGGTGAAACACGGAATAGTCCAATAAGTAGTAGCAAGTGTAAAGACAAGAAAAGTTTAAATTTGTAAATAAAGTGATTGGTTTTTGACTGCGTTTGCGCTGAGTAATTGAAGTGTGTTTTATTTTTCAAGCACAATCCAGAGACGACTAAGCCTAAAGAACTAATTTTCATTTGGTGTCAGAAATGGGATTGTGCTACTGAAAATAAACAACAACAAAAATTATAAAACGTAGAAATGGTAAAACTGGAGCAACTGAAGGTGGACCAGCTGAAAAAGGAGCTGGCTGCCTGGAATTTGCCGACTGCTGGCGGTAAGGTGGAGTTGCAGCTACGCTTGCGAGAGGCGTGTGAGTCACGAGGCATCGATTGGGCTGGCATGAGTTCGGGACGCAGGAGCTAGAGGCGTCGGCCAAGGTGGAGGAATCGCCTGCTGGTGCTGCGTCGCTGCAAAGTACGGCTGCAGCAGCTGCGCCACCACAAACATTAGACATGAGCCAGCTAATGGTTGCAATGAAAGACATGTTCGAGACTTCCAACCGAGTGGCAGCGAAGCTAGAAACTACGAATCGGAAAATAGCTAAACTGGAAGCGGCAAGCGAGGAAATTTCGGCAAAAGTCGAAACTGCAAATCGAGAAATGACAGCGAATCCGGAAACTACGAATCAGGAAATAGCTAAAATGGAAGCGGGGAGCCATGAAATATCGGCGCAAGTGTCAGCGAAACTCGAAAGTGCAAATTGCGAGTTGTCCAGGAAGCTTCAGGAAAATGCTGCGCGCTTGGAGCAGAAAGTGGAAGAAATCTCCAACAAGCTAAATGTAAAGGTGGAGCACCTGGGAACTCGAGTGGAACACTTGGATAAACGAGTTGACGACCTGGATGATTCCCTCAACAAACGAGTTGACAGTCTGGAAGATTCGATGCACAAAAAAATATACGAACGGCTTAGAGAGGTACAGCCACGAGTATGGTTGCCGCTGGTTCCGGAAAGTTTTGCTTTGAAAAATCAGTGGACCGATATCAGGAAAGGTCGGAGATTGGCACTGGCGCTAAAAGGTCCTGCGGCTGAGGTAAGTAAATCGGTTCCAGAATGTTTAAGAAGTGATTACGATGCCATCATGAGAGCGTTGGCAGCGATGTAAAGCAACGAGCACGCAAAACGCTGTACTACTGTGAGCTGAAGAACCGCAGGCAAAGAGCCAACGAGGCACTGCAGACATATGCAGCAGACATTGAGCGGCTCGTATTGTTGTCCTACCCGGAATTCGGCGCTGATGTTCTGGAGAGAATGAAGATTGAGGCGTTTTTGAAGGTCTTCATGACTCGGAGACACGTCCCAGTGCGTTAATGATGAGCAAGCTGACATTTAAGGAGACGGTGACCAGTGCGATGATGTATGAGGCGGCATGGATTGGGGGCAATCGGTATGCGCCTGCAAAGATACGTCGAATCCAACCGGACAGCAACATTCCGACCCAGGCCATAAGCTCTGAGTCACCAGTCAGGCCGCTGGCGGTCTCCTCTAAAGTTGTTTGCTGGATATGTGAAAAGCAGGGTCACATAGCACGAGACTGCCGTCGACGAAAGAAGCGTTCCCGTTCTCGATCGCAATCGTCCGAAGCGAGGGATCGTGACAGTCGAAGCTCAGCCAACAATCGCAGGGATGAGGACGAGGAGTCGTTAAACTAAAAACGGTCAGCACAAAGAGGCGTGAGCTGATCCCCACAGCCTGCTGCCCCACCATCCTCGTCTCGCAGCTGAAACGACAACCCAGACGCCTGATGATTGAAGGAAAGATGGATGGAAAGTCGTTTTTGTTGACACTGGATAATGGCGCATCATATTCAATCATAAAAAGAAGCTTCTGAGGAATTGGAAACCACTGCATGGCATACAGCTGAGGACAGCGACTGGCGCGCGTGCGCCGGTAAGAGGAAAAGTTACAAAAACCATTGCTATTGGCGCCAACAGCCTGGAACATGAGTTCATCGTCGCGAATATAATGGACGACGTGATTATCGGCGTGGATTTCATGATTAGGCACGGTTTTACGCTGGACCTGAAAGAAAATGTGCTGAGGTATGCCATCGTTGAATTCCCACTGCACACTGGCTATGAGCGAAGCGTGGCGGTAAGGAAGGTTGTCTCGTGTCAACACCATAGGATACCAGCGAATTCCGAGGCGATTGTGGACGAGGACGATGGGACAAGTCAGCTGTGGGTTGTAGAAGCACCAGAACAAGGACACGACAACATAATCATCGGACGTACATTAGTGGAAGTGGTACAGTAAGTGGGAAACCGATCCGCCAACCGCCAAGACGAGTTCCTCTGGCCAAGAGGGAAGAGGTCACAAATTTGATTGAAGACATGCGGAAAGAAAAGGGCATAGAGCCCTCGTCAGGCCCTTGGTGCTCGCCGGTCGTGCTAGTCAAGAAAACGGAAGGCAACACCCGATTTTGTGTGGACTATCGAAAGCTCAATAACGTGACCAAGAAGGACAGCTATCCACTTCCTCGGATCAATGACACCCTGGACACACTGTCAGGCACACAGTGGTTTTCCACACTCGACTTACGCAGCGGCTATTGGCAGATGGAGCTTGCAGACAAGGACAAGGAGAAACGGCTTTTAGTGTTGGCGACGGTTTGTGGCAGTTTACCGTCATGCCGTTTGGACTCTGCACCGCACCAGCGACATTCGAGCGGCTAATGGAACGTGTGCTAAAAGGGCTGCATTGGCGGACGTGTCTGGTGTACCTCGACGACATAATCGTGATGGGTAAAAACTTCGACGACCACCTGGAAAAGCTGAAGGAAGTATTCGAGCTAATACAACAAGCCGGGCTTAAACTTACCCCAAAGAAATGCTCGCTGTTCCAAAAGGAGGTCAAGTATCTGGGTCACACGGTTTCCGCCCGCGGAATACACACAAATGAAGGCAAAATCACGGCGGTGAAGGAGTAGCCCCACGTGGCGGTGAAAGAAGGGAGCGGGCATAGGTTAGTTACTTTGGACATGGCACCGGCTGAATACTGAACTAATGTGTGCAGTGTGCAATCCCCAGGACTTGAAATTTGGGTTGTGCGCAGGGTTTGGTACCCGCCACGTAAAATCAACTACCAATGAAAGCCAAAAGGCAAGCCTCGGAAGGAACCCACAATGTTGACGACCACAGCAAACGATTTAAGGACCCCGATTTGAGGATATGCACCTGGAATGTCCGCACCCTCTATAGGGAAGGGGCCTCTATCCAACTGGCGGAAGCCCTCACGAAATGTAAGGCTGACATCACCGCCATACAGGAAATGCGATGGACAGGACAAGGTTGCTCCAAGCGATCAGACTGCGACATCTACTGCAGTTGCCATGCGGAGAAGCGCGAATTTGGCTGCGGATTTGTGGTCAGCAAGAGACGTCTCTCGGTTCACTCCGGTAAACGAACGGCTGCCTCGATCCGCATCAAGGTTAAATACTTTAGCATCAGCCTAATTTGCCCCGACGAAAGAGAAGGACGATGCGACCAGGGATGCCTTCTATGCGAAGCTCGAGGACGCCTACGACGTGTGCCTGGCCCATGACGTCAAAATTGTCCTCGGAGACTTCAATGCAAAGGACAGGCGAGAAGGTATCTTTGGTCCCACAGTCGGGCAGTTCAGCCTCCATGCGACCACTTCGAACAACGGTCTGAGGCTGATCGATTTCGCCGCGGCACGAAAAATGGTAGCTAGTAGTACCAGATTCCAGCACCTCGACATCCACTAGGCTATCCCCCGATCAATCCACCCGCAACCAGATTGATCATATTGTTATTGATGGGAGGCATGCTTCTAGCACTCTAGATGTGCACACGTTCCGAGGACCTAACATCGACTCGGACCACTACCTTGTTGCAGCCAAGATACGCATACGTCTTTGCGCAGCGAAGACCGCGCAACCTAGTTTGCAAAGAAAGCTGGACATCAGTAAGCTACGATAAGGGTAGCCGAAACCTACTCCGCTCAACTCTCCAACCAGCTTGGTCGCTCCCCCTCTCCACCTGATGACATCGGCGGATTATGGGCTAACTTATCCCACTCTATGATACACGAAAACAGGGATCTGGTTACGGATGCGCAGGGTATACTGAGGTTGTGGAAGGAGCACTTCACCAAGCTGCTCGCAGGCGACGAAGGGAACAATACCGCCAGTGGTGAAGATGTCCAGTCGGCACCATTCGACGACGACGGTGTGGATGTGCCACCGCCCAGCTATAAAGAGGTCCGGGTCACTATCTAGCGACTCAAGAACAATAAAGCTGCAGGGCCGGATGGGCTACCAGCTGAATTGTTCAAGGCCGGCGGTGGTGAGCTGATTGGTTGCATGCATCAACTCAGCTGCAAAATATGGCTGGAAGAACGAATACCCAACGATTGGAACCTCAGTGCCCTTTGCCCTGTGCTGAAGAAAGGCGACCCAACAATATGCGCCAACTACAGGGGTATCAGCCTACTTCCCATTGCATATAAGATCCTGACGAGCGTACTATGTGAAAGATTAAAGCCACTCGCCAAGGCGCTGATTGGACCTTATCAGTGCGGCTTTAGACCTGGTAAGTCCACCATCAACCAGATATTCACTCTACGCCAAATCCTGGAGAAGACCCATTAGAATCAAATCAATACACACCGTCCCTTTATCGATTACAAGGCAGCATTCGATAGCCCGATAAGGGATCGCCTATATACTGCATTGTCTGAACTTGGTATTCCTGCAAAGCTCGTGAGACTTTGCAGAGCGACGTTGAGTAATACGCGCAGCTCCGTCAAGGTTGGAAGTAACCTCTTCGACCCATTCGATACCGTTCCTTTGTCCTGCGACCTCTTCAACTTCACCATGAAGAGTGTTCTGCATAAGGCCTGTGTACATCGTAATGGCACTACTTTCAACAAAAGTGTCCAGCTCCTTGCTTACGCTGATGACATTGATGTCATCGGACGTAACAAGCGAGATGTCACTGCTGCCTTTGCGGCTATCGAAAGAGAATCTGCCAAAATGGGTCTGGTGGTAAATGAGGGCAAGACGAAGTATATGCTGTCTACATGCAGGGGCTCGCCGCGGCTAGGGTGTCACGTCCAGGCCGACAGATGTACTTTTGAAGTTGTCAAGGAATTCGTCTACCTTGCCACCGCCGTTAACAGCAGCAATGATGTCAGCCTGGAGATAAAACGAAGGATTACTCTTGCCAACAGGTGCTACTACGGTCTCGGTAGGCAATTGAAAAGTAGAGACATCTCTCGACCGACAAAACTTGCACTCTATAGGACGCTTATCTTGCCCGTGCTCCTCTATGGCGCAGAAACATGGCCAATGACGCGAAACGATATAGCGGCCCTTGGAGTGTTCGAGAGGAAGGTACTTCGTAAAATCTTCGGCCCAGTTCATATTGGCGACGACTATCGTATACGAACCAATAACGAGCTGTATAAGGACATGGACGTAGCACAGCGAATTAACATCCAGCGGCTGCGCTGCCTCGGTCATGTCTGCCGTATGGACGAAGAAGCTCCTGCGAAAAAGATGTTCCATGCGGTGGTTGGAGGTCGATGGCGAAGAGGGAGGCCGTGTCTCCGGTGGAAGGACAAAGTTGAAGAAGCCCTGTTATCTCTTGGTGTGACCAGCTGGGACACGCGCAGAGGAGAGGCGCCTGTTTTGCGGCAGGCCGTAACCCGATAACGGGTTGTTATGGCCAGTTAAGTAAGTAAGAAGGAGTGGCCCCGACCACGCCCCCCCCCCCCCGACCAGTTTCCTGGGCCTGTGCACATATTGTTTATTGTTTAAGTAATCCAGAAGTTTTGTTTTACAATTCATACAGATTACTACGAGATGTACATTGAAATATATAAATATCCTAGCTAATTAAATCATTCAACAGCAGTTTAAAATGAGTTTCGGAATAGGAAAAATCCAAAACAAAAGAATTTGAGAGCGAGTTCATTTCTTTTAAAGCTCTAAAAATTGGGGCAAAAGAAGCGTAATTTGTTCTTACCCTCTCCAAAGCGAAAGTGGCATGATTTCTTAACGACCTTTGCGGAATAAAAAAATTGATACGACCGAGTAGGCAAGGACAGTCTATCGCACCCCGTATTAGGTTAAAGACAAAGGTAAGTGAGAGAATACTCCTCCTACCCTCCAATGACTTTAAATTAATAAGTAGACATCTAGACTGGTATGAGGGAATGGGGTAAACAAAATGCAAAGAACGTAGGGCATAACGAAGAAACCTTTTTTGGATTCGTTCAAGTCGAATGATGTGACACGCATAGTAGGGTCTCCAAATGAAGGCCGCGTACTCTAGCTTAGACCGAACCAGGGAGGTATAGAACAACTTTAGAGTATACGGATCCGTAAAATCAGAGCTGAAACGGCGAACAAAGGACAGCATAGAGTATGCCTTTGCAATCGTGCTGTTTAAATGACTTTGGAAAGAGAACCTATTATCAAACACGACACCAAGATCAGCAATTTCAGTAGGATTCACTAGGTGACAGCCACCAATGTTGTAAGAAGTGGGAATAGGGGACCGGGATTTTGAGTAGGTCACATGGAAACACTTATTTATATTTAAATTAAGCTTATTTTCTTCACACCAAAGGACAACGTTGTCAAGGTCCATTTGAAGATTGCGAGAGTCTGAGAGACACGATATTGATGAGTAAATCTTCAAATCATCAGCATACAAAAGGTACTTGGAGAATTTAAAGCTACTGGCTATGTCGTTGATAAAGATTACAAAACGAAGGGGACCTAAAATACTACCCTGGGGTACGCCAGAGGAGGCAATAAAGGGATGCGAAAATACATTGTCAACTACAACAACACAATTACGGCGAGCCAGATAAGATTTCATCCAACTTAAGAAGATAGAATGAACTCCAAGACTATGTAGCTTCGAAAGCAACAAAGAGCGACTTTATCAAACGCTGTGAACATGGCTGTGAAAAGCAGTATGCAGTATTCAGAAAAAACTGCCAGGTTAGAAACTGTGGACCTACCGGCCATGCTTATTTTCAGAAATCAAATGGTTTATTGAAAAATAAATTTTGAGACCGTTGATAATTTGGAAATGGGTCTGTAGTTGGCTACATTGCTCTTATTTTCACTTTTAAAAATTGGATTTATGAGAGTAACCTTCCAGGCGTCAATGTACTCTTCTACCTCTAGTGATTTATTAAAAAGCAATAATAGAGGATAGGCGAAAGCGTAGCAGCTCTTGAAGAGGTACGAGGATAAACCATCCACATCAGAATGAGATGACAATTTGATTTGCCGTATGCCGTCTTCCACATCGTCAATGGTTAAGGGGCACAACTAGTTTGAAAATTTGAAAATTTCGTTTTTTTTTGTTTTTGCATTTTTCGATAATTTATACCTTTAAAAATAACATATTAAAATCTTAAGTGAAAATCTTAAATAGTTTCTGAGTTACAGCCTTCTACATAGCAGCTTCTCATTATTTAGAATGGCGCGTTACTTGACGGCCGTACCTGAGTTATTGTTAAACGCGTTTTTCTCAAAACTACATTTTTCAAATTTGCTGCAGCTGTAACTTGATAACAAATCATCCGATGGACTTGGGTCTTTTTTTAGCTTATTGTGTATTTGTTTCTCCATACAATGACCCTCCAGTTTAATGATAGGATGAAAAGTATAATTATGCCAGGCCAGAAACCATCAGATTTTTCAGCAAAATTTTAATTTTTTTTTCAAAAAACTGCCATTTTGTTGCATTTTATTTTTTTTTTACAACCGAGGGTCATTGTATAGGAAATATAACCTAGTTAAGTAAAATTTTTGGTTTTTTTGATTTCAGGCACTCCGAAGGCTACAATCACTGCAGCAGTGGGAGAACGTTTTTTTTTTGAAGACTCAGGAGATTGTGGATAACTTGCTGAAAATCGAATATTTTCATTTGAAAAAATTACTTTGCATTCATTATTTATGCATAAATATATCTGCAAAATTTTAAAACATTCGATGCAATACTTCACAAAATTCAAAATTCACAAAAATCTCCTTTTTTCAGGCGGTCAAACTAGTTGTGCCCCTTAAAGAGAGTGAACCAAAATTAACTGAAGAAACATTTTTCAGGAGACTATTACCGCTTACATCAATTTCCGGTTCAAAATTGGAATTAAAAAAATCCGCAAAAAGATTCGCAGCTTCAAAAGAAGTATGAGCTTGGATATCATTAAGGAATACTACAGAGGGAATGCTAGAACAAGATTTCTTAGACTTAACATAACGCCAAAAAACTTTGGGATTGGATTTTATATCTGACTCAAACTTACGAACATAATTACGCTTCAGCACCTTACTCAATGATTTAAACTCCTTCGAATATTGCAGATACTTATCTCTGTATATAAAGGAATTCGATGATTTACATTTCCTGTAAAACTTGTTTCTCAAATTCTTGAGTTTCTTAAGCCCTTTAGTATACCAAGGAATCTTATAACATTGCTTTTTAATAATTGGTATGTTGCTTCTGCAAATTTCACTAATCTTATGTTTAAATATATCAAAGCATTTGGCAACTTCAACCGCAGTAAATAACGAATCCCAGTCTAAGGACTCAACTGCAGCATTTACAGCCTCCATATCACCATTTCTGAAATTAAAACACGTAGAATTACTGTCCACGCTGATAGTATTGAACTCATAAAACTCTAAGTGGAGGACAAGTGGAACATTATGCAGACCAGGTCTGGACAAGGGATCAAGGCATTCCAGTAAAGAAGAATGCATATTGCCTTTGATAAAAATTAGATCTAAAGTTCGATGCAGTGTATTTGTAAAGTTATTTATCTGCATACGGTCAGAACATAAAAATTATCCATCAGATAGGTTTCAGCAAAAGTATAAATATATTTTGGATATAGCCCACGACCTTCACTCATACTAGACCATTCGATATTACTTAGGTTGAAGTCACCAATTACACATAAATTTTCATGATTTGAAGCTAAAGCAAGAACATTGTCGACGTGAGCCTTATAGATTATGTCAGCACTAGATGGTGGAATATAAGAAACGCAAATCAAAAGTTTAGAAATGCCGTTCACAGAAATACAAATTTGATCCAAGAGAGTGTCCGCATTCTTTAAAGGCAGCAAGGACGCGCGGTATTTTTGGTTAACTGCTATCAAAACGCCTCCGCCTCTTGAGAGCCCAGTTTTTGACGCATCACGGTCTTTGCGAAAAACATTGAAAAGATTACAGTCGAAGAATTCATTGTCAAAAAAATTTCCGTTGAGCTATGTTTCCACGAGGATAAAGATGTCATAATCCATATGGGAACTCATGGCAAAAAGTTGTTTCGATTTAGTTCTGAGACCCGATACATTTTGAAAGTATAGTTTTAGATGTTTTGGGGCGACATCAGGTGGAGGAACTACGCGTCCCGTTGATTCGCAACGTCTTTGGGAAAAAAACGGAATGGACGAATCTTCACATTCGTTGGCCAAATATCCGCGTTAAGCAACTTTTCAAAGCAGCATTCCGACACTCCAAGTTTAAAGTTGATTTTTTTTAGTTTACACACCTCCGCGTCTTTTTTAACAAGCATATAACAGGCCAACATCTTTGAATCAATCGCAGCATGCTTTGATACATAAGCCAAAATATCAGCAGCTGTTACATTACTGGAAAAGGATGATACGTGTAACCATCTCATAATAGGCACAACATGCAGTTCTTGATTGCTATTCGATCCAACGACAATAGGTTGGCTAGCAATTCTACGGCTACTTTTGGAGACGAAATTCCACTCGGGCAACTGGTGCACAGATGAATTCCCAGACGAAGCAGCAATACTAGCATAAGAGAACGCCTCAGTAACAGGCGCATTATTAGAGGGCGCAGTAAGAGCGGCATTAAAAGTTGACGTCAAATTCTCCTTCCCTGCATTACCGACACACGCACTTTGTGAAACAGCAGATAGCGGTGCAGCGCAGACAGAAGCACGAGAGCCCGGCACAGTATGCTCAGCAACAACACAAGGACCGCCAGCAGACGAAGATGGCGAAGAAGAGGAATCAGTAAAATGAGTCTGACTAGCAATAGTAGTCACATTATTGTTTTTATTGTTTCTGACATTACCAGTAGGAACAGGGTTTTGTTTGTAGACACTAGCAGAGACAATACTCTGCAGAGTTTTTAATTCCTGTGCTAACGAGGAAAGCGCAGCATCTTTATCACTAACGATAGATTTCAATGATCGAATCTCTTGATGGAGATCATCAGTTTTTTTCAGTAGGATCTCCCTATCTTCAAACAAAGCATTCACTACTGAGAGTATGCGAGAGTTATCCGCTCTTAGAGCGACAATTTCATTAGCCACTGTATGCAATGTAGTTTGTTGCTTATTATCATGCGAGATTAGGCGTTCAGTTTCTTTGTTTTTTGCCACTAGCGGATGAGCAGATAACGGTGGTGAGCGAATAGAGGCGCGACGCTCAACCGCACACGATTTACAAAAGAAAGGCTTCTCCGAGGCTAGCAAAAAATCGAGATCTGCTTGTAAGATACCAACACAGTCAATATGGAAAAGCTCTTTACACTTCGCACAGATAATTTTCTGTTGAGCACGGTCAACCTTTTGTTCACAACAACACGGCATTTTTAGTTCAACTTCGAATTATTGCATTTAGAAAAATTAAATTTTGAATATAGTAACTGCATTAAATTGTTTTATTTTTGCAAATTGTTCAACTGTTGGACTTTAATTAATCCACTTCGTCACTTTGAATTCGACTAAATAACTGGTATTCATTGATTTTTAGTTGACGAGAGACCGTCCAGCGAAAACACGTCTGATCCACTTGCACAACTCGTGATGACTTGCACAACTTCGGGATATTACCGAAGATTAATTCCTGGATTTGCGAGCATAGCCGGCAGCTTGCACAAACTGACAAAAAAGAATCAAGCCTTCGCGTGGGGCGAAGAGCAGGAGCAGGCATTTGCGCGACTGAAGGAAGAACTGTGCACTGCTCCAATTCTGGCCTTCCCCGTGCGCGGAGAGATGTTTGTGCTGGATACAGATGCAAGCGGGTATAGTATTGGCGGTGTGCTATCACAGATAATAGATGGTTAAGAACAAGTGATAGGATACTACAGCTAAATTTTGTCGAATCCTGAACGCAACTACTGTGTGACACGAAGAGAGTTGCTGGCAGTATTGGAATGCGTGAAACACTTCCACAAATACCTGTATGAGCAAAATTTTCGCCTGCGCACAGATCATGCGGCGTTGAAATGGCTGCTGATCTTTAAAGATCCTGAAGGCCAAACGGCGCGGTGGATCGCGCGGCTGCAGAGCTACGACTACACGATAGAGCATCGCGAGGGTAGCAGTCATGGAAATGCCGATGCCTTGTCACGCCGTCCATGCAACACTGAATGCACGCATTGTTCGCGAGCCGAAAGCAAAGAGCAGATAGTGGACGTCCGATTGGTAAGCGTTATGCTAGAGGAAGAGTGGTCTGCGGAGAGGATACAAAAGGACCAGCGCGAGGATACGGATCTTGCAAAAATCGTCGAAGGCAAGGAGCAAGGCGGACGCCCGGACTGGCAGGAGATGGCCGGTGAAAGCCCGATGGCGAAGGCTTACTGGGCACAGTGGCAACGTCTGCGGCTGAAGGATGGCTGCCTATGCCGCGAGTGGGAGAGTGAGGATGGCCGGATTAGTAATTTCCTAATTGTAGTCCCTGGTGGTAGTGGATTATTTTAGCAAATGGCCCGAAAAGTATCCCATTCCTAACCATGAAACCACTACGGTCGCGGAAATGCTTGTAAACAACTGGAGGCCAGGTTCGGAGTTCCGTTGGAGTTGCACTTGGATCAAGGCCGGAATTTTGAATCTGCGGTATTCAAGGAAGTATGTGAGCTACTAGGAATAAGAAAAACTCGCACCACTCGAACGATTCAATCGGACACTGGAAGAATATCTGCAGAGGTAGGCAGGAATTAAAAGGATTGGGACACGCATATCCCCCTGTTCCTGATGGCGTATAGGTCAGTCCCGCACGACACGACATCACTCACTCCAGCCCGAGCAGTGTTCGGCACAGAGTTGAGGTTGCCTGCTGACTTGAAGTTCGGAGTGGCCAGCACGACAGAAGGCGCTAGGACTGACTACGTGGTCAATAATCGGTCGGAACTGGAAGAAATCCACCAGTTTATAAGGAGCCGTATCCAACTGGTCAGCGATAAGATGAAAGCCAGATATGATCTACGGGCTAACACAACAGGGTTCCAAGAAGGCGATTTGGTAATGCTCTACAACCCGCAGCGTAGGAAAGGTTTATCTCCAAAACTTCAAACGTCGTGGGAAGGACAATACAAGGTCGTGACCAGGATTAATGACGTGGTGTACAGGGTTCAACGCTGCTGCAACAGAAACGCTAAGGTGAGAGTAGTCCATTTGGAGCGCCTGGCGTCTTACTCCGGCGGAGCCTCGGCACTTGTTCGGGACGAACAAGTCTAAGTGATGGGCAGTGTAACGATGAGGCACCCTGTCACTGTGCTATGCATGAATGCTTTTACGGACATACTTTTAGGCAAGCACTTTAGAGTACGGCCGACTTGCTATAATTTCGATATGGCAAGGATGGCTCGCGATGGTAATGGGATGTGCGAGAACGATCGAGAGATAGTCCAACTGGAATGTGCGAGAACAATCGGCGCGATAAGCACACAAATATAAAAGGCAGCCGGGTGCAGCGCAGAGGGACAGTCTTATTTGAACAAGCAAAGGTGAAACACGGAATAGTCCAATAAGTAGTAGCAAGTGTAAAGACAAGAAAAGTGTAAATTTGTAAATAAAGTGATTGTTGGTTTTTGAATGCGTTTACGCTGAGTAATTGAAGTGTGTTTTATTTTTCAAGCACAATCCAGAGACGAATAAGCCTAAATCCTAAACGTATCTCTGGATTACGTAATTTGAAAATAAAACACACTTAGTTTCCCAAACGCAGTCAATAAAATAAACCAACAATCACTTTATTTCACAGATTTACACTTCACTGTCTTTACACTTAAGTATTTGCTCAATTACTCCATATGGCACCTTCACTAGTCAAAATCAGACTGACCGGCTGCGTCGTACCCGGCTGCCTTTTATACCTGTCCGGTTACCGCGCAGATCGTTCTCGCACATTCTGGAGTGGACTAAAGGTTTCCATGATGATCGCGACCATCATTGCCAGGTGGGACTAAAAGTTTCCATTATCGCGGCCATCATTGCCAGGTTGCACTAAAAGTTTCCATTATCGCGGTCATCTTTGCCAGGTTGAATTATAGCACGGCGCGTAGCGACAGGGTTGCTTTGCACAGCGACAGACTGTCCTATCGTTACACTGCCCACCACTTAGGCTTGTTCGTCCCGAACAAGTGCCGAAGCTCCGCTGTGATAAGGCGCCAGGCACTCCAAATGGACTACCTTCAGCTTAGCGCCTCTATTGCTGCAACGTTGAATCCTGTATACTACGTCGTTAATCCTAGCCACGACTTCGTACGGTCCTTCCCATGACGTTTGAAGTTTTGGAGACAAACCTTTCCTCCGCTGCGGGTTGTAGAGCATTACCAGGTCGCCTTCTTGCAACCCTGCTGAGTTGGCCCGTAGATCATATCTGGCTTTCGCCTTATCGCTGACCAGTTTGGTGCGGCTCTTTATAAACTGGTGAATTTCCTCCAGTTCCGCCCGCTTATTGACCACGTAGTCCGTCTTAGCGCCTCCCGTCGTGCTGACTTCCCCGAACTTCAAGTCAGCGGGTAACCGCAACTCTGTGCCGAACACTGCTCGGGCTGGAGTGAGTGATGTCGTGTCGTGCGGGACCGACCTATACGCCATCAGGAACAGGGGGATATGCGTGTCCCAATCCTTTTGATTCCTGCCTACCACTTTCCGCAGGTATTCTTCCAGTGTCCGGTTAAAGCGTTCCACCATGCCGTCGGACTGTGGGTGCAAAGGAGTGGTGCGCGTTTTCTTTATCCCCAGCAGCTCACACACTTCCTTGAATACCGCAGACTCGAAATTCCGGCCTTGATCTGAATGCAACTCCAACGGAACTCCGAACCTGGCTACCCAGTTGTTTACCAGCTTTTTCGAGATCGTAGTGGCCTCCTGGTTAGGAATAGGGTACACTTCGGGCCATTTGCTGAAGTAATCCATTACCACCAGCACATGTTTGTTGCCTTGAGTACTAGTTGGGAATGGGCCGGCGACGTCCATAGCAATCCGCTCGAAGGGCGCTCCCACGTTGTACTGCTGCATGCGGCCTCGAGATCTTCTTGTCGGCCCTTTCGCGGCTGAACATCGGTCGCAGCTCTTAATCCACTCGGCTACAGACTCCTGACATCCTACCCAGTAGAATCGTCTTTTTATTTTGGCGACGGTTTTGGTGTTGCCCAAGTGCCCTCCACTGGAGTCGTTATGGTAAACCTCGATGACCTCGTTGATTCTGCATTTCGGCACTACCATTAGGGAGTTGCTGGTCCGACCATCCGCGCTCTCCCATTCACGGTACAGGCATCCTTCTTTCAGCAGCAGACTTTCCCACTGTGCCCAGTATGCCTCAGCGATCGGGCTTTCACCGGCCATCTTCGGCCAGTCTGGACGTGCGCCTTGCTCCTTGCCTTCGACGATTTTTGCAAGATCCGCATCCTCACGCTGGTCTTTTTGTAGCCTCTCCGCAGACCACTCTTCCTCTGGCATAACGCTTACCAACCGGACGTCCACTATCTGTTCTTTGCTTTCGGCTCGCGAGCACGGCCTGCATTCGGCTTTGCACGTACGGCGTGACAAGGCATCGGCATTTCCATGGCTACTGCCCTTGCGATGCTCTATAGTGTAGTCGTAGCTCTGCAGTCGCTCGATCCACCGCGCCAATTGCCCTTCAGGATCCTTAAAGTTCAGGAGCCATCTCAATGCCGCATGATCTGTGCGCAGGCGAAATCTTTGTCCATACAGATATTTGTGGAAGTGTTTCACACATTCCACTACTGCCAGCAGTTCTCTCCGCGTCACACAGTAGTTGCGTTCCGGTTTCGATAGAACCCTACTGTAGTACGCTATCACTTGTTCCTGGCCGTCTATTATCTGTGATAGCACACCCCAACACTATTCCCGCTTGCATCTGTATCCAGCACAAACATCTCCCCAGGCACGGGGAAGGCCAGAATTGGAGCACTGCACAGTTTTGCCTTCAGACGTGCAAAAGCCTGCTCCTGCTCCTCGTTCCACTCGAAACGAACGAACGAATCTTCGGTACTATGTGCACAGGCCCAGGAAACTGCGGAGTTCGTGTTGATTGCGTGGTCGGGGCCACTCCTTCGCCGCCGCGATTTTGCCTTCAGCCGTATGTACTCCGCGGGCGGAAACCGTGTGACCCAGATACTTGACCTCCTTTTGAAACAGCGAGCACTTCTTTGGGTTGAGTTTAAGCCCGGCTTTTTGTATTCGCTCGAATACCTCCCTCAGCTTTCCCAGGTGGTCGTCAAAGCTTTTACCCATCACGATTATGTCGTCCAGGTAGACCAGACACGTCCGCCAAAGCAGCCCTTTTAGCACACGTTCCATTAGCCGCTCGAATGTCGCTGGTGCGGTGCAGAGTCCAAACGGCATGACGGTGAACTGCCACAAACCATCGCCCACACTAAAAGCCGTTTTCTCCTTGTCCTTGTATGCAAGCTCCACCTACCAATAGCCGCTGCGTAAGTCGAGTGTGGAAAACCACTGTGTGCCTGACAGTGTGTCCAGGGTGTCATCGATCCGAGGTAGTGGATAGCTGTCCTTCTTGGTCACGTCATTGAGCTTTCGTTAGTCCACACAAAATCGGGTACTGCCATCCGTTTTCTTGACTAGCACGACCGGCGAGCACCAAGGGCCTGACGAGGGCTCTATGCCCTTTTCTTTCCGCATGTTTTCAATCACATTTGTGACCTCTTCCCTCTTGGCCAGAGGAACTCGTCTTGGCGGTTGGCGGATCGGTTTCGCACTTCCGGTGTCGATGTTGTGCTTCACTATGGCTGTCCTTCCGCCCGCTTCTGCTGCAAATATTGACCCATAGTGCTGTAGGAGTGACCGCGCTTTCTGTTTCTGTTCGGCTGTCAATTCGCTGCTCCACTGGTTCTCCTGCGGTATGGCGTCCATGTTAGAACCGCGTTCCCTACTTCCTCCGGGTGGACTGCTTTCGCAATTGACAACTGCTTCAGCCTCTCTACACTCGCCGATGACCGCATCTTTTCCGACACATATGGGTGTTCAGTGGGTTGAGTATCCTGACTGGTATTTTGCCATTTTTTGGTTCCACTAATGTACGTCCGATAATTATGTTGTCGTATCCTTGTTTTGGCGCTTCTACAACCCACAGCCGACTTGTCCCATCGTCCTCGTCCACCTTTGCCCACACAATCGCCTCAGAATTCGCTGGTATCTTTTGGTGTTGACACGAGACAACTTTCTTTACCGCCACGCTTCGCTCATAGCCGGTATGAGCACCTCAGCACATTTTCTTTCAGGTCCAGCGTAAAACCGTGCCTAATCATGAAATCCACGCCGATAATCACGTCGTCCATTATATCCGCGACGATGAACTCATGTTCCAGGTTGCTGGTGCCGATAGCAATTGTTGTTGTTACTTTCCCTCTTACCGGCGCGCGCTCGCCAGTCGCAGTCCGCAGCTGTATGCCATTCAGCGGTTCCCAGTTCTTCAGCAGCTTCCTTTTTATGATCGAATATGACGCTCCAGTATCCAGTGTCAACACGAACAACTTTCCATCTATCCTTCCTTCAATTGCCAAGCTGCTGGGCTGTCGTTTCAGCTGTAAGACAAGGACGGTGGGGCGGCAGATTGTGGGGATCAGCTCACGCCCCTTTGAGCTGACCCGTTTTAGTTTAACGACTCGCCGTCCTCAGCCCTGTGCTTGTTGGCTGGGCCTCGATTGTCAGTATTCCTCGCTTCAGGCGATTGCGATCGAGAACGGGAACGCCTCCTTCGTTGGCGACAGTCTTGTGATATGTGGCCCTGCTTGCCACATATCCAGCAAACAACTTTAGAGGAGACCACCCGTGGCCTGTCCGGGTTATGGCTTGGATCGGAATCTCGTTGTCCGCCTGAATCTGGCGTAACCTTGCAGGTGCATACCGAGTGCTCCCAATCCATGCCGCTTCATATGTCATCGCGCTGGTCACCGTTTCCTTAAATGTTGGCTTGCCCATCATCAACGCACTGCGACGTGTTTCTGGATCATGAAGACCTTCAATAAACGACTCAATATTTATCCTCTCGAGATCATCAGCACTAAATTTTGGGTAGCACAACTGTACGAGCCGCTCAATGTCTGCTGCATATGTCAGCAGCGCCTCGTTGGCTCTTTGCTTGCGGTTCTTCAGCTCACAGTAGTATAGCGCATGGTTGTGCTCGTCGCTATACTTCGCTGCTAACGCTCTCATGATGGCACCGTAATCACTTCTTAAACATTCTGGAACTGATTTGATTACCTCAGCCGCAGGACCTTTCAGCGCCAGTGCCAACCTCCGACCTTTCCTGATATCTGTCCACTGATTTTCCAAAGCAGCCAAGTCGAATTGCAATTTAAATGTATCGAACGGCGCAGAACCATCATAAGTAGGCACTTCTGTTCTGGCAGCAAAACCGTCCGGAACCGGTGGCAAACATTCTCGTGGCTGTACCTCTCGAAGCCGTTCGTCTATCTTTCTGTGCATCGAATCTTCCAGACTGTCAACTCGTTTGTTCAAGGACTCATCCAGGTTGTCAACTCGTCTGTTCAGGGATTCACCCATTTCGTCAACTCGTTTGTCCCAAGTGTCTATTCGCATCTCGAGATGCTCAACTTTCACGTTCAGCCTATTGGAAATTTCCTCCACCTTCTGCTCTATGCGCGCAGAATTTTCCGCCACTTCTCGATTTCCAGTCTCGACTTTTGCCGAAATTTCGAGATTCGTAGTTTCCAGCTTCTCTGCCATCTGCGCCGACATTTCACGATTTTCACGACTGGCATTCTCAATTTTCGCAGAAGTTTCCTGAAACATGCCTCTCATTGCACCTATTAGCTGGCTTATGTCCATTGCTTGTGCAATCGATGCCTTGTGATTCACACGCCTCTCGCAAGCGCAGCTGCAACTCCACTTTCCCGCCAGCAGTCGGCAAATTCCAGGCAGCCAGCTCCTTCTTCAGCTGGTCCACCTTCAGCAGCTCGAGTTTAACAATGTCCGTGCTTTTATATTTACTTTTATTTTTTTATTTAGTTTTTTTTGTTTATTTTCAATTTTCCACAATCCCACTTCTGACACCAAATGTTACGAATGCTAGTTCCAGTGGGCTAGTACGTATCTCTGGATTGCGTAATTTGAAAATAAAACACACTTAGTTTCTCAAACGACAATGGCGTTACACCAACAATCACTTTATTTCACAGATTTACACTTCACTGTTTTTACACTTAAGTATTTGCTCAGTTACTTCGTATGGCACCTTCACTAGTCAAAATCAGACTGACCGGCTGCGCCGTACCCGGCTGCCTTTTATACCTGTCCGGTTACCGCGCAGATCGTTCTCGCACATTCCAGAGTGGACTAAAGGTTTCCATGATGATCGCGACCATCATTGCCAGGTGGGACTAAAAGTTTCCATTATCGCGGTCATCTTTGCCAGGTTGAATTATAGCACGGCGCGTAGCGACAGGGTTGCTTTGCACAGCGGCAGACTGTCTTGTCGTTACAATATACATACTTTATTTTATACTATTTGAAGTGGAATATTCTCAAAAATCTGTTATGGTTAAGTTTTAGATAAAAAAAATCCATGAAATCATGTTTCTCGATAAAAATGTTTAACCCTTGCTTTATTTATTTATTTATTTATTTATTTATTTAATAATAAAACATTAGCATTTAAGAATTAATTCTTTTGCATGCCACAAATTGTTACTTATTAATTAATAATTGATTAGCTCAACAAATAACAATAGATTAACAACAATTCATTATTAACAATATATTTTAATTCAGAGGAATCTTAATATTTAAAAGAGAAGAAAGAAAAGGAAAATAAAAGAGTGCAAAAAGTAGAGAAGGACAGAGTTAAGAAAAGGGTTTGAAAATATAATGCTTAAAGTGGCGTCTATTGGCAATCGATTTGATATATATGGGCAACGAATTCCATAATCTAATGGTGCTAACAAAGAATAGTCGACTGGAGTTGGGGAAATTGTGGGCTGGAGGTAGTAAATTCATATGTCGGTGACACTTGGAAAACTTAAGTTTTTCATACAAATACTAGGGCCTTTTTGAATGGATAATTTTATGCAAGAAGATGCAATTTCTTGCTTCCATGTAGCTCTGTAAGCTGCAGCCCAGTATTTTGTTGCTGTAGATGGAAATGTGGTCAAACCTTTTGACAGAGTACACATATCGAGCTGCATTATTGAAAGCAACCTGTAGCTTGTGCATGGATCTGGAATCCAATTTGCTATACACAGCCTCCGAGTATGTCATAACAGGCAACAACAACTGAATCACCAACTTCCGTTTGGTTTCGACTGGTACAAACCCCGAGGTCCGCCTCAGATTACGTAGTCCATAATAGATTTTCGACACAACGGAATTAATGTGGTCCACGCAAGACAGTAAAGAGTTGATTTGATACCCAAGATTGACAACTTTACTAACAAATTTCAGTTCTACGCCATTGAGAAGAATAGGTGGAAGATCTGAACAGTGGGAAACAGTTCTCGATATGGGTAGTACAAATGATTTCAGGGGGTTTAAAAATAGTTTGTTTTCTCTAGCCCACTCACCTATAGCTCCTAAGTCTTCGTTAACTCTTGCACATAAATCCTCAACCATCCCAATTGGTCCCGACAAGTACAATTGCAGGTCATCTGCATACGCATGCATGGTAACATGAATGCAGCTGCTAAATATATCATTAATAAACATTGTAAACAGCAGAGGACCCAGGACAGAACCCTGAGGCACCCCGCTGGCAATACCTTTAAATGCAGAGAAAGTCTCACCAACCTTCACTCTCTGAGATCTGCCAACCAGGTAGCTTTTTAGCAAGTTAACCGCAGAACCAGAAAAATCAAAATAACATTCAAGTTTGTGACAGAGCATTGCATGATTAACTGTATCAAACGCTTTTGAGAAGTCTAACAGGCAGAGTAGAGACAAGTGTCCCATATCATAAGGCCCTCTAAGATCATCTAAGATTTTAAGCACAGCAGTAGAACAGCTATGCCCTGACCGAAATCCTGATTGTAAAGAAGACATACGGCTAAACTTGTTCAAATACGTGGTGATCTGCTCAGCCATGAGTGACTCACATACTTTGGAAATCGAGCACAGAATACTAATGGGGCGAAAATCACCAGGTTCACGAGCTGCTGATTTTTTTGCTATTGGAATAATAGTTGCTACTTTCCACACTTCAGGGAATCTGGAAGTAGTGAAACAGTGGTTAATGATGTGAGTTAGAGGACCTAACACAGCGGGTAATATGATTTTGATAAACTTTATAGCTATTCGATCATCTCCAATGGCGTTCGACTTGATTTTCATTATGCAGCGAGCAACATCCATTTCACTAACCGCGTCAAATTGAAATTTAATTTTAGGGACTCGCGTACTCTGAAATACGGATACAAAAGGCGCGCTAGACATAGAATTGGAAATGAAATGATCATTAAGAATATTGGGATCAATCTGGCATGCCTCTGTCTCCTTAGTACAAATACCTATTTGCCTCAAATTATTCCATAGCAGTTTCGGTGGAAGTGACGGGCTAAGTTTCGACAGGAAGAATTTTTTTTTCGAAATGCTGACAGCAGAAGTAGCACCATTCCTGGCCTTCCTATACGTTTCCCAATTATAAGCAGTAGGATTTCGTTTCCATTTACTGTATGCTTTATGCCGCTTCTTTAGTGCCAAGAGCACGCAATGTGTGAACCAGGGGCAGGTATGAGCTGCGCCAGGAGCACGTTTTGTACGAAGCGGAACATGTAGCTCAAACAAATTATTGACCTTATCGATGAAAAAATTCAGCTTATCAACAGTACGCAGAAACCAACAATCCGACCAATTTATACAAGACAAGTCATTGAACAGCGAATCGTAATCAATTGATTTGTAGTCCCGAAAAGAGTAAAATGTATTAGAGGTTTCAGGGGCAAGGCTAATATTCAAAGTGCAGAAAATCAGATCATGATCGGATAGAAAGGAAATTTGATCAAACAGCAGCACAAGCGAAGCATCCGAGAAAGCGAACAAGTCTAACAGACTAGGACTAGAGTTGTGAGAGAACCTAGTTGGAGATATAGTATTTACCACAGAAAGACCCACCTCAGTTAAGCAATCAAGGAATTTGATAGCAGCAGTGTCCTTGCTTAATAGATTAATATTGAAGTCTCCACACAAGACAAAATGATCATATTCAGTAACACAGCTCGATATAGCATCAAAAAATGGATCTAAACAGCAACTATGATTAGAGTTGTATGCGCACGATAGAAAAACTTTAGTTTGGTGGTCATTGATTACAACAGATAGGAACTCCACCTCCGAGCCACAGGACTTCCCTAGAAGCTTAACATTGAGATGAGATTTACAATATATTGCAACCCCCCCGCCTCTTTTATCAGATCTGTCATTGCGAAAAAGTGTGTAATTTACTATATTTAGAGACGAATCATTTACATCCTCTTGAAACCAAGTTTCAGTGACACAGATTATATCGACAGAAGAGTCAGCAAAAGTGAACTTGGCGCAGTCAAGCTTGAAATCATTGAGACTTCTGGCATTGAAATGTACGATTTTTAGTCCAGAGTGTTGTCTACTAAGAACATCAATCATAATTTTGTAATTCTCGTTAGCATTAGAATTGGATTTATTCGCAGTCACCATAAGATAGCTGAGTGGTGGCCAAGCAGTAAGCATTAAGAAAAGATATATAGATAGAAGAAGAAGATAGTGAAAGAAGGAATAGTAAAATAAAAAGTACCAAGATAATAGATAGTCAAATAATACAATAGAATAATCTAGTCTGTAGCAGCAACACTTTTAGCACCAGGAAGTTCATCAACAGCGCTGATTTGAATGCCATCGCCGCCTTTATGCATTCTAATATACACAGAGCCACGGACTGTAAACGCATTATAGATGGATTTATTGCGCTTACATGCAATTGCAGCATGGAGAAGCTTCCTAACATCAGGGCTAAGGCTCTCATGGATGTAAACATTGTTGTCGTACTAAAGCCCGGCATCTCTTAGTTTAACCGCCTTATTTGTACGCCTGCGATAATCACCGAAAGCCTTCAGTGCACGATTACGATCATACGGCGTGTAGAATTTGAGGATCACCAGCGAGTTAGAGTTGTTTGAATTACTTTTTACTCGGAAAACGTCTTTTAGTTGCGGAGATAAGAAGTCAATTGAGCGGCAGATCGAGTTAAAGACACTTTTCCGATTTTCTTCTTTAGAGAACGGCACTCCAAACAAGACAGCATCCGAAGAGTAGTCTACTGAGGGTTTCTCACTACTAATGCTGTTGCTAGTGTCGCTGATAAATTTATTTAGCTGCTCAGTGAGTTTATCGCAGCGTAACCCCAGGGCACAAACGCTCTCCTCAAGTGTAAGAATCTTTTTATCATACTCTGCGCATTTGACACCAAAAGCGCGCACTTCAGTTTCGAGCTTACCAACAATGCGAGTAACTTCGTCAGAGAGCCGACTAACTAGCTCGTCAGTATGCTGGCGCAGACGACTTTCAAGTTGTCTCAGCTCCTCTTTCGCATTCGCCTTAAGCCTCTCCTCCAAGGCTAAGAGCTGAGCACAGTATGAGTTGGCACGTTGATGGCGCGTAAGCACAGGAGTAGAATTCATTTGCTCAGTGTGTGACGATGAGTAGAAAATTAGAAAATTAGCGCTGGTAACGCTGCGCGTAACCGGCAAGCAGTCAGCGTTGCTAGCCGACGCTAGATGACGCCTTGCAGCAATGTTTAAGCGCCCACGCAGCGCAAACCGCAACAACACCAACACAGCACTAACCGCAACAACAGCAACACAGTACAATACGCAGCAGTCCAGCACAGCAGATTCCTTGCTCGTGAAGAGTTAGAGCTGACAGAAGACCCAGCACTCGATCAGCACAGATGCTCCAGACGTAGGGCAAGATCCTTGGCACAAAATCTCGAGCTGTCACAAGGTTTGGTCGAGGCTTTTTTGAATTCAAAAAGTTGCCAAGAGCACGACCAGAAAAAATACTTCCACGGCGTTGCCAGACGTTCCCGTCAGATTGTGATTTTCCAAAAAAATGAGAAACACGTCTCCATTTATTTTTGATTTGGAGTATTTTCACCAAGTTTGAAACTAATAGGTCTGTTAATAACGATTTTTCGGGTATATCACATTACCCGCCGATGGTATATCACATTACCCGCCACTTTTATCAGACTCCAATATTTGGATATTTTGATTTTTAATTAAAAAACTCGTCAACAGTTTATCTTAAAGAGTTAATAATAATAGATATACTAAATACTGCATCAGTGAACAGTTTGAGACCAAAAAAAGTGTGTTTTAAGGCAAAATGTGTCGGGAATCGCTGTAAGACAAACAAGTATATTACATTACCCGAACTTACTCTAGTTATGGCTCCCCCTAAACTTATTCCTGGGTACGGCCATGTGTGTGCACATTGACTTGTTGGTGATTGCTTTTGTCGTTCAATCATTTGTTTTTAAGAATTTCGCCATTTATTTGTCGCCAGCAAAAAGCCGCCAGCGCAATGATAGTCGTTTCAACGAACATGATTCGAGAAAGAGCTAATGATTTTTGTTCTTTTAGTTTTTGTGTGTATGCTTTTTTTGTGTTACCGATTGGTTTTGCATCACAATCTTTGAGTTGGAGCCTGAAAAATCGGTATTAAGGCATATATATGCGACTAATGCATTTTACTCCAGAATGGTTCAGTGGTGAATACTGGGACAGTAAATTTAAAATCCAAGATTTTTTAATTTTTTCTTTTTTTCTTTCAATTTCCTTATCCTCTGTTTAATTGTTTTTGTTGATTATTTAATTATTGATTATGTTTTGCATTGTTTTTAGCCATCATATAAGTCGCCATGCCAACCATACATATTTTATTTTCTTTTCTATGATTTTGGGCACACTACAGTCTGCAGTGGGTTCAGGAGCAATATGCGACGCCGCACAGTGGCTGGTTCTGCCGACGCAGGTTGCAAAAATCAATTTTGTCATGTTTGATTTGGGGAAACTGTTATACTTTTCCGATAGGTAAATGCTTAGACCTAAGAAATCCGAAAACCTTTACTAAATTGGGCAACCAGTTTTGCTTGTAGAGCCTGTCAAAGTTGAGCAATTTTTAGAGTGTGAAATAATATCACCAATTTACACTTTTTAGGTAAAGCTGAAGTTTTAAAATACGGAAAGAAGCAAATTAATTGAAACTTTTTCCACCAGTATCGTAAAAGAAGCCATTTGTAGTAAATAAGTAAATATAGAAACAAAATGTTGTTGTTGTTGTTGTCTTTTTATAGGCACTCATTTGAAGCACTGTTTTTATCACACTTTTTGAACTTTCGATAGACTTTAAAAAAAGGCCATACTTGCCAGAGTTGCGTCTTTGGTAAAATTATTCACTAGTTTTCTGTGAGCTCTGCCCTAAAGAGATCGGGTGCCCGATTTTGTCCGTCTGGATTTTACAGCGATTTTGCTGTGGCCACCTCGAGCTTATTTGTGCTTTCGGGTGCGTGCGTTCGAACAAGTTCGTCAAGATTTTGAAAGTGAACCAATTACACGCGATTATAATCGTTGCCGGGGTATGCAAATTTGGATTTTGGCTTCATTTAAGATGTGATACAAGCATGCAGCTCCATATTAAGTAGACTTTTTTTGGCGTGTATTGCTGTAAGCTCGAAGTAAAGGGTACTTTTGCTGAATACGCAGTTCGCACGTACGAAAAACGAGCTGGCTTTCATTTCCGGTAATCAATGTATCCTTTGATGTAATTTTTTAGCTTTTAACAAAATACCAACACTGTGTCTGGCAGTCCACTTCTGCATCTTTGAATTGAACCGCGCCAATGAAACAATTAGTTATTGAAAAACAAAAAGCAGATTTATTGTTTTATGATCATATCTACATATGAGTTCATGTGTCCGCAATCTTAAGAACCCCACATGTTCAAAAATCTCAAAACGCGGGAAAACCTAACAACTGTTTAGGTACCAGCTAGTGTTTTGTATTTAAATATGCATATACAAATCCTACTTATAATTAAAGGAGTTTGGAGCAACAAAGTTAGTTTCGAATTTAATTTGAACTAGACAACACTTCAACTCCGCTACTGCAACTAAACTGAAGAAGATTTCAGCACAAAGATGTTTTTGAAAAATTCCAAGCTGTTTGAAATATTTACTATTTCGAAGACAAAGAAGAAGTTCATTCTGGCTGTCACTAAGGAAATTGGTTAAATCGAAGGTAGTTTGCCTGCAGCCAACATATCTACGACTAAAGAATTTTTTTATTTTAAAAAATTTACTTCGATGCAGGCGATGCATACAGCATAAGGGATGACCAACCACCGACCGAAAAAGTCAATTCAGGACTGTGCGTCATTTACAAAAAAAGGAAGCTTATGGAGGCAACGGAAACATTAACTACCACCTGTCAGAAGCTTTGATCATAAAACATGAGGATCAGGAGAAAATAAAAGGCGTTAGAGTGAAAGCAGTTTTACTAGCAAGCCCGGGTCGTGTTAAAAAAATAAAAAACAGTATTCCCACCCCACCCAATATACTACCGATCAAATATAGCCCTAATAAAGCTTTGGCATTGTTTTTGAACTTAGGATTGTCCATAGAAAAATTGACTAATTACTTAAAATTTTCGAGTTCTGATTTTCATTTTGAAAGAAAAATTAATGCATTTTTATCTTTAAATTTGACTCTTTCAGCTTTTTCCTTACATTTTTTATTACTTTTAATCTTTTTTAATGTATTTTCATTAATTGTGCAACCAGTGGCGTCCCCAGGGGGGGGGGGGGATTAGGGGGATGGATCCCCCCCCTTGGTGGATAAATTCATTTATCCAATTTGATGTAACAATATAGAATTGTGAACAATTTTTATTATTTGCTTTATCTTTTCGGTAAGCACCCACAGATGTTCAACTTAATAATTGAACATCCCATGATCTGGCCGGACCATGGTGTAAACAGGAGGATAGTCGAGGATTGTAGTTAAGGATATTAAAAAAAAACAGAAAGTGTGAACACAATGATTTCTTTTGCTTGCCTACATTTTATTTACGTAAAACGGTAAAAATGTACTTGAATAGTTAAGTAAATAGCGAGTTTCAACTTCAATGAATTCATTTTGAAATTCAAAAAATACGACAGTAAAGCAAAAAAATAATAAAAAAATGTATAAATTTAAATGGATTTGCTTATATTGCTTGACCAATGCAATTAATGCAACAATATAATGCAATATCATGACTGAAACACATTGAGATTTTACATTGGACACATAAAAATCGCGTTTAGATATATCGCTATTTCTCGATTTCTTTGCACTGTTAACTGTTAACAATTCTGAACTGCTTTGCCAAAGAAAAACATGCAGAACATGTTATTGTTCATGCTGATCTGGCCGGATATGGTTTTCCTTGTCGTCTTCGTCGTCGCTATCTTCACATTGAACTATCTAAACGACCATTTTTTCTATCAGTATTAGAAGCTTCGTTTTGTTCAGCGCCAAATGAAAGCCTGAAATTGTCAGCACCGTTATTATAGCCAATTTTTTCAGAGAGATTGTCCTCTCTGATTTACTCCAGCGTCGAAGTTCAAAAACAATGTCCACCTGATCCTTAAAATAGCATTGTCTTCCTTTCATCTCTACCACAGAAAACACCTAATCGAATTGATAAGAAACCAGACACAACAAGACCACAAATACTATCTTCACTTCAGGAATGTAACTGAATTGGCACCAAAACACGAACATAACCACGAATACAATGGATAAATATTAAATTTGAATATGTTCCGACTTTATTTTCCACCAAAAATTATAATTTACTAAACCAAAAGAAAATAAAAGCCAAGGCGAGTAAAAAACACTTGGACCAGATAGTTTTGCGCCAACTTACTTATGTCACGATTACATGGGATGGCACGAAAAAGGTTTTTCAAATCGAGTCAAATGGAAAAGCCTAGTTGAAACACTATGCTCCATAAAGGGCTGAACAAATATTTTTAAGCCATTCCGACAATAATTACGTGGGAAATAACAAAAAAAATTGTAACTGCTAAATGTCTATGAAAATACACCATGGTGTGGCCAAGCCATGGTTTTGGTTTTTGTGCTTAGAAAGGCTCAGTTGAGGATATCATGAAATATGATCTCGATAGCTTAACTACAAAATTACTAAAGAGGATCCAAAGGTCGAAATGGTACGGTCAGAAACGGATGCCCGCAATAGGGTTAAGAATAAATGTATAAAAAAATCAGTATTGCATTTGTTCTCGCAGAATAGAGGTATTTTCAGTGTTCCCAAAAGTATCGACTATTTAAAGTAGTAGTCAAACGCAGGCTTCATGCCAATCCTGCATCAGCTGTATGAAATTAGAAAAAAATTCCGATACATGTTTTAACGTGTGGGGAATGAAATACGAACAAATTTAAAATGTCAGCAATAAACTGTTACATAAAAGTTATTTAGTTTGGTTACAGCTTTTTAAATAGCTTTGACACTTTAGTTAATTTACAAAAATATTTACTCCATTCCGGGTCGGTTCCGACCGAAAGAGGAACTTTCTTAATTGACCTCTGAATTATATTTGTATAAATGTTCTTCAGCACTTTTCGGAGTTTGTAAATCAAGAATCCAAATTTTTGGCACGATATCCGTTGGCATAACGTGTGGGGAATGAAATACGAACAAATTTTAAATGTCAGTAATAAACTGTTACATACAAGTTATTTAATTTGGTTGCAGTTTATTAAATAGCTTTGACACTTCAGTTTTTTTTTTTTTTGCACATATATTTTTTTTTAGAGTTGTTTTCTATGCTAACTTTTTTATTTGTTCGTATTTCATTCCCCACACGTTATACCTTTCTTTTCAAATTTGCCCAAAAAGTTTTGATTGGTCTTAATTGTGGAACATTCGGTGGTCAAAATATAGTTTGTTCACGTCGATGGTGTTTTTTGATGAAATTTAGGAGTGCTGGCAAACATTTGTCCATGTAAGTTTGCGCGCTTATAGCCAAAACTCCTTTAAAAAATATTGGCTCACTGATACCGCGCTCGCTGATAGCCAGCCAGGATAGAACCTTCCCTGGAAACTTTGTTTTTGCAATATGCTTTTTTTTCAGGCGCGAAGACACAAAATAATATTTGGGTAGCCATTCATTCCCATCGATCGTAAAACATGACTCATCATCCATCAGACAGATGTGAGGCGAAGCACACGAAAAGTATTTTTTTTTAAGTCGGCGTTGCCTGGTTTTGATAACTGCTGCTTGCTTGTTGGTAATAGCTGGAACGGACTTTTTCAATTTGCGCTTTATGTCTATTTATTGGGCATATTTCCTGATCGTTTCTTTGTCAACACCGTACTTCCTTGCCAATTATCTGTAGGATTTAGCACTTCGCCCAACGGTATCAGTTTTCAAATAGGAACGCACTTCAATGTCCTGTAAAGAGTCCTTTTTTACCAAGATAATTATTGTTTACATTTGTACATATATATATTTTTTCACAGTTGTATACTTTGTTTTCTGTGCCAACCTTTTTATTTGTTCGTATTTCATTCCCCTTACGTTATGCTTTTTATAATAGGTCTTTTGAGTTTTTCCTTATTCTATTAGAAGGAGTTTTCAAAATGTCCTAACTTAAAACAAACTTGAATTTTTTAGTTGGGATCTTATGACTTAAAAATACATGTCACTTGAATTTTTCGCTTTAAGAATTTTATGTTAGCATTTGTATACATATATGTACATACATATATGTATATATATATATATATATATTAGGGCGGGTTAATTTTTTTTTGATGAAGCGTATAGCAAAAACGTAATCTATAGGTGATTCTGAGAAATTTTGCTCAAGAGATCATAGCTCTAAGTCGGATTTGGAGCCCTAAAAAATTTCGAAATAGATATTTTTCAATATATACATAGAATAATTTAATTAAATTCGTCATAAAATCGGATAGAGTTATAGTAGATTTCTCAATCTGGGCTTGTTTGAAAGGTATTTTTATCACCTTTCAGAATCTGTATTGATACCAATATTTTTTTTATTTTTAGTAGACATATTAGGAATTTTTTGTCGAAAAATTGCCTAAAATGAACGTTTTACTAATAAATTCCGAATTTTCTTCGATTTTTTCCGATAATTTTTTTTTTTGCAGATTATGAAAGTTCAGATAATTTCCAACAACTTTTATTACGATCATTTTTTTTTTTTCCTAATATGTCTACTAAAAATAAAAAAAAGCATTCTGCTGACCGGTGACCTTCCATACCGCATTTGAAGCATGCCGTTGATTTACGTGGACAATTTCGGGCTATATGCGAGACGTCTCCACAACTGAAGCACTTCCTCTGCGCTGAAGTTGAACTCGGCGAAACCCTGTTTGAAGACAATGGCTGGGCTTGATTCGTATTCGTAGAGGGAGGCTTGCTAAACCGCACTTTCTCGTACACCCGTATCTGCTCTTGCTTTTGCTTTTGTTGCTTTTGTTCTGCTTACTTTTGTTACTGCTTTACTGCCTTTCCAATCTCCATCAAAACATACAGGTAGTCTCGCAGGTCTTCTGCTTGACGCTTTCGGCGATTACGGAGAGCACGATGTACCTCGACTGATGATAAGGCAGCGCCAAACTCCCTGCGCAATGCGAGGTTTAGCGAGCTGCAATTGCGTATGCCGGACTGGCTGCGTACGAGCATCTTTGCTGCTCCCTTTAATAACTGCTTCGAATAAATAAATTTCTGGAGCTCGTTCCACTGCACCGCTGCTGCATTGGCTTCAAAGTCTTCCAGCCATAATTCGAAACTAACTTGGCCTGAGCCACTGAAAGAAGTCATAGAGTCTTCGATATCGCGGAGTGTAAAGGTGGATCTATCAGCAACGGCGGAAGGCATGCTACGCCGACTAGCCGCATCATCATAGTCTGTTGCTTCATCGTCGCTAACATTCAGGCCGAAGTGTTCAAGCAGCCGGTCCTGTAATCGCTTTCCGTCCGGTTGTCACTAAACCCAACTCAGCCAATTTTGTCTTTAACCCTTCAACCGTCAACCCCAAAATTTCGTCTTTGTCCATGTCTTACAAAACTTAATATTACAGAAATACAATAAAATATGGAAAAGTGATATAAAAATATTTCAAATTATTCAGTCGCTAATTTGACAATTTTTGTTTAATTTAGTCGCATGACAACTCTATGCGTTTACAATTAAATTTCCAATCAACTTTTTATTTTACTTGCTCTTCTATCTTCTTCTTATTTCGACTTTCTCCTTTTCAATCAACTTTTTATTATTTCAATTTTGTTTATTTAAACCAACTTCTTATTTCAACATTGTTCTTTTCAACGAACTTCTTATTTCAACCAACTTCTTATTTTCAACTTTGTTCCTTTCAACCAACTTCTTATTTTCAACTTTGTTTCTTTCAACCAACTTCTTATTTTCAACTTTGTTCTTTTCAACGAACTTCTTATTTCAACCAACTTCCTATTTTCAACTTTCTTTCAACATGCTTATGCAAAATCTTGTGTCTGCGCACCTACAACAAAACTCAACTTTTGCCAATCGTTTTCCTCTTTACCTACACGCTAAATAAGATTTGTGCTTAACACTTACACTTACGCACAACAGCTTATACACAAAAATATATTTCAAAAGGTAACAGTGTTCATTCGTTTGTTGTCTGATCCTACATTCATAAATTCACCATATTGACTATTTGTCAAGATTTTACTATTTGTCAAGAATTGGCATTCTATTTCTAAAAGTAAAAGCTCTTTCCTTGATAAATTGTCAAAAGTGTAAATGCTATTGAGAATAGCTTACAAAGTGAAATTTTTTTAAAATTAAATTAACAAAACAAAAACAAAACATGAATTTAATTATTGGTATTTATTATTATTATTAATTATTAATTATTGTTATTTATTGTTATTATTCTTATTTAGTTGGTATTTGTAACTTTTTCTTCAATATTTATTCTTTTTATTTTCTTAAAGTTTATATCATTTAGTATTTTTATGTGTTCTTTAGTATTTTTATTTTATTCTTATTTTTCGTTTTACTTGCAATGTGCTCTTTTAGCTAAATGCAATTTTTTCCAAGCAAAATTATTAAAAAGTAATCTAATATAAATTGCTTATGTTCCCTACAAGTAGACGGTTCTGAAAACCACATTTTGTATTCATCTACTTGTTACATTTGCAACACACAAATTGTACAAAAGCTTTTTTATATTGGAGGAATGAGGGGTTTCTTTAAAAAACGTATGAAATGTGTTGTAAAAGATTTTTGAAATTAATAAAAAATGAGTCGCTTGGAGCTTTTGCTTTTAAACAACTATTAAAATAGTTGCAATTTTTGAAATATATAAACATTTCGTTTCCTTGTAAATTACAAGGCTTCAACAAATTATACAAATTACATTCATGATAAAAACTTGATGGTCGTTAACAAAAGTTTTCAATTTAAACAAATTTTTTGGGGATTCAACGACGCACAGTGGCTCAATTTGTCATTTCAGGTTGCAAAATTAATAACTCCTGAACGAATAGAGATAATTGGAAAATTTGCTGTTGATTAGACATTCATCAGGCTATTGTATTCTCAAAAATAAACTCAATCGAGGTACAGGGTGCTGCGTAATACTTTGTCAAAGTTCGGCTTCCTGTAAAAAAGAATAATGCGAACAACAATGGTAAGTTTTAGTTGCAAAATTCATGAAAATTCATTAAAAAAGATGAAAAACAATAAGAATTTTATGAAATAAGCTGAAAGAGTCAAATTTAAAGATACAAATTCATACATTTTGCTTTCAAAATGAGAACCAGAATTCGAAAAATTTACGTAAAAACTCAATTTTTGTTGGACAATCCTAAGTTCAAAAACAATGCTAAAGCTTCATTAGGACTATATTTGAGCGGTAGCACATTGCGTGGTTTGGGAATACTGTTTTTAATTCTTTTAACACGATCCGAGTTTGCTGGTAAAACTGCTTTCACTATAATACCTCTCATTTTCTCCTGATCCTTATTTTATTTTATGGTCAAAGCTTCTGAAAAGTGGGTGGTAATTATTTTCCCCGTTGCCTCCATAAGCTTCCTTGTTTTAGTGAATGACGTACCGTCCCGAGTTGACTTTTTCGGCCTTTCTTTTGTCGCCTTTGATGTCGGTGGTTGGTCATCGCTTATGCTACATGATTCCTCCTGCATCGAAGTAAATTGTTTTTTCCAACCACTCCTCATTATTCTGGACAAAATTGAATTTGGTACGGTTTGCCGCAATCCATTTCAACTTTGTAATGCGATAAGTCCTGGAGTCCTAAGTCCTTCTCTTTAGTCGAAGATGTGTTGGCTGCAGGCAAACTTTTTTCGACGTAACCAATTTCTTTAGCGACAGCCAGAACGAACTTCTCCTTTGTCTTCGAAATAGTAAATATTTCAAACGGCTTCGAATTTTTCAGAAACATCTTTGTGCTTCTTCTTCGGTTTAGTTGCAGTGGCGGAATTGAAGTGATGTTCAAATTAAATTCGAAACTAACTATACTTACTCTAAATTTGTATGACAGACACAGTGTTAGTTTTTTGTTAAAAATAAAAACATCACATCAAAGAATACATTGATGATTGACTGGTTGGCGGAAATGAAAGCCAACATGTTTTTCGTACGTGCGAACTGCGCATCCAGCAAAAGTACAGCAATATACGCCGAAAAAAAAGTCGACTTAATATTGAATTGCAAGCTTGTATCTCATCTTAAATGAAGCCAAAATCCAAATTTGCATGCCCTGGCAACAAGTTTAATCGCGTGTAATTGATTAACTATCAAAATCTTGACGAACTTGTTCGAACGCACGCACCCGAAAGCACAAAATTGCGCGAGGTGGCCACAGAAAAATCGCTGTAAAATCCAGTCGGGCAAAATCGGGCACCCGATCTCTTCAGGGCAGTACTCACAGAAGACTAGTGAACAATTTTCCCAAAGACGGAACCGTGGCAAGTATGGCCTCTTTTTTGAAAGTCTATCGAAAGTTCAAAAAGAGTGATAAAAACAGTGCTTCAAGTGAGTGCCTATGGAAAGACAACAACAACAACCAACTTTTTGTTTTCTATATTTAATTATTTACTACAAATGCCTTCTTTTACGATGCTGGTGCAAAAAGTTTCAATTAATTTGCTCCTTTCCGTATTTTAAAACTTCAGCTTTGCCGAAAAAGTGCAAATTGCTGATATTATTTCACACTCTAAAAATTGCTCAACTTTGACGGGCTCTACAAGCAAAACTATTTGTCCAATATAGTTAAGGTTTTCGGATTTCTTAGGTCCAAGCATTTATCTATCGGACAAGTATAACAGTTTCCCCCAAATCGAACATGACAAAATCGACTTTTGCAACCTACGTCGGCAGAATCAGCCACTGTGCGCCGTGGCTCAGTTGGTTAGTGCGTTGGACCGCGAGTCGAAGGCAGCGACCCAGGTTCAAATACTGCCTGTGATAACACCTAAAAAAATAACGGGAAAACTCGTTTTCTCTTTCGGTGGCTGTCCTCTCAGCTGGAAATGGCAAACCTCTGAGAGTAAAAATTGCTTATGAAAGAGCTCCCAACCTGCCGTTCGGAACCGGCATAAAACTGTAGGTCCCTTCCACCCGCGTGCAAATTCACACGCACAACACGGGTGGTTGCGGGAAGCTAGGCCTTAGTCTCGCGTAAGCGGGCTGTCGTGCCAGTCAATTATTATTAATTATTACAAGTTAAAAAGCTCACAACAAACTTTCTTTTCATAAATTACCTCAAAACTGTTACGTAATAGTAATGTTGTGCATCTTTATAAATCATAATAAGTATTAAAAATGTATTTTTATTCATTTTTATTGGCAACACAAACGCACGACGCGATGATTGTATCAGAACATGATGGATGTCTTCAGGAGAACATTTTTCTATTTATTATTAAATATCTTCGATGCGACTGAATTGACTGAAATAATTTAAATGAAATCATAACCATTACAAATTTTTCCCATTTAAATACATTTCTATTTTCACCATCGATAGCAAAAATTTCAACCCTGTCTTATAATAATTGTACCACTTTCACCACACAGTGTGTAATTGTTCACCATGGTGCGGTTGTTTATAAAAAAAATCTTACCGAAAGTCGCGCAAAATCATAGAAAATTTTGAAACTGGCCCAAAACGCAGTGATTGCAGCTTTGCCTGCCAATGGTTCAGTGGCACATCGTTTGCAATCATGTATGATATCTAAATTGTATTTTCACTTTCATGTCAGCCGCATTGCGCACCAATCGCCGGTGCAGCCAGCAGACTGGCTCGCTTAGTCTTGCCATTTATGTCATTATGCCATTTATACTTATTCTATGATGAAATAACCTATGGGGCATTCCACGCGAAGCGGACAGGTAAAAAAAACTCGATGTTTCCTATTTCAGTAATATTTTAGTATGTTCTACCTATTCGTATTATTGATACGTGTACCAAATATTTTTGTGATATAATGACTAGTTAAAGAGTTATGGGACTTTGCAGTTTTCGACAACCGGTTGGCATGCAGTACTTCAAAGCCGATTATGGAGTCATAAAATTATATATTAAAATAATTAAACCACTGGATTTCTTACTTCATTCACTGAGCTTTTTAATTGTATTTTTGGAAAAGAAAAAAAAATTGTTTTCGTAATAAAAAAAACAATTAATTTTTTTTCCTGGATTTTCACTAAGTTAGACCATTTCGTTTTTTTTATTTTTTTTATATAAATTGCTAATATTGTATAGAACATTGGTGCCAACTTTTATAATGGGCGTGGAAGTGGATTAGGAGCTAAACTGAAAATACTGCCGAAGGGTGGCGTCCAGCACACAGTTTCACTAAACGCGCAACAAAAGAAGAGGCAATAAAATAATTTAAAATTTGTTCATAAATTTTGCTGAAAATCAACTAATTTATGACAATTTCGTTTAACTTTCTTTTCCCTGGTGACAGCAATATAAAATATCAGCGCTACTTATGTAAAATCGTGTTAATTTTCATTTAAGGAATTCATGTAAACCGCAGTTTTTTCAGTATTTTTCATGTGCACGCAGTACTGCCACATTCTGTACGTATTCACCACGATTTCATTTTTACAAGTGAACAACAACAATTTGACAGTTCTTGTCATACAGAATCGACGTCTGGTTGTCAAAGAGTGGCGCTACTCAGGATTTACTTTGGCATTACGCCTAAAAAATGCGTTGGACCGTAGAGTAGCAGAAAGTAGCAAACTAGTTTCGGCATTTCACAATCACAATAGGGGTATTCACACCGAGCTCGTTACTTCGGTACTCGGTAGTTTTCTATTTGTATTTTGTTTTTGTTCAATACAAACACAAAATACACGTACAAAACTACCGAATACCGAACTAACAAAGTAACGAGCTCGGTGTGAATACCCCTAATGAATCACGTAAATGCGATGCGAACATAAAAATGTATCGCATTCGCACACTTAGCACTCTGAAATGCGACAATCGCATTGAAATTTGAAATTTTTTTACAAAACTGTAAAACATACATATGTAGGTATTAGGGATTGCAATCCCGGACCAGTTTTACAATCCCGGGATTTTCGGGACTGAAAATTGCAATCCCGGGATCCCGGGATTTTTTCGGGATTGAATATATTATTTTAACGAGCTAAATCAGACGTAATTTTCAATCAAATACATTTTATGTTCGTATTAAATACATTTCTGTGTTCCTTAAAACTAAGAACAAAATATTCATGGCAAATAACATAAAATTAATAACATTAAATTGACAAACTAGGAAAAAAAACAAGTAGCCGATGGCAAAAACACACACCTTACATCAATTAGACTTTAGGTAATATCTTAAAACTATTAAAGCATTAACACTAGAATGCCCAAGGTAGTCATTTTGATTGAGGTAAATAACTTTTGTTGCATCGCTTTCTAAAAAAATATCTTACGTGACTTTTATTAATTTTTAAAGCTAAATGGAATAAATAAATTTAAAAAATTGTAAACAATTAAAAATTTAAAAATTGTAAACAATTTTTTTACCCCAATTTTGCAAAATTTACCTTAAATGCCCAAAAGTAGTCATTTTGACTACCTATGTGAAATTTTCAGCAAATCTTACTGATAAATAGACAAATATGCATCTTCAATTGCGAAAGATGAAAAATTCAAATAATTGCAAACATTAAAAAAAATAATATCATAGTAGGCTGTGACAATTTCCAAGTTTTTCAATTCAAAATTCACTCATAAAATTCATTCAAAAATTCCAAATTCCAAATTTCATTCCATTTTATCCCATTTATGTATAAAATACGCTATTTTATTTAAACGAAAATAAAAAAAAAAACTAAATGCTTATTTTAGTTTAATCTCGTGTACATTTATTCATATTTGCTACTTAAAAACCAATAAAACCAATAAGTCAGTAAACAATAATGTAGCCAAAATGACTACATATGGGCATTTTAGGTTAGGTCAGATTGTCGGGCATTCTAGTGTTAAGGGTATTATCTCCTAAACGAGATCTTAGCTTGCTGGATATATTGCCTGCTAATGAAAAGCATCTCTCTAGTTCAATACTAGTATTTGAAATCGTATCTAAATATTTGTATACTTTTGCAAGTTTTGGCCACGGTTTCCTCCATTTAAAAATAAGTCAAACTACAGTTATAGGCGCTGTTAGTTGAGCGTCACATTTATTAATGGCTTTATTTAATTTCATTACTAGTGACGTATTTCCGTCTGTATCACTAAAGTCATTATCAAATTCAATTTCAACTCCAGTACACCTTGTGCTGAGGATTTAAAATGCCTTTAATTTATTTTTTAATTAAATTTACAGAAACAGCAATTCCGTCCATAGCCTCATTAAAACACGAAAAAGTAAGCTTTTTTTTGTTTCGATCCCGGGATCGAATTTTGTCAATCCCGGGATTTTTCGGGACTGAAATTTCCCGGGATTCCTGGATTCGCGATCCCGGGATTGCAATCCCTAGTAGGTATGTACGTTACTGTAACAAAGTATAACTGCATCATTATAACCTACTTACTTAGATTCACTGAGGTTCATAATATTGGAATTATCATGAAAAATTCTCCGCTGAATCTTCTCATGATCATTGTCACTATCCCAATGAGCTACACAATCCAGGATAAAAGTTTCCTCCTTAAAATTACTGCGACAAAACTTTTAAAATTCAATTTATTTTCTTCGTTTCACTTGTTTTGCTTTATGATGTTCACATTTTATGACACTCGACGCTAGTAATGCCAACTTACTCTCTAAACAAAATAAGGACCGTTTTTCAACGATGCGAAATACAGAGATACAGAGTACCTATTGCCTTTCGCATCGCATTACAGAGTAGCTCCTCTCGATTGAATACGGCTAAAAGTTTTTCTCCTCGGAAGTCAAAATACAATATCACAAAGGTTAACTTCAACGGCGATTTTTTATTAGAAAAAATAAACACGGGCTACTAACATTTATATGATAAATACATACCTTTAACTTTAATCGAAACAACTTTAATTATTCAATAATTGACGAAATACTTTTTTGGAATAAAACAAGTGCATTGTGCAACTTGCTACAACATATGTTGTGAGCTCACAGCTGTGCGAATATAGAAAGCAAAACAAACTGGAAAACATCGATAAACTCAAGGTGTATTAATAAGTTTATGGCACTACTGCAAAAACAAAATTCCTATGTATTTTGTTAGTGCTTTTGGGCATGCTGCTTGTCAAAATCAAATCGAAACAAAAACAACACAAAAACAATTTTACCAATTTTTGATAATTAGCATGCCCATTCGCGAAAAATCAGAAGAAAATGAGAAGAAAGCAAAAGAAAATGAGAATAAAAAAGTTTAATCAGCTGAGTTCCCACCACTACCTTATTAATGTGCCTTGGATAAACTCGATAGTGTATTAGCACAGAATAAACAGTATACAGAAGGGGCATCTGAAATAATTTTGCGATTTCATTTCAGACGCGGGCGGGAGCAGCAAAGATTCGGAAAATGTATATGGAACCGAGAGACTTCGGCTATTCGAAGATATTCGCGATGACTTCGGCACACTTCTTAATTCGAAGTCAGCTTTCATAATTTGCTTTATGTTGTGTGGTCAGTCGCACATCAACTGCGAGCTGTGATTTTGCGACTGCTGCTGTGATTCGCCTTGTTACCAGCGCAGCAGGTCCCATACGCACTTCGGCTATTCGAAAATATTCGCATAATTGTGTGCGCTGACTTCACATGCAATGAAAAAACACATTTCCCTTGTTCGCGCTCATTTTTTGTGTGTATACTTATTTTCGTTGACGATCGCTTTCGCTTCAACAAATTTGCTGAGAACAGCTCGAAATGAATCCAAATGAAATTTGTTAGAATTGAAAAATTTAAACTAATTCTGACGTCGCACAGTGGCTGATTCTGCCGACGTAGGTTGCAAAAGTCGATTTTGTCATGTTCGATTTGGGGGAAACTGTTATACTTGTCCGATAGATAAATGCTTGGACCTAAGAAATCCGAAAACCTTAACTATATTGGACAAATAGTTTTGCTTGTAGAGCCCGTCAAAGTTGAGCAATTTTTAGAGTGTGAAATAATATCAGCAATTTGCACTTTTTCGGCAAAGCTGAAGTTTTAAAATACGGAAAGGAGCAAATTAATTGAAACTTTTTGCACCAGCATCGTAAAAGAAGGCATTTGTAGTAAATAATTAAATATAGAAAACAAAAAGTTGGTTGTTGTTGTTGTCTTTCCATAGGCACTCACTTGAAGCACTGTTTTTATCACTCTTTTTGAACTTTCGATAGACTTTCAAAAAAGAGGCCATACTTGCCACGGTTCCGTCTTTGGGAAAATTGTTCACTAGTCTTCTGTGAGTACTGCCCTGAAGAGATCGGGTGCCCGATTTTGCCCGACTGGATTTTACAGCGATCAATATTAAGTCGACTTTTTTTTCGGCGTATATTGCTGTACTTTTGCTGGATGCGCAGTTCGCACGTACGAAAAACATGTTGGCTTTCATTTCCGCCAACCAGTCAATCATCAATGTATTCTTTGATGTGATGTTTTTATTTTTAACAAAAAACTAACACTGTGTCTGTCATACAAATTTAGAGTAAGTATAGTTAGTTTCGAATTTAATTTGAACATCACTTCAATTCCGCCACTGCAACTAAACCGAAGAAGAAGCACAAAGATGTTTCTGAAAAATTCGAAGCCGTTTGAAATATTTACTATTTCGAAGACAAAGGAGAAGTTCGTTCTGGCTGTCGCTAAAGAAATTGGTTACGTCGAAAAAAGTTTGCCTGCAGCCAACACATCTTCGACTAAAGAGAAGGACTTAGGACTCCAGGACTTATCGCACTACAAAGTTGAAATGGATTGCGGCAAACCGTACCAAATTCAATTTTGTCCAGATTAATGAGGAGTGGTTGGAAAAAACATTTTACTTCGATGCAGGAGATGCATGTAGCATAAGCGATGACCAACCACCGACATCAAAGGCGACAAAAGAAAGGCCGAAAAAGTCAACTCGGGACGGTGCGTCATTCACTAAAACAAGGAAGCTTATGGAGGCAACGGGGAAAATAATTACCACCCACTTTTCAGAAGCTTTGACCATAAAATAAAATAAGGATCAGGAGAAAATGAAAGGCATTATAGTGAAAGCAGTTTTACCAGCAAACTCGGATCGTGTTAAAAGAATTAAAAACAGTATTCCCAAACCACGCAATGTGCTACCGCTCAAATATAGTCCTAATGAAGCTTTAGCATTGTTTTTGAACTTAGGATTGTCCAACAAAAATTGAGTTTTTACGTAAATTTTTCGAATTCTGGTTCTCATTTTGAAAGCAAAATGTATGAATTTGTATCTTTAAATTTGACTCTTTCAGCTTATTTCATAAAATTCTTATTGTTTTTCATCTTTTTTAATGAATTTTCATGAATTTTGCAACTAAAACTTACCATTGTTGTTCGCATTATTCTTTTTTAAAGTAAGCCGAACTTTGACAAAGTATTACGCAGCACCCTGTACCTCGATTGAGTTTATTTAAAAATTTATTAAAAAAATTTTCCAATTATCTCTATTCGTTCAGGAGTTATTAATTTTGCAACCTGAAATGACAAATTGAGCCTGATTGAATACGGTGGTTGCGGAAATAAGGGTTAAGTTTTTGGCGAAATGATTACGAATGCAGTATGGGATGGTGCATTATCGTGGTGTAAAAACCAAGAATTGTCTTTCCACAATTCCGGCCTTTTTAGGCGGATAGCGTTACACAAACGACGCATAACGTCCAAATAATATTCCTTGTTGACTGTTGACTAAAAAAAAAAAATTATTCTCCAAATCCTTCGACGCGCGCAGTTTAAATTCAAATGTCACCATATTTTTTGGACACAGTAGTATGTCAAAAATGAAGTGCGTCAAGTGTGGTGTACCTGTATGTGGAGACCACAAAATTGTAGTTTGTAACTCTTGCATATAATACTCTTGGAATTGATTTTTTTCGTTTATATAACTTACAACAGATACTGTTACCTAAATGAAGTACAAAGTAAACTTCTTTTTTTAACTTTAGTAGGCAAATTGGAGTCCTTCAGAGAAGATCAGCTATTGTGATGAATTTTTAAATCAAATGGAATTTTATTTTTATTTTACTACACAAACATTATTTTACTTCAAAAATTATTTAATGTTAACAGAAATTTATTAAATAAATAATCTCAATAAGAAAATTATCAATATTCCTTCCAACAACACTTTTAAAAGGATATAAACTAGCATACGTCTCTCAGACGTATCGTTATCTTTTCAGTACAAAAAAATAACGTTATCTAACTAGTGTTAAAGGCCTCGATTGCGTTAATCAGTAGCTCCCTCCTCTTCCGTTAGTTGGTTTTCGCCACATTCGCCATTGATTCGCCATCTCGCGTATTTCATTATAAAAAAACAACAAATGTCGTGCGGGACGAAGTTCGCCGGGTCAGGTAGTATTGTATAATTTTTTACTTAATATACTATTTACAGTTCCTTATTTAACCCTGCATTACTATCGTTAGGGTGTAAACCAACCAGTAAGTTCAATTTATTAGTAAAATTTAGATTTTTTAGGCAAAACCAACATAAAGTTACAATGTAATCCACATTTGCATATTTCTAAAGGTTTCAGAGTATATTGCATTCAGAGTATATTGCATTTGTAAAGAAAGCTGATGTTTTATACAATTGTTTTCAAAAGGAATTGGGTGTGTTACACCCACGATAGTAGTTGCGTTAGGGTTTTTCATCATGAGCCGAAAAAGTAAATAAAAAAAAAAATCAATTAAAATTTGAATTTTGATGAAACTATTATCAAAATAATATTTGGTTTGTGCCATTAATAATGGAATATGACATCATTCAAATGACCGCCACGAGCAGCCTGGCACACCTCGATTCTTTTTAGGTAATTTTCGATGACTTTTTTACATATAGCACGCTGTAAGGCGCCAAGAACTGCACGCATGTTGTCCCTCAAATGCTCCAGAGTCTGCGGATTGTCTGCATAGACTTGGTCTTTCACGTAGCCCCAAAGAAAAAAGTCCAAAGTGTTCAGATCGCATGATCTTGACGGCCAGTGGGCATCACCAAAACGCGAAATTATGCGTTCATCGAACCTGGTTCGCAATTCTGTCATGTTGAAACCACATCTCCTCCACATCCATTTCTTCGACCGCTGGCCAAAAATACTCTGTTATCATACGGCCATAACGTTCAGAATTGACGGTAAAGGTCTTTCCTTCGTCATTTTCGAAGAAATATGGCCCTATGACACCACCGGACCATAATGCACACCAAACAGTGACTCTAGGTGGATGCATTGGGCGCTCGACAACCACGTGCGGATTTGCTGAGCCCCACACACGAAAATTTTTACTATTAACGTAACCGCTGAGGTGAAAATGTGCTTCATCGCTGAAGAAAATTTTGTGCGAAAAATTGGGATTTTCGGACTGTTTTTCAAGCACCCATTCGGCGTAGTTACGACGCATTCTGTGATCTCCCGGCTCCAATTTCTGCAGCAACTGAACTTTATATGGATGAAGATGCAAATCCAAATGCAAAATACGCCAAATTGAGGTGATGGAGATGTTCAATTGTTGTGAACGCCGGGGAAACGATAAATTCGGGTCATCTTCAATACTGGCAGCTACAGCAGCAATATTTTCGGCCGAACGAGCAGGGCGATTACGTATTGGCCTCTGTACATCTTGTACAGAACCAGTTCGATCGAATTTCGCCAATAAATCCGAAATTGTTGACAAAACAGGCCTTCCGAATGAAGTGAATGATAGTGAATTTTCACTATGTTTACACGTTGAGCGATGCTAAATCGGTCCATTTTCATAAACACTCAACTACAATATTAACACAATGCAACGACAGATGACAGCTGCGGTTGTCGAACGCAGGGCTGTCAAAGTTTTCGGTTCGAAATGAAAAACCCTGTAATATTGCTGTGTACTTAACGCTAGAAAGACCGGCGCCTGTGTTATACCTAAAAAGACCGCAGCCGTCAATTTGACGGCATGCAAGAAATAAGAATAAATAAACGGTAATTGTTATGATGATGGTATGTTTTATTCACATTAAGTACGTTTTCAGTTCATTTAACATTTTGAACAAATTATTAACTACACACAGGCTTATTGCAGTTATCGCACATGTCACTCGAGCGGTTCTCAGGCATCGTTTTTTCCCCAATATCACGTCTAGTTTTCAGATATTCTTCCCGTAGCTCAGAAACAAGTTGAAAATAATGACGACTGATATTCTTCCCTGTTACTGCTCTGTATACAATCAATGCATTTATTCCGGCTAGATCTAACACATTATAGAACACATGAATAGACCATCGTCCACTTCCAGCTCTTATCGAGTACTTTCGAGCCATTTGGTTAAGTATATCTACACCAAATTTTGTTCTATTGTAAAATGCTACGGTCCCGGGAAGTTGTTTCATATCGGTGCCAACGTCAACAGTGGGATGAAGGGTACTCAACAACATTACGTTGTTGGGAAAAAGCTGTTCATCACCAACAAAATTTTGACCAGGAGTGTAGCAAAGATGACAGTTTTCAATAAAGTTGTTGCAAAAAGTTGACACTAGCGCAAACTTATCAGTTGCAAGTCGTGTAGATATTGTACTTCGCAATTAAAAGCATAAAAACTTCATAATCTCTTTGATGCGGTTCTTACACATTGATTTTCTGAAGATTGGTGCGCCCCATAATTTTGACCATAACTTATCAGCATCCAACTGGCAAGATCCATAGGCGCCGCGAGCATATAGAATAGCAATAAATGCATCAGGTTCATATAAAGACATAGTCCAACTATCATTTTCCAACTGGCGTCTAGCTTCTGTTTCAGTGCACAATTTTATATCCCGTTGAGTGCGTTTATCCAAAAATAATGCCTGTTATAACTTTATTCGTGTCAACATATCGTTTTGCATGCGGAGTTGGCCCCGGATTTTCTTTTATCTTTTTTTTCGTTCCACTGGCATAATTGAAGAGCTCTAACGTTTTGAAATGCAAATCCATTCGGTACCGTCACTCGCAATTTGAACATTTCTAATTTCCGGAAGTGCAGATCGCTTTGCAGCAGATCGACCGGTTGCTCGTGCCAACTTCAAACACCATTTTTGGAGATGAATTTACCTCAAGCTCTTCTTCTAGGTCTGTATTGTCCGATGAAGAGACAACTGGATCCGGTACGAAATCGCTGTCACCATCGTTACCATTTTCAAAAACTTCACCATCAACTTCAAAATCAGACAAATCCTCTGTTATGTCAGTCAGGCGCACGAATTCAAGCGATATTTCGGCGCCGTTGAGTGTTTTATGCACCTTAATTTTTACCACCAATATACTATATAAATCTCGCGTAAAATGTAGAGAATCGACCTTCTTTCTTCGTTGCCAAAAAACCAAATGTTTATGACGCCTACTTCGTTGAGTGTATAAAATACACCACAGCTAGTGTTTTTGGTTACTGCCGTCAAATTGACGGCTATGGTCTTTCTAGGTATAACATTGCATATCTCAAAAACTATAAAAGATGAGGCCACTAAACTTGAAAATTTGTTAAAACGTTGTAAAATATTAAAAGTCACGAGAGATAATTTTTTTTAAATATTATTAAGCGAACAATTTCAACTTTATCATGCTTTGCTTTCAAAATGACGGCATTTGTCTTTCTAGTGTTAACACCCATCGTTAGAATGAAGTTGTATTTTTTATATATTTTTATTCACTTTTTCGTCGATAATTTTTTTTAAATAACGTATAGATCATTCAGTAGAAAATCCTTCGAAATTATGCTCTAGGATAAGTTACAAAAGTTTTTTATTTTAATATTTGAATTTAATAAGTACCGAATTATTTTAAGTTATGCCACTTCTGCTGATTCTTTTTTCATGTTGTGACAGTTTCGCTAAATTTATCTATACTATATACTAGCTGGGCCCCGCGGCTTCGCACGCAAGCTATCTTTTTCCTCCGATATAAATTCTGAACCCATTGTTGACCCGGTCAGATTTTTATTTAAAAATAAACATATGTCTATTATCTTTGATGTCAAGTGTTTCCAAAAATTTTGAAGTCAAAAGGCCCTTTACATCATGAGTTTTCACATTTGCTCTAAACAAATTCTTAACCCTTAGTTTGCTAGATTTCGATTTTGAAAATAATTAGAAACTCGTGTCCAATTTTTTTATTTCAAGTATTTTTAAAATTTTTGAAGTCAATCGGTTCAGGTTTTTTTCGAGTCTTCCCGTAAACAAATCTTAACCCATTGTTGGTTCAGTTAAATTTTGATTCTCAAAAAATTATAAAATACGGGTCGAATTATTTTTGATCTACATTATTTGCAGGAAGTTCGAAATCAATACATATGTCTATGAAATCACGTTTCTTCATACAACACCTTAATACAAGTTTTGCCCCTTTACACCCAGAATTTCAAAAAATCCCGTCTTAGCGGAGGTTCATTCTTCAAGAAGTACCCATAGTTCATGATGATGAGTCAATCAATCAATCAGTCAGTCAAGACAAAGAATTTATGTATATAAAAAAGCAGGCGGTACCACGCCCCCTTGTCCAATGCTCACAACTTTCTTTTAGTCGAATTGTGCTACTAAGTGGAAAGTTCGTACCAAGTTTTACTGATGTGTGTGTGTATTTACTGCGTAACTGTTAGGTTATAAAAAATGTGCCACGCCCCTTGTCCAACGCCGATCAAATCTCACCAGTAGAATGACACATCTATGAGACGACGGTACACCAACTTTCAATGCTGTGCGGCTTACAACTCCGAAGCTATCCCATATAAAAGATTTAAGTTGTATGGGTGGAGCCACGCCCTCTTGTTAAATACCCGCCCATTCCCTCTGTGATAAGATATGACTAAACGGTAAATACGTACTAAGTTTCATTAATGGGCGACTAACAATTCGAAAATTATGCGGATAGTTTGTGCCCAGCAAATGTGCCACGCCCCTTGTCCAACGTCCATTAAATTTTAACAGTAGAATTACACTTCTATGGGAGGATGCCAAACCAAATTTCAATGCTGTGCGGCTTACAATTCCGAAGCTATTCCATATAAAAGATTTGAGTTGTATGGGCGGAGCCACGTCCTCTTGTTAAATACCTGCCCCATTCCCTCTGTCGAAAGATATGACTAAATGGTAGATTCATACAAAGTTTCATTGATGTGCGACTTACAGTTCTGCTGAAATGTTGGGTCATAAAAAATGTGCCACGCCTCTTGTTCAACGCCCATAAAATTTTAACAGTAGAATGACACATCTATGTAACGACGGTACACCAAATTTCAATATTGTGCGACTTACAATTCCAATACCGCCCATACAACTCAAATCTTCTAAATGGAATAGCTTCGGAATTGTAAGCCGCACAGCATTGAAATTTGGTGTACCGTCGTTTCATAGATGTGTCATTCTACTGATGAGATTTGATCGGCGTTGGTCAAGGAGCGTGGCACATTTTTTATGATCCAACAGTTATGCAGTACACACACACACACCACTAAAACTTGGTACGAACCTTCCACTTAGTAGCACAATTCGACTAGAAGAAATTTGTGAGCATTGGACAAGGGCCGTGGTACCGCCTCCATTTTTATATACATAGATTGTTTGTCCTGACTGACTGACTGAACAGCCCAAACCGCTGAAGCTACAAATATGAAATTTGAACTGTAGGTACATCTTGAAAAATGAACCTCCGCTAAGACGGGATTTTTTGAAATTCGGGGTGTAAAGGGGCAAAAATGTGTTAAGGTGTTGTATGAAGAAACGTGATTTAAGAGACATATTGATTTAGAACTTCCTGAAATTGGACACGCGTTTCTCATTAGTTTTAAAATCGAAATCTAACTGGATCAACGACGGGTTAAAAGTATGTATGGAGAAACAAATTTTTTTGAGCGTTTTGACTTCAAACTTGGTGAAAGTACTTCAAATGTAAAATAACTCGATACGTGTTTTTCATTTTTTCCGAATATTAAAATCGGACGGGGTTAACGACCGGTTACAATTTTGTATGGCGGAACTGTAAAAAAACATGAATTAATGGGGCCACTGAGATTCAAATTTTGTGAAAGTACTCTTAGTGAGAAATAATTTGACACGTGTTTTAAAATTTTTTTAAAATTTAACGGGATCAACAATGGGCTAACAGTTTGTATGGAGAACTTAGACAAAAAGCACTTCTATCGTGAAATAATTCAAATGTGCTTTTCATTTTTTGAGAAAATCGAAATCTACCGTTAACTTAGGGTTAAGAATTTGTTTAGGGTATATGTGAAAACCCATGATTTAAAGGGCTTTTGACTTCAAACTTTTTGGAAATACTTGACATCAAAGATAATAGACATATGTTTTTTTTAAATCAAAATCTGACGGGGTCAACAATGGGTTCAGAATTTATATCGGGTGAAACAAGAGAGCTTGCGTGCGAAGCCGCAGGGCCCAGCTAGTAAATTATAAATAACAATAAAAAAAATTGTAAGACAACTTTTGAAAATACGAATTTAATTTATTTATTTGAAAATATAAACTAAAATTGTCACAGCTTTACTTAAAATTAACTCCAACAAAGATTTATTTCTTCAAAAGTGTCATAATTTGAATTAGGACTAGCATCAAATCAAATCAAATAGCATCAAACTTCTCGACACTACTAAAAATAAGTCACTTTATGTGGCTATGAAAAAGATAGAAAAACAAAAACAAAATATTGCATACGTGAAATATTTATTTGCAAAATCTACAGTAACGCACTCTGCACCTATTGCTACGAATCAATCATTGTAACAGAAATGAACGAATGAAATGCTAGAAATGAACGCAAGCTATGACGACATGTTTGACAACCTTAACGAGTAGCAGGTATATGTTGATTTTTGTTTGAGTTTTTACGCAATAGGGGTATTCACACCGAGCTCGTTACTTTGTTAGTTCGGTATTCGGTCGTTTGGTACGTGTATTTTGTGTTGGTACAAAAATTGAACAAAAACAAAATACACATAGAAAACTACCGAGTACCGAAGTAACGAGCTCGGTGTGAATACCCCTAATATTTTACCCTGGTCCAAAAAAAAATTATTAAATAATGATTTATTACTTATTTTTTTAGCTTTCGGAATCACTAAGCCCTAGAAGCATAGCTTAAATACTGTGCAAGATGTGGCTATTTTTCCAATACAACTTTTTATTTCATTTTTTTTCCTTCAAGTGAGATGTACATAAACAAATTTTTATATTAAATAAATGAATTAACAAAATTATGCAATTAATTTTTTTCATGGTATGATGTTATGATTATGAAAAAATTTGTTTTTTCTTTATTTTACCTCAATAAGTAAAACGGATAATAAAAAGTTGTGGGCTTATTACACCCATAGTTAGTAATGAAGTTAGCGTAATAGACGATAGTAATGCAGGATTAATATGTTAATTACAAATTTAAACGACGACACCTATATCTGGAATCATAAATGCAAGCTGTATACAAGAAATAAATTGTTAAATAAATAAAAGATTATGGTTTTTGTACTAATTCTATATTAATATTAAAAACTAAAATTTTCAAAATATGTACACATAACCGCGCAATTGTATGTAACTACATATGCATGCTTGATACATACATACGTTTGTAAGATATGGCAAAAAAAATGTATATTTAGATTTTAACAAAAATTTCAGTTTCATATATTGATCATTTTAGTTATTTTTGAGTTGTTGTGGTGAACGTGTCGTGCGAATTTATGTTTCGTGCGTAGTGTGCGGGTTTTCGAAATATTTGTCAGTATTCGTATTAAGTGTGAAGTGTGATGCTTGTATATGTTTATAGGCGGCACAAAAGTCAGCATATATGTATATATATTTATTAATATATTTATATATATATATACATATATACATATGTATGATATGAACGAAATAAATACTAAATAGTACCATAACTATATACTAAACATACTGGTACACATAACACCATTGTAATATACCATGTGTTGTTATTTATAGCGAATGAATTTTTAAAATTTCGTTTCATTTGCAACCGATGGCTACGAGATATTTATAGAACTGCAAAGTTCACAAAATTTATTCAATGAACGAATTGTGTTTGTAGTGTAACCTTGTACATCTGAGTACCACAATATCTTTTAGAGACTGAGTAAATATTTTATTCATGAATATATCAAAAGTGTTGTAAAATCGAAGTTTGAATTAAGAAAATATATAACTTTTTTAAATATTCAGATTTAGTTAAGAGTGTAAGTTAATGTTAGATTAGTTTTCTTCTGCACCTACAAAGTTTGCGGTATCTGCGGAGATTTTTGGTTTCCTTTCGGCGGTTCTCAGAATCACAGAACTGTAGATTCCGTGCACAAATTTGTACGTAGATCATATGAGGGCGTAGCCAGAACTTGGTCATGGGAGGGAGACGGTTTAAAAAAAATTGTTTTGCCAATTTAGTATTCATGCTTTTTAAAGTAAACTGCGCTTTTCAAACAGGGCATTTTGTGGTGGTGCCAGCCATCTGTGACTTAATGAATTGGTTTCATGAATTTTGGTTCACTGGAAGCGAAGTTATGGTGTTCGAAGTAAAAGTATAGGACAATTCGCGATAACGTGCAAACAGCTGGGCAAATGCATATATTTGCCATCAACACTGAGCACACTTTTTAAAATTTCATGGCAACCCGGTTGCAGAACAAATTCACAGCTGTTTCTGAAGACTAAATCAAGAATAGAATATTTTCGCCGTGGGAGCCTGCGAGAATAAAGAGCATGCATAAGTTGCTGTCGCTGTGGAATCCGAAAACAATTCACACCTCTAACTCCAGCGCTTCTTGCAAATAACTCAAAATTGTACGAATTTCCTCCTCCGTTCACTTTTTATTTGGTTTTTCTCTCTCTCTTGGTCTGCTTCATCATGACAATTGTGACAGCTGATTGATTGGCAAATCTGTGTTGCCCATGCCCAACAATATGCAATAGGGTTTCAGTGTTGCAAATTTGAAGCTCCGGGGCAAGTGCAAATGTGTACTTTTTTTGATGCGTTGAAAGTATTTGCCATCACATTTTGCACATGCCATGATGCAAGACCGTTTGCACGCTATCGTGAACTGCCCTTATGTTTGTGTCACTGGTACAAAAAAATCGATACTGATTTGCAAAGAGCGAATATTAAGTTTTGCTTTAAACTTAGTAAAACTTTAACCGAAACATTTAAATTGATGAACTAAGTTTATGGTGATTATCGTTTATCCCGTGACAGAGTTCATGAGTGGTACACGTGATTTAAAAACAATTGTCAGGACATAAATGATGGCCAACGTGGTACCAAATGAAATCCGCGATCACCGCAGATTTCATCAAAACTGAGCCAAAGCCATCAAAGCTCAGCTAAAATCGACTTGAAATCGGGTGATCTTTTTAATATTCATGTTGATATCTGACATCTGTATTTATCCAATGTAGTTATTATTTCGACTCACTGAACAAATTCGAAAGTAATTTTCAATAACATAAACAAATATTTTTAAAAAATATTATTCATGTTTTTTTGTTATTTTGTATACCAAATACCCACCCGGGTGATCCCAGGCGCTTCCGCCGCCATTTTGAACAAAACAAAAAATCGCTTTTCGCGCCAGTTCAGTGGCCCACGCAAGGGGGCAGAATTTTGGGTCAAACTCATCCCAAATATTTGTACCTTGCAAACATTTTAGATACCAAAAATTGTTTCAACTGGCACTGGGCTTGAAAGTTGTGGACGTAACCCCTCTCAAAATGAAATCCTATGTGCGCCACTGTGCCAGTTGATCGACATGTCGATGAATGCTGCTTTTGTTGTTGAGGCAAGGAGAATTAATATTATTGGCAAAACAAAACGCGGCGGTGTACTGTTTTTTGCGCTAAGCCGTGTACGCGGGAATAGCGTGGATGTGGTTGCCTTTTGTTGCTACTTTTGTTTTAATTTATCCTTTCTGACATGCATGAGTTTTTATTGGCCAGCAACTATTTTCAATTTTCGTTTTTCAATCCTCCTTTTTATACACCTCACAGGCAGTTTTTTCGTAGGAGTGGTAAAATAAGAAAATCTAATATTGTAACTTTATGGTCACAGCATTCGTCATGGAATCATTCATGTGTAGAATATTTACACTATTCTTAACCCCTTCCGGTAAAATGACGAGTCTAGCTCGATTGGTTTTTCATGCCATATCGCACAATGACGAGCTACACTCGTCATGCATACTGTTGAATATGATAATTAATTTAGTTTAAAATTTCTAGTGTACTGAATTTGGCAACATCTTTTTAACTTGTGGAAATATCACAGATACTATCACATATTGTTTACCGTTAGAATTTCTTGGTACAAGCAAAGAATATGAAGTGTATAGAAGGCGTATCTGAGCTCAAAAATTCAAATTTTTGTTTGCGAACTTCAGAGAGCGGGGGGAAGCCACAAAAGGGAACGAGTGGTGCCAGCAGGAGAGCAAGCGCGTCAGTTTACGCTCATTGACTGTGCGAACTGAAGCACGAACCACACGCTTGAAGACTATTAACCATATACCTTATTAAAGTTTTGCTCCGATTTTTTCTTAATTTTACCGTTTTTAATGTCATTTAACAATATGTAAAAATGAATATTAATTAAGAATATGTAAGAATTATAAAATGAAACGAGTTTTTTTAAAATAAAAATTAAATGGTTATTTCATGCACACCTTTTCATTATTAAATCGTACCGGAAGGGGTTAAACGTAGGCATGCCTTAATAACATTTTTTTAAGATTCTGCTTCGAAAACTACGAGGGTCCGGCGGCTCTGCAAGCAAGTTTGAAATCAATGGACCCAATTAATCAAGTTTCTTTTACCCTTTCTTGAACCCATCAGATTTTTATGACAAAATATTTGTCTAATTATTTCTCATTTCTAGTGCTTTCACTATATTTAAAGTAAATAGACCTTTTAAATTATGTTTTCCATTCAAACTTTTAACCCTTGGTTTCCCCGTTAGATTTCGATTTTCAAAAAATGAGAAACACGTGTCTAATTATTTTTGATTTCAAGTGTTATTTACTAATTTTGAATCGTAGTCTTCCCGTGTTTTTTCTAAATTGTAAACACCCATGTCAAAATATAAACAAATAATTTTACTTGGAACTTGCCACAAAAAATATTTGTAAACATTTTAAATTAGGATCAACCACCTCTAAATATTTGCAAATTTTTAAATCAATCAAATCGCACAGCAAAAAAGCCATACACCACAAAGATTCGATTGATGGTTACATTAGAGCAATTTGTGCAGCAAGCCCAATTTGAAACACAAAAAAGCATATATACAATAAACGACAACAACAGTATTGCCAGATACCTAAAATGACTTTCTCCTTATTAGAAAGTGCTATTTTTTACGGGATTTAATTGTAATATCGGGTGTTTTTTTTAGAGGTATAGAACTTCGAATTGAAATAAAACACAAGAAAATCGTTTTAATGTCCATCAATTTGGCTTTATTGGAAGGATAATTTTATGCCATTAATGTTTAAATATGATTTCGGGCATGTGGCCGCCGCGGCTGGCTCGAATAAAGCCAATTCTACAGGTCCAATTTTCAACCACTTTTTCGAGCATTTGGGGCCGTATGTCGGCAATAACGCCACGAATGTTGGGTTCCAAGTCCCCTAACGTTTCTGGTTTGTTGGCGTAGACGAGCAACTTCACATATCCCCAAAGAAAATAATCCAATGGTGTCAAATCACACGATCTTGGTGGCCAATTGACAGGTCCATTCCGCGAAATTATGCGCTCATCGAATGTTTCCTTCAATAAATCGATTGTGACGTGCGCTGTGTGGCATGTAGCGCCGTCTTGTTGGAACCACAACTCATCCACATTCATGCCATCCAATTCGGGAACAAAATAGTCGGTTATCATGGCTCTATACCGGTCTCCATTAACGGTAACTGACTCCTCTTCTGACTGGGTCCTCTTCAACATTTTGCTCTACAGCGGCAATTGTTTCTTCGGTGCGCACTGTTCGACGTCTCTGCGGATGCGTATTATCACATAGAGTAAACGTAGTGCGAAAACGACCCATGGTTAACCGAATTAATTGCTCTGATGGACGATTATGTCGACCATAAAATGGACGGAGCTTGCGGTAAACTTCGCGAACTGAACCATTATTTTCGAAATAAATTTGCACGATTTGCAAGCGTTGTTCTTTTGTCAACCTGTTCATGATGAAATGGCAAACCAAACTGAACATAAATGACATTAGAGTTGCCAGATTTGACCACAAAATGCCAGTTTTATCTCTATTCGAAAAACAAACCTCTAAAACAAAGTATGTCCTAAGTAGCGCCACTCTTTGACAACCAGACGTCGATTCTGTATGACAAGAACTGTCAAATTGTTGTTGTTCACGTGTAAAACTGAACTCACCACGGTGGCCGAACACCGAAGGCAGGATTGCGTGTACGTGAAAAATACTGAACAAATTGCGGTTTCTATGATTTTCCTAAACGTAACTTAAGACGATTTTATAAAAGAATCGCTGACTTTTTATGTTGGTATAACCAGAGAAAAGAAAGATAAATAAAATTCTCATAAATTAGTTGGTTTTTACCAAAATTTATGAACAAATTTAAATTAATTCGTTTTTTATTGAAGAGCAACTCTGCCTTTCTTATATATATTCACCACAAGTAATTTTCAGTTGCAAATGAAATTCAAAGGTATTCCTGCTTGAATTTTCAAAAGGCGAAACGCAATTTTCGTAACCTATTGTTAAATGAAGGGACCATAAGTATTATGCTGATCTCTCACGGTTAATTGAAAACTGTAGAACATTGGTATCTGCCAAGTCTCTGCTACTAGCAATTGACTAGCAATATGAATGTAAAAACTAATTATAAACAAAATCAGTATGTAAAACTTTATCATCAAACGTGAAAATTGGTTTTAATTGAAAAATTAAAAATATCACACATAATACTCTATACATTTACATTCACAATAAGCACGTTGTAATCATTTTGTGTATTTACTAAATTGGTATTAAGCCCTTTAGGAAAAATCCAAACACAAAATCCAATCCACATCATTACAGTAAGGCTAATTGTTTCATTATCATAATTTGCTTCAAAATGATATATGTAGGTTTTTCCTTGTGTCGTAGCCTTCAGTGATCAATTTTGATTCGCAGAAGCATCAATTTCCAGCAAAGCTAAATACCAAATGCACTTGTATGAAAACGGCCTCTGGAGAGCTACACCGCGCCGCACACATCGACGACCGATTATTGTTGTTGTGGTTAATGCTCAATATTTTGCATTGCTGTAGTTATTCACAAATCTTTCGATCAGAATGGGCAGCTCCACCGCATGGCACAAGTACTTGTGGCCGTAGCGCATCTCTCCATCTAAGCGATGAAACTCAACGGGCCCCCAACCCATGCCGCGCGTATCCAGCGCTGTGCGATGCAGCTTATAGCCCAGTTCGAATGGCACCACATAGTCATCCTCGGCATGGAGATTCATCACCGGCTGCTTAAACTCAACAATCTGCTTATCCGTTTCGAAGCGCAGCGAATTGGCATACATGGGTCGTGCAATGGTTAAATCGAACCAAGGCAGATCATTGAATAGACACACGAAACAAAATACACTTGTAATATTTTAGCATAATCAATGGGAAAATGAGTACAAGAAAACCCACCCGCGTAGTAGTAGCGCACACAAGTTACCCGCCATACCGGTGCCCAGTGAATGGCCCCAGAAGAACACCGGGTTCGAGGTCACTTTGTAGACGGCGATGGCATCGCGCACAACACCCTCCTCGGTGGGCGAGACCTGATCCGAGTCGCCATAGCCGCGATAGTCCAACGAGAGCACGTGGTAGCAGAACATGTCGACGCGATGGCCGGCGCCGCGCGACCCCGTATTCCCGTAGGTAGAGCACTACGATACCGGGCACCTTCAGCAGGTACTCGTAGAAGTTCTCCTCGTTGTCGGGCGTCCCCTGCATCAGTGTTCTGAAAGTGGGTTAGTGCCGCATCGTCATCGGTAATATTCCGTGCTTGCAGAAGTTCCTGCAGCAAAAAATAATCATGTCAACAATGTGCCACGACAAAAGTACAAACTCGATATAGCAAACTTGATGGATGCAATTCCAATATATGTACAATCGCAATTTTGTTTGAGTAATTAATTTAATCCTTTCGGTAATTCAATCAAAAATGACATTTCATTTTTGCCTTGGTGGTGAAATTTGCACAATGCGTGGTGAAAGTGGTCAAATTATTATAAGACAGGGTTGAAATTTTTGTTATTGATGGTGAATATAGAAATGTATTTAGATGGGAAATGTTTGTAATGATTATGATTTAATTTAAATTATTTCATTCAGTTCAGTCGCATCGAAGATATTTAATAACGAATACGAAAATTTTCTTCTGAACACATTCATCATCTTTTGATTAAATTATCGTGTTGTGAGTTTGTATTACGAATCAAAATGATTAAAAACATATTTTTAGTACGTATTAAAAGCTCTGAAGATGCACGACATTACTATAACACACAAATTTTGAAATAATTTATAACAAGAAACTTTGTCGTTCGCATTATACCTTGTACGATAACAAAATTACCTTGATATTGATTCGGAATGTTTTATGTTTTCATCATTAAATTATTTGTGCGAAAGCAAAATTGAAATTTGTATTAAAATGTTGTCTATTTTAATTAATTGTGGTAATAACTTTGTATTTCTACAGTAATTTTACAGTTTCGTTAAGATATTTAATCTTTCAAAAATTTCTTTATTTCTTGATTGGAAAGAGCAGTCAGAAAATTAGGCATAAAATTTACTCCCAAAACCAACAGAAAATCGTTGTGGGCTAACACTGCTTGTGCGACAACACTGGCTTTGGTGTCCGGCCAAAAAGAAGTGGCGCTACTTAGGATATACTTTGCTCTAAAAAAACACCCGATAGAAATAAGTGAGCACGAGATAGAACGAGCTTACATTTTCTAATCTTACAAATTTTTAACACAATAGGATGCCTTGACTATTAAAATAGTTGCCAAAAGATGTTTTGTTGCCAGTGTTCCCAATAAGGATCAGAAAAATCCCCTAACATAAAATATAAATCTCTAAGACTTTCTCCTAAACAATTCTTCTTCCTAAAAATTCTCCTAAAAGGCTAAGAATCTCCTAAATCTAGGAGGAAATCTCCTGATCTGGCAACACTGGACAAAAAAACATTATCGAATCCCGAATCAGCTTCGTTGAAACAACGATGGCGATGCTTTGTTTGTTGTTGTTGTTTCGTTGTTTGCTCTCTGCTTGCGTTTCGATAAACAAGATCAAAAAACAACATACATGTAAAAAATGATTGAGCGATCACTACGCCACAACAACCACCATTTCAATGCACACGAGTGAAGCCGTTGCGAAAAACAACATTGCTTTTTGCTGTTGTCCTACGCAAATCCAATAGAACTGTTGGCAGCACTGTTGCAGACATCCATGTAAAATTTTAAGTCATAAATGTCATTAGTGTTTGAGTTACGCTTGGTTTTCTACGATACAAAAAGTGAATTTTCGATTTTTACAACTCTTGGGCTTTGCACCATGATAAGGTAAATGCGCCTAATTCCGTGCTAGTCCCTAATTCCGTGCTATTCAGGCAAACATGGAATAATAGGAAAATGTGAGCACATTTTGAGAAAATTGTTTTCCAAGAAATCGTAAATTTTTTTCTATTTCATGTCAAGTTCTTCATTATATCGCACACACACTACAAAAGTGACACAACTCAAAATTTTTGATTTTTCAGGAAACGCAAAAAACAATTTTTGAGTTAAATAAACATTTTTTTAAAATAACGTATAGACCGTTCAGTAGAAAATCCTTACAGATTATGCTTTAGGATAAGTTACAAGAATTTTTTTTTATTTTACACTAGAAAATCCACAATTTTGAGTTGTGACTGTTTTGATGATATTTTAATTCAATAATTACGGAATTATTTTAAGTTATGTCACTTTTGCTGAGTTTTATAATTATAAATTATAGTTAAAAAGTCGTAAGAAAAATTTGAGAAGTCGAAATTAATTTTTTTATTTGAAAATATATACTAAAATTGTCAGAACTTTGCTTAAAATTAACTTCAACAAAAATTTATTTCGTCAAAAGTGTCAATTTGAGTTAGGACACTTTTGCATTGAGCTTCAGCGATCAAATAGCATCAAACTTCTGACATAAAGAGAGACCTAACTGTATTTTTACAACAGTTAACAACAATAAAATATACTAAGCTTTTGGTTATTGGTAGATTGATGCATTGTGCACAGTATTAACACATAAACCCGAAAATTAAAAATTTTGAGTTGTGTCACTTTTGTAGTGCGTGTGCGATATGTGCTTTAATCAATTCTTGCTTTCTTATCTCATTTATCTGAAAAGTGGTAGGCCTAAGCAAAGATTTCTTAAGACTTTAAACATTTATTGTTTAGTGCAAATATGCTTTTTAATAAGCAATTTGGTAACTTATGGTTTTTATTCCTATTCTTTAACACTCTAGTTCCCAAGTTTTTAATCTTGTTAAAAAAATTACCAGTGATAGTTTTGTGGTAGAGAAGTAATTTTTGTTCGGAGAAAAAAATTGCATGTCAATAGGAGGCGTGATAGAGCGTGTAGAAAGTAGAAGGCCTAGAGGCCTGCTTGGGAAACAAAGCCAAAAAAAATCCCATATGAAATTTTTTTAAAAATTAATTTTAATTTTTTTTAATATATGTAAACAAAAATAACGGGTAACAGTTTCAGTTCATACGCCTAATAGACAATAAATAAAAAGGGGTAGGGCTATGGCGAGGGGTAATGTGTAGTGGGGTAGTTTATACACTGCTTTTGGGGGTGTATAAACTAGGAACACTAAAAAATCGGTATAGGTATATACTTGTATATATGGCGGTTATGGTTATTATTTTTTAATGCCTTGTTATCTTTTCACACATAGGCCACAAATCTACTCCATGAAATAAAGGACTAGGGGAGACTAGTTCTCTTATCTACCCCACGGACTACGCCTTAGTATAAATTTTTGCAGTGACATGAACTTTTTTACATTGCGGTGTATCAAAATTTCGGTTCAAATAGAAAAATAATGCTTAAATAGCGAAAAAATATCATCAATGACCGTTAATTTTTTACGCTTTTCATCCCAAGCAGGCCTACAGACACTCTAGGGTTTGGGTTAGGTAGGAGGAGTGTAACAACTTTTTTCACAATTGTTTCTATTTTCTCAAAGAACACATTAACAGCTACTCACCAGTAATTTTTCGAGTTTTATCGAGTCTCACAATTTATTTACAATAATTTTTGTTTCTCACACAATTTCAAAAATAATTATTTACTTACTTTCTCACGAAACTTCAACTTTGTCTTACAATTACTGCCCTTGTGCATGCGGCAGCGTTAACTGACTACATTTATTTTATAAAATGGAGATTCCCCTTTCCATACGTGTAAAATCAGCAAGAAAAATCATAAGGTGTAATTTACAGCACTTTTTTAAGCTTAGGATGTCTACAGGCCTTCTTGGGAACTAGAGGGTTAAGCTCCGTGCGACTTCTGGCTATTCGCTAAACTCAAAAGACCGCCCCGGGGACATCGTTTTGAGTTGATTGAGGAGATAAAATTTTAATTGAAGAAGGTGTTAAAGGCCATTCCGGAAAATTTGGGATGCTTCGAGGACTGGAAAAAACGCAGCATAAGTGCATTGCATCGACGGGGGGGAGTACTTTGAAGGCGATGAAATACCTTATGATCAAAAAAGAATTTTGGATCGGGAATTTCGAATTGCCGCGCTTATCCCATCGGTAAATTTTCATTTTCTCAACGTTGGCAATACTTTTATTGGTGTTCTGTCAAATTTTGACGGATATCGTAAGTTTAGTATTCGATTGGCGTCTATACGAAGAAGTCGAAAAATTGTTGTGTGGCGATTTTTATAATGGATGAAAAATTAGAACAACGCGCGTGCCTAAAATTTTGTGTTAAAAATGAAATTTCGTGTGCCGATTCGTTGAAAATGTTACAAAAGGCGTATGGTGAAGCGTGTATGTCGAAAACACGAGCTTACGAATGGTATAAAAGGTTCAAAGGCGGCCGAGAGAGCCTAGAGCACGATGAGATCCCTGGACGGATAATCGTTGTGTATCGATTAGAGAGATTGCTGTATTGTTGAGCATCTCATTTGGATCAGCCGAACACATTTTAACTGATATTTTTGGCATGAAACGCGTCGCTTGGCGGCTGGTGACAAAAAAGCTGAATTTCATTCAAAAACAGCGTCGTATTGATGTGGCCAAAGAGATGATTTCCAACGCAGACAGCGACCCAAAATTCATCGAACGCATCATACAGTCCAGACATGGCCCCGCGTGACTTTTTAATTTCCCAAACTCAAATTGCCATTGCGGGGAACGCGTTTTGAAACCATAGAGGCCATAAAAGAGAATTCGCTGCGTGAGCTAAAGGCCATACCTTTGGCGTCCTATAAAAAATTTATGGAAAATTGGATTAAACGTTGGCATACATGTATTGACGCATGAGGAGAGTATTTTGAATGGAATGGTTAGGTTAGGTTAGGTTACGGAAGGGGTGTGTGCGGCAAAGCACTTCCACTCGGAGACCCTGTTGGGTCCATTGTGAATCCCTTCATTTTTCGGAAAAACCGGTGTCCTTCTTTTATCTGCTTGGATCCCTGTAGATCCAAATGGGATCTTTTGGGAACCATTTGGTCTTCGCGAGGAAGTTGTGTAGATCAGTCAACTGTGCACCTGCTACCTCCGCGAGCCCGTCAAAGAACCTTGCCCCAAGAGTCTGGAGCCGTCGTCCTTGTAGTGATGGGCAGTGGCATAACAGGTGCTCGACTGATTCTACTGCATCCTCATCTCCACAGCTTCTGCATAAATCGTCGGTCGCCAGACGCCATTTGCATAACATAACACCAATGGCGCAGTGACCTGTGATTACCCCCGTGACCATGCGTACAGCATGTTTGTCGAGGAGCAGGAGGCTCTTAGTTTTTCTCATGTTGAGTGCTGGCCATAAGGTGCGTGCAATCTTGCAATCACACCTAGTTGTCCAGGCTCTATTTGTAGCTTGTGTGAGCCACTCTCCTATTGAACCCATCATAGCAGAGATCGGTGGTAGCACCGTGTTGACCGCCTCGCACGCCGGCATAGCTGACCCCGCACGGGCTAGTCCGTCGGCTTGCTCGTTCCCTTCGATATCACTATGTCCGGGAACCCAGCACAGACGAACCCTGCATTGTCTTATGCCACCTAGTGCTTTCCGACAGTCTAGTACTACCTTTGACTTCACTACAGTGGATTCAATTGCTTTTAGAGCAGCCTGGCTATCAACACAAATGACGGCCACACTAAGTGCCGAGTGTTTTATGTGTTCCGCTGCTTTCATGATGGCGAAAACCTCCGACAGAAAAACGCTGCAATAGTCTGGTAGTCTATAAGACCAGTAGACATTTTGCGTTTCACAGTAGACACCCGCCCCAGTTCCATCTTCTGTCTTCGAGCCGTCGGTGAAGTAGACCCCTGCAGAGTCTTCCACCTCGGGCTGTTGCCAGTCGTCCCTGGAGGGATAGTCAATGGGAATCTTCAATTCAAAATCGCTGCGCTTTACCAGGAAATCGGTGGCCTTATCTAGAAGACCTTGTCCAGTAGAGCTAGTCGTAAGAACGTTCAGGATGCTGGAATGTCCGTATCCGCCTGGCCTCAGCTGGTTAGACTCCCTCAATCTGAGGATTGTCCTTGCTGCGCTGGCCTTTACGAACAGGTCCACTGGGGGAAGGTGCAGAAGCATTTCCAGAGCCATTCGTGGAGCGCTTTTGGCCGCTCCCGTGATCGCCATCGTGGCAAGTCTCTGCACCCTCCCCAGATTGCTCTGGTTGCTCTTTTTGCCCATGGCTGGCCACCAAACGTGAGAACCATAGGTGATGATGGGTCTGATTATCGCCGTATACATCCAATGGATAATATAGGGTTTTAATCCCCATCTTTTACCAAAGGTTCGCTTGCAGGCATACAGCGCATTGAGCCCCTTTTTCATTCTCTCTTCAATGTTTCGCTTCCACGAAAGTTTTGAGTCCAGAATGATGCCAAGATATTTGGCCTCTTTTGATAGTTTCAGGGGATGCCCTTCCACACAGGGAAGAGAAAATTCCTGAATCTTCGTTTTCTTGGTGAACAGGACTAGTTCGGTCTTTTCGGGATTTATCCCTAGACCGTTGTCTCTTGCCCACACTGACAAGTCGGCTAATGAGGATTCCATCAATTCACTGATAGTAGGCAAAAATTTGCCTTGTATCATGATGACGATGTCGTCCGCATAGGCCACTATTCTAATGCGTCTTCTCTGAAAGACTTTTAGAATCTCATCCACTACCAGCAGCCATAAGAGAGGGGAAAGCACCCCACCTTGGGGTGTTCCCCTTGTGGCTCTCCTTCTGATGGAAGCCGGTCCTATCGTTGAGTTGATTATCCTGTCTTGCAGCATCGTTTCAACCCAATCGATAACGAAGCTTTCCACATTGTGTGCACGAAGTGCTCTTGTTATGGCCTCAGTGGTGACATTATTGAAAGCCCCCTCTATATCGAGGAAAGCAGCCATTGTGTACTCCTTTAAGGCCAAAGAGTTCTTTTAAGGCCAAAGAGTTTTTGAATGGGATAATAAAGAAATTTATTAAAATTGAAATTTTGCGTTTTTTTAATTCTTCTTTTAATTATCTTAATTCTTCCCGTTCTTTTTTGATCAGAAGGTATATATAGATAGAAGATGTGATACTTTAAAGCTAAAATGGTGGCTATTTCGACATGCAAAGATATTTAACTTTGTTAATCGACGGAATAACGAAACATAAAGATGGATGCCTGCATAATTGCAGTTTCTTAAAAATTATTTCTAAATCCTTACACAGTTCAAGTAATCTGTTAAGTATCGAAATATCAATATGCACCAGTCGATGACTTTATCTGTTGTCATAGATTATTTCATTGATGTGCGTCCAATAATCGACAATTGATTCAATCATCATATATGTAATTGGAGTTCCATCGTGTTTTTAAAGTATTTAACCATTTTTTTTTGCATGATTCTATAACTTCTTGACTTCAACAGGCTTAGAATATTAGCAGCCATGCCGCCAACAAATGCGTATACCTATTTTATACGCTTCGCGAATTGTGCATTATGTATACTTGTACTCATTGCTTTCATTCTCTGCAAACGATGGATGCCGACGCAAACGAAGTGTTTGTGTGAGCAATACTCGCAAACTCGTTCGGGTTTTGAGTAGTAGCACCAAGCACTATTTCTGAAATATTCATTTTTCGTAAATTTAAAAAGCCGAACTTTAAGGGACCCGAAATCATTCCTATGGCTCCTTTGACAGGAAAAAATAGCGCATTTCGTGTTATTTTCACGCTTTTTGTCGCAATTACTTATATTCATGATTAAAACTTGATGACGTTAATACGAGTAAAATCAAGTCAAGTTCCAAAAAAGGGTCGTCAATAAAATTTTTTGGGGATTCAACCACGTCAGAATTCGTTTAAATTTTTCAATTCAAACAAATTTCATTTGGATGCATCCACGTCAAAATGTTTGCAAATCAGTTAACGCAAGGCATACGAAAACACGCAACCAGACAGCGCAACGATTAGATCAGTGGTCGGCAAAACTTACTCCTATGCACTGTTGCCAACTTAGTGGTTTTCGCACTAAATTTAGAGCTGTTTGAAAATCAAAACGCGGAAAATATTGAGTTTGGTGCTTGGGTTTTGGACTAATTCATGCTTGGAAAAAATGTAAGTTTTTTTTTAATAACTGGAGTGTTATACAACACTATATTTTATTTAACACCTATATAACACTGGAATGTTGGGCTAAAAAATCATTGTTTGGATATTACATGACAACCGAAGTGATCCTTCTTGGCGGAATTGCTACTTAGGTCACGGTTGCCACTGATCTGCAATAGATTTCCTGGTATGGTACACGGAATATTAGGACAACTATCAACCTTTTTTTTTTTGGTCATCAGTGCTTTCTGAGTGGAAAAACGCGGTTTTTTTTTGCGGTTTTAGTGCTTTCTGAAATAGAAAAGTTGGCAACCGTGCTCCTATGAGCAGTACGCTCAGCACATAGTGAAATCAATAAAGTATACCAGGTAAATGACGTACACTTATTTCTCTGAGTAGCAATTGTCAATTTGTCGATTTATTTGTGTCATTTCGATTAACCTTTATTTTTGTTGTCGTTAAATTTAAAATTTACTTTCAGTACTCCAGAAATATATATTTTCTTAATGTATTTTATGTTAGAAAAACATAGACTCTGCATTGCTGTGCATTTTTTTGCAGAGACAGCACGTTTTTCTTGGCATTAATATTAAAAGTGTATCTAATAGCCGCATCTTTAAGCATCTTCTTTTCCAGCATTTCTCCTAATTATCTATCTCCCTATATCTTCACATCTCTCTTTCTCTGTTTTCCTCCTTATCTTATCATTTCCTAAATACTAACTGTTATTTTCAATTTAATTTATATTTAGTATTATTTATTATTATTATTATTATATCTCTGTTTTAATGCATTTTTTTGTTGTGGAATTTAAAAGATAAAACTTGTATGTTGAAATTAACCAATAAATAAATAAATCGGTTTTGGTGCAGAACGTATTTTCAAAAAACAATTTATTTTGAAATTTTTTCATACAGCACAGACGGGTTATGAACTCTGACATTTGTCAGCAAAATGGCATTAACTGTCAGAAAATAAGTGTACGATGTAGAGAGAGTTCCTCCTATCTGGCACACTTTATTAATTTCACTATGGCTCAACACACGTACACAGTACGCTCTCTCAATCAGTCGTTGTTCAGGTATAATTTTATACAGTGGAGAGAAATTTCACTGCGCTCACTAACATCATCTCATTGTCAATTTTGCCGACCACTCCCAGCGGGAAATAGGAATGCATTACAACATGCATGCATTTTCTCACGGCGATGTCCTACGAAAAGTGATGCTTCCCTTTTTTGCATTACCTGGGAGTATATGAAGACATGCATCCCAAAAACATATACGTTTTCATAAATCCCCTAGCATTGAGGAAATCGTACATTACTCGGTAATGCATAAAATGATCTGCCAAAAACCTGTACACCCAAAATAAAATGTTTGTTGTTTTGCTTTATGTTAGTTTTTATTTTTAAAGTAATTCAAGTTCAATAGATGTTTGGGATGAATTTGTGGTTTAAACTTAAGAGTGGCAACACTGGCATGGTGCCGAGGACGAAGCTAAAAAAGTTGGGTTTTGGTGGGTTGTTGGGCAGCATTGGAAGTTTTTGTACAATTGTCATTCATTGATTTTTGAGGAGAGTTGCAACGACACAGAAATAAATCACAAACATTATAAACTATTTTAAAAATTGACTTTTCTTCGTAAAATATTGTTGGTCCTTCGAGCCGGATTGTGCGTACACACATACATCACAAGTACGTGCAATTCTAGTGCCAAAGCTACAGCATCAGCACTTTGTCAGTGTACTGCTGGGAAGGCATACACGGTTGTCTTCAGGTACACAATTCCGACAGGCACACGGGTGCCTCGTATTCATCACAGGATTGGATTGCATCAGCGTGCGTTCGCATCAATTGGGAGCACCAAGTTCATAACCTCAACGGTCATCACGATTGCCTCGTATTCATCACAGGATTGGATTGCGTCAGCGTGCGTTCGCATCATTTGGGGGCACCAAGTCACAACTTCAACATTTCGTCAGCGTGCGTTCGCATCAATTGGGAGCACCAAGTTCATAACCTCAACGAAGTCAGCGTGCGTTCGCATCAATTGTGAGCACCAAGTTCATAACCTCAACGGTCGTCAGCGTGCGTTCGCATCAAGCACCAAGTTTCATAACTTCAACAATTGAAAACCAGCGTGTTCAGCTTAAAAAAGGTGACAGTTGACAGTTGGCAACAGCGATAAACAGTGACAAGAAATGGAATTACTCAAGAAACAACGACAAATTGTAAAATACAGCCTCACGCGCATCTACAATTTTTGCATGGAGCAAAATGCACCAGAAGACATTGCGGTTCGGGTGCAAAGAGCGGAAGAGCTTTTTAAACAATTTGAGGCAGTACAATCTGAAATTGATCTAGCAGTGACAACTGCAGATGAGCAGCAGCAAGAAGAAATTTATCGAAGCTCAATTGAAGAGAAGTACTTTGCGATAAAGACGGCGTGTTCTCGGTCCATTGGCGATGAGGCGAATACAACGGTCGTCGAGACAAGTCCAAATGGCATTACGGCAGCGATGCAGGCGCTTATGGCACATCAGGGCACGTTAGGTGCACTAATCGAGCGCTTATCACAAAGTACGTCCTTTGAAGGGATGGGCAGCTCATCTCCGACAAGCAACAACGCATCTCGCCAGGCTGAAGCGCAGCATGAACTACGTTTGCCGCAAATTCAGATTCCAGAATTTGATGGCAGATGCACTGAGTGGATTCGCTTTCGTGACCTCTTTGAAACGTTAGTCCACAACAGGGCTAACATTTCAAGTGTAGACAAATTAGAATATTTACAAACTAAAGTAAAAGGCGAAGCGCTGTCAATAATAAAACATTTGCAGCCAGCAAATGCCAATTATGAGATTGCCTGGCAATTATTAAAACAGAAATACGACAGGTCCGACAGAGTGAAGAAGGCTTATTTTGAGTTTTTATTTGACCAACCAGCAATGAAGTCGTCCTCAGTGGTTGAAGCAAAACGCTTATATAACACGACCAACGAAAGTATAAATGCATTAAGGGTACTCAATGAACCGGTTCAACACTGGGACTCAATATTACTCTTTACCATGGAGAAAAAACTTGATGTCGATACTCACGTACTTTGGTATCGCGAGAAGAAAGAAAATGAATCAACAACGTTTCAACAGTTTTTAGATTTTCTGGAAGGGCGTGTTTTTGAATTGGAGAATACTCGAGGAGGTACAAGCACCGCGACTCATCAAGGCAACAATTACGGACGTAATCAGGAGCGCTCATTTATCGCAGTTTTGGAGCATCTCCTGTATAGCTGTAATGAGTTCAAGCAGCTAGACGTAGTAGCTCGGCGCAAAATCGTGCAACGCAATAACATTTGCTTTAACTGTTTGAAACCAAACCACCAAGCAGCAAGTTGCAAAAGTTCGTTATGTCGTAAATGTAATGGGAAACACAACACACTGCTTCATGCAGATGAAACTGTTTCTAATCAGCAGCTAAAAAGTGAAGAACCAAAACCAGTCCCATGCAGTGAAGTAATATGTGTCAGTGTGGACAGTGTGCAGCAGCATCATCAGTCAGTCACACTGCTCCCAACAGCAATGGTTCTAGTGAAGGATGTTTTCAACATTTTGCAGCCTTGTCGTGCATTGCTTGATTCAGGGTCACAAAGCACACTTATGTCCGAATCGTGCGTACAACGATTGCAGCTTAAGCGTGACTTTGACAAAACTATTCTTTATGGAGTTGGGTCATCAATGGGAAGCTGTTCTAAAGGAAAGGTTGCATTCAGCATCCATGGAACTCGAAACAATGTCACCATCAGCACTGAGGCATTATGCCTTCCGAATTTGACGCAAAATCTACCAACATATGAGGTCAGCGATAACAATTTGAACTTTTTCAAAGAACTTCAACTTGCAGATGCATCATACAACAAACCAGGCAAAATCGATTTGATATTAGGCGCAGATGTATATTTTGACTGTCTACTACCAAGTAAGCTGACACATCTCAGTGGGTCACCAACGGCAGTCGGCGTCGGTTCCACAACACATTGTGTCAGCACATGTTCAAGTGGATTTGAGTCAACAGCTCCAGCAGTTTTGGGAGATTGAAGACCTCCAAGGTCCAACTAAGAATTTGACGCCTGACGAAACAAGGGCAAAGATCACTATAAGCAGCATGTTCAACGCGATAAGACTGGCAGATATGTTGTCAGGCTTCCTCTGAAAAATTACACCATACATCTTGGCGACTAACGCAGTAATGCTTTAAAAAGGCTGTGTGCAATGGAGCGGCGTTTTATTTGTCAACCGGGTCTTCAGCATGAATATGCAAAATTCATGGCTGAATATGTACAACTGGGTCATATGGAACTTGCTACTAACACTGATTCAAAACGAACCTATTTCCTGCCACATCACGCTGTACTTAAACCCACAAGCACTACAACCAAATTACGTGTGGTTTTTGATGGGTCATCTAAGACAACGAATGGTCTCTCTCTTAATGATCATCTGCTGATTGGATACACAGTACAAAAGGACATTTTCGACATTATCCTCAATTTCCAAAAATATAGATGTGGTTTTTGTGCAGATATAGAGAAGATGTATCGCCAGGTGCTTATACATCCTGAGGACAGACCACTGCAGTGCATCTTGTGGAGGAAGTCCAAAGACGAGCCGCCAGGGGAGTATAATCTTCGAACAGTAACCTATGGCACTTCTGCAGCACCATTTTTGGCGACCAGAACACTGCAGCAAATTGCACATGACAATACAGAGGAACATCCTAAAGCAGCGGCAGCAATTTTACAAAACTTCTATGTCGATGATTTCATGGCTTGCGCCATCGACGAAGATGCAGCAATACTACTGAAGGACGAGGTGAGCAAGATTTTATCTGGAGCGGGGATGCATCTTCGAAAATGGGCTTCAAACTCGAAAAGGTTCTTGGACTGTGTTCCTGTTGAAGACCGCGAAGTTACGTTGGATACTATTGTTGACAACACTCAAACAGTCAAAACGCTTGGGCTGTTGTGGGACACTACGATTGACAGCTTTAAGTACAGCATCAGTGTTGCACCAATGCAGCCTACATCAACAAAGCATAATGTGCTATCAGATATTGCTAGAATCTTCGACCCCATCGGATGGCTTGCCCCAGTAGTCATTGCGATGAAAATATTTATGCAGAAATTATGGCTCAGAGAAGTCGGTTGGGATGAACAATTGCCAGCTGACTTATACACTCAATGGCGTGACTATCGTGAAAACATCAACGTCATTTTGGAGTTGCGAATACCAAGATGGGTCAACTACGCAGACGAATCAAATATCCAACTACATGGGTTTTCAGACTCTTCTGAATTAGCCTATGCAGCAACAATATATCTTCGGGTTCAACATAACAATGGTGAAGTCTCCACGACACTGATAGCTGCCAAGACACGTGTTGCACCAGTTAAGCAAGTTACTTTACCTCGACTGGAACTTTGCGGCGCGCACTTGATGACTAAGTTGATGGTCAAAGTTCGTGATGCATTAAAGCTAACGAATGCAGAAATCTTCGGATGGACAGACTCTTCAGTTGTACTCGCATGGCTAAGCGATCATCCCCGCCGGTGGAAGTCGTTCATTGCCAATCGCACAACTCAAATTCTCAGCGTTATACCGGCTGAACGCTGGTACCACATTTCGTCACAGCAAAACCCGGCAGATCTTGCAACTCGGGGCATAACACCAGTCGCCCTTCTCACAAATCAACTTTGGTGGTATGGCCCAGCCGAAATGAAGACTAGCTTGAAACAATATCATGAAGCACCCCCAGTGTTAAACAACGTCAACTTAGAAGAGCGAAAAGACATGGTTATACACACTTCAACCCAAAGTGACATTGCACTTGTGGATCGTTACTCCAGTTTCTCGCATTTATTGAGAATATCAGAACAAAATCAAAACGTGGAACTCATGAAAGATTGGAGCAGCTCCTCACAACAGATGAACTTCAACATTCACACGATGCCCTGGTGAAGGCTGCTCAAGCTACATCATTAGCAGCTGAAATACGAACCATTCAAAACGACAAGCAGTTGCCAGCATCACACAAGCTGGCCTCACTAGCACCATTTATTGACAACAAGGGAATTCTGCGAGATGGCGGTAGGGTCACAAACGCCAGCATTGGCTTCGAGCAAAAACATCCAGCCATTCTTTGCAAGGATCATCAGTTAACAAAACTCATTGTTCAGCATTATCACTTGCAACATCTACATGCTGGAAAGCGCCAGCTACACTATCTGCTGGCATTGCGTTATTGGATTCCTAATGCAGCTTACATCATCAAACAATGCATTTATAAGTGCACCATATGTATGAGGCAGCGAGGCATATCATATCAACAACAAATGGGTAATATTCCCAGACAGCGACTAGATCCAGGTGCAGCCTTTCTCAATGTCGGAGTGCAGGTCCAGTCCAGGTGCGTTCTTGGAAGGGGCGTGGATCCAGATTATACAAATGCTGGATTGCACTCTACATATGTCTCGTTACAAAGGCTATTCATATCGAGCTCGTCACAGAATTGTCAACAGCAGCATTTATAGCATCGTTGCGCAGATTTGTTGCTAGGCGTGGCAAACTGATACATATATTTTCTGACAACGGCACAAATTTTGTGGGTGCCAGTCAACATTTGCGTGAAGTCTATCAACTTCTGAGCACTTCTGCTTGCCAAGACGGTGTTACAAGGGAGTTAGCTGAGCAACAAATCCAGTGGCACTTCTCTCCCCCTTCAGGACCCCATTTTGGAGGTATATGGGAAGCTGGTGTTAAGTCCATGAAACATCATCTACGAAGAGTCTTAGCTAATGCATCGGTGACCTACGAGGAACTGCACAACTCTCTGCCAAATTGAAGGTTGCCTCAACTCACGGCCACTTTGCATAAAGTTCGAAGGGGATGTTGACCCACTGACACCAGCGCATTTTTTAATTCTTCGCCCAATAAAAATCTTCTCAACCTAAAGCAAAATGCACTCAACAGATGGCAATTCCTTCAGCGACTTACACAACAGTTTTGGAAAAAGTGGTCTGCTGAGTACATCACACAGCTTCAACAACGCCCAAAGTGGAGCCAGAAGTTCATCCTGGTACAGATGGCCTAGTTCGAGTAGTGTCAGTCAGCACGGCGAAAGGGACGTTGAAGCGACCGATCATCAAACTTTGCCCGATATTTGAAAGCGGCTGCTTTCAAGAGAGGCCGGCATGTTTGGGATGAATTTGGGGTTTAAACTTAAGAGTGGCAACACTGGCATGGTGCCGAGGACGAAGCTAAAAAAGTTGGGTTTTGGTGGGTTGTTGGGCAGCATTGGAAGTTTTTGTACAATTGTCATTCATTGATTTTTGAGGAGAGTTGCAACGACACAGAAATAAATCACAAACATTAGAAACTATTTTAAAAATTGACTTTTCTTCGTACAATAGACAACATACTATATAAACACATACATTAAATATATATAAATACATTAGATAAGTAAAAATGAAAAAACTAAAATACACTCACTTCAATAACATCCCTTTGCTTCTTTGTTCGTCTTTGGACAGGTATTCTGAAAAAGGAAAAAACAAAGTTGTTTTGTAAATTCATACTTACCAAAGTTGCTTTGAATATTTTTGTAATATTTCTTGTTTCCGTTAATCCACGGGGCTTCGTGATATATGTAGGAAAACGCTGGAAGCTGCTAAAGATATATTAAAAAAGATTAATGAAATTAATTGTCTGCAAATTAAACTTTAATAAAACTCACCTCGTTTGATGCAACGATCCGCGCGCTTGCTGTCTCGCCGATTTTTCTATCACAACTGAAGTTATTTTTCCGAAAATCAATAGAAGCGACCTTTTCAACGAAACAGTTTTTTATTCTAAGAAAGATTGCGCCGCTCTCTCAGAATTTCGTCGGAAGGTGCAATCTCTTTGGTATAAAAAACAAAGCACAATTTGAAGAAACGAAAGCTATGCATTACACCCTCGCTTACGTGGTAATATATGTTTTCTATTTGGGTTTTTCATATACGAATTCATGCATGAAAAACCTCATGCATTTCCAACTTTCCAGCTGGGCTGGATTAGATCATAGATGCGCACGCTGCTACTCGCGAGTAGGAGTGACGCCTACTCGCGTATACGAATACAAAGCTGCGAAGTTCCGAGCGCAGCTTCAGTGCAGTGATGCCAACCGTAGGGAAAAGAGGCTACATGTAGGGAAATTCAGCCTTAAATTTGCGATGTAGGAAAAAAAGGACAGATTTTTAATATTTACTTAAACGTAGGGAATTTCAAAAATCTGAAATTTGTCTCTATATTAAAAAACAAAAATTATTTTTCTGTCCGCATAAAATTTCTTTTTGTGATTAATGCGTTCAGATTTTTTCAATGTGGCAATCTTGGCAAGTAAATTCTTCATATGAACACACCCACTGGCTAGCAAGGCTTTTCATGTATTTTGTCTGTGCTTGAACCATGATACAAAAACTAAAGGTAGAACCGCTGGGAAATTTTTTGACACTAAACGTGTTTATTGAGCAGCCGCCGTGGCTCAGTTGGTTAGTGCGTTGGACCGCGAGTCGAAGGCAGCAACCTCAGGTTCAAATACTGCCTGTAACACCTAAAAAAAATAACGGGAAAAACTCGTTTTCTCTTTCGGTGGCTGTCCTCTCAGCTGGAAATGGCAAACCTCTGAGAGTAAAAATTGCTTATGAAAAAGCTCCCAACCTGCCGTTCGGAACCGGCATAAAACTGTAGGTCCCTTCCACCCGCGTACAAATTCACACGCACAACACGGGTGGTTGCGGGAAGCTAGGCCTTAGTCTCGCGTAAGCGGGCTGTCGTGCCAGTCAATTATTATTATTATTAATTATTATTAAACGTGTTTATTGACGTTTCTCGTATTTGTCAAAAGCTTGAGTCGTGATGCCACTTCGTTGTAATACTAAGTTAGGGCTATTTAAGGTTCTAAGGATTTTTAGATCTTTTTTAAAATATACACGAAATATACATTTCAATGTGACTAGTTCATTTTGTTTAGTAATACTAGTAACTGTTAGACAAGCAACAACGCAATGAATGTTACAAATGTACATTTTTATGTAATTGTTTTTTTTTTATTTCTTATTAATATTCATTATTTTTTTGTTTTTAAATTTCTGTTCATAAACCGTATTCTAAAAAATATTCGGCCTAAAAAAAACGATTCGTTCGATAAAAAAATGTCTGTGTGTAAAAAAGGGATTTTCTAACAACAGCACGGTAGCACATTTTCAAAGAAGAACGTCAAAAAGACCTTTAGTGTCAGATGCGCATTATGGCGGCTGAGAAGAAGCATCGGCTCTACGTATCATGGCTTGAACCATAAAACAAAAACAAAATACATTGAAATTTTGTTGTTACCCTTACGCTATCATCTGTATCAATTCGCCTTGGAAAATTCACATTTGCGTAAGGAAAAATAGGGATTTTCTTGAGATGCGGTAGGGATTTTTTCAAAAATTTGTTGGCATCACTGTCGTGTCGGACTTCATGCAAGCAACTTCACGCTCGTTTGCGGCTAGCAAACTGCGAATATTTACGTTTTGTGTACACTGAGTATTCATGTAAATCAGAAAATTTTTAAGGTTGAATAGGAGATACACATTTTTTTTCTTTAAACGCTTCTAATGCTTATTTTGCAGGCGTACAATTGCTGGTAATAGTTTAATTTTCAAAGACAGTTTAATTTTCAAGGACATTACAAAACATGGCACGGGGAATTTGAAAAGTATCAGGGAAATGATCGTGCGCAATCTTTACTTCGATTAAAATGCTGCAAAGAAGAAATTAATATAAACGATTTAATTAAACAAACTAACTAAATGTGATTTCTACTTGCGAGCTTGCCTGCTTGTTTGTTTGTTCAACCACTGATGTCTTGTCTGTTTGTCTGTTCAACCACTTACATATGTCTTGTCTGTTCAACCACTTATTCATCTAGTTCCTGTTATACCTGTCCATTATTTGTCCGTCCGGCTTTGATATTTTAACAATAGCAATATTTTTCAAGTTAAAATATTAGAGCTAAGAAAATTTACGTATTTCCAAAATGCGTGGTTATGTTAGTACCCATCACTGGATTACATTGATAATGAGCTGTTCTCAGCAAATTTTTTGAAGCGAAACCGATCGTCAACGAAAATAAGTATACACACAAAAAATGAGCGCGAAAAAGTGAAATTGTGTTTTTGCTTCTGTTGGCTTTTTTGGTGGTTGATTATCTCATTGCGTGTGAAGTCAGTGCACACAATTTTGCTTCGCAACGAATTTTCTTTTGATTTTTCGCGAATGGGCATGCTAATTGCCAAAATGGGAAAAATGGCCGCCGAGCGCTGCGAGTTTTGATTTGATTTTAACAATGAGCATGCCCAAAAGCACTAACAAAATTCAAGGAGATCATGGTTCAACTACAAGGTTATAGCAAGCCACCGGCTGATCGTTTATGGCTTCTGTCAAAATCGTTGGTGTCAGCAGTGGTTCTGTGTTGCCACATCGGTTGAAATGAAAATACCTGACTGAAAACAACTGACCTGAGCAGTTTTCCCGTTTTTTCACTCAAATACAGCACCGTCTGGCAACAATCACTTTTGTATGTTTTCAGTTTCTCCCTCTTTCGTCGGAAAATATCAGCTGATTTTTACAGTAGCGATAAACAATCCTACCAACAAAATACATGTGGTTTTTGGTGTTGCTGGCATGCTACTACCTTATTATTGTGCCATGGGTAGTAGCACAGAACAAACAATATACAGAATGCGCATCTGGTGTAAAGACAATTTTCTTTGCGGGTTCCAGCGGTACGGCCCGTTTGTGGATGCGGGGGGAAGCAGTAAAGGGGACGAGGCGCAGTAGTACTTCGGCTATACGAAGTTTTGTCGCTGGCTTCAGCAAACTTCAATTTTCGAAGATCACCTTCATTCTCTGTTGGGGTGTTCGACAAGGAACATCAATTGCGAGCTGTGCTGTGCTGATTGGCACGAGACGGTGCGCCGCGGCGTACCGTTTGCAAATTCGAATATGCAAGGGTGTGTGTCCGTGTGAAAATAAACGTGCGTGTTGCTTGTGTATGCGCTGAGGCGATTGAAAACAATACGAGCAACTGCACAAGATGAAAAGCAAATTGAATTTCCATGGCTTTGGGTTCTGCTATGAATAATGAACCATGTGAATTCGCAAAGGCGTACAGTAGAGTGTGCGTTCTTATTGATACAAAAACAAAACCATGAATTTCTGCTGTGCAATGTTGGCATTCATGTAGGCTACGTTGCCTTCTGGCCTAATAAAATTCATACCGATACATTTTTCAAATTCATATATTAACAGCCCAATTCTTAATAAATTCACCATATTGACTATTTGTCACGTTTTTACTATATGTCAAGAATTGGCATTCTATTTCTAAAAGTAAAAGCTCTTTCCTTGATAAATTGTCAAAAGTGTAAATGCTATTGAGAATAGCTTACAAATTGAAATTTTTTTTAAATTAAATTAACAAAACAAAAACAAAACATGAATTTAATTATTGGTATTTATTATTATTATTAATTATTGTTATTTATTGTTATTATTCTTATTTAGTTGGTATTTATAACTTTTTCTTCATTATTTATTCTTTTTATTTTCTTAAAGTTTATATCATTTAGTATTTTTATGTGTTCTTTAGTATTTTTATTTTATTCTTATTTTTCGTTTTACTTGCAATGTGCTCTTTTAGCCAAATGCAATTTTTTCCAAGCAAAATTATTAAAAAGTAATCTAATATAAATTGCTTATGTTCCCTACAAGAAGACGGTTCTGAAAACCACATTTTGGATTCATCTACTTCTGATACATTTGCAACACACAAATTGTACAAAAGCTTTTTTATATTGGAGGAATGAGGGGTTTCCTTAAAAAACGTATGAAATGTGTTGTAAAAGATTTTTGAAATTAATAAAAAATGAGTCGCTTGGAGCTTTTGCTTTTAAACTACTATTAAAATAGTTGCAATTTTTGAAATATATAAACATTTCGTTTCCTTGTAAATTACAAGGCTTCAACAAATTATACAAATTACATTCATGATAAAAACTTGATGGTCGTTAACAAAATTTTTCAATTTAAACAATTTTTTTGGGGATTCAACCACGTCAGAATTCGTTTAAATTTTTCAATTCAAACAAATTTCATTTGGATTCATTTCAAAACACGCAACCAGACAGCGCAACGATTAGATTGATAACGAGCTGTTATCAGCAAATTTGTTGAAGCGAAAGCGATCGTCAACGAAAATAAGTATACACACAAAAAATGAGCGCGAACAAGGGAAATTGTGTTTTTGCTTTTGTTGGCTTTTTGGTGGTTGATTATTTCATTGCATGTGAAGTCAGCGCACACAATTATGCGAATATTTTCGAATAGCTGAAGTGCATAGGTCCCAGCGCTGGTAACAAGGCGAATCACGGCAGCAGTCGCAAAATCACAGCTCGCAGTTGATGTGCGACTGACCACATCAACATAAAGCAAATTATGAAAGCTGACTTCGAATTAAGAAGTGTGCCGAAGTCATCGCGAATATCTTCGAATAGCCGAAGTCTCTCGGTTCCATATACATTTTCCGAATCTTTGCTGCTCCCGCCCGCGTCTGAAATGAAATCGCAAAATTATTTCAGATGCGCCTTCTGTATACTGTTTATTCTGTGGTAGTAGCAAAGAATATAAAGTAATATCACAGAATAAACAGTATACAGAATGCGCATGTCGACCAGCGAAGCAATCTGAATTTCGGGTGCGGGCCGAAAGCAGCAGGAGGGAGGTAACAGAGTTTGTTGAACAGAACTTTTGTCTCTGTTAATTTCTCGTGCAACGATGATCTCTGTTATTGTCAACTTCGGTAAGTGCCGAGTGGTGCAGAGCGAGTTCGTGCGCTCGACGCCGGCCATAGAACTTACTGTTATTTTCAATGAAGCGAATGAAGGGCGATGTGCTATCGTTTTTGTTGATCAGCGAATGAAAATTGTAAATTTTGAATTTTTGTTTCTGGCTGACATTGGCTGGCAATTCCCGACGTGTGTCGGTTAATAAGAACAAGTTGTTTTCATGTTATTATGCGATCGACCTTTTGCGTGAAGAAATTTGTATCTCCTTATGAGCACTTGAATGCTAAGGTTTCGCTAATTTTGGCTTAAATGACTTCTCGTCGCGATTTATTATTTTATCCCTACGCCTTTTATCCCACTCTAGGCCCAAACATTTGTTTGTCAAACCTAAAAAATATGAGCGGTTCCGAAGAATCGTAATTACAAATTTGTCATGTCTAATGTATGTACATATCATCATACATCATCATCAGTACATAGTATAAAGCAAAGTCGCTGTCGCTGTCTGTCCCTATGTATGCTTAAATCTTTAAAACTACTGGACCAACTTGGATACTTCCTTCGGCGGGTTTGTTTGAAATTGTTACGTGAAGGTTTAGGAAAAAGAAAAGTCGGGAAAACGGGGCGTGGCACCACAAGAATACATTTTTAGACAATAACTTTGGAACCATAAGTCACACATCAATTAAATTTGGTACAAACTTACTATTTAATCATGTCCTTCGTCCGAGGGAATGGGGTGCGTATTGAACAAAGGGGTGTGGCACCGCCCATACAACTCAAATCTTTTAAATGGAATAGCTTCCGAATTGTTAGTCGCACAGCATTGAAATTTGGTATGACATCCTCCCACAGAAGTGTCATTCGACTGTTAAAATTATATGGGCGTTGAATAAGGGGCGTGGCACATTTTTTATGACCTAATATTTCAGCAGAACTGTAAGTCGTACATCAATGAAACTTGGTACGAACCTACCATTTAGTCATATATTTCGGCAGAGGGAATGAAGCGGGTATTTAAGAAGAGGGCGTGGCTCCACCCATACAACTCAAATCTTTTATGTGGAATAGCTTTGGAATTGTAAGTCGCACATCTTTGAAATTTGGTATTACATCCTCCCACAGAAGTGTTAATCTACTGTTAAATTTTGATGGGCGTTGGAAAAGGGGCGTGGCACATTTGTTTGACCCAAACTATCCGCATAATTTTGGAACTGTTAGTCGAACATCAATGAAACTTAGTACGAATTTACCATTTAGTCATATCTTTCCACAGAGGGAATTGGGCGGGTATTTACCAAGGGGGCGTGGCACCGCGCATACAACTCAAATCTTTTATATGGAATAGCTTCGGAATTGTAAGCCGCACAGTATTGAAATTTAATAAGACATCGCCATAGATGTGTCATTCTACTGTTAAAATTTTATAGGCGTTGTATAAGGGGCGTGGCAAATTTTTTATGACCCAATATTTCAATAGAACTGTAAGTCGTACATCAATGAAACTTGGTATGAACCTACCATTTATTAATATCTTTCGGCAGAATACTGTTTATTCTGTGGTAATATAGAACGCGCATCTCATACAAGCAAACTCCTTGTATGGCGGGTACTGCTGGTAGTACCCTCTGTTATTGACAGCAGAACCCTCTGTTACTAACAGCAGAATTCTCTGTAACTTCAGCGTAACATGTGAGTAGGTAGGTAGGTTAAGTGGCCGCCTCAAGGGCATCACTTAGGCCTAGTGGCCCATTGTGTTACCACATGGTGGGGGGATGGCTCCGCCTACACACTTCCCTGAGGTAAGAGCCATCTAGTGGCTTTGATGAATTTATTGAGGTTGCTTGGGGCCATCTTCTCTAGATCTGCTAAGCAGCTGAAGGAGTGCTGTCCCAAGAGACGTAGGCGTGTTCTTGCAAGCGCCGGGCATTCACAGAGGAAGTGTTCAACAGTTTCCTCACAATCTTCGTTTCTGCAGCTTCTGCAGAAGTCATTGTACAGCAGGCCTAGTCTTCTGGCGTGTTGACCGATGGGGCAGTGTCCAGTTATGATTCCTACGACAATCCCTATGGAGGGTTTGTTTAGCAGGATCAGTTCCCTGGATCTGCTCAGGTCGGTTGCTGGCCAGATCTGTCTTGCTGTGTAGCATGTGTCTTCTTTGAGCCATCTAGTGTTTGCTCTACGACGATAAATGTTCTTAAGGTGTAATATGCAGGTGGAGAGTGGAATGCCAACCTCTTCTATAGCGTTTATGAATTGCAGCTCCGTGCCTGCTCTAGCCAGCTCGTCGGCTATACAGTTACCCTCTATGTCCTTGTGCCCCGGCACCCAGCACAGGTGCACGTTGTACTGCTCGGAGATCTCGTTTAGAGATGAGCGGCAGTGGAGCGCTGTTTTAGAACGGGGGTGTTCACTAAGTAGTGCTTGTATCGCCGCCTGGCTGTCAGTGTAAATGGTGATTTCCCTGCGGGATATCGCATTTGATTTGAGCCAGGCGGCCGCCTGACCGATGGCCGTGAGTTCAGCTTGGAATACGCTGCAGTGGTCTGGAAGTCTGAAGGACATACGGAGATTCAGATGATTGCAGTAAACGCCACTGCCAACTTTGTCGTTCATCTTTGAGCCGTCCGTGTAGAAGGTTGCCGTGTTGTCGGCCTCCTCCGGAATTTCTCGATTTCCCCAATTAGCCCGAGGGGATTTTGGCTCTGAAAAGTGCTTTAGGGAGTGGTTTCGGAATGACATAGTCAATTTCGGTTGCCTGAAATGGTAACCTGTTGACGATGGAAGCGTAGCCAATATCTGTTCTGGTCCAGGGAAGGATCGCGTTGAGCCTTGCAACTCGCCACGAGCTCGCCGTAGATGTCGATCGGGAGCAAGTGCAACAGAGTATCAAGGGCTTTAGATGATGTGGTTCTGATAGCTCCAGTGATTAATAAGGCAGCCATTCTTTGAACTTTGCTAAGTTGGCTCACGTATGTGGACTTGCTCAAGGCTGTCCACCACACTGTGACCCCAAACGTGAGAATAGGCCTGACTACTGCCGCGTACAGCCAATGAATGGCGCGGGGTTTCAGACCCCAATTTCTGCTGATGGCCCTTTTACATGTGTAAAGGGCGGTGGTTGCTTTCTGGATACGATTTGCGATGTTGTCCTTCCAGGTAAGCTTACGGTCTAGTATTATTCCCAGATATTTTACTATATCAATGGGCTGAAGAGGAGTGCCGTTTAGCGTGGGTGATCTGAACCGCGGTATCCTATGCTTCTTCGTGACTAGAAGCAAAGAAAATAAACATACAGAAGGCTTGCTTTACAAGCGAGAACGTAGTTTTATGTGTTGCGCTCTTTGGTTGCGCTCACTGCAGCGAGTCTGCGTTAGCACACTGCTGCGCCGTGGGATGATTGGGAGGTGAAGACGATGTGCTGTTGTTGTTGTTGTTGCGCTGGCGAAAAGCTGAAATTGTTGAATTGAACAATTTCTATTTCTGGCTGGCTTTTGTTCTTCTTCTATAAGCCTGCACGGCGTCGCATATTGCTCCCGTACTTACTGCCGACTGTTTTGTGCGCAAAATCATAGAAAAGAAAATAAAATATGGTTGGCATGGCGACAAGCTGGCTGTGTTGTATTACTTGATGTTTCCACTTTCGTTTATACATAACTCGATAATTGATTTACGAAAAATGTGCATGTTTTTCAACATTAAATAAAACGCCATGAAATTCCATACTTTCCGACTTTGAGATCCAATTGCCGCGGATTTTTAAAACTTATAAAAATAAATTACATTGGAAAAGAAGTCGTGAGGTGTTGTAAATGCTACAAAGTGAAAATCATGTCAACCGGTTTATTGGTTTAGAAATTACAATCCCAAACGTGAAAAAAGTCAGGGAAAATCCGAAAAAGTGACACGCCCATTTTTTGCGAAAACGGAAACTAAGTTTTAAAAACGGTTTGCGGATTCGAAATCAGCGCTCCCTAATTACCCTAGAACTGATGTCAAACCCAGAAAAGCCATTTTGCTGTTGATCAGTGTAATTTTATGAAATATGCTATTTTGACACTGCAAGTTTCGCGCTTACAAAGTAGCATGAATTCATTTGATTGATTTTGATAGCATTGAGTTTAAGTTTTTTGTATGTGTGTCGTTTTACGGAAATGACAAAATACAAAGTTTCAGGACGTAATAATAAGAAATTTGCCTGTACTATCAGAGAGCGTATAGATAACACTACTCGACGAAATGTGGGTTAATCGCATGCACCTAAAAACGAAAGTATTTTCTAGACTAACTTTGGGCCGCTGAATACGAAACTGAAAATCAAAAAATATTTTAAAAAGAGTTTTCGAAAAAACTTCGAAAAACCAGTTTTTCCCCTGTTGTTTCAGTTATGAGCACATATCTCGTAAACGAAGGCTGCCGAGGCCACCCCCCTGTTTGCAGAATTTTTCCAGTAAACTTCATTTCGTCAATTGTGGTTGAAAAAACCCGTTCCTCCCTCCTGGAATCGTCGCTGAATTTTGGCTTTCTTACACTGTGTATTGAAGATGTTAGCAAAGGCATTACACGCCTTAGTCTTTCAACCCAGTCTGATGTCGATGGATTGTCCGCAATCCTGCTTAAAAAATACGCCTCTCTTGTTTATCCAGTCACTGTGATTTTTTTTATAAACTTGCCTTTATTAGTAGATAGTAAAGAGCTGCAATGAATGATTCATTTCTCCCTACACACCGTGTGATTTAGTGCAGTGTGCACTGTTTGCCACCATTCACTGCAGTAAGAGAGCAGTATAAGCATGACAAGAGCAGTCAACACTCATTTGTTTGTCTCTGCAAGGCACGCACTGTTTTCTCTCTGCTATATACACTGCAAGCAATGCTTTCTCTCTGCTATATACACTGCAAGCAATGCTAATGAATCGTTGACAGTGCGTAACGGGCCAAAATGCTACCTGTACACTGAATGCAAGAGTCATTAAAAGAACAGTTTGGCACGCGTAATTAAGTGAGAGAGTTTCGGAAAACATTTTAGTGTCTGATAAAAAATTAATTAAAATGGAAGTTGATGATATGAGTTAGTATAATATATTTAAATAAATAATTTAAATGTAATATTAATGTATATGTTGTTTTTATTGTAATTTTTAGTCAAATGACACTGTATCAACAGTGTAACAAATTTAATGCAATATTTCTTTTTTAATGTGGTCAAACAAAAAGCCAAATATTGTTATATTACACTACTCGACAAAAAATGGGTTCATCGAGTGCTCCTAAAAATAAAAGTATTTTTTAGACTAATTTTCGGCTGCTGAACACGAAACTGAAAATCAAAAAAATTTCTTAAGAAGCGTTTTCGAAAAATCTTCGAAAACACGTTTTCCCCCTCTTATTTTAATTACGAGCTCATATCTCGTAAACCAACCATCTGACTAACACAAGTGACCCCTTTATCAGAAGGTAATTAACTAACCTTTCCAACGATGTATAGATTGTTCAAAGCTATTGACGGTGAAAGTTGTAAGAAAGTGAATTTTTCGACTTAAATTTTTCAAAAGTTGTTTTCAACTTTCATCGTCCGTAACTTCCCCAAATCGGTTTTGGACAATCCATATATCGTTGGAAAGGTTAGTTAATTACCTTCTGAATGACGGGCCACTTGTGTTAGTCGGATGGTTGGTTTACGAGATATGAGCTCGTAATTAAAATAAGAGGGGAAAAACGTGTTTTTCGAAGATTTTTCGAAAGCGCTTTTTAAGGAATTTTTTTGATTTTCAGTTTCGTGTTCAGCAGCCGAAAATTAGTCTAAAAAATACTTTTATTTTTAGGAGCATTTTTCGTGTCGAGTAGTGTTATTTCTTATGAATTCCGATATTTTTTTTTAAATATTTTAATATATGTTATAAATGAAAAAAGAAAATATATTCTCGTTGCTGCTTATTTTTTTATCAGTTGTTATATTGTTCCCAATAAAAAATCAATACCATTGTTTTTTTTTTAATCTTTAAATATATAATATTAATAATAATCTATAAATATTTAAATAGTTTAAATTTTGTTGAAAGTTGAAAATATTTTATTTGTAAATTCGTATGAAATTTAATTTGAAATAAAAACCATTCGAAAAACTCAAAAATATGCGTGATTGTTACAATAATAACAACGCTATACTAATTATTCTATTAGTATAACTTACTGCATTCAGTGTCATTGCAGTAAATTTCATTGCCTTTACTGTGCATTGCCTTTAGTGTGTTCGCACACACTAATGTTATAAAGCAACAAAGTCTCAGCTCTCATATGTCATGAACGCACATGTTTTGCTTCTCTTCGCTGGCACGTCTCATTCGATCTGTTTGCACTGAGTTAGTGCAGTGCAGTGCCGTGCAAAGAGAGAGAGTGTCTTCAAAGCACTTTCAAATACACAATTGCAGCTCTCTAGTAGATAGTAACCTGGTATACTCAGTTTTTCGTTTTCTCATCCATTGTCCTTTTAAAAGAACTTTAAAGTTTTAAGGACATGCACATTTCAACGAATATTTTTTAAATATTTGTGTTTATGATGTGATATGGGTATATATGGGTTATAGATATGGGTATCAAATGAAAGAGGAAACTTGTTGCCTTGACTAAGTTATCCATTTCCTGAGGAGGAGCATAATGTGTCACTAAAGCCCTTAGAAAATTGTATCCTTCAATATCTTTGACAATTTTGAACGAATCCTTTTGATAAAAATATATGTTTTGAGTCTTAGTCTGTAGTATCATACTGTTACGAAAATGACTAGTTCGTATCTGATTGTGCTTGAAAATAAAACTACTTCAATTATTCAGCGCAAACGCCGTCAAAAACCAACAATCTCTTTATTTACAGATTTACACTTTGCTTGTATCTACACGAGTTTCTACTTTGCTTGCTCAACTAAGACTCCACACTCTGCGCTGCCACTGCTGCTTTTTATACTTGTTTTTTATCGCGCCGATGGTTCTTGCACATTCCATTACCATTCGCTAACCATCCCTGCCATATCGGCATTATAGCATGCCGGCCGTACTTCAAAGTGCATGCCTAAAAGTATGCTCGCATTCATGCAGAGTGCCTCATCGCTACAATACTTTCAAATTGTATGCTTCTGGTATTATTGGTTTACCCTAAACCATCAATAAACAAGAATCAAGTATAGAAAATGCATTACTTTTTATATACAAAATTTGCATTTCTAGTAGTATGCGACTATTGCTACCGCGAAATCAATAAATCCATGTTGAAGTATGTGTACCCAGTGCCCTACAAGTAATGCCTAACCGAAACTCCAGAAAAAAGTTCAAAATATGTCTAGAAACTAACACATGCATAAAAATTTCCCAATTCTAACTAACACATACAAATCCGCATTTCACATTTTAGGATTTTATCTAGTAAGTGGGAATGAAAGAATATATTCACATAAATACCTTCCATATTCTCTGTATGAAAGAGTGAGATGAGCGCGTCATCTGATTTCATGCACAAAATGTCATAGTGTTGCAAACTTAATGAAATTTGTGTCGCGGTGTTGAACGATCGGACTCGTAAGCTTAACAGAGCCCTTATAGCCTATTTCCACCGAGCGCTTAAATGCATTTAAGGGCTCTGTTATAGCCTATTTCCACCGAGCGCTTAAATGCATTTAATAGCCTATTTCTACTGGGCCTTAACTGCAGTTTACGCTTAACTGCAGTTTGACATCGCATTTAAATGCTCAAATTCCCATACAATTGTCTTTGTATGAAAGTGCGTAAACTCACTTTCAAAACTGAGTTAATTTTAACTTAAAATTTTATGCAAAATATGCAAATACAAAATTCTAAGTTAAAAGTTAAATATCGCAATCTCCGAGATTTTGCTTGTAAACTAGTGTAAATTACACAATTACTTAACCTCATTAAACTTTGTAGAAGTCAAACAAATTTACAGTTATTATTTATTTTTTTTACCCCTACAAAACGATACGTTGAAATAACATGTGCATATATTTTACAAAAAAATTTCATCTGTTACTGTCTGTCGAATGTAAATCACAATTAGACAAATTATTGAAAATTAATGTTCCTTTAATTTTGTTAACTGTTAGTGACTTTCTGATGTGTGGAAACTGTAAAAAGTTTGTTTTTCTTAGTATATGAATTTTTGTGTTTATTTGTGTGCATACTTTTTAATATGCCAACAAATTTTAACTTTGTATGTATGTCGAATGAAATAAGAATTAGAAAAATTAATGTTCCTTTAATTTTGTTTTTAATACGTTATGTGTTGAAATGTTAAAGGTTATCTTTTGTTAGTTTAACAATTGATGTTGTCCTACAGGTTTGATTTATTTTTATATGTGCATTTTTATGCTACTTTATTTGCATACTTTTGAATAAAAAAAATTACAGCAGTTATATAACTTTTTTAATTTCATAAAATTGAAGAATTTAGGGGCCCCCTCAGCTGTCGCCGCCCCGAGCACCTTAAGCCGCCACTGCTTCTGATGAATGCTTTACAGCAGGGATGGGCTCTAACACAACCACGCATTTTGGCAATGTATGCGTGAAAAACACTGCACAAAATTAAGGCGTAAATTTGTTTAGCTCTAATATTTTAACTTGAAAAATATTGCTAGCGTAAAAATATCAAAGCGGGACGGACATATAACGGACAGGTATAACAGGAACTAAAAAAAAGGAAAAGAAAAAAATTTGTATTTCCCATTCAACCTTAAACATTTTCTGATTTACATGAATAACTCAGTGTACACAAAAACGTAAATATTCGCAGTATGCGAGCCGCAAACGAGCGTGAAATTGCTTGCATGAAGTCTGACACGACATCAATGACTACGTGACGCGAAACTCGGAGGAGAAATGATTTTCAGACCATTTTTTGCTTTTCCCAATCGTCCATACGATGAATGTTATTATTTTCATAATTGTCAACTATTTCAATAAAAAATGCATACATTTTCTAAACTTTGTTATGTTATTATTTTCATAATTGTCAATTATTTCAATAAAAAATGCATACATATTACTGTGAAACCTAAATTGGAGCGTTAGCGGCAAGCAACTGTCAAAATTGCTTCATGCCCATACAAATTGTATGAGGCAAACCTCAATTGAAACGCTCTGACGCTGAGCTATTCGAATTTCCAATTTTGACAAGGCGTTAGCGGTTGAAGTTGACTGCGAGTAACAAAAACGCCTGTAATTTATATTTGATTTGATTTAAATTGTGCGGAATTTATTCAAATAAGAGCTAAGTTTTGCACAATAATAATAATTTGTTGTTTTTTTGGCAACTAAAAACGCCCAATGCTCCAATTTAGGTTTCACGGTTATAAACTTTATGTTTTTATGTTATTTGCTATGTTATTATGTGCACCCAATGCTGCACAATTGGCAGCCATGGGTCAACCCGTGTTGCTACAGAAAGCAACTCCTTGTAAGCTAGACTGAAGCGAACTGATGAAATCGAGGAGTTGGCAATTAGGCGATCGAAATCAAAGTGCTTGTAGAAGAATTGAGCGCATAATTTTAACATATTTTAATTCCATTACAATTGACTGTTCTGTATATTATTCGTGTAAGGAGGTTGAACTTATTTTTGACACTTGAAAAATACAACAAATAACCCTCGAGCGCTATAACTTTTTATACAGAAGTTTTTTGTTAACAATGCTAAAACCCCCCCGCGTTATGAATAAAAATGCCTTTGTCGATTTCTTCTGGTTCTGGCATATACAGGGTTTTTCATTTCGAACCGAAAACTTTGACAGCCCTGTGTTCGACAACTGCAGCTGTCATATGTCGTTGCATTGTGTTAATATTGTAGTTTAGTGTTTGTCATTTAGGAAAATGGACCGATTTAGCATCGCTCAACGTGTAAACATAGTGAAAATTCACTACAAAAATAGTGAAAATTTGAGCACCACTTTTCGCGCACTAAGGAAGGATTTCGGACGTCACGGAAGGCCTGTTTTGTCAACAATTTCAGATTTATTGGCGAAATTCGATCGAACTGGTTCTGTACAAGATGTACAGAGGCCAATACGTAATCGCCCTGCTCGTTCGGCCGAAAATATTGCTGCTGTAGCTGCCAGTATTGAAGATGACCCGAATTTATCGCTTCCCCGGCGTTCACAACAATTGAACATCTCCATCACCTCAATTTGGCGTATTTTGCATTTGGATTTGGATCTTCATCCATATAAAGTTCAGTTGGTGCAGAAATTGGAGCCGGGAGATCACAGAATGCGTCGTAGCTACGCCGAATGGGTGCTTGAAAAACAGTTCGAAAATCCCACAACATTTTCTTCAGCGATCAAAAAATTGTCGTGTGTGGCTCAGAAAATCCACACGTGGTTGTCGAGCGCCCAATGCATCCCCCTAGAGTCACTGTTTGGTGTGCATTATGGTCCGGTGGTGGCATAGGACCATATTTCTTCGAAAATTACGAAGGACAGACCGTTACCGTCAATTCTGAACGTTATGACCGTATGATAACCGAGTATTTCTGGCCAGCGATCGAAGATATGGATGTGGAGGAGATGTAGTTTCAACAGGACGGCGCTACATGCCACACAACACGACCGAACATGACAGAATTGCGAACCAGGTTCGATGAACGCATAATTTCGCGTTTTGGTGATGCCCATTGGCCGTCAAGATCGTGCGATCTGAACCCTTTGGACTTTTTTCTTTGAGGCTACGCGAAAGACCAAGTCTATGCAGACAATCCGCAGACTCTGGAGCATTTGAGGGACAACATACGTGCAGTTCTTGGCGCCTTACAGCGTGCTACATATATGTAAAAAAGTCATCGAAAATTACATAAAAAGAATCGAGGTGTGCCAGGCTGCTCGTGGCGGTCATTGGAATGATGTCATATTCCATTACTAATGGCACAAACCAAATATTATTTTGATAATAAAGTTTCACCAAAATTCAAATTTTAATTGATTTTTTTTCTTTATTTACTTTTTCGGCTCATGATGAAAAACCCTGTATTTTGTTATTGATCTTACTTCCAAACATCGCCAGGTTCGTTTTATATTTTTCGTTACTCTTCGTTACGCTTTTGGATAAATACAAAAGTTGGTTGGATATGGGGACCTGCAGATTGCTCTCCAGTGCTAATGCTAACAGCACCAATCGGCAGCGAATTAGCAAATGAAGTATCTTTTTATAATCAATTTTTAACGATTCGAACTGGGAAGTCCTTCCAGATGCGCCACTGTGAGATATCTACAATAGAATATAAACAGTATTTTGTATTCATCGCAACCATTTTGCAAATCACTCCACTCAGAAGCACATTGCAGCTTCGTCTTCACCTGTGAATTAATCTTTTTTTTCCAAATAACGCATGCCATTGCATATCTGCATAGCGAACTCACAACGCAACCCCGATCTCACGCGCAACCCCTCATCTTTAAGACACTCCAGCAGCGAACGCAAATGAGCTAACTCGGTAACCAGCATCAGGGAGCCCGTTGCTAACATTACGCCGTACAGCCGAACAATATTCTCGTGCTCGATGGAATGCATAATGGCAGCCTCCTTTAAAAACTGCATTGGATTTGACTGCATTCGCTCACGGCAGAGGCACTTAATGGCCATCTGAATCTGCGGAAAAGAATAGAAAAACCGGTTTAACAACAGTGACTAGGTACAGTGGTGACACACACTCGTTCTCTGCTCTGAAGCAGCATGCGGAGATGTGATACACACACACATCAGAGACTCAAAGTCGAAAAACTTTGCCGAAGTCTTCTTTAAGGCCGTGACAAACATGGTGCTGCCCTTGTTCAGTTGCATATCATTGATACCGGTTGTGTGGTCGTTTACCGAATTGATCTCTCTGCCGCCCTTGCGTATGTCCCTGATCGAAATTTGTCCATTGACCTACAAAAATAAACTTTAGTACATATTTTTCACTACATTCAACAAATTATACACACCAGTGATGATGGTCTCATCAAGTGGACCCCACAGCATTGACGTTATCGTGCGCACATCAATCACAAACAGTTCCGAACTCTGACCCATAGCCTTGTCCATCGAATAAGCTGCCTGATTGCCAGAGTAACTGAAATTGCAGGTGCGCACCGATGACTTGGCCGGTATGGACGCGATTACAGTACCAAACTTCACATCCCAAATCTTGGTGGTCATATCACCAGCGCCGAATATCAGCATCGACGTAGTTCAGTCGACGTCCAAACACCAGACGGCACCCTGGTGACCGTCATAGGTGCCCAGCCGGAGCCCAGTAAAAATTTCGTGCTTCCAAGCACTTCCGGACACAATTTTGCTGGCGTGGCATTGCTGGATGCACTTGCTTGATGTGTTATTATGATTTTTATCTGAAAAGAATGAATAAAATAATAAAATGCAAATTTTCTAAAGTTCAACTTCTCTCTGATTGCTTCCCGCGCTGTTTGTTTAGAAATTAAACACCAATTCAACGCAGTTCACAGATGCTTTTGGTGTAAAATGTAATGAGTAATGAAATGTTTGTAATGAGTCAATGAAAACTTAAATAATGACATGCTAGAGACATATTCAATTTTATTACATTTGAAAGCAATAATAGAATTTTATATTAATTTTTCTATAAACATATCACAAAACATGCCAAAAAATTAATGAATGTTCTATGCAATTAAAAATGAACCACAACGATAACCCTCACACATGAAAATTGACCAACACAACAGCCCTCAATTTGAAATTGACCAACACAACAACCCTCCATTTTCAGTTTTTATGGAGGCGCGAATATCAGCTGTGGGGACTAGGTATCAGCTGTGGGGACAAAGTACCCCTACAAGATCAGTGACGGTCATATGACCAGACTGTAAAAACAGAAAACATAAAATAAAATAAAAAATCAGGTATATCAAAATAATAACTCTAACCATAAGAAAAAACATCTTTAGTTTCGCAAGGTTAAATTGCTATTTTTCCTTAAATTGCAATATATGTATGAAATTTAAAACCTTCGTGAGACTACAAAACTTAAAATTTTTTAAAAGTTCCTTTTATAGCTTATATAGCTAATATGTAGCTATTAGCTATATAGCTTTTATAGCTTATATAGCTTAGTTGGAGATTTGGCTTCGATTATTTTTGTATTTTTGGCCACGGACGCCCCACTGTGCACCGTTGCGTTAACACCGAAAAAAAAGAAAAACAACTTTTTTTTTAAATTTTGCTTTCGGCGGCTGTCCTCTCAGCAGGAAATGGTAAACCTCTAAGAGTAACATTGCCTATGTCTCGTAATCGGGCTGTCGCACAGTGCTCCGACTCCATACAAAATTGGGACAAAAATAGAAGGAATGCTCTAAATTCGCTGAAATTTTGCAATTTGAATTATTTGGGGCTACTGACTTCAAAAATGATGTTTGTTTTCCAAAAAATATATCGTTTTAAAAAAAATCGAATATATATAACCAAGTATGCAATCACCACCGAGCCTAAACCGCTGGAACAATAATGATGAAATTTGGTCAATAGAAGTATTTTAAAAAGTCAACCTTTAAAAAGGAGCGATTTTAAAAAAATCGACCTTGACAGGCCGGAAACGGGGATTGCTTTAAAATTAAGTATATATATACTTAAAGAAAAATAACGGAATACATACTTCAGCGTTTTTTTAAATTCGACGTTCAAAGGGTGGAAAGAGGGTAATGAAGTTGCTTGAAAGAAACAATTTTTGGTTTTATTTCCGTAGGGCTTAACATAGAGATGACACAGCTATGAACATGCAATGGTATGTTAAAATTTACAGGATGAAAGAAAATAAATGCCATTTTTCAAACCGTACAGTTTATTCAGTTTCACTATCATCAATAATGATGTTTTTACTCCCACACAAACAGTTCAATTGAAATAAAACTATTTTACAAATAGTTTTCTCCCATAGCTTTCTTCTTTATTGTAAACAAGTGTAAATAACGCAACGTAATTTTAACAAAATTGCCTTACTTAACTTTCCTCCTTATTCTCTGAAAATATGAGCATTAAATCACATTTTAGCAAAAAATTTCATAATAAAGCAAACAAAAGTTGGATAATATGGCTCTAAACAGGTTAAACGGGTAAGCAAACCCCTTTTTTTTATAAAACGTTAATAACACAGCACAACAAAAAAACACTTTTTTTCTGTTGCATGGAGTTTTTCTACTGTTTCTTACTAATTTGGGTGCGCTGATTTCGAATCTATCCTCAGATTTTTTCCAGCAGCTCTAGTTAGTGAGATATAGGTACCATGTCATATTTTTTTCCTCTACTTTTTCCATATTTTTGATCGTAATTTCTAAACCAAAAAACCGATTGACATGATTTTCACCTTATCGCACTAACAACACCACACGGCTTCTTTTCCGATGCAACTTATTTTTATAAGTTTTAAAATGCCGCGGTAATTGGACCTCAAAGTCGGAAAATGTGGAATTTTAAGGCGTTTTTTCTGATGACTAAAATTGTACAGATGTTTCATAAATCAAGTTACAAAGTATATGAATATCTCAAGAAGAAACATCAAGCAATACAAAACAGCCAAGTTATTTGGCGGAATACACATTCGCATCGAAATAATAGCAAAAATGTACCATAGTCATTTTCATCAAAATGTGTGAAATTTCCTTAACAAATTAGGGGCCTAAAAATATGCAAAGTTTTTAATTTTTTTTGTTTCGAGCAATTCAAAATCTTTTTATTTTTTGCTTGTGTTTCAGACTAGACATGTAACATATAAAAGAGCATATTTTGAGGCTATTTTAGCATATTTAGCTAACTAATGCGTGCGGCCGCGAGTCAAATGCGACTCGCCAATCCAGGTTCAAACTCCGTTGTTTCAAACACCAAAAAAAAGGAAAAACAGAAAGAGGTAAGAATTCGAATTGAAATTTAATTTAAATAATATTATTTGAATATTTAATAAATAATTCTCTACTTTCAGTAACTTCAATGTTGGGCCACAACAAGTACCGAAGCGCAAAACCAAGGAAGCCGATGCCAATGATGCCGGCAATATGGAGTTGAGCTAAGCAAGCAAACGCCTTCGATTGCGACATCCAAGGATCCATCCATCCAAGCTGGACCGCAAATGAATTTTTTAAATTAAATTTTTTTATATTATTTCATTTAAATTATTTTAAATAAATTCAGGCAGAAGTAAAAGCAAACGGTTTTTCCAAAAAATTTCAATAAAAACCTGCATTTTTTCAATATTGAGTATTGGTCATGAATGACCGATTTACACATCACATTGTGACCGATATTTGCATCAGCATTTCAGCCCGACAGCCCGATTACGAGACATAGGCAATGTTACTCTCAGAGGTTTGCCATTTCCTGCTGAGAGGACAGCCGCCGAAAGAAAAATTAAAAAAAAAAGTGTTAACGCAACGGTATATTGAACTCGCGGAGTCTTGACTCGCGGTTAGCGGGCTACGGCATTAGCCAGCTGAGCTACGGCGGCGGCGGCAGCAAGATAGCTATACAAAACTAAATCACACGTACACGAGAGTTTCTATCAGTTTTTTCACACCAATCACACACAATGATAGAAACTTTGTTCGGAGAGCTGACCGAAACTTCGGTCAGGCATGTCGGTCATATGACCGTCACTGTTCTTGTAGGGTGCTGTAAAGCATTCATCAGAAGCAGTGGCGGCTTAAGGTGCTCGGGGCGGCGACAGCTGAGGGGGCCCCTAAATTCTTCAATTTTATGAAATTAAAAAAGTTATATAACTGCTGTAATTTTTTTTATTCAAAAGTATGCAAATAAAGTAGCATAAAAATGCACATATAAAAATAAATCAAACCTGTAGGACAACATCAATTGTTAAACTAACAAAAGATAACCTTTAACATTTCAACACATAACGTATTAAAAACAAAATTAAAGGAACATTAATTTTTCTAATTCTTATTTCATTCGACATACATACAAAGTTAAAATTTGTTGGCATATTAAAAAGTATGCACACAAATAAACACAAAAATTCATATACTAAGAAAAACAAACTTTTTACAGTTTACACACATCAGAAAGTCACTAACAGTTAACAAAATTAAAGGAACATTAATTTTCAATAATTTGTCTAATTGTGATTTACATTCGACAGACAGTAACAGATGAAATTTTTTTGTAAAATATATGCACATGTTATTTCAACGTATCGTTTTGTAGGGGTAAAAAAAATAAATAATAACTGTAAATTTGTTTGACTTCTACAAAGTTTAATGAGGTTAAGTAATTGTGTAATTTACACTAGTTTACAAGCAAAATCTCGGAGATTGCGATATTTAACTTTTAACTTAGAATTTTGTATTTGCATATTTTGCATAAAATTTTAAGTTAAAATTTAAATATTGCAATCTTCGACTGAAAACTTTTTGAAAATTTGTTAACAAGTTTTATTTAGAAAGGATGTTTTCCTGCTTTTATTGAACTGAATTTATCTATTGCATTTTCAAAGTCAATTGTCGATGCGTTGTCTCTTTCAATTGATAAAAGTGACAAACAACCAAACAGTTTTTTACAAGTTTCAGTTTTGAAAAATTTCTTTCGCAACTTCGACACCGATACTCAAATTATTAAGAAATATTACACGATTCAACTTAAATTTGGAAGTGTTTCAATGAATTCCCTTTTACAATAAATTCTAATAAATTTAGTCCAGACCACAGATAAATGTCTTCTGTCTTTATATTGCCAGCCGATAAGTCAGTTATAAGCCCCCCCATTAAGCCGCTACTGATAAGAAGATCGTTCATTTTTGCTCTTTCGCGCAGACATTCCTGGGAAATCTTTTGAAACCAATCCCCACTGCTGCAAGCGAGATGCCATTATCTCAGCACTTTGCGATATATTCATATCACGCACAAGATCGTTGATCCTTCTGTGTTATGAATTGAGATGAGGTATAACCCAGCTCACTTTTAGTTGGTTGAAATTCAGTTTCTTCAGCATAGGCGTTTTCGCCCAGCGATTCAGTTTCAATGGTGATTGGCATTTGATTTCACGATGGAGCGTTAGGGCTCAATGCATAACGTACTACTGCCGGTTTAACTGTTTCGCATGTAGGGTAAATAATGTTCGATCGTGTCTTTTATTTCACTCCTCTAGTATGCGGTTCTGATTGGCAAAAGTATTTAACATGACGATGCAACCAACTCACTGGGTACACATACTTCAACTTGGATTTATTGGTTCCGCGGTAGCAATAGTCGTACTTTTGGCTACAAAGTTTATTACAAAACATTGTTCGTAGTAATTTGTAAAAGTTTTTGTTAACTTCCGCTATTGTAAGTCGAGTACTGTTCCAGTCACTTTTTTGATCGTTTATATTTTTTACTTTTTGACACATCTGATGTATCCAAAATTGACAACGACCTATTAACTAAAGCAACTACTGCGGTAAGTTGAAGTTCCTATCAGAAATGCTAATTTTGTATATAAAAAGAGATGCATTTTCTATACTTGATTCTTGTTTATTGATGGTTTTACCCTAAACCAATAATGGTAGGTAGGTATAACTGGTTTGCCACGAGTAGCCACACATAGACCTTTGTTGGGTCCTTAGTGATGCCAGATGGAGATCCTTTTATGAGTTATAGTAGTGATCCGTGAGAATACGAGTGTTTTTGGCAATCTTCAGCAACCGCTTTAGCCCTAGCATCGCCGCTTCCGCTAATCCGGCGATCTCGGGTGCTCCTAAGATTGCCAAGCGCTGTCTTGAGATGGCTTCGCTTCGCTTCACTTCGCTAAACCAATAATACTAGAAGCATAAAATTTGGAAGTATGATACTACAGACTAATAGCCTATTTCCACCGAGCGCTTAAATGCATTTAATAGCCTATTTCTACTGGGCCTTAACTGCAGTTTACGCTTAACTGCAGTTTGACATCGCATTTAAATGCTCAAATTCCCATACAATTGTCTTTGTATGAAAGTGCGTAAACTCACTTTCAAAACTGAGTTAACTCAGTTTTGCCGTTTACAGACGTCTAACAGAATATGTTATGTTAAAAGCTGGAGCAATACTGACAAATGTACAAATTTTGATAGCATGTTTTCGGCGCTGCAAGAGCCGTACGAACACAAACGAAAGAGGGGATTTGAATTGCGTTCAGAGAGGTAGATTTTTTGCTAAAGCAATTACTTTTTAGTGCATTTTTCGCAAAAATACATATCGTCTGTCATAATCAAAGTCAAAACTTCTATTATTTGCCAATAATAAATGCTGAAAAAGAAAATCAAAAACGTGGAACTTCTCATGAACCCTCATGACATTAAAACTTCAGACAGCTCTGGTATCAATCAGCTGGCAACTTTCATAAATGAAATAAACATTGACAAATGAAATAAATTTTCACAAATATGAAAACGCAGACATTCCTGGACTGTTGAGAAGGAAAGCGAATTGGTTTTCTTGCAGTAGAGGGGCTACAAGAAACCATACATACGTATTCAAGGAGATGGCGGCGATGGGTAAGCTGTGGCTGCCCAGAAATAAATGCAGAATTTGGCTTGACCAACTAAAAATGTAAACAAAAACCAGCTGTTAGAGTTAACTCAGTTTTGGTGGAAACGCTTGACAGTTCTCAAGCTTAACAGAGCCCTTAAATGCATTTAAGCGCTCGGTGGAAATAGGCTATAACAGAGCCCTTAAATGCATTTAAGCGCTCGGTGGAAATAGGCTATAAGGGCTCTGTTAAGCTTGAGAACTGTCAAGCGTTTCCACCAAAACTGAGTTAACTCCAACAGCTGGTTTTTGTTTACATTTTTAGTTGGTCAAGCCAAATTCGGCATTTATTTCTGGGCAGCCACAGCTTACCCATCGCCGCCATCTCCTTGAATACATATCTATGGTTTCTTGTAGCCCCTCTACTGCAAGAAAACCAATTCGCTTTTCTTCTCAACAGTCTAGGAATGTCTGCGTTTTCATATTTGTGAAAATGTATTTCATTTGTCAATGTTTATTTCATTTATGAAAGTTGTCAGCTGATTGATACCAGAGCTGTCTGAATTTTTAATGTCAAGACGGGTAGTGAAAAGTTCCACGTTTTTGATTTTCTCTTTCAGCGTTTATTATTGGCAAATAATAGAAGTTTTGACTTTGATTATGACAGACGATATGTATTTTTGCGAAAAATGCAGTAAAAAGCAAAAAATCTACCACACCGAACGCAATTCGAATCCCCTCTTTCGTTTGTGTTCGTACGGCTCTTGCAGCGTCGTAAAGCATGCTATACAAATTTGTACATTTGTCAGTATTGCTCCAGCTTTTAACATAACATATTCTGTTAGACGTCTGTAAACGGCAAAACTGAGTTAACTCAGTTTTGAAAGTGAGTTAACTCACTTTGATACAAAAACAATTGCATTGGGTTTAGAGCATGTTAATGCGATGTTAAATGCATTTAAGCGTTAAACGCATCTAAGGCCCGGTGGAAATATGCTATTACAGTGGATGGCCATACTGGAATCACATACGCGGCAAATATTGAAAAACCCTTTGATACTATCAGCCACCCCTACGCTGCGGAAGAATGGCATCTCTTTATAGATGCTTCAGTGACAAGTCTTAACCCTTTGCGACCCAGCATACAATACAATTGTGCGATCTAACTTTAAAAACACTGTAGCGTAAGTTTTGATTTTACAAACAATTTTGAATTTATGTTATTCGACATTCTAACGAATGTCGTTCGCCAATCGTTTTCCCGTTATTGTGTAAAAAATTAAAAAAGAAAAAATTTAATACAATTGAATGTGTAACATTTTCGTGATTAATCTCGTCGAAGCAAAAAATGTCACTGGATCGCAAAGGGTTAAAGGAGTGCTGTTACATAATGGTAACGAGTACCCGTCTATACCCATCATTTATAGCACGGATGCAGCAGAAAACTATGAAGGCATGAAAATCATTCTGAATTTGATCAACTACGATCTACATCGCTGGGTTATTTGCTGCGACCTGAAAATAATTGTCATTCCAACGGGTCTGAAGAAAGGTTTTTCAAAACATCAATGGTTTCTGTCTTTGGGAAGATCGACGCCGTGAGTGGCACTACGACGAACACGGAGAGCGTTTTCACCAAGACCTTGCCACAATTGAAAATCGCTTCAAGGGGAAAAGCACCTGCCATATGCTAGCGGAGTATTGTTGGTCAAGATGTCGCGACACGAATGATCAACATAAACGCATATATTTTCTATAAGCAACACGTCACTACGATGCAACCAACCCACCCTACATAGAGACTATGACTAGTGATATGACCGGTATATATAATAACCAGCATATCGGTTAAAATTCTAGTCAGATTTGTTCTAGCCGTGTAAAAAATCTGACTAGTCCTTTTGTGTAGGTGTGATTTGACTTCGTGTACGTGTGATTTGATATCACCTTCTAACGCATGCACTCCAAAATCTTTACAAACGTATAGCTGCCTCGCTTACTCACATGGAGTCTCGCTTTTAAAAATTAGCTACCCCTAACCAAGAATGCAGTCAGAGCTAACTGGTAGACACAACGTACATATTTGGTATATATACCGTAAAAATCAGTTACGCCTAACCAAAACACCAGTAAGATCTATCTGGTAGACATAACGTACATATTCGGTATGCCTACCGTAACAATAAGATACGTCTAGCCGAAGAACCAGACCTATCTGATATTAATAAAAATAAAATCAATTCAAATTTATTTATTTATTTAAAGTAAAACGTAAGAAACTACATTCAATAAAAGCCAATAAATAAACACGTAAGACCAGTAGCGGCTTAAGAGGGGGGGCGGAGGGGCGGACCGCCCCGGGCCCCGGGCTGCGGGGGCCCCCGAGAGAAGCTTGTAACTATATAAAAATTTAAAGTTTTTCAAAACTTGAAACTTGTAAAAAACTTGTTGCGCTCCACAATGGTTGTTGAAAGGTTGTTTGTCACTTTTATCAATTGAAAGAGACACAGTATCGACAATTGACTTTGTCGATTTTTGGCAAATTTTCAAAAAATGTTTCCTCGAAGATTGGAATTTTTAACTTAAAATTTTGTGCAAAATATGCAAATACAAAATTCTAAGTTAAAAATTAAATATCGCAATCTTAGAGTTTGCTTGTAAACTAGTGTGAATTACACAATTACTTAACCTCATTAAACTTTGTAGAAGTCAAACAAATGTACAGTTATAATTATTATTATTATTACAGTTATTGGTTGGATAAAAACACATGTCCCGGAAATTCGGTTTTCGAAGGCAATTCTATGCTCCTTGTAAGTAAGCTAAATATGGGCTTCTTACATGCTGTTATGTAGGGGAAATATGTTTTTTCAGGACTTTTTTTATAAAGTCACTGCTACTGGGTTTTATAAAATATTTCTGTACATTTCTGAAGATTTCTAGTCGACACGAAAAATACACCTAAAAATAAAAGTGTTTTCTGGGGGGGGGTTTGTGTAACTTTCTTGAGAACTTTGAAATAGAATAAAATTTAGATTTATGAATCTACAGACTGAAATCCAAACCATGTATGTTTTCCATACCTGACATATTTTGGTCCTGAAAGTTCAAAATAGAAAATTTAGTTAAAAGCAGACAATTTTCCTCTTTCATTTGATACCCATATCTTCATCATTGGACTACCGCATATATTAAATATTGAAATGTGTATCTCCTTAAAATGTTAAAGTCCTTTAAAAAGGACTTTGGGTCAGAAAATTTAATACTGACTATGCCAGAATACTATAAATGATCTCTAGTTTCACGTCTATATCAAAATTTTGGTGGGTCTCGGCAAAAAAAATTGTTTCGCACGGTGTAATAAATGTAAAGTTGGTGTTTTCACTCACTGCATCATAACTTTATAATTTTTCTTTCAATTCTATTGATGTTAGGCTTAATATTTGCTAAAAAAGTATATATTTCATTTTAGATTTTAAAACCAGAGAAGATAATTTATTTTTTCTATAAAAAAATATTCGAAAATTTATGATTTTTTAAATTGGTCGAAAAATTCACATTGTTACAACTTTCACCGTCAGTAACTTCCCCAAATCTCATCTGATTTGGACAATCTATACATCACTAAAAAGCCACTAAGGTATTATCTTCTGAACGACGGACAGCTCGTGTTAGCCGAATGATTCGTTTACGAGATATGTGATCATAACTGAAACAACAGGAAAAAAATCGTTTTTCGAAGACTTTTCGAAAACGCTTCTTCAACAATTTTTTGGTTTTCAGTTTCGTGTTCAGCGGCCAAAGTTAGTCTAGAAAAAACTTTTATTTTTAGGTGCACGCGATTGGCCCATTTTTTGTCGACAATCGAATTCTCCTACTCGGGTAGCTTAAAAAAATGGCCAGATCGTAGTAACGAAGCAAGATTTTCTGTTTTTTTCGAGATATAAGATGGCATTTGGAAATGACAAATTTGCTCCCCCAAAAGTTTTCCTAATTTCACGAAAGTTTTTATCAATTTTGGAAAGATGTAGTAAGATTATCCTTTTATCCATTTTTCATTTTTTTCTCTGGGATTCTATTGCTTTCTATAAAATTTCAAGCACATACTATATATGTACGTTTAAAATAATTTGTCTCGTCGTTTAAAAATAAAAGTCCGTTTACTGTTCACTGGAATACAAATTTTCAAAAAAAAAGCAAAATGCATAAACGGAAATTCCCCTTATTAGTTTTGTACGCAAACTTATGCTGCACCGTTTTGTGGGGCCCCCTCAGCCGTCGCCGCCCCGGGCCCCCGATCACCTTAAGCCGCCACTGCGTAAGACAGACGGACAGACGTTTGCCGAAAGCCAAGTTCCAACGGACGCTTGCCTCATTAGCCCTAACAGTTGAAATGTGCTGGTAACCTTTTATCTTATCACCGCAATCAGATCGTCCTTCCTTCTGTACTTTGGCTAAATGAAATAATTTTTATTTGATTTAATTTTAATTTTACTCCTTTAATACTTGTCTTTATTTGGATGCCCTCCGATCGTTCAACACCGCGACACAAATTTCATTAAGTTTGCAACACTATGACATTTTGTGCATGAAATCAGCTGACGCGCTCATCTCACTCTTTCATACAGAGAATATGGAAGGTATTTATGTGAATATATTCTTTCATTCCCACTTACTAGATAAAATCCTAAAATGTGGCACTGGGTACACATACTTCAACATGGATTTATTGATTTCGCGGTAGCAATAGTCGCATACTACTAGAAATGCAAATTTTGTATATAAAAAGTAATGCATTTTCTATACTTGATTCTTGTTTATTGATGGTTTAGGGTAAACCAATAATACCAGAAGCATACAATTTGAAAGTATTGTAGCGATGAGGCACTCTGCATGAATGCGAGCATACTTTTAGGCATGCACTTTGAAGTACGGCCGGCATGCTATAATGCCGATATGGCAGGGATGGTTAGCGAATGGTAATGGAATGTGCAAGAACCATCGGCGCGATAAAAAAACAAGTATAAAAAGCAGCAGTGGCAGCGCAGAGTGTGGAGTCTTAGGCTAAGAACATAGTGGAGCGACGAGCAAAGCAAAGAGCAAAGTGGCGAGCAAAGCGTAGAGCGATCCATAAGGCATTTTTTGCGAATATTGCGCTTATCAATCCATCCACATACATTTTTTTGTTTTGTTCACACAAATTTTATAATAGCAGAAATTTTTGGATTTTCAAGTAGAGCAAAGCGGCGAGCAAAGCGACGAAAACAAAATATTTTGAACTCGTCGCTTTGCTTTTTTCAGGTTTCTTCGCTTTGCTCGTCACTATGTGCGCTTCGATTCAACAGCATTGATTTGTTTTCGTCGCTTTGCTCGCCGCTCCACTATGTTCTTAGCCTTAGTTGAGCAAGCAAAGTAGAAACTCGTATAGATACACAAAGTGTAAATCTGTAAATAAAGAGATTGTTGGTTTTTGAAGGCGTTTGCGCTGAATAATTGAAGTAGTTTTATTTTCAAGCACAATCAGATACGAACTAGTTATTTTCGTAACAGTATGATACTACAGCCGCCGTGGCTCAGTTGGTTAGTGCGTTGGACCGCGAGTCGAAGGCAGCAACCGCAGGTTCAAATACTGCCTGTAATAACACCTAAAAAAAATAACGGGAAAACTCGTTTTCTCTTTCGGTGGCTGTTCTCTCAACTGGAAATGGCAAACCTCTGAGAGAAAAAATTGCTTATGAAAAAGCTCCCAACTCGCCGTTCGGAACCGGCATAAAAACTGTAGGTCCCTTCCACCCGCGTACAAATTCACACGCACAACACGGGTGGTTGCGGGAAGCTAGGCCTTAGTCTCGCGTAAGCGGGCTGTCGTGCCAGTCAATTATTATTATTATGATACTACAGACTAAGACTCAAAACATATATTTTTATCAAAAGGATTCGTTCAAAACTGTCAAAGATATTTAAGGATACAATTTTTAAAGGGCTTTAGGGACACATTGTGTTCCTCAGAATTCCAAATGGATAATTTAGTCAGTCATTTATTCAGTCAAGGCGACGAGTTTCCTCTTTCATTTGATACCCATATCTATATCACAGCATAAAAACAAATATTTAAATAAATTCGTTGAAATGTGCATGTCCTTAAAACTTTAAAGTTCTTTTAAAAGGCCAACGGATCAGAAAACGAAAAACTGAGTATGCCAGTGCGGGATGTGCGAGAACGATCGAGAGATAGTCCAATTAGAATGTGCGAGAACAATCGGCGCGATAGACAGACAAGTATTAGAGGCAGCCGGGTACAGCGCAGAGGGAGTCTTATTTGAGCAAGCAAAGGTGAAACACGGAATAGTCCAATAGGTAGTAGTAAGTGTAAAACAAGCAAAGTGTAAATTTGTGAATAAAGTGATTGTTGATTTTTGACTGCGTTTTACGTTGATTAATTGAAGTGGCTTTTATTTTTCAAGCACAATCCAGAGAGACGAATAAGCCTAACGAACTAATTTTCGTAACATTTGGTGTCAGAAGTGGAATTGTGCTACTGAAAATAAATTTAAAAAAATTTAAATTATAAAACGCAGACATGGTTAAACTGGAGCAACTGAAGGTGGACTAGCTGAAAAGGAGCTGGCTGCCTGGAATTTGCCGACTGATGGCGGAAAGGTAGAGTTGCAGCTGCGCTTGCGAGAGGCGTGCGAATCACGAGGCATCGATTGGATTGCGCAAGAGTTCGGAACGCAGGAGCTAGAGGCGACGGCCAAAGTGGAGGAATCGCCTACGGGTGCTGCGTCATTGCAAATAACGGCTGCGCCACTACAAGCAATGGTCATGAGCCAGCTAATGGTTGCAATTAAAGGCATGTTCCAGACTTCCAATCGTGAAATGTCGGCGCAAATAGCGAAACTGGAAAATGCAAATCGAGAAATGGCAGCGAAACTGGAAACTACGAACCAGGAAGTATCGACTCAAGTCGAAACGTCGAATAGAGAAATGTCAGCGAAACTCAAAAGTGCAAATCGCGAGTGGTCCAGCCAGCTTCAGCAAAATTCTGTGCGCTTGGAGCAGAAAGTGGAAGAAATCTCCAACAAGCTAAATGTGAAGGTGGAGCACCTGGGAACTCGAGTAGAACACTTGGATAACCGAGTTGACGACCTGGATGATTCCCTGAACAAACGAATTGACGGCCTGGAAGATTCGATGAACAGGAAAATAGACTAGCGGCTCAAAAAGGTACAGCCGCGAGAATGGTGGCCGCCGGTTCCGGGTCTATGCCGTTCGATACATTTAAACTGCAATTCGACCTGGCTGCTCTCGAAAATCAGTGGACCGATTTAAGGTCGGAGATTGGCACTGGCGCTAAAAGGTCCTGCGGCTGAGGTAATTAAATCAGTTCCGAAATGCTTAAGAAGTGATTACGGGACCGTCATGAGAGCGTTGGCAGCGAAGTACAGCAACGAGCACAATAAAACGCTGTACTACTGCGAGCTGAAGAACCGCAGGCGAAGAGCCAACGAGGCGCTGCAGACATATGCAGCAGACATTGAGCGGCTCGTATTGTTGTCCTACCCGGAATTCGGCGCTGATGTTCTGGAGAGAATGAAGATTGAGGCGTTTTTGAAGGTATTCATGACTCGGAGACACGTCGCAGTGCGTTGATGATGAGTAAGCCGACATTTAAAGAGACCGTGGCGAGCGCGATGACGTATGAGGCGGCATGAATTGGGGGCAATCGGTATGCACCTGCAACGATACGCCGAATCCAACCGCACAGCGACATTCCGATCCAGGCCATAAGCTCTGAGGCACCGGCCAGGGCGCGGGCGGTCGCCTCTAAAGTTGTTTGCTGGATATGTGAAAAGCAGGGTCACATAGCACGAGACTGCCATCGACGAAAGAAGAGTTCCCGTTTTCGATCGCAGTCGCCCAAAGCGAGGGATCGTGACAGTCGAGACTCAGCCAACAAGCGCAGGGCAGAGGGCGAGGAGGCGTTAAACTAAAAAGGGTCAGTCCAAAGGGGCGTGAGCTGATCCCCACACCTGCTGCCCCACCGTCCTCGTCTCGCAGCTGAAACGACAACCCAACAGCCTGACGATTGAAGGAAAGATAGATGGAAAGTCGTTTGTGTTGACACTGGATACTGGCGCGTCATATTCAATCATAAAAAGGAAGTTTCTGAGGAATTGGGAACCACTGCATTGCATACAGCTGAGGACAGCGTGCGCTGGTAAGAGGAAAAGTTACAAAAATCATTGCTATTGGCACCAACAGCCTGGAACATGAGTTCATCGTCGTGGATATAATGGACGACATGATTATCGGCGTGGATTTCATGATTAGGCACGGATTTACGCTGGACCTGAAAGAAAATGTGCTGAGGTATGCCAACGTTGAATTCCCGCTGCACACCGGCTATGAGCGAAGCGTGGCAATAAAAAAAGTTATATCGTGTCAACAGCAGAAGATACCAGTGAATTCCGAGGCGGTTGTGTGAGCAAAGGTGAACGAGGACGATGGGGCAAGTCGGCTGTGGCTCGTAGAAACACCGGAGCAAGGACTGGACAACATAATCATCGGACGTACATTAGTGGAACCCAAAAACGGCAAAATACCAGTCAGAATACTGAACCCGCTTAATACACCCAGATATGTCGGAAAAAATGCGCTAATTGGCGAGTGTAGAGAGGCTGCAGCAGTGGTCAATTGCGAGAGTAGCCCACCCCGAAGAAGTAAGAAAAGCGGTTTTAACATGGACGCCCTACCGCAGGAGACCCAGTGGAGCGGCGAATTGAAAGCAAAGCAGAAACAGAAAGCGCGGTCACTCCTGCAGCACTATGGGTCAATATTTGCAGCAGAAGCAGACAGAATAGTGATGCACAGCATTGACACAGGAAGTGCGAAATCGACCCGCCAACCGCCAAGACGAGTTCCTCTGGCCAAGAGGGAAGAGGTCACAAATTTGATTGAAAACATGCGGAAAGAAAAGGTTATAGAGCCTTCGTCAGGCCCTTGGTGTTCGCCGGTCGTGCTAGTCAAGAAAAAGGATGGCAGTACCCGATTTTGTGTGGACTATCGAAAGCTCAACGACGTGACCAAGAAGGACAGCTATTCACTACCCCAGATCGATGACATCCTGGACACAATGTCAGGCACACAGTGGTTTTCCACGCTCAACTTACGCAGCGGCTATTGGCAGGTGGAGCTGGCAGACAAGGACAAGGAGAAGACGGCTTTCAGTGCTGGCGATGGTTTATGGCAGCTCACCGTCATGCCGTTTGGACTCTGCAACGCGCCAGCAACATTCGAGCGGCTAATGGAACGTGTGCTAAAAGGGCTACATTGGCGGACGTGTCTGGTATACCTCGACTACATAATCGTGATGGGTAAAAGCTTCGACGGCCACTTGGGAAAGGTGAAGGAAGTATTCGAGCGAATACAAAAAGCCGGGCTTAAACTCAACCCAAAGAAATGCTCGCTTTTCCAAAAGAATGTGAAGTATCTGGGTCACATGGTTTCCGCCCGCGGAGTACATACGGATGAAGGCAAAATCTACACGATTTACACGAAGGCAATCTACACGAACTCCGCAGTTTTCTGGGCCTGTGCACATATTACCGAAGATTCGTTTCTGGATTTTCGAACATAGCCGGCAGCTTGCACAAACTGACGAAAAACGAAACAAGCCTTCGAGTGTAGCGAAGAGCAGGAGCAGGCTTTTGCACGACTGAAGGAGAAAACTGTGCACTGCTCCAATTTTGACCTTCCCCGTGCCCGGAGAGATGTTTGTGATGGATTCAGATACAAGCGGGCATAGTATTGGCGGTGTGCTATCACAGATAATATATGGTCAAGAACAAGTGATAGCATACTACAGCAAAATTTTGTCGAAACCTGAACGCAACTACTGTGTGACACGGAGGGAACTGCTGGCAGTATTGGAATGCGTGGAACACTTCCACAAATACTTGAATGGACAAAAGTTTCACCTGCGCACAGATCATGCGGCGTTGAAATGGCTGCTGATCTTTAAAGATCCTGAAGGCCAAACGGCGCGGTGGATCGAGCGGCTGCAGAGCTAGGACTACACGATAGAGCATCGCGAGGGTAGCAGTCATGGAAATGCCGATGCCTTGTCACGCCGTCCATGCAACACTGAATGCACGCATTGTTCGCGGGCCGAAAGCAAAGAGCAGATAGTGGACGTCCGATTGGTAAGCGTTATGCCAGAGGAAGAGTGGTCTGCGGAGAGGATACAAAAGGACCAGAGCGAGGATACGGATCTTGCAAAAATCGTCGAAGGCAAGGAGCAAGGCGCACGCCCCGACTGGCAGGAGATGGCCGGTGAAAGTCTGATCGCGAAGGCTTACTGGGCACAGTGGCAAAATCTGCGGCTGAAGGATGGTTGCCTATACCACGAGTGGGAGAGTGAGGATGGCCGGATTAGTAATTTCCGTTGGAGTAGCACTCGGATCAAGGCCGGAATTTCGAATCTGCGGTATTCAAGGAAGTATGTGAGCCAGGGGCGTAGCCAAGGGGGGCGGGAGGTTTAGGGTGTCAGAACCCCCCATAGCCTATAATTTGTCAACATTTTCAATCACTATGCATCGTATGTACGTTCCCACATTAGCAAAAAGGTCTTTTCATCTTTAAATATTTAAAAGAATATTAACAAAATTCTTTTTTTACCGAAACTAATTTGTTTTTTTAATAGTCACGTTTAGGCTTAATGCAGCGATTTGCATGTTCTAAAAACATGTCTAAAGAGTAATTTAGTTCGTCGACCGGAATGTCCTTCAGGATGTGGGTACAAGCCTTTTGGATGGTTTCTACGTTCTTAAAACGCTTTTTTTCATCGGCAAATGCATTCTTTGAAAAGGTGAAATTCGCACGGTGCCACATCATGTGAAAACAAAAAAACAGTCAAAACAAGTGTCAATAGATGGGATGGCATCCTTCGATAGCCAAATATTCAGTTAAAATGCAATGAATTTATGCTATTGAGATGCTTAACCTTCGCCTTACTAAAGATGACCCCAGGCACTTCCGCCGCTATTTTGAGTAAAACTCACAATAAATATATAATAATTTATAAATTTTTTCAATACTTCAGTATTTAGTATTTTCCTCTGGCGATAGTTCGTATTTCGAAAAAGGCCTAACTTTAATGATTTATTTTGAGACTATGGAAAATATTAGAAGATTTCTTTCCAGAGGGTTTATTGAACACATCATGAGGTACGTAGAAAATATTTATCGTGAGTTTTAATCAAAATGGTATCGAAAGCGCCTGGGATCACCCAGGCACATTTGTATAAAAGTCAAGTTTAAACATGAACAAAATTTCAAAAAATATTTTTTCATGTTATTGAAAATTACCTTAAAATGTGTGCAGATATTAAACATGACTATTAAAAAGATCACCTGGGTGGGTATAAGTAAAGCGAAGGTTAAAGGTTAAATCCAATTTCAAGAATTTCAATGAAGATTTTGGCTTATCTTTTATGAATTACCGGCCAGTTTTGATCTACGGTGATCGCGGATTCAGTTGGCTAACACTTTGGTCATCATTTATGTTCTGACAATCGTTTTTAAATCGCTTTTACCACTTATGAACTCCACCACAGTATAAACAAAAATCACCATAAACTTGGTCCATCAATTTAAATGCTTCGGTTAAAGTTTAAACATTTTTAAAATAATTGTTAATATTGGATCTTTGTTCGATTCACATTTTTGTACGATGACACAAACATACTTCCACTTCAGATGCAATAACTTCGCTTTCAGTCCACCAAATTTCATGAAATTTTTACTAAAAATCAGGGAAAAAATTTCGTTTTTAATGCATTACGTCACATAAGCCACAACAAAATGCCCTAATTGGAAGGTGCACTTTACTTTAAAAAACATGTAATACTAAACTGGGAAAACATTTTTTTAAAACCCCCCCATGACCAAGTTCTGGCTACGCCCCTGATGTGAGCTACTAAAAATATAAAAATAGGAATAAGAAAAACTCGCACCGCTCCTTTGCATCCACAGTCCGACGTCATGGTGGAACGATTCAATCGGACACTGGAAGAATATCTGCGGAAAGTGGTAGGCAGGAATTAAAAGGATTGGGACCCGTATATCCCTCTGTTCCTGATGGCGTATAGGTCAGTCCCGCACGATAAGACATCACTCACTCCAGCCCAGCAGTGTGCCGCACAGAGTTGAGGTTGCCTGCTGACTTGAAGTTCGGAGTGGTCAGCACGACGGAGGGCACTAGGACTGACTACGTGGTCAATAAGCGGAAGAAATCCATCCGGAGCCGTAATCCATAAGGAGCCGTACCAACTGGTCAGCGATAAGATGAGAGGCAGATATGATCTACGGGCTAACACAACAGGGTTCCAAGAAGGCTATCTGGTAATACTCTACAACCCGCAGCGGAGGAAAGTTTGTCTCCAAAACTTCAAACGTCATGGGAAGGACCGTACAAAGTTGTGAGCAGGATTAATGACGTGGTGTACAGGGTCCAACGATGCTGCCACAGAAACGCTAGGCTGAAAGTAGTCCATTTGGAGCGCCTGGCGTCTTACTCCGGAGGAGCCTCGGTACTTGTTCGGGACGAACAAGTCTAAGTGGTGGGCAGTGTAACGATCAGGCACCCTGTCACTGTGCTATGCATGAATGCTTTTACGGACATACTTTTAGGCACGCACTTTAGAGTACGGCCGGCTTGCTATAATTTCGATATGGCAAGGATGGGTCGCGATGGTAATGGGATGTGCGAGAACGATCGAGAGATAGTGCAATTAGAATTTGCGAAAACAATCGGTGCGATAGACAGACAAGTATAAAAGGCAGCCGGGTACAGCGCAGAGGGACAGCAAGCAAAGTTGAAACACGGAATGGTCCAATAAGTAGTAGCAAGTGTAAAGACAAGCAAAATGTAAATTTGTGAATAAAGTTATTGTTAGTTTTTGACTGCGTTTTACGTTGATTACTTGAAGTGTGTTTTATTTTCAAGCACAATCCAGAGAGACGAATAAGCCTAAAGAACTAATTTTCGTAACAATACTGTATTTCCACCGAGCGCTTAATTGCATTTGAGAGCTCTGTTAAGTTTGAGAGCTGTCAAGCCTTTCCAACAGCTGGTTTTTGTTGGCATTTTTATTCTGGAAATCAAATTCTGCATTTTTTTCTGGCCACAGCTATGCCCATCGCCGCCATCTCCTTGTATACGTATGTGTGGTTTCTTGTAGCCAATCAACTGCATCAAACCAAAGAATATGAAGTAATATAGAACGCGCATGTGGGCACAAGTGTTTTCGGCTGTTATGATGCGAGCGGGAAGAGCGAAGCGTAGGCATTTGAGAATGTTAAGTTCATAACATTTTCTGTTAGATTTGCGTAGGACAACAGCAAAAAGCAATGTTGTTATTCGCAACGGCTTCACTCGAGTACATTGAAATTGTGGTTGTTGTGGCGTAGTGGTCGCTCAATTTTTGCATGCATGTTTATTAATCTTGTTTGTCGAAGCGCAAGCAGAGAGCAAACCACGAATTAAAGCATCGTCATCGTCGTTTCAACGAAGATGATTCGGGATACGCTAATGTTTTTTGTTGTTGTCGTTTATTGTGTGTATGCTTTTTTGTGTTGCCGATTGGTTTTGCTGCACAAATTGCTGTAATGTCACCATCAATCGAATCTTTGAGGTGTATGGCTTTTTGCTGGCTAATGGTGGGCTTTGATTGATTTAAAAATTTACAAATACTCAAAGCTGGTTGATCCCAATTTAAAATGTTTATAAATAATTTTTCGTGGCGAGTTCCAAGTAAAAATATTTGTTTATATTTTGTCATGGTTGATTACAATTTTGAGAATACGGGAAAACTACGAAAAAAAACTGAACCGATTGGCCTATTGACTTTAAAATTGGTGAAAACACTTGAAATCAAAGATAATTAGACAAGTGTTTTTCATTTTTTTAATCGAAATCTAACAGGGAAACCAAGTGTTAAAAATTTGTATGGAAAACATAATTTATTGAGGATTGATCTATTGACTTCAAATATGGTGAAAGCACTACAAATGAGAAATAATTAGACAAGTATCTTGTCATAAAAAACTGACAGGGTCAAAAACAAAGGTAATATAACCTTGATTTATTGGGCCCATTGATTTCAAACTTGCCTGATAGTTTGCGGCTCTGATAGTTTTCGAAGCAGAACCTTAAAAAACCGTTATTAAGGCATACCTACGTTTTAGAATAATGCAAAAATTCTACACCTGAATGGTTCCATGGCGAATGCTGTGACCATAAAGTTACAATATTAATATTCTTATTTTACCACTCCTACGAAAACACTGCCTGTGGGCTGTATAAAAAGTAGGATTGAAAAAAAAAAATTGAAAATAATTGTTGGCCAATAAAAACGTATGCATTTTAGAAAGGATAAATTAAAACAAAAGTAACAACAACAACAATAACAGGCAACAACATCCACGCTATTCCCGCCTACATGGCACAGCGCAAAAAACAGTACACCGCCGACTTTTTTTCGTTTGCCAATAATATGTATTAATGCTACTCGCCTCAACAACAAAATCTAACATTTTTGCAAGGTACAAATATTTGGGAGGGGTTGACCCTAAAACTTGGTATTGAGGCATATATGTACATACGAGTATATCCGACTAATGCAAGAATTTTACTTCAGAATGGTTCAGTGACGAATACTGGGACAGTAAATTTAAAATCCTAGATTTAATTATTTTAGTTCATTTACGCAAACATTATATGCATGTGGGCCGTAAAAAAAAGTTACAAACAACGGGACTTTAACAATTATTGCGAGCTAATAAAAAAGTTCTTCCTTTCCATTTCTCTTTTTAATTGTCTTTAATGATTACTTATTATTATTTATTTTTTATTGCTTGTAGCGATCATATAAGTCGTCTTGCCAACCATAGTTTATTTTCTTTTCTATGATTTTGCGCACAAAACAGTCGGCAGTAAGTTCGGGACCAATATGCGACGCCGTGCAGGCTTATAGAAGAAGAACAAAAGCCAGCCAGAAATAGAAATTGTTCAATTCAACAATTTCAGCTTTTCGCCAGCGCACCAACAACAACAACAGCACATCGTCTTCACCTCCCAATCATCCCACGGCGCAGCAGTGTGCTAACGCAGACTCGCTGCAGTGAGCGCAACCAAAGAGCGCAACACATAAAACTACGTTCTCGCTTGTAAAGCAAGCCTTCTGTATGTTTATTTTCTTTGCTTCTAGCAAAGAATATACAATATAAAGAATACGCATCTTCAAGAATCTTGCAAACGTGTTTGTTGACGCGGGCGGTAAAGGCTTGATTACACGTAACGAGTAGAGTGACGAGACATCAAAATGGTACTAGACCGAGAGAATTGGGATGGCGAGCAAAAGCGACGAGTTGTTCAAACGTATTTTGACACGTGGCGAGTCAGTTCAGTTTTACAATGCACAAAATGAACTAAGCAACTCGCGCAATTAAACTCATCCGAGCGAAAAGTGGTGTGTGACGCATTCCGCATGTGACGAGCGATTCCGCATGTGACGAGCGATTCCGCGAATCGCTGTGAAAAAGAGAAAAATATAACGGTAAAGTAGTACTAGGCCTAGTAAACAAAATGTGATTCTAGTAACTCTCTCGCCACTCTACTCGGTCAGACTCAATCAACAACTCGCCTTACTGTTTAGACGAAACGAGTACTCGTTCGAGTTGCTGTCTCGCCACTCTACTCGTTACGTGTAATCAAGCCTTAAGAGATGAGCGGAGGCATAGGTTGCAAGAAATTTGCTGTCGCTCAACAGTTTGCGAGAACGTAAACACTGCATTTCACAACAGCAAAAAGCAATGTTGTTGATGCAACGGCTCCGCTCGTGTATATTGAAATCAAGGCACATTAATAAAGGTAGTGGTGGCAACACAGCTGCTTAAACTTTTTTCTTCTGATTCTCTTTTGATTTTTTGCGAATGGGGATGTACATTGTCAAAAATTGGTAAAATTGTTTTTGTGTTGCTTGTGTTCTGATTTGATTTTGACAAGCTAGTTACCCAAATCCAACAACAAAATACATGGGAATTTTGTTGCTGGTCTTACGCGTTCACCTTTATTAATACACCTTGATTGAAATGGTGGTTGTTGTGGCGTAGTGATCGCTCATTTTTTGCATGCGTCGAAACGCAAGCGGAGAGCAAACAACGAACCAAAGTATCGTCATCGTCGTTTCAACGAAGATGATTCGGGATTCGCTAATGTTTTCGTTGGTGTCGTTTATTGTGTGTATGCTTTATTGTGTTGCCGATTGGTTTTGCTGCACAAATTGCTGTCATGTCACCATCAATCGAACCTTTGTGGTGTATGGCCTTTTGCTGGCCAATGCTTTGATTGATTTAAAAATTTGGTGGTTGATCCCAATTTAAAATGTTTGCAAATATTTTTACATGGCGAGTTCGAAGTAAAATTATTTGTTTATATTTTCACATCGTTGATTACAATTTTGAGAAAATGGGTAAACTACGAAAAAAAAATGAACTGATGGGCATATTGACTTCAAAATTCGTGAAAACACTTGAAATCAAAAATAATTGGATACGTTTTTTAATTTTGTTTTTTTTTGAAAATCTAAATCTAACGGACAAACCTAGGGTTAAAAGATTGTATGGAAAAATATTATTTAATAGCTCTATTGACTTTCAATATGGCGAAAGCACTAAATAAAGAAATAAATAATAAGACAAGTATTTTGTCATAAGAAAAATGTTATTAGGGCATGCCTACGTTTAAAAATAGTATAAATATTCTACACCTGAATGGTTCCATGGCGAATGATGTGACCATAAATTTACAACATTAGATTTTCTTATTTTAGTTCTTTTAAACAAGCATTATATGTGGGCCGTAAAAAAAGTTCCAAAGAACGGGACGGATAATTATTACGGGCTAATAAAAATGTCTTCCTTTCTTTCCAATTCCCTTTTTATTTAATTGTATTTGATTACTTATTATTTATTTTTAATTGCCTGAAGCGATCATATAGGTCGCCATACCAGCCATATTTTCTATGATTTTGCGCACACTACAGTCGGCAGTGAGTTCAGGAGCAATATGCGACGCCGTGCGGGCTTATAGAAGAAGAACAAAAGCCAGCCAGAAAATAGAAATATGTAGTTTTACAATTTCAATTTTTTGCCAGCGCAACAACAACAACAACAGAATGAACGAGCGAGCACAGGACGCAGCATTCGTGTTGCCATGATTTGCGCTCAGAGCATTATGCTCTCATTTCAAGTGTTTCGTCTCGTTGTCTACCCCCCGCATCATGAAGACGGGTGGCGATATCAGCACCCGCATTCAAATTTTTGCTTGTACGTGATGCACACTCTTTATGTTCCATACTTTTTGATGAAACACACTCCGCTCTTCTTCCCAACAGTCTAGGAATGTCTGCGTTTTCATATTTGTGAAAATTTATTTCATTTCTGAAAGTTTTCAGCTGATTGATTAGCATTCATGAAGCTGTCTGAATGTTGTTATTGTCAAGAGGATTCATGAGAAGTTCCACGTTTTTTATTTGATTTTCAGCATTTGTTATTTGCAAATGATAGAAGTATTCACTTCGTTTATTACGACACAGAACAAATCCTCTCATTTGCTTCTGTATGTACGACTGCTGCGGCTGCGAGCAAGCTGTCAAAATGTTTGCATTTGTGAATACGGCTCCAGATGTTAACATAATATTTTCTGTTAAGTCGTCTGTAAACGGCAAAACTGAGTTAACCCAGTTTTGAAAGTCAGTTAACGCACTTTGATACAAAAACAATTGCATGGGAATTAGAGCATTTAAATGCGATTTTAAATGCATCTAAGCGTTAAATGCATTTAAGGCCCGGTGGAAATAGGCTATAAGTAACAGGCTGTAAATAGAAGTTTGTTATACTCGTACATTTACTTAGTCTGTAAGAACCTTTTGTTTATTGACTGAATTTAATAAAAAAGAATAAAGAATACTTTATTTATCGGTGTGTAGCCTCAGCTGCTAGTCCTACAATGTTTTTATTTTATATTTATATTAAGTTCATTCATTTCTAAAATAGTAAGAAATAAATAAATCACTTAATTTCGATTTTTTTAGTAATATTTTTTATTTCATTTGTTTTTCAGCAAGTCTCAAAACAGTTTGGAAACGAAAAAAATCTCAGTGAACATCTTAAACTACCTATACAAAGAATAAACGATTACCAGTTTTTGTTAAAGGTTTGACTTGTTTGTTTTCAATATATTTGTATTTTTAAAGCTTGTTGTACTGTTGCTTAAAACCACATACGAAATTAAATCATTCATTTAATGTTGTTTTTGTTTTAATTATAAAACACATTCGCATGTATAGACTTTGTAAATAGCTTGGGGCTTATACATGTACGAGCTGCTGCCTGTGGTTTCGCTCACGTCGATTTAGTAATAATTTTTTTAATACTTCAGGTATTACAGTACATTTCGTTTAGCTGCATTCACCTTCGATGCACATGATTTGGGGCACTTAAGGCAGGTTTCTACCTTGTGCGGCCGAGAAAACATGTTTTTTTTGAAAAATGTTTGATGGGAAGGTTTTTAAGATAAACACTGGAAAATTTTTTCAGATGTAGGTATATGTTTATTGTACAAGTAAAAAAAGTTTCAAGATAAAATATGCAAAGGGGGGGAGGGGGCCATCGAGCAATGGCGGCAGGACTTTCTTACTCGCGGAAGTCCTGCCGCTGTTTGAGATGACTTGAAACACAAAAATGAAATTGTTTCTTATTCTGTATCCTTTTGTCTATGGCACGAACTAGGATTTTAAAAAAAAAATGAAAAATGAAGGAAATATGCGATTTTGACTAAAAAATTCAATTTTTACCTACTTTTTTCAATACAAATTTCTATTTTCAATGAGAAAAAATTATTATTTCTTGAAGATCCTAGTTCGTGCCATAGCTAAGACCTTGATAAATGACTGTTTAAAATTTCGTAGCTATTGCTCAACTCGTGTGGCCTAAATCACTTCCGCCAGGTCAAAAAATGTAGTTTTGAGAAAAACGCGTTCAAAGTTTTGCTTCAGCAGGTCGGCGCGCTCGACACCGCTACCTGTTTCTATAAATTGCTTCCGTAATTCGAAAGATTTCAACTTCAAATTTTGGGAGCGTATTCTACAATCATGTATTAATTCAAAAATGCATGAAAAAAAAAATCGATTTTTTTGAACGCACAAGGTAGAAACCCCCCTTAAGCGAAAAATGCAGCTACGCGGAATATCCAAAAAAGTTTTTGGAAACAGCAAAATTTTTTTAATGTAGATGCTTAGCGCACCTATATAAAATTCAAAATATATATAATACAAGGTGCAACCCAAAGTAAACAGGACTTTTATAAAATAAAGAAAACGGATGATTATTTTTGTATAATTCTTTTTATTTATTCAAAATACTCTCCTTCTGCTTCGATACAACGTTTTGCACGGTCCAAAAGCATTTGGAATGAGTGTTTTAGGTCATCGGCCGGCATCGCCTTCAGAATGTTGGTACAAGCCTTTTGGATGTCCTCAACGTCCTTATAACGGTTTCCTTTCATCGGCAAATGCAACTGACCGAATAAGTAGAAGTCACAGGGAGCCATATCAGGCGAATACGGTGAATGATTGATGGTAAAAATGCGATTTTTGGTCAAACAATCTGTCGTAACTAGGGCTCTGTGAGCCGGTGCATTATCATGCAATAAACGCCAACTTCCTTCCTCGCGATATTCTGGCCGAATACGACGAATGCGATGCACCAAACGCTTCAAAACTTCAACATAAAACAAAGCGTTAATTGTTTTTCCCGGTGGAACAAACTCTCGATGAATTATTCCCTTTGAATCGTAGAAACAAATGAGATGAGTTTTGATTTTTGACTTCTCACGGCGGGTTTTTTTCGGATTTGGCTCATCTGGGTGCTTCCATTCGGCACTTTGACGCTTTGTTTCGGGATCATATTGAAAGCACAACGTTTCGTCCGGTTACGATGTTGAACAAGAAATTTGGATCACGTCTGGCTTCCCGAACGATGTCTTTTGCGGGCTCAATTCTCTGCGCTTTTTGGTCGTCGGTTAAAGTGTGCGGAATGAAGCGAGAACACACTTTACGGAGACCCAAATGTTCGGTTAAAATGCGATCAATTGATGTTTTGGAGATGTTCAATTCCATTTCCATCAATTCCAATGATGATTTTGGCTGCATTTTGATAAAATCACGCACAGTTTTGATGGCATCGTCAGTAATCACAAATTTCGACTGGCCGACGTGTTCGTCGTCATTCAAGTCTTCACGACCATTCTTGAATCGATTCAACCACTCATTAACACGGCCACGGGATAAACAATCATCACCATAAACTTGCTTTAACAATTTAAACGTTTCGGTAAAAGTTTTACCAAGTTTAAAACAGAACTTAATATTAGCTCTTTGTTCGATCGACATTCTCGTACCAAAGTTAAAAACATACTGTCACATTGAGCGGGATATTTCGGCGTCTACTAGACCAAATGTCATGAAATTTAGACAGTATGTGAATGAAAGATGTACCTTTCCAACGCATGTCCTCACACATAGATGGCGCCACCAGAAACGTCCCTATTGCAAAAGTCCTGTTTACTTTGGGACGCACCTTGTATATATATATATTATATCAATATTGATATATTATATATATAAAAATTTTGCATGAACGAATCTATTGAATTATTGGAAAGATTACACCAGTGCACAGTGATTCGTTCCATAGACAAAATTCAAAAAATTTATAGTCTCAGAATTTAACGATTTTGATGTCATTTGAAAGGTAAAATTCCAACTAAGAAAACTCCAAAAAATCTGTGCCAAAAATTATTAGTGTGTGTGCAAAAGCGGCTGAAAGTTGAAACTTTTTTCACAAAAAAATTTAAAAACATATTTTCTGTTTTTTAGTCTATTGAGTAAAAAAAATTTTAAAAATACATGGTTACCTAGAAGTTTCTAAAACTTTCAATATAGATTAAGAAATGATGTGGCCATTTTCGCTTTCAACGTTTTCTCAAAATTTGCAAAGCTGAAGCTTTTACTTCACTCTTAATTTAAAATATTTTTCTAAATTAAAATTCTGAAAATTGGCAAAACTTAGAGGAAAATATCTAAAAAGTATGTGAAAGTATGTTCTTGGATTTTTTTTATTTTAAGAAGCATTCTTTCTTTGTCGGATAATGTAATTATATCCTCCGATATCTTCCGATCTCAGAAAATAATTAAATTTGATAAGTGGTCTAAACACGTATTTTTCGACAAAAATTTATTTTATTTATCCCTAAAAGTATGCAATCAGCATGACAAATGGAAAAATCTACACAAATGCAAAACATACATCAATTATTATCGTTTTTATTGCAAAACCAGAGGGTCCTAAGACAATTTCTGTTACTCTTTGGAATTATCAATGTTGACGTTACCGATTAAATGTAAAATCTAAAAAATCTAGCCAACACGCTTGATGCTATAGATCACCAAAAATGACGAAAATTGCAAATTTAAGTCTCAGCCATTGCCAAACTACAAAAGTTTAAGAAAAACAAAATAGAGATTTAACTTCAGCAGACCATGATTAATGAGTATACCATTTTATGTAGAGCGGACCACTCCTAATTTTGTGCCGCGGTTGTATGGAGACAAATCACTGTGCAGTGTAAGACTGAACAAATTTTTATTAGCAAATGAACCGCTATCTTATAGATGCTTATGCATACATAATATCACAGAATAAACAGTATACAGAATGCGCATGTCGACCAGCGAAGCAATCTGAATTTCGGGTGCGGGCCGGAAGCAGCAGAGGGAGATAACAGAGTTTGTTGAACAGAACTTTTGTCTCTGTTAATTTCTCGTGCGATGATGATCTCTGTTATTGTCAACTTCGCTAGGTGCCGAGCAGTGCAGAGCGAGTTCGTGCGCTCGACGCCGGCCATAGAAGTTACTGTTATTTTCAATGAAGCGAATGAAGGGCGATGTGCTATCGTTGATCAGCGAATGAAAATTGTAAATTTTGAATTTTTATTTCTGGCTGACTTTGGCTGGCTATGGCCGACGTGTGTCGATTAATAGAACACGTTTTTTTTCATGTTATTATGCGATCGACCTTCTCCGTGAATAGATTTTTATCTCCTTATGAGCACTTGAAGGCTAAGTTTCGCTAATTTTGGCGTAAATGACTTCTCGCCGCGATTTATTATTTTATCCCTACGCCTTTTATCCCCATTTTTTTGGGCCAAACATTTGTTTGTCAAACCTAAAAAAATTAGAGGTTCCGAAGAATCGTAGTTACAAATTTGTGCATTTACATATCTATTATAAAGCAAAAAGTTATAGGAAAAAAGTAAGTAAACAACGACGATCCCAAATGATGGCCGAATAAATTTTTTGTTTTGCTTTTTTCGATATACAGTTTGTCAAGTAAATGTTTGTAAACTTAAAAAGGTAGACAAATTATTTTGAAAAACTTATAAATATTACGGAAATTGCAATATTTGACATTTTTTTTAAATATAGATTAATAGTAATGTCTCAAAATCAAAAAAGGAAATGAAGCTATACTTCAAACTGTCAAAAAATTCGTCTTCTTTCAAAACCAAGATTGCATTGAAAATTTTGCGCCGTACAGTTCCGAACAGTTTCATGAGATACATCAGTTCCGCATTCTATTTTTATATCCAAAGCCATTTCCCTTATTGAGATACGGGGGTTTTCACGAACTTTTCGGATGATTTTTCTTTCTTTTCTGTTAGACAGTTTTCTGGGTCGTCCAGGAGATACTTTCAAATCAACTCGCCCTTCAATACGCGAATCAAATATACATTACTTTGATATTATATGAGAGTGAAATATTCAATTAATCTATATTTTTCAAATAATTTCAAAATATTTAAATTTCTGTTATATTATAAGCTTTTCAAAATAATTTTCTACCTTCTTTAAATTTGCAAACATTTACTTGACAAACTGTATGTATGTAAATCCATAATTTAAAAGATATTTCGTACATAACGATTGTACGATTGTACTAAATTACTTCCGATAGCGTATGTACGCACTGCGCTGCAGGCAGAATGAACCACAAAGCAAAAATAATTCGAATCCAATGTTTCATTTCCTAGCCAGCAACAATAACAACAACCATAGCTTATTGCTCTTTTCCCCGTATAAGAAGCAAGTGGCACTTTGTTTTGTTGGCCGACAACAACAGCAGCCACAGCCTGACGCTATTTTCCCTTCAATACTTCGCGGAGCCGCATGCGATCATTACTTTCTTCTTATCTCTGTGCTGTTTGTTATGTGAAATAACAGAAACGAAAGCTGTCTAGTGCTGTTTGTAATGTTAATAGCAGAGGACGTAAGTTAAATTAACGGTGGTCGTAATATTACGACCCCTTAACAGTTTTGAATTTGTATGAGATGCGCGTTCTGTATTACTGTTTATTCTGTGGCGCAACGCATATGATGGATTGTCGGATACGATGGAAAAAGTTGAGCAACTTTCTACTTTTGTTTGCATTACGTCCGTCGCACAAACAGATCAGCTGATTTCTGTTATTTCAGATCGATTTCTTCCTCCATTTTTCAAATTTTTTTATTTTTCTCACTCAACAAAATCACAAATCGAAAGGAAAATTTTCAATTCAAACTTCAATCAACTGATTAGAAACATAAACATGTCGCACAAAATGCACGATGTGTAACTTCAATGTACGAAATGCATGCACCGCAAGTACTGCATTCAATGCATAACGCATATACTGGATGGTCTGTAACTCCACCTTAAGGAATAAATATAGGAATTTTTGGATCAGGATCAGGATTTTTGGATTTGGATCATCTAATAATATTTCCACAAATTTTTATTAAAAAATATTAAATAGTTTAAACAATAGAGATGATCCCGTAGCGCTTGAAAAAAAATTCCCCCTCCATGGCGGCATCGATTTCTCAAAAACCCGTACTCAGAAAAAAAAATAAAAATTTTATTGTAATCTGTATGAATGTAGCTATCTTTGTACGTAGCCGTTTTTTTTTATTTTGATTTTTCACAAAATGGCGACCGATTGAAAATATTTCCATGTTTTCGACCTTGTTTTTTTGGTTTTGAGACAGTTTAAAAAATAGTAAAAAACAAAATTTTCCAAATCGGCTACGCTTAACCTTAACCAAAAAATTAGAAATCGGTTCATAATTGTTCGAGTTATTGATGCCGCCAGTTCAAAAAAAGTCGTTTCGAGAAAAACGCGTTTAAAGTTTTGAGTCCATTTCTCTCGTAATGAAATCATGTATCTTTTAAAATTTGCATACGTGTGTTAAACTATCGAGTCTTTGAAATTTTGACTTGAAATTTTGTACACATATTTTTGAATATATAAGCTTTGATTTAAAACAAAAAAAAAAAAATTTTTTTTTTTTACCCGTCACAGTGGCTTTCCCCCTTAAGTATGATGAGTTCATTGTGGAAAATATTGTAGTGGTACCACATGACCACTGATGCCAACACCATAGCGTACAGGCCAATCGGCAAGACCGACGTGCATCGATCGGTGCGCACTCCACTTTTGTTTACATTACAAGTGTCAAGTGTCGCATGCACAAGAACGCCGGCGTCACTCAAGTGGCCTGCACTTGCACAAGCGACACATGTCACAACACATGTGGGCACTTGCACCGATCGCGCATGCAACACGACCCGACCTACCGTAGGTCAACGCAGTGCGCTGGCCCACTTTGGGAAAGTGCCGCGTTGTCGGTTTTGACCCGCGTTGTGATTGGCGCAATGCGAATGCATTGGATATAGAGGGAGGAGCACTGGAATTGCCCCTCCGTATAACACTTTGTAAAATTAGTATTTAAGACGGCAATTTGAAAATAAACAGGGACTTCTCGTGCTGAGATCAAGCGACGCTTTTGTCTGCTAATTTCATTTATCGAGGAAACATTTCGGCCTTTGTGGCCAAAAATCTTGGCGTACTCTCGCTTTCAAAAAGAGTAACCCGGACTCTGACGAACAAGTATTACCCTATAGCGATAACCTTTACAATATACATACGGAACAAATACATATTCACATTTTGACAATCTAAACCCAAAAACCTAAACAGAATACATTTCAATTTTGTTGACGTAAAAAAATTTTCAAGGGATTTTTTAACAACAGTACGGTAGCACATTCTCAAAGAAGAACATCAAAAAGACCTTTAGTGTCAGATGAGCAATATGGCGGCTGAGAATAAGCATCGGCTCTACCTTCTATTTTTGTATCATGGTATGCATAGAAAAATTGATTGAGCGATCGCCAAGGCGCATAAATAAGGCGGTAGCACTACGGAAAAAACTAAAATTCAATGGATTTTATTAGTTCTTTTAGTTTGCTTGTAAAAAATAAGTAAGTAAAGTAAGTAAGTAAGTAAGTAAAAAGTAAAATGGCTACAATGAAAATAAATATATGTTTAAAATCATTGGAACAACCAAGGCGCATTAAGAAAGTGATAATAAGTGGAAAACTATTGTTACAATGTTGTGCCAATAATCAAAGAATCAGTTCTGTTGCTGCAACTACCTATTGAATTTACCTTGGCGATCGGTTTGCCAAATCAACCACCATTTCAATGTGCACGAGTAAAGCCAAGCTGGCTTGCTGCTGAAAGCAACAACATTGCGTGTAGTTGTCGAAATGAGAATAAAGCACAAATCTATGCATGCGGTTCCCTTTACATTTTCCTCACTTTTGTTGCTTCCAGCCCGTGTCTGAAATGAAATTGCAAAATTATTTCAGATGCGCCTTCTGTATATTCTGTGGTTGAACACACCAAAATTGCGACACAAACTAACTATTTCTACAAGAAAAGCATGCGTTTTAAAAAAAATATGTTCATTTATTTTGACTCTTTGAACTGTCATTGTGATGAAAAAATTATAAAATTAATTATTGGCCGTTCCATATGCCATTGCACGAACTTTGCGGCGAACACGCGCCATTAGCGTATGCACGAGAGTTTCGCCAACCTTGCGTGAGGCCCACTCCCACTTTGACCTGAAATCACGAATGTTTTCGACGCTTCCGTAAGTCTTCTTCAATATTCCTTTGACTATGGACCAATATTCCTCAATAGGACGAAGCTCTGGGGTATTTGCATGATTGCAGTCGCGATGCACAAAATCGATACCATTAGCGTGGTACCACTCCATCGTGTCTTTGGCGTAATGACAGCTTGCAAGGTCAGGCCAGAAAAGTGTTTTTATGTGGTGGCTCTTTATGAAAGGTAGAAGACTTTTTTAAGGCACTCATCACGATAGATTTGACCATTCATTGTTCCCGACGTGATGCAAGGTCTGCTTTTCTGATCACATGTGCAAATTGCCAGCCATACCATGAATTTTTTGGAAATTTAGTTTTCATCTTCTTCTTGCAGTCCTCAGGAGCATTTTTGCGACTTGGGGCAGTGTAAAAATCCTGTCCGGCGACGTACGTGAAGTTTTGGAAGCAATATGTTTCATCGTCCATAACAACACAGTCGAATTTCGTGAGTTGCGTTTCGTACAATTTACGACAACGCGACTTTGCCGTCAAATTTTGTTTTGCATCTCTATGTGGAGCAGTTTGTGCCTTGTAACTCCTCAACCCAGCCTTCTTCTTTACTTTTTGCACAAATGATTGCGACCTTTGCACATTTTTTGCCACTGTTCGTGAGGAAACCTTCGGATTTTCGGCAAAGGCGTGAAGTACTTTTTGAGCGCTGTTTTTATCCTGTTGTACATGCTCACCACCGCTACCACTTTTTCTTTTAGTTCATAAACTCCTTGTAGCGTTTTAATACCCTCGATACCGTTGAATGGTGCACACTAACTTTTTTTGAGATTTTACGCGCACTCAACTGTGGATTTTCAAGGTGTTCGTGCAAGAAAATTTTGCGTACTTCCTCTTCTGAAGCCATTTTAAGCTCAACTATAATTTTTATCATAATGAACCTTCATAGTTTTGAACAGCGATTAAGCGATGTGAAAGTGGGAGAGCCGGTAGAAATACATGCACAGAATTTCACTAATATTATTGCAAAATTGCAACCTTGGGGCCTACTAGTAGGCCCCAAGCTTGATCAGGAACGTACTTTTTCCTCCATATAAATTTCTAAAACGGGGTTGCTGTTCTAGTTCATTTCAATTTCCAGTGTTGCTGGTGTGAGCCATTTTTTGTGACCAAAGAAATATTTATTTTTATTTGTATTTTTTTTTTGTGCAATTTCGTAATACGTTTGTATAGAACTAACTATAAAAATATATTATTGCCCAAAAGTGTCAAAAAACCGTTTGGTATTCTTTTTATTGAATTAAATTAAGGTTTTAAAAGCTGCATAAAAAAAACAGTCCTGCGTTCGAACTAGAGCATTTATCACCAAAAGTATACCTGTTCTGATCTGATCGTTAGAGATTCGCTAAATGAAGAACTGCGAAATAAAAAGGGCGGCAATTGACCCTGTCGTATTCAACGCATTAAGCTTTGTGTTGTTTGGTATATTTTTCAATAATATCTACGTAATGAAACCAAAAAGTTGATATGTTGTGTATTTGAAACAGTGAAGAGCTGATCACTGACAGCACACACAGACTGTGTACGTGAATTGCAAAAAACGCACAAAAATCGGCTTACTCTCCCAGTTTCACATCGCTTAATCGCTGGTTTTGAAGTTAAAGTCGTAGCCTACTATTACTATGAATACCAGAATTTTTGCATTTCTATTCTAACCGTTACTCACTTCCAACAGTGTCGCAATTTTGGTGTGTTCAGCCACTGAAATTTTGTGCAGTTTCAAACTCCACGATTTACTAGACTTTTTATTAAATGAAAAACTCACACTCGCAAAAATAATTTTTTTCGTCCGAACTCGGCAAATTCTCACTTAACCTTCACTCTGTGCATGGTTTTTACACCCTAATCCCGTGCAATGGGGAACTGAGTTCCCTATTTTTGAACCAGTATAGTTTGTATGGGAAAGGATAAAATAATAGTTTTTTTGGAAATGATTATATTATCATTATAGTATGAAATATTATTAATGTTGTTGTTGTTTGTTTTTGTATTAGTATTTTTTATGTCATTTATTAGCACACGTCATTGAATTTGTTATTCCACCGGTGAGTGTGCTCGTGATTTAGAACTTGAGTGGTTCAGAGCTTGGATAAGTTTTGCATACAAAATGTATTGGTAGAAATAACGGGGTCATTTATTCCCCGTAGCACAACAAATAGTTTGTGTGCAATATGTGGTTATACTGGCCCAATCACACTTGAAAAAAAATAACTGATTATGTTTTTAGAATCTTTTCATCAATAGCTATCCGATGATATATGTATTAATATATCGTTCAGAAGAAAATACCTTCACAAATTCATATTTTCTGTGGCTATGGGGAATTGTATACCCCATGCACAGAGTGAAGGTTAAAATGGGTTTAAAACCAAAAGTACCCTACTTATGTTAAAAAAATGTAAACCGTTAGTTAAAGGGAACTTTTCCAAATCATTAAATAAATAAAATCGTCGCCTACTCAGCAAACGCATTTTGGTGTACCTCGCCAGGAGGCGGGCTTACCTGCTAGAGGGTTAAAGCCTTTAGAGCCCAAACAATAGCTAATAATTTCCTTTCGTTTGTAGCATAGTTCTGTTCAATTTTCGATAAAGTTCGGGAAGTCATAGTAGGGCTTGCCTTCTTGAGAAAGTACGGCTCCCAGCGCCATAGAAGATGCATCGGTTGTTAGGTCAAAAGGCTTCTTGTAGTCTGGATGAGCCAATAGGACATCGTTCGATGCGAGAATTTCTTTAAGTTTCTGGAATGCTTCCAATGCTTTTATGTCTAAAGTAATCTTTCTATGCTTTGATTTGTTCTTTCCTATATGACCGTTATCACCGCACATATATTCTGTTAACGTTTTGCTATTCCGCCGTAATCTTTGATAAACCTCCTTCAATATCCAGATAGACCTAAAAATGAGCGCAATGCTCGAAGTGTTTGTGGAGTAGCATAGTTTAAGATATCATGAATTTTGTCTGGACATGTGGAGATTCCTTGCTGTGACACCATAAACCCTAGAAACTCGGTCTTGATTTTGAAAAACTTGGACTTCTCTAAGATACACGCATTCCCGCATTCTTAAGCTTGGCCAAAATTGTAGCTATATGTTCTAAATGAAATTTTTCATCTGGCGAGTATATAATTATGTCATCTATATTGACGTGGCAGATGACGCTTATGTGTTCTCGCAGGATGTCGTTGATTGTACGCTGAAAGATACTGGGGGCGTTTTTAAGCCCAAATGGCAAGCGGCAAAATTAATACTTCCTGTTATTAATACTAAATCCATTTTTTGTCTATCTTTTTCCTTCAAAACTATCTGGTGAAAACCAGATTTAAGATCTAAAGTAGTAAAACATGATTTCCCTAAGTTGGCTAAAATTACCGAAGTATCGGGAATGGAGTTTTCCCCTGTTGTTTCAGTTATGAGCACATATCTCGTAAACGAACCATCCGACTAACACAAGCTCCGTCGGTCAGAAGGTAATACCTTAGCCTTTCCAGCGATATACAATATTGCCGATATTGTCCAAACCAGATGAGATTTGGGGAAGTTACTGACGGTGAAAGTTGTAAAAAAGTGAATTTTTCGACCGTTTTCAAAAATCTTAAATTTTCGAATGTTTTTTATAGATAACATAAATTATCTCCTCTGGTTTTGAAATCTAAGATGAAAGATATATTTTTTTAACAAATATTAAGTCTTACATCAATCGAATTGAAAAAAAGAAATAGAATACATTTTAGGTGTATGAATCTACAGACTGAAGTCCAAAACATGTATGTTTCCATACCTGACATATTTGCGTCCTGAAAGTTCAAAATAGAAAATTTAGTTAAAAGGAGACAATTTCCTCTTTCATTTGATACTCATATCTTCATAATTGCACAACCGCAAATATTTAAAAAGATATTTGAAATGTGTAACATATGTCCTTAAAATTTTAAAGTCCTTTAACACTCGGATGCCCAACAACTTTTTAAACGGCCAAATCCCAACAAGGTCCCCAGGGACCTCTTTTGTAATATTGCATATAAGGCTTGTAATTGTGTAATGTAGTGTTACATAATGTGTGTAGATGTGTTTGGAAAGCCAAAAGGCTAAGCTTGGTGTATATTTTTTAGTAAACATATATGTATCTTTTACTACAGACAGATGACAAAAATGTATAAAATACAAAATAATTGCTTTTAAAAACGCCATAGGTCCCTACGGACCTTGTTGGGCATCGGAATGTTAAGAAGGTTTTTGGGTCAGAAAATGAAAAACTGACTATGCCAGGTCTATATCAACATTTGGATGGGTCTCGGCAAAATAAAAAAAAATTTTCGCACGGTGTAATAAATGCAAATTTGGTGTTTTCACTCAGTACATCATAACTTTGTAATTTTTCTTTCAATTCTATTGATGTTAGACTTAATATTTGCTCAAATAATATGTATATCTTTCATCGTAAACTATAAAACCAGAGGTGATAATTTATTTTATCCATAAAAAACATTCGAAAATTCATGATTTTTTAAATTAGTCGAAATCTCATCTGGTTTGGACAATCTGTATATCGCTGACCGACGGACAGTTTGTGTTAGCCGGATGATTCGTTTACGAGATATATGCTCATAACTGAAACAACAGGGAAAAAATTGGTTTTTCGAAGATTTTTCGAAAACGCTTCTTAAAAAATTTTTTGACTTTCAGTTTCGTGTTCAGCGGCCCAAAGTTAGTCTAGAAAAAACTTTTATTTCTAGGTGCATTTTTCGTGTCGAATAGTGTTATCAAACAAGGGTTTTCGAAGTCCTGATATAAACACGCTCAAGGCGTTGCCTATCGCTCTCTCATTAAGGGCTTTGATGCGATGCGCGTCACTATTATTGCACATGAGATTTTTATTAATTATGAGGGTGAGATTTTTATTAATTATGAGGGTGCAGCCGCTGTGGCTCAGTTGGTTAGTGCGTTGGACCGCGAGTCGAAGGCAGCAACCCCAGGTTCAATACTGCCTGTAATAACACCTAAAAAAATAACGGCAAAACTCGTTTTCTCTTTCGGTGGCTGTCCTCTTAGCTGGAAATGGCAAACCTCTGAGAGTAAAAATTGCTTATGAAAAAGCTCCCAACCTGCCGTTCGGAACCGGCATAAAAACTGTAGGTCCCTTCCACCCGCGTACAAATTCACACGCACAACACGGGTGGTTGCGGGAAGCTAGGCCTTAGTCTCGCGTAAGCGGGCTGTCGTGCCAGTAAATTATTAAATTATTAATTATGAGGGTGATAGTGGACGGGCACACTATCTAAGGAATAAAATTCGGATATTGTTGTATTGCCCTGTCTCAAAATACTTAGCTCATTTTCCAACATATTAACGGGGCGTTTGTCAGCAAAGTTTTGGTCTAGGCGGGTAATAATTGCCTTAAAATTGAGAGGAGTGTTAAAAGGATAAGGAGGAGGATGTCCATAGAGATATAGCCATTTTCTGAACCCTCCGGGTAGTAGGAGAGAGCGAAGTTACCAGCTGATCGCCAAGACGGGTATACACTCGTGTCACCTTTAAATTCCGGTACGGATTTTATCAAATCCAGTGTAGTGTCATTATTCGCTACGTTTGGCCTTATTGAGACTGGCTCGTATATTTCCACACTTGGTGGTTCAAGTTGCCGCAAGCGGACAGTAAGCCGTTCTATTTGTTCCACCAGTTGAGCAGTATTTGTTTCAATCACAGCGTCGACCAAACTACTATCTGTTCCCAATTCATTTTTGAAAAAAAAAAATCATACAATTCGAAACGCACTCATATTTTATTATTTGGTACACACAAATGAAACAAATGAAAGCACAAAAAGTCATTGAGTTGCATTTACAAAACCCTCATTTCTTCAGAAGTAATTTTTGTTATTCCTTCACTTAAAAAAATCCAGCGTAAATTTCGTGTGGTTGCTATTTGTTCATTTTTTTCTTGTCGATTATTTCCGCAGCCTTCAATTTCGTTTTTAATATCTAATAATTTTGGGCAGTTTTTACTCTGGTCTTTCTTGTATATAGAATTTTCTTTATAGAAAAATGTAATTGTTCAACTTCTTTTGATATTGTTCGATACTTTTCTTTCCACTATATGGGATTGTTTCAGAATTTTCTTTTCACTATGTGAAATTGTTCCTAATAAAAATTTTCCGTTGAGCGCCAGTTATGTTGAATTGTCCGTGCTATGCGAATTTCTTTAAATCAACCGAACGATTTGACTTCCAGTTTAAAAGTAACTTTATTTTTTCATTTCATTGCTTACTATGTGCCTTAATTTTAAGAGCAGCTGCAGCATCGCGCATCGTTGTTGTTGTGACCGCTTTTGTGCTGCCGCCGCACAATCGATCGTGGGAATGGCAAACTATCACGTTCAGGTTACAGTTTGCCAGACAGATCGTCAGCGATTTTGGTGGTTGGTGGGAGTCATACACCGGTGTTAACTTGTGTATCAACTTGGATTGGACAGGACCAAGGATCGTTCTATCGTTCGCCTATCCAACAAACAGGAATTTGTAAGAATTTGCAAGTTTTAACTCTTGGTTACACCAGTGGGACTTGGCACATTCAGAATACACAGGAAAAAGGGTGTAAACAGGAAGGTTCAAAAAGAAACAGCTGATTTAAAATTTTTACTTGAGGTATGAAGCTGTAGGGAAACTTAAATTTAATCGGACATTTAATGCAAAAGATGAATGGTTCGTTGGGCTCAATCTGCGATCCTTCCCTTTCAGCTGCAGCAGGTGAAACTGAGCAACACAAATTCTTTGCTGGTTCCATTTGCCTCCAATTGTTTGCAAAAATTATTTGTCTTTGCAGGCGATCATATGGCAGCCAATCATATGTTGTTCTTCTTACTGGCTAAAAGTTACTGGCAAAAATTTCTCCAGTAATAACTTGCAAGTTCTTACGAAATGAATTGTCACTTTACGCTCTCAGTTTCTCTCTCGTTGCAAGAGATTTGGCGTATACAAATGGCATCCAGTAAAAATTTTTACAAATTCGTGCCATCTGTACCCAAACAGACTCATACATGTTTCTAAATTCACTTGTTAAATATAAACGGGGACAAACCAAAACTTTACTTATAACTATCACATAGTTACCTGTGCGTTGATACACGCGCCAATCGTAATGAAAATATTTTTTATATTGAAGTCTTTTACCAACGCCCTTATGCTGTCCGACTCATAATTCCGACGTTATTCACTATTATTAATTTGAGTTGTATGGGCATTGAAACGTTCCTTGCCCACAAAAAACAAAGAAACATTAATCTTTTTGTAGATAGAGATACAACTTCATTTGGTCAAAACTTGTTTAATGAATTAATTAATTGACTGGCACGACAGCCCGATACCGCGACTAAGGCCTAGCTACCCGCCACCATCCATGTTATGCGTGCGAATTTGTACAAGGTTGGAAGGGACCTACAGTTTTATGCCGATTCCGAACGGCGAGTTGGGAGCGTTTTCATAGGCAATTTTACTCTCAGAGGTTTACCATTTCCTGCTGAGAGGACAGCCGCCGAAAGAAAAATTTTTTTTTTCTTTTTTTCGGTGTTAGCAGCAAGTTCGGTGTTAGTTCAAGACTCCGGAACCTGAGTTCGAACGTTGCATTTGGTTCGCGGCCCAACGCACTAGCCAGCTGAGCTAGGCGGCGTCAAAATTTGTTTAGTAGTATTTAAGTTCATTATCAACACGAAAGAGGAGTTATAAAATTATGTGAAGCGGAGTTATACATATGTGTGTTATGTTATCTACGTTCACAGTAAAAGTAAAAATTGCAAATGGCCAAATACCATTTATTTTAAAATCGTACGTGTACTCCATTAGAAATTCGTTGTTTGTGATTGTTGCCTGTTGAACTTTTCTTATTTGAGAGTGAAATAATTTGAGGGACTTTTAAGGTGACGATATACTTCGTTTGATTTCAGGAATTACTAAAGTACTCACAAGGCCTGTTTCCAAATGTTAAGGACTTACAAAAAGCTTTGGAGCTAATGCTTAATGTTCCTAATAGAGCTTTTGATAATAAATTTCTAACTAGCATAGAAGGCTACAGAGGCAGTATATATAAAATTGGACGCTTACTGCTCCATGATTGGTGGACTGTTATAGATAAACATGAAAAGCCACATGATCGTTATTTATTTTTGTTTAAATCAAGAATTCTTATATGTAAAGTACGTAAAATAAATGAGGAGAGGTCAATTTTTGTACTGCAGAATATAATTAAACTACCTGACTGTAAGGTCGAGAAATGTGACGCCAAAATAACAATAGTTTTAACATCAAAACTAGAGGATGTAGAATCTTGTTTACCAGTTTCACTAAAACCACATAAAAAGGATAACTTGACAACATGGTATCGTGAAATTTGCTCACACGTCGGAGCAGAAGTTACTTTGAAAGAACATTACAGCGATGATTTACGGATAGATCACGGTAAAGTCTTTCCAGAGGAAGAACTAATTTTACATTTACCGCATAAAGCTGAGGCGCACAGTCCTTCAGGAATAAAAGCCTCTGATGTAGCTAAAGACCATTTTCTTACTACAGAGGAAAAAGCAAAATACCATGACGAATACAAAGAAATGCTAAAGCTAGAAGATGGGGCTCGGTTAAAAAGAAAGTTTATTGAAAAGGTCCCAAATGAGGAAGCAATTAAACTTGGTAAGCAAACTGATAACGCTTTTAAACCAAAGTATGAGCAAAAAACATTACAAGAAACGGGAACTGAACTTGACAACAGAGATGATTTACAGCATTGTATACGTTCTGAATCAGGGCAATCGCTTGAATTAAAATTGGAGAGCATAGGGGAAGCTCCAAAAACGAAAGGAAATGCTCACGCAATAAATAAAGATGAACCTTCTGTAGAAAATATCGATAAAAGTACAGAATCCAGGAACGAAGATGCTACTATAAGAATTTGTACACCATTCAATACAGAAATACAACCCCTGGGTAAGAAGGAAACAAATCAAGTGAACTGCACGTCACGATTATCATTAGGAGGTATAACAAAACCAAATAAACATTATGATAGCCAAGAAATGCATACAAATAAGAACGATTCCCCTAACGATATTCCTTTCTTTAAAGAGACTTTCCACTTAGCTTATAACGTTAAAAAATCGGCAGATAAAAGTAGCTGTGCTGATAACACCAACAACGTTACTAATATTAAAGATAATGCCTCGCTTATGCAATGGAATAACATTTTAGCAAATATAACGCCTGGTAATGGTGGGGGAAATCAAAGGTCTTTTGGTCCACCGCCTCCCATACCACCACAGCCAGTTCGCATGCCCGGGTTTTTTCAACCTCTTCCACGCATATCATACGAAACAACTATAGAAATACTAATTATTAAAACACGGCCACCATCACCGCCTTCTTTGCCGCCAACTATAAAAAAAGTTGTAATTCACAATGAAAATTTAGAGCTAAAAACTCAAAACTTTCTTAAGGGAATTTACGATTCAAGTTGCTTTGATAACTCGCTTCACAATGCTAAGCAAAAAATGCGCACTATAAAAAACGCAGTTCTTAAATCAAGTGATTCCACAAAGTATGCAGAAGATACAGTAAAAAAAGCTAAAGCACGTGATTTCTTACATATCTTCACTCCCCCCATTAAAAAAAAACGGCCCATCTACGAAATTGTTGAAGTTCCTTTTACAGAAAGTCATCAACAGAAATGCACTGAACCCATTGGAGATACCCTAAAAGAATTAAGCGCAGATAGTGAATTAAGGAGCGAAAGCAATATGGATGACTATGTGTCTGAGTACTCCTCCAGGTACTCTAGGAAGCGAATTGAATGTAAGTTAAAAAATGTTTGCCTGCTTTAATCTTATTCATATCTATCGATCGGTGGTAACGAAATTATCGCATGCACAATTTGTTTAGAAAATAATTTTGTATAAAAACTAAAACTTTATGAAGACCAATTATGAAGACCAAATTATAAATAGTAGTAACAAATAAACAACAAGAAAATGAGCTCGAAATTTTCTCATTATTCATTGGTTGCAAAACTATCGTAAGTGACGAGAAGAACATAAACAGCTTCCAACCGCAACCCTAGTCAACTGGAAAAGCTTTCACAACTCATATTACGTCATATTGCAGCACAAATTATTTCACTTAAATCAATTGCGTTCACACTAGCTGTTTGTCATTTATTTCGACATTATTTCGGTGGTGGTGCCAGAGGCAATGAAAAGTATGTTCAACTCAATTTTTGTGTTATTTTATTATGGTGTCTTATTTGATTGATGTCGGAAATCCAAATTACTACAAATTCCATTTTTGTATACTTTGTATTGTATTGTAAGATCAGAAGTCATGTTTTTACTAGGTTTTTGCTAGGAGGTGTTTTCCACGTTTTTTCAACTTTGAATTTTTATTGGATTTATAATATTGTAACGATAAGACAGTCTGTCGCTGTGCAAAGCAACCCTGGCGCTACGCGCCGTGCTATAACTCAATCTGTCAACGACGGCCGCGATAGTAAGGGACATTTTTAGGCCAACCTGGCAATGATGGAAACTTTTAGTCCAACCTGGCAATGACGGAAACTTTTAGTCTAACCTGGCAATGATGGTCGCGATCATCATGGAAACATTTAGTCGACTCCGGAATGTGCGAGAACGATCTGCGCGATGGCCGGACAGGTATAAAAGGCAGCCGGGTGCGGCGCAGCGAGTCAGTCTGATTTTGACTAGTGAAGGTGCCACACGGAGCAATTAAGCAAATAATTAAGTGTAAAGACCGTAAAGTGTGAAATAAAGTGACTGTTGCTTTTTATTGACCGCGTTTGAGAAATTAAGTGTGTTTTTATTGTAAATTGCACAATCCAGAGATACGTACTAGCCCACTGGAACTAGCATTCGTAACATTTGGTGTCAGAAGTGGGATTGTGCCACTGAATAAATAAAGGAAGAAAAATAATAAATAAAAATAAAATTATAAAAACGCAGAAATGGTTAAATTCGAGCTGCTGAAAGTGGACCAGGAGCTGGCTCCCTGGAATTTGCCGACTGCTGGCGGTAAGGTGGAGTTGCAGCTGCGCTTGCGAGAGGCGTGTGAGACACGAGGCGTCGATTGGACTGCGCACGAGTTCGGGACGCAGGAGCTAGATTCGTCGGCCAAGGTGGAGGAATCGCCTGCTGGTGCTGCGTCGATGCAGAGTACGGCTGCAGCGGCTGCGCTACCACAAGCCATGGACATGAGCCAGCTAATGGTCGCAATGAAAGGCATGTTCGAGGCTTCCGACCAGAAAATGGAAACGAAAATTAAAAATGCAAATCGGGAGTTGTCCAGCAAGCTTCAGGAAACTTCTGCAAAAATTGAGAATGTCAGTCGTGAAAATCGTGAAATGTCGGCGCAGATGGCAGCAAAAATGGAAACTGCGAATCAAGAGATGGCAGCGAAGCTGGAAACTACGAATCTCGAAATTTCGGCAAAAGTCGAGACTGCAAATCGATAAATGGCGGAAAATTCTGCGCGCATAGAGCAGAAGGTGGAGGAAATCTCAGACTGGATTAATGGGAAAGTCGAGCACCTGGAGACGCGAGTAGAGCACTTGGATAAGTCGAGTCGACGACCTGGATGATTCCCTGAACAAACGGGTAGATAGTCTGGAAGACTCGATGAACAGAAAAATGGACGAGCGGCTTAGAGAGGTACAGCCGCGAGAATGGTTGCCGCCGGTTCCGGAAAGTGTTGCCACCCGAGCAGAAGTGCCTACTTATGATGGGACTACGCCGTTCGATACATTCAAGCTACAATTCGACCTAGCTGCTCTGGAAAATCAGTGGACCGATGTAAGGAAAGGTCGGAGATTGGCGCTGGCTCTTAAAGGTGCTGCGGCTGAGGTAATAAAATCAGTTCTGGAATGTTTAAAAAGTGAATACGAGACCGTCATAAGGCTGGCAGCCAAATATAGTGACGAGCACAAGAAAACGCTGTACTACTGTGAGCTGAAGAACCGCAGGCAAAGAGCCAACGAGGCGCTGCAGACATATGCAGCAGACATTGAGCGGCTCGTACAGCTGTGCTACCCGTCCTTCGGCGCTGATGATCTCGAGAGGATGAAGATTGAGCCATTTATCGAAGGTCTTCATGATCCGGAGACACGTCGCAGTGCGTTGATGATGGGCAAGCCGACATTTAGGGAGACGGTGACCAGCGCGATGACATACGAGGCGACATGGATTGGGAGCACTCGGTATGCACCTGCAAGGATACGCCAGATCCAGCCGGACAACGACATTGCGATCCAGGCAATAAGCTCTGAGCCACCGGGCAGGCCACGGGTGGTCTCCTCTAAAGTTGTATGCTGGGTATGTGGCAAGCAGGGCCACATATCACGAGACTGCCGCCAACGAGAGAGGCGTTCCCGTTCTCGATCGCAATCGCTTGAAGCGAGGAATACTGATAATCGAAGCCCAGCCAACAAGCGCAGGGCTGAGGACGGCGAGTCGTTAAACTAAAACGGGTCAGCCCAAAGGGGCGTGAGCTGATCCCCACAATCTACCGCCCCACCGTCCTTGTCTCACAGCTGAAACGACAGCCCAGCAGCTTGACAATTGAAGGAAGGATAAATGGAAAGCTGTTCGTGTTGACATTGGATACTGGAGCGTCATATTCGATCATAAAAAGGAAGCTGCTGAAGAACTGGGAACCGCTGCATGGCATACAGCTGCGGACTGCGACTGGCGAGCGCGCGCCGGTAAGAGGGAAAGTTACGAAAACGATTGCTATCGGCACCAGCAGCCTGGAACATGAGTTCATCGTCGCGGATATAATGGACGACGTGATTATCGGCGTGGATTTCATGATTAGGCACGGTTTTACGCTGGACCTGAAGGAAAATGTGCTGAGATATGCCAACGTAGAATTCCCGCTGCACACCGGCTATGAGCGAAGCGTGGCGGTAAGGAAGGTTGTATCGTGTGAACACAGAAGGCTACCAGCGAATTCTGAGGCAATTGTGTGGGCAAAGGTGGACGAGGACGATGGGACACGTCGGCTGTGGGTTGTAGAAGCACCGAAACAAGGACACGACAACATCATCATCGGACGTACATTAGTGGAACCTAGGAATGGCAGAATACCGGTCAGAATACTGAACCCCCTGAATGCACCCAGATATGTCGGGAAAGATGAGGAAATTGGCGACTGTAAGGAAGCTGTGGCAGTGGTCAATTGCGAGAGTAGCCCGCCGGGAGATAATAAGAAGAGCGGTTTTAACATGGACGCCATACCGCAGGAGAACCAGTGGAGCAGCGAGTTGACGGCCAAGCAGAAACAGAAGGCGAGGTCACTCGGAAGTGCAAAACCGATTCGCCAACCGCCAAGACGAGTTCCTCTGGCCAAGAGGGAAGAGGTCACAAACTTGATCGAAAACATGCGGAAAGAAAAGGTCATAGAGTCTTCTTCGGGCGCCTGGTGCTCGCCGGTCGTGCTAGTCAAGAAAAAGGATGGCAGTACCCGGTTTTGTGTGGACTATCGGAAGCTCAACGATGTGACCAAGAAGGACAGTTATGCACTACCGCGGACCGATGACACCCTGTCAGGCACACAGTGGTTCTCCACGCTCGACTTACGCAGCGGCTATTGGCAGGTAGAGCTTGCAGACAAGGACAAGGAGAAAACGGCTTTCAGTGTGGGCGATGGTTTGTGGCAGTTCACCGTCATGCCGTTTGGACTCTGCAACGCACCAGCAACATTCGAGCGGCTAATGGAACTCGTGCTAAAGGGGCTGCACTGGCGGACGTGCCTGGTGTACCTCGACGACATAATCGTGATGGGTAAACGCTTCGACGACCACCTGAGAAAGCTGAAGGAGGTATTCGAGCGGATACAAAAAGCTGGGCTTAAACTCAACCCGAAGAAGTGCTCGCTGTTCCAAAAAGAGGTCAAGTATCTGGGTCATACGGTTTCTGCCCGCGGAGTACATACGGATGAAGGCAAAATCACGGCGGTGAAGGAGTGGCCCCGGCCACGCAATCTACACGAACTCCGCAGTTTCCTGGGCCTGTGCACATACTACCGCCGATTTTTTCCGGGATTCGCGAACATAGCCAGCAGCTTGCACAAACTGACGAAAAAGAGCCAAGCTTTCGAGTGGAACGAAGAGCAGGAGCAGGCTTTTGCTCGTCTGAAGGAAAAACTGTGCAGTGCTCCAATTCTGGCCTTCCCCGTGCCTGGAGACATGTTTGTGCTGGATACAGATGCAAGCGGGCATAGTGTGGGTGTGCTATCACAGATAATAGACGGCCAAGAACAAGTGATAGCATACTACAGTAGGATTCTGTCGAAACCGGAACGCAACTACTGTGTGACGCGGAGAGAACTGCTGGCGGTATTGGACTGCGTAAAACACTTCCACAAATATCTGTATGGACAAAGGTTTCGCCTGCGCACAGATCATGCGGCATTGAGATGGCTCCTGAACTTTAAGGACTGCAGAGCTACGACTACACGATAGAGCATCGCAAGGGCAGTAGCCATGGAAATGCCGATGCCTTGTCACGCCGTCCGTGCAAAGTCGAATGCAGGTTGTGCTCGCGAGCCGAAAGCAAAGAACAGATAGTGGACGTCCGGTTGGTAAGCGTTATGCCAGAGGAAGAGTGGTCTGCGGAGAGGCTACAAAAGGACCAGCGTGAGGATGCGTGAGGATCTTGCAAAAATCGTCGAAGGCAAGGAGCAAGGCGCACGTCCAGACTGGCAGGAGATGGCCGGTGAAAGCCCGATCGCTAAGGCTTACTGGGCGCAGTGGGGAAGTCTGCGGCTGAAGGAAGGATGCCTGTATCGCGAATGGGAGAGCGCGAATGGTCGGACCAGCAACTCCCTAATGGTAGTGCTGAAATGCAAAATCAACGAGGTCATCGAGGCATACCCTAACGACTCCAGTGGAGGGCACCTGGGCATCACCAAAACCGTCGCCAAGATAGAAAGACGATTCTACTGGGTAGGATGCCAAAAGTCTGTAGCCGAATGGATTAAGAGCTGTGACCGATGTTCAGCCGCGAAAGGTCCGACAAGAAGGTCTCGGGGCCGCATGCAGCAGTACAACGTGGGAGCACCCTTCGAGCGGATTGCTATGGACGTCGCTGGCCCATTCCCAGTCAGCACTCAAGGCAACAAATATGTACTGGTGGTAATGGATTATTTCAGCAATTGGCCCGAAGTGTATCCTATTCTTAACCAGGAGGCCACTACGGTCGCGGAAATGCTGGTAAACAACTGGGTGGCCAGGTTCGGGGTTCCGTTCGAGTTACACTCGGATCAAGGCCGGAATTTCGAGTCTGCGGTCTTCCAGGAAGTAACTCGTGTAAACTCGTACCACTCCTTTTCACCCACAGTCCGACGGCATGGTGGAACGTTTTAACCGGACACTGGAAGAATATCTGCGGAAGGTGGTAGGCAGGAATCAAAAGGATTGGGACACGCATATCCCCCTGTTCCTGATGGCGTATAGGTCAGCAACGCACGACACGACATCACTCACTCCGGCCCGAGCTGTGTTCGGCACAGAGTTGCGGTTACCCGCTGACTTGAAGTTCGGGGTAATCAGCACGACGGGAGGCGCTAGGACTGACTACGTGGTCAATAAGCGGGCGGAACTGGAGGAAATTCACCAGTTCATAAGGAGCCGCACCAAACTCGTCAGCGATAAGGCGAAAGCCAGATATGATCTACGGACCAACTCAGCAGGGTTCCAAGAAGGCGATCTGGTAATGCTCTACAACCCGCAGCGGAGGAAAGTTTTGTCTCCGAAACGTCATGGGAAGGACCTTACGAAGTCGTGACTAGGATAAACGACGTGGTATACAGGATTCAACGTTGCAGCAATAAAGGCGCTAAGCTGAAGGTAGTCCATTTGGAGCGCCTGGCGCCTTATCGCAGCGGAACCTCGGCACTTGTTCGGGACGAACAAGTCTAAGTGGTGGGCAGTGTAACGATAAGACAGTCTGTCGCTGTGCAAAGCAACCCTGGCGCTACGCGCCGTGCTATAACTCAATCTGGCAACGACGGCCGCGATAGTAAGGGAAATTTTTAGGCCAACCTGGCAATGATGGAAACTTTTAGTCCAACCTGGCAATGACGGAAACTTTTAGTCTAACCTGGCAATGATGGTCGCGATCATCATGGAAACATTTAGTCGACTCCGGAATGTGCGAGAACGATCTGCGCGATGGCCGGACAGGTATAAAAGGCAGCCGGGTGCGGCGCAGCGAGTCAGTCTGATTTTGACTAGTGAAGGTGCCACACGGAGCAATTAAGCAAATAATTAAGTGTAAAGACCGTAAAGTGTGAAATAAAGTGACTGTTGGTTTTTATTGACCGCGTTTGAGAAATTAAGTGTGTTTTTATTGTAAATTGCACAATCCAGAGATACGTACTAGCCCACTGGAACTAGCATTCGTAACATTTGGTGTCAGAAGTGGGATTGTGCCACTGAATAAATAAAGGAAGAAAAATAATAAATAAAAATAAAATTATAAAAACGCAGAAATGGTTAAATTCGAGCTGCTGAAAGTGGACCAGGAGCTGGCTCCCTGGAATTTGCCGACTGCTGGCGGTAAGGTGGAGTTGCAGCTGCGCTTGCGAGAGGCGTGTGAGACACGAGGCGTCGATTGGACTGCGCACGAGTTCGGGACGCAGGAGCTAGATTCGTCGGCCAAGGTGGAGGAATCGCCTGCTGGTGCTGCGTCGATGCAGAGTACGGCTGCAGCGGCTGCGCTACCACAAGCCATGGACATGAGCCAGCTAATGGTCGCAATGAAAGGCATGTTCGAGGCTTCCGACCAGAAAATGGAAACGAAAATTAAAAATGCAAATCGGGAGTTGTCCAGCAAGCTTCAGGAAACTTCTGCAAAAATTGAGAATGTCAGTCGTGAAAATCGTGAAATGTCGGCGCAGATGGCAGCAAAAATGGAAACTGCGAATCAAGAGATGGCAGCGAAGCTGGAAACTACGAATCTCGAAATTTCGGCAAAAGTCGAGACTGCAAATCGATAAATGGCGGAAAATTCTGCGCGCATAGAGCAGAAGGTGGAGGAACTCTCAGACTGGATTAATGGGAAAGTCGAGCACCTGGAGACGCGAGTAGAGCACTTGGATAAGTCGAGTCGACGACCTGGATGATTCCCTGAACAAACGGGTAGATAGTCTGGAAGACTCGATGAACAGAAAAATGGACGAGCGGCTTAGAGAGGTACAGCCGCGAGAATGGTTGCCGCCGGTTCCGGAAAGTGTTGCCACCCGAGCAGAAGTGCCTACTTATGATGGGACTACGCCGTTCGATACATTCAAGCTACAATTCGACCTAGCTGCTCTGGAAAATCAGTGGACCGATGTAAGGAAAGGTCGGAGATTGGCGCTGGCTCTTAAAGGTGCTGCGGCTGAGGTAATAAAATCAGTTCTGGAATGTTTAAAAAGTGAATACGAGACCGTCATAAGGCTGGCAGCCAAATATAGTGACGAGCACAAGAAAACGCTGTACTACTGTGAGCTGAAGAACCGCAGGCAAAGAGCCAACGAGGCGCTGCAGACATATGCAGCAGACATTGAGCGGCTCGTACAGCTGTGCTACCCGTCCTTCGGCGCTGATGATCTCGAGAGGATGAAGATTGAGCCATTTATCGAAGGTCTTCATGATCCGGAGACACGTCGCAGTGCGTTGATGATGGGCAAGCCGACATTTAGGGAGACGGTGACCAGCGCGATGACATACGAGGCGACATGGATTGGGAGCACTCGGTATGCACCTGCAAGGATACGCCAGATCCAGCCGGACAACGACATTGCGATCCAGGCAATAAGCTCTGAGCCACCGGGCAGGCCACGGGTGGTCTCCTCTAAAGTTGTATGCTGGGTATGTGGCAAGCAGGGCCACATATCACGAGACTGCCGCCAACGAGAGAGGCGTTCCCGTTCTCGATCGCAATCGCTTGAAGCGAGGAATACTGATAATCGAAGCCCAGCCAACAAGCGCAGGGCTGAGGACGGCGAGTCGTTAAACTAAAACGGGTCAGCCCAAAGGGGCGTGAGCTGATCCCCACAATCTACCGCCCCACCGTCCTTGTCTCACAGCTGAATCGACAGCCCAGCAGCTTGACAATTGAAGGAAGGATAAATGGAAAGCTGTTCGTGTTGACATTGGATACTGGAGCGTCATATTCGATCATAAAAAGGAAGCTGCTGAAGAACTGGGAACCGCTGCATGGCATACAGCTGCGGACTGCGACTGGCGAGCGCGCGCCGGTAAGAGGGAAAGTTACGAAAACGATTGCTATCGGCACCAGCAGCCTGGAACATGAGTTCATCGTCGCGGATATAATGGACGACGTGATTATCGGCGTGGATTTCATGATTAGGCACGGTTTTACGCTGGACCTGAAGGAAAATGTGCTGAGATATGCCAACGTAGAATTCCCGCTGCACACCGGCTATGAGCGAAGCGTGGCGGTAAGGAAGGTTGTATCGTGTGAACACAGAAGGCTACCAGCGAATTCTGAGGCAATTGTGTGGGCAAAGGTGGACGAGGACGATGGGACACGTCGGCTGTGGGTTGTAGAAGCACCGAAACAAGGACACGACAACATCATCATCGGACGTACATTAGTGGAACCTAGGAATGGCAGAATACCGGTCAGAATACTGAACCCCCTGAATGCACCCAGATATGTCGGGAAAGATGAGGAAATTGGCGACTGTAAGGAAGCTGTGGCAGTGGTCAATTGCGAGAGTAGCCCGCCGGGAGATAATAAGAAGAGCGGTTTTAACATGGACGCCATACCGCAGGAGAACCAGTGGAGCAGCGAGTTGACGGCCAAGCAGAAACAGAAGGCGAGGTCACTCGGAAGTGCAAAACCGATTCGCCAACCGCCAAGACGAGTTCCTCTGGCCAAGAGGGAAGAGGTCACAAACTTGATCGAAAACATGCGGAAAGAAAAGGTCATAGAGTCTTCTTCGGGCGCCTGGTGCTCGCCGGTCGTGCTAGTCAAGAAAAAGGATGGCAGTACCCGGTTTTGTGTGGACTATCGGAAGCTCAACGATGTGACCAAGAAGGACAGTTATGCACTACCGCGGACCGATGACACCCTGTCAGGCACACAGTGGTTCTCCACGCTCGACTTACGCAGCGGCTATTGGCAGGTAGAGCTTGCAGACAAGGACAAGGAGAAAACGGCTTTCAGTGTGGGCGATGGTTTGTGGCAGTTCACCGTCATGCCGTTTGGACTCTGCAACGCACCAGCAACATTCGAGCGGCTAATGGAACTCGTGCTAAAGGGGCTGCACTGGCGGACGTGCCTGGTGTACCTCGACGACATAATCGTGATGGGTAAAAGCTTCGACGACCACCTGAGAAAGCTGAAGGAGGTATTCGAGCGGATACAAAAAGCTGGGCTTAAACTCAACCCGAAGAAGTGCTCGCTGTTCCAAAAAGAGGTCAAGTATCTGGGTCATACGGTTTCTGCCCGCGGAGTACATACGGATGAAGGCAAAATCACGGCGGTGAAGGAGTGGCCCCGGCCACGCAATCTACACGAACTCCGCAGTTTCCTGGGCCTGTGCACATACTACCGCCGATTTGTTCCGGGATTCGCGAACATAGCCAGCAGCTTGCACAAACTGACGAAAAAGAGCCAAGCTTTCGAGTGGAACGAAGAGCAGGAGCAGACTTTTGCTCGTCTGAAGGAAAAACTGTGCAGTGCTCCAATTCTGGCCTTCCCCGTGCCTGGAGACATGTTTGTGCTGGATACAGATGCAAGCGGGCATAGTGTGGGTGTGCTATCACAGATAATAGACGGCCAAGAACAAGTGATAGCATACTACAGTAGGATTCTGTCGAAACCGGAACGCAACTACTGTGTGACGCGGAGAGAACTGCTGGCGGTATTGGACTGCGTAAAACACTTCCACAAATATCTGTATGGACAAAGGTTTCGCCTGCGCACAGATCATGCGGCATTGAGATGGCTCCTGAACTTTAAGGACTGCAGAGCTACGACTACACGATAGAGCATCGCAAGGGCAGTAGCCATGGAAATGCCGATGCCTTGTCACGCCGTCCGTGCAAAGTCGAATGCAGGTTGTGCTCGCGAGCCGAAAGCAAAGAACAGATAGTGGACGTCCGGTTGGTAAGCGTTATGCCAGAGGAAGAGTGGTCTGCGGAGAGGCTACAAAAGGACCAGCGTGAGGATGCGTGAGGATCTTGCAAAAATCGTCGAAGGCAAGGAGCAAGGCGCACGTCCAGACTGGCAGGAGATGGCCGGTGAAAGCCCGATCGCTAAGGCTTACTGGGCGCAGTGGGGAAGTCTGCGGCTGAAGGAAGGATGCCTGTATCGCGAATGGGAGAGCGCGAATGGTCGGACCAGCAACTCCCTAATGGTAGTGCTGAAATGCAAAATCAACGAGGTCATCGAGGCATACCCTAACGACTCCAGTGGAGGGCACCTGGGCATCACCAAAACCGTCGCCAAGATAGAAAGACGATTCTACTGGGTAGGATGCCAAAAGTCTGTAGCCGAATGGATTAAGAGCTGTGACCGATGTTCAGCCGCGAAAGGTCCGACAAGAAGGTCTCGGGGCCGCATGCAGCAGTACAACGTGGGAGCACCCTTCGAGCGGATTGCTATGGACGTCGCTGGCCCATTCCCAGTCAGCACTCAAGGCAACAAATATGTACTGGTGGTAATGGATTATTTCAGCAATTGGCCCGAAGTGTATCCTATTCTTAACCAGGAGGCCACTACGGTCGCGGAAATGCTGGTAAACAACTGGGTGGCCAGGTTCGGGGTTCCGTTCGAGTTACACTCGGATCAAGGCCGGAATTTCGAGTCTGCGGTCTTCCAGGAAGTAACTCGTGTAAACTCGTACCACTCCTTTTCACCCACAGTCCGACGGCATGGTGGAACGTTTTAACCGGACACTGGAAGAATATCTGCGGAAGGTGGTAGGCAGGAATCAAAAGGATTGGGACACGCATATCCCCCTGTTCCTGATGGCGTATAGGTCAGCAACGCACGACACGACATCACTCACTCCGGCCCGAGCTGTGTTCGGCACAGAGTTGCGGTTACCCGCTGACTTGAAGTTCGGGGTAGTCAGCACGACGGGAGGCGCTAGGACTGACTACGTGGTCAATAAGCGGGCGGAACTGGAGGAAATTCACCAGTTCATAAGGAGCCGCACCAAACTCGTCAGCGATAAGGCGAAAGCCAGATATGATCTACGGACCAACTCAGCAGGGTTCCAAGAAGGCGATCTGGTAATGCTCTACAACCCGCAGCGGAGGAAAGTTTTGTCTCCGAAACGTCATGGGAAGGACCTTACGAAGTCGTGACTAGGATAAACGACGTGGTATACAGGATTCAACGTTGCAGCAATAAAGGCGCTAAGCTGAAGGTAGTCCATTTGGAGCGCCTGGCGCCTTATCGCAGCGGAACCTCGGCACTTGTTCGGGACGAACAAGTCTAAGTGGTGGGCAGTGTAACGATAAGACAGTCTGTCGCTGTGCAAAGCAACCCTGGCGCTACGCGCCGTGCTATAACTCAATCTGGCAACGACGGCCGCGATAGTAAGGGAAATTTTTAGGCCAACCTGGCAATGATGGAAACTTTTAGTCCAACCTGGCAATGACGGAAACTTTTAGTCTAACCTGGCAATGATGGTCGCGATCATCATGGAAACATTTAGTCGACTCCGGAATGTGCGAGAACGATCTGCGCGATGGCCGGACAGGTATAAAAGGCAGCCGGGTGCGGCGCAGCGAGTCAGTCTGATTTTGACTAGTGAAGGTGCCACACGGAGCAATTAAGCAAATAATTAAGTGTAAAGACCGTAAAGTGTTTTTTTTTTTTTTTTTTTTTTTTTTTGTTATAGAGATGGAAAGCATCAAAAGCCGAGGACCCCGTCAGTGTGCGACTTCAACCGCACTAAAACCATCCCTCTCAAGTCCGAATTATCCCCCTGGTACGACCGTCAGGCATTTCGTCAGGAGGCGGGGTGGAGCGTATAGCTCGAACTCTGTTAAGGTTTATTTGTCTACTTGTTAATCGTCGTGGTCTGTTGTCGCGGTTTGGTCATCGTTCGTTGCATCTTACCCCTCAGCTGGCCTCTGCGCCTGTGGCAGCTGTTCCCGCTCGCGTCTTCGCCTGGCTTGCTCGTCGATGCGGAGTTCCTTCATGATCTCGGCGGCCATACAGCAGCCCGCGCTCCATGCTACGTCGCTCGCTGTCATGAGGGCAACCAGGTTCGCTGTGGTGGCGGTGGAGCCCAGTGCCTCGTGGAGTATCTGACGCTGGCCCTCGAAGCGGGGGCATGCAAAGAAGGCGTGTTCTGCGTCCTCTGGGGTGTCGCAGAGTTCGCACAGGGGATCAGGCTCGAATCCGAAGCGGTGTAGGCTTTAAAGCAGCCGTGCCCGCTGATTATTTGGGTGAGGAAGAAATCCACTTCGCCTCGCTTCCTGCTGAGCCACATTTTGAGATCAGGGATTAGCCGGTAAGTCCACCTGCCGTTAGCTGCATTGTCCCAGCGCGTTTGCCACTGTGATATGGATTCGTCTCTTACTGTGTTTTTGGAAGCGGCACTGGTGCTCGGCTCCCCTCTACGCTTGGATTGTTGCAGCACGCTGCGCTCATGCGCCAGTAGGTCCAGTGGCAGAAGCCCCGCGATGACTAGGACTAGGGCATCTTCCGATACTGTGCGAAACGCCGAGCAGATTCTGAGCGCGCACGGGCGATATGTTGCGTTTACACCTCGGACGTATGACGGTTTTGCGAATGCGTCGCTCCAGACAGACGAGCCGTACAGCAGGATCGATGTGACGACGCCAACCAGCAGTTTCCTGCATTGCTGCTTGGGCCCGGACACGTTTGCCATCATTCTGGACAGCGCGGTCGCTGCTGCTGCAGCCTTGTTGTTTGTGTGTTGCAGGTGGTCGCGGAAGCACAGCCGATGGTCGAGTATTACCCCGAGGTACTTAATGTACGGTTTCGAAGCAATTATGCTGCTGCCGACCGTAATCGTCACCTTCTCGACCTTCTTTCGGCTGCTGACGAGGACTGCCTCCGTTTTGTGAGCAGCTAGAACTAGCGATTTAGCGTCTAGCCACTCCTGTGCTGCTATAATAGTCTGCTCTGCGATCCGCGTCACGTCTGCCAATGTTTTGGCCACCGCCACGATTGACACGTCGTCAGCGAAGCCGACAAATGTCACCCCTTCAGGGACTTTGAGACGCAGGATGTCGTCATACATGACGTTCCATAGCAAGGGACCTAGGACGGACCCTTGCGGAACGCCGGCAGTGACTTTGTGGTCAACAGTGCCGTTTTCGCTGTCGTATCGTAATGTCCTGTCGCTTAGGTAGCTGGAGATTATCCTTTGCAGGTATGCCGGCACGTCAAGTTTGTGCAGTGCGTCGAGTAATGCTCTCCAGCTGGCACTGTTGAATTAGTTTTTGACGTCTAGGGTCACCAGCAGGCAATACTTTTTGGACCCACCGAGCCAGCGTGCGCCATCAGTCGCTTTTTGGGCTATGTTCTTCACCACGCTGATCGCATCTGTTGTTGATCGGTTCCTCCTAAACCCAAATTGGTTACAGGAGAGCCGATCGTCTACATGGCTCTCTAGCCGGTTTTTAAGGATTCCCTCGAACAGTTTGCCGGTAGAGTTCAGCATGCACAAAGGCCGATAGCTGGCGGCGGTGGATGGATTTGCCGTTTTCGGTATCAGTACCAACCTTTGCAACTTCCATGCTGTTGGGAAAACTCCTTCGTTAAGGCACAAGTTGAAGACGCGCGCGAATGCGTCTGCGCTAATGGCGATTGCTTTCCTCAGGGCTACATTAGGTATGCTGTCAGGGCCTGGTGCTTTACGGAGCTGAATAGCACGGGCAGCGTATTCTACCTCTTCGGCCGTGATTTCCGGAGTAGGTTCTGAATGCTCTACGTTATGGTTTCTTGCAAAATCAGGATGCTCTGGGAAAAGCACGTCCACAATGCCTGCCAGCGGTTTTGGGCATGTTGGCTGCGCTGTTTTTTTTAGTTTTTTGAGTACCAGTTTGTACGCCATACCCCATGGGTTGTTTTCGGCGTCATCGCACAGTTCTGCGAACATTCTTCGTTTGCTGTCGCGTATGGCATTCTTGAAAAGTTTGCGCTTATTTTTAAATGCGAGCCGCTGTTGCACGAACGTCGCTGTGCCTCGCGCGCGCTGGCATATGCGTCTTGCCCGATTGCACTGTGTACGCAGCTCAGCAATCTCGGCATTCCACCAATGTGCTGGCTTGCGTGATTTGGAGGGCTTCCGCCGGGCCATGGATGCGTCACAGCTCTTTGTGATAGATTTTAAGAGCTCTGCGGCCGCCGATTCCGCGTCCGTACTGGCCATGACCTGCTCCGTGCAGAACATTACTTCGAACAGCGCATCATCGAAGCTGTTCGCTTTCCACCCCAAGTGCCGCTCTGTTTTACATGCTGTGTGGCGCGTTTTTGTAACATTTATTATAATAGCGCGGTGGTCACTATGAGTGTAGCAGTCGCTGATCTGCCAGTGCGTGTCCCTGTGTAGCCCACCGCTAATGAAGGCCAGGTCTATAACGGATCCAATGCCGTTCTTGCTGAATGTGTGCTCGCATCCTGTGTTTAGGAGGACCACATTCAGTGCACCATTATTATTAATTTAATTTAACCTTTTCAGCTGATTTTTAAGCTGGTTGATATCATGAAGGAGGAATGGTAGTACCGTACTATTTCTCAATAGTTTTTGTTGAATTTCAAGGTTCAGGTCGTCAATTGTGCGTTCGTAGTCTGTTAATTCCAGTACGTGGATAAGTTTAAAATTTCCGTTCTGTAGTCTGGTTTGTCCCAAATGGATCGAAATCAATTGTGAATTGGAGTAATCTAGTATTTGCACTTCGGACCGGCATGTAGCAAATACTGCGACGAGCATTACTATGATAATGGGCATTTTCTGTAGGGGAAAAAAATGTTATTGCTAGTCGTCAGGTTTTAATGTTATCTTTATGGATAATTCTATTGCGAAATTGAATTTTAACCTTGTTCCCTAAATCCTCTTGAACCTTCTGTTTTTTAAACCGAGGGGAAAGCTTATAGCGCTGTCCAATTATCTTTTCATAAATAACATCTCCAGGTTGGTATGTCCTCACCTGGTTGGAGTCATTCCTTTGTAGCATTTTTTCTCGCGCCTTTTTCAACATATCGCTTAAACTATGTGGAATTTTATTTTTAAAAAATGTCTAGTGGTTTGTTTTGTATAACAGAGTGGATTGAATGGTTATACTGTAGAGCTGCCCTGTAAAAAGCTTCTGTATCGTCAATCAGATGAAATTCCTCTTTTAAGCATCGAGCTATTTCGATGATGGTAGAATGAACTCTTTCAACTTGTCCATTCGTAGTGCTATGGCGAGGGGTGCAGTAATAAAGTTCGATTCGTAATCGTTCCATTAAAGCTTTGAACTGGGGTGTTGTAAATCCTGGTTCGTTATCGAGGGTGAGTTTTTTTGCATCCGGATAGCTTTGCAACACGTCTAGTACTTTTTCTCCTAAATTAGTTTTATCTTTTATAAGTTTTATAACTAAAAATTTTTAATAGGCATCGATGCAGGTTATAAATTTAAGATTTTGAGCGTAAAAAATGTCAAGGTTGAGGCATTCCCCCTCCTTGTTGGGAATCGGAGCCTCTCCGATTTTAACCTTTTGTGGGTGTCTATCGTATTTGGTTTTGTTGCAGATTTCACAGTGTCTAATGTATTCCTTAAAATGATCTAACATTTTCGGCCAGTAGTATTGTTTATAAACTTGTTTATAATTTTCCTTACAACTCCTATGGGCACGAATATGCGTTTGTTTGATTATGGCTTGTTGGTCATCGCGGTTTGGTACATCAATTGGAAATATTCGTGCAAAAAGAAATTTATTTGTAAAAACACCCTTAACTGTTTCTTTAAAATCAAGGAGATCTTCCGCAGTGCAATATATTCCGGTCACCAATTTTGGCTGAAGGAATTCTAAAAGGATCGTTTTCAAATTTTCCCTAGTATCATATTCAATGATATGCCTGTTTCTGCCGAAATTTACTGTTAATTCATGTATCGTAAAGTTTGCCTTGCTTAATAGGATTTGTTGCTGGAATTCATTTAATGGTTTGAAGGATTCGGGGATATTGAATTCATCACTACTTTCTACGGAATGCTGAGTGCTATGTAGTGATTCGTTGTCAGAGATGTTGTTTAATGTTTGTCTAGAAAGTGCGTCCGCGACCGCATTTTGTGTTCCTGGTTTGTATATGATTTTAGGTGCAAATTCTTCGATAAAAGCATTTCATTTTGGCGTTAGGATTTCTGGTGGATACCGCAAATGTCAAAGGTTGGTGGTCAGTGTGAATTTCCAAATCTGATACACCATATAAATAATTTCTTAATGTTTTCAATGCCCATACTATAGCATACAGTTCTTTTTCATTTGTAGCATAATTCCTTTCTGTGGAATTAAGAGTTTTGGAGATGAATGTAACAGGTTTCCCATTCTGACTTAATACTGCGCCAATTGCGACGTTTGATGCGTCTGTTGTTAAGATAAATTTGCTATTAAAATCCGGTTGTACCAGCTCCACTTGATCTATTAGCAATGCTTTTACTTTATTGAAGGCCGTAATTGCTTCTACATTTAGTGTAATCTCAGTTTTTTTTTACATATTTTGTGATATCCTACCCTTTTCTCCTGCTAAGTAAACTGTTAATGGTTTGGTAACTAGCGCGTAATCCTTTATAAATTTTCTATAATAGCCTGCCATTCCTAGGAAACTTCTCAATTGTCGTAAGGTCGCTGGCAAGGGGTAATTCCCGATAGTTTCAATTTTTTTTGGATCAGTTTTTATTACATTGTAACCTACTCTATAACCTAAGAATTCAACTTCTTCCTTATAAAATTCTGATTTTTCTAACGAAATTTTCATATTTGCGTCTCTAAGGGTTTTTACTATCTCTGAGAGGTGATTTGTGTGTTCCTCTATTGAAGGCGAGAATACAATTATATCGTCTATGTAGACGTGACAAAATTTACCAACATAACTTCTAAGGATATTATCCATGGCAGCTTGGAAAATGCCAGGAGCATTCTTTAAACCAAACGGCATCCTAACAAATTCATATTTCCCGTTATTTACGGAAAAAGCAGTTTTTTCGATATCTGTTTCCTTCATTAATATCTGGTGGAAGCCAGATTCTAGATCTATTGTGGAAAAGTATTTCGCTTTCCCTAAATTTGATAAAATAACATTGCAATCAGGAATGGGATAGTTCATTGCAATTGTTTGTTCATTTAATTTTTTATAATCGATTACCATCCTCAATTTCGAGGACCCATCTTCGTTCGTTCCTTTTTTGGGTACAACCCAAATCGGCGAGTTGTAAGGGCTTTTGCTTGGACGAATAATATCATCATCCAATAGATTTTGTATCTCCTTGTTTACGAATGTATTGACGGACATAGGGTATGGGTATTGCTTACTCCATATAGGAGTTTCAGCAATTGTGCGAATTTCAGCTCTTACGTCCGTCCTAAATGGCAGCCTCATATTTACTTTAGAATGAAGCTCTTCGATTTCCCCAATAATTTTACGTCTTGTCAATGTTCAATTCCTTCGTATTTTCTCATGTAATTAATATCTTCTAATTGTTTTTCGTTTTCAGAATCAACTTCTTCATCATTTTCCTCCTCATTCTCTGTTTCGTTGAAGTTCAAGAATTTCTCCCAATGGGTTCCACTCTTCAGAATTCCTTTTTCAAAATCTAGTACTATGTTTGCTTTTTTCATAAAATTATAACCTATTAGGATATCGGCTTCAAGATTAAGAATCTCATAAAATCTCTCCCTAATTCCGAAAAGCCTTGCTTCGCAATAATATTGAATTATAGTATAACCATTTATTGTTCTCACTCTCTTCTTAATAACTAACTCCTTCCTTTTTTCGAAAACGTTTGGGCTACAGTAGCAACTGGTAGCACCGCTGTCGATCAATATTCTATATGTTCTTCCGGATGCTCCTGTTTTGACGATGTAGGGCAATCCGGGTTTTCTTCTAAAAAAGATTCTTCGTTTAGATTATTTATGCGGGGTGCCTTATATTGTGGTTGATGACTTATCTCAGTGCTCGGGAGTTGTCGTTTAACACCCTGTTGGAAATTGTTGAAGTCTGTAGGCCTCTGCCGATAATCCTGGAAACTATTCGGGTTGGGTCTTTGCGAGAAGTTATTATTATTACCATTATTAAGGGTTGGACGAGGGGATCCTTGTGGATGAGAGTTATTATTATAAAAAAATTGTCGTGGTTTCTGAATCATGTTTGCTGAACTGCCTACTTCCATAGGTTCGGGTTTTGGCTGAGTTGGACGATTTTGGGAAAAGTTGTTTCGCGTGTCCCCTTGGTTACGTTGAGGGAAGCGCAAGAGGTTATGTGACTTCTGGTTGTTATTGATATTTGAATTGATATGGTTTGATCGATTGAATTGAAGGGCAAAATTTGCTCGTATATTGTTGGATTCTAATTCTTGTGCCTTCGCCAAGGCATTAGGGAGGTCGGTTGGGGATAGCGAAAACAGGATATTCGCTAACGGTGGATTCAACCCAGTTACGAAAACTCTTAATGCGTATTGTCTGTTTTTCTTGTTTAGCTCATTGGTTAGTTCGGAATTCGAACCATGTGACATAATCGTCTTGTTAATTAAAGCGGTTAATTTTTTGTTAACCTCGTTGTAGTAATCAATGATGCTTAAGGGACCCTGGCGCATGACGCTGAGTTCTTGCTCAATGATATGTGGCGGTCTTTTATCCGCATAAGCAAAATCCAAGCGACTGAGGATAGCGTCCAGATTTAAAACGGTACCATGGTTTGTTAATATGTCATTTGCTTCGTCAGTTATCTTATTTCGCAGTATTGTCAGAGCAGCATAATATCTGCTGCTACCTCTTCTATATAGGCTCATCGAATTATTGGCGGCTTCTCGCCAACTAACATAAGAATTTTTGCCATTAAATGGCGGCAAGGACTTAACTACATCTAATGATTCCTCGCAAGTAATTCTTTCATCTATCATTTCGACTTGGTACTCTGCAACAGTGTTAGCACTGGTTAACTGCTGCAGATTCCCAGTCAATTCTTCTATTCTCCTGATCAGTGGGCCTGTTTGGGCTTCTATTAGGCCCTTAATCTGCTCTGTCGTTGCCATTTCCCCTGTGGATAGAGAGTCGAATCGAGCTGTCAGATCCCTAACTTCAATGTCTAGGTATTCTCTTTCTCCTGGCAACAATTCTATTTCACTATTTGAAGCCACCTTGTGTTATTATTTATTTATTTTAAAATCACTTAGATAACTTTCTTAATATTTAATTATTATTAACTTCCTTAATATTTAGTTATTATTAATAATAACAATAATAATATTTGTTAGTAGGAGATAGCTTAAAAATATGTTACTTGTTGGATTTACTGCCTTGGTTAATTATTGTTTATTTCCTCACTCGTTGATGTTGGTACTCATCCGGTTCAATAGTTTTTCTCGGCTTATCCTTGCTGGTTACTTATTGTCGCTGGTTGTTATAGTTGCTAGTTGCTTATTATTTGTTCGTTTCTCCTTGCTGGTTACTTATTGTCGCTGGTTGTTGTGGTTGTGAATTGTTCGTTTATTGTTTTGGTTGTTTTTTTTTTTTCACAAAAATGTGGCAGCCCTCTTGTTTCATTCACGAAAGCGTTTGTAAATTGTATATTTATTTGGATTGAGAGATTCTCGTGTTTTATACACGTTTCACTTTTACAGTTAATCACTTTCTTGTTTATTGATTATACTGTAATATTTTAGTTATTGGTGTTAAGTATTTCGTTTAGTTATATTGTAATATTTTTGGTTTTCATTACAATATTTTTTTATTTAATTCCACAAGTTGTTTAAATTTCTTCACTATGATTCGTTTTTAGTTCCTCTTTTTTTCTCCTTATATTCAAGGATACTTTTCCACTGTTTGTTCTCCTTTTCAAAGGATACTTATTTTATAGTTTAGGCACTCGCGGAACCGATCCTTACTTTTTCTTTTCAGGATATCTTACGGAAGGCGATGCCCCACGTTGGGCGCCAATTAAAAATTCAGTAACGAATTTTCTTAAAAAAATTTATTTTTATTGTTGCGCTCGCTAGCGCGTCCATTCTAAGACTGACTCCACTCATCCGCCGAAAGCATAATTACAGTTCGTCAAAATTGTCAAAAAGCAAATTTGGAAAAAGTCAAAAGCAAATTTGGAAAAAGTCACGTTGTGGGAACGTTTCATGTTACTCTTACCCAGACGAGGTGCAAGGTGCTTACGTTGCACTACTCGTTGCAGCTGCACTTGTTGCAATTTTGCGGACAGATACCTTAAATTGCACTCGTTGCAATTTTGCGGACAGATACCTTAACTTGCATGCTCGTCCCTGCGCCACATGCGGTTGTGTCGCTGTATACGCTGTCATAATATAATAAAATTCGAGGAATGCAGAAGAAGAATAATCTAAGGTTTATTACAGGTATCCTTACAGGGCATTGTAGATTAAACTATCGTCTAACTAAACTAGGAATTCGCTAAACCGAATACTGCAGGTTCTGCTTGCAGGAAAATGAAACCACAATACACTAGGAGAATTCCCTGTACTTACACCTGGAAACACCTGGGGGACTTTATTATACCAGGTACGGGCTGGGTTTCCAGAGGTTTAGTTTAATATACTAAAATTTCTCTCGGATACTGGACTTACGGACGAACTATAGGTCCATGAAGGGGGCACAACAGATCTTCTAGGTCTCAGTGCACCATTCCCCGTCAATAATAACACTGCACAACAAACTCAATTTTTTTTTTAAATAAGGTTCTGACAACGGATTCTGGTAGAGGGGGCCAAAAAAAAATATACGTGTATCGGCGTTTTGAAAGTTTACGTCTGAATTTTTTTAGGGGGGTCAAAGTTTTCCCCTTTTTGCACATTCTTATGGTGAATCGGCATACGAAAACCATGTAACCTCACATTTTAAGTATGTGATGTGTTCAGCAATTTGATGTAAAATACTACGGAGAACATTTTTGTGGAGCATTTTAACCCTGTAGCTCCTATTTGTATGGGTCAATTTTACCATTTTTGCTAAAATGCCAAAAATGTCATGTAAAACAGGACTTTTTAAGGACAAAATGTACAACGAAAATATTCGCCATAAAATTCTACTATAGGTCTCTGAATACACCAAAGCTCAGAAATTAACTTGAACCCAGAGATTTAACACAAAATGAAAATGTCAGTCCACTAAGAACAGGCAAAGCGATCGGTTGTGTCTATTTTGCGTGCGCTGCAAACAATCAATACTCGTGTTCTAAGTAATGGCAATTACTAAAAACAAAAAATCTTGCAATATTAAACGTACTCTTGAGCGCAAAGACGCGACCGCGGAGACTCGCGGAAACATGAGTAAAAAGAAGAAAAAACAAGAAAAAACGGCTGATGATAATGATCGTCAGAATTACTTCAGCCCGCTACAAACTATTGACCTTGACGAATGCAACGACAATGAAGTGCTAGTTGAAAAGACACATAAAGTACACATTCCTCCTATTACAATATTAAAAACTAAAATCGAAGAAGTGCATCTCCTATGCAAGAATTCCAAGATAAGTGACTATTCAATAAAGAAAATTTCTATTGGGATAAAGCTCTATTGCAAGAATAAACGTGACTATGACCTTGTTTGCAGTACGCTACTAACAAAGGGATTTGAGTACTTCACTCACGCCGCAAAAGACGAAAAACCCTACAAAGCGCTACTGTTTGGCCTGGATAAACTCGATCCAATAAACGTTAAAAATCATCTTATTGAACTAGGCCTAAAGTGCTTAGATGTAAAACTAATCGAGAGACCTGGTGCGCACAATATAATGCACATAATTTATATTGTCTATTTCGAACGTCAATCGATTACGATTAAGCAGCTCAGAGAAAGTTTCGGTGTCATCGATTACGTAAAAATTCGCTGGGAACATCAACGCTCCTCATCATCGCGCATTACACAATGTTACAACTGCCAAATGTTCGGACATGGTTCAAGTCGATGTAAAGTAAAGAACTATTGCGGAAACTGTGCCGGCAATCACAAGACGGCCGATTGTAGCGTCTCAGTAATCAAGTGTGCAAACTGCAACGGTGCCCACAAAGCTTTCTCGGACGAATGCCCTAGTCGAAGAAATTACCTTCAGATAAGGCAAAAGGCACAGCCCAGACATCGTTACACACAGAGACATTCAAATTCTGCTGGTGGTGTCAACAATTATGTAGCTCCAGGATCAAACTACAATCATCATTTCCCCAATACTCTACAGCAGGCTACTCCAATCTTTAGAAATAGTTGGCAATCGCAAATTCAAAACTCGAATTATGATCATTGTCAAAATTCTAACAATATCAATACTAACATGTTCACACTGTCAGAAATTAAAAACCTAACTTTAGAACTTATACAAAACTTAAAAAACTGTAACTCCAAAGCGGATCAATTCGAGGTTATAACTAACCTTGCTTGTAAATTCTTATCATCATAGTGCTAGGTATAAATATCATTACTTGGAATGCCAGAGGCGTTCGCAGGAAAAGTGAGGAGATGTTTCAATTTCTAACCGATCACGATATTGGCATTTGTCTACTAACAGAAACGTGGTTGGGTGCAAAGGCTTCAGTTAGACATAGTGATTTTTTTGTATATAGAAACGACCGTGAAACCAGCAGAGGTGGCGGCGTAGCGATAATCGTCAAGAAAACTATACGACACGAACTACTTCCCATTTGTGACACTAACTCTATCGGGAACGTAGGTTTGAAATTCTTTACTAGCGATGGAAAAACTGTATATATATATTCCTGCTACTTTCCCGGTGGAGCGCAAGGTAGGGATAATATCAGGCGTAGACAATTTTCTTCCGACCTGCGCAAACTTAGCAGCCACAGCAAATATATCCTTGGTGGCGACTTTAACTGTCGACACCAATCGTGGGGATGTACTCGAGCTAACTGCTGGGGAAACCTTCTTATTGAGAAACTAGAGACGTACAATATCGATATGAATGCTCCAATCGATCACACATATGTGCCCACCGACCCTAATAGGCATCCTTCTACACTCGACTTTTTCCTAAGCAATATTCCAGAATCGTTATCTTCCGCCATAGTCACCAACGCATTGAGTTCAGACCACCTACCGGTGCAAACTGTTCTCAGGAAGCACCCTATTCAAACTGAGTTGCACTATTTTGATTATCGCAATGCGAACTGGGTTCGCTTCTCCAGGTATATCAACAGGAGAAGCGAATCAACATCTATACCAACAACGGATCTCGAACACATCAACAGTCACGAGGAGATTGATATTATGATAGACAATTTTAACTCTATAGTAAAATCTGGAATAGAGCAATGCGTCCCCAAGAAACCCCAAAAAGTTTTCAGAAAGTCCTTGCCTCGGTATATCAAAGAATTAATTCAACTGCGAAACGGACATCGTCGAAACTGGCAACGTCGGAGAAACCCATTTGATATGATTGAAATGAAAAAACTGAATGCAGATATCCAGGAGGAAATTAGCAAGCACAGAAATCGTTCGTGGAACCATCTTCTCTCTTCTCTAGATAAAGGCTCTCCACCATTTTGGAACTTGTCCAAAATCATTAGGAAGAAGTCTAAATCCATTCCAGTAATAAAACTCGGCAACACACGAATTGTAACTAACCAACAAAAAAGTGAAATACTGGCCCAAACATTTGCTTTGAACCATGCTATTTCCGATCATCTCAGTGATACAGCAACTATTGCTGAGGTAAGTGAGTCCATAAACCTTCTGGACACAGATGTTTCAACTCAAATCAACGAACAAACGATCCCTATTTTTAAAGTCGCCTCCATAATTAAAAACTTGAAGAATAAGAAAGCCCCCGGTATAGATGGTATTAATAATAGAGTTCTAAAGTTACTCCCTAACAAAGGAATCAAATACCTAACTGTCATATTTAATGCATGCTTTAAATACTGTTATTTTCCGCAATGCTGGAAAAAATCAAAAGTAGTCGCGATCAAGAAACCGAACAAACCGCCAGACAATCCCTCTACGTACCGACCTATAAGCTTACTCTCCTCGGTTAGTAAAATCCTCGAAAAAATCATTAAAGAAAAATTGGAGGTAATCATCGAAGAGAAAAATGTACTTCCCACACATCAGTTTGGCTTCCGTAGACAGCACAATACTGTCCAGCCCTTGGGTAGAATTAAAAAGTTAGTTCAGTCCAACTTTAACATACAAAAATCTACCGGAATGGTGCTTCTCGACGTACAAGCTGCTTTTGATACTGTCTGGCATGACGGTTTAATTCATAAATTGTTGAAGCTTCAATTCCCATTATATCTCGTCAAAATAGTTAAAAGCTTTTTAACAGGTCGCAGCTCACGGGTCTTTATTGGAACATGTCGTTCGGAACAAATAGAAATGAAAGCAGGCTTCCCACAAGGGGCCTGCCTTTCACCGACTTTATATTGTATTTATACTTCCGATTTCCCTCAGTTTGAAAACTGTACAGTTTCACAGTTTAGCGATGACACCGCCATCTTCTCGTCGGCAATCTTGTCCTCTGAAATTGCTACCAACCTCGAAGCCTCACTAGCTGTCGCACATGCATACTTTGCGAAATGGAAGATCGTAGTAAACACCACAAAAACGCAAGCCATATATTTCACTAGGAAACGAAAATCGTGGTTTTTACCACAAAGAGCCCTCAATTTCAACAATGACTCTGTAGTCTGGGAGAAAAAAGTTAAATACCTAGGAGTAATTCTAGATCCAAAAATGAAATTTAAGGAACATATAGCTTATATAAAAGACAAAGTTAACACTCTTATTCGCATTTTATACCCCTTCATCAACCGAAACTCCAGTCTGAGCCTGCATAACAAGATGCTAATTTTCAAAGTAATTTTTCGGGAAATCATGTTTTATGCTTGTCCTGTTTGGTCAAAGTGCGCCAAATGTCATATACACCAAATACAGATTTGCCAAAACAAAGTTTTGAAACTTATTTACAATCTGCCTTGGCACTTTTCAACAAGTCGATTAACCTCAATGGCAGGCATAAAATCAGTTGCTGATAATCTAGAGAAGTTGTCAATTATGTTTGAAATAAGGTGTCGGAACTCCGATTTTGAGCACATTAATGAGCTAGGCTCATCATAGTTTAGATAGTTAGGTCATAAGTTAGGTTAAGTGCTAATTCTAAGTTTTATATAAAGTTCACTGAGGTTTTTCCACAAATTTTCCCTCAATCAATTCTTATATTAGTTTTAGTTTTAGTTTATCAATTAATAGTCAAATAGAAACAAAGTCTTACTGACTAGCATTTACAATTAGATATAGAGAATATAGGAATATAAACAAAACACTTAAAATTAAGTCAAAATAACAGCATAAATATATAATTTCAAATTCAATACAAAAACAAAAAATGGCTAAGGTGCCAGAATATTTACTTTATCGAGCTGCCCTTTGAAGCATGATCTAGTGAAAGACAGATCCAAGAGGATTGATTTGGATAACTTATTAAAGTCACACATAGCCCGTGTTGTAGGTGCTGCAAGGAGGTAGTTAGTTTTAACAGTTTTAACATAAAAAGGCGGAGAGTAACGCAGTGATTTACACGACACATTAAACTGGATTTTCTCAAGAAGACAAGGGCAATCAATGGCATTGGAGACGAGATCAAAGACGAACATTACAGATTGAACGAATCTTCTAACCTCTAGAGACTGCAAATTAATCAACATTAGACGAGCACTATATGAAGGAAAAGGTTCAGAGAAGTGGAGCGGGTGTAGGGCAAAACGAAGAAACCTACGCTGAATTCTTTCAAGACGGGAAGAGTGTAAAGTATACAGTGGGTTCTAGATTACAGAGGCATATATTAAATGTTTATTCTCAAAATCACATGTAATAACATACTTAGTTGAAAAGGACATAATTCCTGAAACAACTTATTATAAAATCATGTACATATGCTATGTAAATTGTTATATTGTAATAAAGCATTTATTCATTCATTCATTCAAATGAAAATGTGTTGAAGTGTTTATTCAAAATTGGTACTAAAATGTCCTACAAAACTTGATTTTTGAGAGTTAGTGTGTACCGTACAAAAGAAAGATCTAGTTATAATATATATGTGGGTTTCACTACCCAATTCAATATTTTATTCGTTTAAAGTTTACAAGTGTTGTTTTAAGTTTACAAGTGTTGTTTTAAGTTTATAGTTGTCGTTTTAAATTTTAAGTTTTGTCCGCGCTCACACGTGCTTCCCGTCGCTTTCGCCGTCGTCGTCGTTCTGTTTTCCTTCGGCTGCGGTCCTAGCTGCTGAACTTCGGCTCCCGCAGGGTTGCTGGTTTTCGGCACTAGCCAGGGATGCCTTATTTCTCCCACATATATAAATAGAAAAATGAGAACAATTTTGGGTATTTAAGGTTTTCATTATATTTTTCGTTTAGCTCTTGGTAATTCCACACCGTTATCAAATAATGTTCAGCATACATCAGCTGTAAAAGAATGAATTCTCTTGCCTTTACATCGTTCCTCAATGGAGGCCATTGGCGGATTCAGGGGGTGTTTGGGGGTTGAACCCCCCGAAATACTAAGATCGAATACCCCGGAATACTGCATACAAATTAAAAGCCATTTTATAAATATTAAAGAATTACTTTTTGAAACCCCGCCGAAATATTTTTCTGGATCCGCCCCTCATGGGCACACATGTCTGATGAAATCGTTCTCCATGTTCATCGGATTCTGTTGCCAACTGATGTTCGAAGTAATCCATTTGAGAATTCAGAAAATGAATTTTTGGTGGCATATGAACACCTAGTTTTTCGAATGCACTCATCATGGTGTCGATGTGCATTCGAACAGCAGGAGAACGATTTTTGCCTAGAACATTGTCAATGACTCCTTTAATGCCTTTCCATGCGACAATCTCATCTGGTGAAAGCATTTGATCGAATTCGGCGCTATGCATAAGCCTTTTTATCTCAGGACCAACAAAAACACCTGTTGTAATGAAAAAACGAGATTTTGTAAATTTATTGGTATGAAACCAATATGAAAAAGTAAAGTTTTAGCATTCATACCTTCTTTTATCTTTGCTTCGGAAAATTTTTGTGGTACATTTTGTCCTTAAAAAGTACTGTTTTACAGGACATTTTTGGCATTTTAGAAAAAAGGGTCAAATTGACCCATACAAATAGGAGCTACAGGGTTAAAATGCTCCACAAAAATGTTCTTCGTAGTATTTTACATTAAATTCCTGAACACATCATATATCTAAAATGTGAGGTTACATGGTTTTCGTATGCCGATTCACCATAAGAATGTGCAAAAAGGGGAAAACTTTGACCCCCCCTAAAAAAAAATTCAGACGTAAACTTTCAAAACACCGATACACGTATATTTTTTTTGGCCCCCTCTACCAGAATCCGTTGTCAGAACCTTGTTATTTTTTTTGTGTTGTACAGTGTAATAATACATTTTATTTAACAGATTATACAGGCATATAAGATACAATCTTTTGCATTAGAAACACATTAATTTTAAGCACTACACAATAAAAACTATGTTTTAATAATTTACAAAGAAAAATCTTAATTATGTGTAAGTGAAAGTAGATAGGGTAAAGAGTGAGAGAAAAGTTTGAAATGTTATGAGAAATGTTTGAAGAGTAGATGCTTAAAATTATCACTACCCGAGATACATTTGATAGCACTAGGAAGCGAGTTCCAAGACCTAATGGCGCTAACGAAAAATAGCCTACTGGAGTTTTTGAAATTATGGTTAGGAATTAGGAGATTGTAGTTTCGACTTAACGGCCTCGATAGCTCAGCGGGTAGCGCGCTGGCTTCTCATACCGAACGCCCCGGGTTCGATTCCTGGCTTGGGCTGGAAAAAACACTCATCTACTTCTATCGATCCACATGAAGGGAATGAGAATTAAAAGAAGTGCGCTCTTGGCAGGCAATGTGCAAAACCTCCAAGTGTGAACGAAAAAACTGCCAATCGCCGTTCGGATTCGGCGTTAAACTGCAGGTCCCCTCTCTTCCCTTTCCCCATCCGTTTGAAATGTGTGTTGTATCCAGTGTTGGGACTTATTACTTTTGACAGTAACATATTACTTATTACACATTACTGACATTTGAAAGTAATATCGTTACATTACTTATTACTGGAAATGTCAAGTAATGTATCACAAAAAGTAATATATTGTTACGAATGCTAGTTCTAGTGGGCTAGTACGTATCTCTGGATTGCGTAATTTGAAAATAAAACACAGTTTCTCAAACGCAGTCAATAAAATAAACCAACAATCACTTTATTTCACAGATTTACACTTCACTGTCTTCACACTTAAGTATTTGCTCAATTACTCCGTGTGGCACCTTCACTGGTCAAAATCAGACCAGTGACTACGTGACGCGCAACTCGGAGGAGAAATGATTTTCAGACCATTTTTTGCTTTTTCCAATCGTCCGATAGTGTACGGGTTTTTTTACCCAAACATTCGCACAGCTCCGGTTACCAGTCAATTGTTTGCATCTTAAAGTGCTAACTTTTCTTATTCGCTGTAAATATAGCATTGCAAACCACCTTGTTTTACTGGTCTAAGCAATTTTGATTGTAACCCGTACCAACAAAAAGCAGAAATAAATTATTTCATACGCTAAAGTTAGCAGATATTCGGTTGCTTTTTCCTTCAGTTCATGTCTCATTGAGTTTGCCGTTTCTAGTGTAGCAAGAAACAGTGATGGCAAGTTGAACTCTTTTCAAACGCAGAGCTGCAACTCAAGCAATGCAAACGTTAAGGCTTTGAGGGCAGTCAGCTAAAACTGAAGTAAAATTATATTAAAACACGAGGCAACATACTTATGACGTTTCTCAGCAACAATGTTTTTTTGCAATCAATTTCCTATAAACGTACTACAGAATGAAAGCAAAAAAAAACCAACTATTTTATTTGCAAATACACATCGAACGCACCAGCAGCCCTTGCCCTGGCGTTTGTATGGCGAATTTTTTGTACGAACCCTAATCAACTCTGGGGCCTGGTTTTACCGAATTTGCGACTCTGGGGCCTGGTTTTACCGAATTAGCAACCGTGACCCCTCCGAGTTTCGCGTCATGTAGTCATTGATCAGACTGACTCGCTGCGCCGCACCCGGCTGCCTTTTATACCTGTCCGGCCATCGCGCAGATCGTTCTCGCACATTCCAGAGTGGACTAAAGGTTTCCATGATGATCGCGACCATCATTGCCAGGTTGGACTAAAAGTATCCATTATCGCGGTCATCATTGCCAGGTTGAATTATGGCACGGCGCGTAGCGACAGGGTTGCTTTGCACAGCGACAGACTGTCTTATCGTTACAATATACGTAAATACATGATTTCTATAGATTTTTCCAAAAACATAAACGACGATTTTTTTTACATATTTGATATTTATTTTATAAAACTTTAGGCATCTTGTTTAGTTATTTAAAAAAAAAAATGTATTTTTGAAGTACATAGGGTCACGTTTTCTGGCTCACACAATTTGCAGAGTACTTTTATATTTTTGACTGAAGCATTTTGCAAGTCGGTTGCTTCCGTCAACAAATCGAAATATTTGCGGAATTTACAGCTATTAAAAGTAGTCATTCTGCAAAAAAAAACAATCAGGTTAAATGATTATTTCATTTTAAATTAAATTTGAATTTCGTTACCTTTTTTATTAAAACCGCTTGAAATTGCTTGCAAATGTTAATTTTTTTCTCCACTACCAAACTCAGTTGGAAATGAAACACGCGAGCTATGTTTAGTATGAACAAGTGCAGCGTTGTATAATTGTAATAGGTCGTAATCATGTTATCAGTGCTGCTGTTTTACATGAAAATTAGAACTTTGTTGACTAAAAAGTAATATTGTAATAAGTAACTTGAAAAAAAGTAGTAATATTACTGAAGGTGATTACTTATGGGAAAAGTAACTAGTTACACTACATTTTTAAAGAAAAAGTAATATACTACGTAATTAGTTACACTACTTTAATATATTAGTCACAACACGGGTTGTATCACATGTTGAAAAAAAACAGTGTTGCATACGCATTTCAGGGTGGAATCTGTGGTATCACAACGGGCCCGTTAAGAGGCCTAAGTGTGTCTCATACAGAGGCAGCCACCGCAACCTAACCTAACCTAGTTTTCACTTGACTTGCAAAACAGAAGTTTTTTAAAAAGGTAGCTGGGACGCTTCGTGTGTATAAGTTTATGTAAAAACATACAGTTTCGTGCTTCTAAGTAGCTTTTGAGGTGAAGGCAAAGCAACTGTCTACTATAAGAAGAAACATGGTCCCCTTTCTTTAAACCATAGACGTAACGTGCAGCATTGTTGTAAGCAGTTTATGTTCCGACCTAGAATCAAGTTTGCTGTAAACCACTTCCGAATATGTAATTATGGGTAAAACTAGCTGTAGAACCAGTTTTCGTCTTGTTTCACATGGTACGAATTGATCCTGAATCCAAGGTTAGTGATCCGGTCCACGAACTGCAGCTGTGAACCATTGAGAGAAATTGGAGGAACATCACAAAAGGAGAGCGGTGACTTGGAAATCGGAAGCACATAAGACTTTAGTGGATTAAGCTTGAGTTTTTTCTCGCAGGCCCATCTATAAATGGCGCATAGCTCTTCATTTACCCTCACACATAAGTCCTCAACAAGACCTACAGGCCTAGACAGATAGAGTTGGATGTCATCCGCATATGCATGCATAGACACATGGCTACACACACTGAAAATGTAATTTATAAACATAGTGAAAAGAAGTGGACCAAGTACTGAGCCTTGAGGGACCCCAGTATTCACTAAATTATAAGAGGAAAAGTTATACCCATCCCTAACGCTCTGAGATCGACCATGTAAATAACTTTCCAAAAGTCTTACCGCACTATCCGAAAACCCAAAGTAAAATTTGAGCTTTTGACACAATATTGAATGATTTTCGCAGTCAAATGCCTTAGAAAAATCTAACAAACACAGTAAGGTAACCTTGCCAAGGTCGTATGGTATTCTTATGTCGTCCAGGACTTTGATAATAGCTGTGGAACAACTATGCGCAGGACGGAAACCTGACTGATGGGGTGACATTAGTGCAAACATGTCTATGTGGCTAGAGATCTGTTCAGCTATGAGAGATTCGAAGACTTTGGAGAGTGAGGACAATATGCTGATAGGTCGGAAGTCAGCCGGATGCGAAGCAGCTGATTTCTTCGCCACAGGAACAATTGTAGCCACCTTCCAAATTTCCGGGAAACACGACTTGTGAAGCAGTGATTTATTATATGCGTAAGGGGACCAAGCACATAGGGAAGAATGAGCTTAATAAATTTGATGGCAATCCCATCCTCACCAACAGCATTTGATTTTATTTTACTAATGCAGCGAGTCACATCAAGTTCACTAACGGTGTCAAACTGAAAGCTAGCTAGGGGAGATGGTAAGTCTATCTATTGAACACAGGTTAAGCGTGCAGCAAGACGAGCTAGACACAGAACTAGCAACAAAGTAATCATTTAGTACATCAGGGTCAAGACAGCAGGTATCCCAATTTTTACTGCACACTCCGACACTTTTCAGGTTATTCCAAAGCTTAGAACTAAAGAAATTCTTTTTGGACTTTCTGAATATAGAGACAGCTTCATTCCTAGCTCTACGGTGCATCTCCCAATTGAAGTCAGTTGGATTTCTCTTCCATTTGCTGTAGGTTTTATGACGCTTCTTTAGTGCCAGTTTCACTGCAGCAGTAAACCAAGAACAGCTGCCATTGATAACACGACGTGTACGTATTGGCACATGGGTTGCCAAACAATTTGGAAATCTTATTAAATAAGATATTCAATTTATCATCAACTGAAGAGTACCACCAGCATTCAGACCAATCTACAAGTGACAAGTCATTCAACAAACAAACAGAATTCATGGACCTATAATCACGGAAGGAGAGAGGATTTTCAACAGTAACAGTATTAAACATAATACTGTCTAAGTCTAACATAAGTGTCTAATCAGTCTAAGTTCGACTGTCATTCGGTGCGGATGTTTTGTTTTGTGCTCCGCTATGACAAATTGTTTGAAGTGCAAGTTGCATTGCAGTGCTACTGACTTGGTGTCGTGTGGCACCTGTTCCTCTAAGTGGCACCTTAAATGTGCAAACATCAGTAAGGAGGCTGCTGAAATCATCAATATCAATCGACAAATAATTTTTTGCTGTGAGTTGTGCTTCGAAAACTCTCGACCTGCCTGCCCATCTATTGTGCCGTTGCTGCTTGGGAAGCTGAGCGAAGTACGTGCTCTCATCGATTCACTAGCGGTGCCTCAATCGGAGAAGATTTGTGCCGACAATTTGGGCTCCAAGTCAACGACGGCGATTAAGCCGGCACCGGCCGTCTCTCGTTTCACTCGCTCCAAAGCTGCGGACGCTCGCATTGCTGCACCGAACTCTGCTGTTGAGGTCGCGCGCTCGCCTTTGCTAGCGAAAACAACTAGTAAGAAAGGTGGGAGAACTTTGCCGCCCTCACCTAAATCTACTCTCGCTGCTAATGCTGCTACTGTTAGCACAGTCGCTGCTGTCAAAGTTAGCGCCGTCGCCGTTAACGCTACTGCTGCTGCTAATGTTATCGCTCCTGCCGTCATGAACGCTGCCGTCAATGTAAACGCTGCTGACTCTGCTATCACAACCGCGACTTCTACTCCACATGCTAATGCCACGACTGCTAATGTAAACGTTCCTGCAAACAAGAACGCTGCTGGTAATGTAATCGCTGCTGCGAGTGCTGCCGCACCTGCTAAAGACGCCACTGCTGCTGACGCTGATGTTACCGCTGCTATTAGTGCAGTTGCACCCGCATCCCCAGTAATACTTGTGGTTCCTGATGCTGCTGCTCTCTCTTCCAACGTTGCCGCGCTCTCTCCAGCCGCTCATTCGCTGCCTCAGCCATCATCTGCTGCTTCTCATACTGCTGACGGTCCGCCTTTACACGCTCGTTCGTTGCTCGCTTCGGTTGCTGAGCCGCCCAATGCCTCTAACGCTTGGCTCACCGTGCGCGACAAAAAGCGGGATAAACAAAAGCTGGTTGTTGTTGGATCTAATGAGAACTCGGGTCTTGAGGTTGCCGTGAGGAGGAAATGGCTGCATCTATCATCATTTTTACCATCAGTTTCGGAAGAGAGCCTAATTGATTATGTGGCCTGTCAGACCTGTATTGACAGGCAGCATCTCTCTTGCTATAAATTAGTTAAGAGTGGCGTGCCCTCGGACTCGCTTAAACGCATTAATTTTAAATTAGGCGTTGCTTCGTCATATTATGCTAAGCTTCTCAACCCCGCTGTTTGGCCAGCTAACGTTAATGTGCGCTCTTTTCGTTTTTTTCCGAGAATAGAGTACCCGCCACCGAGTGCCTAGCACTCTCTTCAGATACTCTGTCTGTTCCTGTAATTGTTAACCCAGACAGTGGTAGCTCACAGTTATCTCAAATGCCCAGTAGCTTAAGTAATCATTTAAATATCTACTATCAAAATGTATCTGGTATGAGAACAAAGGCTGATTTCGTGCGCTTGATGAGCTCCTCACTGGACTACGATGTCTTTGTAATCACAGAATCTTGGCTTAATTGTACATTCTTTGATTCGGAATTTGTTGACCCACACCTTTATAATGTGTTCAGGAAGGATAGAGACTCTCTCAAAACGGGCCTTAATAGGGGTGGTGGTGTCTTGATTGCTACCAAACGCAAACTACACTCAGCACAGTTGCAACTAGTGAACAATGATTCATTGTTGGATCAACTTTGTGTACAAGTCAGGGGAGCGTCCCGCTTGCTCTTCATTTGCGTATCGTATATTCCTCCGAATAGCAGTGAAGCTTTGTACAAATTACATGTCGACAATGTTTCGGCACTGCAAGCTCGGATTGGTGATAACCAGTTGTGCGTTCTGGGTGATTTCAATCTTAGTAGTATTACATGGTCTCATATGGGTAACTCACTTGCTCTGACTCCCTCAAATGTACACTGCGCGCACGAAATTTACGTAATTGATAACTTTCTTAGCTTTGGCTTGCTGCAGATCAATGCCCATCCTAATAAACTTGGGCGTTTTTTAGATTTGGTTTTTATCTCGGGTAATCTGAGCTCTAAGGTTGTCGAATGCTGCTCACCTATTTCGCAGGTATGTTTGCATCACACACCGCTTGTTATCGATCTTGAATTTTATGAGTTCAATAATGCCCCTTCTAGTTCAAGACCTATCTCATTTAACTACAAGCTCTGCGATTTCGAGGCATTGAACAACTTGTTCCTTGACGTGCATTGGGAGGAAATACTGTCCACTGGCGACACTGCTACTTGTTTTTCCACCTTTAAATCTATAGTTTTTGACCTTTGCCTGAAGTCGATCCCTATCTTCCCTGGGAAAGTTCATAAACTGCCGTGGGTTACAAAAGAACTTAAAAAACTTAAAAATTTGAGAAACAAATTTTATAAAAAGTTCAAGGCGACTAATTGTCCCATTTACTTTAATTACTATCAATCACATCTTAGAAGTTACAACAAGTTGGCGAAGTCGCTGTACAACAGTTACATTCGTAATTATGAAGTTGGCATCAAAAGTAATCCAAAACTCTTTTGGAATTTTATTAAATCAAAAAAATCGGTTTCCGATATACCGTCCTCTGTTTTTTTCAAGGACAAAGTCGCCGAGTCCGCGGATGATGCCGCTAACTTATTCGCACAGTTCTTCAGCTCAAATTTTGTTACAGATGGAAACGCTGTTTTGGCTGACACTTTCAGTCCTGACTCCTTATTTACCTTTGGGTCGTTGACCTTAACTGCCGACGATGTCAAAAAGGGCATCAACATTCTTAAATTTTTAATGCATACGGATCCAGATGGGCTCTCCGCTGTACTCTTGAAGAATTGCAGCTCTCCCTTTCGTCCGGTATTTTTATAGATGATTGGGAAAAAGCATCAATAACTCCAATATTTAAGAGTGGCAATAAGAATGATATCGCAAATTACAGACCCATCTCGAAACTCACGTCGGTGTCTAAACTTTTTGAATGCATAGTGAATGAAAAACTTATGTTTTGTGTCAATAATGCAATTTGTCAAAACCAGCACGGTTTTGTTAGAGGCAGATCTACTGTTTCCAATCTCGCGATTTTTGTCGAAGATTGTCTGTCTGCTTTCCAAGAAGGGAGTCAAGTAGATACTATCTACACAGATTTTGCTAAAGCCTTTGACAGAGTTTGTCATTCAATTCTGATATATAAACTAAATTTCTTAGGCTTTCATTCATCATTTCTTGATTGGATGAAATCATACCTTTCCAACAGACAATGTGTTGTGGCTGTTGATAATCATCTTTCACAACCGTTTGTTGCTACTTCCGGCGTTCCTCAAGGTAGCATACTTGGTCCTCTGTTGTTTGTTTTATTTATTAACGACATTGGCTCTTGCTTTTCGTTTGCAAAATTTTTGCTCTATGCGGATGATCTGAAGATTTATGCTGCGATTAATAACGTGGCAGACTCGCTGGCTCTGCAGGCTGACCTAGACAGAGTTCAGGCATGGTGTACGAGAAATCACCTTTTCTTAAACATTAGTAAGTGTTTTCATGTAACTTTTTCTAGGAAACACAGCCCTTTGCACTTCTCCTACTCCCTGTCAGGTTCACTATTGCAGTCAGTCCAAGAAATCAAAGATTTGGGTGTGTTTTTCGACACAAAACTTTGTTTTCCCAGTCATATCGATTTCATTATTGCCAAATCAATTGCCATGATGGGGTTCGTTCGTCGGAACAGTGCGTCATTTTCTGATCCATATACGTTTAAACTGTTGTTCACGGCTTTCGTTAGATCAAGGCTGGAATATGCTTCGTTTATATGGAGGCCATATCAAGTGACTGACATTAATCGCATTGAGCGCATCCAAAAGGTTTTTATGCGGTTCGCCCTAAGGTCGCTGAACTTTACTGAACCGTTGCCGTCGTATATTTCCCGCTGCCGCCTCATAAACTTATTGAGTTTAAACTCTAGGCGAGCTTATCTTGCATGCTCCTTCATTATTGGGTTATTAAACGGGGCTATAGATTGCACGACCCTTTTAAGTAAAGTGGCTTTTAATGTTCCAGTACGTAACCTACGGCACGTAGAGACTTTCCACATCAGCTTCCTCAGGTCAAACTATGCTAGAAATGCGCCTCTGGCTAGAGCCCTCGCGGAACTGAATAGTGTCACCGACCTCGATGTATCACTTCCAAAAGGGGCATTGTTAAATTTGTTATTGAATAGGTTAAGTTGAAGCTCATTTGTGTGATCTTTTTATTTTTTTTTGTTTCCTATAGTCAGTAAGTTCTGTATGTTCATTGGCTTATTAAATAAATAAATAAATAAATAAATATTCAGAGTACAAAAAATGAGATCATGATCAGAGATAAATGATATTTGGTCGAACAACAACAGTGAGGAAGTATCAGAGACAACAAACATATCCAACAGGCTTAGGATAGGCATTGACCGCAAACCTGGTTGGCATCACAGTATTAACTACACTAAGGCCTCCCTCAGCCACACTATCAAGAAACTTGCAGGCAAGGCTGTCATTGGCAAGAGTATTAATGTTAAAATCACCACATAAAACAAAATGATCATAATCTATCGCACAACAGGATAATGAAGCAAACAAGGGGTCCAAGCTGCAGTTACGGCTAGGATTATAGACACAAGAGAGAAACACTTTAGTTTTATTGTCAAAGATTTCAATGTTCAGAAACTCCACCTCCGATCCAGAAGACTTACTCAGTACATTGGCCTTCAAGTCAGCTTTGCAATATATAGCAACTCCTCCCCCTCTCTTGCCTGATCTATCATTACGGAAGAGTTTATAATTTTTTAACATTAGGCAAGAATCATTCACAGCATTCTGAAACCAAGTTTCAGAGACACAGATAACATCAACAGAGGAGTTCTCAAAGGTGTACCTAACACAGTCAAGTTTAAAATCATTGAAACTGCGTGCATTAAAATGAACGATTTTTAGCCCTGAGTGCTGCTTGCACAAAATACTGATTAAGGTTTTATAATTATCGCTAGCGCCAAAGTCTGTACTATTAATATTCTTATTTCTTAACCTTGTTTCCATTTTTGTTTTGAATACATCTTTTGAATGCTGGGCGATCTCTGCTGAATACCGAATAATCTACATTCACATCTAATAATCTTTTCTGTACCAATTCATGACAATTTACACACTTAACAAAGTCAGATTTACAGTCTTTTACATCATGATTTCCCGCACATTTACTACATGCCTTTTTGTTTATACATTCGCTAGCTTTATGGTTATAACCAAAACATTTGCAACATCTCAATATATTTACATGCTCAAATACCAGACAAGAATCCCATTCTATATTAATTCTTTTTTTTGCTAAGATGCTATCATAAGGGACCGCATCGGTTTCAATTATAGCATTGTAGCATTCTTCCCTTCTATTTACATTTGTATAAACTTTTAATATTTTAAATTCTTTGCCAAAACAAGCATCATTTTGTTTATTTATACATTCTACAATGCGCTCATTATCGAGTCTCTCAGATAGGCCAATAACTTTGAACACAAAACCATTTTATGTTTATATTTTTACTCAACATTTTAATTTCATGCCTTTTTACGTTGCTGCATTTGATACAAAAATTAAAACCACATCCACCAGAACATGATACGGTGTCATCGATTTGAATAAGTTTGACTGTGCACTCTTTGCACTCTGACGGCGGCATAGTGCTCAAAATTCCCACTGGGTATTAATAATCGTACCTTTAGGTCGATAATGCAGTGTAAAATGACTTGAAGATACAGCAGTATGGGTCAGCTGGTGTAAGCTTAGTAAACACAGTAGGGGTATTCTCGATGTCTTGCACGGAGGAAGAATTCGTAAAAATGCAACCGTGCAAGACTGGAAAATGCTACACATCGAGAACGCACAAAAAAGCATACATTGCAAATATTGCAAAAATGCCGCAAACAGCCACAAACTTTCTCCATTTCTTTTTAATTTGGTTTTCGGTTGATCCATTTCTACCTGCAAGCAAGACATATATGCAAATTATATAAAAAGGTTGAAATAAAACCAAATATGAAGAAAATACGCTTGCGCACACGAAGAACATTAAATGGCTGTCGCACAATCGCGATGTCACACACAAAACAAGGGTTTTTGCGTAGCATGACATGCAAAAAATGCAAACTTTTTTGCTTGTATTTTGTTGTTGTGCCGTTGCTCGAAATGCATGGCTATGTCAATTATGCATTTCGTGCACGATGTCAGGGTTATGCAAGACATCGAGAATACCCCTATTATTTCATACGCTGAAGTCAGCAGATATTCGGTTGCTTTTTCCTTCAGTTCATGTCTCATTGAGTTTGCCGTTTCTAGTGCAGCACGAAACAGTGATGGCAAGTTGAACTCTTTTCAAACGCAGAGCTGCAACTCAAGCAATGCAACCGTTAAGGCTTTGAGGGCAGTCAGCAAAAACTGACCCTGTCAGACAGCAACTGGTTATATAACCGTTTGTATTCACTGCGCTTTCGGTTACCTCCCCTATATAGTTTCTTAAGAGCGGTGGGAAAAATGTAACCGAAAGTCTTGTATACGTGTGAGCTTCCATCTCGTTTCCACTCATATAGCTTATAGAAAAGCTAATTATATATCTGTCTCGCTCACTCATTCGTTACCAGTACCGGTTATTTAACTGGTAATATACCTAATGTGGTAACGGTTATACCTACCCCAATAGTAACTGAGTAATGTTGTTATGGTTTCGGTTACTTAACTGGTTAGAGTAATAGTTAAGTAACCGGAATGGAATAACTATTGTGTTTGTTTAAATTCGTATTTTCATTATTTTTAATAACAATAAACAAAACAATACATAACGGAAAACGGATAACATACAGAAATATACATTAATTTTTAGGCTGAATAAAGTTGTTGTTTTAAATTGAATTTCCTTTGTTTCACCGGTTCCTCGACTGCTTCAAAAATTTTTTGATGGCTTTTTCGAATGCCGACCGCCCTTGCAAACATCTGAAAATCTATAAAAAAAATGTATTTCAAAAAGGAATAACAATCAAATGGTGATAACGAATTTGGAAACTAGTGTAAGTTATGCTTACCAAACAAAATTTTATCCATCAAACGAAGTTTCTCCAATGACCTCTTGCTGCACCTTCCATCCAAGATATGCTGAAGGAGGGCCTCGTCACTAAAAATATTTCGGTTAAGTTAGCAAGTTAAATAAATATTGTAATAAAATTGGCACTTATCAGTTTTCCGTGTTTTCCTTTAAAATTTCACTGGGTTTATTTCACCGATTTCACTTTTCACGAATTTTTCACAGTTTTGTGTATGAATGTGCAAATTTGAGCGCGACGACGAATAATATGATTATTGCTGTTTCATTCTAACACCCGCGTTTTGAATTGAATATTTGAATATTCGCATATTGCTGTCTCATTCGGTCATACGTGTTGTATTCAGTGTTGCCAATTATTGATCTATCTGAATTTCTCCTGCAGTGTTGCATTTTTGCAAACTTATGGGCAAAAAGGGTAAAATTGTTATTAAAATTAAAGGTTTCATGCTGCACACTACAATAGTAGACTAGACAAAAAGACTTATAGAATGGCATGATCTGGATTGGTTGAGTGACTTAAGGCTAAGCAAATTAGTTAAAAATGCATTACGTACATCGTGGATGCATTTCCCGTGGAAAACTTAGCTGGAAAAAATATTTTATACTGTAAATAACATGTCCGGAATGAGTGATGTTAGAGCGATGTAATAAATTTTTTAATCCAAAATATGTTTTTTAAGTAAAATGGTGTGCGACCGCCGTGGCTCAAAGGTTAGGGTGTGCGACCGTGAGCCTACACGCAACATTCGGACCTCGCATTCGAATCCAGTTGCTGCTAAACACCGAATATAGAAAAAGCAACTTTTCTTTCGGCGGCTGTCCTCAGCAAGCAATCTTGGCTATGAAGAAGCCCCTAACTTGCCAAATTTTGGATCATGTTAATATTTATAATTTTCCGGGGAAATTTTAGTGGTTTCCGGGGCAAATTATAGTACTTTACTTTCCCCAAAAGGACGCCAATTTTTTACACAAGAAAGGTTGGCCACATTGAAAATGTGTTGTGAATATTATTATTTATCTCATTCTAACATAAGGGTTATGCAAAATTTCCAAGCGTCTCTTTTGCTCTTGAAGAAATGGTGCAAGAAATTTTTGTCCATGTATTAGTTTAAGATGAAAATTTTGTAAAAGTGTTGGTGAAGTGGTTACCTCTGTCTGACAGGGGATGTAAAATCATATTAAAACACGAGGCAACATACTTATGACGTTTTTCAGCAACAACGTTTTTTGCAATCAATTTCCTATAAACGTACTACAGAATGAAAGCAAAAAAAACCAATTATTTTATTTGCAAATAAACATCGAACGCACCAGCAGCCCTTGCCCTGGCGTTTGTATGGCGAATTTTTTGTACGAACCCTAATCAACTCTGGGGCCTGGTTTAACCGAATTTGCGACTCTGGGGCCTGGTTTTACCGAATTAGCAACCGTGACCCCTCCGAGTTTCGCGTCATGTAGTCATTGTCAAATTCAGCTGTCTCTATCAGCAAACAGTTAGTAACTTCGAGTGAATTCTAAATCTTTTTTTTGTTTTTGGTTTTTGGGTCCACATTCAAGAATTTAGCCAATTTTTAATTTATTAACTATGTCAAATAAACTGCACTACAAACAAACAAATAAACGGCACTGCATCCGGCACACATCGATGGGGCAGAAATTCCGTCGTCACCCACCACCTACAGGACGTCGCGGTGAACAAACTGCTCAAGGTAATAACCGATTTCACGGGAGCCTCTTCTACATACGTGTTCGCGGCAGCACAACTCACTCAATGAGTGCCATTCTTTTCGTAGCACTCTAGGACTTGCTTTCGAAAACTTTCGCACAAGACCGACGTTTCGGCCGTTTCGGTGGGATGCCATATCCCACTCTTGTTTTACTCTCTCAATGAGTTGAAGTCTATTGGCAGGTTTTGGACTCCGAAGTACTGAATCTTGAATCCTGGACCAGATATGTTCAATAGGATTAAAATCTGGCGAATTTCCCGGCCAGTCTTCCCATACTAGCTTAAATAGGCTTTTAGCAACACTTATTGACTGTTTCGGCATATGACATCGCGCACCGTCCTGCATTAAAATCGCTGTAGATCTATGAGGGAACTGCTTAGGATTTTCAAACCATCACATTATTGGGGATTTCCTCATTTCGTTTTTAAATAAAACAAGCAATCAGAATTTTAAGTATATTACAATTGACACGATGTATGCAGAAACTTTCCGTCCACCGTGTATATCAATGTTTAGTGTGTCGTGTAATGTCCGACTGTCGCTGCTACCGCGTTGTGCACTACCAAAATCGCGCGGCCAAATCAATAAATAATAAACTAAAATTAAACGCGCCATGCACTTGCAAATGCTAAGCTGCAGTACAAGTGCCGTTACGTTCGCTGTCCGCCGCTTCGACCTCCGTCCGTGTTGTGTTGTTGCTGTGTTCTTTTTCCCCCTTTTCCCCCTGTTGTCTTTTTCATCCGTCTGTTTTCAGTAGCGCTACATGCGGTCCTGATCGACACTGAGAAATTGACTGCTCTGCGGTAAAGGCATGACACTTACTGCAGGGCAACATCAATTTTTCAGTGCGTCAGATCGCATTTCAGACTGCTTTCCTTGTCCTTTAACCCACCCAGGTCATGGTGCTGGACAAATTTCGCATAGCCTTCTGCAACGTTCGCGGGCTCAGGGCGAACTTTTTCGCTGTATACGCGTACATTAACCTCCATAAAGCTCACGTAATGGCACTAAGTGAGACCCAGGTGTGTGAGGATGCAGATCCACTGGATTTCCACATCCCCGGGTACCACTTACTGCCATTATTCTCTCCCCACAGGTGTCTTGCCCTTTATGTGTGCAGTACTGTTGCGTACCAGTGCTAGCAACAACTATACACGACGGATGCCGAATTTAGCTCCATGTGGGTTAAATTCAATATCCAGTCGCACATTCTGCTTTCTGTACAGAAGCCCAAGTTCAGGGAGAGATTTAGAAAAATATGATGTTGAAATGCACGCACCTCTTAGAAAATCGGACCATTGCACCATTTTGGCGTCTTTCTCATACTCTTCTATCCGCAATGCTTCGCCCTTAGCCCCGAAGCGCGTAGTGTGGATGTATGACAAAGCTAACTGGAGTGGACTTAATGATTTTTTCGCCCACTTCAATTGAAAATGTTGTCTTGATAGAAACATAAATGCCGCAGCCAAAATGGTTGAAGAAATGATATTATTAGGAATGCGGTCCTTCATCCCTAATAAGCAGGTTTGCATTAAACCTAAGGACAATCTCTGGTTTAATGAGACATGCAGAATTGCTGTCAGGTCTAAAGTGAAAGCTTTCAGAGCATGGTAGGCAAATAAAAATGCCGCCACTGAACAGCTGCGTAAACAGGCTAGAAATCGATGCAATGCCATCCTACGGCGCCAAAAGTTTCTGCACGAACAGCGCCAAAGGAAAAAAGTTCTTCAATGCCAAAGTGGTAGTAAGAACTTTTGGTAATTCGTTAAGAGGGTGAAGAACCAAACATCGCCTTCAATTCCAACTCTGCTTAACAATAATCAAATCATCACTCACTCGGTTGATAAAGCTAATTTGTTGGCTAAAATTTTCGCAGAGAATTCCTCTCTGCCCCCCAGCGATCAACCACTACCCGTAGTCGAGAACGTATCTTGCTCCATGCCAGAAATTCATTTTCGTGCTTGCAAATCTCGATGCAAATAAGGCTTCAGGGCCGGATGGCATTCCAGCCCTTGTTTTGAAAATGTGCTCTACTTCACTAGCTTGTCCATTACACAAACTTTTCAAAATGTCATACACCACAGGTTTATTTCCGATAAGTTGGAAGGTAGCAAATGTTCAACCAGGTCCCAAAAAAGGCAAGACTGACCCTGCGAACTACCGACCTATAGCAATTTGTTCTGTGCTTTCCAAAGCAATGGAAAGCATTCTAAACTTCAACCTTGAAATATCGTGAAATATCTGGAGCACAATAGACTGCTAAGTGACCGCCAATACGGCTTCCGAAGACAGCGATCGACGGGAGACCTTATGGCGGTCCTCACCGAGAAATAAAACCATAGCATTCTAAACCTCGGTGAAAGCATTGGATATTTCTATGTTGCATTGGATATTTCTAAGGCCTTTGACCGTGTGTGGCATAAAGCACTCGTGTCAAAATTCATTGCCTATGGCGTCGGTAGTATCTTCTCTCGTTGGATTACGAGCTTCCTCTATGATCGCTCTATTCGTGTTGTACTAGACGGCATAGCCTCGGAAAAGCATTCCCTTAGCGCGGAAGTGCCGCTGGGTTCGGTCCTTTCTCCAACCCTTTTCCTTATCTTTACCAACGACTTATTGTCGTCGACGAAGAATCCCATCTACTCGTTTGCGGATGACAGCACCATTTGACATTCATACTCCTTCACAAAGCGCCGCAGCTCTGTGGAGATCGAGATAGAACGGCGCCGTATGAATGACACACTTAATAGCGACCTACAAACAATCTCCAAGTGGGGTCAAGCGAACAGAGTCGATTTTAATCCTCGCAAGACCCAATGTTGCCTGTTATCCCACAAACGATGCTCCCCACATCCCAACACATCCCTGGTTATGGGTGGTGTGAGTATTGTGGAATCGGCAGCTCTTGATGTTCTGGGCATGTCCATTAAGAACGATCTTTGTTGGAACGATCATAATTTTGGCGTGTCGAAAGAAGCAGCCAAGTGCCTCGGCTTCTTAAAGCGGTTCAAAAAATAGTTCACCCTGTCCGACCTCTGCATTATTTATACCACCTATATCCGTCGTAAAATCGAGTTTAACTCGCACCTATGGGCAGGGGCTTCAAAAACCAATTTGGAGCTCCTGGATCGGGTGCAAAACCGTGCGATTAAACTTATGGGACAGTAGGGCATCCAGCTCTATTGACTCCTTGGAACATCGTCGAAACGTGGCATGTGTGGTTTTATTTTACCGATACTTTTTCGGTTATTGCTCAGTGGAGATGACCAGCTTGCAGCCATCACTCCGGGTATTCCCCCGGGCAACCCGTTTGAACACTGGCGCCCATGCATTCCACGTCGAAACGATGTTCCAGCGCACTACGCACTACAGAGAAAGTTCGTTCCTGGCCCGTACAGCGCTATTGTGGAATGGTCTTCCTGCAGATATTTCCCCAGCACTTATGATCTCGATAGATTCAAGGCAAGAGCCCATAAATTCTTCCTCCAACATCCTTTCTCCCAACCTATATATCCTTCCTGAACCAGCGCAATGCCTCGCATTTATAATGGAATCCCCTTTAAAAAAGAAATAAGGTATTCTTTATGTTACCTTTCGTTTATTATTTTTTCTTTTTCACATATACTTTTTAGATCCCACACATTTAGCACATTTTTGGTATTATTTCGATGCGAATTTTGTTGTTGTGCACAACTGTTCACTGGGTTGTATTGAATAATGTGTCTAATTTCGATATGTTATATATACCCCGGTACTTGATTAACGAAACATCTGTATTATTTTCGACATCAAAAGAAACACCTTGCAATTCCAAATTATCTGACTTTGAAGCCCTTATTACCACGGAATTTTAGAACGCATAAAAATTAGTAGTATCAGAAAAGAAGCCATGAGATGTTGTAATTGCAACAACATAAAAAAAAATCATGTGAATAGGTTTATTTGTTTAGAAGTTACGGTCTGAAATGTCGAAAAGTCAAGGAAAATTCAAAAAGTGACGCGCCCACTTTTTGCCAAAACGCAAACTAAATTTCAAAAACGGTTTGCCTATTTAGCGACCCCTAAATTAGCCTAGAACTGATGTCAAAACCAGGAATGGCGAAATTGGTTGTCCTGTGTTATTTACCACTATGGACAATTTTTTCTTATAAGCACTTCTCACAGGACTTTGTAGGAAGGACATAAGGTTTTCAAATTTTTAAAATAGCTTAGTTAGGTCTAAAATAGTGTTACGAAAATGACTTCTCTAAGTTCGTCTCCAGATTGTGCATGAAAATAAAACCACTTCAATTATTCAGCGCAAATGCAGTCAAAAAACAAGCAATCACTTTATTTACAAATTTACACTTGTTTGTCTGTACACTTGCTACTACATATTGGACTATTGCATATTTCCCCTTTGCTTGCTCAGATAAGATTCGTCCCTCTGCGCTACACCCGGCTGCCTTTTATACTTTTTATACTACACTCTCGATCGTTCTCGCACATTCAATTGGCCTATCTCTCCATCGTTCTTGCACATCCCATTATCCTCGCGAGCCATCCTTGCCATATCGAAATTTTAGCAAGCTGGCCGTACTCTAAAGTGCGTGCCTAAAAGTATGCCCGTAAAAGCATTCATGCATAGCACAGCGACAGAGTGCTTGTACTTCTTGCATAACCGGGTTAAAAGCTGTCCCGAAAGGGTTAAAAACATAATACCTTTGCAGCCAAAGATTCCGTGATTTACGTGGATATTTTCTCTACCAAAATTAACCAAACTTTTGTAACCACGTACAAAATAGAATATGTGTGTAAGGAAAAATAAAAAAATACAGTTATTTCCTTATCACTTGCGGAGCTGTTTGTCTTGACAAGGTTGAAGTTGGAAGCTGCTTGTTTGCATAGTGGCGCTTACGATAAATAAACAATTGAAACGATAAAATTGACGACTCAATTTCTCGTGTGTTATTGATTACTGAGATTCGAAATTTCGCAGACAGATTCGTCTGATGTCAAACTTTTATTCTCAATCAAACAAAAAATTCCGAAAAAATGGCGCTTACGATAATCTGGCGACCATGGCTCGATATGGTACTGCATTATTTCCAAAAAACGGAACTGCGTTGAGCTGTGCTGCGGCCTGCGTCTCCGTATATGCCTAGGCTTAGTCAGTGGTGCCTAAAAATCGACTTTATAATTATATAATTAATTATAATTAGTATCATTTTGTTTTTAGATGTAGGAATAATGTACTTTTTCTTTCTTTTCATGAAAAGTAAACAAATCTGTAGACCAGGAGAGAGGATCTTCTCACGAAAGCTTTCGTGATATTCAGCAAAGTTCCGGATTAGAGAGAAATGGTGTAGACAGAATTAACGAGTCTTCATCCAGTTTTTCTTGTCGTGCTGGAAGTAGAGTTGAAGATAGATTTTCATCTCTTAACGAAAGAAATCCTTCATATGTAACGAATGAAGATAATATTCGATTAATAACAAAACCTGTAGCTACCAAAATACTTAAGAGTGTTCAAGTTCAAGGTAAGTACATTTTGTATAGATTGTTACATACTTGTACTACTTGTTTGTAAAACAAATCGATGTTACTGTAGTACAGGGGTGAGCAACCTTTTTAAACAACGGGCTAATTTAAATTGTAAAATTTTTTGGCGGGCCGCAAATTAAGTAACACTTATTAATAATTTACAAAACTTTATTTATAATAAACATTTGAACAAAAACATATAAAACTTAAAAAAAAGTAAAGATTTCATATACAAATTTTAATGCAAAATAAAAACAAACAAGAAAAGAACAGTACAGAAAAACGAATTTACTTGAAATTTTTAATGAGAAATTTGGCACTGTTTTTTCGATACAAGCTGATCAATATCAGCCGGAATTGATGAGGTAGCTACACGTACGCAGCTTTCTAATCGTGCATCACTCAGTCTTGATCGGTGATCATTTTTGATTAACTTCATGGTTGAAAATAATTGTTCGCAAACATACGTACTTCCGAATAAGGACATCATTTGCTTTGCATTTTTCGTCAAAAGAGGAAATTTCTCAGGGCTCACATACGATTTATAAAAATTTTCGATGTTTACTGAGAAAAATACATTTTTTAAATCGGTATTAGTCTGCATGTCAATCACTTCCATTTGAAAGTCTTCGGGAACTGTATCCACATCGATATTAAATGGCGAGGAAAACATTTTCATGGAAACCACTGTCTTCTCAGCTTTGAACATTTGGAATCGTAATTGAAATTCGTTGATTAAAATGTCTATATATTGTGCGTATTTTTGAGATGTAGTAACGCTTGGTTTTTCTAAATGTGGAAAGTGAGACAAAAGATGCAATTTCCACAATTTTAATTTGCGCTCAAAGCCCTGAATTTTATGATACAAATTGTTAATAAACTGTCCTTTGCCTTGAAGCTCCACATTAAGATCATTGAGATGCTGAGTCATGTCGATAAGAAACCCAAAATCCTACATCCAAACTTTATTACCAAAATGAGGAAAGTCATATCCCTTCATATCCAAGAACAATTGTATTTCGCTTTTTAAGTTGCATACCCTTATATTCAGGTTCTAAGTCTTTCAGAAATTCTTTAAATTCACGATGATTTAACGCGCGCGACTTTATAAAATTTATTAGTTTAATTATTGGTACTGTGACATTTGGCAAGCTCAACCTTTTCGCACACAAATTTTCCTGATGAATTATGCAGTGGTTAACGAATATTTCCCTTCCTGTGACCTTCTTAATGTCTTGAAATAGCCTTCCCGATACTCCTACCTCCATGCTTGACATTGCTCGTGCTCCATCTGTCGATATACCAATAATCTTTTCTAATAAAATTGAAAAATTTTCCAACACAGACTTTAGTTCATCGTACAGGTCTTTGCCGGTTGTAGTCCCTTGCATTGGAATCAGTGAACACAATTCTTCGGTAATATTAAATTTGGTGTCAATACCACGTAAAAATATAGCCAGTTGTGTTGTATCGCTAATATCGCAACTCTCATCAAGTGCCAAAGAACAGTATTCGAATTTTGCAATGGGTTCACGAAGCGTTGTTGCAATGTTCTCGGACAAGTCTTCAATTCTCCTTGCAATGGTTAATCTTGATCAACTGATATTTGAAATAATATTTATTTTATCAGGAAATGCTATTTCTGCAACAGCAGTCAGACATTCTTTTATCATTTCTCCATCCGCAAAGGGTTTCATTTTTTTTGCTAGTATGTGACTGACAACAAAACTTGCCTTTACTGCCGTATTTGATAAAAAGGCTTGATTTTTAAAAATAGCCCGTTGTTTTCCCATGGTTTTCTCCATTTGATTAAACTTATCTATTCGGAGTTGTCCTGTTAAGTTTTTATATTGTTGTTCATGTTTTGTATCGTAATGCCTTTTAATGTTATATTCTTTCAATGTCGACACAGTCTCTGAGCATATTAAGCAAAAAGCTTTATCTTTGATGAAAGTGAAAAAATAATCAAATTTCCACTTTTCTTGGAAAAGCCTGTGCTCATCCGCAGCCTTCCGTTTTTTTGTCTGGTTTTCCGACATGCTATTACACCGTGCGACAAAAATGAAAAAAATTTTTCACACTGGAAAAAATCCATATGGGCGTGAAACTAGAGACCAAACATAGTAATTCTGCGTACTCAGTTTTTCATTTCTACATCCTTTGTCCTTTTAAAAGGACTTCAAAATTTTGAGAGGGATACAAAATTAAAAAAATATAAAAAATATTTATCCTCGCTAGAATATGGCGATATGTATATCAAATGAAAGAGAAAGGCTCAAGAATTTAAATAAAATTGATTTTTTATATATTTGTAAAAAAGGGATATGAAAAAGGTCCTTTGAAAATGTTAATCCTTTATATCCTTGAAAATTCATATAGAATTGTCTTGAAAAGTAAGTATGTTATAACTCAAAATCTCCTTTATCACGTGTCAAAATTTCATTACTCTAACTTTTTTGGTTCGAAAGTTATTAACAAAAAGGCGGAAGCTGCAATTCAATGAAGTACAAAAATTCTACTTTAATTGAGTATCAGTATCGCGACATGTAGACCAACAGTATTCTGCCAACATGTGGCAGGTATTTTTTTCCTTTAAAGAGATTTTCCATAGTTTAAATCAGAATTATAAGAAAAGTGTTCAAAAGTGTAATTGCTCCCTTCTTATTAAAACTTGTTGTTGTAAAAGTGTTTAAAAGTGTTCAAAAGTTAAGAAAAGCAGAACCTTAAAACTAACAATGCAGTGTCCTAATCGTAAAAATAAATCGCGCCAAATTTCGAAACTGTTCATTCAATGTTACGAACAATATTTTTTAATAAATTTCACACCCAACTTGTGGTACGTGCCTGAAGTTGTGTGCGACTACTGCTATCGAAGTTTACTTGGATCCAAGAATGGCAACCAAAATAAGCATCCCATGAAATACGTCTACCCGGTCATATGGTTGCGCCATAGTGAACACTGCGCCAATTTTTGCTACTTCTGCCAAACACAGCCTCATACCGAAAAAGTTAGATATGAGTCCCGAGACAACATCCCTTATTACGCTTGTGAATGGGTTAAGCCAGCTATAGTACGATCTGCTTCAAATTCAGCTCCTTGTGAAGAAGTACAAATGGCAGGGGAAAATGTAGATGTAGAGACATTAGGCAGCGGCAGCAATTTTGAAATGTTTTCTGAATTTCAACCCAATGAAAGTGAGATGGAAGATTTCAACGATCTCGTGCGAGATACAAACTTATCGCAGAGAAGCCCTGAAATATTAGCGTCCCGTTTGCAGCAGTGGAAGTTAGTGTCACACGATTTTCGCATAACGTCAGCGCGAAATCAAGCAAACACGGAATTTCTTGATGATTGCTACACTATAGACGACCAGACTGGGATAACGTACGCTTGTGATATAGACAAGCTTTTCACCACTATCGGTCATCCACACATCCCTGATGAATGGCGCCTTTTTATAGATGGTTCCGTTAAAAGTCTAAAGGGTGTCTTATTGCACAATGGTAATGTTTATCCATCCGTTCCTATTATTTATGGAACGAATGTGGCAGAAACTTACGATACCATGAGCGCTGTATTAAAACTAATTGACTATGAACTTCATCGCTGGGTTATTTGCTGCGATTTAAAAATTGTAGCAATTCTCACTGGCTTGAAAAAAGGGTTTTCTAAGCACCAATGCTTTCTTTGCCTTTGGGAAGGACGGCGTCGAGAACAACATTATACAGACTACAAATGGCCAGCTCGAATTACTCACCAAATTGGACGTGATAGCATCGATCACATGACACTCGTACCTTCATCTAACATTATTTTGCCGCCTCTGCATATTAAGTTGGGGCTTATAAGCAACTTTATACGCGCGCTTGACTTTGATGGCGCCTCCATGGAATTTGTAAGGAAAGTTTTCCCGAAATTAAGCGACGCAAAGATTGACGCCGGTATATAATTAAATTTGCATGACTGACATAACAAAACTTAAGTAAGATTCGTATTTTTAGGCGTTCTCAATGGACCCCAGCTGAAAGAATTACTCAAGCGTAAGGATTTTGTAAATTTACTGACAGCAACAGAACAAAACGCGTGGATTAGTTTGGAGGCAGTCATAGAATGTTTTTTGGGAAATAAGAAGGCACAAAATTACGAACAAATAGTGAAAAAGTTAATAAAAAATTTCGGAGAGATGGGGGTAAATATGTCCCTAAAAATACACTTTTTGGAGAACCATCTTGATTTCTTCAACGAAAACCTGGGAGATTTCAGTGATGAACACGGCGAGTGGTTCCACCAGGACTTAGCGACTATTGAAAATCGCTTTAAAGGAAAAAATACCTGCCACATGTTGGCAGAATACTGTTGGTCGATATGTCGCGATACCGCTGGAAAACATAAGAGGCAAAGCAAACGAGTACATTTCAATTAGAATTATTATTTTTTTTTTATTATTTAAAATACTAAATTAAAGTAGAATTTTTGTACTTCATTGAATTGCAGCTTCCGCCTTTTTGTTAATAACTTTCGAACCAAAAAAGTTAGAGTAATGAAATTTTGACACGTGATAAAGGAGATTTTGAGTTATAACATACTTACTTTTCAAGACAATTCTATATGAATTTTCAAGGATATAAAGGATTAAAATTTTCAAAGGACCTTTTTCATATCCCTTTTTTACAAATATATAAAAAATCAATTTTATTTAAATTCTTATTAAAATATCGCCATATTCTAACGAGGATAAGTATTTTTTATATTTTTTTAATTTTTTATCCCTTTCAAAATTTTGAAGTCCTTTTAAAAGGACAAAGGATGTAGAAATGAAAAACTGAGTACGCAGAATTACTATGTTTGGTCTCTAGTTTCACGCTCATATGGATTTTTTCCAGTGTGAAAAATGCTGTCGCACAGTGTTATGGGTAAACAATTTGAAAGTTAAAAAAAATTGTAGGAAAACTTAATTTTTAATAAAAAAAACCTCTAATATTACCTTTTTGACAATAATATTGCACTCACGCCTTTCAAGAAACACAAGAATTGCTAGTTAACAGCTTACCAGTCTGACTGATTGTGTGACAGAAGCAAACACAAACAAGCACAGACGCGGCGCGGTTCGTATTGCATGTTTGAACAAGTCGCCGACATGTGAGTCAGAGATCTGCATGCGGTCATATTTTAATCGCTCAATATGTATTCGTGTAAAATGCGGTGCGATATTTGCCACAGCTAAAAAAAAACGGATATCAGTATGTATCCCCACCGCAATGCTTCATTCATTCCGAATACTAGTAATCCGATCGAACGAATCATCAGCTTGCAATACTAAACGATCGCAAACTATCGCATCTTCATTTCACTTCGGCTATGCGGTGCTGCCGATGATCCAAACGAACTATGCACTTCGGAATGCGGTGGTGCGAATGATTCAAACGAAGACGGCAATGATCGGCAGTGATCCAAACGAAAGATGGAAATATTCGTTTGAATCATTCGCACCACCGCATTCCGAAGCGATATGAGAATGCGGTGGTGCGAATGATCCAAAGGAAGGATGGAAACACCGCATACCACCGCATTTTCATTTCGCTTCGCCCTTATGACTCTTATTGTGATTAAGCATTCGTAGAAAAGAAAAGAAATGACAGGCATTTTTTAGGATATACCCAATTTTTTAATGTTTTACAATAAATGTTTGTACATACTCAAATAATAAAATTAATGTAATGGTTTAAAACATGAAATGAAAAAAGGTCCTTTATCGAACGAAGTAATATTTAATTCATAATACGTGTAATAGATTATAATAATTAACCCTTTCCGGTCAATTTCTACATTTCTTGAGATAAAAATTTTTCCTTCAAAATATTGACTCTTATTGAACATTTTAGCAATAAAATACAAAAAAATTTCAAAAAAATAATTTTAGTAAAGAATTACAGCTTCATCAAATTTGGTCGATATATCGTACAATGGTCCGCAAAGGAGTAAAAATTCATGAATTTTTGGTTTCGGTTTTTTAAGTTTTATGAACAATTCATTGATTTTTTTGATAAAAAACATAAATTATAACAACAAAAAATCAAAACGTGATTTTATTTTGATCGAAACTTATATAATTTATATATATAAACAATTGATTCACATTTATTCGGCCTTATATAACCATTGTTGTTGTTGCAATTGTTGTTCCTCTCAATAAAACACAGAATAAATTAAAATTCATACAGTTTTACAGACAGGCACTGAATATAGCCGATTCTTCTTATAGTAGTGGGAGTGGCAGGTACGCATGTCTAACCTTACACAACCCGTGTCTGCCCAGTAAAACACAAAATCGTCTAGTAATTTTTATTTTTAATCGAAAATTGCCGAATAGTCGAATTTTATTAGCCACGTGGTTTACAGATGGGCGTGGCAGGCAATCAAAAGCAAAAAATCTGTTACCAAGCCTATAACTTTAAAAAAATGCAAACATAACTTGCAACCTTTGCTTTCCATTTGTACGATATATCGTACAAATTTAAATTTGTACGATATATCGTACATTTGATTTAAGTGCCATTGTACGATATATCGTACAATTTTTTTAAAGACTCGGGAAAAATGTTTAAACTCAAAAAATGTTAAATTTATTAACTTTTATAAATCAATTGATGTTTAAACTTTTAAATGTTTATGTTTTTTGTTACTGAAAAATATTATAAACCTGAAATTTTCCCTGCAGAAGCTTCGTCGCTTGTTGCTTGCTCAACTTCTTGTAAAGAACGTTTTACAAAACAAACAAATACTGTGTAACCACCACTACTATGATTTATTTTTCTAAACAGAATGATAAAGCACAGCCTACTTAACAAATATGAAAAAACCGTTTCATGAAATGTGCGCTCGCTGTCAAATTAAATTTCCTAGAAAAATGTTATTTTAATTGTACGATATATCGACCAAATTTCCGGAAAGGGTTAATAATAATTTGTAATGTTAAAAATGTTTAAAGTACGAATGGTCGAAAAGTCGATGGCTTTGCCCGTTGTCATAGAGTTTTTCATTGATGTGGGTCCAATTACCGACAATTGATTCAATCATCATATATTTGGAGTTCAATCGTGTTTTTAAAGTATTTAACCATTTTTGTTTTGCATGATTCTATAACTTTTAGACTTCAACTTGCTTAAAAAATAGCAGCAGTTGAGGTGGCAAAATCCATGCCGCAAACATTTCTTCCAAATGCGTATACCTGCTTCATACGCTTCGCGAATTGTGCATTATGAATACTTGTATGCATTGCTTTCAATCACTGCAAACAACGCATACCGCATAATGATTGAATTTGGGATGCTTATGATTTGCGGTGCTTATGAGCAGTAGGTAGTAAAAAGAATGAGTATCAATGCGGTGGTGACCAAAACTGCGCGACTCGATTTGTGCAATATGCATACGATTACGAAGTGATCGTGTAAGCAATACGCGAAATGAATCGATGATCGCAAACTTGTTCGGGTTTTGTATGCGTGCGGTTGCGATACTTATGTTATGCGGTGCTTATGTGTAGTAGGTAGTAAAAAGAATGCGTATTAAGCGTTGGTATCCAAAGTTGCGGTACTCATTGCTAATCTCTGATGTGAGTAACTCGTCACAAAAAATTTTTTCGGTTTAGTATGTACGAGTACTACCATTTTATTATAATTAATTTTATAACCCTATATTGATGGGAGAAAAACGATAAAATAAATTCAATTTTAGAAATGCTTGGCGGGCTGCATCAAAATGTTTAACGGGCCGCGTGTTGCTCATCCCTGCTGTAGTATATATTTGTTTATCAAATCGTTCATTGCGATTTATTTATGTGCTTATTTTATTGATTTTATTTACTTAAGTAATCTTGATGTTTACCGTTTTACAACCTTAATATTAGCATAAGTTATTCGCGCGGCTGGCTTCATTCCCTTTTTTGTCGCTCATTTTTCGACCTCCAGCCACAGCACTCCGCGCGATCCGCGACGAAAGATCGCACAACATAAAACACACCACAAAGTTACAAACGCCACAAAAATCATTTTGTACATATCTACAAATATTAAACCAGCACATTACAGTTGCATACATTATTTTCAAAACTCAGGCATTGTTCGTACATAAAAAAGTAAAATTGTTTGAATCACCACATCCACCTTTATACAAGAAATATTGTAACTACATTGAACACTACACTGAAATAAATTTGTAAACCACTTTTAATTAAAACCTCGCTCATAAATTTCTTCGCGTGAAACCGTCGACGTGAACAATAATAATGAATTCAAATAGCGAGCCGATAGCCCTGGCAGCTACTGCTCCCATTTCAATTGTAAGTTAACAATTTATTGTTATCTTTCATAAAATAAAATAAAAAAATTTCAAATCTTTAAAAATTTGAACAAAAAATGATTTAACCCATTTTCGGCCGCTACCAGAAATAGCCAATATTTTTTAAATTCCTTTTAAGGACTTACATTTAGGACCTTAATCAAGAATATTTTTGGATTTTTTTGGTGTTTTTTTTTACAAATTTTTTTTTATAAATTAATTAAAATTCAATTTCAAATAAAAACAAATATACCTATATGTACATAGTTTTAGTCAAATAATAATCAAGCATGAAAACAAACAATTGTTGGCTTATATATGTACATACATGACGACTTCTGGCCAATTGTCGATTTTTCGACCACTGAAAAGTACGCGGGGCTGAGAGGTAAAAATATTTTCATAATCTTATGGATATCAATTGATTGTGGTAATTTGGTCTTTAGGCTTCATAAATAATCAATAATAAATCAATAATTTGAAAAGGTTATATATTTTTCAGAATATTCAAAATATGACTAAAAAATGCTTTTTTCGTGCCTTCGCCAACATCTCTAAATTTATCGTTTTAAAAAAAATTATTATTTCGAGGGGTTACCAAAAGACCAAAGCTATTTTCTGCATCAAAAGTTCAAAGATATAATGTCTAAGTGCAGAGCTACTCTCCTTCAAAGTGGCTGGTCGAAAAATCGACCAGCGGCCGAAAATGAGTTAAAATAATTCTAGGAAACATTAGTCAAGAAATACTAAAAGGAAAGAAGACAGCTTTAAGACAAAGTGCTTGTAAATAAGACCAAAGAATATGAAGTAATATAGAACGCACATCTCATACAAGCAAACGCGTTGTATGGTGGGTACTGCTGGTAGTACCCTCTGTTATTGACAGCAGAACCCTCTGTTACTAACAGCAGAAATCTCTGTAACTTCGGCGTAACATGTGAATAGAAGTCGCTTCGTACTCATTCGTATTCTCGCTGCTGTTGCGCCAGTTTACAAACATGACGATAAACGCTGCTTTTGTTGTTGCGGGGAATAGCATTACTATATGGGCAAACGAAAAAAAAATAGCGGTTATGTTTTTTGCGCTGTGCCGTGCAGGCGGGATAGCATTGATGTTGTTGGTAATTGTTGCGTCGCTATTTCTGCTTTCTTTTTTATAATCACAAGCAAATTACAATTAGCAAAAAATGCATGAATTTGGTGTAGTAAAATATGGGTGCAAACATGTTGCACAAGGGAGTTTATAGTTCTTTGTTAAAAAAATTATTATAAGGTTTTATGTTTTTCGTTTTACTTTGGTTTTAATTTATCTTTCATAAAATAATAATAATTTTTAATAATAATTTTTTTATTGGCCAACAATTATTTTCAATTTTCGTCTTTCGAACTTCCTTTTTGCACAGCCCACATGCAGTGTTTTCGTAGAAGAACTAAAATAAGAAAATCTAAGAATGTGACTCTATGGTTACAGCACTCACCATGGAACCATTCAGGTGTAGCATTTTTACAAGATTGTAAAACGTGTGCCTTAATACCAATTTTTTCAGGTTCTGCTTCGAAGATTTTATGAAAAATTAAAATATGTTTTATGCATACATTCATTAGGGAATTGGAAGGAGCAAAAAGATTACCAAACTCAGAAATTGACTGAAATTTTTTGTGAAAAATAAAAATTTCACTTGGAGCAGTCAAAACTTCATCCCTTTTTCTCAATTCGTCACCGCATTTTTCACAATTTAATTTAGGAATAATTTTATACGCCACGTATCCAACAAAATACCTCATGGAAACCAGCTCTAAGTTAATCTCTTTCGAATTACAAAAGGTGTCACCTACAAAATACGTCTCGTGCATCTCGCTACTTAGATCAAGGTTATCCAGGATTTCATTGTCATTATCATCGTCATTAGCATGCAAAACATCCTCACTAAAAGAAGCGCTTGCAATTAAATTAGTCAATGAATCTTGCCTCTCTTCACAATTGGTAGAGGAGCTAAACTTTATTATTTTAAAGGCTAATAACCTGGCTAAGATGTTATTAAGTTCGGCTACAGAGGGGTTACAGTTATTACCTCCTTTTTGCCTTAACACAGCCAACGTATTCTCCAACTTGTCCTGGTTAAAGGCCTTTGTCATAATAAAAAACTTGTCCGAATTATCTTTTAATATTTCATCTACAAGTAGAAGGACCGATTTTAAGGATAGTTTCATGCCATCTAGGAAGAAAACTCGTTTTTTTTCATCAACAAATTTCACTTCCTCTAGATAACATAAAAATGTTTTAATAAATGTGTGCGATGCTTTATTAATCTGAAGAGCAGATCGATAGCAGTTATCTGCATACAACGATCCACTATTCATGCAATCAAATATTTGATCCATTTTTGCTATAAAATCAGCTGTGGATAACGCTACCTCTTGTGATGTTTTTTTAAATCCACTTATGTCTGAAATTGTTCTAATAGCAGCTTTAACTGTTTTACTGAACACTTGAGTGGAAAATTTAACACGCATTTTCTCAAATGAATTTGGAAATATGTGTTGTCTAGTCAATTTTGGGCACATTTTGGTTTTACAATTTTCTTCCCTCTCCCAAAGCTCTTGAACTACTTTAAAGCTAACTAAACCATCAGGCGTTTTCAAGTCGCATTTAAGCCAACCATTTCGCAATGACTTGATTAAATGTGGGAAATCGAACATGCAATAAATTTTTTGATTTTGAAATTCAAAGTATGGTTTCTCTATACATACGCCTAAGTCGGAGAAACACTTTCTATTAGAAGACCCCTGATCACAAATCAAAACATTCACTACTATGCCAAAATTGCTAAAAATTTTAAGATTTTCTTTAATTATTTTGCACAAGATATCTGCAGTTAATCCATTCTCCGACACAAAATAATTCAAAATTGAACACCAATTCGAGAACATGGACTTCAACATAAATACACATACTTGCTTACCAATTTTGTTTGTTCTTTTGAAGCCTGTGCATTCAAATCCGTCAACTAAATCTAGTTTTTGATTGTATCGTAATTCTCTGCGAATTGCCATTTCGTCCATTAAAAGAACCATATTATTTTCATTTTTTTCCTTCAACTCTAAGCACAACGAGTTTTCCCGTTATTTTTTTTAGGTGTTATTACAGGCAGTATTTGAACCTGAGGTTGCTGCCTGCGACTCGCGGTCCAACGCACTAACCAACTGAGCCCGGCATGGTGTTAAAATACTTCTTCAAAAAATTCAAAGTTGGTATCAACCACGTCAAAATATTAACAAATAATTTTACTTGGAATGCACCACGTAAAAATATTTGTAAAAATTTCAAATTGGATTCAACCACGTCAAAAAACAGCTGCAAAAGGTTCAAAATTGGTATCAACCACGTCAAAATATAAACAAATAATTTTACTTGGAATGCACCACGTAAAAATATTTGTAAAAATTTCAAATTGGATTCAACCACGTCAAAAAACAGCTGCAAAAGGTTCAAAATTGGTATCAACCACGTCAAAATATAAACAAATAATTTTACTTGGAATGCACCACGTAAAAGTATTTGTAAAAATTTCAAATTGGATTCAACCACGTCTAAATATTTGCAGGTTTTTAAAATCAATCAAAGCGCAGCATCTGAGCAAACAGCCATACACCGCAAAGTTTCGATTGATAGTGACATTACAGCAATTTGTGCAGCAAAACCAAAAAAGCATACACACAATAATCGAAAACAACAAAAACATAAGCAAATCTCGAATCATCTTCGTTGAAACGACGATGACGATGCTTTGGTTCGTTGTTTGCTCTCTGCTTGCGCAACAAGATCAAGAAACATACATGCAAAAAATGATTGAGCTATCACTATGCTAAAACAACCACCATTTCAATGTACACGAGTGAAGTCGTTGCGAATAACAACATTGCTTTTTGCTGTTATCCTACGCAAATCTAACAGAAAATGTTATGAACTTAACATTCTCAAATGCCTACGCTTCGCTCTTCCCGCTCGCATCATAACAGCCGAAAACACTTGTGCCCACATGCGCGTTCTATATTACTTCATATTCTTTGATAAGACGCTTCCAGTTGTGCCATCTTTTATTTAATTTGGCAGCGAATTCCACGTTCTAATGGCACATAAGAATTTACCTGAACACAGAGAGTAAAGACAGAAGAACCACAAATATGTATTTTTATACACGAGGAGTATGAATGACAAATGGTGCTGTCATCCGCAAACGAGTACATATCGCACACGCACTACAAAAGTGACACAACTCAAAATTTTTGTTTTTTCAGGAAACGCAAAAAACTGTTTTTGAGGTAAATAAACATTTTTTTAAAATAACGTATAGAACGTTCAGTAGAAAATCCTTACAGATTATGCTTTTGGATAAGTTACAAGAATTTTTTTTTTTATTTTACACTAGAAAATCCAAAATTTTTAGTTGTGACTGTTTTGATGATATTTTAATTCAATAATTACGGAATTATTTTAAGGCAGGTTTCTACCTTGTGCGGCCGAGAAAACATGTTTTTTTTGAAAAATTTTTGATGGGAAGGTTTTTAAGATAAACACTTCAGATGTAGGTATATGTTTATTGTATAAGTAAAAAAAGTTTCAAGATAAAATATGCAAAGGGGGGAGGGGGCCATCGAGCAATGGCGGCAGGACTTCCTTACTCGCGGAAGTCCTGCCGCTGTTTGAGATGACTTGAAACACAAAAATGAATTTTTTTCTTATTCTGTATCCTTTTGTCTATGGCAGGAACTAGGATTTTAAAAAACAAATGAAAAATGAAGGATATATGCGATTTTGACTAAAAAACTCAATTTTTACCTACTTTTTTCAATACAAATTTCTATTTTTAATGAGAAAAAATTATTATTTCTTGAAGATCCTAGTTCGTGCCATAGCTAAGACCTTGATAAATGACTGTTTAAAATTTCGTAGCTATTGCTCAACTCGTGTGGCCTAAATCACTTCCGCAAGGTCAAAAAATGTAGTTTTGAGAAAAACGCGTTCAAAGTTTTGCTTCAGCAGCTCGGCGCGCTCGACACCGCTACCTGTTTCGATAAATTGCTTCCGTAATTCGAAAGATTTCAACTTCAAATTTTGGGAGCGTATTCTACAATCATGTATTAATCCAAAAATGCATGAAAAAAAAAATCGATTTTTTTTACCGCACAAGGTAGAAACCCCCCTTAAGTTATGTCACTTTTGCTGAGTTTTATAATTATAAATTACAGTTAAAAAGTCGAAAGAAAAATTTTGAGAATTCGAAATTATTTTATTATTTGAAAATATATACTAAAATTGTCAGAACATTGCTTAAAATTAACTTCAACAAAAATTTATTTCGTCGAAAGTGTCACAATTTGAGTTAGGACACTTTTGCATTGAGCTTCAGCGATCATATAGCATCAAACTTCTGACATAAAGAGAGACCTAACTGTATTTTTGCAACAGTTAAAAACAACAAAATATACTGAGCTTTTGCTTATTGGTAGATTGATGCATTGTGCACAGTATTAACACATAAACCCGAAAATAAAAATTTTTGAGTTGTGACACTTTTGTAGTGCGTGTGCGATATGATCCTTTTTCGTCGACAACAGGTCGTTGATGAAGATAAGGAAAAGGGTTGGAGAGAAGTCCGAATCCTGCGGCAAGCCCGCGCTAAGGCAATGCTTTTCTTCAGGGTGCGGAGAACGATCAAAATACGATCTTTCTCGCGACTAATCGCTACCAAAATTTGAGTTCTTCCAATTTCTCGCGAGCGATAAAGTTGCGCTGCGAGCAAAAGCATTTACGATCTCTCACGAGAAATATAAATGTTCGGAAAAATCACGAACGAGAAAATGTCGCTGCAAGCGTCGTCGGTTCGATCTCTCGCGATCGTTCGTTTGTTTCGAGCGCTAGTTGCAAAACTCAATCGAGTTACTGATTGAGTGAATTTTTGAACGATCGCGATCGTTCGTCTGGACAATAAATTATGATAGGTAGCAGTTTGGTAAAAAAACCATTATTTTTTATTGCTTTGCTAGTATACTAGACTGAAGTGCATTTCTTGGAGGAAACTTAGGTATACAAGTTTGTAGATTTTAAAGACCTTTTGAAAAATCCAACAAAAAATAGAAAACTTACCACGTTGCGTGAATAAACAGCCTACATTCTATTTTGCCAGTAATTCACTACCTGCTACTGTGTTCGCGAGTGTGAATACAAAGCAGGCAAAAATGAAGTTATTCGTTTAACGTAAAGGGTTCCTTCCTATATTGCATACATTTTCCTAGAAAATAGTTTCATTGTAGTGACCATTTCTTTATCTTCCATTCCAAAAAATTATTTCCCATTTGTTCCCATTAAAAAAGAAAACAAAATACAATAAAATTATATGTATATTACAAATTAACGCACTTCCAGTATTACAAAATAAAAATACTAAATTAAAAACATATAAACTAAAAATCAACAACACTATTTCAAGCATACAAGGTGCGTCCCAAAGTAAACAGGACTTTTGCAATAGGGACGTTTCTGGTGGCGCCATCTATGTGTGAGGACATGCGTTGGAAAGGTACATCTTTCATTCACGTACTGTCTAAATTTCATGACATTTGCGATCTAGTAGACGCCGAAATATCCCGCTGAATGTGACAGTATGTTTTTAACTTTGGTACGAGAATGTCGATCGAACAAAGAGCTAATATTAAGTTCTGTTTTAAACTTGGTAAAACTTTTACCGAAACGTTTAAATTGTTAAAGCAAGTTTATGGTGATGATTGTTTATCCCGTGGCCGTGTTAATGAGTGGTTGAATCGATTCAAGAATGGTCGTGAAGACTTGAATGACGACGAACACGTCGGCCAGTCGAAATTTGTGATTACTGACGATGCCATCAAAACTGTGCGTGATTTTATCAAAATGCAGCCAAAATCATCATTGGAATTGATGGAAATGGAATTGAACATCTCCAAAACATCAATTGATCGCATTTGAACCGAACATTTGGGTCTCCGTAAAGTGTGTTCTCGCTTCATTCCGCACACTTTAACCGACGACCAAAAAGCGCAGAGAATTGAGCACGCAAAAGACATCGTTCGGGAAGCCAGACGTGATCCAAATTTCTTGTTCAACATCGTAACCGGTGACGAAACGTGGTGCTTTCAATATGATCCCGAAACAAAGCGTCAAAGTGCCGAATGGAAGCACCCAGATGAGCCAAATCCGAAAAAAACCCGCCGTGAGAAGTCAAAAATCAAAACTCATCTCATTTGTTTCTACGATTCAAAGGGAATAATTCATCGAGAGTTTGTTCCACCGGGAAAAACAATTAACGCTTTGTTTTATGTTGAAGTTTTGAAGCGTTTGGTGCATCGCATTCGTAGTATTCGGCCAGAATATCGCGAGGAAGGAAGTTGGCGTTTATTGCATGATAATGCACCGGCTCACAGAGCCCTAGTTACGACCGATTATTTAACCAAAAATCGCATTTTTACCATCAATGATTCACCGTATTCGCCTGATATGGCTCCCTGTGACTTCTACTTATTCGGTCAGTTGCATTTGCCGATGAAAGGAAACCGTTATAAGGACGTTGAGGACATCCAAAAGGCTTGTACCAACATTCTGAAGGCGATGCCGGCCGATGACCTAAAACACTCATTCCAAATGCTTTTGGACCGTGCAAAACGTTGTATCGAAGCAGAAGGAGAGTATTTTGAATAAATAAAAAGAATTATACAAAAATAATCATCCGTTTTCTTTATTTTATAAAAGTCCTGTTTACTTTGGGTTGCACCTGGTATAATAAAAAAATTCAAATTAAAAAATGAGGATGAAATAAATATACTTCAATGACAAATATTTATGTATTGGACATACATGCGAAGTCAGTACAGTTAAAGTTTTATAAAATATGGTTCTGATTTTTAAAAAATAATGAGTAAATTGTTGTTTAGCTTAACTATCAATAAATTATTAATTGTGGCACTACTTAATCTTGATCGCTTTTTGGTTAAAATTGTAGATAGCGCGCTGAATGCTCTTTCTACGGAAACTTGACTTGATGGAACTGCCAAAATGATTTCAGCCAGCTTAAACAGCTCTCTTTCAGACATTCTTTGGCCGTATGCTAAATTGTCAAGCTTTTGGCGAATATTGGCACTGTTTTGAGTTGTCAATCGGCTGCTGGTCAAATTATTTAGCTCTTCTTCTAAGATGTTGTAGGGATCGTTTGCCGCAACATGTATGTCCTCTTGAGGTTGAATACCTTCGTTACTTAAACTTCCTTCTCCATTTAATGAACTAAGTGTTGCGTTTGTTCTTAATATATGTACCTATAAAGAATTAGATTTCTTTTACAATGTAGGAGGTTGGATTATTTACAATATTTACCACTGCATTCTTCGTTTGGTCATCATTAATATATGGAGAATCCAGAAAGTTGAATCTTGGGTCGAAGTATATACCAGAAAGGAATGCAACATTGTCGAGTAATTTGTCTTTCCTTTTGCTCATAGATTCCAACAACTTTATTGCAAACGTATTTTCACCCATTTTTTTTAATTTGGCTTCACATACAAGCCAATCTCTGTAAAAATCGCCAATAACGTATTGTTCAGCTTGAAGTTGTTTAGTACACTGCGCCATTGGTGTAAATACATTGACAAAGTTTTCTATGAAGTTCCAATCAATTTCACACTCAATAGAAAGTTCCACTTCGTTTCCATTAATATGCTGTTTAAAACTCAAAAGGGATTCCATCATTTCAAATGTAGAGTTCCATCGGGTTATATTATCAATCGTTGGCAAACGTAGATCCGCAGAGTTTCGACCACTTTTTATGCTAACTCTAAGAAGTTTTACAATTTTCCTGCAATCTTCCAGTTTATTTTGTATCTCCTTGAAGGAATCATGGGCAGCCAAATGAATTGTGTGCGCGGCACATCTCACTACTGCCATTACTGAATTCAAGCGATTGTGTATTGATTCGTAGTCATCATTTTCATTTCCTGAAGTCATTTCGGATTCATCATTTTGTAAATCAATCATGTCTTGTTGAAGTAGTTTTGAAGCTTTTAACATGTTTGCCCCGTTGTCCGATGTAGTTGAATATATTTGTGTAAGGTCAATATGAAATTCATGCAAGCATTTTAATATTTCCTCTTTTAAAAAATGTGCTGTATGCCTCTTTTTCGATTGTATCATGCCAATTGTATTTATCACAATTTTGAAATCTTTAATATATTGGATATTTATCCCCAATATACTTTTACCCATTCTGGTAGCTACATCGACTTTTAGGCTCAACAATTTCTTGGACAAACTTTGTTTCAACAGATCTTTAATGCTATTCGCGAACAAATGTATGTGTTCAACAATATTTTTTGAATTTAAATGTAAATTGAATTTATTCTCATATGATTCAATTATTTGCTTAAAATAAAGCTCGTCATCGAAAATTCTAAATGGAATATTTTTCACTGTAACCATTCCAACACAACACTTTAAAAAATCATTTTTATTTAATTTTGTACTGAATTGACTAGAACTGCGGCGTTTAGAAACGTTGTTGTCACTCGTGGATGGAGCGATTTCATCAAAGTTTTGTTTGTGTATGGTCTCGTAATGTCTTTTAATGTTTCCTAATACGTATCCTTTAAGTTGTTTTCCACACAAAATGCACTTTGAAAAATTTGTGTCTTTATTATATGTAACAAGTTTCGTCTTGTCAATATTTGACACTTTGCCCATATTGATAATAAAAAAAGCAAACGCACAAGAAAATAATTTCACAAATCGTCGTTCGTCCGTATATATCGCAAAATAGACTAAATTCAATGATTGTTTGCAGCCACGCTCTACCGACGAACCTTACAAAAATTCGTTCGCGATCGATCAAAAATTCGCTCGCGAACGATCGAAAATTCGATCTTCTCATATTAGCTCGTTTTGCGATTGTATTTTATCGCGAGAAATACTTGAGTAAACGAGCGGTTGCGAATGATTTTCTGCATCAGCGTTCTTCCCACGACCGATCGCTTTCGTACGCTCGTTCGTTTGAAATGTGTATACATAAACTCGATGCATACGATCTCTCACGAACGAATACGTAGGCAATGCATTCGCAACCGCTCGTTTGCTCAAGTATTTCTCGCGATAAAATACAATCGCAAAACTAGCTAATATGAGAAGATCGAATTTTCGATCGTTCGCGAGCGAATTTTTCCGCACCCTGCTTTTCTTAGGTTATGTTAGTCTATAACAGTGTTCGGACTTTGCTACGATCGTAGTGAATTTGCTACGCTTTTCCCAAAATTTGAAAATCTGCTTCGCCACTCCGCTTGAATCCCAATCTACGATTTTTCCCCAAGCAAAATTAACAAACAATGTTTGGCAGCAGTGACTACGTGACGCGAAACTCGGAGGAGAAATGATTTTCAGACCATTTTTTGCTTTTTCCAATCGTCCGATAGTGTACGGGTTTTTTTACCCAAACATTCGCACAGCTCCGGTTACCAGTCAATTGTTTGCGTCTTAGAGTGCTAACTTTTCTTATTCGCTGTAAATATAGCATTGCAAACCAACTTGTTTTATTGGTCTACGTAATTTTGATTGTAACGCGTACAAAAAAAAAGCAGAAATAAATTATTTCATACGCTGAAGTCAGCAGATATTCGGTTGCTTTTTCCTTCAGTTCATGTCTCATTGAGTTTGTCGTTTCTAGTGCAGCAAGAAACAGTGATGGCAAGTTGAACTCTTTTCAAACGCAGAGCTGCAACTCAGGCAATGCAAACGTAAAGGCTTTGAAGGCAGTCAGCAAAAACTGAAGTAAAATCATATTAAAACACGAGGCAACATACTTATGACGTTTTTTAGCAACAACGTTTTTTTTGCAATCAATTTCCTATAAACGTACTACAGAATGAAAGCAAAAAAAAACCAATTATTTTATTTGCAAATAAACATCGAACGCACCAGCAGCCCTTGCGTTTGTATGGCGAATTTTTTGTACCTAACCTAATCAACTCTGGGGCCTGGTTTTACCGAATTTGCGACTCTGGGGCCTGGTTTTACCGAATTAGCAACCGTGACCCCTCCGAGTTTCGCGTCATGTAGTCATTGTTTGACAGCACCAATTTTAGAAAGCAAAGAAAGGTTTGAATGTGGTAAGTCGTTTACATCCACAGAAAAGAGATGCAAAAATATAAATAAAAAAAATATTTTATGCAATTAATACATAAGTAGCGTAAAGTAACAGTCATCAATTTAGACGTGATATACTTAATGTGAAAAAATCCTATTTATAAGCGTATTGTTATTTTTTTAAATGAATTTTAAAAGTTTTGATATTTTATGAACTTTGTTATGTTTTGTTTTCTACGTTGTACAATAAAATTGTTTTGAAAAAAAGTTCTATTTTTGGGGAAATTCACTACGCAAATTTGGGGTTTGCTGCGCTTTTTTGCAGCTGTCACTATGATTTCGGTTTTGCTAGGTCCGAACCCTGGTCTATAACACTGGTCGGCAAAGCTTACTCATACGAGCAGTACGCTCAGCACACGCATTCTTACGCTCTTTCAATCAGTCTTTGTTCAGACAGCAACGAAGCAACACGTGTAGTGGCTGCGTTGATTTTTGTCTTGTGTACGCTGCAAGAAATTTTATGTATGAAAAAAAAATAGATGCTTTTGTTGTTGTAGTTTTTGTGTGTATGCTTTTTTGTGTTGGCGATTGGTTTCTTATTCGCTTTTCGGTTTAATTTTATACAGTGTAGAAAAATTACTCTGCGCTCACTAACACCATCTCATTGTCAATTTTGCCGACCCCTGGTCTATAACAACACGAATATAAAAGAAGCTTGTAATCCAACGAAAGAAGACACTATTAACACCATAGGCAATCACTTTTGACACAAGTGCTTTATGCCACGCTCGGTCAAAACCGTTGGAAATATCCAATGCAAAACCTTGCCTTCACCGAGGTTTAAAACACTGTGATTCCATTTCTTGGTGAAGACATAATGTATATCGTCGAAAGTCGCATTAGCGGTTATTTAGCAGTCTATTGTGTACTAGATAGTTCACAATATAGTTTACAATGCTCTGTATTGTTTGGAGAGCACCCAACAAATGATATTAGTCGGTAGTTTGCGGAGTAATTTTGCCTTTTTTGGCAACTAAATAGTTGAGCTTTTGCCATCTTCCAACATGCCAGTACAGGCCAGTGATGTATGTACAGACCAGTATTGTATGACATATTGAGCAAATTGCGAAATGGAAAGGCCAGTGAAGTAGCGTACATTTTCAGAAAAACAGTTGGAATGCCGTTCTGTCTTGGAACCTTATTTACATCCAAATTTGCAAGCACTTTTTTAACTACGCGAGTGCAAAATAGTAATTCAGGCATGTCGCTTACAACGACTACTCGCAACGAGGCCCGAAATACTCAAACAGAAACTCCAATACCTGATTTGGTTCAGAATTCAGAGTTCAGTTTTAATATCTGTCATTTAAATGACAATTTAAATAAAATTATAATTCAAGGGTAAATTCTTATTTATACTTGTAGTACTTATTCGTGCTCGCTGCTAGCCCGTTCAAAACCGAATGAATCGTTTAAAAATGCTTTAAAAATGGTGGACCCACGCTTCGTTCGGTTTTAAAGTTGTAACAAACGGGAGCAAAATTCAAGGATGTATTTTTGGTTTTTATGTTTTAGTCCGGCAGGTGTGTATCCGCAATATCCGGCCCCCCGTGATTCGAAGCAGGGGTCGAAGAATCACCACACAAGCACTGCCAACTTGGATGCTGGTCGACGGAAGGTGCCTTGCGCCGTTTTAACTAATGCTGAGCGAACCTGGCCATCGGGCGCACCAAAGACTTGCAGCACAACCCCACGTTTCCACTGTCCTCTGCTCTCATTGTCGTCAAAAATTATGACCAAGTCGCCTATACCTATCGGTTTGGCCTTGTCGAACCATATTGTACGACCAGTCAAAATCGACAGGTACTCTAGTACCTATCGCTTCCAGAATACTTGTTTAAGTTGCCGCAGGACTTGCCACTGCTTCCTCAAGTGCGTCCTTTCTTCCACTGCAGGAGTCTGAACAAAATTGGGGCAGCCCAATAAAAAATGGTTTGGAGTTAAGGGATGATCATCTTCGCTTTCAACTGGCACGTGTGTAAGCGGACGTGAGTTAACTAGATTCTCTGCTTCAATCAACAAGTCTTGTAATGTCTCTACCTGCGGCGCCTTCTCCTTCAACGTAAACGCCAGTACTTTCTTAACTGCCTTCCACCATTCGCTCCCAGGCTCCACCCGCTGAGGGATTCGACGTTGTGTCAAAAACCCATTCAATACTGCGACGCACACATTCTTGCTCTAAGCTCTCCTCAACCTCTTACCACTGCTCTTTGCTCGCGCCAATAAATTTTGTGCCTCTGTCGCTTCTAATGCGTACAGGTATTCCTCGGCGATTTACAAAATTTTTTAAGCACAATACCACTGCATCTGCCGACAAATCCTTTGCTTTGATACCCAAACTGAGCCGAAATAATCCACTCCCGTGTAAGTGAATGGTCGAATATATGTCGTCACACGATCCGCTTGCCCATTACGGCGGTTGTGGTGTGGCGCACAAGTTATTGCACACTTGGCATTTCCTTTTTGCATAATTTATAACGGATTGCACAAATAATTGCCTCCTGGTTTTGGTGGTAAAATACTTCGTGGTAGTGCCGCACAACCAAACGTGTCAAATTGTGGTCTTTTGGTAAGATAACACTACTCGACAAAAAATGGGTTCATCGCGTGCTCCTAGAAACAAAAGTATTTTTTAGACTAATCTTCGGCTACTGAACACGAAACTGAAAATCAATAAATTTTCTTAAGAAGCGTTTTCGAAAAACACGTTTTTCCCCTCTTATTTCAGTTATGAGCACATATCTCGTAAACCAACCATCCGACTAACACAAGTGGTCGTTCAGAAGGTAATTAACTAACCTTTCCAACGATATATAGATTGTCCAAATCAGATGAGATTTCGGGAAGTTACTGACGGTGAAAGTTGTAAAAAGTGAATTTTTCGACTATTTTCAAAAATCATAAATTTTCGAATACTTTTTTTATAGATAAAATAAATTATCTCCTCTGGTTTTAAAATCTAAGATTAAAGATATATTATTTGAGCAAATATTAAGCCTAACATCAATAGAATTGAAAGAAAAATGCCAAAGTCATGATACACGGAGTGAAAACACCAACTTTTCATTTATTACACCGTGCGAAAAAATTGTTTAATTTTTCCGAGACCCATCCAAATGTTGATATAGACGTTAAAATTGAGGTAACTTATAGTATAGTCAGTTTTTCATTTTCTGGCCCAAAAAGCTTCTTAAAGGGCTTTAAAATTTTAAGGACATACACATTTCAAATATTTTTATAAATATTTGCGGTTGTCCAATAATGAAGATACGGGTATCAAATGAAAGAGAAAAATTGTCTTCTTTTAACTAAATTTTCTATTTTTAACTTTCAGGACCAAAATATGTCAGGTATGCAAAACATAAATGTTTTGGATCCCAGTCTGTAGATTCATACATCTAAATTGTTTTCTATTTCAATATTGATAATAATTATTTTAGGTCTCTGGTTAATTGTTAATATAATAAAAATAAAAAATGTTTGTTCTGTCTTAAAAGTTGTTCGATCTACCCATTGCTCGAAAAGTCTATATTTCGACCTTTTTTCCAACTTTGATCGAGAATAAAAACAATATACCAAAAATAACCGCCGCGAAATTGAGGGTGGTTATTTATTATTCAATTATTTACCTAACTTACAAAACTCAGCTGCCGCTTTTTGCCGCCTTACTTTCTAGAGCAGGGATGAGCAACACGCGGCCCGCGGGCCGCTTGCGGCCCGTTAAACATTTTGATGCGGCCCGCCAAGCATTTCTAAAATTGAATATATTTTATCGTTTTTCTCCCATCAATATAGGGTTATAAAATTAATTATAATAAAAATACTGTTGAATACACGAGAAGAATTCCTTTATTAATAAACTGCGTAATATGTTATTGCGCAGGAATTCTGCTCGTGCGTAGCAAAAATGCATTGATCGTGTCCGGTTGCGTTTGTTTATTTGATACGCAGTGCAGCAACGAAAAAGTCCCGTTAGGCCGCTCAATTGTCTGCTAACGAAAAGGATAGTTTGTGCGCTAGTCGCATGTGTATCCGTTGTCTTGCATTTGTGTATCTATTGCGCAATGCGTAGTTGCACTTTACTTCTGCGCAACAAATACTAAACCAAAAAAATTTTTTGTGACGAGTTACTCACATGTCGGCGACCTGTTCAAACGTGTAATACGAACGCGCCGCGGCTGTGCTTGTTTGTCTTTGCTTCTGTCACACAATCAGTCAGACTGGTAAGCTGTTAACTAGCTATTTTGGCAATTCTTGTGTTTCTTGAAAGGCGTGAGTGCAATATTATTGTCAAAAAGGTAATATTAGAGTTTTTTTTTATTAAAAATTAAGTTTTCCTAAATTTTTTTTTTAACTTTCAAATTTTTAACCCATAATAGCATGTCGGAAAACCAAACAAAAAAACGGAAGGTTGCGGATGAGCATAGGCATTTCCAAGAAAAGTGGAAATTTGATTATTTTTTCACTTTCATCAAAGATAAAGCTGTATGCTTAATATGCTCAGAGACAGTGTCGACTTTAAAAGAATACAACATAAAAAGGCATTACGATACAAAACATGAACAACAATATAAAAACTTAACAGGACAACTTCGGATAGATAAGTTTAATCAAATAGAGAAAACCTTGGGAAAACAACGGGCTATTTTAAAAAATCAAGCTATTTCATCAAATACGGCAGTAAAGGCTAGTTTTGTTGTCAGTCATATACTAGCAAAAAAAATGAAACCCTTTGCAGATGGAGAGATGATAAAAGAATGTCTGACTGCTGTTGCAGAAATAGCATTTCCTGATAAAATAAATATTATTTCAAATATCAGTTTATCAAGATTCACCATTGCAAGGAGAATTGAAGACTTGTCCGAGAACATAGCAACAACGCTTCGTGAACGCATTGCAAAATTCGAATACTGTTCTTTGGCACTTGATGAGAGTTGCGATATCAGCGATACAGCACAACTGGCTATAATTTTACGTGGTATTGACACCAAATTTAATATTACCGAAGAATTGTGTTCACTAATTCCAATGCAAGGGACTACAACCGGCAAAGACCTGTACGATGAACTAAAGTCTGTGTTGGAAAATTTTTCAATTTTATTAGAAAAGATTATTGGTATATCGACAGATGGAGCACGAGCAATGTCAAGCATGGAGGTAGGAGTATCGGGAAGGCTATTTCAAGACATTAAGAAGGTCACAGGAAGGGAAATATTCGTTAACCACTGCATAATTCATCAGGAAAATTTGTGTGCGAAAAGGTTGAGCTTGCCAAATGTCACAGTACCAATAATTAAACTAATAAATTTTATAAAGTCGCGCGCGTTAAATCATCGTGAATTTAAAGAATTTCTGAAAGATTTAGAAACTGAATATGGTGACGTGGTTTTTAATACCGAGGTACGTTGGCTTAGTAGAGGTGCAATGCTAAAAAGAGTATACATCTTAAAAAGCGAAATACAATTGTTCTTGGATATGAAGGGATATGACTTTCCTCATTTTGGTAATAAAGAATGGATGTGCGATTTTGGGTTTCTTATCGACATGACTCAGCATCTCAATGATCTTAATGTGGAGCTTCAAGGCAAAGGACAGTTTATTAACCATTTGTATGATAAAATTCAGGGCTTTGAGCGCAAATTAAAATTGTGGAAACAGCATCTTTTGCAGAATAATGTGTCTCACTTTCCACATTTAGAAAAAGAAAACGTTACTACATCTAAAAAATACGCTCAATATATAGACATTTTAATCAACGAATTTCAATCACGATTCCAAATGTTCAAAGCTGAGAAGACAGTGGTTTCCATGAAAATGTTTTCCTCGCCATTTAATATCGATGTGGATACAGTTCCCGAAGACTTTCAAATGGAAGTGATTGACATGCAGACTAATACCGATTTAAAAAATGTATTTTTCACAGTAAACATCGAAAATTTTTATAAATCGTATGTGAGCCCTGAGAAATTTCCGCTTTTGACGAAAAATGCAAAGCAAATGATGTCCTTGTTCGGAAGTACGTATGTTTGCGAACAATTATTTTCAACCATGAAATTAATAAAAAATGACCACCGATCAAGACTGAGTGATGCACGATTAGAAAGTTGCGTACGTGTAGCTACCTCATCAATTCCGGCTGATATTGATCAGCTTGTATCGAAAAAACAGTGCCAAATTTCTCATTAAAAATTTCAAGTAAATTCGTTTTTCTGTTCTGTTCTGTTCTTTTCTTGTTTGTTTTTATTTTGCATTAAAATATGTATATGAAATCTTTACTTTTTTTAAGTTTTATATTTTTTTGTTCTAATGTTTATTATAAATAAAGTTTTGTAAATTATTAATAAGTGCTACTTAATTTGCGGCCCGCCAAAAAATTTTCCAATTTAAATTGGCCCGTTGTTTAAAAAGGTTGCTCACCCCTGTTCTAGAGCAATAAAAATGAAACAACCTCGGGTCGAAAAACACGCAGGTATACGGAAAATCGCGCACATTTAGTACAGTCGACAACCCATTTTGTGTTGCTGACATCTATCTATATCTATATATCTAATCACGCTCAAACAGACTGGCCGATTTAAATGAAGTTTTCTTTGTTGGATTCGTCTTGAGTCAGTTCAGGTTTGTGCGAAAAGAAAATTTCGGAAAATCTATTGGAAAAGTCGGAAAATCCCTCATCTTTGACCGTGAATTCTGAAAATTTTCAGAGGATAACGTTGGAACCATAAGTCACACATCAATTAAATTCACTACGAACTTACGAGAGGGCGTGGCACCACCCATATAAGCCATATCTTAATAATGGAATATCTTCGAAATTGTAAGGTGCACAGCATTGAAATTCAGTATAGCGCCGTCCCATAGATGAGTCATTCTACTGGTAAGATTTGATGGGCGTTGGACGAGGGTCGCGGCACATTTTTGTGACCCAAATATTCCGTCTAACTATAAGTCGCACAGCAATGAAACTTAGTACGAACCTACAATTTTCCCTTTCGACAGAGGAAATGGTGCGAGTATTGAACAAGGGGGCGTAGCACCGCCCATTTAACTTAAATCTGGTTCAAGCGCAGTCCATTTCTTTACTGAAACTTAGCAGTCACGATTGCAGCTTCGATTGAGTTAATCAGAGAAGAAACTTACTCCTACGGTACATAAAATTTTAGCACATGGAAAGGATTTAATAGAATACCAGTGCTTACCAATAGGAAAATTGTCTGAAGAAGCTCAAGAATGCAAAAATAAGGACTACAAAAGGTATAGATGTATGAACACTTGCAAAATATCACGATCTAGACAAAATAAAGACCTTTTCAACATCATCATCATCATTTTCAGCAGTCTCTTCTGAACCAGTTATTTCATCTATTAGATCTGTAAGATCACAAAAACAACTTAAGAACTTAGAAGATACTTATAGCTTCGAAATGATTTCATTATTAGACATTCCTTCCAGTGTAGATACCGATTTTGAAAAAACCTAACTTTAAAAAAAAAACTTATTTTATAAAAAATTACGTATGAATCATGATGAATATGAAATGATATTAATTTATTGGAAAAAATATATAAAAAAAATTCATTTTTTAATGCAAACAAATAATTCATGGAGGCAGGAGTGCGCATTCACAATGATTTTTCGCAAAAAATCCAACAGTTACTAACAAACTTCAGGTGAATGACAGAACCAACCCCATTTGTGTTAACCCTCGGATGGACTTTGGCGTCTGGCCAGGCGAAATGGTTCTATTTTTATCCATAACTTTTTCTCTGCGCTCGATCGGGCTCTATATAAAACGTACGAAATAAACAAATTTGTACGCGGTTTTATGATTTTCTTTGCCCCAAAGTCAGTTTCTACACATCTGTACTTTGTCGTCTGGGCAGACGAAACATGTTTTTTGCGAGAATCGAATGCATTATTAGTTTTTATTATTATTTTAAATTTCTTTGAATTCTAAAAATGTTGGCTAAATAATCATAATATGCTGCAAACTTGCAGAAAATGTAAAAATGGAAAATTATTTCAAAATTTCGCAAAACTTAGAAGCCAAAAAAGCATCTTTATTTGCATTCTTGGTCAGTTTGTGTATGAAAGTCGTTTGAATTTGACAAAGGTTTGATATATAATTGCATATTAAATCACCGTTGGTGATGAGTCAGACCTAAAAAAATAAAACATGCCTAAAAATGATAAAATGTCAAAAAAAAATTACAGATTCATCTCCTTTTTTACAGTGTATTTGTGGGTAACTATTTAAGTATCGGGTAATTTTTGAAGAGCCTTCGGATTTGATTAAAAAAAACACATACAATTTAGAGAAATGTATGGAATCTTTATTTGAGTCGATAGAACGATCTATATTGTTACGAAAATTAGATCGGTAGGCTTATTCGTCTCTGTGGATTGTGCTTCAAAAATAAAACACGCTTCAATTAATCAACGCAAAACGCAAACCAACCAACCAACCAACAAAAACCAACAATCACTTTATTCACAAATTTACACTTTGCTTGTCTTTGCTTCTACTTATTGGACTATTCCGTGTTTCACCTTTGCTTGTTCAAATAAGACTTCTCCCTCTGCGCTGTACCCGGCTGCCTTTTATACTTGTCTGCTTATCGCGCCGATTGTTCTCGCACATTCCAATAGGACTATTACCATGTTTATACGACGGTCCCAGTCGATTGGCATTGACTCGATACGGTTTCGAGCCAGGTGTTTATACATTGATTTCAGAAGCGAATTAATAGGGGCTTTTAATAGGGGTACCGGTTCGTGCGGTTTTTGCGAAAATTTAAGCTTTATTGTGAAAAAATGGTTACAAATTTAATATTCAAAGTATTGTCCATCACTAGCTATAAATTTTCCCCATTTTTCTGGCAATTCACGAATAGCCTTTCTGAAAAATTCGGCTGGCTTTTCCGCTATCCACGAATTGATCCAATTTTTTACTTCTTCAAAATTGGAGAAGTGCTGGTCAGCCAGGCCATGTTGCATTGATCGGAAGAGATAGTAATCGGATGGCGCAAGGTCTGGACTATACGGCGGGTGGGGTAGGGCATCCCATTTGAGCGTTTCAATGTAGGTTTTGACGACCTGTGCAACATGTGGCCGAGCAATGTCATGTTGCAAAATTACCTTGCCGTGCCTTTGTGCATATTCCGGCCGTTTTTCGCGCAGTGCTCGGCTCAAACGCATCAACTGTCGTCGGTAGACTTCCTCTGAGATCGTTATATTCGGTTACAACAGCTCATAATAGATCACACCACTAAGCAAATAAACACATAGAGGTGTCAACTCGCACAATTTTGTGTACCAGCGCAGTAGGTCCCATACGCACTTCGGCTATTCGAACATATTCGCGATGACTTCGGCAAACTTCTCAATTCGAAGTCAGCTTTCATAATTTGCTTTATGTTGATGTGGTCAGTCGCGTATGAGTTGTGATCAGCGTTGCCGTTTTGGTTATTTTTAACCAAAAATGGTAATTTTTATTTTTAAAAATGGGTCTTGGTTATTTGGTGATTTTTGATCTCATTTGGTTATTTTTTAAAATATCGCATACTGGTACAAAATGTATCTTTTTGAATATTGCACACTGATACAAAACGTGTCTTAAATATCAACGAGCACAATATTATTGGGAGTGGCAATAATATTGATACATAGTGCCACTCATAGTCATTGCTGTTTCCCGTAAAAAAGTAAGCAGCATTGTTTAAATCGATAACTATGTTTTATAAAGAGTCAACAAATTCGCAGCTCACTGAAAGTTTTACCGTGCGTGAACGTGTTAATTACTTTACATTGTGACCGAAAAGTTTCCGGAAATTCTCATTTAAAATTCGCGCGCTGTATATTTTTCGATATTTTAAGTTTCTGTAGGTTGGTAGCACTGTCCTTAATTACTATGCCAAAAATGAGCGCGATCTGTCAGACAGTTTGTTTACGGCAGCTGTTGAAACCAGTTCATCTCAGTAGTGCGTTGCGAAAAAAACAATGGGAAAAAATATTGAACAAAGAGTTTGCATCAAATTTTGTGTTTCGAACGAAATTTCGTGTGCAGAATCGCTGCGAATGCTACAAAAGGCTTATGGGGAATCAGTTTTATCGAAAACTCAAGTTTATGAGTGGTACAAAGCCTTTCAGGACGGTCGTAAGACCGTCGAAGACATGCCGCGTTCTGGACGACCTTCGACCTCTACCACCGACGAAAACATTGAAAAGGCAAAGGAAATCGTGCTCCCAAATCGTCATGTGAGTGTTAGAGAGATAGCACAAGAGCTAGGCATCGGTCGTGAGATGGCTCGTTTGATTTTGGTGGACAATTTGTGTATGCGACGCGTCAACGCTCGGCTTGTTCCGATTCACCTCAATTTGTTCCAAAAACACCATCGTGAACAGGTCTCGTTAGACATGATTTTAAGGCCAAACATTCAATAAATACCATCGAACAGCCACCGTATTCACCTGATCTTGCACCGTGTGACTTTTTCCTGTTTCCCAAACTCAAATTACCACTCAGAGGAACGCGTTTTGAATCCATAGAAGACGTAAAACAGAATTCGCAGAGGGAACTCAAAGCCATACCGGAAAGCGCCTTGTTTTGATGATTGGAAGAAACGTTGGCATATGTGTATCGCTTCTAATGGAGCATATTTTGAAGGAGATAAAATAAATATTGATGAAGATTAAGAATTTTGCGTTTTATTTAAAATTTCCGGAAACTTTTCGGTCACAAGGTATGTCACACAAACATACATATGTGTCAAAAGCCTTTAAAATGTTCCTTAAATCTTTAAGTTTATGTATAAGTTATTTATTTTGTTTACGTCAAATAAACATTTTGGTTATTTTTGTTACATTTTGGTTATTTTTTTTTTCTTTCTGGTTATAAATTTTTTCTTCTTGTGGCAACGCTGGTTGTGGTGCTGCCAGCGATATCACTGATGCTGCTGTGATTCGCCTTGCTACCAGCGCAGCAGGTCCCATACGCACTTCGGCTATTCGAAAATATTCGCAAAATTGTGTGCGCTGACTTCACAAGCAATGAAATAATCAACCACCAAAAAAGCCAACAAAAGCAAAAACACAATTTCACTTGTTCGCGATCATTTTTTGTGTGTATACTTATTTTCGTTGACGATCGCTTTCGCTTCAACAAATTTGCTGAGAACAGCTTATCAATCTAATCGTTGCGCTGTCTGGTTGCGTGTTTGCGTATCCCTTCCGTTAACTGATTTGAAAACATTTTGACGTGGATGAATCCCCAATAAATTTGTTTAAATTGAAAAATTTAAACGAATTTTGAAATGGTTGAATCCCCAAAAAATTTTGTTGACGACCCTTTTTTTGAAATTTGACCTGATTTTACTCGTATTAACGTCAAGTTTTTATAATGAATATAAGTAATTGCGACAAAAAGCGTAAAAATAACAAGAAATGCGCTATTTTTTCCTGTCAAAGGAGCCCTTATTTCGGGTCCCTTAAAGTTCGGCTTTTTAAATTTCCGAAAAATGAATATTTCAGAAATAAATGGATCCGTATAAACCAGATTCTTGCGAAAATGATCTCAATGAAAATACAGTCGCGTCTGGATATAGTGAACTAATTATTGCAAGGCCCGTTCACAGTATTGAGGTTGTTCACTATATCAAGGTTACATGTTTTATTCAAAAACTTGTTTTATTTGCTCAAAATACACTTTGTGTATATAAATTCAAGAGATATTTCAACTAAATTAGTAGGAAAACATAAATGTATGCTTATTGAAAGAATTAGCGAATATACGTTTGCTTCTTGCGTTCACAAAGTTTTAGATACACATAAACAAGTCCACTTTCAACCACAATCGGTTTGCATTCGACAAAAAACATAACCACTAACGTCAAGAAACAGGTAATTTTGTAACAATCAACAGCAAAAAATTTGGGTGTTCACTATATCGAGGTGTTCACTATATAGGGTGTTTACTATACCCAGACACGACTGTAATAGCATTTAAAGCAGGAACCTCCAATTGTGAACTAACTGACGAAGGTTCATTTATAACAATTGACAATAATACCAGTTTGTTGGAAATTGACAATGAAACTCAAAATGCTATAAATCAAGAGTTCGGTGAAGAATTTTGCTTATGAAAGGATATATTTGATGCAGAGATAGCGAAATGATGGCTCCCTTCGTTATTAATCTGGTTTCATATTGATGAAGACTATTGAAAAATTTGACTGTCATAACTGCAAAAAGTTAATAAAAGATGAGCTTTGTAATTTACAAGGAAACGAAATGTTTATATTTTTCGAAAATTTCAACTATTTTAACAGAAGTTTAAAACTAAAAGCTCCAATCGACTCATTTTTTTGTTTCAAAAATCTTTTACAACACATTTTATACGTTTTTTAAGGAAATCCCTCATTCCTTAAATATAAAAAAGCTTTTGTACAATTTGTGTTTTGCAAACGTAACAAAAGTATATGAATACAAAATGTGGTTTTCAGAACCGTCTACTTGTAGCAATTTATATTAGATTACTTTTTAATAATTTTGCTAAGAAAAAATTGCATTTGGCTAAAAGAGCAAATTGCAAGTAAAACGAAAAATAAGAATAAAATAAAAAAAAAATTTAAATTTTAAAGAAATAATAATATTGTAACGATAAGAGAGTCTGTCGCTGTGCAAAGCAACCCTGTCGCTACGCGCCGTGCTATAATTCAATCTGGCAACGACGGCCGCGATAATAAGGGAAACTTTTAGGCCAACCTGGCAATGATGGCAATTTCTAGTCCAACCTGGCAATGATGGAAACTTCTAGTCCAACCTGGCAATGATGGAAACTTCTAGTCTAACCTGGCAATGATGGTCGCGATCATCATGGAAACCTTTAGCCGACTCCGGAATATGCGAGAACGATCTGCGCGATGGCCGGATAGGTATAAAAGGCAGCCGGGTGCGGCGCACCGAGTCAGTCTGATTTTGACTAGCGGAGTTGCCACGCGGAATAATTAAGCGAATATTTAAGTGTAAAGACAGTGAAGTGTAAACCTGTGAAATAAAGTGGCTGTTGGTTTTTATTGACTGCGTTCGAGGAACTAAGTGTGTTTGTTTATTTCAAATTGCACAATCCAGTGATTCGTACTAGCCCACTAGAACTGGTATTTTCGTAACATTTGGTGTCAGAAGTGGGATTGTGCTACTGAATAAATAAAGAAAAAAAAATAAAATAAAATTATAAAAACGCAGAAATGGTTAAATTCGAGCTGCTGAAAGTGGACCAGCTAAAGAAGGAGCTGGCTGCCTGGAATTTGCCAACTGCTGGCGGTAAGGTGGAGTTGCAGCTGCGCTTGCGAGAGGCGTGTGAGGCACGAGGCGTCGATTGGACTGCGCACGAGTTCGGGACGCAGGAGCTAGATTCGTCGGCCAAGGTGGAGGAATCGCCTGCCGGTGCTGCGTCGATGCAAAGTACGGCTGCAGCGGCTGAGCCACCACAAGCCATGGACATGAGCCAGCTAATGGTTGCACTTAAAGGTATGTTCGAGACTTCCAACCGTGAAATGGCAGCCAGAATGGAAACTGCGAATCAAGAGATGGCAGCGAAGCTGGAAACTACGAATCTCGAAATTTCGGCAAAAGTCGAGACTGCAAATCGAGAAATGGCGGAAAATTCTGCGCGCATAGAGCAGAAGGTGGAGGAAATTTCCAATAGGCTGAACGTGAAAGTTGAGCATCTCGAGACACGAATAGACGATTGGGACAAACGAGTTGACGAAATGGGTGAATCCCTGAACAGACGAGTTGACAACCTGGATGAGTCTTTGAACAAACGAGTTGACAGTCTGGAAGATTCGATGCACAGGAAGATGGACGAACGGCTTCGAGAGGTACAGCCACGAGAATGTTTCCCACCGGTTCAGGACGGTTTTGCCACCCGAGCAGAAGTGCCTACTTATGATGGGACTACGCCGTTCGATACATTCAAGCTACAATTCGACCTGGCTGCTCTGGAAAATCAGTGGACCGATGTAAGGGAAGGTCGGAGATTGGCGCTGGCTCTTAAAGGTACTGCGGCGGAGATAATAAAATCAGTTCCAGAATGTTTACGAAATACAGCGACGAGCACAACAGAACGCTGTATTACTGTGAGCTGAAGAACCGCAGGCAAAGATCCAACGAGGCGCTGCAGACATATGCAGCGGACATTGAGCGGCTCGTGCAGCTGTCCTACCCGTCCTTCGGCGCTGATGATCTCGAGAGGATGAAGATTGAGGCATTTATCGAAGGTCTTCATGATCCGGAGACGCGTCGCAGTGCGTTGATGATGGGCAAGCCGACATTTAGGGAGACGGTGACCAGCGCGATGACATACGAGGCGACATGGATTGGGAGCACTCGGTATGCACCTGCAAGGATACGCCAGATCCAGCCGGACAACGACATTGCGATCCAGGCAATAAGCTCTGAGCCACCGGGCAGGCCACGGGTGGTCTCCTCTAAAGTTGTATGCTGGGTATGTGGCAAGCAGGGCCACATATCACGAGACTGCCGCCAACGATAGAGGCGTTCCCGTTCTCGATCGCAATCGTCTGAAGCGAGGAATACTGATAATCGAGGCCCAGCCAACAAGCGCAGGACTGAGGACGGCGAGTCGTTAAACTAAAACGGGTCAGCCCAAAGGGGCGTGAGCTGATCCCCACAATCTGCCGCCCCACCGTCCTTGTCTCACAGCTGAAACGACAGCCCAGCAGCTTGACAATTGAAGGAAGGATAGATGGAAAGCTGTTCGTGTTGACATTGGATACTGAAGCGTCATATTCGATCATAAGAAGGAAGCTGCTGAAGAATTGGGAACCGCTGCATGGCATACAGCTGCGGACTGCGACTGGCGAGCGCGCGCCAGGAAGAGGGAAAGTTACAAAAACGATTACTATCGGCACCAGCAGTCTGGAACATGAGTTCATCGTCGCGGATATAATGGACGACGTGATTATCGGCATGGATTTCATGATTAGGCACGGTTTTACGCTGGACCTGGAAGAACATGTGCTGAGATATGCCAACGTTGAATTCCCGCTGCACACCGGCTATGAGCGAAGCGTGGCGGTAAGGAAGGTTGTATCGTGTCAACACCGGAGGATACCAGCTAATTCTGAGGCGATTGTGTGGGCAAAGGTGGACGAGGACGAGGGGACGAGTCGGCTGTGGGTTGTAAAAGCACCGAAACAAGGACACGACAACATTATCATCGGACGTACATTAGTGGAACCTAGGAATGGCAGAATACCGGTCAGAATACTGAACCCCCTGAATGCACCCAGATATGTCTGGAAAGATGAGGTAATTGGCGACTGTAAGGAAGCTGTAGCAGTGGTCAATTGCGAGAGTAGCCCGCTGGGAGAAAATAAGAAGAGCGGTTTTAATATGGACGCCATACCGCAGGAGAACCAGTGGAGCAGCGAGTTGACGGCCAAGCAGAAACAGAAGGCGAGGTCACTCCTGCAGCACTATGGGGCAATATTTGCGTCAGAAGCAGGCGGAAGAACAGCCATAGTGAAGCACAACATCGACACCGGAAGTGCAAAACCGATTCGCCAACCGCCAAGACGAGTTCCTCTGGCCAAGAGGGAAGAGGTCACAAACTTGATCGAAAACATGCGGAAAGAAAAGGTCATAGAGCCTTCTTCGGGCCCCTGGTGCTCGCCGGTCGTGCTAGTCAAGAAAAAGGATGGCAGTACCCGGTTTTGTGTGGACTATCGGAAACTCAATGATGTGACCAAGAAGGACAGTTATCCACTACCGCGGATCGATGACACCCTGGACACGCTGTCAGGCACACAGTGGTTCTCCACGCTCGACTTACGCAGCGGCTATTGGCAGGTAGAGCTTGCAGACAAGGACAAGGAGAAAACGGCTTTCAGTGTGGGCGATGGTTTGTGGCAGTTCACCGTCATGCCGTTTGGACTCTGCAACGCACCAGCAACATTCGAGCGGCTAATGGAACGCGTGCTAAAGGGGCTGCATTGGCGGACGTGCCTGGTGTACCTCGACGACATAATCGTGATGGGTAAAAGCTTCGACGACCACCTGGGAAAGCTGAAGGAGGTATTCGAGCGGATAGAAAAAGCTGGGCTTAAACTCAACCCGAAGAAGTGCTCGCTGTTCCAAAAAGAGGTCAAGTATCTGGGTCATACGGTTTCTGCCCGCGGAGTACATACGGATGAAGGCAAAATCACGGCGGTGAAGGAGTGGCCCCAGCCACGCAATCTACACGAACTCCGCAGCTTCCTGGGCCTGTGCACATACTACCGCCGATTTGTTCCGGGATTCACGAGCATGGCCAGCAGCTTGCACAAACTGACGAAAAAGAGCCAAGCTTTCGAGTGGAACGAAGAGCAGGAGCAGGCTTTTGCGCGTCTGAAGGAAAAACTGTGCACTGCTCCAATTCTGGCCTTCCCCGTGCCTGGAGACATGTTTGTGCTGGATACAGATGCAAGCGGGCATAGTATTGGCGGTGTGCTATCACAGATAATAGACGGCCAAGAACAAGTGATAGCATACTACAGTAGGATTCTGTCGAAACCGGAACGCAACTACTGTGTGACGCGGAGAGAACTGCTGGCGGTATTGGACTGCGTAAAACACTTCCACAAATATCTGTATGGACAAAGGTTTCGCCTGCGCACAGATCATGCGGCATTGAGATGGCTCTTGAACTTTAAAGATCCTGAAGGGCAATTGGCGCGGTGGATCGAGCGACTGCAGAGCTACGACTACACGATAGAGCATCGCAAGGGCAGTAGCCATGGAAATGCCGATGCCTTGTCACGCCGTCCGTGCAAAGTCGAATGCAGGCAGTGCTCGCGAGCCGAAAGCAAAGAACAGATAGTGGACGTCCGGTTGGTAAGCGTTATGCCAGAGGAAGAGTGGTCTGCGGAGAGGCTACAAAAGGACCAGCGTGGGGATGCGGATCTTGCAAAAATCGTCGAAGGCAAGGAGCAAGGCGCACGTCCAGACTGGCAGGAGATGGCCGGTGAAAGCCCGATCGCTAAGGCTTACTGGGCGCAGTGGGAAAGTCTGCGGCTGAAGGAAGGATGCCTGTATCGCGAATGGGAGAGCGCGGATGGTCGGACCAGCAACTCCCTATTGGTAGTGCCGAAATGCAGAATCAACGAGGTCATCGAGGCATACCATAACGACTCCAGTGGAGGGCACCTGGGCATCACCAAAACCGTCGCCAAGATAAAAAGACGATTCTACTGGGTAGGATGCCAGGAATCTGTAGCCGAATGGATTAAGAGCTGTGACCGATGTGCAGCCGCGAAAGGTCCGACAAGAAGGTCTCGGGGCCGCATGCAGCAGTACAACGTGGGAGCGCCCTTCGAGCGGATTGCTATGGACGTCGCTGGCCCATTCCCAGTCAGCACTCAAGGCAACAAATATGTGCTGGTGGTAATGGATTACTTCAGCAAATGGCCCGAAGTGTACCCTATTCCTAACCAGGAGGCCACTACGATCTCGGAAAAGCTGGTAAACAACTGGGTAGCCAGGTTCGGAGTTCCGTTGGAGTTGCATTCAGATCAAGGCCGGAATTTCGAGTCTGCGGTATTCAAGGAAGTGTGTGAGCTACTGGGGATAAAGAAAACTCGTACCACGCCTTTGCACCCACAGTCCGACGGCATGGTGGAACGCTTTAACCGGACACTGGAGGAATACCTGCGGAAAGTGGTAGGCGGGAATCAAAAGGATTGGGACACGCATATTCCCCTGTTCCTGATGGCGTATAGGTCAGCCCCGCACGACACGACATCACTCACTCCAGCCCGAGCAGTGTTCGGCACGGAGTTGCGGTTACCCGCCGACTTGAAGTTCGGGGTAGTCAGCACGACGGGAGGCGCTAAGACGGACTACGTGGTCAATAAGCGGGCGGAACTCGAGGAAATTCACCAGTTTATAAGGAGCCGCACCAAACTGGTCAGCGATAAGGCGAAAGCCAGATATGATCTACGGGCCAACTCAGCAGGGTTCCAAGAAGGCGATCTGGTAATGCTCTACAACCCGCAGCGGAGGAAAGGTTTGTCTCCGAAACTTCAAGCGTCATGGGAAGGACCTTACGAAGTCGTGACTAGGATTAACGACGTGGTATACAGGATTCAACGTTGCAGCAATAAAGGCGCTAAGCTGAAGGTAGTCCATTTGGAGCGCCTGGCGCCTTATCACAGCGGAACCTCGGCACTTGTTCGGGTCGAACAAGTCTAAGTGGTGGGCAGTGTAACGATAAGAGAGTCTGTCGCTGTGCAAAGCAACCCTGTCGCTACAATTCAATCTGGCAACGACGGCCGCGATAATAAGGGAAACTTTTAGGCCAACCTGGCAATGATGGCAATTTCTAGTCCAACCTGGCAATGATGGAAACTTCTAGTCCAACCTGGCAATGATGGAAACTTCTAGTCTAACCTGGCAATGATGGTCGCGATCATCATGGAAACCTTTAGCCGACTCCGGAATATGCGAGAACGATCTGCGCGATGGCCGGATAGGTATAAAAGGCAGCCGGGTGCGGCGCACCGAGTCAGTCTGATTTTGACTAGCGGAGTTGCCACGCGGAATAATTAAGCGAATATTTAAGTGTAAAGACAGTGAAGTGTAAACCTGTGAAATAAAGTGACTGTTGGTTTTTATTGACTGCGTTCGAGGAACTAAGTGTGTTTGTTTATTTCAAATTGCACAATCCAGTGATTCGTACTAGCCCACTAGAACTGGTATTTTCGTAACAATATGTTGCTGTTATTTAATATACAGTTGAACCTCGATTATCCGGGTTGCTCGGGACCGGGCTCATCACGGATAATCGAAAATACCGTTTATAAATTTTATTATTTTTATTTATTTTTTATAAGAACATGTGAAACTGCTTCTATAAACGTACATTTGGGGCATTCCACGCGAAGCGGACAGGTAAAAAAACTCGATGTTTCCGATTTCGGTTGGCATGCAGTACTTCAAAGCCGATTATGGAGTCATAAAATTATATATTAAAATAATTAAACCACTGGATTTCTTACTTCATTTACTGAGCTTTTTAATTGTATTTTTGGAAAAGAAAAAAAAACATTTTTTTCGTAATAAAAAAACCAATTAATTTTTTTCCTTGATTTTCACTAAGTTAGACCATTTCGTTTTTTTAAATTTTTTTTATATAATTTGCTAATATTGTATAGAACATTGGTGCCAACTTTTATAATGGGCGTGAAAGTGGATTAGGAGCTAGACTGAAAATACTGCCGCGCCTGATGCCCGCCGCTTGTGTGCGTTTAGTGAAACTGTGTGCTTGTCGAAAACTTCAAAGTCCCATAACTCTTTAACTAGTCATTATATCACAAAAATATTTGGTACACGTATCAATAATACGTATAGGTAGAACATACTCAAATTTTACTGAAATCGGAAACATCGAGTTTTTTTACCTGTCCGCTTCGCGTGGAATGCCCCATTTATTATATTTCAAAAAATACATTTATTTAAAATATGTATGTATATTAGGGCGGGTTAATTTTTTTTTGATGAAGCGTTTAGCAAAAACGTAATCTATTGGTGATTCTGAGAAATTTTGCTCAAGAGACCATAGCTCTAAGTCGGATTTGGAGCCCCCCAAAATTTCAAAATAGATATTTTTCAATATACAAGGTGCGTCCCAAAGTAAACAAGACTTTTGCAATAGGGACGTTTCTGGTGGCGCCATCTATGTGTGAGGACATGCGTTGGAAAGGTACATCTTTCATTCACATACTTTCTAAATTTCATGACATTTGGTCTAGTAGACGCCGAAATATCCCGCTCAATGTGACAGTATGTTTTTAACTTTGGTACGAGAATGTCGATCGAACAAAGAGCTAATATTAAGTTCTGTTTTAAACTTGGTAAAACTTTTACCGAAACGTTTAAATTGTTAAAGCAAGTTTATGGTGATGATTGTTTATCCCGTGGCCGTGTTAATGAGTGGTTGAATCGATTCAAGAATGGTCGTGAAGACTTGAATGACAACGAACACGTCGGCCAGTCGAAATTTGTGATTACTGACGATGCCATCAAAACTGTGCGTGATTTTATCAAAATGCAGCCAAAATCATCATTGGAATTGATGGAAATGGAATTGAACATCTCCAAAACATCAATTGATCGCATTTTAACCGAACATTTGGGTCTCCGTAAAGTGTGTTCTCGCTTCATTCCGCACACTTTAACCGACGACCAAAAAGCGCAGAGAATTGAGCACGCAAAAGACATCGTTCGGGAAGCCAGACGTGATCCAAATTTCTTGTTCAACATCGTAACCGGTGACGAAACGTGGTGCTTTCAATATGATCCCGAAACAAAGCGTCAAAGTGCCGAATGGAAGCACCCAGATGAGCCAAATCCGAAAAAAACCCGCCGTGAGAAGTCAAAAATCAAAACTCATCTCATTTGTTTCTACGATTCAAAGGGAATAATTCATCGAGAGTTTGTTCCACCGGGAAAAACAATTAACGCTTTGTTTTATGTTGAAGTTTTGAAGCGTTTGGTGCATCGCATTCGTCGTATTCGGCCAGAATATCGCGAGGAAGGAAGTTGGCGTTTATTGCATGATAATGCACCGGCTCACAGAGCCCTAGTTACGACCGATTATTTGACCAAAAATCGCATTTTTACCATCAATCATTCACCGTATTCGCCTGATATGGCTCCCTGTGACTTCTACTTATTCGGTCAGTTGCATTTGCCGATGAAAGGAAACCGTTATAAGGACGTTGAGGACATCCAAAAGGCTTGTACCAACATTCTGAAGGCGATGCCGGCCGATGACCTAAAACACTCATTCCAAATGCTTTTGGACCGTGCAAAACGTTGTATCGAAGCAGAAGGAGAGTATTTTGAATAAATAAAAAGAATTCTACAAAAATAATCATCCGTTTTCTTTATTTTATAAAAGTCCTGTTTACTTTGGGTTGCACCTTGTAGGTATACATAGAATAATTTAATTAAATTCGTCATAAAATCGGATAGAGTTATAGTAGATTTCTCAATCTGGGCTTGTTTGAAAGGTATTTTTATCACCTTTCAGAATCTGTATTGATACCAATATTTTTTTTTTATTTTTAGTAGACATATTAGGAATTTTTTGTTGAAAAATAGCCTAAAATGAACTTTTAACTAATAAATTCCGAATTTTCTTCGATTTTTTTCGATAATTTTTTTTTTTTGTAGATTATGAAAGTTCAGATAATTTCCAACAACTTTTATTACGATCAATTTTTTTTTTCCTAATATGTCTACTAAAAATAAAAAAAAATATTGGTATCAATACAGATTCTGAAAGGTGATAAAAATACCTTTCAAACAAGCCCAGATTGAGAAATCTACTATAACTCTATCCGATTTTATGACGAATTTAATTAAATTATTCTATGTATATATTGAATCGTGCGAATCAGCACAGCACAGTTCGCAATTGATGTTCCTTGTCGAACATCCCAACAGAGAATGAAGGTGATCTTCGAAAATTGAAGTTTGCCGAAGCCAGCGACAAAACTTCGTATAGCCTAAGTACGTGTGGGACCTACTGTGCTAGATTTGCGTGACCGAAAAATTTTGTACTGCGTGACACCTCTATGTGTTTATTTGCTTATGCCGATGTTATGCTGCCGGTCACGGATAAAATTGTTGTTGCTTCAATGTAAAAGAGAAAATTGGGAGAGCGAAAATTGGGCACCGATCACGGATAAAATTGTTGTTGCTTCAATGTAAAAGAGAAAATTGGGAGAAAAATTGAGTTGAGAGCGAAATTTTTCTCTTTTACATTGAAGCAACAACAATTTTATCCGGAGTAGAGAAATTAAAACGAGAGCTTAAAAAGTGACGTGACCGACGATCATTTGACCGGCAGCATAACATCGCCCTTAGTGATCACACCCAGCTGGTCCCACCAAATACACAGCATAACCTTCAGGCCATGAATATTCTGAACGGCCGTCGATGTTGATGCATGGCCGGGGCACAGATAACTCATCATATACATAGATGTCCAGCGGCCAAGGAAAAAATGTGTCAAAAAGTTCGACAAATTTGGCCTCCCATAAGAGCTTTTTGGCCTCTAATGTCACTCACACAATCACCGATTCACACGCATTGTGCTCTGTTTTGAGATACAGAAATATGTGATTTTTAGTTAAAACGGCGCTTGCCTGTTATCATACCTTTTAAGCAACCAGTCGGGATTGAGTGTTGATGGTCAAATGCGTAAGCGGGAGTGTCTCGGACGACGGGTTTAATGGCTTATTTTAAAATATATTCCTTTTTTAAGACCCGTGAAAACAATATAAATGAAAAATTTATTTGGTTTCTAGATCTCTTGATTAACCCTGCTTAGATAAGGTACGTCTGCGAGACGTACGCCTTTTGCATTTTTTGCTCTCTCTCTCTCAATCGTCAAGAGAGAAAATTCTCACTTTCAGTTATCTCAGCCGTTAGCTACGTCTTGTCGGTGGTGGTTGTTTTTTTGCTGTGAGTGCAATTGTTTCTGAGATATTAACATAGCGTACGTCTGAGAGACGTATCGTTATCTTTTGTGTAAGTTTTGACATTTTTGTGTGTTAGCGTTTTTTATTTTTCTGTTGAATTCTAAGGTGGCTCGTTACTTTTTAAGTTAAAATTTGTTAAAAACGATGACATGTAAGCGTGGTTTAAATGACACAGAAATTGGAGGTGTTTTGCAAAATGTTTCTAACGACTCAGATTCTTCGGAAAATGTCAGCGAAACAGAAAATAAAATACTGGAAGATGATCTTCAAAGCGTTATGGAAGATCAGCCTATCACAAAAAAGATGAAATACTGTGGTTTTTGTCCTTCAAAAATACGACGTATGTCAAAAATGAAGTGCGTCAAGTGTGGTGTACCTGTATGTGGATACCACAAAAATGTAGTTTGTAACTCTTGCATATAATACTCTTGGAATTAATTTTTTTTGCTTTATATAACTTACAACAGATACTGTTACCCAAATGAAGTACAAAGTAAACTTCTTTTTTTAATTTTAGTAGGCAAATTGTAGTCCTTCAGAGAAGATAAGCTATTTTGTGATGAATTTTTAAATCAAATGGAATTTTATTTTTATTTTACTAAACAAACATTATTTTACATCAAAAATGATTTAATGTTAACAGAAATTTATTAAATAAATGATCTCAATAAGAAAATTATCAATATTTGTTCCAACAACACTTTTAAAAGGATATAAACTAGCATACGTCTCTCAGACGTATTGTTATCTTTTCAGTACAAAAAAATAACGTTATCTAACTAGGGTTAATAAATTGTTTGGTTTTTGAGACACATATAATTGTTCGCAAGTTTTAAAATCAATCAATCAAGCGTACGGCATACTCAGCATACGGTTACAAACAACCATACAGGCGCTCATGGGCGTACCTAGGTATGGGTAGAGGAGGGTATTTCTCCCCTCGTTATTCTATATTTTATATATATATTACATATGTATAGAAATCTATATTCATTTCTATTCTATTCGATTTTTATATTCTGAATTTGGAAATGTAGTTATTTCTTGCCCCCTTTTATTTGTTGCTGGGTACGCCCAGGCACTTGCTTTTCGCAAAAAAGAATGAAAAGACCGGCACAATTTGCCAAAACGAATTGAATTGTTCAGCGGTCACTACATTGTCGCAATACAGTTACGCCGACGCAATGGATAGACCTACTGGCACCGCAGCTATTGGCAATGCGTCGCCTTGGCAACGATGTGTATGTATCATACCAAAGAAAATAAAGACCATATTCTTTGATCATACACAAGAATAATTTGTGCGCTGAAATATTGTTAGAGCCGATTTATTTATATCAATATTTTTCAAATATTATTAATTTCAGGTAAAACCGATTAAAAATGTTTATAAAATTAAGCGTTAAATGTTAAGAACAATTTTGCTCCTCGCCCAGCTTCGAACGAAAAAAAATTTACAAATACCTGACGTGCTGTCTACCTGTTACACCAAATAAAGCACATGATCGGTGTAGCTAAAATCATAAATGTATGTTGCAGAAAAGAATATCAGCAAGCAAGAAAGGAAATTCGAAATTAATTCAATCCGGCAACAGTTCTGGATGAGCAAATGCAGCTGTGTGCGTAAAATAGCTTTGCGGAAAAAGCTGTAATTGAGAGCTTGAAATTTTTGTGCCGTTTTCGTTGTATGACAGTGGACATTAGAGCTGGAAAACTATCGATAGTCGAACTATCAGATAGTTTCGATAGTTTGGAAAAAAACAATCGATACTATCGATACTATCGCATAGCATCAGATAATTTGGAAAAAACTATCGATACTATCGATACTATCGCAGCCAAAAAACTAAACTAATTGAAATTTTTATTTTAAAATTATTTTCTAAGTAATTAATTAATAATTGACTGGCACGACAGCCCGCTTACGCGAGACTAAGGCCTAGCTTCCCGCAACTACCCGTGTTGTGCGTGTGAATTTGTACGCGGGTTGAAGGGACCTACAGTTTAATGCCGGTTCCGAACGGCAGGTTGGGAGCTTTTTCATAAGCAATTTTTACTCTCAGAGGTTTGCCATTTCCAGCTGAGAGGACAACCACCAGAAAACGAGTTTTCCCGTCATTTTTTTTAGGAGTTATTACAGGCAGTATTTGAACCTGAGGTTGCTGCCTGTGACTCGCGGTCCAACGCACTAACCAACTGAGCCACGGCGGCTGCCGTGTACATATATTTTTAAACATGATAAAGTATATTAAAGTATATTTTTAAACATGAAACGTTTTCAACGCAATTGCTGCAGCGAGCAGCAAAAACCCTGACTCAAGAATATGTTTCCGCGCTTGAAGAAACATGCACATAAGTCGTCTCACTCGCCCTCTTTGACAAAATAACAGATGCTAAGTAGTATGTCAGCTTCTCATGTTTCGGTTCAAATATTTATATCACCGGTCATGCTAAACATTTCTTTACAATCTTGTCAGACTTTTGCTGTTATCTGACAATTTTTTCACGAAATGAAGAAGACACATACATTTTTCCGGAAATCGACCAAATTGGAATAAAATGTACCAATCTGCATACAATGAAAATTCAAAAATAAATCTACCAAGTTGGGTAGAATTCCACCAAAGCGGCAACACTCGTGTTGCCCTGATCGAAAACACAGATGGCAGCGAACCGATAGTAACGAAAACCATCGATAGTGAAGTCAAAATGAAAACTATCGATACTATCGATAGTGCCATCGATAGTATTCCAGCTCTAGTGGACATCTATATGATGAGTTATCTGTGGCCGGGGTATCCATACGTTGCTCGACGTTTTGGATTTTCGTAATGGACCCACTTTTCATCGCCAGTGACAATTCGATGCAAAAAACTTTTTCTTTTGTGCCGTTGAAGCAGTTGTTCACACTTAAAAAATCGGCGTTCGACGTCTCTTGGCTTCAATTCATACGGCACCCAATGGCCTACCTTCCGGATCATTCCCATTGCTTTTAGACGATCGGAAATGGTTTGTTGAGCGACGCCAAGTGATTTTGCAAGTTCTTCTTGCGTTTGGGATGGAGCAATGTCTCCAATTCGTGATATTCAAACTTTTTTGGCTGTCCGGGCCGTTCAGTATTGTTGTTTACGCTTCAGCTAAATGACACATACTGATTCTGAAACTATATGACAATAGCTTTCCAACACATATTTGGAAAGGTGAATCACTGTTCACAAAATCAAGTTACGCCATCTGTTAGAAAACCGCACGAATTAACCGGTACCCATATTATATTTTCGTTTCTCCTATTTTTTTGACGTCTGAATGAAAATTAGCTGTTAGTGTTGCTTGTTTTTAGTCCAAAATGCTAAAAAAAACTGAGTGTACATCACCATCAGCTGATTTTCAAAGCACTTTGAAAATGTTTAACCGTTTATGCGAATTTTCGAAGCGACTTGAAATTTTATGAACTCATTTGAAATGCGCTTTGACTCGATACGCTTAAAATGTTCAAAGCGGGTTGAAAACGTGTTTATACGACTGTATTGGGTCGATGCGTATTGACTCATAGCGACTTGAGCAGTCGTATAAACGGGGTATATCTCTTGATCGTTCTCGCACATCCGCTTACCATCGTGAACCGTCCTTGCCATATCGAAATTATAGCAAGCCGGACGTACTCTAAAGTGCGTGCCTAAAAGTATGCCCGTAAAAGCATTCATGCATAGCACAGCGACAGTGTGCTTCATCGTTACAATATGTAGATATTTTTCATGAAATTGAGATGTTTGTTTAAATAAGTGTTCTAATAACACTGGTCAACACTGTTTTTGTCACACGAACTTTGTGATGATTTTTGTTTATGTTGGTGTACCCTCATTAACAATATCTTACAATTTTGTTTCAATCACGTTCAGTTTTTTTGTGACAGCTACATATTCATTTCTGACCTCATATACATGTCTTTTTTTGAATAACTTCATTTATACGACTGTATAACTATTGCATTCGACTAACTTACATCATATATACGTTTGTTACATCGTAAACATGCCACGAAGGTGTTCTAACGACCCCGACAGTTTTTGTTATGTGTGTGGAGAATTAACTTTTAAATCTCAGCGTCGAAATTTCACGTCATTAATTGAACAGTGCTATTTAGACTATTTTGGATTTCCTGTGAGGAATCAAGATAAATCCTGGGTTCCACATAAATGTTGTGTAACGTATGTGAGCCTGCTATCAGGTTGGGCTAAACAAGAACCCAGTCATATGCTATTTGCTGTACCAATGATTTCGACCGAACCAAAGGATGATGTAAGTGATTGTTATTTTTGTTTGACTCAAACAAAAGGCATTACAACCAAGTCCAAACACACTACCCAGTATCCAAACTTGTCTTCGGCCAGCATACCCATCCTACATAGTGCCGAACTGTCTGTGCCGAAGCCTCCAAATCGATCAGAAAAATCAGGATTCTACTCCGGAACTTGTTCTAAGTCAGCACGATGAAGTATCTGAAGATAGTGACCTAAGTTATGAACCGTCAACTTCAAAAAAACCGCACTTATCGACACAAAGTGATTTAAACGATTTAGTACGTGATTTGAACCTGTCCAAAAAACAGGCTGAGCTTTTGGGGTCTAGATTAAACGACTGGAATTTACTTTCTCCTGATACGAAAATGTCTTATTTTCGACATCGTGACGATGAAATAAAACTTTACTTTTCTAAAGCAGGTGATTTAGTCTATTGCAATAACGTAAATTTTGTAAATAAATAAATATGATCCAAATCACTGGCGATTGTTCATTGACTCCTTAAAAACTAGGTTGAAAGCAGTGTTGCTGCATAACGGAAATAAACTTCCTTCAGTGCCAGTTGGTCATGGTTCTGATATGAAAGAGACTTACGAAAATATGAGATTTGTTCTTGAAAAAATTGAATACAGTAAACACGCTTGGAAAATTTGTGGCGATTTTAAAATCATTGCATTTTTGCTTGGACTACAGCTGGGTTACACAAAATTTTGCTGTTTCATTTGCGAATGGGACAGTAGGGACAGAAAACATCACTATACAAAGAAAGTGTGGCCCAAGCGTAAATCACTCACTCCAGGCCATAAAAATGTTAAAAATGCTCCTTTAGTGAGCCCTGATGACATTCTTTTACCACCATTGCACATAAAGCTCGGCCTGATAAAAAATTTTGTAAAAGCTATGCCTAGAGATGGCAGTGGATTTGTATATCTGAAAGAGAAATTCCCCAAACTCAGCGAGGCAAAAATTAAAGAGGGAATATTTGTAGGTCCAGAAATACGGCAACTGATAAAGGATAAGAGCTTTAAAGAAAAACTGAATGATCAGGAAAAAGACGCCCGGAAATTTTTTGTGAACGTTGTCCAAAATTTTCTAGGAAACCATAAATCGGAAAATTAAAGCTAATAAAGCTTTGGGGTGTAATATGTCCTTAAAAATACATATACTGGACTCTCATTTGGATTTCTTTCCCGCAAATTTGGGTGCTGTGAGTGACACACAAGGTGAGAGGTTCCATCAGGACATTTCCTTAATGGAGAAGCGCTATCAAGGGAAATGGAGCGCAGGAATGCTAGCAGATTATTGTTGGAGACTTAAAAAAGATCTTCCAGAAGCCAAATATTCACGAAAATCATAAGTATTTTTTCCATATTAAGCAATAATTTCTCTAAATGTAGCTGATGTTTGTACTTTTTAAGAAAATATATGTTTTGATGTCACAAGGAAACCTGACGTGTCAATTTTTTTCATTCACATATTATTGTTTAGTGGCCCTAGTACATTAAAAATTTGATATAAGTTTTCATGTGACAAAAAAAAGTTAAAATGTTGTTAACCAGTGTAATTTGATATATTTGTTCCAGCTGGAGAAACTGCTCATTTTATCATTGAGTATGCAGACAAACCTAGACTAGTAACTTGGTTGAAAGACAACAAAGCACTGGATGATAAATACGCAGATCGCATTATCCAAACTGAAGGGCCAGTGAATTCGTACCGTTTGGATATTAAAAACTGCAGGTAAATATCAGAACTCGATTCATTAATATTAGTTGTTGCAAGAGTTTTGCTAAAACTGATTTTTCAAATTCTTTAGAAAACGCTAAAAAGAAGCATGTAAAAAACATGGCCTGTCTATTCGTTTGTTCCCAATTTCCAATAGTTCCCAATAGCGTCGTATTTTTTTGAATCGAGCTTGAAATTTGGGCAGTTAATAATCAGGCGGGTGTTGAAAAGTCTATTGAGATAGAACAAGAGGCATTGTACCACCCAACAACCCGCTTGCATAGCATCGAAATCTGGTATAGAGTCACCATGTAGGCGAGACGCTCTGAGGCTCGCTCTACTAACGCAGGTTGCAAAATTGTATCATGTTAGAATTGATGGAAATTGATATTTTGTTTTTAAATCACATTCATTCTGCTGGGCATAGGTAAAAATTTAACTCCGTGTATTTGTATCGGGTGTTTTTTTTAGAGGTATAGAACTTCGAATTGAAATAAAACACAAGAAATGTTTATGTTTGTAATGTCCATCAATTTGGCTTTATTGGAAGGATAATTTTATGCCATTAATGTTTAAATATGATTTCGGGCATGTGGCCGCCGCGGCTGGCTCGAATAAAGCCAATTCTACAGGTCCAATTTTCAACCACTTTTTCGAGCATTTGGGGCCGTATGTCGGCAATAACGCCACGAATGTTGGCTTCCAAGTCCCCTAACGTTTCTGGTTTGTTGGCGTAGACGAGCAACTTCACATATCCCCAAAGAAAATAATCCAATGGTGTCAAATCACACGATCTTGGTGGCCAATTGACAGGTCCATTCCGCGAAATTATGCGCTCATCGAATGTTTCCTTCAATAAATCAATTGTGACGTGCGCTGTGTGGCATGTAGCGCCGTCTTGTTGGAACCACAACTCATCCACATTCATGCCATCCAATTCGGGAACAAAATAGTCGGTTATCATGACTCTATACCGGTCTCCATTAACGGTAACTGACTCCTCTTCTGACTTGGTCCTCTTCAACATTTTGCTCTACAGCGGCAATTGTTTCTTCGGTGCGCACTGTTCGACGTCTCTGCGGATGCGTATTATCACATAGAGTAAACGTAGTGCGAAAACGACCCATGGTTAACCGAATTAATTGCTCTGATGGACGATTATGTCGACCATAAAATGGACGGAGCTTGCGGTAAACTTCGCGAACTGAACCATTATTTTCGAAATAAATTTGCACGATTTGCAAGCGTTGTTCTTTTTTCAACCTATTCATGATGAAATGGCAAACCAAACTGAACATAAATGACATTAGAGTTGCCAGATTTGACCACAAAATGCCAGTTTTATCTCTATTCGAAAAACAAACCTCTAAAAAAAACACCCTATATACCTTGCCCAGCGGTGCTAGTTTATGTAAACCTTGGCAAGGAATTTGTAACACTCAGAAAAAGCCATTTCAAGTACGGAAAAGTTATACATTAGTCAGAAAAAATTGCGTAAACGTAAGCTAAAACTATGTTTTGATGAGTTTTGACCTAAAAATGGGCTCTCCGTTTACAAAAACGTATCCAAACTATTTATGTATGCCTTAGTAGCACTTTTGTTGTGTTTTAGATGCGTTAAAATAATAATTTTCCATGTAAGTATTCGTATTTATTGGCAATATACTCACAAAACGGTGCAGAAAAAATTTATTTTTATTTGAAAATTGTGTATCAATGAGCAATAAATGGATTTGTAAACTGTTTTTTAAACGACTCTGCACTCGGCTGCTACACGAACCGTACGGGGAAATACCGGGGGAAGAGGAAGAAAGAGAGGTGCCTTATTAGACGCAAGAAACGGGAGCAAGAAAGACGCGAGCGTAAAGAAATCGAGGAGTGCAGGAACAACGTCCGAACATTTTTGCAGAAAGTCAGGCAGAAGGTTTTAAGCCCGGGGCATCTTCCTATAGAGACGCATGCGTACCTTGGCTGCAACAAGGTAGTGGTCCGAGTCGATGTTGGGACCTCGGAACGTGCGCATATCTGGAATGCTAGAAGCATGCCATGCATCAATCTGGTTGCGGGTGGATTGATCGGGGGATAACCAGGTGGCCTTGTGGATATCGAGGTGCTGGAATCTGGTGCTACTAACTACCATGTTTCGTGTCGCGGCGAAATCGATCAGCCTCAGACCGTTGTTCGAAGTGGTCGCATGGAGACTGAACTGCCCGACTGTGGGACCAAATATACCTTCTCGCCCGACCTTTGCATTGAAGTCCCCGAGGACGATTTTGACGTCATGACGTGCGCGCAAATTAGGCTGATGCTAAAGTATTTAGCCTTGATGCGGATCGAGGCCACCCGTTCTTTCACCGGAGTGAACCGAGAGACGTGGTGGCGAAGTCTTTTGCTGACCAAAAATCCACAGCCAAATTCGCGCTTCTCCGCATGGCAGCTGTAGTAGATGTCGCACTCTGCTCGCTTGGAGCAACCTTGTCCTGCCCATCGCATTTCCTGGATGGCGGTGATATCAGCCTTACATTTTTATGAGGGCTTCTGCCAGATGGATAGAGGCACCTTCCCTATAGAGGGTCCGGACATTCCAGGTGCATATCCTCAAATCGTGGTCCTTAAATCGTTTGCTGTGGTCGTCAACATAGTGGGTTCTATCCGAGGCGTGCTTTTTGGCTTTCATTGGTTGTTGATTTTACGTGGCGGGTACCAAACCCTGCGCACAACCAAAATTTCAAGTCCTGGGGATTGGACACGCTGCACGCATTAGTCCACTATTCAGCGGGTGCCAAATAGCTATCCAGAAGGGCCGCGCGGAGGCTGTGTATCAGCTTAGATTGGACAGGGACAAGGATCGTTCTGACGTTCGCCAGCGAACTTGTTTCGTATCCATTCCATAGACCCAGCAATACGAGTTCTTTGTCTGAAACAGACTTTGAAATAGAACCTATATAATAAAATATGGGTGTAATATGGGCTGTCCACGCACTTTTTCAATTAGTTCTTTAATTTTTGCAAGAGAACGTTTTGACTGCGCGCCGAAAACGGTATTTCAACTACAACGCGACGCAGGCCTGTTCGTCCCTGCGCCACACGCGGTTGTGTCGCTGTATACGCTGGCACATGGTACTGTATTATTTACAAAAAACTGAACTGCGTTGAGCTGTGCTGCTTGCGCGGCCTGCGTCTCCGTATACGCCTAGGCTAAACGACGGATGGTATTATAATAATCGGCAGACCAATCACCTACCCTGGCAGAACAACACAACCGATTAACGTAACCAACACAAGGCATAGTCTTGTGGAGGCCCTTTGCTCCAGAGAGGAGTGAACAAAGAACAAAAACAATTATAATAATGAGCAACGTTCACCACACGACAATTGATGGCGGTCACAACTTAACGGTGACAGGTAGCTTTCTAATAACCTTCCCCACATTAGTAAGGGTAACGGCACAGTTTATAAAGAAACCAAGAATTAAACAGTCTGGGAACCTCACCCACCGTAATATGGCGTTCAAACTGACTCATTTAAACTAGTTTAAGTGAAAAGACCTTTTTATTGAACACAACCGTCCAGACTGCTCAATGAAGTTTAATTTGACAGCAGTTTGTTTACAAACAACTGTTCAATCCAACTTTATTTTGTTCAATCCAACTTTATTAGACTTTTTTTCAAATATATTACAAGACCACTCGACTTCGCCAACCGCCGCTTCTCTCTGCATTTTCTCTTTCTTTTCTCGCTTCGCCAAAGAAATCCGTTACTCCTCGGCGTCGCTTCGCGAATCCGTTTCGAATGGTGCTGCCCAAGTGCCCACCTCGTCATCGTTGCCACTGTTTCGGCTTAACAGCTCGAATCGGTTTCGATTAGTGCTGCCAAAGTGCCCAACTCGTCGAAGCTGCCACAGTTCGGACATAACACAACAAATAAATATTTTTGTGAACTGATGTGCTGGGAGCATGATTCGAGCGAAATATTGGTGCATATTTCACAAACTCAGGCAACATACTCAACTTCGTCCAAATATTAGATGCCTTGTATTCAGATGCCATAAAAAGGCGATGAATGGAATGAAAGCAGTGCGAGCAAAACGATTATTTTTCTTCATTTCAAAATTTACAAATTTTCAATGTTTGTTTGGTTTTGTTTTGATTAAATGACAGCTGAATCTATAGGAATGTTTTTTCTGGTGTGTGCGCTGTGTTCAGTTGACAAAAAACCTTTTTCATAGAAAGATTTCGGATGCAACCCTGCGTTAAACTCGTTTCAAAACATGTTAAATGGTTTAACACGTTTAATTTCCAACAACAATTGCATGCGAATAAACAGGTTTTCGAACTGATTTTGTTCATTTAACTTGTTTAAGCACATTAAACACGTTTAAGTCGTCAGTTTGAACGCCATATAAACATTGACAATAAACAGCCTACAGCACGAAGTTAGACTATCACTGCTATACCTACACAGGATGCATCTCGATAACATCAACCATGTGGCCACCCTGGACGAAGAGCCCACACGAAAAAGGGCACCATCGTTAACACTCAAGGTTTATAGAATAGAAGGTTGCGCATTCCGGTTGTCAAAAAATGACAGCGCCTCGTGTGACGAAGGCATAGCTTGGCTCTGATTGGCTGAAAATATTTTTGAGCAAAAAAAGTGCAAAAAGTGTAAACAAATCCGGAAAAAGAAGTTGCCAGATTTTATATTTATACCCCTTAAATAATAAATCCAAATACTTTTCTGGATTTGAGAACAAATATGACCGAAACTGCAACCTACCCTTATGTACTTGTTATGTAACAATTTTATTCATTTTTCTCTTTTTTTACAGATGTTTGTTCGGATTGTGCATTCAATTGCCGAATTTTGAAAAACATTCTCGAACGAAAAAATATTTTTTTTATTCCATCACTGCACCGTATGTTTTCAGCTTTCTGCAGATGTTTGGAAATATAATCGTTTGTTATAAGAAGCTCAGCGCCGTTGATATCCAAAAAGACACGTTCCAAATCTCTTATATCGCGCATCATGTCTTCAGTAGGTTTTTTTAAACCACCTTCTGAAAGGTGATCTACCCAAGTGTAGTCCACTTCAGAAGCTTCGGATGGCTCGTTAAGCTTGTGGCATATATAACCTGCCAAATGTTCGAGGCCATCCTCTTGCAGATCTTCTGTCATCTGATCGTGACTGACTTCTGCGGCATCAGATTCAATTGTTTGGGAAAACGGCCGAAGAAGTCGCCCTGTTCAAAAATTGAATTTAAATCCGATTGAAAATAATCTTAATATGTGCTTAAAGTTTACCTGTGAGGGAACTCTCTATGACCTCGAGGTCTGGCATGTCGTCTATTGACGTATTTCCTCTGTCTGACAGTATGCCTTCGTTATGTCCTAGTAAAAATGAGCGAAGCCGATATCGAAATTCTTCGCGGTCCGGGTGGTCGTGCAATCCACCTTTGGCTCGAATTATTCCAAAGAAATTTTCGATAACGTCCTGGTTTAGTCTGTAAGTTAGTACGTAGTCCAGTCCATAGTTTTGGCGTAGCTCAGCATAGAGCAGTCGTAAGGCAGTGTTTGTTTGTATAATGCCTAAAATGTTTAATTTACGTTGATATTATTTAAAATTATTTGTACTATTGCAAAATTAGCTTACCTTTTTGAAACGGTAACATCGTTGTTTTGTTTACTACGCGTAACTCCGTCATCATATGTGTCATTTGGTCAATAATTACAATTTGCTTTTCCAGTGCTAAGCCATAAGCAAAACGTCGCTCACGACACCCATCTTTTGGCACTCGTACGTTAAGCACGTCGAACCAGTCATTGATCTACCATAAAATGTTATATTGTTTATGTATTAAAATTGAATTGAGATCATGAAAGAAACCTTACAAGTTTGAATAGTTGCGAGCATTCACTCCAATTTTCACCACCCAAACCTCCCAGGCTAGCAACTCTCGATATAGCCATCGCCACTGTATGCGAGAATAGCTTAGTTGCTAAACTCACTTTTCGTTCACTTCACGTTCGGCACCCGCAACGTTGATGTGTTTTTCGTTTATTTTATATGTAATTGTTAGATCCGACGAAGTGAGCGACAAGAGTTGCACCACAATGTTCTTTTTGACTAATTTGCCGTTGATAAGAAACCCGTGATCTAAAAAGTGGTTTCTTACCAACTTTATTAGATGAGGCACATCGGCAAATGCAAAAATCTTGTGGTCGTCGCATATGAACCTGTATAAAAAAATATTATGAAGTGATAATATTATAAAGTAATAATCATTTATTCAAAATACCAAGGGCTATCGCAACTGACTCCTAAATCTGTGAATAGCCCCCTATTTCCGCCACCCAAATCACTGACTACTGCAGTAATGGTAAAGCCGCAGCGTTTTATCTGCCTTATTATGTTGAACAAAATTTCTCTTGTCATTTGACAATCGAAAGCAAAAAATATAGGCTGCTTCCATTTCGCCACGAGTCCTGTTATTATTGTAGAATAACGTTATGAAATGTATCATAGAGATTTAAATTTAATTATGTAAATATGTATAAACTCACCTCTGAGCATAGCCACCTGAACGTAACTTGCTGGTGCTAATGTTGTGTCCGATGATTTATTATAACAATATTTTTTTTTAATTTTCATCTCATCATAGCTCAGAACACACAATTTTTGAACGTCGTTAAGCTGTGTAGTTGCTGCCAAAAGCTGCAGCACAGGCTTTAGTATACCTGGCGATATGTCTATTTTGTGTGCCCAGCTTTGAAGAGTGCGAATGGCCGGTAATGGAAACTCTTTCCGTTTTAGTAATTTATATGCCCTTGCACTCGTTGAATGTAGGGTTATAGACTGCGCTATGTCAGCTTCAGTCCACGTCCGTCGCTTTCCGCCACTTCGAATTTTCGCCACTTGCCCGGCCGTAAAAATGTTTTTTAATTGTGTCTCCAGATTTTGATTTTCAGCACGTAACTTTAATAACTTTTGTTCCAAAGTACTTATTGTCTGCCCTTTCGAATCTAATTCTTTTTTTAGCTTAAAATTTTCGAGACGGAGACTTGCGCTGTAAGTTAAATTTGTTTATGGAATAAATTATATATATACATAAAGAATATTGCGACTAACAGTTTAGCCTCGACAAGCGCAATCTTGCTTCTTAGCTCTTTGTTGGAGTGCTCTTCAATGACTTCATTCTCTAGCACCTCCAACACGCTTTCGTCGATATTTGATGGGCCTGGTAGTTCTTCAACATCGCCGTGTACTTCGAGAACTGTGGGGATTGCGGTTGGCTTCAAACGGAAACCATTATGTTTGCATAATCCTGTATGTAATACAATTGCTTTACGTTAGGAAAAATTTACAGAACATCTAGTACTATATAATTACCCATTTCGAACTGCATGTTCCGCTCCAAGTCGTCTGTTTTAAAATGATCTGAGCACATTCGTGCGTTTTTAAAATTCAAGTTATTGTCGCGGCCACAGAAGACCACCCACTTTCTATATACGCTCCGCTGTTTCGGGAAGCAATAAAATCGACAGCGCGATTTTCCGCTGTAATTCTTGCAGTTTGCCACCGAGCACTTCATTTCGCGTTCACAAATATTTAAAAAGTGTGTGGAAATCAAATATTTCCGTTGATGGAAAAAGCAAGGCATGTTTTGTTTTTTTTGTTTTTTTAGGGTTTTAAATTGTACATTTGTCAAAAAGTGGCAACTCGATTTTGGCCTCCTCTACGTCATCAACATGGCGAACGTTGGGAATGCGCAACCTGTATTCTATAAACCTTGGTTAACACTCGCAGTAGCAGTACCAACAATAACAGCAGTACCCCCCGTTTCCCCGCAGGGAAAACAATCGAACAAGAGGTTAGCGATATCCTATCGCAGGTCGAAACGGGGCCGTTCCGATCTTAAGAGGAGGAAGAGTTAACCCAGTGCAGTCTGCGCCAGAGACCTAAAATAATTATTATCAATATTTTTGGAAATAAAAAAATTGCCTTTATTTAAGATATTTTTATACAGGCCATTTTTACATGGGGTGTAACTATTATCATGTAATAAATATTTTTACGTTGCGTAATAACTGTTATGAAAACAAAAATTGTTTTTCGTCCTCGATAATTATTATTTTGCGATTTTTTTTTTACGTTGCTTCATAACTTTTATTTTCGATTTTTTTTATTTACGTTACCGATAACTTTTATTTTAAGACTAGCTGACCCGGCGAATTTCGTCCCGCACGACATTTGTTGTTTTTTTATAATGAAATACGCGAGATGGCGAATCAATGGCGATGTGGCAAATGGCAAATTGACGAAGAAAACCAACTAAAGGAAGAGGAGGGAGCTACTGATTAACACAATCGAGGCCCTTAAATAAGCAATGTTGCTGCTAAGTTGCAGTAAAGAAATGGATAGCGCTTGAACCAGATTTAAATTATATTGGCAAGGCCACGCCTCTTTATTCAATACCCGCACAATGCCCTCTGTCGAAGGGGAAAATGGTAGGTTCGCAATGACACTTAGCATTGCTGAGCGACTTATAGTTCAGCGAAATATTTGTGTCACAACAAATGTGCCACGCCCCTTGTCCAACGTTTATAAAAACTTACCAGTAGAATGACCCATCTATGGGACGACGGGGCACTTAATTTCAGTGTTGTACGACTAACAATTTCAAAGATATTCTCTATTAAAAATTTGGTTTGTATGGGCAGTGCCACGCCCATTGTTCAATACCCTCATCATTCCCTCTGTCGAAAGATATGAATAAATGGTAGGTTCGTACTTAATTTCATTGCTGTGCGACCTATAGTTCAGCGGAATATTTCGATCGCAAGAAATGTGCCACGCCCCTTGCCCAACGCCCATCAAATCCTACCAGTAGAATGACTCATCTGTGTGACTACGGGGTACTCAATTTCAGTGTTGTATGACTTACAATTTCAAAGATATTCTATATAAAAGATTTGAGTTGTATGGGCGGAGCCACGCCCTCTTGTTAAATACCCGCCTCATTCCCTCTGCCGAAAGATTTGACTAAATGGTAGATTCATACCAAGTTTCATTGATGTACGACTTACAGTTCTGCTGAACTATTGGGTCATAAAAATGTGTCACGCCCCTTATCTAACGCCCATCAAATTTTAGCAAAGAATAACACTTCTATGGGACGATGTCATACCAAATTTCAATGCTGTGCGACTTACAATTCCGAACCTATTCCATTTAAAAGATTTGAGTTGTATGGGCGGTGCCACACCCCCTTGTTCAATACCCACCCCATTCCCTCTATCGAAGGACATGACTAAATATTAAGTTCGTACCAAATTTAATTTATGTGTGACTTATGGTTCCAAAGTTATTGTCTAAAAATGTATTCTTGTGGTGCCACGCCCCGTTTTCCCGACTTTACTTTTTTCCTAAACCTTTACGTAACAATTTCAAAAAACCCGCCGAAGAAAGTATCCAAGTTGGTCCAGTCGTTTTCAAGTTTTAAGCAGCCGAACGAACCACGATTCATTTATTATTAGTTTGTGAGATACAGCATTTTGAGTGAAGCAACTTTTGTTATTTTGAAAAAAATGGATAAAAAGGAATTCCGTGTTTTAATGAAACACTATTTTTTGATGAAAAAAAGTGCTGCTGATACCAAAACGTGGCTTGATGAGTGTTATCCGGACTCTGCGCCGGGCGAAGCAACCATTCGTAAGTGGTTTGCTAAATTCCGTACAGGCCATATGAGCACCGAAGACGATGAACGCAGTGGACGTCCAAAAGAGGCTATTACGGGCGAAAACATCAAAAAAAATCCACAAAATGATTTTGGAAGATCGTAAATTGAGGTTGATTTGTATATCAAAGGAACGTGTTGGATATCAACGGAACGTGTTGGACATATCGTTCATGAATATTTGGGTATGCGAAAGCTACATATGTGCAAAGTGGGTGCCGCGCGAGCTCACATTCGACGTAAAACAAGAACATGTCGATGCTTCAGAGCAATGTTTGGAGCTGTTCAACCGCAATAGAATTGAATTTTTTTTTTCTCCAGGTTTGGCCCCCAGCGACTTTTTCCTGTTCTCAGTTCTCAAGAGAATGCTCGCTGGAAATAAATTTATAGCCGATGAGGAAGTAATCGCCGAAACAGAGACCTATTTTGAGGCTAAACACAAATCGTACTACAAAAATGGTATTGAAAAGTTTGAAGATCGCTATAATCGGTGTATCGCCCTCGATGGCAACTATGTTGAATAATAAAATCGAATTTTGCCAAAAAAATTTGTTTTTCTATAAACCGATACGAACTTTTCAGCCCAACTGTTATATAGATAGATTTTTTTTTACGTTGCTTCATAACTTTTATTTTCGACTTTTTTTTTACGTTGCCGATAACTATTATTTAAAAAAAATTTTTTTTTTTACGTTGCCTTGCCACATTTTGAGTTCAAATTGATTTTTAATTGTTCCAATACAAATGTTGGCTGCGTATGCCGAAATTGATAATTTTAAACCACAACGTCTAGATATTGAGGCTAGTTCTGTACTTACGTACTGGGAGGAGAAAAAGTTTTCCTTTCCTTTTTTGCGACAACTGGCACATATAATACACGCTGTACCAGGTACCCAAGTGACAGTGGAAAGGGCGTTCTCTGCTCTACGACTCACATTACGTGATGCAATGATGCAACCTATCGGATGAAAAGTTGGCGCGCATTATGTTCGTGAAACTAAATTACTCAGAAAATGAATAGAGAACGGTCTTTACATTTTATAACACTACTAGCACGACCCCGCGGCTTTGCACGCAGTTTAAAGCCAATAAATCAAGTTCTTCTTAAACTTTTGTTGATCCCATCAGATTTTTATGAAAAAATTCTTATCTCATTACTTCTCATTTGAAGTGTTTTCACCGTATTTGAAATCAATAGGCTTATTATATCAAGTTGCTTCATACAACACCTAAACCCCTGTTTTGCCTCTTTAGACCCCGATTTTCAAAAAATCCCGTCTTAGCGTTTTCATTTTTCAATATGTACCTACAGTTTAAATTTCATATTTGTAGCTTTGGGTTGGGCGGTGATTAATCAGTCAGTTAGTCGGGACAAACAATTATATGTACATATATAGATTTCTTATTCCTTCACGTACACGTACAATGCATAGTAATGATTTTGTTGATAACACGTTATAACTGTTATTTACGATTGCTACTTAATAACATGTAATAATATTGATAGAACTAATTTCCGCGTAGCTAATCTTTTATTTTTTTTTTCTGACGATGTAAGTCAGCTTGTGGCTTCACAGTTTTCACAGAATTTTTTTTTTTTATAAATAAGGGTTTTGTTTATTTAAATTAAATTACAAACACCTCAACACAGCCATATACGATTTTCATGTGCACAAAAGTAAAAACTTTAGTTGTTGGTGTAAATTGGTTTTCTGCAATAAATTTGCGTTTAAAAATCAATTTGAACTCAAACTGTGGCAAGTCAACGTAAAAAAAAATTTTCTTTAATAAAAGTTATGAAGCAACGTAAAAAAAAATGTTTGGTAAATAATAGTTATCGGCAACGTAGAACAAAAAATCGAAAATAAAACTTATGAAGCAACGTAAAAAAAAAATCGAAAATAAAAGTTATGAAGCAACGGAAAACAAAAAATTTTGAAAATAATAACAACAGCATTTCTGCAACAGAGTAACGAACGTATATTTCTGAAAGAGGACGTCGCACTGATCATTTTTGCCGAACAAAGTAATAGTCCAGCACGTCTGAGTTTTTTGTAATTTGCACATAAAGGTTAAAGGGTCCCTATAGACTTTTACACGGAAAGGATAAAAACGTGAAGAGCTAGAGCTTTGATGTCTAAGACAAAGTTGTTTGCATTAAAAGTGTGAATATTTTTTGTGCACACATGAACCCCCCTCCCCCTTTCCTTACCCCCCTTTTTCATGTTTTTCGGAAAAATTTTTCATAAAAAGCTTGTATTGACTAAAATATTGAAAAAAATACTATAGTTATTGTCATTTGGGAAAATATTCCTCATTAAAAAATAGGGGGGGGTCTTCAAATACCATAACAAATAACTTTCTCAAAACTTCCCAAAAAAAAAATAAAAGCTCAAAGCTTACGCAATCCTATAGAATGGACTTTCTTCCTTTGGATCAATAAAAAAAATTCTGCGATTTCCTGCGATCTTGGAAAATAATAGAATTTTTGTAAACTACTCTAACTAAAAAAAATGGATTTTTATACCCTACGTTGAGGTGCCCACCGGTAAATTCACTTTGGTACGGCGCACAGTGGGGTAATATATAAGTAAAGTGCCGATTAATTCAAAAATGAAAAATCAAGATACAACTATGTTTTTAGTACCGGGTTAAAGGGGATAAAATTCTGCATCACTATGTGAAAGAGTTGTTGGAAAATAGTTTACCGTTTTCCCGCAAAGCACTCTGAAAGTTGACATTTATTTTCAGTTTTTGTGCGCACAGTGATAAACGTGTTTTTGTCGTCACTTCAAAACGATTTCTTTGTGTGAATTTTAAAAACTATTGAAAAATTAATGATGCAGCCTTCATGTTCAGGTATTTCAGCAATGCAGTGTATATTTTGCTTTTTAAAAAAATGTTTATAAGTATTTTTTTTTTATTTTTTGTTTAAAAGCTTAATAATTGTCCAATTTTTGACCTTTTCATAGACATATAGTTGTGAGTCTTGTGAGGTCGAGCAAAACTGTTTTGATTAGCGTATAGATTAGATATTTAAGTAACATTTTATGAAAAAAAAAGTTGCGCGAATGTTGCGCACTTTTCCAGCATTTCGATTTTTGTGTGCGAACTCATGGGCCAAATGGGCCATGCATGAGAACAAATAGACATGTGCAAAATATATTTTTTTTAAATTGTTTATTTTTTAGATGAAAACAAGTAAGCAATAGGTTTTATTGTTGTTTTTATTGTTTTTTCAAAATGCAGAAATATCTGCATTCGATGTAGACTTGAATCAAAACATTCACACCATTTTATGGTTGTTTCTAGTGAACATCAAATCAAAATAGAAAATTTTGGCAGCTATGGATTAAAAACTGTAAAATATTTTTTACAATGCTATTCCTGGTAAAATATGCTCACAATTTTCCACACATAGTTTTTGTATCGACCGCAAATCATATCGCATGCTTTATTGCCAATCGCCCAACCTTCGGAAGAAGCACGGAATAACGATTTCAAGTGTTGGATGGAGAATTTTTTACGAAAGTGGACTCAAAAAATACCATTGAAAACATTTGTAATAGTTTTTTTTTAATTCTGACCCTATTGTATCAAGTCTGGGAAAATTGCCACAAAAAAGTGCATCGTATGTATATTATGCCCAAAGTTGCAAAACTATGGAGTTGATACTAATGAGGAATGATGATAATGGTGATGGTGAGGCTTATAATGTTGATGATGAAGATTATAATAATGATAATCATCATCATAATGTTGATATTGAATTGGCTGCAAGAGGTGGCGATGAAATGTTTCAATTAAACTGTTCAACTTAACTTTCATTAGAATAGTGCAAGATTTCGCTTTTGAAACTATTTTAGTTTTTTACCGTTTTTAAAAAAAATTTCCACTGAAGTATACCCAAAAACATTTGTTTTTTACTTTCTAATGTTCGATTAACTAAACCTAATAGTTATTTCATATCTAAATAGCCTGGGTGAATTAATCGGCATTTTCGGCATCAATTACCCCACTGTGCGGCGCTTGTAACGCCCAGAAAGTGATGTAACTAGAAAGAAAAAGTATAGTGGCACTGTCGCTATTTAAAATGGGCATGGTCCGCCCACTAAAGGCAGAGTTGCCATACGGAAGTCTTTCATAAAATATGAAAACTTCTATATTAACAAAGCCAATGTCACAAATTATTAACGTTTTATAAAAAAAAGGGGTTTGCTTCCCCGTTTAACCCGTTTAGAGCCATATTATCCAACTTTTGTTTGCTTTATTATGAAATTGTTTGCTAAAATGTGATTTAATGCCCATATTTTCAGAGAATAAGGAGGAAAGTTAAGGAAGGCAATTTTGTTAAAATTACGTTGCGTTATTTACACTTGTTTACAATAAAGAAGAAAGCTATGGGAGAAAACTATTTGTAAAATAGTTTTATTACAATTGAACTGTTTGTGTGGGAGTAAAAACATCATTATTGATAATAGTGAAACTGAATAAACTGTACGGTTTGAAAAATGGCATTTATTTTCTTTCATCCTGTAAATTTTAACATAACATTGCATCTTCATAGCTGTGTCATCTCTATGTTAAGCCCTACGGAAATAAAACCAAAAATTGTTTCTTTCAAGCAACTTCATTACCCTCTTTCCACCCTTTGAAAGTCGAATTTAAAAAAACGCTGAAGTACGTATTTCGTTATTTTTCTTTAAGTATATATATACTAAATTTTAAAGCAATCCGACCAAAAAACAGAGTCCGTCTATATAAGCTTCACCACCCCGTTTCCGGCCTGTCAAGGTCGATTTTTTAAAATCGCTCCTTTTTAAAGGTTGACTTTTTAAAATACAACTATTGACCAAATTTCATCATTATACTTCCAGCGGTTTAGGCTCGGTGGTGATTGCATACTTGGTTATATATATTCGATTTTTTTTAAAACTATATATTTTTTGGAAAACAAACATCATTTTTGAAGTCAGTAGCCCCAAGTAATTCAGATTGCAAATTTTCAGCGAATTTAGAGCACTCCTTCTATTTTTGTCCCAATTTTGTATGGAGTCGAAACACTGTGCGACGTCCTCTTTCAGAAATATATGGTCGTTACTCTGTTGCACACAAAAAGTTTAAAATTGTTATACTGTGTAATTATCGAGGACGAAAAAAATTTTTTGTTTACGCAACGTAAAAATTAATTATTGCAAATAATAATTAAAATCAACAAAAAAATTGATGTTGCATAGTAATAGTTACGTTGCAATTATTTTCTTAAAAAACTTATAATAGTTTGTAGTAAGCTTATTTTTTGTAACTTTCAGCTTACTTGCTTTATTTAATAGAAGTGTGTAATACAAAGGATTGGAAAAAACAATATATGAGGTAACTGGTGTCTTGCCGACTCTGCTCGGCACGTCCGTCTCGTTCGCTGTCACTTATTCGTCTCCTTGTGTCTTTCGCGCGTTTTTTCCTCGCTACTTTGGCTTTTGGCGGCAACGTCAGCCATCATGCCGCGAGTAGTGCCATCGCTCGAGTGTTGCCAATGCACACTGAACAGTGCCACTGCTCGGGTGATGCCACCGTACCATTAAATACTACAGTCGGCCGTTCTGACACATTGATCGGCCCGATCAATCGATATACATAAGTGAGCTTACATACTACATAAGTGAGCTTACATCCTACTACATACAATACAATCAAAAGGAACTTAATTTACAATGGTTGAACAGCTGGTTATTAAAACTAGGGTGCTGAAGGCTGAAGATGTAAATTAGTTTCAATGAGGTGTTGCGGAAGCGACTCAATTACTTCGTTACTTGGAGGCTCAACCCACTTGCGAATATGGTTGGCTTCAAGGATGCCTTGATGATGCCTTGGGGAGTTGGGTAATGGGGCAATCATCGATGTCGCCTACGACATAGCGGTCATGAGGCAGCTTCTTGATTACCACATATGGACCCTTAAACTTCGGAATAAACTTCTTGTTGGTGCCAATGGTCGTATCATTATTTCGAATAACGACAAAGTCTCCCACATCAGAAACCCTGGGCGGTCGACTATGCTCATGGAAGCGCTTTAAGTTGTAATCTTGACTCTCCCGAATGGCAACAGCGGCCTGATCTCGCACAACCTCTAGATCTCTTCCGACGGAGTTCACATCTTTCTCATCCAAGAATTCGGTAAGCCGATCCACCTCACACCCCCTCTGCAAAACGCCAAAGAGAAGTTTGCTAGGGGCCGTTTTAATTGACCGGTGAACCGTATTGTTCAGTGAGTACTCAACATGCGCTAGCTGGCGCACCCAATCGGAATGAGCCAGCGGCTCGCTCAATTTGGCCAGAATCGCTTTAAGCGTCCGATTCACTCTCTCAACTTGACCATTTGCCTGCGGGGACGCAACCGCAACCTTTACGTGCTCGATATTTTTATCCGAAAGGTAAGATGTAAACTCGAGAGACGTAAAACATGTTCCCTGGTCACTCACTATTCGCGAAGGGCGACTATAATACTCAAAATACTTATTGAGCGAAATGCATACTTCACGCGTACTTGTCGATACGACCGGATACAATTTTACATATTTAGTAAAGGCATCGACGACCAGCAGAATATGCTTTCGTTTGGACTGAAGTGACGGCAGGGGACCGAAGTGGTCAATATAGATCGTGTGGAATGGAACGGGCTGCTTCGGGATATTATATAAATTGTGCTCGTTAGTACGAGTCGGGGCGGAATACAGAATGCACTTAATGCAATTGCGGATACATCTTTCAACTTTCGGTTGCATGTCAGGGAACCAGTAATGTAATTTAAGCTGGTCCATAGACTTCGTAACACCGAGATGGCCAATCTTTTCATGAGTATGCCGCACCACATTCTCCTCAAGCTCACCGGGCACATAGAGGAATAGATCCCCCTTTCGGTCCTGTCGGTAAACAATTCCGTCATGCATAGCATACGATTTTGACTCACCTTCACTCAAACTAACCTTCAATTTAGAGATAACTGGGTCGCGGTTTTGTACGGCCCTCACTTGAAAATCAATATCTTCGGAACCAACGACAGAAACAATATGGCACCGGCTAAGAGCATCCACATGACCCATACGGGCGCCAGGTCGATGGGAAACGGAATAATTATAATTTTCAAATTCAAGGGCCCAGCGAGCGATTCGCGGATTCATTTCTCGTTTATTTAATGTTAGAGTTAGTGAGTTACAATCAGTAACAATTTTAAATGGAATGCCTTCCAAATAAGTGCGGAATCGGCGGAGGGCGTAGACAATAGCAAGAGTTTCCAACTCGAAACTGTGATAATTGGTTTCTTGAGGCGTTGTACTCTTCGAGTAGTACGACACTGGATGCAATTTCCCATCATCGCCTTTCTGAAGCAAAACGGCACCGAAGCCTTTTGCGCTTGCATCGCAATGCAGCTCGGTTTCACGCTTCGGGTCGTAAATCGTAAGAACTGAGGCGGAGGTAAGAGCGGTACGCAACATTTCATAGGCCTCTCGGCACTCATCATTGAAATGAAACGGGACCTCCTTCTTCGTAAGATTATTCAGAGGACGGGCAATGACCGAGAATGACGGGACAAACCGCCGAAAATATGAGCATAATCCCAAATATGAATGTAGCTCCTTAGAGTTTTTTGGCACTGGGTAATTTTGTATAGCGTGTATATGGTCCCCACTGGGAGTAATACCAGACGCTGAGACATTGTATCCCAGATATTCAATCTGTTCGTAAGCAAACTTGCACTTTGACAATCGCAACTCTAGTCCATTACGAGCAAGACAGCGCAGGACGTCGATTATCAACTCCATATGCTCGGCAATGTCCCTTGAGGCGATCACAATATCGTCAAAATATACTACAATAAGTCCGGTATCGGTAAAAGGCTTAAGGATTCGCGATATGAACCGCTGAAACACTGAGGGTGCATTTCTCAGCCCGAATGGCATTCGGATGTACTCGTATTGACCACGGGGTTACGAAAGAAGTGTATCGCGTCGAGTCATCCGCCATTTTCACGTGGTGAAAACCATTCTTGAGATCAAGCAACGTAAATATTTTCTTATTGCCGAGATATTCAAGGCAATCGTCAATTAACGGAATAGGAAAATTGTCTCGTATTGTCAATTTATTGAGCGCTCTATAATCAACACACATGCGCGTTTCACCATTTTTCTTCTTAACTAACACAATAGGTGAAGCATAGGGTGAATCGCTGACTCTGATTACTTCGCGTCGCAGAAGGTCACTTATGATCGCACTCACTTCATCCTTCTCGCGGTAAGAGAGTCGCCGAGGCGAGCAAAAGAACGGCGTATCGGTGGTGAGGCGTATCGTCATATCATAATTTGGGACAGTCACCGAACTTTGATCAAACTTCAAATATTCGGAGGTAATCCCGTGGCGTAAGCAGTCACGGAACGGTGCAGCAAGCTGCGGATCAATGTCAATTTCGTCGGAAGATACAAGAACCCAAGGATTCTGAGAATTTTGGAACTCATCAAGCGCCTCAATGGCACCAGGCCGCGACAATGTTCGACGCGGAGTGGCAAAGAAATGTGAAACAATTCCCTTCCGATTAATGAGAATTCGCCTGGATGAGCCCCCACATTCACTTACACTATTCAATTGAGCCACTTCGGAAGTCAGAGGTGAATTACAAACGCACACGTCTTTTGGTTCATTTAATATGGCATTGCTAGAAACGTTAAATACAGAACTATGTTCAGGACTACGAATGATTGGGCAAGAATACAGTAGGATTTTAAATGACTGGAGTGCATCCCTGCCAAGCAGCATCGGGAACGGAAGAGCGTCGTCTGACAGAACCAACACAGGAATTATCCGCACACGATTCTGCAGTAGCACAGCTACACCCAGCTCACCGTGAGTGATTATATTAGCCTTGCTCAATCCGCAAAAGTTCGATGGCCTCGGTTGTCCAATCTTGACAAACTCCGGAACCAAGGATATTGTAATAAAGCTAACGGGGCTACCCGTATCAAGAAGAGAATGACAACCAATTACACCTGTGCATTTGGAATCACTCGACTTAAACACAACACTCACCATCTGAAGTGCGCTCATGGTCTGAGCTGTCCCCTCGTCATCACCGTCGTCATCTTCTCGGGCGATAGGTCGGGCACTGTGGACGCCCACGAACGCGGCTCGTTGTTTCTTCGGGGCTGACGGGCAGTCAGCTTGTTGGTGGCCAAGGTTGCCACATCGGGAGCACGAACCAGGAACGCGACGCTCTTTTGGACACTCAGAGGAAAAATGCCCATAGCCGGAACAATTAAAGCAGCGTGGTCCACTAGCTGCGGCGGAAGTCGGAAGTTTGGTGTGGGTGAGGCTCGTCGGAGGTGTGACAGCTGGAATCGGAAGGCGCACTTCGGAGCGGCGCAATTTCAGCTTGTCGTAGCGAACCATCAGCTCCTTCAGCTGCTGGATGTCGGTTGCGCCATACAAGATCGAAATATCGGAGGTACGATCTTGTAGGCCGGCAATTATCGCTTCAATGACTTCCTTGGCTTCGATGTCTGCATGTGAGGCAATCTCCACCATAATAAGGACGTACCGGAAGCTCGTCTCGTTTTTCTTCTTAAAACGCTGACGCAGCTGGTCGTAGACTTCTTGGCGGCTCGTACGGCGATCGAACTCAGCCACTAGCATAGGACGCAACTCCGCCCAATTGGTGACATTAATTGTGCGGAGGAACACACCTGCTGTTCCCTTCAACTTGCGGCGCGCACAAATGTATCGATCGCGATCATCGCAATCGAGCGTGGCTGAAATGTCTTCGAAGTCGGCGATCCACTTCCGGATGCCATAGGAGTCATCGCCCGTGAAGTCGGCAATTGCACTGTCCATTTCGGAAAAATCAAATTTACGTCGGCCCGACGTGGACGCCGTTTCTTGTTCTAGTGCGCGCACCTTTGCGCGCAGCTCCAGTAGGGCGGCCCGCTGTTCGAGCCGTTGGATCTCAGCGGCGGCGTCTTCGTCGCATTCCAGTACATCGACCTCGTCACCACCCGGAAGACCGGCCTCCGCGTGGAGCGCCATCAAAGTGGTGCGTGTCGAGTTCGGCGGCGGCGAAATGCCCGCAGCCGTCAGCTCAGCCATCAATTGGCCCTTCGTCGCTCCATTCATGGTGCTGGATTCGTAAGTGGGTGCTCCGCTGGACGATGCACTAACCCGCGTTGTTATGAAATTGCGGCGGATGCTCCGCTGGACACTGCACTAACTCGCGCTGTGGTGAAGTTGCGGCGGGTGCTCCGCTGGACGCTGCATTAACTCGCGTTGTTGTAAAATGGCGGCGGGTGCTCCGCTGGACACTTCACTAACTCACGTTGTTGTGAAATCGAGGCGGGTGCTCCGCTGGACGCTGCACTAACTCACGTTGTTGTGAAATCGAGGCGGGTGCCCCGCTGGACGCTGCACTAACTCACGTTGTTGTGAAATTGTTGGCCGACACTCGCAGTAGGTCTTTTATCCCACTTCTGAACTGTAGTAAGCTTATTTTTTGTAACTTTCAGCTTACTTGCTTTATTTAATAGAAGTGTGTAATACAAAGGATTGAAAAAAACAATATATGAGGTAACTGGTGTCTTGCCGACTCTGCTCGGCACGTCCGTCTCGTTCGCTGTCACTTATTCGTCTCGTTGTGTCTTTCGCGCGTTTTTTCCTCGCTACTTTGGCTTTTGGCGGGAACGTCAGCCATCATGCCGCGAGTAGTGCCATCGCTCGAGTGTTGCCAATGCACACTGAACAGTGCCACTGCTCGGGTGATGCCACCGTACCATTAAATACTACAAGTTAAGTCCTTGGTCTGCGCACAACACAACCCTTCCATCCACACCAGACGCTGACGTAGGCAGTATCTGCAGCAGTTAGATAATAAAATCGAATCAATTGTAATTTGATTATTCTCTAATGCTTTTTTTCTGTGCCCTTAGAATTAAGACTTCTCAAAAAATAAAGCTCAGTTCTGTTTCGACAGCCAAACCTACAACGTCTTTTAACTTGTAGAGTTTTCGAATATTTTTAATCCTTTTCTTCCCCAACGAAACTTGAAGAATAACCGTCTTTTCATCGGCGCTATTCATAAAACTAATTATGCCTTTAATGAGCCAATTACTAGATGCATACGCCTGTGCAACAAGTATAGTAACATCATACTACTGTGTCCCGAAAATAAGTCGACATTTGAATTTATGAATTATGAAAGCATTATGAATTCCTTCCGGAGGGCCAAACAGTCAACATGGAATATTATTTGAACGTTATGCGTCGTTTGCGTAACGCTATCCGCCTAAAAAGGCCGGAATTGTAGAAAGACAATTCTTGGTTTTTACACCACGATAATGCACCATCCCATACAGCACTCGTAATTCGTGATCATTTCGCCAAAAAGTCAATCCATATCGTTCCGCAACCACCGTATTCACCTGATCTGGCGCCGTGCGACTTCTGGCTGTACAACCAGCTCAAAAGACCACGCCCAAAATCACGTTTCGTTTTATTTATCAGTTGGTGCGCTTTAACTAAGTTTGAAGACAAAAACCCCTTTAAGTCATGCTTATTCATACAAACATTAAACCCTTAGTTTACTCGTTTGATTTCGATTTTAAAAAAACTGAGAAACACGTGTTTGATTATTTCGCATTTGAAGTACTTCTACCAAGTTCGAAGTCAAACGGGCCAAACAATTTTGTTTCACCATACAAATATTTAACCCTTGGTTTACCTCGTTAAATTTAGATTTTCACAAAAGTGAAGTAAAAGTAAAGTAATGGAGTGCATATGTTTTTTTTGGACACAGTAGTAGATTTTAATTCAGCTTTCTCTAGATTTAAGCTTAACTTGTTCGTTATTTTTAATTAGTCTGTAAGAATTCATTCTGTAGACCGAATAAATAAATAAACTTGTCTTGTGTGGAGACGTCAATATTAACCTATTAAGCAAGGACATCCCTGCTATCAAATTCCTTGACTGCTTAACAGATGTGGGTCTTTCTTTGCTAAACACTACATCTTCACACAACTCCCACAACCCCCACAACTCGCTTGTGCTGTTTGATCTAATTTCCTTCCTATCTGATCCTGATCTGTTTTTCCGCACATAGAATATTAACCTACTAATATATGCTACTCTTTTCGGGATTATAAATCGATTGATTCCGTCTCATTGCTCTTTTTAGGCGTCTCTGCTTTGCACGCGCCTTTTCCAATTAGTCACATCAAGAGATGATAGGGCCTCCTTAACTTGGCCCTCCTACCGGAGACACGGCCTCCCTCTTCGCCGTCGAACGGAGCCTCATCGTCCATACGGCAGACATGGCCAAGCCTGCGTAGCCGCTGGATGATAAATCGCTGTGCTATGTCCATGTCCATTTATACAAGTCATACAGCTCGTTGTTGGTTCGTATACGCTAGTCGTCGCCAATACGAACAGGGCCTAAGATTTTTCGAAGTACCTTCCTCCTCGCTGTGTCGTTACGCGACAGTGTCCATGCTTCTGCGCCATAGACGAGCACGGACACAATAAGCGTCCTATAGTGCAAGTTTTGTCGGTCGAGAGAGGTCTCTGCTACTTAGTTGCCTATCGAGACCGTAGTAGCACCTGTTGACAAGAGTAAACCTTCGCTTTATCTCCAGGCTGACATCGTTGCTGCTGTTTATGGCGGTTCCAAGGTAGACAAATTCCTTGACAATTTCAAAAGTATGCCTGTCAGACTCGACGCAAAACCGAAGCCCCTACGTGTAGACAGCATATACTTCGTCTTTCCCTCATTTACCACCAGACCCATTTTGGCAGATTCTCTATCGATTACCGCAAAGATTCTCTATCGATTACGTAAATGTCATCAGCGTAGGCAAGGAGCTGGACACTTTTGTGGAAAATTGTGCTATTACGATGTACACCTTTCCTTGCGCAGAACACTCTTCATGGTGAAGTTAAAGAGGTCGCAGGACAAAGGATCGCCCAGTCTGAATCATCGAACGGTATCGAATGGGTCGGAGAGGTCACTTCCAACCTTGACAGAGCTGCGCGCATTGCTCAACGTCGCTCTGAAAAGTCTCACGAGCTTTGCAGGGATACAAAGTTCATACAATGCGGCATATAGGCGATCCCTTTTCGGGCTATGGGATGCTGCCTTATAATTGATAAAGAGATGGTGGGTATCGATTTGATTCTGATGGGTCTTCTCCAGTATTTGGCGTAAAGTGAATATCTGGTCGATGGTGGACTCAGCAGGTCTAAAGCCTCACTGATATGGTCCAATCAACGCCTTACCAAGTGGCTTCAATCTTTCACATAATATGCTTGTTAGGACCTTATACGTGATGGGCAGTAGACTGATACCCCTGTAGTACCTCCTCGTTGTTCAGTGACTTGTCTTGCATAAATTGATCAGATTGCTGGAATCTGCGTACTGTTGATGATAAGTTGAATTTTCTCATTGATAAGGCCAGTAAATTGTTTGAGTTACATGTTCCGCTTTGTATAAAACATGTTCTTGCCACAACTCGTACATGCTATTTATTTACACATCCCGAAGCTCCCTATAACTGGGAAACGTACAGGAGGACCAGGAATAGTGCTGATCATGCTGTCAGCCAACAATCATCAGCTCGTGAACCATGTATTTAAATAAATTTTGTTTTATGTCGCCTCTATAAGCTCTTCTCTATCTAGCTGTTCCACTACTTGGGTTAAAATCTTAGATGACCTTAAAGTGCCTCATGACTAGGCTTGCCACCCGTCCTCCATTGTGGAGGGCAACCCTCCAAATTGCTCAAATATTCTCCGTCCTCCAAAGAAGGTAAAATGTCCTCCACGAACACGAAACATGTCGATTTTACTATAGGTTTTTTTTAGAGGTATAGAACTTCGAATTGCAATAAAACACAAGAAAATCGTTTTAATGTCCATCAATTTAGCTTTATTGGAAGGATAATTTTATGCCATTAATGTTTAAATATGATTTCGGGCATGTGGCCGCCGCGGCTGGCTCGAATAAAGCCAATTCTACAGGTCCAATTTTCAACCACTTTTTCGAGCATTTGGGGCCGTATGTCGGCAATAACGCCACGAATGTTGGCTTCCAAGTCCCCTAACGTTTCTGGTTTGTTGGCGTAGACGAGCGACTTCACATATCCCCAAAGAAAATAATCCAATGGTGTCAAATCACACGATCTTGGTGGCCAATTGACCGGTCCATTCCGCGAAATTATGCGCTCATCGAATGTTTCCTTCAATAAATCGATTGTGACGTGCGCTGTGTGGCATGTAGCGTCGTCTTGTTGGAACCACAACTCATCCACATTCATGCCATCCAATTCGGGAACAAAATAGTCGGTTATCATGGCTCTATACCGGTCTCCATTAACGGTAACTGACTCTCCAGCATTATTTCGGAAGAAGTATGGCCCAATGACTCCACCAGCCCATAGAGCACACCAAACAGTCAGTTTTTGTGGATGTAAAGGCGTCTCAAGGGTCTCATGTGGATTCTCTTCACTCCAAATGCGGCAATTTTGCTTGTTGACGTAGCCATTCAACCAAAAATGAGCCTGATCACTGAACAAAATTTTGCGATGAAAATCAGCATCGAGATCAATCTCATTTTCGGCCCATACACCAAAATCACGACGCATTGCATGGTCTCGCGGCTTTAATTCTTGCACAAGCTGGATCTTGTAAGGTCGCAAGCCAAGATCTTTGCGCAAAATCTTCCATAAAGTTGATGGGCAAAGCTCCAATTGCTGTGCACGGTGGCGAATCGATTCATTCGGGTCCTCTTCAACATTTTGCTCTACAGCAGCAATTGTTTCTTCGGTGCGCACTGTTCGACGTCTCTGCGGATGCGTATTATCACATAGAGTAAACGTAGTGCGAAAACGACCCATGGTTAACCGAATTAATTGCTCTGATGGACGATTATGTCGACCATAAAATGGACGGAGCTTGCGGTAAACTTCGCGAACTGAACCATTATTTTCGAAATAAATTTGCACGATTTGCAAGCGTTGTTCTTTTGTCAACCTGTTCATGATGAAATGGCAAACCAAACTGAACATAAATGACATTAGACTTGCCAGATTTGACCACAAAATGCCAGTTTTATCTCTATTCGAAAAACAAACCTCAAAAAAAACACCCTATATTTCCTTTGGTAGCAAACACGAAATGCATAATAATAATCTGAGTTGAAATTAACAATGTTTCGTATAAAATCAGCCTTAACTTATTGATATTTATTTCGATAAAAATTGATATTTTTTGTTTTGATCTCATTATTAATTGATCTCATTATTGTTGTGTTGAACTATTGTGTCACGTCCCTTTATCTTACTGGAGGAGTTCGTATCCACCGATGCTTCCAGGAATTCCTTTATTTTCCTTAGATCAAATTCAGACAGATCGTGTGTCTGTACCAGTTCCCTTCCCAGTACCCGCTTTCTAGCGTGTATGAGGGCGGGACATTCCGTTATGATGTGTACAGAAGTCTCCTCATCTTCCATACAAAATCGGCATAGTTTGTTGTCCGTGATTCCCAGTCGCGCTCTATGCATATTTAGCAGACAGTGTCCGCTTAGGATCCCCGTCATGAATCTAAGCTCTGCTCGGCTTAGCTCCAAGAGGTAATTAGATTTCTTTGCAGAGTAAACTGGAAAGAAAAGCTTGGAACAGCGTTGTCCCACTGTGTTCGACCATTTGTGGTTAGCTCGATTTATAAATTCCTGTTTTACACAATGTCTGTAATGAGTCTTGCTAACACCTATGATTGGTTCAGGTCCGTAGGGTCGTCTTGCCGCCCCCTCCTTTGCCAGTGTATTATCATTTGGGTGTCCTTGGAAAGGTCTTTGAGGACATCTACTGTCTCCCAGACCAGTTTAGAGTCAAATGTCGTCGAGTTCAATGCTTTGATTGCAGCCTGACTGTCAGACATTATGAATATCCTCTTCTTTTTAAAGTTGAGTGTTAGTATTGGCCTGGCACATTCATTAATGGCATAGACCTTAGCCTGGAAGACTGTGGCCTTGCCCCCAAGACTGACTGAAAGTTGGGAGCTAGAGCTATAAATTCCCGCTCCTGTTCCTTTTTCCGTCTTGGACCCATCAGTGTACCATACAATATCGTCACACGTCGGACTGATTCTATTATCAGCCCAGTCCTTACTGTGCGGTATGTACGTTTTGTACCTTCTTCTGAAGAGGTGCTTCTGAGGCATCAGATCAAGGGGCATCCAAAAGCCTCCATCTCGCCTCCTGTCCCTCAGCAGAGGTAAGTGACCGATTGCCTGTGTATCTTTCGGTATAAATCCACTATGCACTAGTCTGTGAGTGCTGGCTATTGCAGCCATTTGCACTTTGAGTTCCAGCGGCATCGCCCCAAATATAACATTAAGGGCTGCAGTTGGAGTCGTCCTGAGACATCCTGTTATGCAGGTATTTGCTAGTCGTTGTAGTTTCTCTAGCTTAGTAGCAGTAGTTACTTCTGTGGTCTTCCTCCACCAGACTATCACCTTACCAAAGATCTCTATCTGTACAAGGTCAAATTTCCTTTTAAAAGTAAAAGGCACTATAATTGTTTTGTCCGGGTTCACAGACAATTTCTGTCTTACACACCAGTGCTCCACAATTTTCATCGCGTTCTGTAGCAAGTCCGAGACTGTATGTCCGTCTTTGCCCCTGACCGCAATGACTAGGTCGTCTGCATAGGCGATGACTTCATATCCCTGCTCCGTAAGTGAGCGGATTAGTCCATCAACGACCACAGACCACAGCAGCGGGGATAGTACCCCTCCTTGGGACATCCCCTCCCTGTTCTTGCAGACAGCTCTACCGCCCCTAGGTTGGACTGAATCACCCTGCTTTCCAGCATGGATGATATCCATCTTATAAGAGTGGCAGGCACCTGAAATTCTTCTAGCGCCTTTTCAATCGCTTCGAAGGTCGTGTAGTTGAAGGCCCCTTCTATGTCTAGAAAACCTGCCAAACAGATTTCCTTTTCCTCCAGGGACTTCTCTATCCTGCCTACCAGCGCCGATAGGGCCGTTTTAGTGGATCTACCTTTCTGGTAGGCATGTTGGTTCGCACTTAGGGGGCACCGAGGAAGAATATCTTCTCTCAGGAAGCGGTCAACGGCCTTTTCCAGGCCCTTTAGCACGAATGACATCAAGCTTATTGGCCTGAAGGATTTTGGATCCTTTTTGTTGGATCTTCCAGGCTTGGGGAGATAGACCACGTTTACTGCTCTCCACACCTCTGGAATATGTCCGAAAGCTAAGCTACATGAGTAGATTTTTTTTTAAATAGGCGCCAGTATATCCATTCGCTTTTGCAGAAGTGCCGGGAAAATGCCATCTATTCCCAGCGCTTTGTATGGGGAGAACGATTCCAGCGCCCATTTCACTATTGGTGTGCTGCACACCGCTCTGGCAACCTTCCAGTCTTCCTTACTTGGACAATATGTCTGTCCTGTACTGTTTGCCAGAGGTACGGTTGTTGATAATATCGATCCCGGGAAGTGGGTGTTAGTGAGTAGGACGAGTGATTCCATTTCACTACTTGTGGACGACCCGTTAACATCCACCAGTGTTCCAATAGGACAGGATTTCTCCTTCGAGAGGACCCTTTGTAGTCTGAAACTGGAGGACAGGTCTGACACGTCCTCACAGAATCGTCTAAAGGACTCTCTCTTGGCCTTCCTTATTTCGTGGTTATATTTGGTGAGGGTCTGGGAGTAGGTCTGCCAGTCGTTATTCCGCTTGGCTTTATTAAATAGTTTCCTGACCTCCTCCCTTAGCTTACTAAGGTGACCACTCCACCATGACGTCTGTTTCCTAAAGGTTTTAGTCTTGAGGGGACAGTTGTCTTCATAGGCATTTAGAACGGATTCCTTGAGAGTTGTGGTGGCCCTTTCTAATCTGTCTATGGTACCTATTCTGTTCTCTATTCGAACTAGAGTATCTTGTCCTAACTGGTTGCAGTAACTGCTCCAGTCGTTCTGTCTTTTTTCTAAATGACACTTCAGAAAGCCTTTGATTCCCTAACGTGAATCTTATATGCCTGTGGTCTGAGCAGGACGGCTCATCAGATACTCGCCAATTGCTGACAAGATCTTTTGTCATTGAGGTCGTCAAGGTCATGTCCAAGACTTCCTCCCTGACTCTAGCAACAAACGTGGGACTATTCCCAATGTTGCATATGTTTAAATCTAGGGAGAGTATGAAGTTGAAAAGTGACTCACTTCTAGGATTGACGTCCGAGCTTCCCCACATGGTGTGATGGGCGTTCGCATCACAGCCAAGTACTTGCTCCAGGTTTTTGGCCCTAGCATAGTCAATTAATTGTTCTGCTATTAGTGGGGGGGCGGGGGGAAGTATGCCGAGGCTATGATAACCTCCCTGGAGTTCCACACGGTTTTTCCCGCGCTGAGATCAGGCGTGACGTAATCTGTCAACGGAAAGAAGGAAACATTGTTAAATATAATGCAGGCTCTGGATCTTGTTGATGACTGGCAACAAAGTACATTACCTGCCTGAGTTAGCCCCCGGAATTGTCCGTTGGTGCTGGTCCATGGCTCCTGCACCAGGGCTATGCTGGGACCCAAGGTATTCAGGGTCCTGGTGAGGACAGCCGAGGCTGCCGACGCTCTATGGAGATTGATCTGTACAATCTCCATATTACGCCTGCGGTCCCTTGGTGTGGGAACCCGCACGCTTACCTCCTCTACCCCTAGTCTGTATCCGTTCAATACTGCCCGGAGTATGGAGACTTATCCAGCAGACTCAGCTGTCTGGACGGATTTGCCACCCCAGTCAGCCGGGTCTGACGGACGGGTTTAGCTGAAGCACGCTTTGCGGGTCCCACAGATGCCGGTCCTGGCGTCTTGTCACTCGTCCGTTCGATCGTCTTGTCAGTCCGAGTGACGGTTAGCACCCGTCCGCTGGTACGCGGCCGGTCCTCGCTCACCCTTGCCAGTGCCTGTCTACTGGTGGACGGTCTCTCCTCATCCACCCTTACGTTGGACGTCTTCGTCTCCGTACCGCCTTCACTGGTCACCAACGACTTGGCCCCCTGCTCCCGACGCAGCCTGAACTGAACCCTTCCCAACTCAAAGAAGGGAAGGTTCTTCAGTGCAGAGAGCTGAGGCACTGAGGGATCGTCGATGGCCAGTGTCAGCGTTGTTCCCTGCGCCGCGACAGATCTGTTCAATACCTTCCAGTTTCCTGTCGGTAATGAATGGATCTGCGTTCGAAGCATTCGAAGAATGTCTTCGGCCGGTAGGCAGCAGCCTGGGAAAAACGCGGTGTCTACGCTGGGTTTGGGAATTTCGCTTCCCTCCACCAGTTTCACCTTCTTTTCCACCAGCTGGGTCTTCTTCATTATCCCTTCCAGCCAATTATTCGACGCCTCATCGGCGCAGTTCACAATGATCCACCCTTGAAGGAGCATCCTTGGAACCTGATTTGAGGTCCATCAACGGGGAGCTTACGCAGCTCCTCCTTGATGGCCCCCTCAATTGCCTTCTGCTCCTCCAAGTTTAGGTGGACAGCCGGGAATTCGTCCGGTAAAATTCCAACCTTGATGGCTGCTGCAGCTTCAGCGAAGAACGGGCTAAACTTCGTCCTTTTTGATACGGGTTGCGCCGTATCCCTTTTGCTGCCACCATCGGTCTCGTCCGTTTTAGTCGGCTCTTCTAGAACAGTTTTTAGAGCCTCATCGTAGGTCTTACCTGCCGCCATCAGCTTCCACAGCCTCTTCTTCTGAGAAGTCGCTAGCCGCTTTCTCTTCAGAGAGATGGCCTCGGTAGCTTCTACCAGTGCAGGTAATCCTATCGATGACGCCCCTCCAACCGCCATAGTTGACTCTGTGGTCACACTCACGTGTGAGCAATCACTGCTCCTAGCCGATCGGTCTCTCCGACCGCTAGTCGTTGTTTCAGCCATCTGCTGATCGTTAACGTCAGTTTGTCCGACGTCTTTTCCATCCGAGGCATGTGTTAAGAAACACATCTCATCTGGTTTGTTGGCCACCTACTCCGATGAGGCTTTTCAGTGGCCTATCATTAAGTGGGGGCGGGGAGGTCACCCATGGCAGAGCCCCATGCCACAGGAAGTCCAAAAATACTACCCGAGGTGGACAGGTATCGGGTAGGTTCCGTGATAATACAGCCGGTATACCCCCTGACTGCAAACCATCCAATGGGCACGGGTCGCATGACACCCTGGATTAGGGGGGGAGGGGGGGGAAGGAAGTGCGGATAGATGGGACTCAGGTTTAAGGGGATATTGGAAGTGGGACGTGACTAGTTAGCCAGCCACACAGGGTATAGACAACACCTTATCCCGGTGGCTGTTTCCAGCGGCCACCACGAGGAGGTCTAGTCACATTCTGCCAGTTCTTCCGCCCCCACCAGCCGGTCTTCCCAGCTGGCGACAGCAGTAGAGCAGGCAGCAGACCGCTATACTTATCCGCTATACTTATCTATACTCTATCTATATCTATACTATTATATAAAGCGCTTTGTGACGTTGCTTTTTTGAGCCACAATCAGGCAAAAACCGCTGAACCGATTTAGATGAAATAAGCACCAAACATATTTTTAGCTGGGGGATCAGCAGGTGATTCTATTGTTGTCTCATTCTTACACATGCGTGTATAAGCAATTAATGTTTCTATGGTTGTCAAATGGTTTGTTTCAGTTTAAATGAAAGACAAATTGCAGCAAAATTTTGTCTTGTAAGGAGACGTGCCTGGCCGAAACTCCACTACATTCATAACATTTTTTTAATTTACCAATACATTTGCATGAAATTTGGCCCATATGAGCCGCGCCTTCGACTGCGACAATATGGGATCATCCAAGCAGGACCGCAAATTAATTTTTTTAAATTCAATTTTGTTTTATCTTATTTCATTTAAATTATTTATACGAGACACTCAAGGAGTTTGGATTTTGGAAGCGCAAAGTCGAGGTCCAAGGACACAAAAAGTCCATTGAACTCGATCAATGCTCTGGAGAGAGGAGCATTCTGCGCGTAAGTCGTTCTTACCAAGCTGACATAAAACGGCACAGGGCTCCGAAGGAATCTCAGTGGTGAATTAAAGAAAATCCTGCCTAACAGGGCAGGACAGTTAACAGAGCCATTAATTATATCGAAAACGAAAGAAAGAGATAGGATAGTTCTCCTGCTTTGAAGGGACTTTAAGTTTATAAGTTTAAGCCGCGCTGTATAGGAAGGGAACGGTTCCACGAAACGAAGCGAGCGCAGGGCGAAGCGAAGAAAAACTTTCTGAAGGCGCTCAATATGATTAATGTGACAGATATGATAGGGCCTCCAGATGAAAGACGCATATTCGAGCTTTGAGCGGACAAAAGAGGTGTAGAGCAATTTGAGCGTGTATGGGTCAGAAAATTCTGAGCTATTGCGCCTTACAAACGCCAACATAGCATAAGCCTTAGAAATAGTGGAATTAATATGGCTGGAGAACGAGAACTTTGGATCAAAGATTACACCCAAGTCTTTGGTTTCTGATACCAACTTTAAGGGGAAATTGGAAATGCAGTAAGAAGTTTTCAGGACAGTTGGATACTTAGAGTAGGTCGAATAATGACATTTGCTGGTGTTTAAAGATAGGCAATTACTACTGCACCAGGCGTAGTAATTAATTTTAAATAAATTCAGGCAGCATAAAAGCAAACGGGTTTTCCAAAAAATTTCAAAAAAAACCTGAATTTTTTCAATATTGAGTATTGGTCATGACTGACCGATTAATACATCACATTGTGACCGATATTTGCATCAGCATTTCAGTCAGAAATTTCGGCACATGACCGGTCAACTGACTCACATTCCCATCAGGAGTAGGTGAGATAGCTATAATAATTTTAATAATTATTGACTGGCACGACAGCCCGCTTACGCGAGACTAAGGCCTAGCTTCCCGCAACCACCCGTGTTGTGCGTGTGAATTTGCACACGGGTGGAAGGGACCTAGAGTTTTATGCCGGTTCCGAACGGCAGGTTGGGAGCTCTTTCATAAGCAATTTTTACTCTCAGAGGTTTGCCATTTCCAGCTGAGTGGACAGCCATTGAAAGAGAAAACAAGTTTTCCCGTTATTTTTTTTTTTTAGGTGTTATTGCAGGCAGTATTTGAACCTGGGTCGCTGCCTTCGACTCGCGGTCCAACCCACTAACCAACTGAGCCACGGCGGCTGTATAGCTGTGAGATAGCTATATAAAACTAAATATTTGGGGGTTGGAATAGGTATGCGTTAGCGCAGAGCAAAAACACTTTGCACTGGAGCACGCGCTATACTTTCCTAAATACGTGAATGGTATGTGTTAGAGTGAAACAAAAAATCATGTACACGCAGTGGCGGCTTAAGGTGCTCGGGGGCCCGGGGCGGAGACGGCTGAGGGGCCCCCACCGAACGGTGCAGAATAAGTTTGCGTACAGAACGCTTTTTACTTTTTTCTTTTGAAAATTTGTATTCCATTGAACAGTAAACGGACTTGCAAATTATTTTGAAACGTATATGTGCTTCAAATTTTATAATAATCTTACTAAATCTTTCAAAAATTGATAAAAACTTTCATGAAATTAGGAAAACTTTTGGGAGAGCAAATTCGTCATTTCAAAAATAGAAAATCTTGCTTCGTTACTACGATCTGGCAGGAGGATTAGATTGTTTTGCGATCAGTTCATCATAACACTACTCGACAAAAAATGGGCCAATCGCGTGCACCTAAAAATAAAAGTGTTTTCTAGAATAACTTTGGCCGCTGAACACGAAACTGAAAATCAAAAAATTTTTTTAAAAGCGTTTTCGAAAAATCTTCGAAAAACGAGTTTTTTTCCCTATTGTTTCAGTTATGAGCACATATCTCTTAAAAGAATTGTCCGATTAACACGACACATGTTCGTCGTTCAGAAGATAATGCCTTTTTAGTGATATATAGATTGTCCAAATCAGATGAGCTTGGGGAAGTTAGTGACGGTGAAAGTTGTAACAAAGTGAATTTTTCGACCAATTTAAAAAATCATAAATTTTCGAATATTTTTTTATAGAAAAAATTAATTATCTTCTCTGGTTTTAAAGTCTCAAATGAAATATATAAGTACTATTTCATTTCATATTCTAAGCCTAACATCAATGGAATTGAAATGACAAAGTTATGATGCACTGACTGAAAACAGCAATTTTTACATTTATTACACCGTGCGAAACAATTTTTTTTTTGCCGAGACCCATCCAAATTTTGATTTAGACGTGAAACTAGAGATCATTTATAGTATCCTCTCATAGTCAGTATTACATTTTCTGACCCAAGTCCTTTTTAAATGACTTTAAAATTTTAAGGACATACACATTTCAAATCTTGTTTTAAATATATGTGGTAGTGCAATGATGAAGATATGGGTATCAAATGAAAGAAAAGAGTTGTCTCCTTTTAACTAAATTTTCTATTTTGAACTTTCAGCACCAAAATTTGTCAGGTATGGAAAACATACATGTTTTGGATTTCAGTCTGTAGATTCATACATCTAAATTTTATTCTATTTCAAAGTTCTAGTCTAGAAAACACTTTTATTTTTAGGTGCATTTTTCGTATCGAGTAGTGTAATCTAAATCTTCAGAAATGTACAGAAATATTTTATAAAACCCAGTAGCAGTGACTGAAAAAAGTGAAAACGTGAAAAGTCCTGAAAAAAACATATTTCCCCCTACACAACAGCATGTAAGAAGCCCATATTTAACTTACTTACACGGAGCATAGAATTGCTTTCGTAAAAAAGTCTATCAAAGAAGAAAACCGGATTTCCGGGACGATTTTGTATTTCCACAATTTTTATTTAAAAAGGATGTTTTCTTGCTTTTATTGAACTGAATTTGTTATTGCAATTTCAAAATCAATTGTCGATACTGTGTCTCTTTCAATTGATAAAAGTGACAAACAACTTACTATAGTCTTTCATCAACCATTGTGTAGCGGAAATAGTTTTTTACAAGTTTCAGTTTTGAAAAACTTGAAATTTGTATATACAAGCTTCTCTCGGGGCCCCCCGCAGCCCGGGGCCCGGGGCGGTCCGCCCCTCCGCCCCCCCTCTTAAGCCGCTACTGTGTACACGAGCGTTTATATCAGTTTTTTCACACCGCCTGTACAAAAATGATAGAAACTTTGTTCGGAGGGCTGACCGAAATTTCGGTCAGGCATGACGGTCATCTGGTCGCTCATATGACCGTCACTGTTCTTGTAGGGAAGTTCTTTGCTGATATGAACCGGTGCGTGCTCAGATCTGTCATTGAGTGAATAGGTTTATTGTGTTATACAGTAATCACTCACAACACCAAGAAACACCAATGGTTCAATGGAATGACTTAAGTCATTGGAGTAATTTTCAGTTTCGCTTTCTCCTTAGTTGAATTGAGAATATTGCAACAAAAAGCGGAAAACCAAAATACAGGTCAATAAATGCAAAACTATTAAATGAACTTTTTGTTAGTTTTTATTTGTAAATAATATAACAAAATGAGATCAAATCCATGCTTTTTAAATAAATTAAAAGAATTCATAAATATTAAAATTATACTTAAGAAAAAATATACACGTACAAATAATACTCATTCTAAGTTAAATAACTAAAAAACTATAAAGATGAACAAAAATTATTTTAATTTTTTTGTTGAAAATAGAATTTAAGAAAAGAATATTGTCAGCATCAATGCACAGCAGCAACCAGATACGCGTCCAAAAGCAAACAAATTACTGTTTAGCAAAAAGCGCAAAGCACAAAATGAATTATTACTCAACTCATCCATACCAATTTTCCTCTCACACGAACAAGTGAGTCAAATCAGATTATGAGCCAGTAACCAATAGATACACAAAATACCGGTACACATTCGTGTAAGAGGATTTTGAGTATTTTGATGTTTCGGTGCGAATGAGTAATAGTATTTTGTTGAATTGGTTTGAGTATTCACTTGCACCAATTGTTATGGCTCATGACTTAAGTATACCTATCCCTCGATTTACACGGTAGATTGGTTCTTGGAAAATCCGTGCAACAACGTTTAAAACAACGCTAATGTGAATGGCCTATTGTGAATGGAATAAATATTTACCATATGTTTTGCAAACTTATACAAATAAAACTATCAGAAAAAGAAAAAAAAAATTTTTTGTTGCGATTTGAAAACCGTGTTAAAGCGAAACCGTGTAAATCAAGTACCGTGTAAATCGAGGGATAGGTGTACTAATTTTATTAGTGCTCATTGCCAGTCTCTCATACATATCGCTCCTTCGCTGCAAGAACGTCATAACTCAAAACTACATCATTCCGAGAAAATTTTAAAGTTTACCATTACAGGGAGTTCAAGGTATCAAAAAATTTTTCATGTCGTCTTGTGAGCAAAGTATTGAATATTTTACAAAGTGGTTTTGACAGATTAAAGATCATATGCAGATACACACAGGGTTGCTATAAACTGAAACTTTTTTTTTAGTTATGACGTTCTTGCAGCGAAGGAGCGATATGTACTATATACTTAGTAGGCACATAAATATTGTTACAACATTGAACACACCCATTGTAATAGTTGAATTGAACCACAGAACAAACAGTATACAGAATGCGCATCTGGTGTAAAGAAAATTTTCTTTACGGGTTCCAGCGGTAGGACTCGTTGGTGGATGCGGGGGGAAGCAGTAAAGGGGACGAGAACGCACAGAGCGCGAGAGCGTAAACTGAGAAGCTGTGAGAGCGGTGTATGAAACAGTGAGACACCACACACTGTGGTTGTTGTTGTTGGGCAACAAAGCGATGTGCCGCTTGCATGTTGGTGGTGGCTCGTGCTTGCTCTCTGCTTGCTTTTTTACAAACAAGAACAAGAAGTGGACAGGTAAAGTTTGAATAGAAAAATTGATTGAGCGATCGCCAAGGCGCATAAATAAGGTGGTAGCACTACGGAAAAAACTAAAATTCAATGGATTTTATTAGTTCTTTTGATCTGCTTGTAAAAAAGAAGTTGTAAAAAGTAAAATGGCTACAATGAAAATAAATATATGTGTAGAAATATTGGAACAACCAATGCGCATTAAGAAAGTGATAATAAGTGGAAAACTATTGTTACAAGTTGTGCCAATAATCAAAGAATCAGTTCTGTTGCTGCAACAACCTATTGCATTTGCCTTGGCGATCGGTTTGCCAAATCAACCAACATTTCAATGTGCACGAGTAAAGCCAAGCTGGCTTGCTGCGGAAAGCAACAACATTGCGTGTTGTTGTCGTAATTAGAATAAAGCACAAATCTATGCGTGCGGTTTCCTTTACATTTTCCTCACTTTTGTTGCTTCCTGTCCGCGTCTGGAATGAAATCGCAAAATTATTTCAGATGCGCCTTTTGTATACTGTTTATTCTGTGATTGAACATACCCCGTTATTTCCACATGGTTTATGAAACATAACCTGTAAAGCGTTAGTCTTCACCGGGAATTCTAAATTGTTCTAGCTTTCACCATGGAGTGGTCAGATAACGAGAACCGTATCGCTGTTATAGCGCTATTTAACCCTAATTCCCAGAAGTGAGCCTCACAGTCTCACTAAAGATTTCAAATCAATCCTATACCAAAAGATTTTCGATTCCAATTTTTTTATGTAATCCTCTAATGGAATGTTAAAATTATATTTCATTTATAAATTTGACTTTTTAGACAGTTTTTCCACCATATGGAAGAATATTTATATTTTTCATGTTTAGATGCATTTTTATCGTATCAAGTTCAAAGGTTTTGAGCCTAGCACTCATCTAGTCGGCATGGGATGAAGTCAATTAAAATTTTAAAAATACTGCAATCTATGACATAATATGAAGAATTTATGCCTTGTCGAAGTTGATGTTAGTTCATAGAGTTTATGTCTTCCAATCCCGATAAATATGTAATCAGAATATGGAAGTGCGATGGTGCTAATACTTCCTGAATATGCAAATACGGCAATCAAGGAGCTGTGGGTCCTGCGAAAAAGGTATTGAAAAACTGTTTGAGACTTACAAACACAAATGTAATTATGACCAGCTAGTTCACCAGTAAGGAATTAGCCGATAGTTTATTGGATGGGGGTTCGTACACTCAGAAGAAACACAATTTGTATGATGGGTACATCAAAAAACGTAAACCTAATGAATGGCCTCTAGCTTTCTTTATACATTTGATTGATGCTGCTGGCATTGCGATTTATGTATGTCATATGACTAAAAACACGTCTTTACTGGAATGAGGGTATATATAGCAAAAGATAGTTGTTTTTGCGATAACTGGGGATTTTTTTGGTATAGCCACGAATATTTACGAGCGATAACTCAGACAACAATAGATGCTGTATTACTGCAAAAGGTCAGTTCGCAGGCGCCAAATTCTGGTACACGTAAACAAAGTCGGTGTCATATTTGTCCACCACACATCTCCAAAACGCAGGAACATGTTTACAATAAACTAAACAAATCTCCATTCCACCCAAATTTGACAAAGATGTGAATATCTGGATTAATTAATTATACTTTTACAGTAGCAATTGTTTACCAGTGAACCCTGTATTCACAAGTTCTTTACTAAAAATATATAACTTAAATAAAATCGTCTTTAACATAAGTAGTAATTGGATTGGGAAAAGTACAATAAATTGAGTATTTCAGTTGTTTAGCTCATATGAACCTGACAGTCTCACTTCTGGGTTTACGTTACGTTTAAAATTCTGGGAATTAGGGTTAAGTGTGAAATGAAAAAAGGCGATATTTTCAAAACGCTCCGCCCGCTCGGTATTAGTCGCATGCTCGTGCATAAAACTGTTTGAGGAGACTGGAGATGTTAAAGACCGCCACCGCTCGGGCCGTCCGCGCACAGTTCAAACACCACAAGTCGTTAAAGCTGTCAAATCAAGAATTCAGCGAAATCGGCTCCGAAAACAGAAAATCATGGCCCGGGAGATGAATATCTCGCAAAAGTCCATGAGTCAAATTATTTAAAAAGATTTGGGACTTGGGGCTTTCAAACGCCGTACCGGACATTTGTTGACTGCAGCTTTGAAAAAAAAGAATATAAAAATGCAAACGTCTTTTGGTGAAGCACGCTGAGAACTTGAACAGAAAAATCTTGTTTACCGATGAAAAAATGTTTACCGTGCAGGAAAAATTTAACAAGCAAAATGATAGGGTGTATGCACGGTCATCTAAGGAAGCATCTGAACTGATTCCACGGGTCGAAAAGGGTCATCACCCAGCTTCAGTCATGGTTTGGTGGGGTGTCTCTTACGATGGGGTCACTGACTTGCATTTCTGCGAACAAGGAGTCAAAACATCGGCCACTGTTTACCAAGAAACCGTTTTGAAAGCTGTTGTAAAACCACCTAACCATTCTTTGTTCCAAAATCAGCCGTGGACTTTCCAGCAAGATTCGGCCCATTAAGCTAAAACGACTCAAACCTGGCTCCAAAACAATTTACCAGCATTTATTTCCTCTGAAGAATGGCCCTCTGGCAGTCCTGATTTGAACCCGCTCGATTACAAATTGTGGACAGTTTTAGAGGACATGGTTTGCCACAAAAGATACCACAACATTGATTCTCTTAAGACAGCTTTGATTGGTGCTGTGGCCAATTTTCCGATGGACGAGGTGCGTGCGGCTATTGATGATTGGCCATTCCGACTTAAGTCGTGCGTGAAGGACAAAGGCGGACATTTGGAATGAATGTTTGCTTTTTGTATACAATACTAGCTGGGCCCCGCGGTTTCGCAAGCAAGCTCTTGTTTCACCCGATACAAATGCTGAACCCATTGTTGACCCCGTCAGATTGATTTAAAAAAAACATATGTCTATTATCTTTGATGTCAAGTATTTCCAAACATTTTGAAGTCAAAAGCCCTTTAAATCATGAGTTTTCACATTTACCCTAAGCAAATTCTTAATCCTTAGTTTATCACGGTAGATTTCGATTTTCCAAAAAATGAAAAGCACATTTTAATTATTTCCCGATAGAAGTGCTTTTTGCCTAAGTTTGAAGTCAAAAGGACCAATAAATCGTGGAGAAATACAAACCGTTAACCCATTGTTGACCCCGTTAGAATTTGATTTTCAAAAAAGTGAAAAATACGTGTCAAATTATTTCTCACTAAGAGTACTTTCCGGTCGTTGACCCCGTCCGATTTTAATATTCGGAAAAAATGAAAAACACGTATCGAGTTATTTTACATTTGAAGTACTATCACCAAGTTTGACGTCAAAAGGCTAAACAAAAATTTGTTTCTCCATATATACTTTTAACCCGTCGTTGATCCGTTGAAACGCGTGTCCAATTTTTTTATTTCAAGTATTTTTACAATTTTTGAAGTCAATAGGCCTATCGGTTCGAGTCTACCCTTAAACAAATCTTAACCCATTGTTGGTCCAGATATATTTTGATTTTCGAAAAATTATAAAATACGTGTCGAATTATTTTTGATTTAGAGTATTTTCAGGAACTTCGAAATCAATATGTCTCTTAAATCACTTTTCTTCATACAACACTTTAACACATGCTTTGCCCCTTTACACCCCGAATTTCAAAAAATCCCGTCTTAGCGGAGGTTCATTTTTCAAGATGTACCTACAGTTCAAATTTCATGTTTGTAGCTTTAGCGCTTTGGGCTGAGCGATGATGAATCAATCAATCAATCAGTCAGTCAGGACAAACAATCGATGTATATAAAAATGGAGGCGGTACCACGCCCCCTTGTCCAATGCTCATAACTTTCTTCCAGTCGAATTATGCTACTAAGTGGAAAGTTCGTACCAAGTTTCGCTGATGTGTGTGTGTGTACTGCATAACTGTTGGATCATAAAAAATGTGCCACGCCCCTTGACCAACACCGATCACCGACCGAGTAGAAGAACACATCTATGAAACAACGGTACACCAAATTTCAATGCTGTGCGGCTTACAACTCCGAAGCTATTCCATATAAAAGATTTGAGTTGTATGGGCGGAGCCACGTCCCTTGTTACATAACCGCCCCATTCCCTCTGTCGAATGCTATGTTTCATTGATGTGCGACTAACAGTTCCAAAATTATGCGGATAGTTTCGGTCAAACAAATATGCCACGCCCCTTGTTCAACGCCCATCAATTCTGTGCGACTAAAAATTCGGAAGCTATTCCATTTAAAAGATTTGAGTTGTATGGGCGGTGCCACACCCCTTTGTTCGATACCCACCCCATTCCCTCGGACGAAGGACATGATTAAATAGTAAGTTTGTACCAAATTTAATTGATGTGTGACTTATGGTTCCAAAGTTATTGTCTAAAAATGTATTCTTGTGGTGCCACGCCCCGTTTTTCCGACTTTTCTTTTTTCCTAAACCTTCACGTAACAATTTCAAACAAACCCGCCGAAGGAAGTATTCAAGTTAGTCCAGTCGTTTTCAAGTTTTAAGCAGCCGAACGGACCACGATTCATTTTTATATATATAAATAGATATATCAATAAATATGTAAACAAAAATTAGCCCAAAAACATGCAATACTTTTAATTTTATAGCATAAAACGTGTGTAACAGTATTTATGTCCCTACTAAGTATTGACCCGCCCTCGTATGTACGAGTATATCAAAGTTCAAATACATGTGCACTCGTACTCCGAAAACTAAAAATGTATGATTGTTTATAGTATTTTCTGGTGTCCTCCAAAGCCATTTTAAAAAGGTGGCAAGCCTACTCATGACATATGCCACTTGTCTCTACTCTGCTGGTTGGACTTCTCAAAAGCGTTTGATACAGTCATCAATCACTCAATGCTCTGTAATAAACTTGCAATTTTCTTTGGTTTTCCTGATACTGCGGTAACCTTGCTAAAAAGCTACCTGGTTGACAGGTCTCAAAGAGTGAAGGTTGGTGATAGCACAGACAACTCATCAAGTAAGAGGTGAACCAGAAAAAATTTAGAATTTTTAAGGGCACATTAAAAAAAGTAATAATCTGATTTGACTAAGATAAACTGCAGTTTATTATACATTTCTTAAACTCTAATTCACAAAAAAATTTCATTAAATATAATTAGCTGTTGTAAAACAAAAGCTGTTGCAAACAAATTCAAGCGGTTTTAACAAAAAAGGTAACGAAATTCAAATTGTAATTCAAAATATACAAAATTCAAAAATAACTAAACAAGATGCCTGAAGTTTTATAAAATAAATATGAAATATGAAAAAAAAATCTTCGTTTATATTTTTGGAAAAAATCTGTGGAAATCATGTACAGTCAAACTTCCCTATAATGAATTCGCACGGGACCAGAACAAAGCTTCATTATATAGAAACTTCATTATATAGAAATTATGATTTTTTTCATCTTTTGTTTAAAATAATGAGGTATTTTAGTTTGGATTACACTCTTCCACTTTTCTTCCTCAACAAAGCCTTCTAATACATTTAGAGACTTAAAAACATTATTCGGTACGTTGCTCTTCATCTCCACAAAGGTTCGAAGTACATCAAGAGAAGTAAAAATTCGTCCCAATGTAGGTAACACCGCATCAGCCAATTCTTCTTCACTGGCCATTTCTGAATCTGCAAATGTAGAATTTTTTTCGAGAGAAATGCAACTTCGCTGCGATATTTTGACTTTATTCACTCAAAACAAACAATTGCTGTCAAAATTGTTAGTGATGTGACTTTCTTCTTCTTATGCTGTTGTTATTTTTAACTTCTGGGGTTCCCCTAAATATGTTTTACTTTTTTTTCGGTATTCAGTGTTGTTAATAGCATGGACAAATGCATTATATTGAGACAAAAACAAATGAAAGCGAAGTTTTCAACTAAAAAATTTATTCATTGTAGAGAAATATTCACTATAGGGAAATTCATTATAAATAGATCAAAATGCACTTAGAATAGAACGATAAAGCTGTGTCTTTGAATTTAATTCATTATACGGAGAAGTTCACTATAGGGAAGTTCGACTGTATTTTTAAAATAATATATTACCCTGCGGGAAATCGGACTGGTCCAAGTCTAGTTTTTCAACTGGTCGCTTGACAGTCATATATGACCTCAGAATCGACTCGTTTTCTTGTAGCAAACTCACCCTTCTAACATGGCGGTGTCCTAGGCGAGGGTCAATTGTCCCCGTCTGCATCCATTTGCAACTGGTCCAAGGTTAGTCCGAAGTAAACCAGTTTTCAAACCAGTTGCAAAGCGACTAGTTTGCAAACTAGTTTATTCTGGATTCGTTTTCTAACCACTCGATTTTTATGGGGAAAATAAAACAGTGCATTTTTTAAATAATTATTTTATTTTAAAAATATTTAAAAATACAAACAAAAAATCATCGCGAATAAAAAAAATTGTTGGTGCATCTAAGGATGAACCAAGATAAAATTACCCTTGTTGACACACTTCTGCCGAAACTGTTTGAGCCTGATGCAATACAACATCCTGACTTCGCCTGCAATAAATAAATAAATAAATGAATTAATAAATAATTACATAAATAAATAAATAAATATATTAATACACACCTTTCAGCTGCCGCTACAAATCGTTGCTTTACGCAACCACGCAAAATTTTAACTGAAATCATTCAAGACAAAACATGCAAATCGAGCAAACTTCGTGTCATAGAAACAGAAAGTTCGAAAAAATGCAAACATTTCTAGGTTGTTGTTGTAGCAAAACAATCGCAAGATCAGCCTTAACAGTATTTTTTTGCTTCTCTCACCTCTGTTTCGTTTTTCTCATTTGTATGTGCTCTTCTCGCTTATGAACGCGCACACAGAACGTGAACGATTAGATGCGAACTGACTGACTTCTGCATCCGCTGACAGTCACTTTGACAACTAGTTGTACAATTGACTACAAAAAACCAGTTGAAAGACCAATGAATTTTGGGAACTAGTTGTCTCAGGTCCGACAGGGTACTTTTTGTGATACATTACTTCACATTTCCAGTACTAAGTAATGTCACGATATTACTTTCAAATGTCAGTAATGTGTAATAAGAAATATGTTACTGTCAAAAGTAATAAGTCCCAACACTGGCTGTATGTGGTGTAACAGGTAGACAGCACATCAGATATTCGTAATTTTTTTCTTCATAAATTTCGCCTCGGGTTCGAGGCTGGGCGAGAAAGCAAAATTGTTCTTAACATTTAACACTAGAATGACCGACAATCTGACATACGTAAAATGCCCATATGTAGTCATTTTGACTACATGATTGTTTACTAGAGTGCATTATGCATTTTTGCTATTCGAAAACATTCAAATGCTTTTGAATAGAATACTTCACTTCATCTCTGGGGACCGGTCCGAATGAATACGAGTACAGCTCTCTTCGAGTACGAGTAAGCTCCGAACATAAACGAGTAGACGTACACTATTTATTCATATTCGCTCGAAGCGGGAAAACGAGGGCAAAAGCATTCGAATAATAGCACACATTGCTTCGAATATATTCGAATATACTCGTTTTATTATTCCTAGGTTAGGTTAGGTTAGGTTGAAATGGCTGGATAGCAGATATCCTCCACTTAGGCCAAGAGACAGGCCCATTGTGATGCCATATACAGCTTAGGCTAACTAGGTTGTTCTTGGTCAAGCCATTTGGACGATGTTACAAACTTAAGGATATTTTTGACATCTATGTAGGATGTTTCTGTTAGATTTGAGAGAAAAGGTTGTCCTAGGGTGCGTAGCCTACTTCTCCAAAGTGCTGGGCAATGACAGAGAAGATGCTGCACGCTTTCTTCCTCTTCAGCACAGTCGCAGCTTCTGCAGAAGTCTCTTGCATTGACACCTAGTCTGATGGCGTGTGCTCCAATCAGCCAGTGTCCTGTGAGGGTTCTAGTTAAAATGGATATCTCCGTCCTTTTGAGGTCCAGGATGCTCGCGGTCCGCTTCCTGTCGTATGCCGGCCATGTGAGTCTGGCTGTTGCGCATGAGGAGAGATTATTATTATTCCTAAGATTATTTAGAAATATTTATGTTATACATATATTAATATTTATTTATTTGTTATGCTACTTTCTTTAATAATTCCCATTTTGCGTATTAACTAATAAGCCACTTCAACCGCACCACAAGTATACACATGGAAAAGTGACATACTGCGCATAAAAATATTCGATGAAACTGTTGATCTTCGAATACTTCGCAAAGTTCTCGATTACCGAATACGAGCACTGCAGTATTCGCTTCTCACCGAATACGAGCACTGCAGTGTTCGCTATTCACCGAATATGAATAGAAACGAGAAGCTACGTTCGCTGGTTCTCGTTTATATTCGTTTCGTTGTACACATTCTTCGAATACCAAGTACCCGTACAGTATGTACAGTAGTGTAGCCGCCAAAATGAGTATACTCATGCAGGACTTTATTGTTTACTAACTTTTTCTTTAATTTAATTGGTTTTTAAGTAGAAAATATGAATAAATGTACACGAGATTAAACTAAAATAAGAATTTACTTTTATTTTGTATGGTTTACAAAGTAAATTCATTTAAATAAAATTGCGTACTATACACATACATGGGATAAAATGGAATGAAATTTGGAATTTGGAATTCGTGAATTAATTTTGTGAGTGAATTTTCAATTGAAAAACTCGGCCGTTTGTATCGTTTAATGTTTCGTGTATTCTTTGTCACTCGATATACACACGTCGACCAATAAACACCGAAAACCCAAAACGAACTTAACCCGCCTTTTATTTCCCCCGCTCCGCCGCGATACGCATAAACATGGTCCTTCGAGCTAACCGCGAACTCGAGACGCGGAAATACAAACATTAACAAAAAACAAATTTCAATTACAAAATAATCAACAATTACAAAGTAGTACAAAAAAAACTAAAAACAGTAAAAGTGACACCAAAAAAAAAAAAAACAAAACCAAATAGACAACTCAACAAACAGTGAAACAACCCAAAAGTGCGACAAACAAATAATTAAAACAGTGCACAAATTCCAAAAATTAAAATTCTAAACTAAACATTGAACAGTGCTGTGACACTTTAAAGAAGGGCAGCAGAACGCATACCAACAACAAACACACACCCACAACACGGAGCAAAGGAGGACATTGAGGAAGACTGCAAACAACAACAGCATGCATTGCAGCGCACAAACAGCGGACAGATAACACAGCACAACACAGCGGCGGACAAAGAAAGCTATAGAGGAGATCCCCATTCTCGGGCACTGGGCCCCACTAAGATAAGCCCAAACAATTTTATTAAAAATTAACATTACACATACACTAACAAAAACATACTATATCTATTTATTTCTAAAAAATAATTGTATACCCATTCCCCAAACTCCAAAATATTAAACACTGGTACCCCACCACTGTTCGCTTATCGCAGTAACAATCCCGCTACTGCGCATAATTTTGCGATTTTTGTGTTCGCATTCCCTACGCAGGCAAAGCAGCGAAAACTCCCACTGCAGCCTGCTTCCAACCATTTTTCTAATTTGCACACATTTCCCCTCATTTTGCTTTGTGCATATTGCAGATCAGCAGGAAGCACTCCAGCTGTTGATCTCCCTTTCTTTAACTTGCCCATTTTCGCATTGCCCTTTGTGCGATCACTGCTGGCAAAGCAGCAAAAATTTTCACTGCAGCCAGCATCCAACAGCACGCACTTCCCTCCTTTTGCATTGCGCATTGCACTCTCCCACTTGTGTACATTTTCGCGTTTCGCTTTGTGCGATATACGCACGCACTAGCAGCAAGCACTCTCGCTGCTGCCTCCAAGTGCAATCACATTTTCACACTTCTGCCTAAGCATTTCCCCTCTTTCGCCAGCAGAAGTAAATAAACGCAAGCAGTGGGACGAGTAGCTTTTTTTCGCAGCATATTGAATAATTTTCTTGTACTTAGAAAATTTTCAATAGTGCTGCACATATATGTACATACACTTCACATCTGCTGCCACCCCAAGTGCATTCAGTGGGACAAAAACCCCCACTTGCACACAAATATTTTTGTACAAAAAATTTTTTTCACACTTTTTTACGTTCACTAACACTCTAATACAAATAATCACATAGTCATATATATATACACACATATATATTTATACATACACATATTTATACACATACCCATACATACGTGTATATTCACACACATTCACATTCACATACAAATAAATTCACTTTTCACAAATAAAGACATATTTTCATACACATTTGACTACACATTTATATTATATTATATACAAGGTGCGTCCCAAAGTAAACAGGACTTTTGCAATAGGGACGTTTCTGGTGGCGCCATCTATGTGTGAGGACATGCGTTGGAAAGGTACATCTTTCATTCACATACTGTCTAAATTTCATGACATTTGGTCTAGTAGACGCCGAAATATCCCGCTCAATGTGACAGTATGTTTTTAACTTTGGTACGAGAATGTCGATCGAACAAAGAGCTAATATTAAGTTCTGTTTTAAACTTGGTAAAACTTTTACCGAAACGTTTAAATTGTTAAAGCAAGTTTATGGTGATGATTGTTTATCCCGTGGCCGTGTTAATGAGTGGTTGAATCGATTCAAGAATGGTCGTGAAGACTTGAATGACGACGAACACGTCGGCCAGTCGAAATTTGTGATTACTGACGATGCCATCAAAACTGTGCGTGATTTTATCAAAATGCAGCCAAAATCATCATTGGAATTGATGGAAATGGAATTGAACATCTCCAAAACATCAATTGATCGCATTTTAACCGAACATTTGGGTCTCCGTAAAGTGTGTTCTCGCTTCATTCCGCACACTTTAACCGACGACCAAAAAGCGCAGAGAATTGAGCACGCAAAAGACATCGTTCGGGAAGCCAGACGTGATCCAAATTTCTTGTTCAACATCGTAACCGGTGACGAAACGTTGTGCTTTCAATATGATCCCGAAACAAAGCGTCAAAGTGCCGAATGGAAGCACCCAGATGAGCCAAATCCGAAAAAAACCCGCCGTGAGAAGTAAAAAATCAAAACTCATCTCATTTGTTTCTACGATTCAAAGGGAATAATTCATCGAGAGTTTGTTCCACCGGGAAAAACAATTAACGCTTTGTTTTATGTTGAAGTTTTGAAGCGTTTGGTGCATCGCATTCGTCGTATTCGGCCAGAATATCGCGAGGAAGGAAGTTGGCGTTTATTGCATGATAATGCACCGGCTCACAGAGCACTAGTTACGACCGATTATTTGACCAAAAATCGCATTTTTACCATCAATCATTCACCGTATTCGCCTGATATGGCTCCCTGTGACTTCTACTTATTCGGTCAGTTGCATTTGCCGATGAAAGGAAACCGTTATAAGGACGTTGAGGACATCCAAAAGGCTTGTACCAACATTCTGAAGGCGATGCCGGCCGATGACCTAAAACACTCATTCCAAATGCTTTTGGACCGTGCAAAACGTTGTATCGAAGCAGAAGGAGAGTATTTTGAATAAATAAAAAGAATTATACAAAAATAATCATCCGTTTTCTTTATTTTATAAAAGTCCTGTTTACTTTGGGTTGCACCTTGTATAGTACACACATTCCCCATTCTTCTACATACATTTGCATTTACAAATTTTGCTTGTTTCCCATACAAACAAATTCACTTTTTCACTAATAAAAACACATTTAATACACATTTGACTACACATTTGTTATATTATAATAATTTACATACATTCCCAATTCCCATATACACTTTTCTGTTTATTACCCATTCACATTTACAAAAGATTTACTTGTTTCCCATATATATGTATATATATATATATCTCTACACGTTTACACACACGGGTGTAACCTTTTTTACTCGACAGAGATACAAATTCGTTTCAACGAATTTTCCCATTCCCAACTCTTCCCATTTTCAAATATCGTTCGCGAGGACGCGGTTAGACTACACGTCTATTTTACAATACCCTACACATATATTTACTTAAACTTTTTACCCTCAATCGAGCTATTCTGAGCAAAATGCCTGCTGAGCGATCCCCTAAACGCCAGCTTGTCACAATGGAGACTCCTTCCTCCAGAAACACAAAGTCGTCTAACGCACGTTTGACAGTTGCTGTCACTCGGGAGCCACCAAACACTCGCTCCAAACTCCCTAGTCCTAAAGCAACCGATCCCAGTGTTGCAAAAATCATTTTCGAGTCCGATAGACTCGTGCAATTATGCACAAAATTTTCATCGGCTCCCATTGACGATTTGACCAAATCCCTGGTCCAAATAAAGCAAAAAAATTTGCAAGCCCAATGGAAGAGGCTTATGCGCGCACATGAGGCAGTCTTCATTGCTGAAGACAACAGCCAGCCCGACGGTTTCAAAGAGTCGGCTAGGCAAAAGATTGACGCCTGCACAGACCGGTACGAGTTGTGCATGGCTCAGATGTCGGACATCATTGAGATGCTCCAAACTCAGTCCCCCCAGCCCGCTGCGCATATGGAACCGGTTCAACCCCTAGAACCAGCAAATAACCCCTACATTTGCCTACAAGTTCCACCTTGTGATACCGAAACCTTCTTCGGGGGCTATGAGCAGTGGCCGTCCTTCCGGGACATGTTTACGGCAGTATACATAAACCACCCCCAGCTCACTCCAGACCAAAAATTGTATCACCTCCGATACAAGACGCAAGGTAAAGCCGGTGCTATTGTTAAGCAATATGCATTAACCGATGAGAATATCGGACTGGCGTGGGAAGCTCTAAAATCCCGTTACGAAAGTAAACGCATTTTGGTTGACACCCAAATCAGATCCCTTTTAAATATCGCTCCTGCCCACACTGAAAATAGTGAGGCGCTACAGCGGCTCCAAAACGCCATAAACAATTGTCTGTCAGTACTAAATTCCCAGGCCGTAGATACCGACAATTGGGATCAGCTGCTAGTTTATATATGCTCTACCAAATTGCCCCAAGAGACACTTGCTCTATGGGAGCAATCATTGACATCCCGGAAGGATCTGCCACCCTGGTCGCAAATGGATGAATTCCTGACCGGCAGATATGAGGTGCTTGAACGGCTCCAAATTATTCGCCCTTCTAAGCCGAAACAATCACAACCCTCGACTTCCAATGTCCTCCCAAATCGGCCACACAAATCCCTAAACTATCACAGTCAAGTGAAAAGGGACTTCGCGTGCAAACTCTGCAATGCAAATAATACCATACGGACTTGCCAGAACTTCAAAAGACTCACCACCCAGAGTCGACTTAAATATGTAAAGAAGCACAGTATCTGCGTAAATTGTCTTGCTACCTCGCACCTCACTAAAGATTGTACAAACAATTTTACGTACCAAATTTTATTGCCAAAGGAAGCATCATTCCCTGCTTCATTTCCCCACAGGCAATGCGCAACCCTCTCAATCTCCTAATCGGTCACATTCGACCATTCCACAGGTCGCAACAGCTCCAAAACGAACGCACAACAACTCCGCAACTCATTCCCCCCTTTCGGATGCGCAACCCCGCACATCTTCCAGGCAAAGTACGCCCCAAGTACAAGCCTTACACTCCAATAATGGCACCCAATCCCATCTGCCTACAGCACTGGTGTCTATTGAGCACTCAGGTAAGTTGTTTAAGGTTCGAGCGTTGATCGACCAAGCCTGTCAACGTACCTTCATTTCCTAGAAGGTCCAGAAACGCCTCAAATTGCCAATCGAGAAATCCCCCTTGTGCAAAATGCCAATCACACATGCTTCTTGACATTGGCAGTCCCTCAAACCAGCACGAAACTCCCCGTGAAAGCAATCGTGCTCCAAGAGCTTACGAAATCGCTCCCACCTTCCAATATAAACCCTCCAAATTGGCAAGATTTTGCCATGCTAGATCTCGCTGATCCAAACCCCTTCGAGACAGCGCAGATCGATATAGTGATTGGCAGTGATCTCATCCCGCTCATGCTCGAAGGTATCCACCGGAATGTATGTGGCAGCTTACTTGCTCAGCATACAGTATTCGGTTGGGTATTAAGCGGTCCAGTACCCCCTTCTTCGCATTTGACATGTACCACAGATGTACCAAATCGCCATATGCATATTAGACCCGCCCTTCGAAATAACCTTCCTGTCCTAAAGGAAGCCCTTTCACAAGTGATTGCCGCCCTCAATACCGTAGGGTTTCCACCCCAGGAAATAATGGAAAATCACTCTGAACCCCCCATTCCTGCAAACTCATCCCTAAACCGGCAAATTCCCCCCTTTGTTGCCAACCGTTTCGATCCCGCAGAATCCTTTTGTACTCATGTTTCCCCCTATTCTCTGCTTCCCGGCTTCGGCTGTTTGTATCGTTTAATGTTTCGTGTATTCTTTGTCACTCGATATTCACACGTCGACCAATAAACACCGAAAACCCAAAACGAACTTAACCCGCCCTTTATTTCCCCCGCTCCGCCGCGATACGCATAAACAACTACTTTTGGGCATTTAAGGTAAATTTTGCAAAATTGGGGTAAACAATTTTTTCACAATAATTTTAATATATTTATTCCATTTAGCTATAAAAATTAATAAAAGTCACGTAAGATATTTTTTTAGAAAGCAATGCAACAAAGGTTATTTACTATAAAAGACCTCAATGTAGTCAAAATGACTACCTTGAAATATATTGATACAGTACATTCCGTTTAGCTGCCTATTCGCTTAGGTGCATTTTCTGCTCAGCTGCATGATTTGGCCAAAATACCGAATTTTCTTTGAAAGTTTCACATTTAGCTGCATTTCACTTAGCTGCACTATTCCGTTTGCAAGCCCTGTTTTTGAGCAAGTTTTCTTTGATTTGTATGAAAAATACTTCGTTTAGCAGCACTGGAAAATTTTTACGATTTCAATTTTATTAGCAATCTACCTCATTTCAACACACACGCTTCGTCATTTCAACGTCGCTTTCGAAATGGAGGCAATGGTTGTGAAATTGTCAAAAAAGAAATATGTATTCGCAGGGTAAAATTACCGATTATTTTACGTAAAAGCATATCAGTAAGAATATGTACATCAGAGATCTGCATGCGGTCATATTTTAATCGCTCAATATGTATTCGTGTAAAATGTGGTGCGATATGTGCCACTGATCAAAAAAACGGATATCAGTATGTATCACCACCGCAATGCTTCATTCATTCCGAATACTAGTAATCCGAACGAACGAATCATCAGCTTGCAATACTAAACAAACGCAAACTATCGCATGTTCATTTCACTTCGGCTATGCGGTGCTGCCGATGATTCAAACGAACTATGCACTTCGGAATGCGGTGGTGCGAATGATTCAAACGAAGACGGCAATGATCGGCAGTGATCCAAACGAAAGATGGAAATATTCGTTTGAATCATTCGCACCACCGCATTCCGAAGCGATATGAGAATGCGGTGGTGCGAATGATCCAAAGGAAAGATGGAAACACCGCATACCACCGCATTTTCATTTCGCTTCGCCCTTATGAATCTTATTGTGATTAAGCTTTCGTAGAAAAGAAAAGAAATGACAGGCATTTTTTAGGATATACCCAATTTTGTTTATTTTTTCCAATAAATGTATACATACTCAAATAATAAATTTAATGTAATAGTTTTAAACTTAAGCTAATTGGAAACAATGACATAAATGAAAAAATGTCCTTTATCGAAAGAAGTAATATTTAATTCATAATACGTGTAATAGATTATAATAATTAATAATAATTTGTAATGTTAAAAGTTTTTAGAGTACGAATGTAAGAAAAGCAAACTATCGACTGTTTTTGGCCCTATTCTGCTTCGTTTCTCTGTAATTATATTGCCTGCTAAAGAAAATACTCGTTCAGCCGCTGCACTGCTAGCTGGAATGGAATGAATTTCTATTGCGAATTTGGACAAGTTAGGATAGTTTGTCATATTATTTTTCCACCACTCAATCACGTCAAATTCCGTCTTTATGGTTACTCTTTCTGTGCTATACCGTTCAACTTCTTGCATGGGAGATTCTGGTGAGTAAAATACTGATTCTCTTAATAAATCGGGGAAAAAAAATTGAATGTCCTCTCTAGGGGATGGTGATGCTTCTGCAGAAGTAACTGGGGAAATGGATGGGTTGCTATTATTAAGTTGAATATTTGATAAAGCAGGAGTGTCTGGTGACAAATTTGATAGCGGTACATGCGGGGTGGAAACTGTAGATAAACTTTGCAAATTTTGAATTCCAGAAACACAAAAATTCTTAATTTCTCCGAGTTCGGTTTGTTGATTATTTGCTGGTGGATACAAAAACAGGGCCACCTTGTGCCATATACTTAAATTTTTCACCCATATGTCGTCAATATTCAAAAAAACGTTGTGAGCTTTCGTCGAGAGCGGACGTGTTTTTACTGCGCTCCGTGTTTTTTTTAGTTGCTCCATACCATATGGCCTCATGTTAAATAAAGTGATTATCAAAGTTCTGTGCCCGAGACAGTGACTCTTTTACTTTACAATCGTTAAAAGCATACTCGCTTTATGCAGAAAATGCCTTGTGAGTGCGGGCAAAAAGTGGATCGGAGCCAAGCTAAAGTGCAGTGTGGCAAATGTAAAGATTTGTTCCACTTGAATTGTGTTGGTCTTCTGCCTGCTGATTTTGAATTTTTGCTTAATTCTGGCAAACAATTTTTTTGCAAAAACTGTGTTGCTGTTCGCCGTAAATCTATCTGTTCTCCCCCTCCTCCCGTTATTCGGGATGAGAGAGGGACTTCTATAAACGCAGCTTCAACTGACTCGCCAATTCCAACCCAACAGCGAAGTGAAAACAAAAACGCAAGTGCTCAATCGCAACAACAACTGCCTAAACCTGAGGCTGCTCAAAAGCGTTGCGACAATAAAAATGAGTCTAACCACTAAGCAAATAATAACATTTGCTTAGTGGTCTAACTCTCCGGTCTATTTACTAACTGTTCTTAATGAAATTGCTGCTCTTAAATCCGTACATGCTAGCGCTATTTCCGCGATTACTGCTCTTCGTACTGATAAGCAGCTTCTGATCGGCAAAATTGATGAGTTGCGTATGGAGGTTAAAGCCATGCATAAACTCCACACCGAGGAAGCCTCTGCCATTGCGCTGCTAACTGCTGAGATCAAAGATCTTCGTGCCAGCGCAGTTACATGTGGGTGTCACAACAAAAACAACAAGAGTGAAAACAACAACACGATGCGTCAAACTATCTCTTCGCTGCCTGCACCTGGTATGACTGCAGTCTCGCCTCCCCCTGCTGTTTTTGATGCTAATCGCTCTTGCTCAACTGGTATTGATCATTGCTTCTCCTCCCATCATTCGCCTGGTGCTCGTCTGGTACGTACAACCGACCCACGGAACTCTGCTGCTGCATCGAACACTGTTACGTCGGTTGTTACCTCCGCTTCGAATGCTGTTGTTGCTTCGCCGGCTTCCTACGCTAATGTCGCTCGCTTGCTTGTTCCGGCTGAGAAAAATAACAATCCAGACGAGCCTGCTGCCTCTGTTTCTGTTGCTTCGATTACTAGCAAACCCAGCAAGAAATCGAGAGCCCAAAGTATTGTCGGCTGTAATACGAGTGACGAATTAGATGTCGTACATAGAGTGAAGTGGCTACACCTATCATCCTTTAAGCCCTCAGTCACCGCGGATAACATCGTGGCGTACGTCTCGAAACACTCCTCCATTGAGGCAAAAATGATCTCCTGCTACAGGCTTGTCAAAAAGGACGTGGAAGTAGGTTCTCTGAAACGTGTGAACTTCAAATTGGGAATTTCCGCCAAGCACTACGAAACCCTACTTAACTCATCGATCTGGCCTGCTGATGTACGAGTTCGCCCGTTTAAGTTTTTTCAGCAACCAGGGAACGAGGAAGGAACCACTTGAGTGCCGTTCCTCCTGCCGCCGCTCCTCCTCCGACTAAGAGTCTAAAAATCTATTTTCAAAATGTTTCTGGCTTGCGTACTAAGTCCAAATCTCTCTTCGATATGAGTTCACACTTGGACTATGACATTTTTGTACTGATTGAGACGTGGCTGAATTCGGATTTCTATGACAGTGAATTTTTCGACGGCAAATTATACAACGTTTATCGGAAGGACCGCGACGCTGTGAAAACGGGTTACTTGAGAGGTGGTGGAGTGCTAATCGCTGTGCAACGTCGCTACCGCTCATCACTAGTGCACTTGGTTACCGAAGACTCCCTTTTGGATCAACTTTGCGTCCTGGTGCATGGAATCTCTAAAATTTATATATCTGCTTCGTACATTCCTCCGGCCAGTACTGATGCATTGTACAAGGCGCACGTTGATAATATTCAGGCTTTAGTCTCCTCTCATGATGGCTGTAACTTCTGTATTCTCGGCGACTTCAACCTATGCAATGTAGAATGGTCATTCTTAGATAATAAGTTTGCTTTATTTCCTAAAAACATTAATAGTTTCACCGAATCCTACTTAGTTGACAGCTTTCTAAGTCTGGATCTTATCCAAATTAATTGCTTAAAAAATAAACTACTTAGAATTCTCGATCTTGTCTTCATAAATGATAACATGAATTTTGTATTGAATGAATGCCTCGACCCATTGTCAAGGCCTGGCTTACACCATGTACCACTTGTTATTCTATTAGAGTTCTACGACTTCAAAGGTCTTAGTGGTAACAATCAATCTAATAACTTTTGCTTTAATCGCTGCAATTTTGATGTTGTTAATGAGGAAATTTCTGCTTTAGATTGGGATTCGTTATTTGCTCATGCTAGTGTTGCCAAATGTTTTGATATTTTTAAATTTCAGATTAGTGATATATGCATTAGGAACATACCACGTACAATTAAGAAATGTTATAGTATTCCGTGGTACACCAAAGAGTTAAAAAAGCTAAAGAATTTGAGAAATAAATTTTATAAAAAGTTCAAATCTTCAAACTCTCTACATTATAGAGATAAATTCCGTCGCTATTCGATGGAGTTTAAATCCCTGAGTAAAGTCCTTCAACGTAATTATGCTCGTAAATTCGAGTCAGATATTAAATCAAATCCGAAGGCATTCTGGCATTATGTCAAGTCAAAAAAGTCGTGCTCAAGTATTCCGTCTGAAGTGTTTTACAACGGTAAGCATGCTTCTTCCCCCCTGGAAGCAGCTAATCTCTTTGCGGATTTTTTCCGAGCTAATTTTGAACCTGCCAGAACTAATTCAGTGGATGTCAAACCGAACGTTAATTCCCCCATTAACTTTGGTTCGCTCTCTCTATCCCTTGACGATGTTTTGGATGGTATTCGGTTTATCAAAAACTCTTCTAATATGGATAATGATGGTCTGTCTCCTTATCTCCTTAAGAATTGCTCTGCTTTTGCCTATCCACTTCTTTTAATTTTCAATAAATCCCTCCAAACAGGTGAATTTATCGATGTCTGGAAGGTCACTTTTATTACGCCCATTTTCAAAAGTGGCAATAGGAACGACATTTCGAACTATAGGCCTATTTCAAAACTGACGGTGGTCTCAAAGTTATTTGAATACATTGTCAAACAAAAATTGTTTTTTACAGTAAAGCGTTTCATTTGCATTAACCAACATGGCTTTATGACCGGCAGATCAACAGTCACAAACCTGGCGGTTTTCTCGGAATTTCGTATGTCCGCTTTTAATGATCGTCTTCAAGTTGATACTGTATATACTGACTTCTCGAAAGCTTTCGACAAAGTTAGTCACTCTATCCTAGTTTCAAAACTGGCTAGTTTGGGATTTCATTCCACTTTCTTACTGTGGGTTAAATCGTACCTCTCCCTCCGTAACTGTGCGGTTGTTGTTGACAACACTTACTCCCAATCCTTTGTTGCCTCATCCGGTGTCCCCCAAGGAAGTATTCTTGGTCCCTTGCTCTTTGTCATTTTTATCAATGACATCTCTGAATGCTTTAAGTTTTCGAAATTCCTCCTGTACGCGGATGATTTGAAAATCTTTAATCGTGTTGCGAGCCCTTCTGACTCGGCTAAGCTCCAATCTGATCTCAACAATGTAGTTGCCTGGTGTCATCAAAATCAATTGCTCCTAAATATTAGTAAGTGTTCTCATGTGTCCTTCTCCAAATCCCGTTCCGTAATTCCTACTTTGTATTTCATTCATGGTTCGCGATTAAAAACTTCCTATGAAATCTCTGATCTTGGTGTAGTTTTTGACTCCAAATTTCTATTTCATAGTCATTTAAATTACACCATTGCTAAGTCCTATTCTCTACTAGCCTTCATTCGGCGCTTTGGTTCTGATTTCACTGACCCATATACTCTGAAATTACTTTACAATTCTCTGGTACGGTCTAAGTTAGAATACGCCGTCTTTATTTGGAGACCGTATCATGTTTGTCATATCAATAGACTCGAACGCATTCAGAAATCGTTTGTACGATTTGCATTGAGATCGTTGAATTTTGTCGATCCTATTCCATCTTATGATGCACGATGTATGTTAATCAACTTAAAATCGCTACACAGTAGGAGGGTTATCCTTTCACTTTCCTTTGTTTTCGACATTATTAGTGGAGTGATTGATTCCCCATGCCTGCTTGAGTGCATTTCCTTTCATATTCCTGCTAGAAGTCTTCGGAGTAATGATATATTCTTACTTGAATGCGTCAGAACTGTGTACGCTTCCCATGCTCCCATATATAGAGCTTTGAAAGAACTGAATTCGCTCTCAAATTCTTTGGCAATTGACTTTTCAATTTCTAAAAATAGCTTTAAGCTAATATTAAATGAATTAATTACATAGTAAACAGTAATGGTCTCACTAGTTCTACATAATCTGTAAGGAATATTCTTTTTCTAGATTATAATTAATTAAATAAATAAATAAATAAATAAATAAATAAATAAATAAATAAATAAATAATATTAAATATAATGTGACCCTTTATTATAAAATTATTTCGAAATCCTTACACAGCTCAAGAAATCTGTTAAGAATCGAAATATCAATATGTACCTGTCGATGGCTTTGCCCGTTGTCATTAAGTATTTCATTGATGTGGTCCCAATTATCGACAATTGATTGAACCATCGTATAATTGGAGTTCCATCGTGTAGGACATTCGCTTTTAAGTGAAGATGGTAGTTTATGCTGCAAATTTGCTTTTTTAAAGTATTTAACAATTTTTTTGCATGATTCCATAACTTCTGTCAACTCTATTGTTTGCTCGAAAGATTTATCCAAAACATTTGACAGCAAATGGCTACTACAGTTCAAGCGAGTCTGATTTTCTAAAGCTTTTACAATGTTAGCTCCTCTGTCCGTTATGAATGTAATCGGTTCTAGGCTTTCTACGCCAAACTCATTAAACAAGCTATTTAATTTTCTTAAAATATTAGCAGCAGTTGCGCTGGCAAAATCCATGGATTTAAGTCCTAAGATGATGTCAAAAAACTTAGAGTCTGATTCATAATGTAATGTGACGCCTACAAAAGTTCGCTGGATGTAATTATCTGACCTCATGTCGATTGTAGCCGATGCCTGACCACTACTAATAATTTCGTATATTTCACCGTCTATTTCAATTTTTTTGCTTGCGAAGATTTCTGCAAATTACGTGAAATGGTGCTTGGATGAGGTAGCAAGTCGTTCACATCCACGTTTTCTCCATAACAAACATCGCCAGCTTTTTGAAACCCGAGCCGGTAATGGCTGAAAATGGGCGACAATCCTCAACAGCCCAAGCTGTGCACGCATCAACAGCCTTTTTCTTATCTTCTGATGAGACGGTCTTCAGAGTTGGTGACTGGCAGCATTTGTGGCGACTCAAATTCGATGTTTGGTTTCCTTTGTCTATACTATTATATAAAGCGCTTTGTGACGTTGCTTTTTTGAGCCACAATCAGGCAAAAACCGCTGAACCGATTTAGATGAAATAAGCACCAAACATATTTTTAGCTGGGGGAATGGTACATAGGCTATATGAGAATGACCACGCCCCCTTCTTACGCCCACTATGGTAACAACACTCATCTATGGTATGCTTTTGTAAGGCAATATGGGTATCAAACGATTCAGCGTGTCATTGCGGCAAACATAGGCTATAATATAATTGGCCACGCCCACTTTCCGCGCCCACTTAACAAAACAAAGCTACACTATATGTTTGTAAATAAATGTTGATGTAAAATGATTCTGTGTTTCATTGGGCTAAACATAGGTTACATGAGATTGACCACGCCCACCTGATACGTCTTCCCGACACGCCCACTATAATAACAAATCAGCCATGGTATATTTGTCACAGCAATATGGGTATCAAACGATTCAGCGTGTCATTGCGGCAAACATAGGCTATAATATAATTGGCCACGCCCACTTTCCGTGCCCACTAAACTAACAAAACGAAGCTAAGATACATGTCTGTAAATCAGTATTAATATCTAATAATTCCGTGTTTCATTGATGTTAACATAGGATATATAAGATTGACCACGCCCACCTGATATGCCTTTTCGCCACGCCCACTATAATAACAAATCAGCCATGGTATATTTGTCATAACAATATGGGTATCAGACGATTCAGCATGTCATTGCGGCAAACATAGGCTATAATATAATCGGCCACGCCCACTTTCCGCGCCCACTAAACTAACAAAACGAAGTACGGTGCATGTCTGAAAATTAATGTTGATGTAAAATTATTCTGTGTTTCATAGCGGTAAACATAGGCTATATAAGGTTGACCACGCCCACCTTTTACGCCTTCTTGAATGCCCATTATCATGACAGATATTAACTGTGGTATATTTGTGCAAAACAATATGGATATAAACAAATTTTGTGAGTCTTTGCAGCAAATATCTATCTAACACTGGTAAAATTTAATGGGCGTTGAACAAGGGGCGTGGTTTTTAAATGCCGGTGTAACTTTGGAACTACAACTGCGTTCACATCAATGACACTCGGTACAAACGTACGATTTAGTTGTGTTTTTCGATAAGGGGAATGGGGTGGGTTTTTGACAAGGGGGCGTGGCACCGCCCATACAACTTAAATTTTCAATATGGAATATCTTCGGAATGAAAAATCGGGCAGCATTAAAATTCGTTGCGGGGCCACCGTTTAGATGTGCCGTTTCACTGGTAAAACTTTGTAAGCGTTGGACAAGGGGCGTGGCACTTTTTAAGCAACACACATTTTTTGAATAACTTTAGAACTACAAATCACACATCAAAGAGATTTGACACAAACTTACGATTTAGATGTGCCCTTCGACATGGGGAATATGGTGGGTATCGGACGAGGGGCATGGCACGCCCATAGAACTCAAGTTCTTAATGTGTAATATCTTCGGAATTATAAGTCGGCCAGTATTGAAATTTGATACAGCATCATGGCTTAGACGTGTCGTTCAAGTGGTTAAATTGTATAGGCGTTGGACAAGGGCGTGGCACTTTTTTAACGACCCTATTGTTTTGAATAACTTTGGAACTGCAAATCACACATCAAAGATATTTGGCACAGACTTACGATTTAGACGTGCCCTTCGACAGGGAGAGTGGGGTGGGTATTGGACGAGGGGCATGGCACCGCCCATAGAACTCAATTTTTTAATGTGGAATAGCTTCGGAACAATAAGTTGGAAAGCTTTGAAGTTTTGTATACCATCGTCCCATAGATGTATCATTCTACTGGCAAAATTGTATGGACGTTGAACAAGGGACGCGGCATATTTTTTGTGACTGAAGTTTTCCGCGTAACAGGAACTGAAAGTCGCATATCAATGAAACTGGGTCACACCCTTCGACTGGAGGAATGGATTGGGCATTGCATAAAAGAGGCGTGGCATCGCCCATAGAGTGTAGTATGAAGGAAATTGATTTATTGGGTACATTGACTTCAAGCTTGCGTGCAAAGCCGCAGGGCCCTACTAGTATTTTAATAAATGCTGGCACGTGCGACAATAAACGAACCCATCCGTCTTCTTTTAATATTTCGCATAAAACGGTCCAAACACTGCTTCTTCCTTTTCGGCGGTGTGATAAAGTGTAGACCCCATTAGTTATTTGGTCAGAAATAAAATTTTGGTTGTTAGACATTGTAGAAAACCTGCAAAGGAACACAGAATATTTGTACTTGATTTTTCAATATCAAACAATATTTCCATTTTAACGAAACTTACATTATATCTTTCTCTTCTTTTTTTCGGGTTAGTCCAATAAAAAATACCTCACTTGACTTGACACTTTAATCCTTTCGCAGTGATCGTTGCAAATCAACTGATTTTAGTACAAAAAGAGTTAAACAATGAATATGCTAATCGGCGCCGTGGAGTCACTAATGCCGCCAACATTTCTTCCAAATGCGTATACCTGCTTCATACGCTTCGCGAATTGTGCATTATGTATACTTGTACGCATTGCTTTCAATCACTGCAAACAACGCATACCGCACGCGATTTGTGCAATATGCATACGATTACGAAGTGGTCGTGTAAGTGTATGTAGTGCTGGACTTTGAACCGCTGAGCTAGTGCCATTAGTCCTTCAATATTTTTATTTATTCATGCTGATTCAAACATATTAATTGCCTGATATTAAATAACAGTTTTTCCTTGATGATACATTCAAGCAATTTACAAACAGACGACAGCTTAGAGCCTATTTACACGAGGACTTTTCCCCCTGCGTTAAAAGTCATGCGTGATGAGTTTGTTGGCCAGAAGTGGTGGTCAGCGGGGTAGGCAAACACGCACGGTCAGCGAATTCCAAGGGCATTTCATGACATTTGCTTTGCTCTTTTTTGCACTTTTCTTCAAATTTCAAACCGGCCGGACGTTTTGCTAACAATTATATTTACATCTTCCCTATTATTTAAATTTGAGCAGTTAATAGCCATTTCAGTGACTTCTAAAATATTTTTAATAATTTCTTCTTTGTTTAAATCCATTTTTCTTTTAATAATGAGAATATTAAAAACTACGCGAAAATGTGAATGAAAGAAAAAAAGAAAAATGTCAAGCAAAGTTGCAAGTAAAAAGTCTTCATGTAAATGCATAAAGATTTACGCAGCAACTTCAAAAGAGAATTGAAAAAAAGGGGGGAAAAGCCTTCGTGTAAATAGGCTCTTAGAGATGGGTCTGCAATTACTAACATAGAAGTTGAAGCTGCAGCGGTAAAATAAAACACACGTTCTTTAATTCGGAAAAATTTATCAAAAAACCCAAATTTATTAGTAAATACTCGCGCACGTCTAGTATACTGCACCTGATCCCAGAAAACTCTTTATCTGTGCTTGCTTCTTAGCATCTTGTTCAGATACTTTATGCGGAAGTGCATCCGGCATTTGAAGAAAAGCTTCTTTACGCTTTCTGGCAAGTCATTAGTGGTACTCATTTCGAGCAGCTTCTTTGTGAAGTGCTCAGTGGCCACTATTTGAGTTCCGTTCAGTTTTATAAACGCATTTTCCAGCAACTTAATTTGGTTCAAAAAGTCGCTGCTGGGCTTTTTAAGGCCGCCTCTCGATAACGCTGTAACCCATGTGTAGGTAGGCTCGGTGGACTCGTATTGGTTCAGCTTTAGCTTTCGTATAATGTAGCCAGCTACATACTCCAAAGCGTCCTCATGTAATGAGTCGAGGTTGGACTCGTCGTTGTAGTCCCAGTCCTCAAACAGCTCCATGGGAATGTCAACCACTGCATCGTCTTTTTCGCATAAAAAGTCCTGTACGGTGTCTCCGGTGACTTTTTCTAATTGAAGCCATCTCGTGTCGTCAAGTTGCACATATCCTGCCGAGCCCAAAATTTCCGTATTGCGTGCTATCGATTATTGAAAGGGAAATAAGAACTAACATAGTTACTATATACTTATATATTGTGTAGTTCACATACCTAGTAAATACTTCCGAAGTCTGTATTTAAAATTCATCGGACTTGGATTGTCATACAGACCGCCCTTTAAACGCATTGCTCCAAAAAAGTGCTCGACAATATCCTGGTTCAAACGATGGGTCAATATGTACTCCAATCCGTACTTGCTCTGAGGATATGCGAAAAGATCCGTTAAGGACGTAATGCTTATCAACATTCCCTTCTAAAACGGTAATAGCGCCTTTCGATTAGGCACTATCGGTTTGCGTACGAGTTCTCTCATTTTAGCAAGGACTTCGAGCTGCACCTCTAAGTCCTTACCAAACGGCTTTTGAAATGAGTTTTGATGGCCAGTGGCGAATTTGGTATTGAAAATGTCGAACCAGTTATTCACTAGTTCGATCATTTCAGCAGTCTCGCAAGGGTTGTACAAATGCAAGCCAGTAACATAGCAATGCCGAATAGCGTTCGCAGTAGTATGTGAAATAAGGTGCGCGGCCAACTTCACGTTCTGCCTGATGCGCTGTCAGGTGCTCTTCTGTGAGTTTGTGTACAATGCAAACGTACACGTTGGTGTACGTACCACGTTTTTCTGTATTTGGGAAAGATATGAAATTTATAATTATATTGGAAGGCTAACGAGTTAAAGCACCCGCACACATACCCGTCGACACACCCAGTTCCTTCCACAAAGCTTGGCTACTTCCTCCCATGTCGGAAACAATTGCGACCACCGGGTACCCTGCTTCATCGAGCCGCAAGATCAAGACGTCGAGTATTGATTTCGACATTTTACAGTCGAAATCGTAGAAGACCGGCTGTTTCCACGATGTCTTCAACCCTCGAGCTATAGCCACTTGCACGTAATTGCTTGGCTGTTTTACGCTATCTGTTAGTGGATCGTGTTCATACACGGACGCCACTTTCGTTTCGTCGAAAGCAAGGACGCAAAGCCGGTCGGACAGTGAAGGATGTTCGTGATTCTCCATTGCATCAATTATAAAATGGAGAATCCCCTCCGTGAATTGCAGTTTTTGAGCCCATTTTGCAATCGTTGACTCGCACGGCAGTGGGAAACCTTTGCAGTACAAATGGTTATACGCTCTGGGACCAGCAGCGTGCAGAGTAATAGCCCACGAAATATCTGCTTCTGTCCAATGTATTTTTGCTGATGGGCGTTTCAATTTTCTGATCTGCCCCTCAGTAAAAATTGAACGCATGCTCTCGCGAAGTGCATCAAGTTCGCTAACTTGAGCTCGCAGCTTTTCATTTTCATTTTGCAGTAATTGAACTGTCTTGCGCAATCGCTCGTTTTCGAGTTGCAATGCACTTTCGGTAAATGGACTGCAAAGGTAATACGCTAACATAAACATTTCAATACCATTCAAGTTTTTATTGGGCTTACTCTGTTTGCGTGGAGCCGTCTTGGGTGCGAGAAGTTTCGGCTAACTCATCCCAAGAATCAAGGCAATCTATTGCCATTGGGATAGCGTTTTTTCTCAACCGCCGTTTCTTCTCGCCTGGCTCAGAGCAAAATTCCTGCGTAGAAAAATGAAGAGCACACACCTTCGCGGTGGGAATGAAGTTCACTCCACAAGCCTTGCTCTATTTTCCCTCGTAACCGGATTCTGCGGCACATGAAACATGGACACATTTTCGTGTGTCCAAGTTCGATGGCACAAACTGCAGCTGGATTTCGGCATCGCAAATTTAAAAACACAATCAAAGAAAAACGAGCACAATTTATTTGTTTGAAAATAACTGTATTTTGAAACATATGTTAATATGTACATCTTTGGCTGAGAAAACGGATGCCTTATGTTCCATTGAATCAAATTCAACATACGCCATTTGTTTTCTGAGGTGATAAAATTTAAATTAGAGACAATGTTGTTCGTTATGTTTTCTGCTGGAAAGTACTATTTCTTGACTACGCTACTTTTTTTTGCTAAGGAGAAAAAAGTATTTTTTAAAAGAAGCAACAATGTTTTTTTCAAGGGAGCATGAACTGCCAAAATCAAAGAAACTGTCACCATCTTGTTTATTGCATCATGGTCCACGACTGCTACAATTCAACTCTACTCATAATTATACCCAACTTACCCTTCCGAGCAGGAGCCAATCGCAAAGTGACTCGTCAACTCGTAAGGATCGCTCTTTTATACTTGCGCAGGATAGAGCTTTTACAGCTTTGGAGCGAAAGCCTCTATTCATGTGCTTACAAACGAGCCTTAGCTCAATTAGCGTTACCAACTATTCGAACTATATTCTTAGGAGTAAAGATAACTTAAGCTACTCTGCTACAAAATTTAATTCATTTTTTATTTTCTGGTACTCATTCTGATCTCAAAAATAAATGTATCTCAACACAAATTACTTAAAAATACACAAATAATTGTTTAAAATATATACGGTGCGAATTATTTACAAAAAAATGTCTAAGTATAATTATATAATGAAGTTCTGAAGTTCGAGTTTATACGATTTCTAGTTCTTCCAAAAATCGGAGTTGAATACGACTTCGTCAATTCGACGAAGATTACCAACAACGTATGTAAAATATGCTTACCCTTTTAGGGTTAACTAAAATTCACATATTTCTGTATCTAAAAATAGAGCACAATTCGTGTGAAGCGGTGTTTGTGTGAGTGACATTAGATGATCTACAATTGTACTTGTCGAGACCAATCGGGATGGTCGAAGACTTATGTGCGAGACTTAATTAAGACTTAAGAGCTATATGTGAGCAGGCTAGAGAAAACAAACTATTTCTGAATCCCCAGAAATCATTTGTCTTACCCATTTCGAGAACTGTTTCCCACTGTTCAGATATGCCCCCTATTCTTCTTAATGGCGTAGAACTAAAATTTGTTAGTAAAGCTTATCATTTCAACTCTTCATTATCTTGCGTGGGAGCAAATTAATTCCGTTGTGTGCAAAATCTACTATCAAAGAAAATAAACACTTCATATTCTTTGCTACTATGGACTACGTAATCTGAGGCGGCCCTCGGGGTTTGTACCAGTTGAATCTAAGCGCCTATGTTGTTGCTATGATAGGCATAACATACTCGGAGGCTGTGTTTAGCCAATTAGATTCCAGATCTATGCAAACTGCAAGTCGCTTTCAATAATGCAGCTCGATATGCTTACTGTCTTAAAAGGTTCGACCTCATCTCGCCTACAGCAACAAAATATTGTGCTGCACCTTGCAAAGCTACGTTCAAGTTGAAAATGGAATATTTTTGTATAAAATCATACACTCCAAAAAGCCCCAGAATTTGTATGACAACTCCAGTTTAGTAAGTCAAACAGAAATATAAATTTGCTACCTCCTACCCATAACTTCCCTAACTCTAGCAGATTATTATTCTTTAGCACAATTAGAATATAGAATTAGTTGCCTATACCTATTAAATCATATGTCAATAGAGGCCGCTGTAAGCATTTAATTTTCAATAATTTCTCTTAACTTTACTCGTCTACTTTTTGTATTCTTTCCTTCCTTTTTATATCTCGGTTTATAACTTTGGTCTTATAATTATTAAGATCTTATTAAATTGTTAATTAGTAAATTAGTTTTTGTTTTTATGCTGCCCATGTGGGGCATACAAAAGAAAATATTCTTAAATGTCGATGCAATTGGTAATAAATGAATAAACAAATAAAGACATAAAGTGTGTTCAATATAAAAAAGTTTGTACAAATTGTTGCAAGTTTTTACTGGCAAAGCGTTCACGAACTCAAAAAAACTTGCAAGAGAGAGCAGAGCGAGAGCGTAAAAACGTCAGAGAGGAAAAAGTAGCTGCAAATATCTGCTGGTAAATTTTTTACTTGCAAACGTAAACAAGACGAATTTATTTGTGCTTTAAAATTTTGTGGCGATTTTTAATTTCAAATATTAGTGATAAAAGGAATAGTGGTGGAGTTGCAAATGCGGTTACCATATCTAAAATGGTTAAAATTAGTTACAATCTTTCTTATTTTAGCAGCCGGCAAAAAAGTCGCGAATTGCTGAGGTATTTTTTCCCCAATTGTTTATTTTTAAGAAAAATTGAATTGACAGTTGTCGTAGTTGCTTGCTTGCAAATTTGTGCTGCTTTTTCTCTATCCTTCTCTTTGTGAGAGCATTTCGCTCAAATTTTTTTTTACGCTCTTACTACAAGTTTTTACTGGAAGAGTTCGTGAACGAACCTATAATTGCCATACAAAAATGCGGCTTGTTAGTCTTTCTCATTCTTTTTACTTTATTCTATTTCATTGAACTTATTCCAATTTACTAAGGTACGCACTGGTATATATATACATTTTTTTCAATAAAACGTTTTTAATTTTTTTCAGTGAAATTGATGCTGGAACTTATACTGTAAAGGCAATGTCTGGTGCAGAATCCATAACCTATTCAGCTCAGTTAGCTGTGGGACAAGGTATTTAATATTTACTTTGATTAGCTGGAAGTAAGTGATTTGCCCTTCATAATTATAACCCATCCTCATTATGTTATACAAGGTATTCCATCTATACTTAACAGATGAAAACTATGAATAACTTAGTGGAAAATGCACTAATCCTCCGATTAAAATTTTATTTGATTCAATACATTTTATTAGTTCAATGTGCGTAAACAACATTGAAAAGATGGTCACCATTTCCACATTTGGGCTCGTTTTTCTGCATTTTTCATAACATTTTGAAGCATTTATGGGGTTACGAATATTGGGCTTCAGAGAGTAGGTATAATGTTTGCAGTTTATTAGTGTACACTTTTTGGAACAAGTGCAGAATAGCGTACCCTCGTGAAAAAAAAAAATGAAAATTTGGCTATATAGAACTTGTTTTTGTGAATGTAACAAACTAAAAATTTTGCTGGGGAAACGCCTACCAAAGGCGTGGCACGGGGTCAAAATTCAAAACTTTTGTCAAAATAACTCAGTCAATTTTCAATCGATATGGGTATCAAACGAAAGGTCGTTTTCATACCTTTATTTTGATGTACCACATTATATACTTTATATGTACGAGTAAAAAATTATAAGCAAAAACTTATTTTTTTTATATAAATTTTACAAAACCCGATTTTTTTCTCGAAAAAAAACAATAAACATATAATAAATTTGTTACCATATATTCTCTACGGAATTCTCTTTACAATGAAATAAATCGATAATAAATAAATCGATTGAAAATTGACCGAGTTATTTTGTTAAAAGTTTTGAACTTTGACCCCGTGCCACGCCTTTGATAGGCGTTTCCCCAGCAAAAGTTAAAAGTTAAAGTTAAAAGTTAGTTTGTTAGACTCAGGAGGCAAACTTCTTTGTATAAGCATACTTATTAATTTTTCACGAGGGTACGCTATTCTGCACTTAAGCCCACTTTTTATTTAAAGTAGCTCCACAGGAAAAAATCCGGCGCTGTTAAATCGGGCGAGCGAGGAGGCCAGTCGAAATCACCGATTTTGGTGACGAGCTGTCGAGGGAATATTGTCTTCAGTAAATTCATCGTCTGCCGTGCCGTAAAAAAATCAGTGCTCATGGACCGATATCGTTTACCATTGACGGTTACACTACGGCCTTCGTATCCTCGAACGGTGTCGAAAGGAGGTCCCGGGGCTCTCATGGACATCTTCACGAACAGCCTATATGTTCTCCTAACTCCGCGATGTACGCATTCGCATAGGTTTATACACAGTTGAAACATTGACATTATTGTGTTCACTGAAGGCAGTGGGCGATTGCGGTATTTTTGCCGGTACGCACGCTGAGTTAAGATATTCGAAGAGTTATTTTCAAAATATTTCACGATTTCTTCGCATTCTGCGGCTGTGTAGTGCTCCATGGTTAAAATTGTACTGAATATACGTTTCAAAAATGCTATAGAAGAAGCAAGTCAAGTGTCAAGTATAGATGGAATAATCTATAATATTGTAGTGATGCGGTTGAGTAGAATACTGATGGAAACAGGCGAGGCAAATAGAAAAATCCATACCAGAGTTTTTTTCATCAACAATTTTCCAATTTTATACCAATTAAATTGAAACATTCAATAATAAAGCGTTTTATATTCATAACCGGTGGCGGTCAAAGCACGAGGCTTATGAGGCAAATGGCTAGGGCGGCATATTGGAAGGGGCGGCAAATCACCCTTACAAGATTGGCGGCATCGGCACTGTGACATCAATCATATTTAGCGGTATACATGTCTCAGAGACCCTAGCCGCTGCGCCGCAAGTGACATTTGAAACAAATGAATACTAATATTTCCTTATTTCTTGTTAAACTTTATTTTTTAAGTTCCTGGATATGATGAAACAAAGACTAATGTTGCGCCCATTTTTCTTGTGAGATTAAAGGATGCCGAAATGCTTGAGGAAAGCTTATTTCGCTTTATGATCAAAGTTATCGGCGATCCAAAACCAAACGTAACATTGTTCGTAATTTATATTTTGAATTATGATTCTTGTTATAAAACGATTATTTATTTCAGTTTCAAAAATGGCAAGGAGTTATATGAAATTGATAATAGAATCCAAATTGTTCGCGAAAAAGATTACCTGGGTTACTATGAATTAGTTATACATGACGTAGAAAAAGCGGATGCTGGCGTTTACCTTTGTAAAGCAGTAAATAAATATGGAGAAGCGCAATGTGAAGCGAATGTCACCACAGTAGGTAATAACACACAACAATTGATACCTATGAACATCTCCTTATTTGAAACAGTATATATAGTATGATCACAGAACAAACAATATAATGAAGACGCATCTGATATTATTGTATGCTTTCACTTCAGACCAGAGTGCGTAGAGAAAGAATATTCAGCGCAAATAGATGAGTGCTTTACTCTCACATAAACTCCTTAAATAATAACCCTGCAAGAACACTATAGTACTGATAGAAATTTCCACCAGAATTCCCATCAGTTTCTGAAGAGCCGTGTAAAAATGCTGATAGAAACTCACGTATACGTGTGATTTTGCCTTTGCACCTTTTAGCACAGGAGTTTTGATATATAGTTGTCTAGATTGCATCTACTATGCCGAAAGATTCAATAGGCAGCTGTTCGCTCGCGCCTTCTATCATTGTGGTTTAAATACCTTGTGAATATCTAGTCGTCTAGCTCCCTCACATCATTCTTCAAGAGAGTTTCTGTCAGTCATGATTAATCAGCCCTGATAGAAACTACACTGACTAATGATATCAGGACTGGTGTATAAACAAATCAGCACTGATTAAAAGTAATTTTTTGTTGTTTAATTTTACTAATTTATATATTTCAAAACAATTTTGAAATAAATGAAACTCAATAAATAAAAATCGTTAATTAAATTAGTAATAAATTAATTTTAACTATACAAGGAAACAATTGAAATTTATTATGAACTGCATTAAATAATTATTTATAAAAATAAATATAAATATATATAATATATATACAATATATAAAATATATATATATAAATATAAATAATTAATTAATTGAGTTTTTTTGATTAAAACTTTGAACTTTGACCCCAAGTCACGCCTTTTGTGGGCGTTTCCCAGGCAGTTTGTTAGATTCAGGAGCCAACCCTCTATATAAGAGCATACTCATTTATTTTTTTCACGAGGGTTCGCTACACTGCATTTATGCCATCAACCAGAAGACGAAAATCACTACGAATTCAAAATTTCAGTTGCCAGCCAGCAGCAACTCCGTTTCTAGCTGAACACGACGGCGGACGACAACCACAGTTTATTGTTCATCAACTTCACTGTTTCATACACCCGCATGCGATCATAATTTTCTTTTGTATGTTCTCCGTATAATACTCTTGCGTTTTCACAGCCCCTCATTTTTTGCTCACAGTTGTGAGAGTAAGCGAAAGTGGGATTTACGCTAAATCCTACTTCGATTTTGGCTGCGGATAAGCATTATATGAGCAGGACTCATCTTCATTTATATTCTTGGATTCATTATGTCTAACCGTTATGTATGAATGTCAAAAACAAATTAATTATGAAGATTGGTTTATTGGGGAAATGGGTACCAACATTACAAAAAAAAAAACGGAAATCGAATGTGAAATTTGAAAATGTTTCTATTTTGTATGTAAAGGGTTACTTTTTAGCAACTTTCTTTTTGGCAACGCTGTTTGTGGCAGCTCAGATGTATTCGTGTAACATGTTACTGTCAAACATGTTTAGTTTGGTCTATAATTCAACCATGAATCGACTTAAAAACGAACAACGCTTGCAGATTATTGAATTTTATTATCAAGATTCATGCTCGGTTAAGAAAGTGCATCGTACACTTCTTCCACTTTATGGTCAGTTTGGGCGACCTTCTGAGGTGCTTATTCGGAATCTTGTGACTAAATTTCGCACCAAATTTACATTATCGGACATTAAACCACCAAACGCATACGTAGAGTGCGAACAGAGGAAAATGTCGCAGCCGTATCCGCCAGTGTTGTTGATGACCGTGAATTATCGATTCGGCCTCTGTTACTCCACTACGTGGACACTTTTTGCGATTTAACGCCTTTAGAATATTTTGTGGGGCTATGTTAAGGCTCAGGGTATTCAAGAATTTATTCGTGAGATACCGGCCGATATGTTGGAGAGAGTATGCCAAAATTGGACCCAGCGTATGAACCATCTGAGGCGCAGCCGCGGTCAACATTTACATGAAATCATCTTTAAATATTGAATCCTATCGACTCAAATAAAGATTTCATACAGTTCTCTAAGTTTTATGTTTTTTTTTTATCAAATCCGAAAGCTCTTAAAAAATCACCCGACATAACTATAAATGAGTAAAACTATGATAAATGTGAATTCTGAGAACACACTATCCATCCGTTTTGTACATTAAAAAGAATTCTGCCATTTGAGTGTAAATTTGCTTGTTGTTTTACAATATGCAATGCTTTTAAAAACTTGGTGATTCGCCGTGGTCACATGAATAATCCTGTTTTACTATGAACTTTAACAAATTAAATATCTTTAAATTTTAAACAGAGGACAAAAATCCGTTCGGAGTGCTCAGCGGACAAATTCTATCATCAGGCGAAAAAACTAGTTTTACATGGAAGCGTAATGGTGTCGAATTCGACCCAGAAGAACGATTTAAAGTTTTATTTGGGGAGGATGAGGATTCTTTAGCTTTAGTATTTCAACACGTTAAACCGGAAGATGCTGGAATTTATACTTGTGTTGCTCAAACTTCGACTGGAAATATATCATGCAGTGCTGAGTTATCTGTTCAGGGTGCTATACAAACGTTGCATAGAGAACCAGAGAAGCCGATGTTGATTATTGAAAATCGAGAAGCGAACTCTAGTATTGGTGGAACGGCAATTCTTGAATTGCAATGCAAAGGTTTCCCAAAACCAGATGTACAATGGAAACATGACGGTGAAGTAATTGGAGCAGATGAAAAACATAAATTTCTTTTTGCGGATGAAGAAAGCATGACCCTTGTTATTAAAAATGTGACGACAGAAGATGCTGGGGAATATACAGTTCAAGCAGCTAATGAACTTGGTGAAGATCATTCTTCAATTTCACTTATTGTAAAAGGTAAACATTTTTAAACATGTAACATTTTATTTATTGAATATTGAGTCAATCATCAACAGAGTAGAGATAACAAGAAATCATTTCAAACAAAATGTAATTAAAAATAAATTTTATAAAAAGCTCTTTAAATTTTTTTTGGTAATATAAAAATCGATTTCGTTACTGGAAGCAAGTTTATTGAACTCAGTGAGCGACCTAACAATCGATTGATTTAAAGCATATTTTTTTATAATTAGTTACAAAGAATATTTTACCTAAGCGAGTAGTTCTGATTGGGACACATAAGTTATTAACACTTAGCAAACTAGGGCAGTTAACATTGCCACAGATGATATCATAGACAAACATTAAGGAGTTCTGATACTTAACTGATTTCGAATATGATACGTTAATGATTTCAGAGCAATAAGCAAACAACGTGATTTACACTCGTCAGAATTAGTCTGCAAGGGATACAAAGTTTTTTCATATGAAAAAAATCTCTGCCAGTAATTTCAAACAAAATATATATTTTGCATTTCTTCCATAAACGTAATTCGTTTATTTTATAATGGTAATAATAGCAAACCACTATGTTATGAATTCACCTCAGAAAAAGTTTACAAGAAAAGGTTTAATTGAAACTGTTTTCTATACAAAAAGTAATAACTTTGTGGATGTTCTTTTTTGAACTCCCTGCATATGTGTCGGCTTACATTTTATTAAATTCAAAATTTTTTCATTCTTTTATTATATCCTTGAATTGTTATATTTGTTTACTATATCTTTGAAGATGGAATGTTATTGGACTCAGCGTTCAAGTAAACCTCTTGCATACTCAATTATGTAGATGCACATTAAGTGGCTTGGGAGGTGATTTTCAATTTTTTCAGCCAGTTAATATAAAACATAGCTTCACGTCGTAGGTATTGTACCCTGAGGTCACCGCAATGTTAAAAAGAAATGTTAGGAAATTTTAGCTTTTAGGATATGTAAATAATACGTCGAAAAGATTTCTGAATAAAAAAGCATTGTTATGTTTGACTGCATTTGTTATGTTTGACTGCTAATTTCAGATGTTTGTTATTAACAGGATTCTCTTGAAATTAGTTGATGGCTTTTAATGCCAAACCATTATCAGAGAATAATAAATCTTCCCACTTTCCATAGATAACAACACATCAGCCCAGAAATCCGGATTTATAGACTTTTTGATGGACTCTTTCACGAAAACAATTTTCTGTTCCTTGTTAGTAAGCTAAATGAGGGCTTCTTACATGCTGTTATGTAGAAGAAAATTTGGGTTTTCCGGACTTTCAAGACAGTCAGGTTTTTCGGAAATTTTAGACGGCTTTTTGAACGGACAAATGTACTCTTCCAAAAGTTTCCCTAATTTGATGAAATTTGCTGTTAGTTTTCGAAAGATATAGTAAATTTATCCTCTTATCCAGTTTTAATTATTTTCTCTTGGGTTCTATAGCTTCCTATATAATGTCCAGCACACATACGTTTGAAAAACAGTTAACAGATCCGATTATTGCTCAATGGTACACAAATTTACAAATAAAAATAAAACGCAAAATTGGTCTACACCGTTTTGTGAGTATATTCTCAATAAATACAAATACATGGAGAATTCTGTGGTCAAAAGCAATAATCGCTTAAGTCCATAAGTACTATGAGTAGCACGTTTTAAAGGAATTTGCTAGCACCCTGAACTCAATGATGTCTTAAATCGATTTAAGCTTTTATCGTTTTTGACCTCAGAATTATTATTTTAATGCACCTAAAACAGAGCAAAAAGTGCAATAAAGGAATATACGAACAATGTCGAAAAGTTTTTGCAAATAGATATCTCATTTTTGAGGTCATAATTCTTCAAAACATAATTTTTGCTTACTTTTACGCATACTTTTTCTGACCAGTGTATATAAAGAGATAAGTTAAAAGAAAAAAGGCAAATTTTCGAAACTTTATCTGAACCTTTTTACTGATAAGAATGAACATCGTAAAATAGATTCCATAAAAACGATACGCTTTAGGAGTTTTAAAATATGTATGGTTAGGAAATGTCGTGTAGAGTCGCACTAACAATTATTAAGCGAGTGTTTGCAATAAAAACTAAGTTTTCATGCATATTTGTTTTAATTTGAAGCAAGGAGATTTTTTGGCACTATGTATTCAAGTTATTCAACTCATTTTGAATCCCAAAAGCATCGTTTACACAGCGAACTTTTGTAATCGTCTTGAGTATTACAAATGCAAGAATATCATCTATTATGTTTAATATTATATTTAATATTTCATAGCTGCACCAAAAATTGGAAAGGTAGAAGATATATCATGCTTTGTTGGTGAGAATGTGAAAGTTGAAATTGAAGTTGAAGCTTCACCTAAACCTACAGTCAATATTACGAACAATGGGAAATTAATAACTGATAACAAAAATATGAAAACTTCTTGTTATTCCACTGGGAAAAGTACAGAAAAAATTGTTCTCGAGATATCAAATATTCAACTGAACCAAAGTGGAAATTTTTCGATTTGTGCAGCAAATGATTTAAGCCAATCATCAGAGTTTTGGAAATGTATAGTCCAATCAAAACCAGTTGTTATAAAGCACTTGGAGGAAGAATACATATATGGAGAAAATGAAACGGTTATTATGAACGTCAAAGTTGATGGATTTCCAGAACCACGAATAAAGTGGTTTCAAGATGATTCGGAAATTATTTCGACTGATAGTAACAAGTACAGTTTTGGCAGTGATGGAAATACATATACACTTAAAATAAAAGGTGTTACTCGCGTTGATGCAGCTAAGTATTCAATATATGCGGAGAATGTACACGGATCTGCTGCAAGTGAAACAAAATTACTCATAAAATGTGCTCCAGAAATGACTAAGAAACTAGTAAATATGACTATCACGGAATATGATGAAAATGTGGAACTCGCTGTAGGTGTTGATGCTTATCCCAAACCGAATATAAAATGGTACATTGATGGTATTGAAATTGATGAAAAACGAAACGAATTTCGTCGTATTGAAGATGGTAAACTTTTTAAACTAATATTAAAGGAAGCAAACGTTTCAATGCAAGGTACATACACCTGCAAGCTGATGAACGACTATGGAAAACTAGAAAATGAGAGTGTTGTAATAGTGCAATGTAAGAACAATTATTATTTTTTGAAAATTAAAGTCAAAACATTATCTAAATGTATATTATTATTAGGTAAACCGAAAATACGAAAAGCTTTGAAAGACGTTGCGGTTCAAACGGGTGAAACTTTATCATTGGAGACCGAAATTTATGCGACTCCAGAACCAGACATTAAATGGTAAGCAATGTTTTATTAAATATTACCACAGACTTACAGAATGCGCATGACGACCAGGAAAGCAGTAAGAATTTAGGGTGTGGGCCGAAAGCAGCAGGGGGAGATAACAAAGTTCGATGAACAACACTTTTTTCTCTTTTAATTTGTCAAGCGACGATGATCTCTGTTATTGTCAAATTCGGGAATTCGTGTGCTCAACGCAGACCAGAGCATAGAATTACTGTTATTTTCAATCAAGCGAATATGCTGTTGGTGTTGTTGAGCTAATCAGCGGTTGAAAATTGTAAATTCTGAATTTTCGCTTCTGGCTGACTTTCGTTGACAATTGCCGACGCTGTGTCGGTTAGTAAGAACCCTGCAAGAGAAAAGTAGTCAGTTGGCAAAAGTAAACAATTTTAAACTACTAATTTGGCAACTCATTTGTAACTGATTGAAAATTCATGCATGACTACACAGATCACGAGCGCATGCGCCGTACTCGTTGCGTTTTTCGTACAAACGACAAGTCGCCAATGGCGACTTATTCTGCGCGATGAATAAGGGTTGCCTATTGCTTGAAAATTGATATTTTCTGTGTTCGCGTTTGCGATCCTTAGAATTTGTAAGGGCGATGTTATGCTGCCGGTCACGGGCACGGTCACGGATACAATTTTTGCTGTTTCAATGTAAAAGACCGCACCGGTCACCGAATAATGAGGCTTTCGATGCCAAATCAAACGATCAAATCAGTGTTGCGTCGTGAGATTGTTCACAATAGTTGTGTTTTGGGAACAAATTTGTTCCCTTTTGGTGAAAATGTGTATGGAATGAGCAGGAAAATGCTTGGTAGCAACCCTCATCACTAGCGTGTGTTTATATTTGTATTTTCGGGGAAAAAGAAGAAAGAAAAATAGAAATTCAAATGTTCAACAAATAACAACAATTATTTAATTTATAAATTATTAGCTCAGAAATTTCGGCTCATCAAATGCTGAGGCGCTGATAACAATGTTCCAGGAGCAGAAAACCCTTTAGAAATGTGTGCTATTCAGACTGATGCAAGCGCGAAAAAGACTTTAACATTTTAATTGCTAATTTTAGTTGAAAAAGTAAAGTCCCAATAAATAGTGCGGAAAAAGGGGTAAAAGTAAGCGAAAATCGTAGTGGTGACCGGCGATGAAATGACCGTCAGCATAACATGCTTCAGCACGGAGTAGAGAAATCAAAACGAGAGCGTAAAAAGTGGCGTGACCTACGATCATTTGACCGTCAGCATAACATCGCCCTAAGTGAATCCAATGGGTTGGCAACATTGTTAACTGAAAAGGACGCCATATCGTGTTTAATCATCGAAGCGTGCGCGTGAAAAAGTGTAAATAAGTGCGTAGTATAAAGAGCTGTGTAAAATAAATTATTTAATTAGTAAAAATAAATGCCTCAAAATCAAAAAATATTCGCCGCAAAATAAAAAAACAGAGAGACATTTACTTAAATCGGATTGGAAGTGAAAATGCGGCTGAAGGCACGAGTGAAGACGTGTAAGTAGAACATTTGTGCGTGGAAAATTACAGCGAGCCTGCTAGCTGCTAATGTCATTGTAGCCATAAACATTTTTGGGACTCATGGGAAAATAAGAAGGAACTACAACAAATTTTTTAAGGTTTTGCTTTGTATGAGGGTTATCGAAAATTAGCAGGACCCCAACAAGCCAATTTCAACACACAAACAATTAGTGAAACACCAGAGTGTTTAAGGAGGCCCCTAATTTTTTAAGGAAAAAGTATGAAAAGTGATGAAAATGGCTATGGTACATTTTTGCTATTATTTCGATGCGAATGTGTATTCCGCCAAATAATTTGGCTGTGTTGTATTGCTTGATGTTTATTCTTAAGATATTCATATACTTCGTAATTTGATTTATGAAACATCTGTACAATTTTACCCATCAGAAAAAAAGCCTTGAAATTCAATATTTTCCTATTTTGAAACCTTATTACAACGCCAATTTAGAACGCATAAATTTATTAATGTCAGAAAAGATGGCGTAAAATGTTGTATGTGCAACGATATAAAAATCATGTCGATAGGATTATTGGTTCGAAAATTTCAGTCGAAAATGTGAAAAAAAACTATTCATAATCATGTAAAAATATTAAAAAAATATTCAGAATAATGCAACAGACATGCTGTTGTCCAGTGTTATCAACAAAATTTCTAGTATGGAAATAGGAGTAGATGCTATGCAGATCTTAACCAAAACATACAGGGACAAGGCGTTGGATACCTTTGTCAGAGGTCTCAGAGGAGACTTACCTAGGCTATTGAGTATTCCTGAACCTGTAAATCTTCCCCAGGCACTCCAACTGTGCCAGAAACTCGAGAACCAACAATATAGAACGCAATTTTCAAATCACACCCATAATAATATTTCCGAAAAGAACCCTCCAATTCATCCCCGTGGAAATTCTAATAATAATCATAAGTTGCTACCACAGTTTTACCCACAGGTAGCCTACCTACCGCAGTTACGGCAACCGTACAACCAAAGGTTACCATAGGGAAATCAACCGAATTTCCAACATTTCAGCAGTCGGAACGGTATCCGACCTAATTTCCCACAGTATAACAACTATGAGAGTAGGCCACCACCATTGGACCATTTGGCCCGAAACCGTTTCCAGCCCCAGTTCCAATGGAAATAGATGATACCATAAGAACTAAAGCAGTAAATTACATGAATACTCCTAGACACAATAATAGATTTATAGGAAAACGGCCTCAGCCGTCATCCCTTCAAACACAACAACCACAGAAAATTCAAAGAAATTTTCACATCAATACCGCTGAAGGTAGTGATACCAAAGACTATGACGAAACGGTAACGCAATATGCTACAGCAGAAGATTACGAGTACGACCAATCTCTTAACCCTAGAAGGGTAATCATATTTTACATACGTTGTTGGTAATCTTCGTCGAATCGACGAAGTCGTATTCAACTCCGATTTTTTAAAGTATTAGAAATCGCATGAACTCCAACTGCATTATATAATTTTACGTAGACATTACTTTGTAAATAATTCGCACCGTATATATTTTAAAAAATTATTTCTGTATTTTTCAGTAATTTGTGTTGAGGTACATTTATTTTTGAGATCGGAACGAGTATCAGAAATTAAAAAAATAATTAAAATTAATATAAAGTGAAGAACAATACATAGATCGCTTCTACACAATTATAATTCCTTAAAAAACGAATGAAAAGCAAAAAAATCAATAAATATAACTAATTTTGTACAATTCTAATTAACTATTTATATTTTATTATTATTATATATATTTATAATTAACTTAACTAATTAATAATTAATTAATTAACCAATTCCAAACAATTTTTCAATTAACTCTTCCGATAACCCCGAATTCCGAGACATTTTGAAATACTGAAATGCAATGTATAGTACTCGTATTCAGTTGCAAAAAATCACGTTAATGGTATTCTTCGTCATTTCGACGAAGCCTAGTTTCGTTTTTCTATAAAAAAAGAAAACTTACGCTGCGCTCGTGCTGCAAAACCTTGTACATATATCACGAAAGCACATCGCCAACTGAGATCACACGAAAAGAGAAAGCAATCAGATCGGAGAATAAGGATAAATTTGAAAAAATGAATGTGGTGTTCGTCGAATCGACGAAGATTACCTTTCTAGGGTTAAAGAATATTTACAAGAATCCCCGGAATATGAGAATAACGACAACGAACAAGTCAACGTTGATCCTATTACCGAAAACGACAATTTCACGGATGTCCATTTTTTAGAATAACAAGCTCGTCCTTACATTTCTTTGAATGTAAGACGAGCGACAATAAAATTCTTAAATTCCTTATCGATACTGGTGTGGTGGAAAAAGTCTTAGGAGGTGTGTGTGTGTGTAAGTGGTCTATTGTTAGTGGCGGACCTCGCCTCAAAGAGTATGGCTGTGTTGGAGCCTCAGTGAGCTTGCTGCAGAATAGAACACACAAGTTGTCTCTTGCACAAAAGCTGATTTTATTTTTCAAATTTTAGGTCTTATATACTAAATTTACAAACTGTTATACTACTGAGCATTTCCAATGCTCCGCCCGAATTTCCAATGTCGCGGAAGTGTGACCAATCAGCGTCACGGGACCCTTTCGGTCAATGCAGCACTTTTCCTCAAGTGACATCACACAGAGTGCCGATCAGTGCATGTTCCATATGTGGGACACTGCACTGCGGTCAGTGGTGTCGGATGGCACGCCGCTGGCTTAGCCACTAAAGTGTCGCTTGTGTCGTGCGCGGTGCTATTTGACACTTTGGCACATATGCGCTCGAGTGTAGCATGAGTTATTAATGTTGGCATAAGTGGCTACGTGGTACCACTACACCATTGCCCTTAAGCGAAAAATTATTACTTGGAATAATTTTTTAAGATATCGGTCGGGTTTTCGGAGGTGGATTTGGAAATGCTTAGCTAACATTATTGAGCTTATAGTAATTGTAGATAGCGTAGATATTTGTTTTGTTGTCTTAGTGTAATATGTATTTTAATCTTTATTTTTTACAATTTTTAGATGTTATTTGCTAAGTCATTATCTCCTAGAAATTTCTTAAGATTATTATTATGTAATACCTTATATTTACCGTTTATGTCTAGTGTGGAGTTTACTCCATTTCTATCTATAATCTTGTACGGTCCGTGGTAAGGACTTTGTAATTTTTTATTTGTCTCTAATCGTATAAAAACTAAATCTCCTATTTCGAATTGTGTTTTATTTGTGTTCTTATCATAATTAATTTGTCTCTTATGTTTAGCTATTTCTATCATATTCCTAGCCTTATCTATGGATGTTTGCAGCCTAACTTTTAGTTCGTTGGCGTAATTGTCAAAGTCATAAATTTGTTTGTTGTCATATATTTTGTCACTTGGTAGTGACGGTAATTTTCCGAAGACTAACTCGTATGGGGAGTACTGCGTTTCGACATGTGGTGTCGTATTATACGCGAAAGTGAAATATGGTACCCATTTGTCCCATTCGTGTTCGGTTGTAAATGCTAGTAAGTATTCATGCAGTGTTCTGTGGTTACGTTCGAGTGCTCCGATTGTTTGATGATGGTAGGGTGTCGAAAAAATTTGTCGCACGTCAAGTAATTGGCATAACTATGTTGTGCATTAGCTCATTTGTGAACTCGGTGCCTCGGTCGGATTTCAACGTTTTGAAACAACCGTACTTGAGAATGAACTGTTCTACAAGAGTTTTTGCTGTCGTTCGTGCGTCCTTGGTTTCCATCGGGTGTGCAATAATAAATTTTGTTAAATCACATTGCATTGTGAGTATGTAGCGGAAGCCATTTGATATTCTCAATGGTCCGACTGTGTCAATGGTAATGGTTTCAAAGTTTGTTGCTGGCGTGTCTGTTTTGACCAGTTCTTCTTTAGTGTGCCTAATTGTTTTATTCTTGCAGCAGGTCAGGCAATTGTTGACGAATTCTTTTACCATTTGTCTCATATTTTTCCATATATATCGTTGTTTTAATTTTAGAATCGTTTTTCGAATTCCTAAATGTCCGGCTGTGCTGGCGTTGTGATATTCGTCAATTAGTTTGTACTGTTGTAATTTGCTTTGAACATTTCGTGGAGCGTTGTATATAAGTATTTTTGTAGGCGAGCATTTGTTTTTATTTATTTCGTTGTATCTTTCCTTGAATGCATTCATTGTTATGTTTTCAAACTTAAAATTTTCTCTGCAAAGGGCTAGCTCCTTTATCTGCAGTTTCTTTAGTGAACTATGTAGTTTCTCCAACATTGAATCTAGATTCAAAGGGTCATCGCTACAAGTCACGTGCACTTCATAATTGTCAATATGTATCATCGGCCGATGCTTTTCTTTTATTTCAAAATTTAATCTTCTGATGTTCTTCACGTCGTTCATAGAGGTACATTCCCATATGTAGAGGTGATCAGGCTCTTGAGATTTGTCCTTCCTAATGTCGAGTGTTTTGTTACCATAAATATTTTCTTTTTCTTCATTTTGCATGCTATTTACTTTTGCTCCTAATGTTGCTGCCTTGCTCCTTGTAATTGCCAGTACTTCCATTTGCTTGCCGTTATTTGTGTCATTTTCCTGTGTTGGAATCATTGCCTTTAGTGTGTCGCTGTCGATTTTTATGCGAGATAAAGCATCTGCATTTGTGTTGATTTTTCCTTGTTTATATATGATTTCGAAGTCATAATCCGATAAATCTAATCTGATTCTTGTCATTTTTGATGATGGGTTTTTGTGTGAAAATAGAGATACCAGTGGTCTGTGGTCAGTGACTACAATGAATTTTCTTCCGTAGAGGTATGGTCTGAAGTAGTTTATTCCCCAATGTATAGCTAAGAGTTCCTTTTCTATTATTGGTTTATTGATATCGTGTTTCTGTAATGATTTGCTTGCGTATGAAATGGGAAGGTCATGTCCAATATCTCCTTGTGATAATACTGCTCCTAAGGCGAAGTCTGAAGCGTCTGTTGTTAATATGAAGGTTTTGTTAAAATCCGGATATTGTAATATTGGTGTGTTTGTTAACTACTGTTTTAGTGTTTCGAAAGCTGTCTTGCACTCGTCTGACCAAATGAAAGGCGTCCCTTTCTTAAGGAGAGAGTTAAGGCATTTTACTATTGATGCGAATTCTGGTATGAAGCGTCTGTAGTAGTTGCAAAATGCTACAAATCGACGTACTTCATCAGCATTCGTTGGTGTTGGATATTTTAGTACTGCTTCGCATTTTGTTGGATCTGTTCTGATGCCTTTGTCTGTGATTAAGTGGCCTAAGTAAATTACTTCTGGTTTTAAAAATTGGCATTTGCTTGCATTTAGTTTTAAGTTGTATTGTTGTAGTCGGTCGAAAACTTTAATCAGATTTTCGTTGTGGTGTTTTAATGAACATCCAAATACTATTATATCGTCAACATAGAGAAATGCTTCTGAGCTAAGTCCACTTAGTGCTAGAGTAAGCATGCGTTGAAAACTGTTTGAGGATATTTTGAGACCAAAAGGTAGTCTTTTAAATTGGTAGTGTCCATCTTGTGTGGAAAATGCTGTGGGTGGTCTTGAATCTTGTTCCAAAGGTATTTGATGGAAAGAGCTCGTCATGTCTAAAGTTGAGAAGTATTTTGCTCTGCCAAGTATATCAAGAACATCTTCTAGTCGTGTGAGCGGGAATTTATCATTGATTATTTTGTCGTTCAGTTTTCTGTAATCTACGACTAATCGCCATTTTTTTGTATTGTCTTCGCTTTTCTTTGGGACTAGTAATAGTGGCGCGTTGTATGGGCTAGTTGATGGTTCTATGATATAGCTGTCTATTAATTTTTGTACTTGGTTCTTTATCTCTTCCTGCTGTGTTTGCGGTAATCTGTAGTTTTTTATGTATACGGGAGTTGAGTCTTCTAGGTTAAGTTGTTGAGTGTAGAAATTGTTTGTTGTAATTTCTTCTCCTTCCAAGTGGAAAACTGTTTGATATTTTCGGAAGATGGTTTTAAGCTCTGCTTCTGTTTGTTCGTCTAGGTTGTCTAGTTTGAGTGTTGATATTAGTTTTTTGAATCGTTCATTGTTGGGACTTTTGGTGTTGTAGATTGTTTTCATTATTGTGTAACTAGACAAGTTTTCTATTTTTGGTCGGATGTTTTTTACTGTTATTGTTCTATCTGTTGTATTAATTATTTTTACGTGGCATTTGCCTTTTGCTGGTGCGATGGAATTTGCCAAAAATACTCCGTTTGCAAGTTCTTGGTTTAGTATTACACTGTCTTCTTGAATATTTATGTTAATCGGTAATATTACTTCACACCTTGGCGGTATTGTGTGTGAGGTGTGTGGTGGTGGTTTGGTTGTTATAGGAAATATGTGTTCTTCTTCATTTATTATCATTGTTAGTGTGAGGGTTTCGTAGTCTATTTTGCACATGTATTTGAGTAGAAAGTCTCTTCCTATGATTCCATTTGTTACGATTGGGAAATCTTCATTGACCATGTGGAAGTTTAATTCTGTTTTGGTTTTTCTTAGTGGGAATGTCAGTTTCAATGTTCCCAGTGAGTCTATTTTTTGTGTGGAAATTCCTGTTAGTTTACATGTGTTTTCTGTGTTGATCTCAAGGTTGTCATCGTTATTTGTTTTACAGAGTGATATGTCTGCTCCGGTATCAATGAGGAATGTTAAAGGCTTATTAAATTGGTTGCATTTCAGTGTGACGTAGTTTGTTAGATTCTCTGATATTAGGTAGATTCTTTGTTCACTTGTTACTGCTCCCCCGGAGGAATGTGATTGTCTTCCTCCGGGTCGCCCGAGTTTTCCTGAATATAATTGATGTGTGTAGGGCGACCATGGTTGTTGAAATTTTGGTTTCGGTTTGCATTGTTGTTGTACCTTGGGTTTTGGTTGAAGTTACTATTGTTTTGATTATAGTTCCTTTGGTTTTGATTTCTGTTATTGAAATTTGTGTTGGCAGTGTGATTGTTTGGTCTGCCGTTGTTGTATGCGTTGCGAGAATTCGTTTGATAGTTGTTCTGATTGTTTGTGGGGTTGTAGTTAGCTTGTTGGCTGTTGTTTCTGTAGTTGTTGTTGTTTCTAACACTGTTGTTGCTTTGGTATCTGTTGTTGTCTTGCTGATTAAAATTTCTGTAGTTTGCTCTATTTTGGTTGTTATTTCGATTGTTGCTGTTCCTGTTGATAAACATCACTCTTGCCCGTGTTTGTTTGTTGTCCTTTTCTAGTTCTAGGGCTAATTCGACTGCTTTATTAAAATTTGTTGGCATAGCTGCGAAAATGGTTTGTTTGTATACGTCGTTTAGTCCATTTTTAAATACGGTGAGACTGTATTGCTCGTTGAGTTTTGTAATTATATTTCGTTCTATAGTGGTTAGTTCGGAGCCGGCTTGAGCTGTTTGTAATTTGTTTAGCTCCGCTATTAGGTTAAGGATCTTGTTCTTGTACGTATTTATGTCTAGACTTCCTTGGACGAGGTATGATAGTTGGTTCTGGAGCTGGGGTATTGTGTTCGTACTCTTGTATCGTTCGTTCAGAAGTATAGTCAGTTCTTCAAACGTTTTTGGTATGTTATGGCCGATTGCCGTTCTAGTTGTGAGGCTCAGTTTTGCGTAGAATACGAATTCTAGCAGTTCTGTTTTGCCAGTAGCGTCCAATTTTTTGTATATTAGTTCTGTTATCTTCGTGAAAGTATCCAGGTCTCTATAGTTGCCTGTAAAGTTTGGTATGGCTTTCATCGCCGTTTCTATATTGAAGGAAGACATGTTTGTATTTTTGGGTATTTCTTCTGTATCGGTATCGCTCTGTTTCTGTTTTAAAATTTCAATGATATTGTAGTAAGTTTTGTTAAACGTTATTTTTATACCTGTTGTATAGTCGTTTTCTTTCAGTTCTGTCAACTGCTTTTCGAACTGTGTTTTTAATTCGGCAACGGTTTGCCGTTTTCGTTCTAGCGTTTCTTGAGTGTACCGACGGTTTGGTGTCTTTCGTAAATTTGTTTGAATTTTTGTTAGATTGTCGAGGATGTCCTCCATACTAATCGCGTATGTTTAGCATGTCGAACATGCGGTAGGATTCTTCCTCACATGTCGTGTTATTTCTTCTGTGTTTGATGTTAAAAGTGCTTAAATGTTATTATTACGTATTCTTGTTTATATATTTTTTTTCTTTAATTTCTATTTGTGTATTGTAAAATTATGAGAAAAATACATTTACAATTCTTATCCTATTCTATTAGTTAAAGTTCAGTTAAAGTTCAGTTCAGTTCAGTTCTGAGAGTCAAATCGTTCGGACGTGTTCTTAGCTCCGTGAACTTTCTGTTGCGACCTCTATGCCGTGCGTTTGTGGCCAAAAGGTTGATCGCAGTCACCCTAAACTGCAGTGTGCCAAGTGCAATGTCTTTTTTCATTTGGACTGTGTAAAAATATCTCCAGTTGATTTGGAATTTTTGAAAAGCTCGAATAAACATTTTCATTGCGAGCTCTGTGCTAAGGCTCGGCGGAATTCAATTCGTTCGCCTCCGCCTTCGGTTGTCTCTGAAAAAGTGTTAGTGGACAATAATACCGCCTCTTCGATCACTGTGCCTCAATGTTTACACCAAGTGCAGAGTGAGAATGCAGGCACTCCAATGCCTCAGCAACAGACTCTCAAGACTCTCAAGCCCGCTCAACTTCGACAACCCGAATCTATTACGGAAACGGTATCGCTGCAAACTGTCCTCGATGAGGTCGTTGCCCTCCGCTCGGAACATGCCCGTGCGCTGATCTTAATTAGTTCTCTTCAGGACGACAAAAAACTGTTACTTAATAAAATTAATGACCTGCAAACTGATCTACATTCCCTGAATCGTAAACTCGCTGACTTTGATAATGCCTCTACAATTTCGAGGCTTGCAAACGATCTCAAAGACCTGCGTGCTATATTCGTGGATATATGAATGGTGGTGAAATCTCTGCTTTCGGCAATCATGGCAACTCGTCTTCTCTTCATCGTGCCTCTAATAACTCGTCAGCGTCAGGCACTAACAATTCTAAACCACCCGCTGCTAATCTCGCTGCTTTCAATGAGTGCAGTGCTCGTGCTGCTAATGCTGACGTCGCCGTGAATTCGGCGGCAAATACTGCCTGTGCTGCCAATACTGCTGCCTTAGATGCGCGCAGCGCTGCCGCTGCCCGTGCTAACGTTGCCGTTAACTCGGTGACAAAGAGTTCCTATGCTGCTGCTGTTGCTGCTAAGCCTGATGATCGTTCGTCTGCTGCTGGCAGTGATAACAATAACAACTGCAACAAAGAGCGTAATGCTGCCAATTACGCTGCTGCTGCTGCCATCTCGTCTGTCTCTCTTCGCTCTGATGCTGCTAGGGCGCCCGCAAGTGCCGATGTTACTTCGCCTCAACAGTTCGATGAGCTCGCTACTTTCTGCACTAGCGCTCCCACGTTGGACTCTCCGACTCCCCGTGCTCCCGTTTGGACTACTGTGACGAAAAGTAAAAGCAATAACAGAAGGCAATTACGTGTTGTTGGATCGAATGCAAGTCTGGAGCTCGATGTCGCCGTTCGTTTCAGATGGTTGCACCTATCGTCTTTCCAGCCTTCTGTCTCACCAGATAATATTGTGGACTATGTTACCAACCATGCTCATATCGATAAGAAGTTTATATCTTGCTACAAGCTGGTGAAGAAAGATGCTCCGTTTGAGTCTTTAAAACGTGTAAATTTCAAACTTGGAGTGTCTGATCAATATTTCGAGAAGCTTTTGGCGGCTGAGCTCTGGCCGGCTAATGTTACTGTTCGCCCTTTCCGTTTTTTTCAAAAAGGGGCAGCTCAACCAAGTCAAACCTAGCTGTTGCTGCTAGTCTCAGTAAGAAATCTAAGAGTCTTAATATCTATTTCCATAATGTTTCTGGCATGCGTACGAAGGCGGATACTGTACTTCGACTGAGCTCTCAGTCAGAATTCGATGTATATGTCATCATAGAATCTTGGCTGAACCCCAACTTCAATGACTCAGAATTCTTTGATTCTAAATTATACGATGTGTTTCGTAAAGATAGAGATGTTGCTAAAACCCTCTGTAGTAGAGGTGGGGGGTTTTAATTGCTGTTCGTCGGAATTTACGTTCTTCGCTAATCCAATTGGTTAACGGGGACTCCCTTCTCGACCAAATATGTGTGCGTGTGCAGGGTGCATCGAATGCACTTCTTGTGTGTGCCTCTTATATACCGCCTAACAGTACTGAGTCGCTTTATCAATCTCATGTTGATAATGTCTGCGCGCTGTACTCAAGGTTTAGCGGCAATCAGTTTTGTATACTTGGTGATTTTAACTTAAACGATATTTCGTGGTCATGCTTGAATGACTCTTGCGCTCTTACGCCCACTAATGTCTGCAATGCATCTGAGTTGTATCTAATCGATAATTTCTTAAGCTGTGATCTCTCTCAGATTAACGGCTTTGCTAATAAATTAAACCGCATTCTGGATTTAGTTTTTGTCACAAGTAATTTAAACCATAAAATTACTGAATGCTTAGATCCTATTTCACCACCTTCCTTGCATCATGTTCCCCTTTCAATTGAACTAGAATTTTATGAATTTTCGTCTCTCTTGCATGCCAGTTGTAAAGTCAGTTTTAATTACAGTCTTTGTGACTTTGATGCACTTAACAATTGCCTTCTTAACATTAACTGGGCTGACTTATTCTTAAATTCAGATGCTGACATCTGTTTTGAAATCTTTAAATCTAAAGTGTTTGAACTTTGTAAAAGATTTATCCCAACTCACCAAAGTAGGGTTTACAGGTTGCCATGGTATACCAAAGAGTTAAAACACCTCAAAAACCTTAGAAATAAGTTTTATAAAAAATATAAGTTAACAAAGTGTTCCTATTACTTTAATACTTATCAATATTATCGGAAGGAATTTAATTATTTAGATAAGGCATTGTACAAAAGCTATATTCGTAAGCATGAAACCAACATTAGAAATAATCCTAAGTCCTTCTGGGGTTTCATTAAATCCAAGAAAGCTACCTCGAGTTTTCCCACCTCACTTTTCTTCAATGGTAAATCTGCCAACTCGGCAGAAGAATCAGCTAATCTTTTTGCTGAGTTTTTCAGTTCTAACTTCGTTTGTGACGTTGACCTTAACGTAAACAGTTCTGAGATGTCCAATTCTTCTCTCTCCCGGGGTTCGCTAACACTAACATCTGCCGATATTGTAAATGGCATTTTAAGGATGAAATCCAATTCCCAAACGGATTCCGATGGTCTTTCGGCCATCCTTCTTAGACAATGTTCTTCACTTATTGAGCCTCTTCGGCTAATTTTCAATAAATCACTCTCATCCGGGAGGTTCATTGATGCATGGAAGAAGGCAACTATTACTCCAATTTTTAAAAGTGGAAGAAAAAATGATGTCTCTAACTACAGACCCATTTCTAAGCTCACCTCTGTCTCTAAGCTCTTTGAGAATATTGTTAAAGATAAATTAGTCTTTTTAGTTCGCAACCTTATTTGCCCTAATCAACATGGCTTTGTGGAAGGTAGGTCCACTGTTTCTAACTTAGCCGTGTTTACAGAGGACTGTATTGCAGCCTTTCAGGGAGGTTTTGAAATTTATGCAATCTATACAGATTTTGCAAAGGCTTTTGATAGAGTTTCACACAAAATCTTGGTCTCTAAGCTGGCACGTCTGGGTTTCCATTCCACTTTTCTCCGGTGGATTGGGTCCTACTTGTCTAACCGGTCTTGTACTGTAACTGTGGATAACTGTTCGTCTGTCCCTTTCGTGGCCTCTTCAGGGGTGCCGCAAGGTAGCATTTTGGGCCCTCTTCTATTTCTCTTATTCATTAATGATATTAGTTCTTGTTTTCTATCGGCGAAGTTTCTTCTTTACGCAGACGATCTCAAAATCTATATGGTTAGGAAGTCTTTCTGGACTCTGTTGCCCTTCAGTTGGACCTTGACAGGGTCCACTCTTGGTGCCTCCGAAACCGCTTGTTCCTTAATGTTAAAAAATGTTTTCATGTTATCTTCTCTAGGAAAGATAACCCAGTCTGTAGAACCTTCAATATTTCTGGTTCTCTTCTAAACACTGTCAATGAGATCAAGGACTTGGGTGTCTTTTTTGACTCGAGATTGTCTTTTTCCACCCATATTAACTTCATTGTCTCAAATTCCTATTCCATGTTGGCTTCTGTTCGTCGTAACTGCACGTCTTTTTACGACCCTTATACTCTTAAGCTACTTTTCATAACATTCGTTAGGTCAAAATTAGAATATGCTGCGTTTATTTGGCGTCCCTACCATGCATCCTTCATTAATCGTATTGAACGTATTCAAAAAGTTTTTATTCGATTTGCCCTTCGTTCCCTTAAATTTAACGACCCCATCCCCTCCTATGGTTCCCGTTGTCAGCTTATAAATCTTAAATCTTTGAATTCTAGGCGCTCCTACTTGTCCTGTTCGTTTATTGTCAGCGTCATTGACGGAACAGTGGACTGTCCTACGCTTTTGGACCGAATAAAGTTTACTGTCCCTTCTCGAGCTCTTAGGCATTTTAATTATTTCTATGTTGGGTTATGCAAAACGGAATACGCTAAAAACGCTCCTCTTGCTAGGACGCTCTCGGAACTTAATCGTATTCCATACTTAGATCTCTCTCTTCCAAGATTTATAGTCTTAAGAAATATTGTTGAATTTTTTTAATTTTAACATTATTATTTTGTAATATTACAGTTTTTAGCTGGTCTGTTAAAAATTTATTTTTGTTTGACTGAATTAAATAAATAAATAAATAAAAATGTTGTTAAATATTTAGGAGAAAATATTTGGATCTGGCGATGGGGTCTCATCAGGCACGCAACTTTGGTGGTTAGCTATTTGCGTAGCGCTTTGCTGTCTGTCATTAAGGTGGTGCCATTGTCATCGGTGCTTGGGTTGTCATCATTGCGAGGTCGTCAGTTCGTGGTCTGCAGGATCGCCATGTGGTGGAAAAAGTCTTAGGAGGTGTGTGTGTGTGTAAGTGGTCTATTGTTAGTGGCGGACCTCGCCTCAAAGAGTATGGCTGTGTTGGAGCCTCAGTGAGCTTGCTGCAGAATAGAACACACAAGTTGTCTCTTGCACAAAAGCTGATTTTATTTTTCAAATTTTAGGTCTTATATATTAAATTTACAAATTGTTATACTACTGAGCATTTCCAATGCTCCGCCCGAATTTCCAATGTCGCGGAAGTGTGACCAATCAGCGTCACGGGACCCTTTCGGTCAATGCAGCACTTTTCCTCAAGTGACATCACACAGAGTGCCGATCAGTGCATGTTCCATATGTGGGACACTGCACTGCGGTCAGTGGTGTCGGATGGCACGCCGCTGGCTTAGCCACTTGAGTGTCGCTTGTGTCGTGCGCGGTGCTATTTGACACTTTGGCACATATGCGCTCGAGTGTAGTATGAGTTAATAATGTTGGCATAAGTGGCTACGTGGTACCACTACACTGGGTCGAATAAAAATTATATTCAACCCGCGCTGATTAAAACCCCAATACCCAACGAAGATATTTTTTACGCCTACTCTGTAGGTGGTAAAACTAAAATCACCCATCATTCTCATATAAACCTCTTTAATCTTAAATCCGTCAAAATTAAAATATTTTTACTACCAACGTTAACGGCATTTCATGGAATTTTGGGGAATGATACGTTGAAAGAGTTATCAGCCGTCATCCACAAGAAGGACAATCTAATGATAACACTGTGCAAGTCGAAAATTGCAACAAGCGGGGTACCTACTGAGCGACTTTTCTATAGGTATACTGAGTTGAGATCCACCAGGAGTTTGGCTGGGTTGGCTCTAGTTTAAGAGAAATCCGACTTTGAATTTTGCTCATTTCAGTCAAGTTCTTTGAATTTGACCCCGAACCACGCCTTTTATGGGCGTTTCCCAGGCAAAATGTTTAGTTTGTTAGATGCTGGAGCTAACCCTCTATATAAAAGAATACTCATTTATTTTTTTCACGAGGGATCGCTGCATTATTGCCTCGACGAAAGTGGGGTTTCCGGCACATTTTTGTCGAAAACACAGTTTGAATGTATTTTTTTGGATTGGTGTCTCAAGCAAATTTGTTGGTCGTTAAAATATCTACAAACTTGCCGAAGACAGTAAAGCGATATTCAGAACGATTTAGGACCAATTAGCATTTAAACTTTCAAAGACTTAAGCGACGAACTCAACTGAAATGAGCAAAATTCAAAGTCGGATTTCTCTTAAACTAGAGCCAATCCAGCCAAACGCCTGGTGGATCTCAACTCAGTATACCTATAGAAAAGTTGCTCAATAGGTCCCCGCTTGTTGCAATTTTTGAGGGTAAATTTCACGCACAGTGTAATTAGTCCGTAATCGACTGATTTAAAACTAGTTGTTTTGTGACTAGTTAAAAATTAGTTGGTTTGTAACTGATTTAAAACTAGTCAAAAAGTAACCCATTAAAAATGACTTGCATATAACCCCATTAAATTAATTTTCAAATATACTGAATTCAATTCATACGATTTTTTTAATTAAATTTTTCAAAAACAAAGTACACTTCTTTCAAATAATATTTACAACTAATAAGAAACAAAACAGCAAAAATTTAAAACATTTCATAAAAAAAACAGTTCAATACATTTTACAACAAGAACATATTTTTCTAATAATATTCTAAAAAGGCATACAAATTTAAACTCATGTAAACTCTGTAAGGCAAAAAACGTATTTCAGGAAAACTCAAGTAAAAGAAAAAGTACTTCAGCCAGTTCACTTAAGGCACTAAGATATTAAATAAATTCAAATTTAACGGTGGCAATAGCTACTCTCAGCTCTTTCATGGGTTCAGCTGCATTTATTGAATCTAGTTAAATAAGGAACGAATTGTAGAATTAGTTATGGGAATATTACGCACAGTGAATGTGATTTTGTATATGTGTACGTGCATACATACCAAGCAAAACCTTAAAAAATTTGTTGAGTCCTTCAGGCTTATTTTCCCATGAGTCCCAAAAATGTTTACGGCTACAATGACATTAGCAGCTAGCAGGCTCGCTGTAATTTTCCACGTACAAATGTTCTACTTGTACGTCTTTACTCGTTCACATTTTCACTTCCAAACCCATTTAAGTAAATGTCTCTGTTGTCTTTATTTTGCGGCGAATTTTTTTTGATTTTGAGGCATTTATCTATACGCTGCCGGCAACTCACCTAACTTTTAACGCACTTTAATTTAACTTATTCTCAACTAGTTGTGGTTGATTGCTGGATTATTTTTAATGGAGTCAACTGACTATTTTAACATTGCGATGGCCTAGGCAGTAGTCAATTGTCCGACTCTGCATGACTTTTCAACTAACTTTAAGTTAGTTATTTAAAAGTTAGTTATCTAATTTATGGTTAGCTATAAACTAATTACATTTCAGTTAGCTACAAGTTGACTTTATTTAAATCAGCTATAACTCAACTCCTTTTTTTTGCCAAAATCGGCCACAATTGAGTTCACGAACTTTTAAATAACGGTAGTCCGTCAATATTTACGTCGATCACTATTTTGTGGTAACTTTTGATGATGCTTGAAATTTTGTATAGTTGCTTTCTTATGCACCAGGAAACATTTTCCTTGCGCACAAGCAGTCCTGTTTTCCAATATATGAGTTTGCACTCAAAGGCACATTTCAAACACTTGTGAGATGGCCTATTTTTAAAATACCAATCACCGATTTTTTCTTTTAATGTCTTTTTTGTTGGACATTGTTCTTGGAAAACATTGCAACATAAAAAACACTAATATTTTCAATATAAATTCCGTTTTGACTCTGCACATCAGCAGAGGAAGCCACCTGCTTCTGATTCAGCAACATTACGCGAATTTGATTTATTTGAATACAAATCCCTTTCCTTTTTAAAAAGCCTTCTTAAATTTGTTTTGCTTGTACCTGCCATTTTGGCTTAGCTTAAATAATTAAAATTAAAGCAATCACTTAAAAAAACCAAAATTTGTTTAACAATTAAGCTTTTTAATTTAGTTTTATACTTCGATTACTATTGATTTTATTTCACTGGACTGCGACCGCACGCACGAGACTAAACAAACTAAGACAAAACAAAAAGCAATTAACTGTTTTTAAATAACTATGCCATAAACGCACGCATTAAATTTGGGGAAGTTCTGCATTACTTTGTAGTTAGCTTATAGTTAGGGACATAAAATAGAATAAGAACAAATAGCAATTAACTGTTCTTTAAAATATGCCAAAAAGCATTGACTTTGGGGAAGTTCTGCATTACTTTGTAGTTAGCTTGTAGTTAGGTCATGAAATTTAACTAGAAATTAGTTATTTTCGTAGTCGACTACCGAATTGCTTGCAGGGTATATATAAAAGAGAGTGGCAGTATGTGTGTGACCGCATCACGCTCAAACGGAACTGCCGATTTTCATGGGGTTTGTTTTGTTCGATTCGAACTAAGTCAGTTCAGGTTCGTGCCAAAAGAAAATTCCGGAAAATCTATTGGAAAAGTCGGAAAATCCATGCCATATTTGACCGTGAATTCTGCACATTTTCAGATAATAACTTTGGAACCATAAGTCAAACATCAATTAAATTCACTACGAACTTACTATTTAATCATGTCCTGCGACTGAGGGAATGGGGCGGGTATTGGACGAGGGGGTGTGGCACCACCCATACAAGCCAAATCTTAATAATGGAATATCTTTGAAATTGTAAGGCGCACAGCATTGAAATTTGGTATATCGTCAACCCATAGATGAGTAATTGGAGAAGGAGCGTGGCACATTTTTTGTTACCCAAATATTTCGCTGAACTATAAGTCGCACAGCAATAAAATTAAGTAGGAACATACCATTTATTCATATCTATCGACAAAGGGAATAGTGCGGGTATTGAACAAGGGGGCGTGGCACCGCCCATACAAGCCAAATCTTTAATATAGAATATCTTCAAAATTGTAAGGTGCACAGCATTGAAATTTAGCACAGTGTCGTCCCATAGATGTGTTATTCTATTGGTAAGATTTGATGGGCGTTGGAAATGGGGCGTGGCACATTTTTTGTCACTCAATTATTCCCCTGAACTTAGTATGAACAACTTAGTATGAACATGAAACTTAGTATGAACATATCATGTACTTATATCTTTCAACAGACGGAATGAGGCGGGTACTGAAAAAGGGGGCGTGGCACCACTCATACAAGCCAAATCTTTAATATAGAATATCTCCAAAAATTGTAAGGTGCACAGCATTGAAATTTAGTACCCCGTCGTCCCATAGATGAGTTATTCTACTGGTAGGATTTGATGGGCGTTGGGAACGGGGCGTGGCACATTTTTTGTGATCCAAATATTCCGCTGAACTATAGGTCGCACAGCAATGAAATTAGAACCCACCATTTATTCATATCTTTCGACAGAGGGGATGGTGCGGGTATTGAACAAGGGGGCGTGGCACCGCCCATACAAGCCAAATTTTTAATATCGAATATCTTTGAAATTGTAAGTCGTATAGCACTGCAATTTAGTACCCCGTCGTCCCATAGATGAGTCATTCTACTGGTAGGATTTGGTGGGCGTTGGACAAGGGGGGCAAATATTTTGCTGAACTAGAAGTCGCACAACAATGAAACTTAGTACGAACCTACCATTTATTCATATCTTTCGACAGAGGGAATGATGAGGGTATTAAACAAGGGGGCGTGGTACTGCCCATACAAGCCAAATTTTTAATAGAGAATATCTTTGCAATTGTAAGTCGCACAACACTTAAATTTAGTGCCCCGTCGTCCCATAGATAGATGGGTCATTCTACTGGTAAGATTTTATAAGCGTTGGACAAGGAGCGTTGCACATTTGTTGTTACCCAAATATTTCGCTGAACTATAAGTCGCTCAGCAATAACACTTAGTACGAACCTACCATTTTCTGCTTCGACAGAGGGCATTGTGCGGGTATTGAATAAGGGGGCGTGACCCTGTCACTATAATTTAAATTAATTTCTTTACTAAAGCTTAGCAGCAACATTGCTTATTTGAGGGCCTCGAATGCGTTAATCAGTAACCTCCTCTTTCTGAAGTTGGGTTTCTTCGTCAATTTGCATCGCCATGGATTCGACATCTTGCGTATTTCGTTATAAAAAAAAAATGTTGTGCGAGACGAAGTTCGCCGGGTCAGCTAGTTTTTACTAATTAAATAATTTATTTTACACACCTCTTTATACTACGCACTTATTTACACTTTTTCACACTCACGCTTCGACGAATAAACACGATACGGCGTCCTTTTCAGTTAGCAATGTTGCCAACCCATTGGATTCACTAACAAATTCTAAGGATCGCAAACGCGAACCCAGAAAATATCAATTTTCAAGCAATAGGCAAGCCCTTATTCATTGCACAGACGCCATTGGCGACTTGTCGTTTATACGAACTGAACTCCTGAACTGTGTAGCCATGCATGATTTGTCAATCAGTTACAAATTAGTTGTCAAATTAGTAGTTTAAAATTAGTTACTTTTGCCAACTGACTACTTTTCTCCTGCAAGGATATTACTTCATGTTCGTTGATACAAGTCATCAGCATAAAGGCAGTGACTGATGTTTTTGTGGTTTAAGAGGAGTTTGCTCAGAAGGCAAACGTTGTTAGTTCTGCTGCGGATCTTACGGTTTGTTAAGAATGATTTGATATAGCTAAACATTTTTTTGCCGATTTTGAGCTGGTGTAGTTTTTGTAAAACAACGTGGACACCAACCCTTTCGAATGCTTCTTCAAAGTCAATCGAAAGGATGGATGTATCGTTTTTTGTGCAAATGTTTTTAGAAATGAAGTGGTCTAGATAATATAATGCGTCTATTGTACTTGATCCTGGCTTGAAACCAAATTGGTTTGGTGCGAGTGATTTAGATGAAAGTAAATACCACAGTAGCCGTTTGGAAACCATCCTTTCGAGTATTTTACTTATGTAAGGGAGGAGCGAGATAGGACGATAAGAGTCTAACAGTGTTGCATCTTTGTTTGGTTTTTTTATCGGTATAGTGCCAGTTTCGAAAATGTTGTTGAAGAGCTTGAGGATACATTTTTTAAAGGTGATTGGGGTACTCTTGAGCATTGGATATGAGATTTTATCGTATCCTGGAGTAGTACCAGCTATCGAACTCGTTGAATTTAAATTTAGTATCAATTAAAAAAAAAAAAATCAAAAAAAAAAAAAAATTAAAAAAAAAAATCAATTAATTTAGTTTTGAAAGTGTAACTGTAGGTGAATGGTTGGTTGAGTATAATTTGTTTAGAAGTGCAAAATGTAGTAGGGAAATAAGCATCGCTCGATTTGGAAGACCAATTCTCCGCAAAGGCTGTAGAATTTTCATCGGAGTTGGCAATTGTGGTTGTGGCTGCTTGTATGGCTTTTATTGAAGATGGGTGCCTACCAATTTACGGATGTGTTGCCATATTAAGGCGGTGGGAGTGTTTGGGTTTATTTTGCCAGTCAATGCGGCGAAGCTTTGAAGCTTAGCAGTTTTTTTGCTTTGTTGAACTAAGCATTCGATTTTCTGTAAGCTATTAGGTGGTCATTTGTTGGGGAGTTGCAGTATAGCCGTCATGCATTTTGTTTGGCGTCTCTTAGAGATTTTAACTCAGAGGACCACCAAGGTACGGTTCTACTCATTGGCTTGTGAGTCGTACGTATCAGTGAATGAGTTCCAATTGGCTTTTTTTACATTAAACTGGGGTATTTTTGGATGTGATATGTATAGATCAGTTGTTACTAATGTTATGGTAGGAAAATGGTCGCTTTTGTGCAGGTCATTACCAGTGTGCCAATTACATATAGGAGTGAGTTGTGGAGAGCATAGGGCTAAATCAATATGTGTGAGGGAATTTTTATTACTTAGATGCGTGGGTGAACCATCGTTTAAAATGGTCAGGTTGGCAGTTAAAATTAAGTCTTCTACAAGTTCTATAAGTATTTGAGTAAGCCCCAAAGAGGGCTCCAGCCGTTAAAATCGCCCAGTAAGAGTACTGGATGATTTATTGAGTTTAAGATGTTTAAGAGGTCGGAAAAAGAGATATTTTGCTGTGGTGGGATATAAATTGAAATAACTGCAAAGGTAATTTTTAGTTTTATTTCATTTATTTGCGATTATGGAAAGATTTGAGTTTAGATTTAGTAGGTTGTGTGGAAAGGATTTGTGTATGAGTAGGGCTGAACCTTGCTTGGCAGTGCAGTTGTGGTTAAAATTGTGAAAGTAACCGTGGTATTGTTAAGGGACTACTGGAGTTGAGTTAAATTTATGGTGAGTCTCTTGGAGACAGAGTATTTGAGGGTATTGTTTTTTATAAGTATTTCTAGGTCAGTGTAGTTATTGTGAAAGCCATGAATATTCCATTGGAGAATATTGAGCGTCAATGTAACTGCGAGAATTTCTTACTTTTCCACTTGATAATAATACACTTAATGTATTATTGGAAGTGAGTTGTCAGAGTCAGGGAAGTCGGATTCCAGTGGGAGATTTATTTGTTGGCTCGATTTGGTGAGAGGGGTTGAGTGAGAAACTGTTCGTGTGGTTGATTCAGTGTGGAATGTTGAGTAAGAGCGTGTGAGATCAATTATATTTTGTGGAAGAGAGGCGGTTGGAGTGTTGAGTATCTTGGTTGTGGATTGTTTGTTGCTTTCGGAGAGGTATTTGATATGAGTGAGAAGGGAAATGTCAGAATTTTTGCTATGTGAGGTGGCGTGGTTTTAGGTGGTGGTTGTAGTGCTGGGTTTTGATTCTGTTGATATTTTGTTGATGTGTTCAGTGTTTGGCTGAGAGTTTGATTTGAGAGTTGAAGCATAGGTGTTTGTTGGGTTTACTGGGTTATTTTGTCTGAAGATGCGTCTAGCGTCAGCTATGCTGCATTTTTTCTGTGTTTTAATTTTTAGTATTTCTTTCTGTGGTTGATATGGTTGGTTGGTTGGTTCAAGTGGCGATGTTCCAACATCCAATTAGCGCGTTAACGCCGTTTTGATACCACTATTCCCGGTAGGTACCCTAAGGTATATTGTGTGGTGTCATCTGAACTTATATGTATCTATCCATACATATGCTTATATCCAGTCCGAGAGGTTAATGAAAGAGAGAAGTGAGTTTACGCTGCACTTTGCTATCTCTTCGAAAGTCTGAAATGTCGGTTTTCCCAGCGTTTTCCATCTCCTTCTTGCTACGGCCGGACAGGCGCAGAGAAAATGGTGAACGGTTTCCTTCTCATCCGGGTTTTCACAGCTGTGACAGCTGGTGTTATGTGGAATCCCCATTTTTGCCGCGTGCTCTCCAATGGGCCAGTGGCCAGTGATGACTGCCGTCAGTCTTGCCACATCCCGTCGGCCTTTGTTCAAGAGCTCCGCGGTCCTGTTCTTGTTGTATGTTGGCCACAGTGATCTGCTGATTTTATAGGATTCCGTCCTCTGCCATCTAGCGTTGGCTTTAGCAAGGAAGTCCTTCGAGACCTCGCCCTTGATAGAGCCCAGCGAGGCGTGAACCGTCAACGCCTCGTTCTCATCAAGAGCGGAGCCTCTTCGAGCCAGTTCATCGGCCCTTTCGTTCCCGTCAATGTTATTGTGCCCCGGCACCTATATCAGGGTAACTATGAACCGCTGAGCTAGCTCTATCAGGAGCTTCCTGCATTCCCGTACTAGTTTTGACGATAGAATCGACGATTCCAATGCCTTGACCGTAGATAGGCTGTCGGAAAGTATTGTTACATGGCTTTTGTAGGATGTGTCCGTCAATGCCATCCTGCACGCTTCCCTAATAGCGAGCACTTCCGCCTGGAAGACGCTTGCTGTGTTGGGGAGGCGGAAAGACACGTTTAATTTTAGATGTTCGGAGAAAACTCCTGCTCCTACTCCGCATTCCATTTTGGAGCCATCAGTGTAGATAGTGGTACTCAGGTTATTTAGGATGTTCCCTCTCTTCCATTCTAGACGAGAGGGGATACGGATATCGTAATTTTTCCCAAAGGCCATGGTAGGAATTGCATAATCCGTCGTTGTAGGCAGGCACCTTTGCCCTTGTGATAACAGACTGCCGTGGCCATACGGTCTGTCCTTCCAGCAACCTGTTTCTCTCAGCCTAAGAGCACTAAGAGTTGCGGCCTTCATAATATGCAGATCGACGGGAAGCAGGTGCGTCAAAACATTAAGCGCCTCTCCAGGGCAGGATCTAATCGCTCCCGTAGTTCCGGTACAAGCTGCTCTTTGTAGTCTACCGAGTTTGGTAATGTTGTATTCCCTCCTGAGGGCTTTCCACCAGACCAGAGCTCCGTATGATAGTATTGGACGTACAACCATCTTGAACATCCATAGCATTAAACTTGGTCGGAGGTCCCACCTCCTCCCTATCATTTTCCTGCAGGAGTATAGTGCAAATCCTGCTTTGTTTATTCTGTGCTCTATGTTAAGCCTCCAGTTCAGTTTGGGGTCTAGGATTACCCCGAGATATCTGGCACTGGACGAAAGGGGTAATGTTATATTCCCAAGATGAGGTCGTCTAAAAGTTGGTATCTTAGTACGAGTGGTGAACAGCATCAGTTCAGTTTTGCTAGGGTTAATGTTTAGTCCACGTCCCGTGCACCAAGCGATTAACCTATCCAGGCCGCCCTGAAGGATTCCACTAATCACGTCAGGGCACATCCCTGATGCCATTAAAACCACGTCGTCAGCATACGCAACCGTTAAACTGTTCAACCGTGCAACTGTTAAAGTGCTGTTGATGGCACAAACCCACAGAAGAGGTGACAGTACCCCCCCCCCCCCCTGTGGTGTGGCCCTGCTTACAAATTTTGTAAGGTGGGTGTTTCCGAGCGTCGCGCTCACCACCCTCGATTGGAGCATTGCAGTAACCCAGCTGCGTACCTGTATGTTAACTCCAAAGGTTACCAGCGATTCTTCTATCGCATTCGTCTTTATGTTATTAAAGGCGCCATCTATGTCCATGAAGGCTGCCAGTGTGTACTGCTTATACTCCAGTGACCTTTCCACTGTTCGTACTACCTCATGGAGGGCGGTCTCCGTTGACCTACCCTTTAGGTAAGCATGCTGGGCTTCAGATAGCTTATGTCCTACTTCCTCGCGTATGTGGAGGTCGAGATAGAAAGATGTCAGGCTTATAGGCCGGAAATCTTTCGCTGAGTCGTGTCCTCTTTTCCCTGCCTTCGGGATAAAGACTACTTTCACCCCCTCCAACTGACGGGGATATAATTCCAGACTAGGCAGGCCTTAAAAATGGCCTCTAGCCCGGGTAGTATTGAGTTCTGTGACACCTGCAGCATTATGGGAAGAATGCCATCTGGTCCCGGCGACTTGTATGGTGAGAAGCTTTTCACAGCCCATGTGAGTTTTTCTCTCGTTATAATGTTGTTATCATCGTTTGTCAATGTTAGGCCTTTCACTGCATGCCTAGTCGAGGTGTCCTCCTTTGTGCAGCCTGGGAAGTGCGTATTCAGCAGCAGGTCTAGGGCCTCCTCTGTACTTTCAGTCCAGGAGCCATCTGGCTTCTTTATGAACGAGGGGCAGGTGTGATCCCTGGACAACACCCTTCCTAGCCTTGCCGATTCCTTCGTAGTTTCTATAGCTGAGCAGAATTCCCTCCAACCCTTGTTTTTAGAATTTCTGATAGCTTTTTTATATTTCCTTAGGCTATCCTTGTAACTTTGCCAGTTACCTGAGGAATAACTTAGGTTGAATGACCTTCGGACCTCCGATCTCAGACGTGACAGGTCATCATTCCACCAAGGTGGGAATGATTTTTTTGAGTATTTAATAGGGCAAGACGTTTTGAACGCGGAAGCCATCGCGTTTTCCAACTGCCCGATTTTATGATCAATGTCTCCTACCGAGGAAATATTGATTGGGGGAGCCCTCCCTATCCTGTTACGGATCATACCAGCGAAACGATTCCAGTTGGTACGTCTGGGATTGCGATATGGTGCGGGTGCTTCAACCTGAAGATCCAAATCGAAGAGTATCCATGCGTGATCCGAAAAGGATTTCTTGCTGGATACCCTCCATTTGTTCACATTCACCTGTCCGTTATCAGTTAGTAGAGTGACATCGAGAACCTCTTCCCACCCACTGAAACCATCAGTGCTTGGGAAAACGAAAGTGGGGGTGTTACCCCTGTTACACACAACTAGGTTAGTACTAAGTATGAAGTCAAACAGAGACTCACCTCGGTCGTTGTTTTCGGTGCTTCCCCATAGGGTGTGTCTCGCATTTGCGTCGCACCCTATCAGCACCGTACCGTGGGCATTGGTGTTATTGACGAGCCTCCTGATCTTCTCGGGCGGCGCAGGCCTGTCATGCGCCTAGTAGGCCGAGACTATATGGAGCTTTTTTTCCTCCGGCTGCAGCTAGCTCCACCACCGTGGTGTCATCCGTGCTGTGGTGAGGTAAAAGGTACATGTTAAGGTGTTTTTTAGCAACTACGCACGCCCTTGGCTTACCTTCCCCCCTCTTGTAGTAGAGGTTGTAGTCGCTCCGCTTAAGTCCTTTCACCTCAGTGCTCCGCACCCAAGGTTCCTGGACTATGGCGATATCCACGTCCTCCTCCGACAGAAGAACGGTAAGGTTGTCCGTTGCCAACTTCGAATGTTGGAGGTTAACTTGGACAACCTTCAACCCGAGGCCTATTGGTCTACGGTGGTAGGGTCCGGATCGTCGAGCCTTACGTCGTTCAACAGCTTTTGGGCATCGACAATCTCGTCTGCATCCTCCTCTTCCGGATTAGAGGAGCGGAAAACCTTCAGTCTAGCGTGCCGTACGCCAAACCGAAGCTTGAACTCTGCCTTCTCCAGGGCAGGTAGGCTTTCCTCGCTGATTACCAGGAGGAAGGATAGGCTGTTCTTTTGCGGAGCCTCCGCTTTTATGACCTGCCAGTCCGTCATTGGCACTGCCGGGTTATGTGCCTGCAAGTAGGGGACCAGCTTACCACTGTCCAAGGACATATTGGGGAACCAAATGCGCGCTCTTGGTCTCTTCGGGATTTCGCTGGCGGGGGTGAGCTTGAGCCTCAAGCCCGTGTGGTTGATATAGTGGATAGAGTGGGGAAGATGCAGAGTGAGGGCCAAAACAGTTGGCGCAGTTGGTGGGGTCATGCGAAGGTAAATTGCACTTAAGGGGGTCTTCCGGTTTGTTGGGCGATTTTCGAGCGTATATTTAGAAATTTCTTGTGAACAAACCATTGACGCTTTTTGAATCAGTTTTGGTTTTTTTTTATTGAGCAAGAACAAATGTTGAACATATGTTTTTTACAGTATTTTGTCAACCATGTAAGTAACCTCTAGATGACCTTGAGTGTGCCTCCTCTAAAACGTCGAGTGAAACGGTGCGCACGATTCCGCTCGTATAAAGAATCTGAAACACCAAATTTTTTTTTTTATTAACTTTCATTATGTTGGCTATCGTTCGATCGAGCGGTTTTTTGTTATTCAGATTTTTTTCGAAATGGCGAGCGTAAATCCAAAAAAACGGAATTTCTGTTCTTTTTTTTTGTCGTTATAGGCTGTAAAAATGAAACTAATTATAATTTTCGAAAACCGCTCGATCAAACGATAGCGACATTCATCCTGAACGTTACAAAAAAAAATTGTCCCAAAAGACGAAGTGGATTTTTCAAAATCGTGCGCACCAGCTGCAAAAACACAACTTTTGGGAAAACGCATTCAAAGATTTATCGTGTGTTTACGGATCGGAAGAATGTTATGCTCGAGGGGCAATAATTCTTGAACCATGATAGATTTTGCTGAATCCTTTGACCACGAAATTCCTAAGACTTCAGAGATTAAAAAAATGTAAAAAAAAAAAAAATAGATTTTTTGAAACTGACAAACCGGAAGACCCCCTTAAGCCTGGAGTGGAGTGGAATTGCTACTTTGCAGAGCCCTCCAAAGTTCTTAGTGTTTAGGAATTTTTGCGCAACTTTTTCGTTTTTTGTTAGAGCGAGGACACTTCCATCTCGAAGAATTTTGACAGATTCGATTTCAGTGCTGATGGAATCCAGCGCTTTTTTTTTTGGTGAACACACTGAAGTTGGAAAGTGGTTTATTTTCTTCTGTTGATTTTATGATGACAAACTTGGGGTTCGTAATAGGGGTTTTTTTAGTGGGTAATTCGGGGAATATTTCTCTAGTTATATTTATTTTTTTTCTTTTGTACTTGGGGCTGGCTAGTTAGTTGTCTTGTAATTCACTGAACCTATTCCCCGCCTGCACCACGTTTGTCACTATCACAAATTAGCAATTAGCCCACGAGAAGTTTAGGGAGTCCGATCGTAACGAATGTTAGTCGATGACTGTAAACTATAATCATTATTATTGATTTTAAGTGTATTCACCAAATTTGAAGTCGATGGGCCAATCGGTTCAGGGTTTTTTTTGTAGTCTTTCCGTATACGAACCACAACCTTTGGAACAACCCCATTAAATTTTGATTTTCTAAAAATTGAAAAATACGTGTCGAATTAATTTTGATTTGGAGTATTTTCACCAAGTTTGAAATCAATAGACCTATTATATCGTTCCTTCAAACAAAACCTTAACAAGTGTTTTGCCCCTTTAGAGGCCGAAATTAAAAAAATCCGTCAGTCAGGGCAAACAACTATATGTATATAGATTTGGACAACAGAAAAAAATGCTCAAGGCTATTTTATGTAGAGTTTCACGATTTTTTTAAATCAAATGTTGGTATACTGAAAAAGATACACTCTAGTGTTAAATATACGAGTACTAGCTGGGCCGGCGAACTTCGTCTCGCAAAACATTTGTTTTTTTATAATGAAATGCGCGAGATGGCGAATCTATGGCGATGCAAATTGACGAAGAAAACCAACTAAAGGAAGAAGAAGAGCTGCTGATTAACGCAATTGAGGCCCATAAATCAGCAATGTTACTGCTAAGTTTCAGTAAAGAAATGGACTGCGCTTGAACCATGTCAAATTCAAAAAACAATTTTTATCCTTTTTACTTACGCCACGCCCCCTTGTTCAATACCCGTACCATTCCCTCGATCGAAATGGAAAATGGTAGGTTCTTACCAGTAGATGGACTCATGTATGGGACGACGGGGTACTAAATTTCAGTGTTGTACCACTTACAATTTCGAAGATATTCTAAATTAAAGATTTGGCTTGTATGCGCGGTACCACGCCTCCTCGTCCAATACCCGCCCCATTCCCTCTGTCGAAGGATACCACTAAATAGTAAGTTCATAGTGAATTTAATTGATGTGTGACTTATGATTCCAAAGTACGAAAACAATCAAAAAATATCAAATCGGTCCAGCCGTTCTCAAGTGATTCGGGGTCAAACAAGGCTGGGATTTTCCGCCTTTACCAATAGAGTTTCCGGAGTTTTCTTTTCGCATAAACCTGAACTGACTCAAGACAAATCCAACAAAAGCAACCCCATGGAAATCGGCCGGTCCGTTTGAGTGTGATACTTACACACATACACCAACTTTCCTTTTTGTATATATATGTATGTAGATTTACTTATTAATTTAATAAATAATTGAGTTTTATTTTCTATGTTGAATATTTGCTTGAGTTATTCTAGTCAAGAAATGTGTAGCTGTAACTAAAGTGAAAAAGCAAATGTTTCTTTTTGCTTTTAAAAGTTATATTTTTCTTTTTTAAATGTTCATGTTTTAAATGTAATTTATATATGCAAAACAAAAATTAATTTAAAGCTTGATCATGGGGGGAGGGGTTTTAAAAATGTTGTTTGCCGGTTTGTTATAAAACACGTAGTTTTTAAAAGTAAACTGCACTTTCCATTTTGGGCATTTTGGCGGCTTATGTGAATTAATGCATTGGAAATTAAATTTATCCCCGATGTTTCTCCGAATTTCATGAAATTTGGTGCACTGGAAGCGAAGTTATTGCATCTGAAGTGTGTCATCGTAACGGGTGGTTTTTTAAGAGCCTTCGGATTTGATTTAAAAAAAAACATAAAATTTAGAGAAATGTCTGAAATCTTTATTTGAGTCGATAGAACGATCTATATAATTCAATTTTTAACCCTCATCCGACGTTCAAAAAACTCACACAAGATGTTCGGGTGAAATTTCACCCATATGGTAATTTGTATTGTTTTAATGAATTTGTTGACCAATTATAAAAAACAACATTTGTTATCTTTAAATATACTTACTTACAGATAAATAAGTTACATTACATTTTTCTATATTTATTTGCAATTAGGGCAGTTAGGTAGGTAGGTAGGCATAACTGGTTGGCCACGAGTAGCCACACATAGACCCTTGTTGGGTCCTTAGTGATGCCCAACAAGGGCAGTTAGGTAAGGTTAGGTTATTATGGCTGTCTCTGTAACAGACACACTCGGAAGCCTATTATGAGACCCGTTGTGATACCACGTTTTTCACCTGTTTTTGAAATGTGCATGTAACACTGTTTTTTCCAACATATGTTACAGCACACATTTCTAACTGATGGGGAAGGAAGGGCAGTAGTTAACTAAAACTTTGTGTTCACCACATGCAAGAATTGCAAGCAGCATATGTCTTTCGATCGTTTTTGATACCAAATTGGCACCGTGTTCCAATAGTTTTTTTTACTTTTTTACGCTCTGATTTTCTGACAAGGTTTGAGAAATAGGCTGTAGTGAGACGTAACGTTATTCTATGCAAAATCTTTAGCTTTACTAAACTCAAATCTAAGTTTCCAAGAAAAATTCGCCGCTTGTACTTTTTGTTGTGACTCCAGCTGGGATCGACAGCGATTAGTTTTTCGTTTGACGGTATCTATACTATTATATAAAAACAAGTGTGACGTTTTTTGAGCCACAATCAGGCAAAAACCACTGAACCGATTTAGAGGAAATAAGCATCAAACATTTTTTGATCTGGGAGAATGGTACATAGGCTATATGAGAATGACCCCGCCCCCTTATTACGCCCACTATGGTAACAAAACTCATCTATGGTATGCTTTTGTAAGGCAATATGGGCATCAAACGATTCAGCGTGTCATTGCGGCAAACATAAGCTATTATATAATCGGTCACGCCCACTTTCCGTTCCCACTAAACTAGAATAGAATAGAATTGGTACGGGGTATATTGCACTGAGACCAGGATTGATCTATTTTGCCCCCTACAATTGTTAGAGTACATCCCCTAGACCTATCGCCCTAATGAAACTTAGTAACTCGCGGGGGTCTAGGTGCTTGACGTCCTCTTCTGCAAGCCAAAACCGGCCCAGGTAACGTAACCTGCTGCGACAAGCCGCATTATAGTGCAATATAATGTGCTCGAGAGTCTCCTCTGCTGTTTCGCAGAGTCTACAGACGCTTACCTGTTCTATCCCGATTGTATGCATGTGTTTCCTCAATCTGCAGTGCCCAGTTAGAAGAACTGTGACCTGTCTAAGCTGGTTCCTCCTTAGTTTGAGGCATTCTTCACTCCATTTGGGGTTATAATCTTTGATGAAGATTTTCGATTGCCTGAGACCGGAGGCGCTAGCCCAGTATTCTGTTTTCCTGGTCCTTTCCTCAAGTCTCAGTGACTCCGTTATGGCGCTTTTGCCCAGCCCAATGAAGGGTTCAGGACCCAGGGGGGGCGCGGCTGCCGCGGTTCTAGCGAGGCTGTCCGCTTCCTCGTTTCCTTCGATACCTCTGTGTCCTGGAACCCAGAGGATCTTCACCTGGTTACATCTGCCCAGTGCATTCAATACGTCAATGCATTCCAGCACTAACCCTGAGGTTATCTCATATGAGATTAGTGCTTTGATGGCTGCTTGGCTGTCGGAGCAGATGACGATGTCTTGCCCCCTGTACTCACGTTCAAGATTGAATTGCACACAGAGCCTGATAGTATACAGTTCCGCCTGGAATATGCTGGGTGTTTTCCCCATGGGCTCGTAGTGCTTGAGGCGAGGTCCAAACACCCCCGCCCCTGTTCCCTCGTGCGTTTTCGAGCCGTATGTAACCACTTAATTGTGTGTGGTCTAAAATGGATCTGGTGGTCATCCCAGGCCCAGTCTGCTTTATTGCTCATACAAACTCCGAAGTATTTTTCGTAGTTATACGTTCTTGTTATTGTATCCATCGGATACAAAACATAAGGGTTACTAATGGATAACACATCTAAGTCTCTGTGCCTGAGGATGTGATCCCCCCTTTACTAGTTCTGGCAAGTCCAAGGATAGTACGCTTGGCCGCCATCTCAATTGCTACGTGCAATGGCGATATGTTAAGTATCACCTCCAGTGCCACCGTGGGACAGATTCTCATAGCACCTGTAATGCACGTGCACGCAAGTCGCTGGACCTTGTCGAGTCTTTTCCTCACTGTCGTAAGTGTGGCTCTCGGGGCCCATGCCACTGCTGCATATGTGAGTATTGGCCTCACAATCATGATATACATCCATTTCAGTATGCTCGGGTTACATCCCCAAGTTTTGCCTACCAAGGATCTGCATACCATGACCGCCTTTGTTGCTTTACTGATAACTGCCTCCGCATGCTTGTTCCAGAGTAACTTCGAATCTAGTGTTACACCTAGGTACTTCACCTCTGGTTTATAAGCTATGCTCTTTCCGAGCAATCGTATTGTCCGCATGTGTGGCAGCTTTCTTTTCCATGTAAACGGTACTATGGTGGTTTTGTGCGGGTTTATTCGCAGGTCTACTCGGGCACACCATTCTTGGGTTATTCTTAAGAATCTCTGGATTATGTCACAGACAGTGTCTTCAAACCTTCCCCTAGCGATAATGACAATGTCGTCGGCATAACCTTGACACGTTATGCCATTGCTTGTCAGTAATTCAAGCAGCTCATCCACTACCAAACTCCACAGCAGCGGTGATAGTACTCCGCCCTGTGGACATCCTCTTTTCGGTAGCACGTTCTCTTGAGCGCCACGGTTCTAATATACTGATCTAACACCTTCTCCATGGTCTTCATGAAGAAGGATGTTAGACTGATTGGCCTAAAAGACTTCGGCTCCGTATAGTCTTTTTTACTTATTTTTGGTATAAAAACTACCAGGGCACTTCTCCAACTAGCGGGGATGTACCCTGTTGCTAGACAGCTCCTCATTATGCCAGTGAGATGCCTGAGTAGGACCCCCCTGCCTTTTTGTAGAAAGACAGGAAAGATCCCGTCCTGGCCTGGCGATTTGAAGGGTTGAAAGGTGTTCAGTGCCCAGTCAATCTTATCCTGAGAGATGACTTTATGCGCCAGCTCCCAGTCCCTTCTATTTGGACGGTAGATGGTACATTCAGCAGGTGCGTCCTGGGGGATTGCCCCAGGGAAATGTGCACCTAGAAGAACGAGAGCCCTTTGCTCTTCATTGCGAGTGTAGCTACCATCCGGCAATTTGAGAGCCATCTTATTTTCCGTTGCTCCCTTCGCTAGCTTTGTGCAGCCTTGCTGCCTGGGGGGTGGAAGAAATTTCTTCGCAAAACGATTGGAAACTAGCCCTTTTCGCTTTCCGTACTTCCTTTGTGTACTTAGTGAGAGCAGTAGTGTATTCCTGCCAGTCACCTGTTTGCTTTGCCCTGTTAAAGAGCCTTCGCGTGTCTGTTCTGAGTTTCGCCAGGGTGGTATTCCACCACGGTGTGGATTTCTTCCTGGTCCTCCTACTCTCTGGGCAACTTGAGTGAAAAGAATTGATTATTGCCCCGTTTACTGTTTCAACCGCCTGCTCGATTTCGAGGGGATGCCGCATCCTGCCCCGAGAATCCAGCAAGGGTTGATCCTGTTCCAGCAGCCTTGTAAATTTTCCCAGTCAGTCTTCCTGGGGTTCCTAATTGGAGATGACTCCGCTAGGGTGGCTGCTAATCTAAATTCGACCATCCTATGGTCTGATAAGGAGGGCTCATTCGATACTCTCCAATCAGATACATAGTCACTAATCCTACTGTTACCTATGGTAAGGTCTAGGACCTCCTGCCTAACTCTAGTGACAAAAGTCGGGGAGCATCCCGAGTTGAGTATAACTAGGTTAGTTGCTAGTATGTAATCGAGTAGGTACTCACCCCTTAGATTGTCATCTATACTTCCCCAAATCGTGTGGTGGGCGTTCATGTCCCCGCCTATTAGGAGTGGCAAGGCGTTTGCCCTGCAGTACTCCACCAGGCCCTGCACTTCGTGGGGAGGAACAGCCATGTTTTCTCCTGGGAAATACGCCGATGCCAGGACGATCTCGAGGTCACGACCCTCGACTTGGTCCGTCATCGCCACCGCTACCAGGTCCCTGGACATGTACTCTGAAATACAAACATAGTTAGTATTTTTCTCAACTACCACGCAGGCACGAGGTATCTCGTGCCTTGTGTCCCAAATTACCTTGGTTTGCTGCGAGTTAAGCCCGCAGACTCTGCCGTTATAGCACCAGGGCTCCTGCACTAGCGCCGCCCCGATGTGGTCTCGGGTGAACTTGTGCGCTAGGACGGCCGATGCCGCCTTCGCGTGATGAAGGTTGATTTGAACAACCTTCATGTCTCGAGGGTTAGAGTTTAGGAGAAGCCTCGATATCCATCTCCAGCAGCGTCGTTAACGAAATTTCGTCCGACAGCTGCTCCTCTTCCTCGTTTGTGGTACCTTGAAGCCCCAGCGTTTCAAGGTTTAGCTCCTCAAGGGAATCTTGGGAGGCCTGCACTTCTGCCGCTACATCTGCTCCGGCTACCTTTCCGCCTTCCGGTGTTTTCCCGGGTTCGCCAGATCGCTCTTCGCCTGAGGGTTCCGCTTCCCCCGGTGTATTCCCGGTTTCAGCTGATTGTGTGGGGAGGCCATCCGCACTATTCAGGCCTCCAGGTCTGGGATGCTCCCATACCTGCAGTTGAGGGCGTTGCCATTTTCCCTGATCCTGGCGAGGGATTTCTCGTCAATCACCAAGTCTCACAGCACACCCTTGCCCTCCTTCTTGGAAGTAACCAACTTCCAAAGATTCGTGTAAATCCCAGCATTTTGCGCTTGTATCAACGCAAAAAGCTTGCTGGGTTCTTGTCCAGCGCTCCTGGGAAGGAATAAGGTGACGTGGTGTGTCTTGGGGACATCATCGCCGAGGCACACACGAAGCCCTACCCCCTTCCAATCCTCCAGCTTCGGGACTGCCTGCTGAAGCCAGTCTGCAGTACCTTGGTTACTGCAGTCTAGAAGCAGGTGTCCCGGCCGGAAGTGGATGCCACTGAACACTAGTGGAGTGGCCCACCCTTTCGCTATCTCCCCCACGATAGCCTCCTCGAGAAAAGAGAGCTCCTCCTTACTCAGTGTCTTCTGGGGATATTCCGTAGGCAGGACCGCCACTCGAATGGCCTCAGGTGTTCTGAGGACACTCGAGTAGGTTGCGCCCGCCATTGGATGACCCCCAGACTGACTGCTATTTTGGGGCTTGCCCATCCTAGCAACCGGTGCCTGAGTGGTGGTCCTGGATTTTTTAAGTACAGGACGTTGGGGGGGAGTGATGTTATCGCTCCCTCTCTTTCTTGGCAGAGTCGGTTGAGCCGCCGTGGCCGCGAGTGCTCCGCCATGCTCTACCACTCTGCTCCTCGCTTCCTCCTTACTCATGCCTTTCCTGAGGTAGCGGAGGTACCACTTTACCCTCGCACCGCTTAAGCCGCGTCTTAGGGGGTCGTCCAGGCCACCTGGTTGCCCTAAGGGGGGTAGTTCTAGGGTTTGCATTTTAGGCCTTCTCACCAGATTTGCAGAAGTCGACGGGGGTATTCCCCGCGCGACCGCAGCAGCACTGGTACTAGGGGCCACTTCGTCAGCAGCCCGCCCTACCACCGGTGTCGCAGCGGGTATTGACGGGGGTATTCCCCGCGCGACCGCAGCGCCACCGATACTAGGAGCAGGGCCTATAGGTTTTGCTCCTACCACCAGTCCGGAAGGTATACTTCCAGGGCCAGTGGGAAGAGCTGAAACCGTGCTCACCTGGCTTGTGGTGGGTCTTCCGCTGGCAGATGCAGTCAGAGCAGAGATGTCAAACAGTGGTCTGCCCCGTATTGACTCCCCCCCCCTGACCGCACCCCCAGCCTTCCGACCGCCCCTGAGGGAGCCCCTCGCGACCCTGGAAGGTTTTCTTCCTCGGCTGGTGCTTGGCCTCAGTTCTTCATTTGTGGTTGGGAGCGAATGCTTCGGCGCAGCTGCTAGCTGTGTTGCGGTGTAGTCCCGCAGAGCGAGTGGAACTCCTCGCTTATTTTTACCGCATTTTTGTTTATTTGTACTCATGTTTGCGGTGCGGCCGCCTGCCCGCGCGCAAGGCGAAGGCACTGGCGGCCAATAATTCTGGCAGACACAAGGTTGGTCGACCATGACAGAGCCCGCATACCATGGCAAGGCCATTGTACTTCCTGAGGTGGCCCGGTATCAGGAAGGCACCGTAAGAATACAGCCGGTATACCCCCTGGCTGCAAACCACCCAGTGGGCACGGTCCGCGTAACACCCTGGGTTAGGGGGGGGGGGGGTAGTGCTTAGTACGGGCTCCGCCACAGACTATTCCATTCCGTTCATCACTCGGATTGGACTAGTCTGCGGCGTCCTTGCCCGCGGCAAGCCCCCACACCACGACAAGGTGACTACCCTTGTGGAGGAAACACAACCCACTAACTAAGAAAACGAAGCTACGGTACATGTCGGTAAATCAGTATTAATACCAAATGATTCCGTATTTCATTGATGTTAACATAGGATATATAAGATTGACCACGCCTACCTAATACGCCGTCTCGCCACGCCCGCTATAATAACAAAGCAGCCATGATATATTTGTCACAGCAATATGGTTATCAAACGATTCAGCGTCTCATTGCAGGAAACATAGGCTATAATATGATCGGCCACGCCCACTTTCCGCTCCCACTAAACTAACAAAACGAAGCTACGGTACATGTCGGTAAATCAGTATTAATACCAAATGATTCCGTGTTTCATTGATGTTAACATAGGATATATAAGATTGACCACGCCTACATAATATGCCGTCTCGCCACGCCCGCTATAATAACAAATCAGCCATGATATTGTAGCGATGAGGCACTGTGCTGAATGGTTTTCTATGCACGAATGCTTTTCCAAGCATACTTTTAGTATGGCAAATTTGGTATAGTTCGCTTGGTATAGTCCGATATGGCAAGGATGGTTCACGAAGGAATGGGCTGTGCGAGAATGGTCGAGCGTTTTCCAATTGGAAGTTGCAAGAAAGTTGCAAGTTGCGCAGTGTGCTACGCAGAGTCGAGTCTGTGTTGAGCAAGCAAAGGGGAAACATGCAATAGTAGTAAAGTAGTGACAGGTGTAAATTTGTAAATAAAGTGATTGTTGATTTTTGACTGCGTTTGCGCTGAGTAATTGAAGTTGTTTTATTTTCCAACACAATCCAGTAAACGAACCTTGAAAAACGCATATTCGTAACAATATATTTGTCACAGCAATATAGGTGTCAAACGATTTAGCGTGTCATTGCGGCAAACATAGTAATTTTTAATAATTGACTGGCACGACAGCCCGCTTACGCGAGACTAAGGCCTAGCTTCCCGCAACCGCCCGTGTTGTGCGTGTGAATTTGCACACGGGTGGAAGGGACCTACAGTTTTATGCCGGTTCCGAACGGCAGGTTGGGAGCTCTTTCATAAGCAATTTTTACTCTCAGAGGTTTGCCATTTCCAGCTGAGAGGACAGTCACCGAAAGAGAAAACGAGTTTTCCCGTTATTTTTTTTAGGTGTTATTACAGGCAGTATTTGAACCTGGGTCGCTGCCTTCGACTCGCGGTCCAACGCACTAACCAACTGAGCCACGGCGGCAAACATAGGCTATAATATAATCGGCCACACCCACGTTTACATTGACCACGCCCACCTTTTACGCCTTCCTGCAATGCCCATTATGATGACAGAAATTAACTGTGGTATAAGTATTTGTGCAAAACAATATGGATATAAAAAAATTTTGTGAGTCATTGCAGCAAATCTATATACAAGTATATAAAAGAGAGTGGCACAGTGGTTTGTGACCGCATCACGCTCAAACGGAACGGCCGATTTTCATGAGGTTTGTTTTGTTCGATTCGTATTAAGTCAGTTCAGGTTCGTGCGAAAAAAAAATTCCAGAAAATCTATTGGAAAAGTCGGAAATCTATATATATAAATCCATGCTATATTTGACCGTGAATTTTGCACATTTTCAGATAATAACTTTGGAACCATAAGTCACACATCAATTAAATTCACTACGAACTTACTATTTAGTCATGTCCTTCGACAGAGCGAATGGGGCGAGTATTGGACAAAGGGGCGTGGCACCACCCATACAAGCCAAATCTTAATAATGCAATATCTTTGAAATTGTAAGGCGCACAGCATTGAAATTTGGTATAGCGTCGACCCATAGACGAGTCATTCTACTGGTAAGATTTAATGGGCGTTGGACAAGGGGCGTGGCACATTTTTTGTGACCCAATTATTTCGCTGAACTATAAATCGCACAGCAATGCAATTAAGTACGAACCTACCATTTATTCATATCTTTCGACAAAGGGAATGGTGCGGGTATTGAACAAGGGGGCGTGGCACCGCCCATACAAGCCAAATCTTTAATATAGAATATCTTCGAAATTGTAAGGCGCACAGCATTGAAATTTAGTATAGTGTCGTCCCATAGATGAGTCATTCTACTGGTAGGATTTGATGGGCGTTGGACAAGGGCGTGGCACATTTGTGTGACCCAATTATTCCGCTGAACTATTAATCGCATAGCAATGAAATTAAGTATGAGCCTACCATTTATTCATATCTTTCGACAAAGGGAATGGTACGGGTATTGAACAAGGGGCGTGGCACCACCCATACAAGCCAAATCTTTAATATAGAATATCTTCGAAATTGTAAGGTGCACAGCATTGAAATTTAGTACTAAGTTGTCCCATAGATGAGTCATTCTACTGGTAAGATTTTATGGGCGTTGGACAAGGGGCGTGGAACATTTTATGTGACCCAATTATTCCACTGAACTATAAATCGCACAGCAATGAAACTAAGTACGAACCTACCATTTTCTCCTTCGACAGAGGGCATTGTGCGGGTATTGAATGAGGGGGCGTGGCCCTGCCAATATAATTTAAATCTGGTTCAAGCGCAATACATTTCTAATCATCAGTCTAAGCGTTAATCAGTACCCCCCTCCTCTTTAGTTGGTTTTCTTCGTCAATTTGCATCACCATAGAATCGCCATCTCGCGTATTTCATTATAAAAAAACAAAACATGTCGTGCGGGACGAAGTTCGCCGGGTCAGCTAGTATCTATATATTGTATATAAAAATTAATGTATGTTTGTTTGTTGGTCCCACGACACTAAAACTCAAAAACTAGACAGCCGATTAGTTGAATGTATGTTGCTGTATGGGACCTCCCATACAACTTAAATTTTCAATATAGAATATCTTCGGAATGAGAAATCGGGCAGCATTAAAATTTGGTGCGGAGCCACCGTTTAGATGTGCCGTTTCACTGGTAAAACTTTGTGAGCGTTGGACAAGGAGCGTGGCACTTTTTAAGCAACTCAAATGTTTTGAATAACTTTGGAACTACAAATCACATATCAAAGAGATTTGACACAAGCGTTCGATTTAGATGTGCCCTTCGACAGGGAGAGTGGGGTGGGTATTGGACGAGGGGCATGGCACCGCCCATAGAGTGTAGTATGAAGAAACTTGATTTATTGGGCCCATTGACTTCAAGCTTGCGTGCGAAGCCGCAGGGCCCTACTAGTAGTTAATAAACAACCAATTCGTCTAAAGTATCTATGTGTGCTTTTGACGTATTGTAAAACGATATAATTTCGGATAAATTTTTTCACCCACATTCCACATGGTTATGATGAAAAGTGCTCAAAGGGGCATTTTCCGCGAAAAGCCAGTAATTGTTTACTGCCCTTTTCATAGGGCGTACATAGCAGTTGTCGCTAAACCCACTATTCTCATATAAAGTGCGTATCATAATTATAAGACACTTAGAAAATTTCACTTTGCATCCTCGCCAAATCTAAGTAGTAATTTTTTTTAGAAAAGCAAAAACGCAAATTAATTTGTTAAAGGGTTTTAACCCTCTACTGTCCCAATTCTTTTTTAAGTCGGAAAATTGTTCACCATGTAGTTTTAGAATCATATAAGAAGGGATAATTTTTTAAATTAAAAAATTTGTTTCTGTGTGGGGGTGAATAATAATTAATAATAATAATAATTGACTGGCACGACAGCCCGCTTACGCGAGACTAAGGCCTAGCTTCCCGCAACTACCCGTGTTGTGCGTGTGAATTTGTACACGGGTTGGAGGGACCTACAGTTTAATGCCGGTTCCGAACGGCAGGTTGGGAGCTTTTTCATAAGCAATTTTTACTCTCAGAGGTTTGCCATTTCCAGCTGAGAGGACAGCCACCGAAAGAGAAAACGAGTTTTCCCGTTATTTTTTTAGGTGTTATTACAGGCAGTATTTGAACCTGAGGTTGCTGCCTGCGACTCGCGGTCCAACGCACTAACCAACTGAGCCACGGCGGCTGCCGTCGGCCCCCACGGCGGTGGGGGTGAAACCTATACAAATTTGCGTGCCTTAAGGCCGTACTGGGCACATAAGCTAAAAAATTTAACTGATGAACAGTTTCATGTTTTACTGATTACACTACTCGATACGAAAAATGCTTCTAAAAAAAAGTGTTTTCTAGACTAACTTTGGGCCGCTGAACACGAAACTGAAAATCAAAAAATTTTTTAAAAAGCGTTTTCGAAAAATCTTCGAAAAAACAGTTTTTCCCCTATTGTTTTAGTTATGAGCACATATCCCGTAAACGAATCATCCGACTAACACAAGCTGTCCGACGGTCAGAAGATAATACCTTAGCCTTTCCAGCAATATATAGATTGCCCAAATCAGATGAGATTAAGGGAAGTTACTCACGGTGCAGCCGCCGTGGCTCAGCTGGTTAGTGCGTTGGACAGCGAGTGGAAGGCAGCGACCCAGGTTCAAATACTGCCTGTAATAACACCTAAAAAAAATAACGGGAAACTCGTTTTCTCTTTCGGTGGCTGTCCTCTCAGCTGGAAATGGCAAACCTCTGAGAGTAAAAATTGCTTATGAAAGAGCTCCCAACCTGCCGTTCGGAACCGGCATAAAACTGTAGGTCCCTTCCACCTGCGTACAAATTCACACGCACAACACGGGTGTTTGCGGGAAGCTAGGCCTTAATCTCGCGTAAGCGGGCTGTCGTGCCAGTCAATTACTATTATTATTATTATTACTCACGGTGAAAGTTGTTAAAAAGTGAATTTTTGGACCATTTTCAATATCATAAATTTTTGAATGATTTTTTTATCGATAAAATAAATTATCTGCTCTAGTTTTAAAATCTAAGATGAAACATATAGTATTTGAGCAAATATGAAGCCTAACATCAATAGAATCGAAAGAAAAATGACAAAGTTATGAAGCAGTGAGTGAACACCAAATTTACATTTATTACACCGTGCGACAAAAAAAAACATTTTAAGGACATACATATTTCAAATATTTGTTTAAATATTTGCCGTTGTGCAATGATGAAGATATGGGTATCAAATGAAAGAGGAAAAATTTCTCCTTTTAACTAAATTTCTTATTTTGAACTTTGAATCTAACATAGCTAACACTTCATTAACGGTTTCTTCATCAGTTTCTTCTGAAAACATCGAAATCGAAGTTTTCTAAAACTTCCTGTACTTCTTTGTCCCATAAAACCGACAATTTTTTTTTAAATGCCGATTGATATCTATAAAACGCTTTGGTGCCTGATGCCGCTTTCCCAAGCCGAAAAGCTACTGTAAATCCTTTTTCTTCACTATAAAACACTTGAAATCAATAAATTGCTTTACAAGGTACTCACTCATAATTTTCTTGTTTTAATCTTTTAACGAAAAGTATTTTTAATAATTTTTTCTTTTCTTTACTTTTCACGAAATAATTATTTCTACTAATTTCCACAAAGTTCAACTTTCAACTGATAATATTGGAAAACATGTGATGCTTGCAACATTAAAGAAATTACTACTTAATTTATCTAAAACATACCCTAAAAATTTCATTAAAAAAATTAATATTTATGTAGTGAAACACGCTGTTTTGCCACTTTTAAGTTTTTATTACTTTAATTCACAGTTCTATTAATTTAATATTACTTATAACAATTATAATACTTAGGTCCGGCTCCAATGAACGTCCATCCCTGCCGAGAGTTAAATTGCAAGTCCGTCCGAATTTTCGTTAAGTTTCATCAGTCACCTCAGGGTCGCATTTTTTCGTACGTCCGTCGGCTTCTCGTAAGCCTGCCTGTTCCCGTTTGTTCGTCTGTTCCCACATTCGGCCATCCTGGAATATCGTTCGGCCCGAACGATGGTTGCCATTTTTTCATATATTCGGCAACGGTAGTCGTGCGTCTAGGGCCCTCGTGCTCACCCACCTTTTCTACTTCGTAACGGACATGAGTCAGTACTCTAACGATCTTGTAGGGCCCGAAGTATTTTGGTTTCAACCGTAGTCCAGCACCAAACTGCGTCCGTTTGATGGCGACGAGTTCATCCAGTTGGCAGGCGGACTGCTCTTTTCGCTTCGCGTTGAAGTTTCCACGATTCTCTTCCTGAATTTTACCGATGTTTCCTTGAGCCTCTTTGCGTGTTTCCCCTCGCTCCCGATCGAAATCTTCCACGGCGGCTTCCTTTAACCACTCTCGCTACTCTGGAATAATATTCACCGGCATCTCTACTCCTGTCAGCAACTTGAACGGCGACACTTTGTTACTCCTAGGTGGCGTATTATTAATAGTTTGTTGAACTCTCTCCACATGTTTATACCAATTACACTGCACAACAAAATCAAATTTTTTTTTAAATAACAAGGTTCTGACAACGGATTCTGGTAGAGGGGACCAAAAAAAAATATACGTGTATCGGCGTTTTGAAAGTTTACGTCTGAATTTCTTTTTAGGGGGGGTCAAAGTTTTCCCCCTTTTGCACATTCTTATGGTGAATCGGCATACGAAAACCATGTAACCTTACATTTTAGGTATATGATGGGTTCAGCAATTTGATGTAAAATACTACGAAGAATATTTTTGTGGAACATTTTAACCCTGTAGCTACTATTTGTATGGGTCAATTTGACCCTTTTTTTCTAAAATGCCAAAAATGTCCTGTAAAACAGGACTTTTTAAGGAAAAAATGTACCACGAAAATATTCACTATAAAATTCTACTATAGGTCTCTGAATACATCAAAGCTCAGAAATTAATTTCAACGCCAGAATTAAGCCAAATCTGAAAAGACCTAAAAGGTATATTTTCTTTCAACATTTTTCCCATACAGACTAACCCTCAAAAATGAAATTTTGAATGAGTACAAAATAAACACAAACACATTTTCAGTTTTTGCTTAATTCTGGCGTTGAAGTTAATTTCTGAGCTTTGATGTATTCAGAGACCTATGGTAGAATTTTATGGCGAATATTTTCGTGGTATATTTTTTCCTTAAAAAGTCCTGTTTTACAGGACATTTTTGGCCTTTTAGAAAAAAAGGGTCAAATTGACCCATACAAATAGTAGCTACAGGGTTAAAATGTTCCACAAAAAAATTCTTCGTAGTAATTTACATCAAATTGCTGAACCCATCATATACCTAAAATGTAAGGTTACATGGTTTTCGTATGCCGATTCACCATAAGAATGTGCAAAAGGGGGAAAACTTTGACCCCCCCTAAAAAAAAATTCAGACGTAAACTTTCAAAACGCCGATACACGTATATTTTTTTTTGGTCCCCTCTACTAGAATCCGTTGTCAGAACCTTGTTATTTTTTTTTGTGTTGTGCAGTGTTACTGGCATTTCCGCAGCATAGTTTTGTTATCATAGGCATGATGATTCGGTGAATTCGTTCCGGTTGCTATAAGCAAGTGTTGAATGCCTTCGTCTTCACAATACGCCTTGAACGAGTTTGACGTAAATGCCGTACCTCTGTCTGATATGATACGCTTAGGATTACCAAACACGGTTGCCTGCTTCCTCAGACGTTCCATCACCTCATCCGTTCCAGTGGTTCTTGTCGGGTATAACCACACGAACTTGGAGAAAGCATCGACTACTACCAGAAGATAACTGTAGCGTTTGTTTCTTGTCTCCATAGGACCAACGTGGTCGACGTGGTAAGTTCCCAAGGGCCTGTCCTCTTTGTGTATTGGGGACGAGAATCCCTCCTTCTTCCCGCCTTTCGCCTCTGAGATGATGCACGGAACGCAACTTCGTACTACTTGCATGACCTTCGATGCTAACTGTGGAATGTAGAATGTCTTCTCAACTGCCTCTTGTGTCTTCCTGACTGCAGTGTCCTTGGTTATGAGCGGTCTTAATTATCTCATCTTCCATCGGCGCTGGCACCACTATAAGTTCCTTAATGGGATCCTTATAAAGTATACCGTGCATCATATAAAAGTCGTCGTAACTGTCCTGCGCTTGCGCTTGCTGCAACCGATGTCGTAACGAATCTTCAAGTAACAGGCATGAAACTCTACATAACGCATCGACGTGTCTCATCTTACTACCCGATCGATGCTTCTTCACAGTCCCTCTGCAACAACACTGCCCCGTAACCATACATCGACGCATCTGTGTGCACTTCAGTCTGTATCGTTGTATAAACGATTTCAGTTGCTGGAAAGCCGCGATCTGCTCCTCCTTGAAAACAAACTCCACACCTTGACGTAACAAGTCTGACAATGGTTTGGCTACCGTTGCATATCCTTCGATAAAGCGTCGAAAATACGAAGTGAGTCCTAAAAACCCCTGTACGGCTTTACGGCTGTTTGGTATCGGGAAATTCTGTACGACCCGCGTCTTCGCCTCTGATGGCCTTATCGTGGCCGATCGAGAACGATCGGAGATGCGTACTCTGATGTGCTGGGTTGAATTAATCCCTCCTCGAGCCACTCCGCTATCTGCTTGTCCACTATGCGCCTGTCCGCATACGATAAACGCCTTGGCCCTTGATACACCGGAACATCATCAACCAACGAGATCTTCATTTCAATCGGGGAATTGGGGTGCATCTTGGGAGTATAATCTTGAATCAACGCTTCAACCATGCCGGCTTGCACTTTGTTGAGTTGCGACAGGTCCAATTCGGAGTTTCCCGTGATACTCAATTCCGCAGCTAAACATAAGTCTTCAAATTCTCTCGCAATATCTGACTCGCCCTCTGAACGGTTAGCGGCGCGACACTCTCCGTTTCCCACCGACACGTCACACAGTGCTTCGAGAGTGGACAAAAATAGGAAAAAAATTATCGCGGATTTTAACAAAAGTAGTATCATGTTAAAGATAATTGTTTAATTAAGCTGGATCCGAAATATTTTTTCGAAAAAATATCGTGATTAGGAGATATAGCTTGTCAAAGTCGGATATATTTTCACAAAAATGTATGAAGGGGAAAAATAAAATTTAGGTGCTTGTATAGAAAAAATTGTAGAAAATGTAATGTTGCAGAAAGGCTACCAATTTCTTTTAATATTACAACTACGTTAAGGAGAGCGGGACCGCTGATCATTTTTTTGTTTAGGTTAATTAGTTTTTTTTTACGAATTTCCAAAAATATTTTTTTTTTAATCAATGAAAATGAAAAATAACTAGTGTCCGACCGAATATTCGGTTTCGGTTTCGGTTTCGGCCCAAATAAGTGGTTTCGGTTTCGGTTTCGGTTTCGGCCAAAAAATGGCCGAATAGCCGAAACCGAAACTTTCTAGAATATTTTTTACATTTTATTGTGTAGCAGATATATAGTAAAAGGAGGAGTAATTTAGATGCCAGCAATGTAAACAAACTTCTTTTTTTTAGCATATAATATTAAATTATTTAATTTTGAATATTATCGAGTAAGGTACGAAAGCGTGATTTCTTCTTGTTTACGTTTTTAAAAAATGAATAAATAGTTTTTATTAATAAGTATTTATTTATTTATGCTATGTTTGTTTGTTTGTTCTTTATTTACTTAATGTAAAATTCGTTTGTTGAAAAAAGTGCTTGATATGGTGATTTTTATATCAACTAGAAAGTTTCGGTTTCGGTTTCGGTTTCGGCCGAATATTAAAAAAAAACCGAATATTCGGTTTCGGTTTCGGTTTCGGCCCAAAAAAGTGGTTTCGGTCGGACACTAAAAATAACCAAATTTAGAAAGGCAATTAAAACCGAATGCCGTGAACTGGCGTAAATCCTTTATGTGACTTATTTTAAATGGACTTTCTTCTCTTAAGTCCAAACAAAAAATTATTTTTTTTTATTATTTTTGTACATGTTTAAACTTGAAAAATGACAAATGCCTGTGTGTGGTGAATCCTGCGCCTTTGAGAAGTGGTCAAACTAGTACTGACGAAAGTGTCCGAATCAACTTTGTGGTATGACATCCACCCACACAGTTGTCTGAAATGTGAAAAGTAAAATAAATTTATTTTCAGTTTTACGTTGGCTGTGCTTCTCCGAGTACGATTTTTTTTATTTAAAAAATTTTTCAAATTATACGGTTTTTTGTGAAAAGTTGTATTTTCAACCACGTTTTTTGACCTGTTGAGGGTCATAAAAATTGAACAAAACAAAATTTCAAAAATCGTACTCGGAGAAGTGTTTTATGAAGAATTGAAAAAAAAAATTAGTCAAATCCGATGAAAATTACTTGTAGAAGTCATACCACAAAGTATAAAAAAGGTGATTTTCGGGAAAATGCGTTTAAAGATAAAGAAATGCTCGAAACGGCTGGAGGCGGCTATGTTTCCGGCTTCGAAAACCCAAGAAGGAATGTGTTTTTCACGAAACCGTTTATAAGACGTATTCCTTATATCCTCTATATTCAAAAAATGCAAAAAAAAAGTCGATTTTTTCAATCCGCGTAAGCAGAAGACCCCCTTAAGTTAATAAGGCAATAGAGCTATAAAGAATGCATGTTTTGAATTTAATACATGTTTGCAGGGTCGCAGCTAGGAGGAGGGTTAGGGGGTGCTGACCCCCCGAAATGTTAGAACATTCTTCTTTTTACTTTAATTGTCAAAAACAACATGCCTAGTACTGTCCACAAAGTATTAATCCATGGATGTAAGGTCATACAATTTTTTGATTAACCGATAGGTAAGAGTTAAATTAGAGAAACATTTTATTAAGACATTAATAACAACTTTAATTCAACAAGGTTGCTTTTCCGAGGAGGCTTTGGAGGCGAGCCACAAAAATATTCGGCACTTTCGTTTAAGCCATACAAGAAAAACTTCACGCGAAGAAACGAATAAAGTTTTAATGGCTTATCTCATTACGTGTTCCGATTTGCGCATATCTCTAAAGAGAACTACAAAATCTAATAGCAATACCATTAGAAACAATAATATTGATTTATATATTTTTAAGAAAAAAGAGACTGAAGACGATATACAAATTTTTGAAACGTTTGCAGACAATTCCACAGATTTGCAATACGAAAGTGAATAAAAATAAATCAAAAATAAATCAGTAGTAATTTAAATTCAAATACACTTTTTATGAAACAAACAGTAAGTACGCATAATCTGAAACAAAATTTGACAACAGCTCGATTGCTAAAATAAATTTCTTAGAATTCTGCATGTTTTCAATGAAGTTTAAAAGTAAGTTTGCTTCATTTTTAATTTTTTTTACAAAAAAAAGATTTAAAAAAAACTATAACATGTATACAAAATGTAACTTCATTTTTGAGCTTAGTAGACCCAAATTACTATATGTGTGAAATTTCATTCAAATCTAACAACTCCTTCTATTTTTGCCACGATTTTGTATGGAGTCGAAGCACTGTGCGTCATTTCCTTCAGCTGACTCCGCTCGCTCTTTGCGCCTGAACTCGACACCGTCTTCCGACACAATTAAGTCTACCTGCTTTAGTATATCGTTACCGATAACCGCTGCGTAGCTAATGTCACGTTCCTTCACAACATGAAACGTCATTTCTAAACCATTTCCATCAACTTCTATTTTGGTGGTGAAGTGTCCTAAAGTGGTGATCTCGCTGTTTGCTATGCCGGTTAAGTGGTGTGTATCACGCTTTAACTCGATGTCTCCCAACATCATTAGAACATTATAACGCATCAGAGACAAATCGCATCCAGTATCGAGAAACGCCGAAAATGTGAATTTGTTGTAGTTGAGATCTTTGAAAATTGTACAATACTTGGATCCCTTCTTCAATGCATTTGACGTTAATGTCTGTACTCTAGCACCCTCTCGCTTCACCTGGGCTTGTCCTCGCTGACAATCCGCTGCCCGGTGCCCCGGTTGACCGCACTCGAAGCATATCAGTTGTCTGCGTTGGCAATTCTTGGCGATGTGCCCCGCCGGGCCGCACTTAAAACATCGTTTCGTCTCATCTCTACTTAAGTTTGGGACCGCCTTGCTCTTCTCGTCTCGTTGAATCGGTGTTGGGCTTGTGTTGTGTTGACGCCCGGATCGCACCTTCTCGTACACACGGATTTGCTCCTTCAATTCCTGAACACTCTTTGCCTGGTACAAATTGCTTTTATTTGGCCTGGTGTCAGGTATGCCGTCGACGAAATATTCAATTAAACTCCTCTCGTCTAAGTTGATTGGTTGCCTATCTCCATTAAGCTATACAAATACTCGCGGGGTAATCTTCGTTCGGACGTTTACGTCGATTTCTCAAAACCCGATGAACTTCAATGGCCGTATCATCGGTGCCGAATTCCCTCTTTAACGATTGCTTTAATGAGCTCCAGTTCGTAATGCCGCGCTGACTAGGTACGAATATCTTTGCAGCACCTTTCAACAGTTGTTTCCCGTAAATGTATTTTTGCAAATCATCCCATTGTACCGCCGTTGCATTGTCTTCAAGATCGTCGAGCCATTGCTCTATCGTTGGGTGACCCGAACCACTAAACGGTGTAAGGGAACCCTCAATGTCCCTTAACGTAAACGTTGCACGCACATTGCTTATAGCTGGCGCCACGATAGACGCAACTGAACTGCTCTCGTCTTGCAAACCGGCCTCCTCTCGAATCAGGCCAAAGTGTTCACACAGTCTATTCTGCAGGGCAGCTTTCGGTCCAGTCGTTGGAAGCCCCAAACCCGCTAATTGATCTTTCAGTTCGTTTACCGTCATACTAATAATTCTATCCCGGTCCATACTAACGGTGCGAGGTACAATTCCGTCCAACAATGACAATAGGAATAATTTTAATTACAGTGTTTGCAAAAATACAATATTTTTAATGACCATTTAATTGAAGTTGACAAATTCGAATTCAACCGTAATCAATTAACCATTTAGTTGAAGTTGACATTAAACTCGTTTACATAAACTCCGAATTCGTTTGCCTCCTTACTGCTACAGCTCAATTTTATTTAAATTTCAGTTTGAGCTTCCCTAAACTTCAAATTCAGTTTTACTTGATATTCGATTGCAATTTCTGTCCTTATACAATGCGTTCACTTTCCAACTTTGTTTTGTTTACATTGATTCCGATTCACTTTCAACTTTAATTGCTTTACATTCAATTCCAACTTCGGTTTTACTTTACATTACAGTTTCTATTTCAATTTTTATTTAACATTCAGTTTGTTTTACTTTGTATTCAAAAGAGCTTTAAAACATTTAATTTAATTTTCTTATTATTTTATCAACCAGCTCGACGCACTGTTTTACTGTAGTGCATATACCAGAGAAGTTAACTATAAAATAAATTAATTTACAGAATTAATAATAATAATAATTGACTGGCACGACAGCCCGCTTACGCGAGATTAAGGCCTAGCTTCCCGCAACCACCCGTGTTGTGCGTGTGAATTTGTACGCGGGTGGAAGGGACCTACAGTTTTATGCCGGTTCCGAACGGCAGGTTGGGAGCTCTTTCATAAGCAATTTTTACTCTCAGAGGTTTGCCATTTCCAGCTGAGAGGACAGCCACCGAAAGAGAAAACGAGTTTTCCCCTTATTTTTTTAAGTGTTATTACAGGCAGTATTTGAACCTGAGGTTGCTGCCTTCGACTCGCGGTCCAACGCACTAACCAACTGAGCCACGGCGGCTGCAATTTACAGAATTGGTTTTCTGTTATACTCACAAAATTTTCGATCTTCGTTTTTCTTCTTCGCTGCTCTCATCACACCACCGTTGTCACATACTTACAGCGACTCAATGCTGACGACTACCTGTGCTTCGCTGCTTGCTTTCCAGCTCCGCTCTCGCACACTGCTTACAGCGACGACGCTGCCGAGTCTACTCGCTGCTTGCACTTGCTTCTCTGCTTCTGCGCGACTTCTTCGCACACGGCTGCTGCGACGGCTCTGCTTTGCTGCTGCGCACTAGGTCGACTGAACAACGGGTGTGCGCTGGTGGCGAGATTTCTGATGCTTCCCGTTAGCTTTGGCGAATGTTCGGGAACTGCCAAGTATTTCGTATGTGCACCTTGCATTTTTCCATGCGCACCCTTCTGAACGCACGCTTTTCGGATGCACACTTTTGGACGCACACCTTAAATGCACAATTCGCTCCGACGTTAACAACTCCAATTTGTATTTGCAATTTCAACTCATTCAAACAATTCGCGTTCGTTGGGACTTCGATCCCGGTTCTGACACCACATTTGTAGGGAAACACGCTGTTTTGCCACTTTTAAGTTTTTATTATTTTAATAATTCACGGTTCTATTAATTTAAAATTCCTTATAACAATTATAATACTTAGGACCGGCTCCAATGAACGTCCGTCCCTGCCGAGAGTGAAATTGCAAGTGCAGTAAGTCCGTCCGAGTTTTCGTTAAGTTTCACCAGTCACCTCAGGGTCGCATTTTTTCGTACGTCCGTCCGCTTCTCGTAAGCCTGCCTGTTCCCGTTTGTTCGTCTGTTCCCACTTTTATGTGGACTTTTCTAGTTTTTTGTGGACCGTGCCTTAAGGCCGTATGGGGCAGTAGAGGGTTAATTATAAGCGCAACTTAATATTTTTAAAAATTCCTTTCAAATATACCGTTAGCTTTTATGGGAATGAAGTAATAATTTGGGTAGCTGCAATCGTAAAAAGCTATAAGACATATAGGTTTCTTGGTTTGCGTTAACAAATATTTTATTATTTTTTTTAATAAACGTTAAATCAATAATTAGTGGTACCAACCCCTTTCTTTCCAACTTCAAACAACTGTTTTCTCATCGAATTTATAAGCTTAACCAATAATTGGGGTTCCAGATGGCTCCACTCCTTAAAAATAGCAATTTTTAAGTCCTCAACAGAGTCGTATTTTTATTTTCCCCCTAGAAACGCCTGGCAAGTACTCCGCACATATTTTCAATCGGGATCAAGTCGTGCGAACAAGTTGGTCGGCCCATAGTTTCACCAGAGCAATATTCTAAATCCCTGTTGTTTGTCGACTTTTATGAATGGCAGCGTTATCTTGCATACAAATATATGGTTTATATCTGTTTTCTAATCAAAATAGATGAAAGCTGCGATCCAACACTCCAGTATGTTCTATACTGCCTATTCTTGAGCTCGTGAAGCGAAAATCGACCGTTCCATGTTTGTGAAATACGCCCCACACCATCACAGAGCCAAAATTTCTTTTGAAAAATTTAAGGAGTTCCTTACTGAAAACCCTCCAGTAGCATCGACAACCATCTGGTCCATCCAAATTAAATTTCTTTTCATCAGAGAAGATAACCTTTTGGAAAAAATATGCATTTGTAGTCATGTTAGTTAACATATTAAAATATGTTTAGCATGCCCCAGCAAGTATCCAGGTTATTTCGCGCAAATTGCAGTCGTACAGCTTTGTGGCGCGGTAGGAGTGTCGGGGCCTTCTTCATAACAACTCGGGCAATATTTTCCGAGTTGTTTAACGAACGCCAAATGGTAAATTTGAAATTTTAGACACGGACCGGCTGCTAAAGGCTGCGAGCTGCGAACAAGAGGTAAACGAATTGCTCGCTTTCATCAAAATTAGGCGCATTTCTTGGTCTTTTGTTTGCGACCAGTACTTCATCGTTTACCGTAATTATGTGGATCGCGTAGAAATCCGGCTATAGCACAACGAGAACGCCCGATTTCCTTCAAAATTTCGCTTACACTAAGTCCGGCAACATTAAAAGCTTTGTTCCTTTTCGGATAACAATTTACCAACCAGCGTTTCATTTAAAATTAATTGAATTTAACTAAGAAATCAACGCCGAGGTAAAAAAAAATCGATCTGCGCACTATAAATACTTTTAGCATAATGTGTCTTATAATTTTGTTACAATTGCAGCAAGCCAAATTATTGCTCATTCCCATAAAAGCTAACGGTAAATTGGACAGGAATTTTTAAGAATATTAAGTTGCACTTATAATTAAAACTGACCTTTTACAATATAATTCTGGGTTTTTTCTTTTCTAAAAAAAATTACTACCTAGATTTGGCGAGGCTGCAAAGTGAAATTTTCTAAGTGTCTTATAATTATGATACGCACCTTATGTCTTATGGGTGTCAACGTGCTTCATTCTTCATCACAAGCTTTACGTTCTTGGCGAGCGGTTTTGTCACCGGCAGAACGAAAAATTGGTCTGCCTGTTGTGTAACTCTACAGATTATCAAGAGATTCTCCATTCGAATTATAAACACCACTCAAAATTAAAATACCAAAATATGCTTGAATATCACCAACGCTGATCCATGCACTGCCAAAAACTCGCAACCCTTCAACATTAGTTTTGTCAGTTATTACCTTTAACATTGGTCTTCATTGGCGTCTTGTATTGCTGAAGCTACGTGTACACTAGGAATCATTTCACAAGGAAACATGTCGGAAACAGGCAAGAAACACGTTTCCCTAGTGTATAAGGTCATGAAAACATGTTTCTGCGAAAATGGAAACAGTTTCCGGCATTGTTTCCTTGTTTCTGGGCAACGAAAATTTCAAAATTTTTCCATAGTGTAGAATACTTGAAAACATCATGAGGGAAATATTTTCTCAAGTTTCCATATGTTTCCGTGTTTCCGGTGTCAATGGAAACACGCATGGGAAATATTTCGAGTTTCCCGAACATTTTGTTTGAGTGTTTGAGAAAACATTTTCAATTTCGCGTCGCATAATGTCAATGGTAAATATTTTTGATGAGGAAATCCGCCCCGACTTTAACAAGAGTCAACGAGATGCGAGCGAATTGTTTGATTGGAGCGATGGATACCAATCCGAACTTATTTCTGCGGTGGAAAAACACCGTTCCCTTTGGGACGTTTCCAGCCCTGACCAAAAGTCATGCGGAAATAAGCTCTCGGTTTGGCAAGCGGTGGCAAATAAAAACAAAAAACTTTGCATATTTTGAAGGCCTTTGTTTTTAAGTAAATCATTGACAAATCGCTGAAAAGTGTTAAAATTGGCATAAACACATTTTTGGTATTATTTCGATGCTAATGAGTATTCCGCCAAAAATGTTTCCTCAGTTGTATTGCATGATGTTTCTTCTTAAGACATTCATATACATCGTAACTAGATTTATGAAACATCTGTACAATTTTCGGCATCAGAAGAAACGCCTTGAAATTCCATATTTCCCTACTTTGAAACCTTATTACAACGCCAATTTGGAACGCATAAAATTGATTAATGTCAGAAAAGAAGGCATAAGATGTTGTAAGTGCAACGATATAAAAATTATGTCGACAGGATTATTGGTTCGGAATTACAGTTGAAAACGTGAAAAAGTCGAGGAAAATTCAAAAAAATTACACTCCCATTTTTTACGAAAACTAGAGCTGTTACATACAAACGGAATATGGTTTTGAAAACGGCGCGGAAAAACTATTCAGATTCATGTAAGAATCTTTATGCAACAGACATGCTGTTGTCCAGTGTTATTAATTCGATTGAAGCTTACAATTGACGAGACGAGTTAACTTTTGACGAGTCGACATTCTAAAAAAATTCGAAAACTGGATCGGATATTCCTTGGATAGTTCTCGTAGTAATTTGGCGCATAATCCTTCAGCGTCACAACGTTGAGTTCAAGGTCTTGTCTTGAAAATAATTTGTTTACTTTTGTATTTTTAGTTTTTATTTACGTATTTTCCAATATTATTTCACTCACCGACATACAATAATAAATTTCAAACGTTGAAATCAAGCACCACATGTTTCCAACAAAATTGTACAATGACGTAGTGTACAAAGACCAGAGACATACCGGGTTGGAAACATCGTAGGGGAAGAACTTGGAAACATTTCAAATTGTTTCCGGCAACGTGTTTCCGACGATTTTCATTTCTAGTGTACAAGGTACTGAAAACATGTTTCCGGACAACAAGAAACATTTATGTTTCCGATGTGTTTCCAATAGCATGTTTCCATGTGAAATGTTTCCTAGTGTACAAGCACCTTGACACACGACTTCAAGCATAGCGAGTTATAGCAACTTTAGTTGAAATAATATAGTTGGCTCTTACTTTTCCGTGAAGTTTGGGAGGCCCATTGGTCCATACAAAAGTTTTGCCTATAAAACAGTTGACAATATGGAACTGGTACAGTTGACTGTATGGAATTTTCTGTATGTGTTGCGTTGAATTTCCATACAATTTGTATATGGGTGAAATTTCACCCGAACGTCGCAATATGGCCCGGTTTTCCATTTTTCGTTGCAAAAATCATAACTTCTGAACCAATAAAGATATTTAAAAAATTTAAACTGCATCTGAAAGTGTATTATCTAAGCTTTGAAATGGGCAAAAAACAGGGTGCCACAGTAACAGGGGGCTTTAAAATTCGTTGCCAAAGTTAAGATTTAGTAAAACTTAATACTACAATGAAATTACTTATTTGTTTGCATTAAAAAATGATTTTTTTATATATTTTTTCTAATAAATTAATATAATTTATTGATTCATACGTAATTTTTTCCAAAAAAAATTTTTTTTTGAAAGTTAGATTTTTTCAAAATCGCTATCTACGCTGGAAGGAATGTCTAATAATGAAATCATTTCTAAGCTATAAGTATCTGTAAGTTCTTTTTGTGATCTAACAGATCTCATAGATGAAATAACTGGATCAGAAGAGACTGCTAACATATTGAAAAGGTCTTCATTTTGTCTAGTTCGTGATATTTTGCAAGTGTTCATACATCTATACCTTTTGTAGTCCTTATTTTTGCATTCTTGAGCTTCTTCAGACAATTCCCCTATTGGTAAGCACTGGTATTCTATTAAATCCTTTCCATGTGCTAAAATTTTATGTACCGTAGGAGTAAGTTTCTTCTCAGGATACTTCTGAAGCAGCAGTTCGGCAGTTTTGGATGCATATTCACCAAATTTAGGTCCATTAACCATTTCCTTGCAATTCAAAATATTCAAAATTACTCCCAATCTTCGCACAATATCTTTATCAACTCCAGTTATTCGAGCAGTCACTTCATCGTTTTCAAAAAACCTGCGTGAAGAGTTGCCATCATTTGTATTCCCATACCCATACTTTGGAGAGTCTACTTTCAGCCCAAGCTTTTTGAAGAATACATCGTGAATTAGTTTTTTCCTGATATTCTGCTTTTCTTTGGGTGTTGCGTTGTCCTCGAAAACTTCCCCATGTCGTGGTAGCATATACGCCAACTTCAAGACAAATTCCATACATCTTATCCGTGCATGCAAAGCAGATATTCCATACTCATAATTATGTTCGTCACTTGTTGATTCATCCAATTTTTGGAAGTCTTTTTGATTTTTTTTACAGATTGGACATTTCATTGTCGATGAAGTATTAGTTAATTGATTTAAAACTCTCCCGTCGATCATAGTCAGGAGAAAATCATACTTTATAGTAATAGATTTCCCTTCGTCGATTTCAAGTACTGTTGGTTTTAATTCGGCAATTTGTTTTTTTACATCACTGACTGTGGCTTTTATGAGTTCCGAAGACTCCTTCGCATATTTAAACAATATCGGACGGCACAATTTAACTGATGAAGGCCGTGGGTTTTTCCAATATTCTGAAGCCTCACCTTTTAGTCGTAGGAGAACAACAGAAGCCATAAACATATTAGCATCTGTAACAGTTGTATCGTCCGTATTTATTGTTTGTTTATAGGCGCTCTGTCCTGATGATCCATCACAGCCCCACTTGCTAACCAATGTTATGCTTTCTGGAAGAGATTTCAACTTGTCTTCAGAGAAAGTCTCCAAGAGTCGTCTAGAAGTATGTTCCATCAGGTCTTTGAGGTTCACTTCGGCTGATACATCGGTAATTTTGGGATTAAGAGGTACTGCTTCCTTCTTGGCTTGACTTATGTGTCCGTATCCAGGAAGAAGATTGGCATTATGTTGTAATAATGACTCACGCAGCATTATATATTTTCCCTTCGACAATCCAAGATCCATAAACAGCGCCAAAGCCTCCTCAGAAGTGAATTGTCGAGGCAATGCATTTTGTGGAGTGGGAATACTATTTTTTATCCTCATGAGTCGCTTTGGACTTGCTAACCCAACTGCTTCTGTTATATGAGCCTTAATCTTTTCTTCGTCCTTTTTGTATTTTATGGACAATGCATCAGAAAGATGACCCGTGGCGATATCTTGAGTAGCATCTAACAACTTTCCTTGTGAAGGTCGAACACTCGGCTATAGTTTTTGTTGGTCTCACTCTAGTTCGGTCGGTTGATGTATGGGGCTGCTCTTCGTCAAATCTACTAACATCTGTTAACCACTTTTCATACTTTTTTTCAAATGTTTTCGCGCAACGATTCGCGGCTTGCCAATTTGTTTTAGTTTTGGTGTAAATAAAGTGAAGTTGGCTTGTATTCTTCTATGTTATGTATTTTAGTACTTAATTCTTTCAAAATAGCCGCAACGAAGTCTTGCTCAGTTTGTGAAGCTCTAAACACCTCAACTAATTTGGAATTTGCTAGACATTACATTCGTAATGTACACTCGTATCACTCAATAAGATTTACTGCGAATTACAGAACTTTTCACTTAAAGCGAACTTCGAGGGACTGGGCAAAATGGTTCGTTTTAACCGAAAGTACGCGAAAACATAAAGCGCGTACTTGAAATTGGTTCGTTTTAAGCGGGTTCGTTATAAACGAAACGCACTGTATACATATTTGAAAATACTATTCACGGCTAATTCAAGCTTCAGAATACTTGCGATAAGCTTTACACTCGTATGACTCAATAAAAAATATACTGCGAATTATATTTAAAAATACTATTCACGGCTAATTCAAGCTGCACAGAATACTTGCGATAAGCTTTACACTCGTATGACTCAATAAAAAATATACTGCGAATTATATTTAAAAATACTATTCACGGCTAATTCAAGCTGCACAGAATACTTGCGATAAGCTTTAAAGTCAAAGAACGACTGTGACAAGACAACGAAATATAGGTTTATCAGGCATGTGCTGCAAATACTTAGTTTTCGGAAACAATTCACACTGAAAACGTGATGGGATTTCCCTTTAACGATTTGAAGCAGGTAGCTGCATGTAAGAGAATTTGCCGTTTTTTCAGCGTTTTTGTTCAAATATTGAATATGACTAAGCTGTTCGTGGAAATGTAAGTATTATGATGGAAAAAATATTGTTTTAAGCTGTAAAAACCATGGGACGTGGAATTTCAGAGGAAACTCTGCCTATGAAAAAATCTTCCTTCAGTATATGGAGCGCCACCCAAATATTGCGAAAAAATTCACAGCTGCTTGTTAGGAAACACTTTTCTAAATAAAATAAGCAAAACATGGATAGCAAATGTATTATGCCATTCGTAACCAAAAAATATAACTTTATATACAAATGCCAGCAACACAAAATGGGTTTTTGACCGAACTAAATGTGCGTGATTTTTCGTATACCTGCGTGTTTTTCGACCCGAGGTTGCTTCACTTTTATTGCTCTGGAAAGTAAAGCGGCAAAAAGCGGCAGCTGAGTTTTGGAAGTTAGGTAAATAATTAAATAGCAAATAACCTCCCTCAATTTCGCGGAGGTCTTTTTTGGTCTTTTTTTTTATTTTCGATCAAAGTTGAAAAAAAGGTCCGAATATAGACTTTTCGAGCAATCGGTAGATCGAACAACTTTTAAAACAAAATAAGCATTTTTTACTTTTATTATATTAACAATTAACGTATCTTTTAGAAAAAACCAACTAGTTACCGATTGGTCGCTTCATTTACATACAAATCAATCTTAAAGAGGAAAAAAAAACAAAAAATAGAAATTTTTCTCGATGTGGAAAAATTGTCAACTTTGAGCGACTCTACCTCCCAAACTACTAGTCTGAATTTAATGAAAGTTACATATTCGTAATCCCTGGAAAATTCTCAATATGATGCGTGTATTCATTTTATCGAACGCTTTCATTAAATTTTTGATTTTTGCAACGTTTTACCGACCGTTGGGCCATAGTGCGTCGCCCACGTAACATTTTTTATAATCACCTGTCAAAGATCACCGACTCGATTGTTAAGTTTCCAGGAAACCGTTTATTATTGAACAAAGAACAATTACAACATAAAAGAACTGTTCGATATTACGCAATCGCGGCTGCGGCACGTCCACTCGCCTCAACGTCCACGTCACCACTGATTCTTCTTGGACAATTCGGCCTCTCCTGACTTTCGACCGCCTCGGTCGACTCGCTGTCGTTATCCTCGCTTACGTCCAATTCAGGGCTAAGTGCGCACCTTCATTAATGGCGGTGGTACCCCAAGGCTGACTCCACTTTCGCACTTTACCCGACGCGGAGAATGTGGACACTTGGCCGCGATGTGTCCTACCTCGTTGCACTGGTAGCACCGGACTGCTTCGTGACCCATCTGAGCATCTTGACTCTCTGTCGTAGCTTGCCGTCCATCCGCTATTGTTTTGGGCCACACTGACATGGTTGACAAGCTTTCTATTGAAGATAAGAGATCACGACATGTTGTCAGATTCATCGCTAGTAGGGTTCTGGACAGGTTCGAATCGTTTAGACCATTGAAGATGTAAGAGTTCAAGGATACTTCGTCGACGTCTCCGCTGCGACCTAAGCTCAACATCGCGTAGTAGTAATCCTTTAGAGATTCGTTAGGCTTCTTCCTGCGCGTGCCCAACTCGCGATGTATTTCTGCCGCACTTGACGTTTTGGGGAAATCCTTTCTCAACCCGTCCACAAACTGGAACCATGTTCGGAACGCTGGCTGCGAATCAACCCAATCTCTTGCCACACCACTAAGTTTCTGCTGCGCCGCGAATAGCACTTCTTCTTCGCTCCACAGGTATATTGACTGTAGCTGCTCCACCTTATCAATGAATTGACTCGTCGTACGACTGCCTTTCAGCGGGTCAAACTCTGGCAGGATCCCAATAATCTCGCTCATCGTATATTTGTGGCTGCATTCGTTGTCGTCAATGCTGTCATCAGATCGTGTACTGGTCGACCCAGTACCGGGGTAGATGACCCTCCCATTGGACCGCCAATCGTCGCCTCTGGATCTACAGCATCCCGCGTCACTAGTGTCGGTGCTGTTGCGCCACCATTAACCTGTACCACACCTGCTAAATCACCCATCGTCTTGGCCATATTGTTTAACATTTCCCGAAGATCGTTGATCTGCTGGCGCCATGAGGGCTCCTGGTCCAGCCCGTCCAATTCCGCCTCGTCGACCTCATCCGCCTGGTACACCTCAATAAGCTTCGCAATTTTCTGCGCCTTGTTTCCCGTGACATTCAGATTTTGGTTGCGGAGCATCGCGTTGAGTTGATCTACTTTTAAAGCAGCCAGTTTCACCATTTCAGCTTTTACTCTTCTAACTCCTAACTAACGTCCTAACTGCTTGGATGTCCGCACTCGACTGACTGCTGTGCTCAGCCGCTTTCTTTCACTTTCTCAAACGTCTATCGGTCGATTTCTATTCTCGGAAGCGTCCGTCGCGTTCCGTGAATTCCTGTAAGCGTCCGTCACTTTCCGTGAATTCCTGTAAGCGTCCGTTGCTTATATGCAAATTTCTCGAAACGTCCGTCCGTAAAATTGTTTAAACTTTAACCGAAGTATTTAAATTAATGAACCAAGTTTATGGTGGAATGTTTATACCGTGGTGGAGTTCATCAGTGGTAAACGCGATTTAAAAACGATTGTGAGGAGATAAATGATAACCAACCTGTTAGCCAACTGAAATCCGCGATCACCGTATATTCCATCAAAACTGGGCGGTATTTCAGATTAGCCAAAATCTTCATTGAAATTCTTGAAATTGGATTTAGCCTTCGTTTTACTTATACCCACCCGGGTGATCTTTTCAATAATCACGTTTAATATCTGCCAAAGTTTTTAGTTATGATTTCGAATAACTGCACAAATTTGAAAGTGGTTTTCAATAACATGAACAAACATTTTTTTTAGAAATGTTTTTCATATTTTTAAAAAGAAATATTTGTTCATATTTAAACTTGAATTTTGTCATTTTGTATACAAAATACCTACCCGGGTGATCCCAGGCGCTTTCGGTGCCATTTTGAATAAAATTAACAATATTTTTTTTTGCGTACCTCAATATGTGTTCAATAAACCCTCTGGAAAGAAATTTTGCAATATTTTCTATAGTCGCAAAATAAATTATTAAAGTTATGCTTTTTTCCAACAACGAACTATCGCCATAGGAAGATATTTAGTAGTATTAGGGCCGTTTTCTCAACTTACCTTTAAAGTTCACTTTATTCGGCCAATAAACGCATTTTTGTTTTCTCAAACACTTGTTAAGCTATCGGCCCGATAAAACTTACCGGTCAGAATGAGTGCCTGTTAAACTTTAAAGTGAGGTATAAATGGAAGTGGTGCCAAGCACATGCATATGTTTGTTTACAAACAACAGCTGGTTATGAAATTATAATTTGAAATGAAAGCGATTGATGAACGATTCAAGCTGTCGAACCTGCCCCTCAACGATTTCCAACGTCGCGACACGCCCGTTTTGGCAGTAAAAGCATCAGCAAGATTTTGCCAGGCAAAATTTTTTTTCCTTCAAAAATAATTATAGTTTTTCAAAAACAGCTGATTGCGCCGCCAAGTGCCGCCCATCGTAGACCAGAGTTGCCAAAAAATCAGACTTGTTAAATTTATATTTATCAGGCAGTTAAGAAAACGAAAATAGTTATCGGGCACTTTAAAGTGAGGAATAACTTATTGGCCCGACAACTAAAGGTCACTTTATCGGTTAGTTGAGAAAAGGGCCCTTAGTATTGGTAAACGACGTATGTATACAAAAATCTTTGGTAAGGCAAAGGTTAAGCATCTCAATAGCATACATTTATCGCATTTTAACTGAACTTTGGGCTATGGAAGGACGCCATCATTTTTTTGGTTTACTAAAAGTCGAATTTTAACCATCAACCACTCCCCGCTTTCACATGATGCGGCACCGTGCGACTTTCACCTCACCGTTTTGCGAACGTAGAAGCCATCCAAAAGGCTTGTACAGACATCCTGAAGGACATTCTGGTCGAGAAACTAAACTATTCTTTAGACATGTTTTTAGATCATGCAAATCTCCATATTGAGCCTAAACGAAACTATTAAAAAAACAAATTAGTTGCGCCCAACAAATTTTTTTGTCTTTTACTAAAATGTTTGAATATGAAAAGACCTCTTTGCTAATATTGCCTTTAATAGGCTATGGGGGGGCTCTGACACCCAAACCCACCGCCCCCTAAGCTACGCCCCTGATTTAAAGTAATACTAAGCCATAGCCATTTTACAAAAAATTTACTGTGTTTTTGCATAGTGGGGTTTTGCTGGGTTTTCTGTTCCGCTTTTAGCTTCAGGAAATCTGGTCACCGTATCTATAGTAGACACGTAGCTTTAGAGCGGATATAATTCCAGAATGATTTTGTATTTACCTTAATATCAGTATCAGTCAATATCAGTCAGTCAGTTGAGCTCCTTCCGTTCGGTCGTGTTCTCAACCTAAGCTCGGCTTTATACTGTTTTTCATTTTTGTGCGAGCGCGAAGCGTTATCCGAATTTCTCGCGATCGTTCTACTTTGGCACTTTTCTCGCTAAGTCATTCTTTATAATGCCTTGTGGCTGTGGCCAAAAGGTTGATCGAAGTCATCCTAAGTTGCAATGTGCTAATTGCAATGAGCTGTTTCTTCTGAACTGTGTAAACATTTTGCCAGCGGATCTGGAATTCTTGCAAAATACGAACAAGCCTTTTCATTGCAAAGATTGCGCGGCGTCCCGTCGAAATTCTATTCGCTCGCCCCCGCCATCGGCAGAGAGTACACCGTCTAATGTCAACTCTACCATGGTGATCTCTGCTGCTAATAGTGCTCAATCGCCACACCTAGTGCAAAGCAAAAAATCTAGTACTCCTGTGCCTCAGCAACTAGCACAACAACGAGCTAAGCCTACTCTCCCCGCGCAACAAAAGCTTTCTAAGGAAACGGTTTCGCTCAATGCTGTCTATAATGAGGTCGTTGCCCTCAGAGCTGTAAATGCCCAGGCGCTCACTTTAATTAATTCTCTGCAATCTGAAAACAAACTCTTAATCCAAAAACTCGAAGACCTACAAGCTGACGTTCAATCTACGCAATGTAAACTTTCGGAACAGGATCGTACCACGGCTATCTTGCTTCTGTCTAATGATATTAAAAGCCTTCAACGCAAATTACATGGCTTCGTAAACAAAAATGAGCCGGGACCGAACATTCTCTCGCCATCCAGTGCTTGTGTTGGTAGCGCTATGCCCGCTAGTGCAGCTCTCTCTGACAATGCAGGTGCTGCCTTGAAGGCGCCTCGCCCTGATGCTGTTACTGTTGCTCACTCCGCTGCTCTGGCTGCGGTTCCGAACGTCCAATCTTCGCCTGCTGCTACTGCTGCTGCCTTGAAGGCGCCTCGCCCTGATGCTGCTACTCTTGCTCACTCCGCTGCTCCGGCTATGGTTCCGAACGTCCAATGTTCGCCTGCTGCTACTGCTGCTGCTTCGAAGGTACCTGGTGATGTTGTTGTTGCTGATCTCGCTCTCTCCGCTGCTCCGACTGCAACTCCGAACGCCCAATGCTCGCCGGCTGCTACTGTCGCTTCGAATATACATCGTGGTATTGTTGCTGATCCCGCTCTCTCTGCCGATCCTGCTGATGCGCCATGCTCTTATGCGGCTGCTGTTCGTTTTTTGGATTCTGCCGTCTCTTTGCCAACGATTGACTCTGCTGCTATGCATCGTGAAGTCTCTTTGTATGCTGAGCATTCGTCTAGTCCAGGTTGGACTACTGCGGTGAGGAAAAATAAAACTCATAAACATAAGCGCATTGTTGGATCCAACGATAACTCCGAACTTGGCGTTGCTGTTCGTCTAAAGTGGTTGCACCTCTCATCATTCCTACCAACGGTCACTACTAATAACATCATCGACTACGTTTCTACTTAGTTGATAAATTGCTTAGTCCTGAACTGTGGCCAACAAATGTTAAAATACGCCCATTTGAATTTTTTCAAAAACCGGTGAATTAAAAGCAAGGGATTTAAAAACGAATTTTGTGTCAAATGTTTATAATTTAAATTGGCATACTCTTAAAATCTATTACCAAAATGTCGCTGGTATCAGGACTAAATCCATTTCGGTTTTTCTTGCCACGTCTCATATGGATTATGACGTGATTATTCTGGTGGAGACATGGCTAAATGGGGACTTTAGTGATGGAGAATTTTTCAACCAATCACTTTACCAAGTCTATCGTAAAGATAGAGATCCAGTAAAAACAGGGTGGCAAAGAGGTGGTGGTGTACTTATTGCGGTTAAACGTACGCTGCGCTCCTTTGCGCATGAACTGTTTGATAATGATATTTTGCTTAACCACCTATGTGTTTCTATTTCTGGTTCACCTGAGCAGTCGGTTATCTGTGTTTCTTATATTCTGCCTAATAGCTCTGATTCTTTATATTCAGCTCATGTTAATAATATCTTGAATCTACCGGATCTACAGATAAAGCAAATGTGCACTTATGTGTTTTGGGAGATTTTAATCTCAGTAAACTCTCGTGGTCCTATTCTGATGCAGAGAATAAATTAACTCCATCGAATAAATTAACTCCATCGACTGCTGCTCATGAGATATATCTAATTGCTGCTTTGACCTTGTGCAAATTAATAAATTGTTTAACAAGTTGAATCGTTTGTTAGACTTAATTTTCCTAAGTGACGCTGTCAAACACACTCTGGTCGAATGTATGTTCCCGATTTCTCCATCAGATATGCATCATGTGCCGCTGGTGCTCCATGTTGAATTTTATGAATTTTTAAAACTACCAAATTCTTCGGATAGGCGGAATTTCAACTTTAAAATTTGTGATTTTGATATCCTAATTACCTTTATCGGTAGTACTGATTGGATTAATAAATTTACTAACTTTGATACCGCTTCATGCTTTGATATATTTTGCAACGAACTAAATGATGCTTGTTGCCAGGCGCGGATCCAGAAAAATATTTCGGGGGGGGGTTTTAAAAAGTAATTCCTTAAAATTTATAAAATGTCTTTTAATTTGTATGTAGTTTTATAGTCGATCCACATATTTCGGGAGGGTTTCAACCCCCAACCCCCCCCCCCCCCCTGGATCCGCCACTGCTTGTTGCAGATGGGTTCCTTTGCTCAAACCAAAAGTTTACAAGTTACCCTGGTACACTAAAGAATTGAAAAAATTGAAGAATTTAAGAAATAAATTGTATAATCGCTTCAAGATGTCAAATGACGCAAATGATAAAAACGTATTCCTAAACTATTCAAAGGAATTCGCTGTTCTTGACAGATTTTTGTTTAATAACTACATCTTAAACTTTGAAACCAGTATTAAAAGCAACCCAAAAGCCTTTTGGCTGTTTATTCAATCCAAAAAATCGCACTCGGACATCCCTTCCTTAATGGCTTATAATGGAGTTTCTTCGAACTCTACGCTTGGTATCGCAAACCTATTTGCTAATTTCTTTATGCCAAATTTCGCAGCGGATTCAGAGTCAATTGATAGCTCCATATTAGACAATATTCACTCGGCGTTTGAGTTTGGATCTTTGAAAATCACTGAAGGGGACGTTATGGCAGGTATCGTAAAACTAAAGCTTTCGGCTAAGGCTGATTGTGATGGCTTCTCTTCTCTGTTTTTTAAAAACTGTGCTTCTACAATTTGTAAGCCTCTGTGTCATATTTTCAATCTCTTTGTCTTCTGGTGACTTCGTTGGAAGATGGAAAATTGCGCATATTACTCCAGTGTTTAAAAATGGGAGCAAAAATGATATTTCAAACTATCGCCCAATTTCGAAACTTTCAACCGTGTCAAAATTGTTTGAAGTAATTGTGAAGGAATACTTAGTTTTTCCTCTCTCTAGAATTATTTCCCCTAATCAGCATGGATTCATCGCTGGCCGGTCCACTGTAACTAACTTAGCTGTTTTCACTGAATACTGTTTCTCAGCTTTTGAAGAGAGACTTCAAGTTGACACTATTTACACTGATTTCTCGAAAGCTTTTGACAAAGTGTCACACAAACTTCTTATTTTGAAATTGGAAAGGCTTGGTTTGCATTCTTCTTTTTTGAAATGGATACACTCTTACTTATGTGGTAGACTTTGCCATGTTGTTGTGGATAGCATAAAGTCGAAGTCTTTTGCTGCCACATCTGGCGTTCCCCAAGGAAGCATCCTTGGGCCGTTATTTTTTCTGTTGTTCATAAACGATATCGAGTCTTGCTTCTGCAACACAAATTTCCTGTTGTATGCAGATGATCTTAAAATCTTTCTTAGAACTCGCTGTGTTAGTGATGTGGCACGTATTCAAACTGACTTGGATAGTTTGAATATCTGGTGCCTTAAAAATCACTTAGCTCTTAATGTTAAAAAATGCTCTCACATAACCTTTTCCAGATTGAATAATAATATTCACACTTTATTTTCCATTGCAAATAATCGCCTTAAAGATGTTAATGAGATATCAGACTTGGGAGTATTGCTCGACTCCAAATTGACGTTTGTCAGTCACCTAAATAATATTATCCCTAAAGCATATGCTATGTTAGCCTTTGTACGTCGAAACTGCTCTGATTTTAAGGACCCCTATACATACAAGCTTTTATACTCCGCTTTCGAGAGGTCTAGACTAGAATACGCTGCTTTTATTTGGAATCCGTTCTATGCTGTTCATATTAATCGCCTCGAAAGTGTACAGAAGAAATTTCTAAAATTTGCCCTATTCTCACTAAACTTTCATGAACCGATTCCTTCGTATAAGTCACGTTGCTTACTTATAAATTTGAAATCAGTAGAATCGAGGCGCATGGTAAATTCATTATTATTCGTCTATGACGTCATTTGTGGCATTACCAAGTGCCCTGCTTTACTTAGTCTTATAAACTTCTTCGTCCCAATCAGAACTACTCGCACAAATAAATTATGTGTAGTAAAGCATTACAAGTCGAACTATGCTTATAATCAACCGCTTGCTAGATCTTAATGCAATTTAATAATTTGGCTTGCAGCAATGATGTCGATTTTTCTATTTCAAAACCAAAGTTTAAAGAATTAATTAATATGTTTTATACTTAGTCCAATTGTTAGTCTAATTCTTAAGTAATGTTACATTTTGTATATTTTCTAGCCTGTAGATATTTTGTATTTCGATTGGCTTAAATAAATAAATAAATAAATATCATTCTCAAATTGCGAGATATATTTATTGTAGAGGATTTATCTAGGGTATTAAACTCCTTCATACCTTCATCCTCATACATATTTGTTCTTGAATATTATACGGTTGACTTGTAGAGTTCATAAAATTTATTCGTTTGGTTTTTTAGCTTTTTTAAATTGATTGTGTACCAAGGTAATTTGTGTGTACAGCGCGAAAGAAATGACAAATGGGCATTAGAAAGTTCCGTCAGTTTAAGGACAAATTTATCGAAGTACTCATTGACACTACACGAATTAAACAAACACTCTCAATCTACTTTAGAAATGACACGACTTACAGCTATAGAATTTCAATCACAAAAATTAAAGGAATGGATATTATCTTTAGATATGTCTAGTGTCCGACCGAAACCACTTTTTTGGGCCGAAACCGAATATTCGGTTTTTTTTTAATATTCGGCCGAAACCGAAACCGAAACTTTCTAGTTGAAATAAAAGTCACCATATCAAGCACTTTTTCCAACAAACGAATTTTACATTAAGTAAATAAAGAACAAACAAACAAACATAGCATAAATAAATAAATACTTATTAATAAAAACAATTTATTAATTTTTTAAAAACGTAAACAAGAAGAAATCACCCTTTCGTACCTTACTCGATAATATTCAAAATTAAATAATTTAATATTATATGCTAAAAAAAAGAAGTTTATTTACATTGCTGGCATCGAAATTACTCCTCCTTTTACTATATATCTCTTACACAATAAAATGTAAAAAATATTCTAGAAAGTTTCGGTTTCGGCTATTCGGCCATTTTTTGGCCGAAACCGAAACCGAAACCGAAACCACTTATTTGGGCCGAAACCGAATATTCGGTCGGACACTAGATATGTCCAAGTACTGATAACATTGAATGTATAAAACTAAAGGTACATGGTGCATATCAGAGTTTGAAAAGAGAAATTACAATCAGTTAAGTCGAATTTAATATTTTTATCAACAAAAACTAAATATATCCAGGATTTTTTTCACCTTATTTAGAAATTTATTAATTTGAATAAGATTTAAGCTAAATAGTTTATCCAAGAGATACATTTCATGTGGTTCATTAACATTGGTAGGGGCTAGGAGACACTCACTTGCAAGACTAGACCATACACTTTTGTACAGATTAAAATCGTCTAGAATGCAGAAAATACAGTTGGCAAGCGAAGGTCAACGATATTGTCCACATGAGTGTTATAGATGTAGTCATTACTGAGAGATGTTCGGAAAGAACGTTTTGTTGCGATGAGAACAACATCACTCCTGAGATAACCAGTTTTCAGGGGGTCTTTGTCTTTCTGGTAAACTTCTTATAGTTTGGGGCCAAAAATTCCTTGCTTAAAAAGTCGGAATTCAGCAAAGTTTCAATAAGAACGATAACATCGAATTCGGAACGAGGCGAGGGACATTCTGAAAGTACACACTTATATTCCGCTTTGAGATGAACGTCTGAGTACTAATAGCAGTGAAAGAGAAGTTTATTTAGTGACTACCTATGTAGCAGTGGCACCCGAAGAAAGAGCTATGCGTTTGGTAGTGACTGCTCTATTTTCCGTAAAATGGAAAAGAGCGCACCTTAACGTCAACAGACCATACAGTGGGATCGACCAGCTTCTCATAATATGAAGAGACACCTAACTTGAAATTTACTCGTTTAAGTGATTCAGAGGGAAAATCTTTTTGAACCAATTTGTAGCAGGAAATATGTTGCTTCTTAATACGGGATCGACTAACAATAGCCAATTAAGTTCTTCTCAGAGACGGATGGCAAAAAGGCGAGAGATGCAGCCACTTTTTACTCACAGCCACCCCCAAGCCTGAATTTTCGTTTGAGCCACACCCAGAGAAATTTGGCCGTTACTTAAATAACATGATGCATGTTACATCCACATGATACAAAAACAACACGCAAAACAAAAACAATTTCAAAAATTTACACGACATTTTTAACACGTAGCCACCTGTTAAAATTACATGAATATTTTTTGGTATATTTAAAAAGATGTCCTGTCAAATTAACATGAAAATAGTGTTGAAAATTAGAACAACATGAATTTTGGTTGTTTTTACAGTTAGTATTGTCATTTGTCACGTGATTTCTTGCTAATTTTGCACATATAAGCACGCGTCATTCTTGTCGCGTCATTCGTGTCGTATCATTCGGTGGCGTCGGGTTTTGTGATCAGTTTTCTCGAATTTTTATAAGTGAATTGAAGTGAATTTTTATAAGTGACTAATAAATTGCACAAATTGCAATTGAAATTAGCATCTTATAATTCGTTTGAAAACTTGAGAAATGTAGTAAACACATTAAATGATTTCATTTCGTGGATCATATTGATACTGTTACGAAAATTAGTTCTGCAAGCGTATGCGTCTCTCTGGATTGTGCTTCAAAATAAAACACACTACATTTCTTAAGCGCTGTTAGCAACCACCAATCACTTTATTTTCAACTTCACACTTTACTGCCTCTACACTTGGACTACTCCGTGTTGCACCTTTGCTACTTTCGGTTTTGCACCTACGGCGTGACAAGGCATCGGCATTTCTATGGCTACTGCCTTTGCGATGTTCTATCGTGTAGTCATAGCTCTGCAGCCGCTCGATCCACTGCGCCAAGTGGCCTTTAGGATCTTTTAAGTTCAAAAGCCATTTCAATGCCGCAGAGATCTGTGCGCAGGCGAAACTTTTGTCAATACAGGTATTTGTGGAAGTGTTAGACGCGTAACAATACTGCCAGCAACTCTCTCCTTGCCTCACAGTAGTTGCGTTCAGTTTTCGTCAAGATTTTGCTTTAGTATGCTATCACTTGTTCTTGACCGTCTATTATGTGTGATAGCACACCGAGAATTTTGTGCCTTCTTGGGCGGTGAACTGCCACAAACTATCGCCAACACTGAAAGCCGTTGTCTCCTTGTCATTATCCGCAAGCTCTACCTAGCCACTGCGTAAGTCGAACGTGAAACACAACTGTGTACCTGACAGTGTGTCTATGGTGTCATCCATCCAAGGTAGTAAATAGCTGTCCTTTTTAACTAGTCACGTTGTTGAGCTTCCGATAGTCCACACAAAACAGGGTACTGCCATCCTTTTTCGTGACTAGCACGACCGGCGAGCACCAAGGGCCTGACGAAGGCTCTATAACTTTTTCTTTCCGCATGTTTTCGATCAAATGTGACTTCTTCCCTTTTTGCCAGAGAAACTCATCGTGGCGGATCGGCTTCGCACTTCCGGTTTCGATATTGTTTCACTATTGAAGTCTTTTTGCCTGCTTCCGCTGCAAATATTGACCCACTGCACGTTTTGTTTCTGCTTTGCTGTCAATTCACTGCTCCACTGGTTCTCCTGCGGTATTGAATGTTAAATGTTAAAACCATTTTTTTAAAATAATTTTTGCTTCCTCCGTACAGTCTCTCTACATTCGCCAATTACCGCATCTTTGCCAACATATTGACATACTTCAGTACATTGTCCTTCACATCCAGCGTAAATCCGTGTCTAATCATGAAATCCACGCCGAAAATCACGTCGTCCATTATATCCGCGACGATGAACTCATGTTCCAGGCTTTTGGTGCCAATAGCAATAGCTTTAGTGACTTTTCCTCTTACCGGCGCACGCTTGCCAGTCACTGTCCTCTGCTGTATGCCATCAGTGGTTCCCAATTCCTCGGAAGCTTCCTTTTTATAATTGAATATGACGCACCAGTATCTAGTGCCAAAACAAATACTTTTCCTTCTATCTTTCCCCCGATAGTTAAGCTGCTGGGTTGTCGTTTCAGCTGCGAGACGTGGGCGGTGGGGCCGCAGGTTGTGGGGATCAGCTCACGCCCCTTTGGGCTAACCCTTTCTAGTTTAACGACTCCTCTTCCTCAGCCGTTGTGAATGTGGGCTGAGCCTCGATTGTCAGTTTCCTTGTTTCCGGCGATTGCGATCGAGAACAGAAACGCTTCTTTCGTCGGCGGCAGTCTCGTGCTATGTGGCCCTTCTTGTCACATATCCAGCAAACTATTTTATAGGAGAGTGCCCGTGGTCTGGCCGGTGTGTCTGAGCTTATGATCTGGATCGGGATGTCGCTTTCAGCTGCAGGACCTTTAAGCGCCAGTGCCAATCTCCGCCCTTTCCTGATATCGGTCCACTGATTTTCCAGAGCAGCCAGGTCGAATTGTAGTTTGAATGTATCCGGCGTAGCCCCATCATAAGTAGGCACTTCTGTTCTGGTGGCAGGACTTTCCTGAACTGGCGACAACCAATCTCGCGGCTGTACCTCTTGAAGCCGCTCGTCTATTTGTCTTTTCATCGACTCGTTTGTTAAGGGAATCATCCAGGTGGTCAACTCGTTTATCCAAGTCTTCCACTCGAGTTCCCAGGTGCTCCACCTTCACATATAGCTTGTCGGAGATTTCTTCCACTTTCTGCTCCAAGCGCGCAGAATTTTCCTGAAGCTCAATTTTTGACATCTTGGTTTCTATTCGCTCTGCCATCTCTCGGTTCGCCGTTTCCACTGCCTGGAATTTGCCGACTGCTGGCGGAAAGGTGGAGTTGCAGCTGCGCTTGCGAGAGGCGTGTGAATCACGAGGCGTCGATTGGGCTGCACACGAGTTCGGAACGCAGGAGCAAGAGGTGTCGGCCAAGGTCGAGGAATCGCCTGCTGGTGCTGCGTCGCTGCAAAGTACGGCTGCAGCGTCTGCGCCACTACAAGCATTGGGCATGAGCCAGCTAATGGTTGCACTTAAAGGCATGTTCGAGACTTCCAACCGTGAAATGGCAGCCAAAATGAAAATCGCGAAATGTCAGCGCAAATGGCAGCGAAACTGGAAACTACGAATCAGGAAATTTCGGCCAAAGTCGAAACTGCGAACCGAGAAATGGCAGCGAAACTGGAAACTACGAATCAGGAAATTTTGACCAAAGTCGAAACTGCGAACCGAGAAATGGCAGCGAAACTGGAAACTACGAATCAGGAAATTTCGGCCAAAGTCGAAACTGCGAACCGAAAAATGGCGGAAACGTCTGCTCGCATAGAGCAGAAGGTGGAGGAAATTACCGATAGCCTGAACGTGAAAGTTGAGCATCTCGAGACGCGAATGGAGAATTGGGACAAACGGGTTGACGACCTGGATGATTCCCTGCACAAACGAGTTGACAGTCTGGAGGAGCGGCTTAAAGAGGTACAGCCGCGGGAATGGTTGCCGCCAGTTCAGGAAAGTTTTGCTACCAGAACAGAAGTGAACAGAAGTGCCTACATATGATACATTCAAGCTGCAATTCGACTTGGCTGCTTTAGAAAATCAGTGGACCGATATTAATGGACCGATTATTAGTGTACCAATTACACCCATACCTCGCTATACGGCCTAGATGCGTTCCACGAAACTTGGCCGCAAAGCGAAAAGCCGTATAAGGAATCAATTATTTTAATACAAATTTATTTATTTATTTATTTATTTGTTACGGTTTTACAAACCTAATTCAAAATACCTTAATATTAAATAACAATTTGCAAATATAAAACTATGTACTACAAAGCGACAGCATTTATCTTATCTCCAACGTTTTAGTGTAATCATATAATTTTTTTCTGTATACATTTATATTACAGCTTTTAATACTCTCAGGCAACTCGTTGTAGCATTTTAACCCTTTATAAAATAGACTGTTTTTTTCCGATTCTGTTTTATAAAAAGGTAATTTAAAATCGTTTCTCTTTCTTGTGTTTCTGTCATGAACCTCGTAGTTAAATTTAATATTGGTTCTTAAATAGTCTGGCAAATATCCGTTCTTAATGTTATATATAAATTTCATGGTGTGAAAAAAAATTTGTTGTTTTACGCTTAGCCAATTTAAGCTATTTAGCATTTCTTTTATTGGGGTATCATAGCGTTTATTTAAAATGAATCTCATAGCTTTATTTTGCATTTTCTGCAGCTTTTCAATTTGAAAATCTCTCATAATAAACAAAATTGTGGGACAGTAGATAAAATGGGGCTCAACAATTGATCTATATATTTTTATTTTATAAGTTGCACTTAAATGTTTGCAAGTTCTTTTAATAAACCATATTTTCTTAGCTATTTTGCTTATGGTGAGGTCAATATGGTCGTCAAATTTCAATCTAGCGTCAATTTGAACACCCAGATACTTAATACTTTGTACGTTTTCAATTTCTTTATTATTTATTTTAAGACTTATGATATTTGCAACAGTTCTTCTTGTTATGATCATGAATTTTGTTTTATCAATGTTAATTTTTAATTTGTTAGCACAAAGCCAAATATAGAGAGCATCTAAATCAGTTTGTAACTTTTCTCTTATGTCATTTTCGTTTGTGCCATATATCGAGATTAATGCATCGTCAGCAAACAGCTTTATTGTACTAAATTTTAAAATGGAATTAATATCGTTAATATAAGTATTGAATAAGATGGGAGCCAGAACTGAGCCCTGTGGTAGGCCAATCTTGACGTCACACTCTTCTGAAATTGACGAACCAATTATTGTGCGTTGTTTACGATTAGATAAAAAACTCTCAAACCACTTCAACTCTACACTTCTAATACCAATTGTTGATAATTTATCCAATAATATTTTTTGGTCAATTGTTTCAAATGCTCTTTTTAGATCGACAAAGACCGCTAATATCGTATTTTTATTGTTAAGTTCCTCTTTCCACTCAGCTACAACCATGTTTAAAGCTGTCTCGCAGGAATGCTTTTCCCTAAATCCTGACTGCTGAGGTATAAGTATCTTATTACTTTCTAAATATTGCACTAATTGGTGTTTTACTACAGTTTCTAAAATTTTTTCATCACATGGTAGTGTGTTTATTGGCCGCAGCTCTTCTGCTTTTATGGTGTTTTTAACTTTTTCGATTGGAACTATAATTGAAGTTTTCCACATGTTTGGCACTACACCACTGCTTAGGCTTTCATTTATGATTTGTGCATAAAAGAAACCTAAATACGGCACAGAATCCTTTACAACGCCTTCAGATAGTAATTTTTTTCCTCCCTTCTTGTTTTTAAACTTCTGGACTATATCTTCGATATCCTTAGCTGTTACATGATTAAATTTAAAGCGAGTATTTGACTGATGAGATATATTAGTGTCTCTATCAACAACTTCTATATTGCTGCTTATATCTGCAATGCTATCTACAAAAAACTTATTTAAATTGTCTGCAATAGCTAGCTCATTATCAAACATTTGACCATTGATAACAATCTTATTAATAGAAGAATTTTCCTTCCCCATGCTTATTGCTTGTTTTAGGCACTTCCACATCATTCTACTATCGTGTCTGTTGTTATCTATCTTAAATTCCATATGTTTCACTTTTTTAGTTTTTACTAATTTTTTGTATGCTTTCTTTATATTTCGATATTCCTCCCAGTCTCCCGATATTTTGGCCACTTTATACAATTCAAATTTGTGCTTGTTAAGATTGGCTAACTCATTATCATACCACTTGTTCATGACTTTTAATTGAATTTCTTTTTCATACGTTAAATTTCGCATCACATTAAGAACACTGCAGTTAATCAACGACACCTTGCTCTCCAAGTCAATTTCATCAAAATTGCTGAAGTCGCATAGGCGCAGTTGATTTATAAACGCTATACTATTATAAAAATAAATATATAAATAATATATATAAATTCATACAAATTCAATGGGATCGGTTCCAAATTTATTTTTTTTATTTTTATAACAATGTTATAATTTATTTTTATAATAATAACAAAAATATAGAAACAAAAATGAAAGAACTTCATGTTACATAAAAATATTTTTTTCTGTTGCCTTATAACTATTAGGGGAATTCTTTGTAAGGTGCCACCCTTTAGCTTTTTTGCGCATAACTCGTTAGAAAATTAACGTATCGCCAATATTAATATACCGTTGGAAAGAGGGTTTAAAGAGCTATGCTCCAAGGTAACACTTCATTTGAATTTTTCGTAAATATGAATTTTACAGCCAATTTCCCAAAGTGTTCAAAATCGACACCCTAAAATTTTTTAATGTAAAGTGCCACCCCCAAAAAAACCCGCTAAAAACGTAAAACACTCAAGTAAAAATGCATGATTTAGAAAAATTACGAAAGATTATTGAATTTAATTTGAATTGAATAGAAAATGACCGAAAACAAAATGCAAATTGAATGGTAACGAATAAAAGGAATAATTGTATGGAAATTAATAAACAAAACTAAACTCATTTATTCCTCATGGTAGGATTAGAGAAAAATTGACTAAGAACACTTTAAACTCATTTAAATTACGATTCCAAGCAACAAAAAGGCATTTTAACGATATAGGATCACAAAAACAATGAAAAAAGGGGGGTGGCACCTTACAAAGAAAAAAAAGTGGCACTTTACATTTTTATGCCATTTTCGAAATCATGGTATAAATTTTGTCCTTTTACGATATGCTCGGATATCATTTCGGATTATGAAAAACCATTAAAAATTAAGTCCAACACTGATATTTACCTTAGTTTTCTTTAAGTTTTTGGTTACTTTTTCACCGCAACAAAAAGCTTACTTTTTTATTTTTAAGTTTTTTTTTTACAGAACTTTACACTTTTTTCTACCCACACTGTGTTTTCGCGTCTGTTCCATAAAAAACCACATTAAATATGATGTTGACATATATACCTTAGATGACGGTAGGAATTTTTTTGCTTGGATTGCTAGAACATCAAAATCGAGCAGGGGTGGCACCTTACAAAGAGTGGCACCTTACAAAGAATTCCCCTATCAGCAAGAAATATTTTTTCCATTGCTCGGTAACGTTTATTTGTTGAAAAATATTTTTTACGTCATCGCATAACTATTATGAGAGAAAAATATTGTTTACGTTGCTCGGTAACGTTTGAATCTGTTATTCCACCGGTGAGTGTGCTCGTGATTTAGAACTTGAGTGGTTCAGAACTTGGATAAGTTTTGCATACAAAATGCATGGGTGCCGGTATTTTCAACGTAAAAAACATATATTGCAAATAATAGTTATCATTGAACGGAAAAAAAAATCCCATTCACAATAGTTACTGCCAACGGAAAAAATATTTCCCACAAAATAAACGTTACCGAGAAACGTGATATATCGACATCGAAAACATTTTTTTTTGGCCGTTATAGCGAAACATTTTAGGCCGTAAATCGAAAACGTGCCTTAATTGAAGAAGGCCGTTATAGCGAAAGGCCGTATAAAGAGCGGCCGTATAGCGAGGTATGGGTGTATTAATTAATTAAATCGGTTCCAGAATGTGAAGCGTTGGCAGCGAAGTACAGCAACGAGCACAACCATACGCTGTACTACTGTGAGCTGAGGAACCGCAGGCAAAGAGTAAACGAGGCGCTGCAGCCATATGCAGCAGACATTGAGCGGCTCTTACAGTTGTGCTACCCGAAATTCGGCGCTGATGATCTCGAGAGGATGAAGATTGAGTCGTTTATTGAAGGTCTTCATGATCCGGAAACACGTCGCAGTGCGTTGATGATGGGCAAGCCGACATTTAAGGAGACGGTGACCAGCGCCATGACATATGAGGCGACATGGATTGGAGGCACTCGGTATGCACCTGCAAGGATACGCCAAATCCAGCCGGACAGCGACATTTCGATCCAGGCCATAAGCTCTGAGACACCGGACAGGCCACGGGTTGTCTCCTCTAAAGTTGTTTGCTGGACATGTGGCAAGCAGGGTCACATAGCACGAGACTGCCGCCAACGAAAGAGGCGTTCCCGTTTTCGATCGCAATCGCATGAAGCAAGCGATACTGACAATCGAGGCTCAGCCAACAAGCGCAGGGCTGAGGACGACGAGTCGTTAAACTAAAACGGGGCAGCCCAAAGGAGCGTGAGCTGATCCCCACAACCTGCTGTCCCACAGTCCTTGTCTCGCAGTTGAAACGACAACAGCTTGACGATTGCAGGAAAGATAGACGGAAAGTTGTTCGTGTTGACACTGGATACTGGAGCGTAATATTTGATCATAAAAAGGAAGCTTCTGAAGAACTGGGAACCGCTGCATGGCATAAAGCTGAGGACTGCGACTGGCGAGCGTGCGTCGGTAAAAGGGGAAGTAAAAAAACAATTGCTATCGGCACCACCGTTGCCACAAGAAGAAAAAAAATTTATAACAAGGAACAAAAATAAAAATAACCAAAATGTAAAAAAAATAACCAAAATGTTTATTCGACATAAACAAAATAAATAACTCATACATAAACTTCAAGATTTAAGGAACATTTAAAAGGCTTTCAACACATTTGTATGTATGTGTGACATAAAATAAATAATTAACACGTTCACGTACAGTAAAACTTTCAGTGAGCTGCGAATTAATGGTTGACTCTTTTTAAAACATAGTTGTCGATTTAAACAATGCTGCTTACTTTTTTACGAGAAACAGCAATGGCTATGAGTTGCCACTATGTATCAATATTATTGTCACTCCCAATAATATTGTGCTCGTTGATATTAAAGACACATTTTGTATCAGTGTGCAATATTCTAAAATAAACATTTTGTATCAGTGTTCGATATTTAAAAAAATAAGCAAATGGGATCAAAAATCACCAAATAACCAAAACCCATTTTCAAAAATTAAAATAACCATTTTTGGTTAAAAATAACCAAAACGGCAACGCTGATCAGCACCAGCAGCCTGGAACATGAGTTCATCGTCGCGGATATGGACGACGTGATTATCGGCGTGGATTTCATGATTAGGCACGGTTTTACGCTGGACCTGAAAGAAAATGTGCTAAGGTATGCCAACGTTGAATTCCACCTGCACTGCGGTGAGGAAAGTTGTCTCGTGTCAACACCAGAAGATACCAGCGAATTCCGAGGCGATTGTGTGGGCGAAGGTGGACGAGGACGATGGGACAAGTCGGCTGTGGGTTGTAGAAACGCCAAAACAAGGATACGACAACATAATTATCGGACGTACATTAGTGGAACCCAAAAATGGCAAAATACCAGTCAGGATGCTCAACCCACTGAACACACCCAGATATTTCGGAAAAGATGCGGTCATTGGCGAATGTAGAGAGGCTGAAGCAGTTGTCAATTGCGAAATTAGTCCACCCGGAGGAAGTAGGAAACGCGGTTCTAACATGGACGCCATACCGCAGGAGAACCAGTGGAGCAGCGAATTGACAGCCGAGCAAAAACAGAAAGCGCGGTCACTCCTACAGCACTATGGGTCAATATTTGCAGCAGAATCGGGCGGAAGAACAGCCATAGTGAAGCACAACATCGACACCGGAAGTGCGAAACCGATACGCCAACCGCCAAGACGAGTTCCTCTGTCCAAGAGGGAAGAGGTCGCAACTTTAATCGAAAACATGGGTAAAGAAAAGGTCATAGAGCCTTCGTCAGGACCTTGGTGTTCGCCGGTCGTGCTAGTCAAGGGCTATCGGAAGCTCAATGACGTCACCAAAAAGGACAGTTATCCATTACCTCGAATCGATGACACCCTGGACACACTGTCAGGAACACAGTGGTTTTCCACACTCGACTTACGCAGCGGCTATTGGCAGGTAGAGCTTGTAGACAAGGACAAGGAGAAAACGGCTTTCAGTGTTGGCGATGGTTTGTGGCAGTTCACCGTCATGCCGTTTGGACTCTGCAACGCACCACCGACATTCGAGCGGCTAATGGAACGTGTGCTAAAAGGGCTGCATTGGCGGACGTGTCTGGTGTACCTCGACGACATAATCGTGATGTTACCCACCAACTTCGACGACCACCTGGAAAAGCTGAAGGAAGTATTCGAGCGAATACAACAAGCCGGGCTTAAACTTAACCCAAAAAAATGCTCGCTGTTTCAAAAGAAAGTCAAGTATCTGGGTCCCACGGTTTCCGCCCGCGGAGTACATACGGATGAAGGAAAAATCACGGCGGTGAAAGGGTGGCCCCGCCCACGCAATCTACACGAACTCCGCAGTTTCCTGGGCCTGTGCACATACTACCGAAGATTCGTTCCTGGATTTGCGAACATAGCCGGCAGCTTGCACAAACTGACGAAAAAGAATCAAGCCTTCGCGTGGGGCGAAGAGCAGGAGCAGGCTTTTGCACGACTGAAGGAAAAACTGTGCACTGCTCCAATTCTGGCCTTCCTCGTGCCTGGAGAGATGTTTGTGCTGGATACAGATGCAAGCGGGCATAGTATTGGCGGTGTGCTATCACAGATAATAAATGGTCAAGAACAAATGATAGCATACTACAGCAAAATTTTGTCGAAACCTGAACGCAACTACTGTGTGACATGAAGAAAGTTGCTGGCAATATTGGAATGCGTGAAACACTTTCACAAATACCTGTATGGACAAAAGTTTCGCGTGCGCACAGATCATGCTGCATTGAAATGGCTACTGAACTTTATAGATCCTGAAGGCCAATTGGCGCGATGGATTGAGCGGCTGCAGAGCTACGACTACACTATAGAGCATCGCAAGGGTAGCAGTCATTGAAATGCCGATGCCTTGTCACGCCCTCCGTGTAAAACCGAATGCAGGCATTGTTCGCGAGCCGAAGGCAAAGAGCAGATAGTGGACGTCCGATTGGTAAGCGTTATGCCAGAGGAAGAGTGGTCTGCGGAGAGAATACAAAAGGACCAGCGCGAGGATACGGATCTTGCAACAGTCATTGAAGGCAAGGAGCAAGGCGCACGTCCAGGCTGGCAGGAGATGGCCGGTGAAAGCCCGATCGCGAAGGCTTACTGGGCACAGTGGCAAAGTCTGCGGCTGTCTGCCTATACCGCGAATGGGAGAGTGAGGATGGCCGGACCAGCAATTCCCTAAATGTAGTCCCGAAATGCAGGATCAACAAGGTGATCGAAGCATACCATAACGACTCCAGCGGAGGGCACCTAGTCATCACAAAAACTGTCGCCAAAGTAAAAAAGACGATTCTACTGGGTAGGATGCCAGGAGTCTGTAGCCGATTGGATTAAAAGCTGTGATCGATGTTCGGCTGCGAAAGGGCCGACAAAAAGATCTCGGGGCCGCATGCTGCAGTACAACGTGGGAGCGCCCTTCGAGCGAATTGCCATGGACGTCGCCGGCCCATTCCCACTTAGCACTCAAGGCAACAAATATATGCTGGTGGTAATGGACTATTTTAGTAAATGACCCGAAGTGTATCCTATTCCTAACCAAGAGTAAACAACTGGGTTGCCAGATTTGGAGTTGCACTCGGATCAAGGCCGGAATATCGAGTCTGCGGTATTCAAGGAAGTGTGTGAGCTACTAGGAATAAGGACCTCGCACCTGTCCTTTGCATCCCCAGTCCGACGGCATGGTGGAACGATTCAATCGGACGCTGGAAGAATATCTGTGGAAAGTAGTAGGCAGAAATCAAAAGGATTGGGACACGCATATTCCGCTGTTCTTGATGGCGTATAGGTCAGCCCCGCACGATACGACATCACTCACTCCAGCCCGAGCAGTGTTCGGCACGGAGCTGAGGTTGCCTGCTGACTTGAAGTTCGGAGTGGTCAGCACGACGGAAGGCGCTAAGACTGATTACGCAGTCGATAAGCGGTCGGAGCTGCAAGAAATCCACCAGTTTATAAGGGACCGTATCCAACTGGTCAGCGATAAGATGAAAGCCAGATATTATCTATGGGCTAACACAGCGGGGTTCCAAGAAGGCGATCTGGTAATGCTTTACAACCCGCAGCGGAGGAAAGGCTTGTCTCCAAAACTTCAAACGCCATGGGAAGGACCGTACAAGGTCGTGACCAGGATTAATGACGTGGTGTACAGGGTTCAACGCTGCGGAGCCTCGGCACTTGTTCGGGACGAACAAGTCTAAGTGGTGGGCAGTGCTACGATAAGGCACTCTGTGCTGTGCCGTACTGTACTATGCCTGAATGCTTTTCCAAGCATACTTTTCGATATGGCAAAAGTGATGGGCTGTGCTAGAACAATCGAGAGGGAGAGTACAACTAGAATGTGCAAGAAACATCGGCGCGATAAGAAAACCAGTATAAAAGCAGCAGTGTGGGGGCTTGTATATAAAATTTTAAAGTTTTTCAAAATTGAAACTTGTAAAAAACTATTTGCGCTCCACAATGGTTGTTGAAAAGTTGTTTGTCACTTTTATCAATTGAAAGAGACACAGTATCGACAATTGACTTTGAAATTGCAATAACAAATTCAGTTCAATAAAAGCAAGAAAACATCCTTTCTAAATAACAATTGTGTGCAAATTTTCAAAAAATGTTCCCTCGAAGATTGCAACATTTAATTTTTAACTTAAAATTTTGTGCAAAGTATGCAAATACAAAATTCTAGGTTAAAAATTAAATATCGCAATCTTAGAGTTTGCTAGTGCAAAGTACGAAATTCCTTAACCTCATTAAACTTTGTAGACGTCAAACAAATTTGCAGTTATTATTATTATTTTTATAATTATTGGTTGGATAACAACACATCGTCCCGGAAATCCGGTTTTCTTCTTTGATAGACTCTTTTACGAAAGCAATTCTATGCTCCTTGTAAGTAAGCTACTGCTACAGGGTTTTATAAAATATTTCTGTATATTATTTCTAAACTACTCGACACGAAAAATGCACCAAAAAATAGAAGTGTTTTCTAGACTGGAACTTTGAAATAGAATAAAATTTAGATGTATGAATCTACAGACTGAAATCCAAATCATGTATGTTTCCCTACCTGACATAGTTTGGTTTTGAAGCTTCAAAATTGAAAATTTAGTTAAAAGGATGTCTTTCATTTGATACCCATATTCCCATCATTACACAACCGCATATATTAAAAAAAATTTGAAATGTGTATGTCCTTAAAATTTGCAAATGCAAAACTGACTATGCCAGATTACTATAAATGATCTCTAGTTTCGCGTCTATATCCAAATTTGGATGGGTCTCGGCAAAAAAAATTTTTCGCACAGTGTAATAAATGTAAAGTTGGTGTTTTTACTCACTGCATCATAACTTTGTCATTTTTCTTTCAATTCTATTGATGTTAGGCTTAGTATTTGCTCAAGTAATATATTTGCTCAAAAAATATATACTAATAATATCTTTCATCTAAGATTTTAAAACTAGGGGAGATCATTTTTTTTATCCATAAAAAAAATATTGGAAAATTTATGATTGTTTGGTCGAAAAATTCACTTTGTTACAACTTTCCTTTGGAGAAGTTACTTGTCAGTAACTTCGCAAATTTCATCTGATTTGAACAATCTATGTATCACTAAAAAGGTTAAGGTATTATCTTCTTCTGGAACGACGGACAGCTCGTGTTAATCGGATAATTCTTTCATATGTGCTCATAACTGAAACAACAGGAAAAAACTCTTTTTCGAAGATTTTTTGAAAACGCTTCTTAAAAAAGTTTTTTTATTTTCAGTTTCGTATTCAGCGGCCAAAGTTAGTCTAGAAAACGCTTTATCTATGCACGCGATTGGCCCATTTTTTGTCGAGTATTGTAATGATGCACTGATCGCAAAACAATCTAATCCTCCTGCTCGGGTTGCTTAAAATAATAGCCAGATCGTAGTAACGAAGCAAGATTTTCTGGTTTTTTTTTTTAGTTTTAAGATGGCTTTTTGAAATGACGAGTTTGCTCTCCGAAAAGTTTTCCTAATTTCATGAAAATTTTTATCAAATTTGGAAAGATTTAGTAAGATTATCCTTTTATCCATTTTTTCTCTGGAATTCTATTGCTTTCTATAAAATTTCAAGCACATGTACGTTTCAAAATAATTTGTCCCTTTACTGTCCATTTACTGTTCAATTGAATACAAATTTTCAAAAAAAAAATTAAAAAGCATAACCGGAAATTCCAGTTATAAGTTTTGTACGCAAACTTATTCTGCACCGTTTGTGGGGGCCCCTGAGCCGTCGCCGCCCCGGGCCCCCGAGCACCTTAAGCCGCCACTGTCTACACCATCGAACCGAACATCAGCAACTGGATGAATAGCTCCTTTTCCCATACCTGATGTTCCAGACTGTGGTGTTATTGTCCGATCAACACTTAGATTTATTGATAGTCGACCTACAGGTCGTTTTTCCTTGAAGGAAACAAGTCTAGCAGCTATTCCCTCACGGAATTCTGGAAGCTGTAGAAGCTGTTATTTTTCAGACGAATTGCTGGAATTATTTGCTTTCTCAGCATGCATACGCTTGTATAGAATGAATGCATTCGTAGCGACCATGTCCACAAAATGATAGAAGAGTCTAATCATAATATTTCGACTTTTAGCTCGAATGTGATATCGACGCATGAGGCCGTCTAAAGGTGAAGTTACAGACCATCCATTCCGTGCATTTGTCAAAAAAGTAGAATCAGTGCAGCTGTATGAAACAAGTTACTTAGCGCAACGCATATGATGGATTGTCGGATACGATGGAAAAAGTTGAGCAACTTTCTACTTTTGACGTAATGCAAGTCCGTCGCACAAACAGATCAGCTGATTTCTGTTATTTCAGATCGATTTTTTCCTCCATTTTTCAAAATTTTTTATTTTTCTCACTCAACAAAATCAAAAATCGAAAGGAAAAATTTCAATTCAAACTTCAATCAACTGATTAGAAACATAAACATGTCGCACAAAATGCACGATGTGTAACTTCAATGTACGAAATGCATGTACTGCATTCAATGCATAACGCATATATTGGATGGTCTGTAACTCCACATTAACAAATCGATTCCACCCATGTGAGCATTATATTCTCGAATGATTTATGGGCAGTCAATTTCAATGAATTTCTTTTGCTTTCTATCATACCGGGGTGCCTTCGCTGTTTGTAGATTGGGATTAGTTCTATCGAAAGGTTCAATACCAACTTATTGTTACGAATATGAGTTTTCCAAGGTTCGTTTGGATTGTGTTTGAAAGTAAAACTACTTCAATTACTCAGCGCCAAACGCAGTCAAAAATCAACAATCACTTTATTTACAGATTTACACCTTGCTTGTATCTACACTTCTTGCTACTTTGCTTATTCAACCAAGACCCGACTCTCTGCGCTGCACACTGCTGCTTTTATACTGGTTTTCTTATCGCGCCGAAGTTTCTTGCACATTCTAGTTTTGCTCTCTATCTCGATTGTTCTAGCAAAGTCCATCACCTTTCGCGAACCATCCTCGCCATAACGGAATTATAGCAAGTTTGGCGTACTCCACTGGCAGCCGCCGTGGCTCAGTTGGTTAGTGCGTTGGACCGCGAGTCGCAGGCAGCAACCTCAGGTTCAAATACTGCCTGTAATAACACCTAAAAAAAATAACGGGAAAACTCGTTTTCTCTTTCGGTGGCTGTCCTCTCAGCTGGAAATGGCAAACCTCTGAGAGTAAAAATTGCTTATGAAAAAGCTCCCAACCTGCCGTTCGGAACCGGCATAAAACTGTAGGTCCCTTCAACCCGCGTACAAATTCACACGCACAACACGGGTAGTTGCGGGAAGCTAGGCCTTAGTCTCGCGTAAGCGGGCTGTCGTGCCAGTCAATTATTATTATTATTAAATTGGCGTACTCCAAAGTGCATTCCTAAAAGTATGCTATGCATTCATGCATAGCACTGCACGAATTGCTTCATCGTAGCACTGCCCACCACTTATGCGGCCCATACACGTTGCGATTCGTTGTACAACTGGACAAGGTTGTACAAAAAATCGCATCGTGTGTAGCGCAGTTGTACGTGTCGCAAACTGGTTGTATGAAAATCAAAATATTTTGATATTTCGGTCGTGTTGTGTGAGCGGTCGCAACGTGTATGGGTATGTTGTACAATTTCGTGTCATTTTCTGAGTTCATTCGTGTTTCAGCTTTTGTGCGTTGCGAACGAAATGGACGAGCGCAACGAAAAGTGGAGCAATTTTATCAAAGCTTATCGAAATTTGCCGGAACTATGGAACAGCAAATGTGGAAAATACAAAAATAAAAGTTTTCATCATATCGCACATGAAAAACTTTTGACAGCCTATAAACAAATTTATCTCAATGGTACTATTGAGGGCGTGAAGATGAATGAAAAAAAATTCACCAAAATGAAAATTCGGACGATGAATTGCAGAATATTTCCACGGAAACGCGTTTAAGAAAACACTGCGTTTGAATTTTGAATTTCCACTGCTCTTTTCCTCGTCTATAATTTCATTGATGATCAGAAGCGCAATTATTTTGCTTGTCATTTCATCTGCACTCAACAAAATTTGAAAAAAATGAGAAAAATGAAGAGGCTCCGCCGGAGTAAGACGCCAGACGCTCTAAATGGACTACTTTCAACCTGGCGTTTCTGTTGCCGCAGCGTTGAACCCTGTACACCACGTCATTAATCCTGGTCACGACCTTGTACGGTCCTTCCCATGACGTTTGAAGTTTTGGAGACAAGCCTTTCCTCCGCTGCGGGTTGTAAAGCATTACCAGATCGCCTTCTTGGAACCCCGCTGTGTTAGCCCGTAGATCATATCTGGCTTTCATCTTATCGCTGACCAGTTGGATACGGTCCCTTATAAACTGGTAGATTTCTTCCAGCTCCGACCGCTTATTGACTGCGTAATCAGTCCTAGCGCCTTTCGTCGTGCTGACCACTCCGAACTTCAAGTCAGCAGGCAACCTCAGCTCCGTGCCGAACACTGCTCGGGCTGGAGTGAGTGATGTCGTATCGTGCGGGGCTGACCTATACGCCATCAAGAACAGCGGAATATGCGTGTCCCAATCCTTTTGATTTCTGCCTACTACTTTCCACAGATATTCTTCCAGCGTCCGATTGAATCGTTCCACCATGCCGTCGGACTGGGGATGCAAAGGACAGGTGCGAGGTCCTTATTCCTAGTAGCTCACACACTTCCTTGAATACCACAGACTCGAAATTCCGGCCTTGATCCGAGTGCAACTCCAGCGGAACTCCAAATCTGGCAACCCAGTTGTTTACCAGCATTTCCGCGACCGTGGTGGCCTCTTAGTTAGGAATAGGATACACTTCGGGCCATTTACTAAAATAGTCCATTACCACCAGCACATATTTGTTGCCTTGAGTGCTAAGTGGGAATGGCCCGGCGACGTCCATGGCAATTCGCTCGAAGGGCGCTCCCACGTTGTACTGCTGTATGCGGCCCCGAGATCTTCTTGTCGGCCCTTTCGCAGCCGAACATCGATCACAGTTCTTAATCCAATCGGCGACAGACTCCTGGCATCCTACCCAGTAGAATCGTCTTTTAATTATCTAGAATGGGATAATTTGCTGCTTAATGCGGATGTAGCGTTCTGCTACAATGTCTTTAAGGATAAAGTTATTGAAGTTTGCCGTAATAATATTCCACTTGTTAGGAAACAGAAGTACAAACTGCCATGGCAAACTAAATCTTTTATGAAGCTAAAAAACTTGAAAAACAAATGGGATCGGAAATTCAAAAAAAATCGTGAGATAGCTTATTTTGATAATTACAAGCATTACTCAAGACAATTCAATTGCTTGAATAAATTCTTGTATAAAAAGTATATTTCTAACTACGAAGCGAACATCAAATCTAATCCTAAAGCCTTCTGGCAATTTGTAAAGTCAAAAAAGTCTCGTTCCAGTATTCCGTCTGCTTTATTCTTTAAAGATAAGGCTGCGCTTTCCACCGCGGATGCTGCTGACTTATTCGCTGAATTTTTCAGTTCCAATTTTATTTCAAATACTGATAGTGATGCTGACTTTTTAAGTAATATCAAAGCATCAGTGAATTTTGGATCCCTTTCACTATCCACTGAAGACGTGGCAAATGGTATAGTACGGCTTAAAACATCTTTGCAAACAGATGCTGATGGCATATTAGCGATTCTGCTCAAAAACTGTGATGCCCTTATATATCCGTTGAAGGTGATTTTTAATAAATCACTTTCCCCTGGTGTGTTCATTGAGGATTGGAAGCTGGCATTCGTCTCCCCCATTTACAAGAGTGGAAACAAGAGCGACGTCGCTAACTACAGACCTATTTCTAAACTCTACTGTCTCCAAATTGTTTGAGTGCATCATTAAAGACAAAATGTTTTTCGCAGTGAAGAGTCTTATCTGCCCTAATCAGCATAGATTTATCCCTGGGCGATCAACGATAACTAATCTAGCAGTCTTTACAGAGGACTGCATCTCTACATTTCAAAAGGGTCTCCAGGTAGATACTATCTACACGGATTTCTCTAAAGCCTTTGATAGAGTCTCGCACCAGATCCTACTCAAAAAGCTGACCGACATGGGTTTTCACTCGGTCTTTCTGGCTTGGATCAAGTCCTACTTCAGAAATCGTAGGTGTGTGATAGTTGTCGACAATATTCCATCTCGGCCGTTTGTTGCAACTTCCGGGTACCTCAAGGTAGTATTTTGGGGCCTTTGTTTTATTCCTTATTTATAAACGACATCAGCAGTTGTTTTTCGGGTTCTAGTTTTCTGCTTTATGCTGATGACTTGAAAATTTACTCAACAGTTAGGGACTCCGCCGCTCCAAGCAGAACTTGACGCTGTCAACATGTGGTGCTCTCGCAATCGTTTGCCGCTAAACATTAATAAATGCTTTAAATTGTCATTTTCTAAAAGCAACTCTGTCTTTCAGACTTCCTACCCAATCTCAAATACTTATTTGAAATCTCTTACTGAGACTAAGGACCTGGGGGTGGTTTTTGATGCAAAGTTGTCCTTCACAAGTCATCTAAATTCCACCATTGCAAAGTCCTATGCCATGTTAGCTTTTGTGAGACGCAATAGTTCCGAGTTCTCCAATCCCTACACTCTCAAACTGCTTTACACCTGTCTTGTCCGCTCGAAGTTAGAGTATGCCTCGTTTATTTGGAGGCCATATTACTATTGCCACGTTAATCGCCTGGAACGTATTCAGAAGGTTTTCCTACGTTTCGCTATGAAATCACTACACTTTCACGATCCTGTTCCATCTAACTTCTCGCGTTGTAAGCTCATAAATTTAAAAACCTTGCAGGATAGAAGATCCATCCTATCTTTGTCATTTGTTTTTGATGTTGTTGTTGGTTGACTGCCCTTCCCTCCTAGAGAGAATTCACTTCAACATCCCTTCTAGATCTCTCCGGCACTTTGATTTTTTCAATGTTGGTTTCGTCAAAACGAATTATGCTTTAAATGCTCCTCTTTTGCGAGCTCTAATAGAATTTAATAAGATCTCAATGAATTTTTCGGTGGATTTCACTATTTCTAAAGCAATTTTTATGAACTTTTTAAACTCTGTTTTTAATTAAGTTTATCGATTGTTACGTAATATTTACATTGTTACTTATCCATTATGCAGTTCTTTATTAGTCAGTAAGGAAACAATTGCAGCCGCCGTGGCTCAGTTGGTTAGTGCGTTGGACCGCGAGTCGCAGGCAGCAACCTCAGGTTCAAATACTGCCTGTAATAACACCTAAAAAAAATAACGGGAAAACTCGTTTTCTCTTTCGGTGGCTGTCCTCTCAGCTGGAAATGGCAAACCTCTGAGAGTAAAAATTGCTTATGAAAAAGCTCCCAACCTGCCGTTCGGAACCGGCATAAAACTGTAGGTCCCTTCAACCCGCGTACAAATTCACACGCACAACACGGGTAGTTGCGGGAAGCTAGGCCTTAGTCTCGCGTAAGCGGGCTGTCGTGCCAGTCAATTATTTATTATTATTATTTAAGGAAACAATTGCTCTTTGACTAATTATAAATAAATGAAATTAAAAATGAAAATTTTGGCGACAGTTTTTGTGATGCCTAGGTGCCCTCCGCTGGAGTCGTTACGGTATGCCTCGATCACCTCGTTGATCCTGCATTTCGGGACTACAATTAGGGAATTGCTGGTCCGGCCATTCTCACTCTCCCACTCGCGGTATAGGCAGACAGCCGCAGACGACTTTGCCACTGTGCCCAGTAAGCCTTCGCGATCGGGCTATCACCAGCCATCTCCTGCCAGTCGGGACGTGCGCCTTGCTCCTTGCCTTCAACGATTTTTTTAAGATCCGTATCCTCGCGCTGGTCCTTTTGTATCCTCTCCGCAGACCACTCTTCCTCTGGCATAACGCTGACCAATCGGACGTCCACTATCTGCTCTTTGCTTTCGGCTCGTGAACAATGCCTGCATTCGGTTTTGCACGGATGGCGTGACAAGGCATCGGCATTTCCATGGCTGCTACCCTTGCGATGCTCTACCGTGTAGTCGTAGCTCTGCAGTCGCACGATCCATCGCGCCAATTGGCCTTCCGGATCTCTAAAGTTCAGTAGCCATTTCAATGCAGCATGATCTGTGCGCAGGCGAAACTTTTGCCCATACAGGTATTTGTGAAAGTGTTTCACGCATTCCAATACTGCCAGCAACTCTCTTCATGTCACACAGTAGTTGCGTTCAGGTTTCGACAAAATTTTGCTGTAGTATGCTATCACTTGTTCTCGACCATTTATTATCTGTGATAGCACACCGCCAATACTATGCCCGCTTGCATCTGTATCCAGCACAAGCATCTCTCCAGGCACGAGGAAGGCCAGAATTGGAGCAGTGCACAGTTTTTCCTTCAGTCGTGCAAAAGCCTGCTCCTGCTCTTCGCCCCACGCGAAGGCTTGATTCTTTTTCGTCAGTTTGTGCACGCTGCCGGCTATGTTCGCAAATCCAGGAACGAATCTTCGGTAGTATGTGCACAGGCCCAGGAAACTGTGGAGTTCGTGTAGATTGCGTGGTCGGATCCACTCCTTCACAGCCGTGATTTTTCCTTCATCCGTATGTACTCCGCGGGCGGAAACAGTGTGACCCAGATTTCTTTGGGTTAAGTTTAAGCCCGGCTTGTTGTATTCACTCGAATACTTCCTTCAGCTTTTCCAGGTGGTCGTCGAAGTTGGTGGGTAACATCACGATTATGTCGTCGAGGTACACCAGACACGTCCGCCAATGCAGCCTTTTTAGCACACGTTCCATTAGCCGCTCGAATGTCGGTGGTGCGTTGCAGAGTCCAAACGGCATGACGGTGAACTGCCACACCTACCTGCCAATAGCCGCTGCGTAAGTCGAGTGTGGAAAACCACTTTGTGCCTGACAGTGTGTCATCGATTCGAGGTAATGGATAACTGTCCTTTTTGGTGACGTCATTGAGCTTCCGACAGTCCACACAAAAACAGGTACTGCCATCCTTTTTCTTGACTAGCACGACCGGCGAACACCAAGGGCCTGACGAAGGCTCTATGACCTTTTCTTTACCCATGTTCTCGATTAAAGTTGCGACCTCTTCCCTCTTGGCCAGAGGAATTCGCCTTGGCGGTTGGCGGATCGGTTTCGCACTTCCGGTGTCGATGTTGTGCTTCACTATGGCTGTCCTCCCGCCCGCTTCTGCTGCAAATATTGACCCATAGTGCTGTAGGAGTGATCGCGCCTTCTGTTTTTGCTCGGCTGTCAATTCGCTGCTTCACTGGTTCTTCTGCGGTATGGCGTCCCTGTTAGAACCGGTTTTCTTACTTCCTCCGGGTGGAGTGCTTTCGCAATTGACAACTGCTTCAGCCTCTCTACATTCGCCAATGACCGCATCTTTTCCGAAATATCTGGGTGTGTTCAGTGGGTTGAGCATCCTGACTGGTATTTTGCCATTTTTGGGTTCCACTAATGTACGTCCGATAATTATGTTGTCGTATCCTTGTTTTGGCGTTTCTACAACCCACAGCCGACTTGTCCCATCGTCCTCGTCCACCTTCGCCCACACAATCGCCTCGGAATTCGCTGGTATCTTCTGGTGTTGACACGAGACAACTTTCCTCACCGCAGTGCAGGTGGAATTCAACGTTGGCATACCTTAGCACATTTTCTTTCAGGTCCAGCGTAAAACCGTGCCTAATAATGAAATCCACGCCGATAATCACGTCGTCCATTATATCCGCCACGATGAACTCATGTTCCAGGCTGCTGGTGCCGATAGCAATTGTTTTTGTTACTTTCCCTCTTACCGGCGCACGCTCGCCAGTCACAGTCCTCAGCTGTATGCCATGCAGTGGTTCCCAGTTCTTCAGAAGCTTCCTTTTTATGATCGAATATGACGTGCAAGTATCCAGTGTCAACACGAACAACTATCCATCTATCTTTCCTTCAATCGGCAAGCTGCTGGGTTGTCGTTTCAACTACGAGACAAGGACGGTGGGGCAGCAGGTTGTGGGGATCAGCTCACGCCCCTTTGGGCTGCCCCGTTTTAGTTTAACGACTCGTCGTCCTCCGCCCTGCGCTTGTTGGCGGAGCCTCGTTTGTCAGTATTCCTTGCTTCAGGCGATTGCGATCGAGAACGGGAACGCCTCTTTCGTTGGCGGCAGGCTCGTGCTATGTGACCCTGCTTGCCACATGTCCAGCAAACAACTTTAGAGGAGACAACCCGTGGCCTGCCCGGTGTCTCAGAGCTTATGGCTTATGGATTTGGCGTATCCTTGCAGGTGCATACCGACTGCCTCCAATCCATGTTGCCTCGTATGTCATCGCGCTGGTCACCGTCTCCTTAAATGTCGGCTTGCCCATCATCAACGCACTGCGACGTGTTTCCGGATCATGAAGACCTTCAATAAACGACTCAATCTTCATCCTCTCGAGACCATCAGCGCCGAATTTCGGGTAGCACAACTGTACGAGCCGCTCAATGTCTGCTGCATATGGCTGCAGCGCCTTGTTTGCTCTTTGCCTGCGGTTCCTCAGCTCACAGTAGTACAGCGCATGGTTGTGCTCGTTGCTGTACTTCGCTGCCAACGCTCTCATGATGGCCTCGTAATCACTTCTTTCACATTCTGGAACCGATTTAATTACCTCAGCCGCAGAACCTTTTAGCGCCAGTGCCAATCTGCGACCTTTCCTGATATCGGTCCACTGATTTTCCAAAGCAGCTAAGTCGAATTGCAGTTTAAATGTATCGAACGGCGTAACACCATCATAAGTAGGCACTTCTGTTTGGGCAGTGTTGGGACTTATTACTTTTGCCAGTAACATATTACTTATTACACATTACTGACATTTGAAAGTAATATCGTTACATTACTGATTACTGGAAATGTCAAGTAATGTATCACAAATAGTAATATATTATTTTAAAAATACATGATTTCTACAGATTTTTTCCAAAAAAATAAACGAAGATTTTATTTACATATTTGATATTTATTTTATAAAACTTCAGGCACTTGTTTAGTTATTAAAAAAAAAAAATTTTATCTTTGAAGTAGATAGGGTCATGTTTTCTGGCTCACAATTTGCAGCGTACTTTTATATTTTTGACTGCAGAATTTTGCACGTCGGTTGCTTCCGTCAACAAATCGAAATATTTGCGGAATTTCCAACTATTAAAATTAGTCATTCTGCAAAAAAACAATCAGGTTAAATGATTATTTCATTTTGAATTACAATTTGAATTTCGTTACCTTTTTTGTTAACACCGCTTGAATTTGCTTGCAAATGTTAATTTTTTCTCCACTACCAAACTCAGTTGGAAATGAAACACGCGAGTTATGTTTAGTATTGTAACGATAGGACAGTCTGTCGCTGTGCAAAGCAACCCTGTCGCTACGCGCCGTGCTATAATTCAATCTGGCAACGACGGCCGCGATAATAAGGGAAACTTCTAGTCCAACCTGGCAATGATGGAAACTTCTAGTCCAACCTGGCAATGATGGAAACTTCTAGTCTAACCTGGCAATGATGGTCGCGATCGTCATGGAAACCGTCAGTCCACTCCAGAATGTGCGGGAACGATCTGCGCGATGGCCGGACAGGTATAAAAGGCAGCCGGGTGCGGCGCAGCGAGTCAGTCTGATTTTGACTAGCGGAGTTGCCACGCGGAATAATTAAGCGAATATTTAAGTGTAAAGACAGTGAAGTGTAAATCTGTTAAATAAAGTGACTGTTGGTTCTTATTGACTGCGTTTGAGGAACTAAGTGTGTTTGTCTATTTCAAATTGCACAATCCAGTGATTCGTACTAGCCCACTAGAACTGGTATTTTCGTAACAGTATGAACAAGTGTAGCGTTGTACAAGGTGCGTACCAAAGTAAACAGGACTTTTGCAATAGGGACGTTTCTGGTGGCGCCATCTATGTGTGAGGACATGCGTTGGAATGGTACATCTTTCATTCACATACTGTCTAAATTTCATGACATTTGGTCTAGTAGACGCCGAAATATCCCGCTCAATGTGACAGTATGTTTTTAACTTTGGTACGAGAATGTCGATCGAACAAAGAGCTAATATTAAGTTCTGTTTTAAACTTGGTAAAACTTTTACCGAAACGTTTAAATTGTTAAAGCAAGTTTATGGTGATGATTGTTTATCCCGTGGCCGTGTTAATGAGTGGTTGAATCGATTCAAGAATGGTCGTGAAGACTTGAATGACGACGAACACGTCGGCCAGTCGAAATTTGTGATTACTGACGATGCCATCAAAACTGTGCGTGATTTTATCAAAATGCAGCCAAAATCATCATTGGAATTGATGGAAATGGAATTGAACATCTCCAAAACATCAATTGATCGCATTTTAACCGAACATTTGGGTCTCCGTAAAGTGTGTTCTCGCTTCATTCCGCACACTTTAACCGACGACCAAAAAGCGCAGAGAATTGAGCACGCAAAAGACATCGTTCGGGAAGCCAGACGTGATCCAAATTTCTTGTTCAACATCGTAACCGGTGACGAAACGTGGTGCTTTCAATATGATCCCGAAACCAAGCGTCAAAGTGCCGAATGGAAGCACCCAGATGAGCCAAATCCGAAAAAAACCCGCCGTGAGAAGTCAAAAATCAAAACTCATCTCATTTGTTTCTACGATTCAAAGGGAATAATTCATCGAGAGTTTGTTCCACCGGGAAAAACAATTAACGCTTTGTTTTATGTTGAAGTTTTGAAGCGTTTGGTGCATCGCATTCGTCGTATTCGGCCAGAATATCGCGAGGAAGGAAGTTGGCGTTTATTGCATGATAATGCACCGGCTCACAGAGCCCTAGTTACGACCGATTATTTGACCAAAAATCGCATTTTTACCATCAATCATTCACCGTATTCGCCTGATATGGCTCCCTGTGACTTCTACTTATTCGGTCAGTTGCATTTGCCGATGAAAGGAAACCGTTATAAGGACGTTGAGGACATCCAAAAGGCTTGTACCAACATTCTGAAGGCGATGCCGGCCGATGACCTAAAACACTCATTCCAAATGCTTTTGGACCGTGCAAAACGTTGTATCGAAGCAGAAGGAGAGTATTTTGAATAAATAAAAAGAATTATACAAAAATAATCATCCGTTTTCTTTATTTTATAAAAGTCCTGTTTACTTTGGGTTGCACCTTGTATAATTGTAATAGATCTTAATCATGTTATCAGTGCTGCTGTTTTACATGAAAATTAGAACTTTGTTGACTAAAAAGTAATATTGTAATAAGTAACTTGAAAAAAGTAGTAATATTACTGAAGGTGATTACTTATGGAAAAAGTAACTAGTTACACTACATTTTTAAAGCAAAAGTAATATACTACGTAATTAGTTACACTACTTTAATATATTAGTCACAACACTGTGTTCGGGTGGCCAAACTTTCCGGAACCGGCGGCAAACATTCTCGTGGCTGTACCTCTCTAAGCTGCTCGTCGATTTTTCTGTTCACAGAATCCTCCAGACTGCCAACTCATTTGTTTAAGAAATCATCCAGGTCGTCGACTCGTTTGTCTAAGTGTTCCACTTGAGCTCCCAGGTGCTCCACCTTCACATTTAGCTTGTTGGAGATTTCCTCCACTTTCTGCTCCAAGCGCGCAGAATTTTCCTGAAGCTTGGTGGACAATTCGCAATTTGCACTTTCGAGTTTCGCCGACACTTGCGCCGATATTTTATGGCTCGCCGTTTCCATTTGCGCCGAAATTTCCTGATTCGTAGTTTCCAGTTTCGCTGCCATTCCTCATTTCATATATATATATTCACGATTTGCATTTTCAAATTTTTCAGCATTTTCCTGGAGTTTGGTTTCCATTCGCTCTGCTACTTCTCGATTCGTAGTTTCCAGTTTCGCCGACATTTCGCGATTTTCATTTTCCATTTTGGCTGCCATTTCACGGTTGGAAGTCTCGAACATGCCTTTAAGTGCAACCATTAGCTGGCTCATGTCTAATGCTTGTAATGGCGCAGCCGCTGCAGCCGTACTTTCAAGTGGCGCAGCACCAGCAGGCGATTCCTTCACCTTGGCCGACGCCTCTGGCTCCTGCGTCCCGAACTGGTGCGCAGTCCAATCGATGCCTCGTGATTCACACACCTCTCGCAAGCGCAGCTGCAACTCCACCTTTCCGCCAGCAGTCGGCAAATTCCAGGAAGCCAGCTCCTTCTTCAGCTGGTCCACCTTCAGCAGCTCGAATTTAACCATGTCTGCGTTTTTATAATTTTTTCCTTGTTTATTTTCAGTAGCACAATCCCACTTCTGACACCAAATGTTACGAATATGAGTTTTCCAAGGTTCGTTTGGATTGTGTTTGAAAATAAAACTACTTCAATTACTCAGCGCCAAACGCAGTCAAAAATCAACAATCACTTTATTTACAGATTTACACCTTGCTTGTATCTACATACACTTGTTGCTACTTTGCTTATTCAACCAAAACTCGACTCTCTGCGCTGCACACTGCTGCTTTTATACTGGTTTTCTTATCGCGCCGAAGTTTCTTGCACATCCTAGTTGTGCTCTCTATCTCGATTGTTCTAGCAAAGTCCATCACCTTTCGCGAACCATCCTCGTCATAACGGAATTATAGCAAGTTTGGCGTACTCCAAAGTGCATGCCTAAAAGTATGCTATGCATTCATGCATAGCACTGCACGAAGTGCTTCATCGTAGCAATATGTAGATGCCAGGCGCACACACTTGTTATCTTTCCACAGCACAGTATTCACATCGACTCCTTGGATTGAGGCCATCTATTCTGTAGAAAATCCTCTATTCTCTTTGTTCACTTCGCTGTCGGTTGGCAGCTTACACGATGGTAGACGATTGGCTATAAATACAAAAGCAAATCATAATTTTTTTATCAACAAAAACCACGAAGAAACAATCACCTCTCACTGTGCCTAAACTGTAAATTCCTCTGGCTCGTAAATAGGCCAATAATGGCAGTGATGTGTAGAAATTATCAAAGTAGAGGATGTGGTGAATGAACTTAAGAAATGTTTGTGATAAAGGAATAATTACATTTGATGCGGCTCCAAGGTCCGGGGTGTCAGGCAAAATAACATTATCACCGGCACCATTGTATATTTCAAAACGGTAGGCAAAACCGTTTGAATCGCAAATCACAAACAATTTGACACCTCACTTATGCGGCTTATTTGGCATATATTGGCGAAGATGGTGTTTCGTCTTTGTGCTGCACATCTGTTCATCGACACAGAGTCTCGCCGTTTTTGGTTTTGAATCGAATCGGTCGTTGAGTTCTTTAGCCAGTGTACGGATGCGGAACAATGGATCATAGCCCGGTTCACCTTTCATCTTTCGCTGCGATTCATTTTGGAACGATAAATATCTCTTAACACTTCTGTTACCTTAGGGTCATTTTTGAGTAAAATTTGACTTTAAAGAGCCGTAACTTTCTTATTTCTGGTAAAGAATTGTTTTCCTTTGGACTCAGTGACTAATTTTATGCCATTTGAATATACGCTAAATTTCATTTTATTTGCAACACTGGTTTACGTGCAAATGAGCAACTATACAAATTTGACCTTAGGGTCATTTTATGACCCATAGTACTGAACGCAAGAAATTGGTCGATGCAATGTGAATTTGATTAGATTTGGTTTCAAAGTGTCGTGGATAAATTTTTCTGGGATTATTGTTTTGTTTTGTGTTGGTAAGAGGGCGTGGCGCTAGCTATAGAACCCTTTCTACTATGGAGTAAAATCGAAATTATGAGTCATACAACATTGCAATTTCGTGCAGTGTCCCCATGTAGACACTGTTCCACTGGAAATATTTCATGGGCGTTTAATAATGGGCGTGGCACTCTTTTAACGATCCAAATTTTGTATATAACTTCGGAACTATAAGTCGCACATCAATGACACTCAGATCGAACTTACTATTGGGCCATGTTTTTCGACAGGGGAAATGGGAGGAAGGAGAAACTTAATAAAGGCATTTAATAAAGGGCGTAGCTTCGCCCACACATCTTAATGTGCAGTACAAGAGCTTTTAAGCTTCAAGGGATCGAAATCCAATAGTACGAAAACTTTATGTTTGCTGGTATGAAATCTTAATTTAATCTTTCAATATAAATAGTACATATAGTACGATTTCTAGCAAGTAATAAATTTCTAAAAAATTCTAAAAGGATTGTAAACAAGCTAGATGAAATTTCTGGGACATATTCGTGTCAGCGACAAACACACAATTTACTCGTGGCTGCAGTTCGCAATTCTATTATTCCTTGCGGCACCATTGCATTTGCGATGTGAAATTCATCACTGGAATGATAACGTAACGCCGTTTATTCCATAAAGAATTGGAAAAGTTACTTCCAGGGCTTCAATTTCGCGATAAGAAAGGAAGCCAATAATAGAATCGTGTGAGTTATCCTCAGCAGTACATTCACAAAAGAAGAAGATACTCAGTGAAAGGAAACGATGGGGCGCAATTCGGCTCAGCCGAATATATTCATTTTCATCTTCGGGAAATCGAATAATATTAATTAATATATATTATAATTTGTATTGGTTCATTGATTTCAATATCTAGTATAACTTTCATATTTTGGCATACTTTTATAAATTAAACCTCTAAACTGAGTAATTTTTTTTGGGTCACGGGAACAGGATTTCTTGCGAAATCATTTCTTTTTGGGCGATTAACAATTAATGATTACTATCTGTTATGTATAATATAATTGTCCAAAAATTAGTTGCGATATAGTTTTAACTTCTGAAGAAATCGCAAGAATTATAGTGCCCGAGAAGAATATCAAAAACCTGGGCATGGTCTCCATGTTGAACATATTTGACTCCAGTAAGGCCAAATAGTCGCTTTTCAATAATAAAAGTAATAACTAATTGTTAAAACCACCATGTATTAACTTTTTTGAACAAAATACAAAGAAATAAATCGGGGTCATTTTATGACCCAAAGGTCAAATCTGCGAGTTTTTCCTAGGGTAACAGAGGGGTTAATGGCAATAAATCGTTTCAATGGCATACACTTTTCAATTGGCATAAAATCATTTTTGCCCCAATAGCTTTCTATTTTGGGAAAGCGATATACCGACATATAATATCTGATAATGTAATATCTGATTTCAGCGCCAGTTACTATGAATGTGGAGTTTATATTTTCGTCTAAAGCACATCGGTTCGTCTCTTCAGTAACCAATTCAATAATTTTGTCGGTAAAAAAGTAATTGAAGAATTCCATTGGTGTTTGGAGCTCTTTCACAGCCAATGGAAGTGATGAATCGCCACGAAAAGCTACCTCGTTTACAAGTAAACGCATGCCGCGTTTACGTCAGATCAATTTTAATAGCTCCTTCGAGTCTTCCAAATATTGCACTCAGAGCTGTGAATATAAAATAACCACAAGTATACATTCCCCACTAAAGCCCCCATCAGTAGGTTGACCTAATGGTCCAGTGGCTTCAACTGTTGGCAACGGAGATCAGACTCTTTTGGGTGGTTTGAAGCGTGCATTTTTTATGGTCGCAGTTGATGTGGATGGTTTTTGTGCCTCAACTGCTTCGACTGCCGTAACATCGTGAACAAATGTTGAAGAAGCTGCTGGCTGCTCGATGTCACTGGTATTCAATGACAAATTCATAGCCTGCACAAATGCATCTGTGGTCTCAGCTTCATTCATTTCCTGGATACATGCCTCAATTGCCTGTTCATCATTCTCTGATAGGTCGACTGGGCTATCAGGATCGATGTCGGCGACAACATAGTCCGGGTCAGCGAGACTGTCATCACTACTATAAATTTCATCTTCACTTTCTACTGAATCGAAGAACTCGAGCAATTCATCATCAGTCAATTTATTCAAATTGCATTTTTTTTATAAGTAAACTTAGAATGATTCACCTAATTGAACATACCCCGTTATTTCCACATGGTTTATGAAACATAACCTGTAAAGCGTTAGTCTGCACCGGGAATTCCAAATTGTTCTAGCTTTCACCATGGAGTGGTCAGATAACGAGAACCGTACCGCTGTTATAGCGCTATTTAAGTGTGAAATGAAAAAAGGTGATATTTTCAAAACGCTCCGCCCGCTCGGGATTAGTCGCATGTTCGTCTACCGGTGCATAAAACTGTTTGAGGAGACTAGAGATGTTAAAGACCGCCACCGGTCGGGCCGTCCGCGCACAGCTCGAACACCACAATTCGTTAAAGTTGTCAAATCAAGAATTCAGCGAAATCGGCTCCGCAAACAGAAAATCATGGCCCGGGAGATGAATATCTCGCAAAAGTCCATGAGTCGAATTATTAAAAAAGATTTGGGACTTGGGGCTTTCAAACGCCGTACCGGACATTTGTTGACTGCAGCTTTTAAAAAAAGAATGGAAAAATGCAAACGTCTTTTGGTGAAGCACGGTGAGAACTTGCACAGAAAAATCTTGTTTACCGATGAAAAAATGTTTACAGTGCAGGAAAAATTTAACAAGCAAAATGATAGGGTGTATGCACGGTCATCTAAGGAAGCATCTGAACGGATTCCACGGGTCGAAAAGGGTCATCACCCAGCTTCAGTCATGGTTTGGTGGGGTGTCTCTTACGATGGGGTCACTGACTTGCATTTCTGCGAACAAGGAGTCAAAACATCGGCCACTGTTTAACAAGAAACCGTTTTGAAAGCTGTTGTAAAACCACTTAACCATTCTTTGTTCCAAAACCAGCCGTGAACTTTCCAGCAAGATTCTGCGCCGGCCCATAAAGCTAAAACGACTCAAACCTGGCTCCAAAACAATTTACCAGCATTTATTTTCTCTGAAGAATGGCCCTCTGGCAGTTCTGATTTGAACCCGCTCGATTACAAATTGTGGACAGTTTTAGAGGACATGGTTTTCCACAAAAGATACCCCAACATTGATTCTCTTAAGACAGCTTTGATTCGTGCTGTGGCCAATTTTCCGATGGACGAGGTGCGTGCGGCAATTGATGATTGGCCAGCCCGACTTAAGTCATGCGTGAAGGCCAAAGGCCAACATTTCGAATGAATGTTTGCTTTTTGTATACAATATATATCAATGTAAACAAAAATTAGCCCAAAATAATTCACTACTTTTAATTTTATTGTGTAACAGTATTTATATCCCTACTAAGTAATATAAGTATTTGAAATATAATGTTCTAACTACTTACCATAAAATTATGAATTCGAAATTTGAAAAAGAAAATTGTTGCGCAATAATTTTTGATGCTTGTTGGTTAGCTTCTCAGACTGCACTGATAATTGCACTCAAACGCGTGTCGGAGTGTTTGCGTTTGTTTATCAAAATGTCGAGAAAACTAGTCTAAAGTGAACTTTTATTATTTTGAAGAAAAAAAAATTCAGATTTGACCCTGGACGCCAGAAATCGAAGGCCGTCTTGAGACGGTCCTACTCGTTAGAGGGTTAAACGCAAAATAGAATTTTTCAGTCAAACTTGACTCAGTTTAAACGCCCAACAGCTTCTGACATTTTATTTATTTTGGAAATTTGAAAATCCTCCTCCTGTTTTGTACTACTCTTGCCTGTCGTGAGCGAAATTCTTTCTTGTATTATTTTTTTAGATTTTCATACTTTGTGCGCAACATTTTCGCGCACCGGAAGTTAACAACAAATTTTGAATTGAATTGTCCTCAATTTCTTTCCAATTGGTTTGTTTTTCCTCGGCACTCACGCGATCTGTCTTCTTGCACTCGAGCACTTGTTTATTTTTTTTCACAAATGCAAGAAGACATTCGATTTCCCGAGACGAACAATTTGTGCTCCGTTTGCTTATTTTTAATTAATTTTTTTTTTTTAATTAATTTTTATTAATTTTTTATGAAATACATTACTTGAGCGCAAACAATTTGTTTACGAAATTTTTTCATGTGCGGTATGACCATAGTCAAATAATAAAGTCATCCCAATAGTGACATTTTATGTAAAGTACTCTTATTTTGACAACTGTTCTCTCAAAGCACTTTGAATTCAACTCATTTGACAGTTTTTCGGTTTTAACCCTTTTTCAAATGTGTATTCAAAGAGCTACAAGCAATGGAGTGAATATGTTGTGCAGCGTTCATCTATTTCACTGCGTACACAAAACATTGAATCTTTTTGGTCCCATGTGGTTTCGCAAATGCAGCACGTCGCTGGCATTTTTGATTTTCACTGCACTGCACTTCAGTTAAAATTTTCAAATAAATTTTCAATCAAATATATTTTTAATATTTTATATTATGAATGAAAAGGTTAAAATTTTACAGACAAATTTTATTCATGTGAGAATGTAGAAAAAACATAAATGGCAGCTATCAAAATAAGAGTACGTAAACAAATAGACGTCAGATATCTGGATGACTTTATTATTTGACTATGGGTATGACGAAAACTTTAATTTTTGTATTTTCCACATTTGCTGTTCCATATTACCAGCAAATTTCGATAAGCTTCGATAAAATCGCTCCAGTTTTCGTTGCGCTCGTCCATTTCGTTCGCAACGCACAAAAGCTGAAACACGAACGAACTCAGAAAATTGCACGAAATTGTACAACATACCCATACACGTTGCGACCGCTCACACAACACGACCGAAATATCAAAATATTTTGATTTTCATACAACCGGTTGTGCGACACGTACAACTGCGCTACACACGATGCGATTTTGTGTACAATCTTGTCCAGTTGTACAACAAATCGCAACGTGTATGGGCCGCATAAAAGTGCGTGCCTAAAAGTATGCCCGTCAAAGCATTCAGTGCATTGAACAACGACAGAGTGCCTCGCACAGCGACAGAGTGCCTCGCACAGCGACCGGGTGCCTTGCACAGCGACAGGCTCCTTGCACAGCGGCGGGGGTCTATCATCTCAATATATTAGGGGTATTCTCGATGTCTTGCATAACCCTGACATCGTGCACGAAATGCATAATTGCTATGGCCATGCATTTCGAGCAACGGCATAACAACAAAATACAAGCAAAAAAAGTTTGCATTTTTTGCATGTCATGCTACGCAAAAACCCTTGTTTTGTGTGTGACATCGCGATTGTGCGAAACCATTTAATGTTCTTCGTGTGCGCAAGCGTATTTTCTTCATATTTGGTTTTATTTCAACCTTTTTATATAATTTGCATATATGTCTTGCTTGCAGGTAGAAATGGATCAACCGAAAACCAAATTAAAAAGAAATGGAGAAAGTTTGTGGCTGTTTGCGGCATTTGTGCAATGTGTGCTTTTTTGTGCGTTCTCGATGTGTAGCATTTTCCAGTCTTGCACGGTTGCATTTTTACGAATTCTTCCTCCGTGCAAGACATTGAGAATACCCCTATTGTAACGATGAGGCACTCAGTTGCTGTGCTATGCATGAATGCTTTTACGGGCATACTTTTAGACATGTACTTTAGAGTACGGCCGGCGTGACATAATTCCGATATGGCAAGGATGGTTCGCGATTGTAATGGGCTGTGCGAGAACGATCGGGAGAGAGAGTCCAACTGGAATGTGCAAGAACAATCGGCGCGATAAACAAACAAGTATAAAAGGCAGCAGTGTGCAGCGCAGAGAGTCGAGTCTGACTCGAGCAAGCAAAGGGGAAACATGCAATAGTAGATAGCAGTGTAGAGACAAACAAGTGTAAATTTGTAAATAAAGTGATTGCTGGTATTGGAACGCGGTTTGCGCTGAATAATTTAAGTTGTTTTATTTTCAAGCACAATCCAGAAACGAACTTAGAGAGCTCATAACAATATCTTCAAAGTAATACTAATTTGCTTGTCACCACTAGTTAGTTTACCTTAAAAATTTATGCAATACATACATATGTATAATTCTCAATTGTTTAAATATAATGCTTTATTTACAGGTTTAAAAATGGAAATGAAATAAGTGTGGATAGTCGCGTGAAAATTATACGTAACACGTATAGTAGTGAAACTTATTGCTTAACTTTGAATTTGTGTAAGCCAGAAGATGCAGGAAATTATGAGGTGAAAGCAACGAATTCAGTTGGTGAAAGTAGTACATCATGCGAAGTAAATATTTTAAGTGAGTACAATATAATTTTAATTATTTTCAGTTTGTCTTTATTCACAAATAACATTGTTTTCTGTCTATCGTAGGGGTTTTTTTAAGCAACAGAACTTCAAATTGAAATAAAATATAATTTCATGCTGAAACTTGACTTTAAGTATAACAAAGATAATTTTATGGTATTAATCGGTTGGCCACCGAGATCGTGCGATTTAACTCCTTTAGATTTTTTTAAACTGGGAAAATCCAAAATTTTTAGTTATGACTTTTTGATGACATTTTAATTCAGTCCCAACTTTACTTAAAATTAACTCCAACAATGATTTATTGCGTCGAAAGTGTCACAGTTTGAATTAGTACTATTTTACATTGAGGAGCAGCGATCGAACAGCGTCACACACACTAAAAATAAGTCACTATTGCATATTGCAGCTTATGTAGATACTGTCAATCGAAACATGAAGAAAGACCTAATTGTTGGCAAGAGTTAACAACAACAAAATATACTGAGATTTCGCTTCACAGTATTTAAACATATACCCGAAAATTAAAATTTTTGAGTTATGTCACGTTTGAAGTGAATGTGCGATATAGGTCTTCAGACACTAATGGCATAAATTGATTTTCTAATAATGGCAATATTCAGGTTGATATTATATAGTTTCATTTTTTATTTGAATTAAGAACTCGTCTAAAAAACACCGTATATTTTTCAAGTTCACAAAAAATAATATACTTTTTGTAAATGGAAACATAAAAATTCTATACTTGTTTATTTTTATGATACTGAAACACATATTACATTAATAATTGACTGGCACGGCAGCCCGATTACGAGACTAAGGCCAACCATCCGTGTTGTGCGTGCGAATTTTGTACAAGGTTGGAAGGGACCTACAGTTTTATGCCGATCCCGAACGGCGAGTTGGGAGCTTTTTTATAGGCAATTTTTACTCTCAGAGGTTTGCCATTTCCTGCTAAGAGAACAGCCGCCGAAAGAAAAATTGTTGATTTTTCTTTTTTTCGGTGTTAGGAGCAACGGAGTCTTTAACCTGGGTTCGAGCGTCGCATTTGACTCGCGGCCCAACGCACTAGCCAGCTGAGCTACGGCGGCTGTATTAAAAAGATACATTAAAAATTGTTTATTTATAGAAAACTTTCCTACAAATACTTTACAAAGAAAAATTAACGTTTTGTCGATATTTTTAATGTAAGCCAAAAATTCAATTTCATTAATTTAATTAAATTTCATTATAGAATTAGGGTTTATTAACTACCTTTAACTACTGACGTCAAGTTTTTGTAACATATAGACTGACGTGCGGTCTCTTAGGCCGCAGAATTAAAAAAACATCCTAACAGTCAAACCTAAATTGGAGCGTTAGCGGCAAGCAACTGTCAAAATTACTTCATGCCCATACAAATTGTATGGGGCAAACCGCAATTGAAACGCTCTGACGTTGAGCTATTCGAATTTCCAATTTTGACAAGGCGTTAGCGGTTGAAGTTGGCTGCGACTAACAAAAACGCCTGTAATTTATATTTTATTCAAATAAAAGACAAGTTTTGAAAAATAATATAAAAATAATTTGTTGTTTTTTTGGCAACTAAACAGATATTTTTTTAAAATTTGTTTTCATTTCATGATTTTGCCAATCCCAACGCAACGCTTCAATTTCGGTATGCCGCACTGAGCGAGAGCGTTCATCAGAAAACGAAACGCTCAACGCTCCAATTTAGGTTTCACAGTAAGACAAAACATCGCTATTAATGTTAACTATTTATGACAGCCGCCGTATAATATGTGAAGTAGGTATTCGTTCATAACGACAAAAAAATTCAAAACGTAGTTTCTTAAATTTTAACCGTTTGTTTGCTGACTGCTTATGATGTGCCAAAAATGCGAAGAGCGCGACAGCGCTCCTTTTTTGTTGTTGCAATACAAGTGAGTTTATTGTATGAAGAGTGTTTTACATTTTTTCCCATACACTCGCAATTAGTGCCGCAGTTTTGACATATGTCCGAAAAAATCCGTCAGCAGCCAAACGGTTAAGCACATTATGTGCGGATTTGCTTTGCGCATTGAAGACCGAAATGGATAGAAGAAGAATAATATTTGACAATAGATTTGCGAATGAGTTTAAGCACACAACAAACAGTATACAGAATGCGCATCTGGTGTAAAGAAAATTTTCTTTGCGGTTTCCAGCGGTACGACCAGTGTGCTTACTTAATTTTTCATTTATGTGGTAGACTCAGTGAAAAAAATGTGGTAGATTTTTTGTATTGCACATTAATTGTATTTTATTGCGTTTGAACATTTATTGTACAAGTATTTCATTGTATTTGTACATTAATTGTATTTTACGTTCTTCTATGCACTTTAACCTGTGCCGTGTTTCTTCCCATTGTTTTTGTATTGTTGACTATATTTATAGGAACTATATATATATTTTTGGGAACTCGCATTTTTTTCAGCAGCAGGCACAACTTCGCGTGGTAAAACTTCGTCCCGTCCAAGCGCATTGCCATCGCCATGCGATCTTCCTAAAAACTAAACGTTACTAAAAAATAAAGGCAAACATTATTCAACTTTTTTAGAAATTTTTCCATTTTAATTGCACCTGCCGCCAAAATAATTGTCAAACTGTCAACTATTTGTAGTGCACTGCTTTCGATGTGATGAGAGTGCTACCACATAAGTTTTTTTTGCACATTTTCACTTATAATGTTCAATGCAGCCCTAACATAAATTTTACAACATAAAGCTCTAATTTACTTGGAGTAATAGGCTGGTTAATAGAAACATTTATGTTCCACAAAAATGTGGTAGATTTTAAGCCCTCCGTGGTAGATGTGGTAGAAACTTGATTTTAAAAAGAAATGTGGTAGATCTACCACATATGTGGTAGAAGTAAGCACACTGAGCAAGACCCAACGTGCATGGGAACCTAAACACACAGCACGATAAGAGCATACCGACCTGTGCCTGTTAGTTGAATTCTTGCAGCGGACACCACTTGATAAGTGCAACCAGATGTTGGTTATCTTGTGGTGCCGTTGCAAGATTCAACAAATGCAGTATAGCCAAAGAATACGAAGTAATAATACGAAGTAGAACGCACATGTGGGCACAAAAGTGTTTTCGGCTATTATGATGCGAGGAGACGTATAACTGGAACTCCGATACTTCAAAAAAATTCAGTAAGATACCTTGGAATGCACCTAGATCGACGACTTACGTGGAAAGACCACATTAAAGCAAAGCGGCAGCAACTTAAAATTAAGACGAGCAAAATGTATTGGCTACTTGGGCCGAAGGCTGAACTTAGTCTTGAGAATAAATTGCGATTATACAAAGTTATTCTAAAACCAGTGTGGACCTATGGGATACAGCTGTGGGGCACGGCTTCCAAATCGAGTATTGAAATATTACAACGCTACCAGTCAAAGACACTAAGAATGATTGCAAGTGCGCCATGGTTTATAAGCAATGAAAATATACATAGTGACTTGAAAATTCGCTACGTAAATAAGGAAGCAAGTAGATTCGCCGATAGATACCTAAACTATAAGCTCAGCAGTCACTGTAATACGCTCGCAATATGCTTATTAGATGATAGCCAAAAAACTAAAAGACTCAAAAGGTATCATGTCCTAGATTTGCCCTTTACAAATGAAATATGTATGTAAATAAGTATGTAAACAACCTTAACCTTAGTTATTGTAATGTTAAAAAAAAATTGAATTGAAATGAAATAATCTACACTGTTAATTATAATTAATTCCTCAAATTTGCTGAATGTTTATAGGACAGATTGCAAATAAAAGACTATTTAAAAAAAAAAAAAATTTCCGTAATGTCACCATCAATCGAAACTTTGTGGTGTATGGATTTTTGCTATGCGATTTGATTGATTTAAAAATTTGCAAATATTTATGCGTGGTTGAACCCAACATAAATTTTTTACAAATATTTTTACGTGGCGAGTTCCAAGTAAAATTATTTTTTTACACATATTTTGACATGGTTGATAGCAATTTTGAAGAATACGGGAAAAGTACGAAAAAAAATGAATCGATATTCCTATTGACTTCCAAATTGGTGAAAACACTTGAAATCAAAAATAATTAAACATGTGTTTTTCATTTTTTTGAAAATAGAAATCCAACGGGAAAACCAAGGGTTAACTTTGTGTGGAAAAACGTAATTTAATAGGTCTATTGACTTCAAATATGGTGAAAGCACTAAAATTCAGATATAATTAGACAAGTATTTTGTCATACAAATTTGACCTACGTTTAAGAATAGTGTAAATATTCTACACCTGAATGGTTCCATGGCAAATGCTGTGACCATAAAGTTACAATATTAGATTTTCTTATTTTACCACTCCTACGAAAACACTGCCTGTGGGTTGTATAAAAAGTAGGATTGAAAAACAAAAATTGAAAACAATTGTTAGCCAATAAAAACTTATGCATTTCAGAAAGGATAAATTAAAACAAAAGTAACAATAACAACAACGGGCAACAACATCCACGCTACTCCCGCCTACATGGCACAGCGCAAAAAACAGTACACCCCCGAATTTTTTTCGTTTGCCAATGCTACTCGCCTCAACAACAAAATCTAAAATTTTTGCAAGTTACAAATATTTGGGAAGGGTTGACCCTAAAACTTGGTATTGAGGCATATATGTATGTACATACACTAGTCAGAATAAGTTTGCGTACAAGGGGTACATAGTTTTTTCATATGAAAAATAAATCACTTAAAGTAATTTTTCAAAAACAAAATCTTTTTTATTTTTTTCCATAAACTTAGATCTTTTATTCTATTAAGATAATAATAACAAAAACTTTACCAAATTGTAAAAGAAGGTCCAAAAACGAAATGTGTTATGAATTCACCTCAGAAAAAGTTTGCGTACAAGATAGGGTTATGTAGCAAAAATTTAATTTAAACTAAGTTTTGTCCAAAAATTAATAACTTTTTGGATATGCGTCTCTTGTTGGAACTCCCTGCAGAATTTTCGGCATACACTTTATTAAATTATGTTTTTTTTCAGCTGTTCTTTTGTTATATCCTTGAATTGTTATATTTGTTTACTACATCTTTGAAGATGGAGTGTTGTTGGGCTCAGGGTTCAAGTAAACCCTTATATATTTAATTAAATGCACGTTATGTGACTAGGGAGGAACTTTTTCAACTTTTTTGAGCCAGTTAATAGGTCATAAGGTCATCATAAAGTTGAAAATAAATGTTGGAACCTGATCCAAAATTTTGAAACCTTGGATTGTATAAGCTTTTAGAATATGTAAATAACCCCTCGGAACCATTTCTGAATAAAAAAACACAGCCTGCTCACTCCTTTACTAGACATGCAGCCCCATACCATACCGCCTCAAATGCTATGCTTGACTGTTAATGTCAAATTTTTGTTATTAACTGAATCCTTTTCAAATTAGTTGAGCCTTTTAATGCCAAATATGCCAAACCATAATCAGAGAATAATAAATCTTCTTACTCTATAGCTAACAACACATAGTCCCGGAAATCCGGTTTTCTAGACTCTTTCATGAAAGAAATTCTGTGCTCCTTGTTAGTAAGCTAAATATGGGCTTCTTACATGCTATTATGTAAGGGAAATATGTTTTTTCAGGACTTTTCTTATAAAGTCACTGCTACTGGGTTTTATAAAATATTTCTGTATATTTCTGAAGATATTGGATGCAACTAGCCTAAGATTATGATGCACTGATCGCAAAACAATCTAATCCTATTGCTTGGGTAGCTTATGAAAATAGCCAGATCGTAGCAAAGAAGCAAGAATTTTTGGTTTTTTTTCGAAATTTAAGATGGCTTTTCGAAATGACGAATGTGCTCTTTGAAAAGTTTCTCTAATTTCACGAAATTTTTTGTCAATTTGGGAAAGATTTAGTAAGATTATTACGAGCATGCGGACGAACTGGCTCGCGTAGGGTCATCGATGACTGAGGCGGTCGACACGTTGCTACCACCGCTCTCTGCCACAGCGGGTGCAATCGGAGCGTGGCTCATTCAAGCTACAAACAGAGCCTGGCCAACCAAGAGCGATTGCAAGATTGCTCGCACGCTGTGGCCAGCGCTGAACAGGAGAAGAACTAAGAGCTTGCTGCTCCTCGACAAGCATGCTATGCGCATGGTCACGGGGGTAATGACAGGTCACTGCGCCATTGGCGTCTAGCGACCGACGATTTATGCTGAAGCTGTGGAGACGAGGCGGTGGAATCGGTCGAGCACCTGCTTTGCCACTGTCCATCACTACAGAACCGACGGCTCCAAACGCTTGGGCAAGGTTCTTCGATGAACTTGTGAAGATAGCGGATGCATAGATCACTGATCTGCACAACTTCCTCGCGAAGACCAAATGGTTCCCGAAAGATCCTGTCTGGATCTACAGGGAACCGAACAGATAGGGAAAGGCACCGGTATGTATTAAAAATTAAGGGAATCACAATGGGCCCAACAGGGCCTCCGAGTGGAAGTGCAAAATGCACACTCCCCTTCTTTAACCTAACCTAACCTAAGATTATTCTTTTATCCATTTTTATTTTTTTTCGCTTGGGTTCTATTGCTTTCTATATAATTTCAAGCACATATACGTTTAAAAATAATTTACAAGTCCGTTTACTACTCAATGGAATAAAAATTTCCAAATAAAAATAAAAAACATAACTGGAAACTCCCGTTATTAGTTTTGTACGGAAACTTATTCTACACCGTTTTGTGAGTATATTGTCAATAAATACGAATATATGGAAAATTATTGTTTTAATGCATCTAAAACACATCAAAAAGTGCAGTTCAGGCATATATGAATAATGTGGATAAGTTTTGGTAAACAGAAAACCCATTTTTGAGGTCAAAATTGATGATAACATAATTTCGACTTGCCTGTACGCAAACTTTTTCTGACTAGTGTATGTAAAGAGCGTTTATTGATTAAATATAGAAATTAAATAGAACCGGAGCACTGCAGGCAACCGGCACACACGACCGAACGACGTCCTCCTCTCTACGGCTTCTTCCAGCGACTGACTTGACCCCTGTCCACGATGCGCGGCGTTGCCACCTCACATTCGGCCTTCCTGATCCTCGTCATCGGTCCCCGATGACAAGAGCTCTTCATTGTCAGCCACAAACCTCCATAGCTTCATATTGTCGCAGCTGGTTGTTGTAGTGTTGGGCCCTTCTACGTCCGCTACTTTCTTAACTTCGTAGCGACCATTACGCCCGATCTTGACGATTTCATATGGCCCCAAAAACGTGCTTGCAAGTTTACGGCCGGCAACAAATTGCGTTCTTTTGACTGCTACGAGATCTCCCAACTGGTAGCCGCGCTCGTCTCTGCGTTTTTTATCAAAATTTCGTTTGTAGACTTGCTGCGCCTGCTCGATGTGCCGCTTCGCCTCTTCCCGCATCTCGTGACGTTCATCGTTGAACCGACTGACCATTTCTTCGCTCAACAGCTCCAGTAAACGTCCCTCGGCTTGACGTACCAAACATTATTTCAAACGGCGATGATTTCGTTGTTGCGTGTACGTGCGCGTTGATGGCTTTCTGTACCTGTGGTACATACTTAAACCACTTAGACGGCTCGTCAGCTGACAGCTTCGCAATGATAGCCAAAATCGACCTATTCACGCGCTCGATCTGCCCATTGCCTCTAGGCACACCTGCTGTTGACCATACGTGCTCGACCTTGTGCTCGTTAAGTAAGTCACCGAATTCGTTTGCGGTGAATGCCGCGCCCCTGTCACTTATAATAAGCCTGGGAAAACCGAATACAGCAGACCATTCGCTCAACTTCCTGATGACTTCGTCTTGACCAGTGGACTTCGTCGGGAACAACCAGACAAACTTCGAAAACGCATCGACCATCGCAAAGATATATTTGTACTGCTTGGAAGTGGCATCCATTGGACCCAGATGATCGATGTGCAACGTGTGTAGCGGCGTATCGCCTTTATCTATGCAATGCAAGAACCCTTCCTGCTTGCCCAACTTCTTGTTGTGAATAATACACTTTAAACAATTTGCGATGACCCTCGTTACCTTACTTTCAAGATGAGGGATCCAGTACTGCTGTTGAATGGTATGCATCGTTTTCAGAGTTGAAAAATGACCAACCTCGTGTGCCTGCTGGATCACTTCCCGCTCCATCAACTTCGGAATCACAAGCACCTCGTTTCCATTGACCGACTTGAACAGCAAACCCCCTTTCAAACTGAAGCTCTCATACGGGCGCTCCTTTAATATCTCGCAGATAGTTTTGATGTGGTCGTCGTTTTGCTGTGCCTTCTTCAGACGCGCCGACACCTCCGATGTTATCATCCTAACTGACTGCGGATACCGGCTTAAGTAGTCAACGTGCTTCATCTTTTCGCCCACACGATGCTCCACGTCGAAGCTGTAATCCTGCATATATAAAATCCACTGTGCGACCTCTCTCGGAACATCCTGCTTGCTCGTAGTCTGCTTGAATGCAACGCAGTCCATGACCAATTTGAAACGGACCCCCAACACATAGTGTCGAAATTTCTTCAGCGCCAGATATGCTGCTTTGACCTCTAATATGTAGCTGTGTCGCTTGGATTCTGCTTCCGACGTCTTGTTGCTCCAATAGTAGACTGGGTGAAACCTGCCGCCAAACTCCTGGAATAACACTGCGCCATAGCCTTCTTTTGACGCGTCTGTATGCAGCTCGGTCGATGCTCCTCTCGCGTAAATATGTAGCACAGGTTCACTTGTTAACGCCTGCTTCAACCTCTGCAATGACTGCAACTCTGCGGGCCCGATGCTGAATGCCACATCCTTCTTTAGTAGGTTCGTTAGTGGACGCGCCATCTGCGCGTACTCGGCGATAAATTTCCTGAAGAAACCCGTAAGGCCCAAGAATGACTGCACATCTCTGACACTTCTCGGAGTCATGAAACGGCTGACCGCTGCTGTTTTCTCCTTTCCTGGCCAAATTCGACCGCTTTCCACCACATGGCCAAGGAAACTTATGCGCGACTGCACAAAGCTACATTTCTTCCACTTAATTTTCAGGTCGTACTCTGCCGCCGTCTCCAAAACCTTTTTAGTTTTCTGCATGCACTCCTCCGCGGAAGCCGCAAACACGATGATATCGTCCATGTACAGCTGCATCGTATTTTCGTTGATTAACGTTTGAAAAATGTGGTTTACAAAACGGATAAAAGCGGCGGGAGAATTTCTAAACCCGAACGGTGCCCTGTTGAACTCAAATAACCCCTCTGTTGTTACAAATGCGGTATATGCCCTGCTTCCTTCCTCCACTGGCACATGGAAGAATCCATTCTCGAGGTCCATTATAGTAAAGTACTTGGCAGCTTGTAGCTTCTCTAAAACTTCTTCCACTATCGGCACGGGAAAGCAGTCCTCTAATACCATGCTATTGAGCTTACGATAGTCGACGCAAACCCGTAGCGTATCATCTTTCTTCTTTACGACCACTACCCTGCTTGCCACATTTGATACTGACTTACGCACTATACCCTGCTTCAACCATTCCTCGACCTGCTTTTTAACAGCTTCGGCTTCATCTGCAGACAGGCGACTGGGTGACTGACGAAAAGGCTTGATCACTCCATCAGGGACAATCTTCAGCTGAATGGGACACTGCTTCACTGGTACAGCCGCCTGTTGATAACTCTCCTCGATCAATTGCTCCACTCTCTCGCGATATTGTGGTGGTGCCGCAACGTTAGGCACTTCAAAAATGTTGTACACGTCCAAGGAATAGCCGTCTGGAGGATTTCGCTTCGTTTCGAGGCTTTCAAACTTAAAACCGTCCGCGTCGCTGATCAATCGAAACTTTCTAATGAAGTCGTGTCCTAACAACGCATCACAATCTATTTTGTAGCCCGGAACAACCAAAAACTTTTGCTCAGTGTGCAGCTGATTGACTACTACGCGCGCGTTAAAGACACCAATCGGCTTTGTTGTTGTATTTCCCAACCCGCGTAGCATAGACGTGCTTTCACTAAGTTCAACATTGCCCAACTTCTTAACCACGCTCTCTTTTACTATGGTTACGTCCGACCCAGTGTCTACCAAACAATCTAAATTGATACCGTTCACAAGAACTGTCTTCATACGGCTGCGATCGACAATTATACGCACTGCCTCCTTTTTATTCGGGCAATCGCGCGCGATATGTCCACTTTTGTTACACTGAAGTGTTTTCAGTCTCCGCTGTGCAGTCCTTTCTTTTGTGCTCTGCTGAGCCGCAATTAAAACAGTATTCTTTTTTCTTGTTGTGCACCCGATTTTCCGCCGCGACGGTATTTGTTTTATTTTGGCCACCGTTTTCTTTGTCACTTCCGAGCAGTCGCTCATATACGTCGAATTCTGCTTTTAGCTCTTTAAACGATTTGCAGCGGTACATGGCACACTTAAACTAGTTTTTAATGGCTAGCCCGTCAACAATATAACGCAACACTGCAGCTTCTTCAACATTTCCTACAACAGCCAGTTTTTTCATATTAAGCATATACTCATGAAATGTCTCCTCTTTGTGCTTTTTTCTGCCTCTCAATTGCTGATGTACGTCTGCACTGTTCCAACTGCCCTCAAATTCGACACTCAATGCGCGCTTTAGCTCGTCATAGTCACTCACAAGTTCTGATTCTAGGAACAACCGCGCGGCGCCACTCATTTTACCCCTTGCCTGCAAATATTTCTGTTTCTCTGTTAGCTCGTACGCTTCAGCATTTCGCTCAAAAATATCAAACCATTTCTTCACTGGCACCGAGCCAGTCGAATTCGCACACCACCTTTCCGAAACCGTCTGCCGAAATCTGAACTCGCTGATCTCTTCTTTCGTCTCCTTCAATTTTTATTGCTAACAACTGTATCAACTGCTGCATGGCGTTTTCGACGCCGTTATCGCCACTACGTTCTACGTCACCACGCGCTGCGCTCTCATTCCCCTTCGTAACCGACATCGCGACAACTTCGCCTGTATCAACTTCACACTTTTCTTCTTCGTAGTTTTGTTGCTCGTTTTTCTTTGCTCTCCTTGCTGGCGTGTGCTTCATTGGCACCATTGCTAGAACATTCGCACGCGTCTACAACATACACGACCGCCGCACATATACACCTTCCCGATCAGGCTTGGACGAGCCCCCAAATGTAAAGAGCGTTTATTGATTAAATATAGAAATCATCATCACTACATATATAAAGCAAAGTCGCAAAGTCCCTATGTATCCTTATAACTTGAAAACGACTGGACCAACTTGGATACTTCCTTCGGCAGGTTTGTTCGAAATTGTTACGTGAAGGTTTATAAAAAAAAAGTCGGGAAAACGGGGCGTGGCACCACAAGAATATATTTTTAGACAATAACTTTGGAACCATAAGTCACACATCAATTAAATTTGGTACAAACTTTTTATTTGATCATATCCTTCAATAGAGGGAATGGGATGGGTATTGAACAAAGGGGTGTGGCACCGCCCATACAACTCAAATCTTTTAAATGGAATAGCTTCGGCATTGTAAGTCGCACAGCATTGAAATTTAGTGCACCGTCGTTTCATAGATGTGTCATTCTACTTTTAAATTTTGATGGGCGTTGAACAAGGGGCGTGGCACATTTTTTATGACCCAACATTTCAGCAGAACTGTAAGTCGCACATCAATGAAACTTGGTACGAACCTACCATTTAGTCATATCTTTCGACAGAGGGAATGGGGCGGGTATTTAACAAGAGGGCGTGGCACCGCCCATACAACTAAAATCTTTTATATGGAATAGCTTCGGAATTGTAAGTCGCACAGCATTGAAATTTGGTTTAACATCCTCCCATAGAAGTGTCATTCTACTGTTAAATTTTGATAGGCGTTGGACAAGGGGCGTGGCACATTTTTTGTGACCCAAATATTTCGCTGAACTATAAGTCGCACAGCAATGAAACTAAGTACGAACCTACCATTTATTTATATCTTTCGACAAAGGAAATGGTGCGGGTATTGAACAAGGGGCGTGGCACCGCCCATACAAGCCAAATCTTTAATATCGAATATCTTTCAAATTGTAAGGTGCACAGCATTGAAATTTAGTATAGCTTCGACCCATAGATGAGTCATTCTACTGGGAAGATTTGATGGGCGTTGGACAAGGGGCGTGGCACATTTGTTGTGACCCAAATATTTCGCTGAACTATAAGTCGCACAGCAATGAAACTAAGTACGAACCTACCATTTATTCATATCTTTCGACAAAGGGAATGGTGCGGGTATTGAACAAGGGGGCGTGGTACCGCCCATACAAGCCAAATCATTAATATAGAATATCTTTGAAATTGTTAGTCGTACAACACTGAAATTTAGTACCCCGTCGTCCCATAGATGAGTTATTCTACTGGTAAGATTTGGTGGGCGTTGGAAAAGAGGCGTGGCACATTTTTTGTGATCCAAATATTTCGCTGAACTATAGGTCGAACAGCAATCAAATTAAGTACGAACCTGCCATTTATTCATACCTTTCGACAGAGGGAATGATGAGGGTATTGAACAAGGGGGCGTGGCACTTCCCATACAAACCAAATTTTTAATAGAGAATATCTTTGAAGTTGTAAGTCGTACAACACTGAAATTTAGTGCCCCGTCGTCCCATATATGGGTCATTCTACTAGTAAGTTTTTATAAGCGTTGGACAAGGGGCGTGGCACATTTGTTGGGACCCAAATATTTTGCTGAACTATAAGTCGCTCAGCAGTGACACTTAGTACGAACCTACCATTTTCTCTTTCGACAGAGGGCATTGTGCGGATATTGAATAAGGGGCCGTGGCCCTGCCAATATAACTTAAATATTGTTCAAGCGCTATCCATTTCTTTACTGAAACTTAGCAGCACCATTGCTTATTTACGGGCCTCGATTGCGTTAATCAGTAGCTCCCTCCTCTTCCTTTAGTTGGTTTTCTTCGTCAATTTGCCATTTGCCACATCGCCATTGATTCGCCATCTCGCGTATTTCATTATAAAAAAACAACAAATGTCGTGCGGGACGAAGTTCGCCGGGTCAGCTAGTTAAATATAAAAAGAACCGGAGCACTGCAGGCAACCGGCACACACGACCCAACGACGTCCTCCTCTCTACGGCTTCTGCCAGCGACTGACTTGACCCCTGTCCACGATGCGCGGCGTTGCCACCTCACATGTATATCCGCCTTATGCAGGAAATTTACTTCAGAATGGTTCAGTGACGAATACTGGGACAGTAAATTTTAAATCCTAGATTTTCTTATTTTTGTTCTTTTACACAAGCTATAACATATGGTATATGTGGGGCGTAAACAAAAGTTCCAAACATCGGGAGTTTAAAAATTATTGCGGGCTAATAAAAAAGTTCTTCCTTTCTTTCCATTTCCCTTTTTAATAGTCTATATTGATTACTTATTATTATTTATTTTTTATTGCTTGTAGCGATCATATAAGTCGCCATTATTATCTATTCTATGATTTTGAGTACACTACAGTCGGCAGTGAGTTCGGGAGCAATATGCGACGCCGCACAGTGGCTCAATTTGTCATTTCAGGTTGCAGAATTAATAACTCCTGAACGAATAGAGATAATTTGAATTTGATTTTTGCTGTTGATTAGAAATTCATCAGGCTATTGTATTCTCAAAACTAAACTCAATCGAATTACAGGGTGCTACGTAATACTTTGTCAAAGTTCGGCTTACTGTAAATAAGAATAATGCGAGCAACAATGATAAGTTTTAGTTGCAAAATTAATGAAAATGCATTAAAAAAGATGAAAAGTAATAAGAAATTTAAGAAATAAGCTGAAAGAGTCAAATTTAAAGATAAAAATTAATAAATTTCGCTTTCAAAATTAGAACCAGAATTCGAAACATTTACATACATAAAAAGTCAATTTTCTTTGGACAAAAACAGTGCTAAAATTTTATTATGACTATAATTGATGGGTAGCACATTGGGTGCGGTGGGAATACTGTTTTTTATTCTTTTAACACGACCCGGGCTTGCTGGTAAAACTGCTTCCACTATAACGCTTTTCATTTTCTCCTGATCCTTATTTTATTTTATGATCAAAGCTTCTGACACGTGGGTGTTAGTTATTGTTTCCGTTGCCTCCATAAGCTTCCTTTTTTATTAAATGACGCACAGTCCTGAATTGACTTTTTCGGCCTTCCTTTTGCCGCCTTTTATGTCGATGGTTGGTCATCGCTTATGCTACATGCATCTCCTGCATCGAAGTAAATTGTTTTTTCCAACCACTCCTCATTATTCTGGACAAAATTGAATTTGGTACGGTTTGCTCCAATCCATTTCAACTTTGTAGTTCGTAAGTCCTGGATATCTTCTCTTTAGTCATAGATATGTTGGCTGCAGGCAAACTTCCTTCGATGTAACCAATTTCTTTAGTGACAGCCAGAACAAACTTCTCCTTTGTCTTCGAAATAGTAAATATTTCAAACAGCTTCGAATTTTTCAAAAACATCTTTGTGCTTCTTCTTCGGTTTACTTGCAGTGGCGGAGTTGAAGTGATGTTTAGTTCAAATTAAATTCGAAACTAACTTCACTTACTCCAAACTCCATTATTTATAAGTAGGATTTGCATATGCATTCAAATAGCAGGTACTAAGCTTCTAGTACTAGCAGGTACCTAAACAGTTGTTAGGTTTTCCCGCGTTGTGGGATTTTTGAATAGCTCAGACACATAAGTGGGTTTTAGACAGTGCACATAGATATAAGTCTGCTTTTTGTTTTTCAATAACTAATTGTTTCATTCGCGCGGTTCAGCTCAAAGACTAATGGCGACTGACTGAGATTTGCTCAAATTAAAAAAAAAAATTGTATGCCAGACACATTGTTAGTATTTTATTGAAAACAAAAACATTACATCAAAGGATACATGATAGCTGATTGCCGGAAATGAAATCCAACTTGTTTTTCGTACGTGCGAACTGCGCATCCAGCAAAAGTACTCTTTACTTCGGGCTTACAGCAATATACGCAAAAAAAAAAAGTCGACTTAATATGGAGTTGCAAACTTGTATCACATCTTAAATGAAGCCAAAATCCAAATTTGCATGCCCTGGCAACGATTATAATCGCGTGTAAGTGGTTCACTATCAAAATCTTGACGAACTTGTTCGAACGCACGCACCCGAAAACACAAAATTGCGCGAGGTGGCCACATAAAAATCGCTGTAAAATCCAGTCGGGCAAAATCGGACACCCGATCTCTTCAGGGCAGTACTCACAGAAGACTAGTGAAAAATTTTCCCAAAGACGGAACTCTGGCAAGTATGGCCTTTTTTTGAAAGTCTATCGAAGTTCAAAAAGAGTGATAAAAACAGTGCTTCAAATGAGTGCCTATGAAAAGACAACAACAAACAACCAAATTTTTTTTCTATATTTAATTATTTACTACAAATGCCTTCTTTTAGGATGCTGGTGCAAAAAGTTTCAATCAATTTGCTCTTTTCCGTATTTTAAAACTTCAGCTTTGCCGAAAAATTGCAAATTGCTGATATTATTTCACACTCTAAAAATTGCTCAACTTTGACGGGCTCTACAAGCAAAACTATTTGTCCAATTTAGTTAAGGTTTTCGGATTTCTTAGGTCCAAGCATTTATCTATCGGACAAGTATAACAGTTTCCCCCAAATCGAACATGACAAAATCGAATTTTGCAACCTACGTCGGCAAAACCCAGCCAGAAAAAATAAATTGTTTTACAATTTCAGCTTTTCGCCAGCGCAACAACAACAACAACAACAGCACATCGTCTTCACCCCCCAATCATCCCACGCCGCAGCAGTGTGCTAACGCAGACTCGCTGCAGGGAGCGCAACCAAAGAGCGCAACCCATAAAACTACGTCCTCGATTGTAAAGCAAGCCTTCGTATGTTTAGTTTCTTTGCTTCTACTCTTGTTACGCTGAAGTTTCAGAGAATTCTGCTGTTAGTAACAGAGGGTTCTGCTCCCAATAACAGAGGGTACTACCAGCCGTACCCGCCATACAACGCGTTTGCTTGTATGAGATGCGCCTTCTGTATTAGTTCATGTTCGTTGGTATAGCGAACCCTCATGAAAAAAAGTAAAATTGGACCATAGAGAGCTTATTTTTGTGAATCTAACAAACTAAAAATTTTGCCTGGGAAACGCCCACAAAAGGCGTGGCTCGGGGTCAAAGTTCAAAGTTTTTATAAAAAAAACTCAATTAATCTCCAACTGATTTATACGATATGGGTATCAAACGAAAGGTATTTTTCATACCACGTAGGGGAGAGTGGGGCGAATCGTTACATGGGGCGAATCGTTACAGAGCGATATCTTAAAAATGACGCCACCATATATCAAATGTCGCATAGCTAAATGTTCGTGACCTTCAGCCGCTCATTTGTTTCGGTGACATTCCAATTCTCAGTAGAAAACTGACGCTTGGCAGGGTAAGACGTGTTTTGTGACTTGTAAAATTCATATTTGGATGTCTACAATCTTTCAATTTTGAGTGGTAAATAATTTTGTGATCAATCGGAAGTGTATGTTTTTTTAATCTTTATTGTGTTGCCTTTCGCGCAAAAAAAGAAAATTCGCAAATATTGTTACCGTGTCTTTGCTAAGCCATTCCATAGCAAACATTTCACAGTGGGGCGAATCGTTACATTTTGTATGGGGCGAATCGTGACGGTCATTTTTTATGCATTTAAGCGTCTGACGCAATTTTGAAGACTGCGTTATTGCTTGTGTTTGTAGAAAAATCATCTGTGTTGTTCGTCATGATATGTTTTTTTATCATTTTCGTGATTTTTTTAAATTTTTCATTACTTTATTGCAACTTTTCAAAAAAGGTAGCTAGATCATCTGAGGCAGCACCGAAACGCATAAGCCAGCGTCGAAGCGCCATCGCTGCGATTGATTATGCTGATGTTGAGTCTGATTCTGATTAAAAATCAACTTTTTTCCTTTTTCATTTTTTCATATATTTTTCCACCATTTTCTTTTGGCATGTTGGTCAATTTAACCATCAAACATGTATTCGTTTTCTTAATAAAAATGAAGTAAATAATTGAAATATTATTTGTGTATACATATTTTGATTTCAGCGCCTCAAAATTTGAAAAAAGCGAGTGTAACGATTCGCCCCATTCCGCGTAACGATTCGCCCCACACTTTTTAAAATGCCATTTTTTGGACACTTTGGGAATATCGACATAACTTATTTCGTATTTGTCCTACACCTAAGTGTTTATAATCAAAAGTTGCGCAAAATAACAGGCTTCAAAACGATATATAACATGGTCGACAATTTTTGTATAATAAGTTTGTTACCATATTATAGCCTGTGAAATTTCCTTTACAACAATATATAAAAATGTATACTTTCGTTTTTGCTGAATATATTTTTAAAATGTTTTCTAACTTGACTCTGGGTCCAAAGCCATTTCATATTCACCTTCGCCATCACTTTCGGGCAATGACTTCTGAAGGGGGATGGGGATGTACAAAGTACCTGCCATATTAACAAAATGTGAAAAGATCTAGAATTCTAGCTTTGCATTATTTGAAAAGCTTAAATTTCGCCAAATACCAGGTATGCGCCTATGAAACCGGTAATTATTTTTGAAAAAAACACGTTTATTGTGAGGAAATGATTACAATTTTATTCTTCAAAGTAATGGCCATCGCTAGCTACACATTTTTCCCATCTCTCAGGCAATTTATGGATGCCTCGCCAAAAAGATGTTTCGTCTTTTGCCTGAAACCAATCATCGATCCATTTTTTGACTTCTGCGTGAGAATTGAAGCGCCGTTCCGTTAATGCGTGGCCCATCGATGCGAACATGTGATAATCCGAAGGCGCCAAGTCTGGTGAGTAAGCCGCATGAGCAAGAGCTTCCCATCTATACGATGCAACCAATTCTTTGGTGGCTCTAGTGCGGTGTGGTGGTGCGTTGTCATCGAGGAAAATCACTTTGTGTTGCCTGGCTTCATATTCTGGGCGTTTTTGGCGTATAGCACGGTTCAAATCGGCCAATTGTTGTTGGTAACGTTCACCGTTAACCGTTTCACCAGGTTTTAGAAGGTCATACCATATGACACCACGCTGGTCCCAGAAAACACATAGCATGGCCTTCTTTCCGTTTCTCACATCAAAATCACCACTTTTAAATTTATTGAACCACTCGTTACACTGTGTGCGACCAAGAGCATGCTCGCCGTAAGCTTCCACAAGCATTCGATGCGATTCAGAAGCGTTTTTCTTCAAATGGTAACACAAAATTAACTGTGTCCGCAAATCGTAATTTGTAGGCACGTAATCCGACATTTTCCGGAGCGTCAAACAATGCGTTGTTGGATGAAACTTGACAAATTGTGAACTGAATATTGTTGACATATGACAGAAGAAGTAAACATGACATTTGGTACGGTTCCAATGTTACCGGTTTCATAGGCGCATATCTGGTAGCTATTAAAAACTTTTTTGCTTTTATGGTATTGTGGCATTGAATATTTTGCGTGACACCACAAGCCTTCACTTGTATTTGGTGTGGTTATATTTTTCCATTATATGGACGGTGGTACTAGTGATGAAGTGATAGGAAACTGGCAGGGGCAATTTCCAATACACACACAAAATGCACTAATACTCTTACATTACAGCTGATATTCGCGCGCCACAGCTGACATTCGCGTTAGATTAGGAACGTAAAATATGTCCCATACAAACTCAAGATTGTGGTTAATTTGTATTTCTTTTTTGTTTTATTTTTATTTATTTTATTTATTATTCTGGGATATCTACGTTTGCAGAAAAATTAATATAAAATTCTATTATTGCTTACAAATGTAATAAAAATGTTTGAATATGTCTTTAAAATGCCATTATTTGAGTTTTCATTGACTCCTTGGAAAAGTCAGCCCTGTATCTAGAACAAGGCTCACAGCTAACACAGATTGTGTATGTGAAATGCAAAAAATGTTTTATTTTTGGCTCAATCCAGTGAGACGAATACGCCTGCATTGGCTAGTCTAACTGAATTTCCGTAACAATATAACATAAATATTTACATATACAAAAGCACTAAGTTTCACTTTTTTGTTTACTCACAAATGTGTTTCAGCACATCCGGAAATAACACACGCGGATATTCTTGAAAAGCACAGTTTTGAGTCCGTGCCACTTAAATATGAAGTAATTGCAAAAGGAATACCGAAACCTGAAACTTTATGGTATCATGATAACAAACCAATTGAAGCTGATGACCGCATATCCGTCGTCGTTGAAGGAGTTAGTGTTTTTTTGTTTTTATGTCCAAAATAATAAAAATTTTGCATTTATAGGAAAAATACCGTTTAGAGATTAAAGAACTGAAACTCTGTGATGCCGGTGAATACAAGGCTGTTGTAAAAAACATATGCGGAGAAGAGTATGTTCAAGGAGTTCTTTCTCTATCAGGTAGGTTTGATAAACCAAATATCTCAAACTGTAATTAAAGTTTTATAAAATATTTAGGTGTAGCTGAATATCGGAAACCAATATTGAAAACTGGCCTTCATGACTTAACGTTAGACAAGGGTAGTACGTTGTCTATGCCTATTATATTTACTGCAGATCCAAAACCTAAAATATGCTGGTTTAAAGATGGAACCCCTTTGGAGGCAACAGATCATATGCATTTATCTGAGATTAGTAAAGATAGCGAAAATGGGTTGAAGGAATATACCTGCACCTTGAATTTTACTGAAAGTATGTAGAAAAAACTTCAGGGAGAAACTACTAACCATTTTATTTTTAGCTCAACATAAAGACTCTGGGCTTTACGAAGTACGAATTCATAATCAGTATGGCGAAGTGCGCTCTAGTGGATGGATTGATATACTTTCAAAGCCTGAGATTATTGGACTCCAAAACAAAAGCTGCACGCCCGCTAATACTGTTTCTTTTGATGTTATAGTGTACGCAAATCCAAAGCCGAAAGTCACTTGGATCAGAGGCAATGAAAATCTGTGCAACAATGAATACTGTGAAGTTATTGCCGACGCTGATGCGGATAAGTACAGACTTTTATTTCAGTCAGTTGCACCTTCGGATGATGGTGTATATACCTTAACAGCGGTTAATACTCAAGGCACCACAACACAGAATTTCCAGTTAAATGTTAAAGGTAGGATATTTTGCTTCTATTCTTTGTATAGAAGTCCCTAATACATCACTCAGGAAATTATAAATATATATTTATATATATAAATTTCTTTTTTAAATTGATGTTGTCCCCTTCGAAGGAATCCCCATCAACTGCAACCCATTTCTGCCAGCGCTTGATCATGTTCACAAAACATTTGTCATACTCGATTTTCAGCATGCCTATCAAAGCCATCTTTGATTTTTGTATTACCTCCTCTCGGCTGCTTAATCAGCAGATCGATCAAATAGGAAAAAGCCACAGGAAGCTGATTCGAAATGGTAACTATTCGCTTTATTTTTGATGAGAAACTACCGGATAATGATTGCATTGTGCTATGGTCGTTTTTAGAAAATTAACTCCATTACAAAAATTTACAAGAAACATTGCAAACATGTTCAAAAAAAAGAAGTACTGAACAGTGCATTACCCTCATAATTGTTAAGCTATGACGTTGAAGTTTTGATGGAATGTTGCTGACGTGGTATTGGTGGTATTTAGAGTTATCGGTTAATTTTATCGTTTTTAATACAAAAGGCAATTTGTTTTTCATCAGCTTTAATTAGTTCACTTTGGAATTCAGGGATTGCCGATTCACCATTACTTGTGTTTGGCTTTCTCTGGTTCTCTGGAACCCTGAGCAGCTTAGCACTGCATAATATATTTCCGGTCGCATTTTAAGCAATACGGTTATAATGACGTCAATGTCATCGGCGTAGGCAAGGAGCTGGACACTCTTGTTGAAGATCGTGCCATTACGATGCACACCGGCCTTGGTGTACATCCATGAAGTTGAAGAGGTCGTATGACAAAGGATCACCCTATCTGAAGCCTCGAACGAGAGGTCACTCCCAACCTTGACGGAGCTGCGTGTATTGCTCAACGTTGCTCTGAAAAGCCTCATGAGCTTTGCAGGGATACCAAGTTTAGACAACGCGGCAGTGGCGCACACAGGGGGTTCTTGTTCTTGAGTCGCTAGGTAGCAACCCGGACCAGAGATCAGCAATGAGTACCGCAATTTTGGATACCACCGCATTAATACTCATTCTTTTTACTACCTGCTACCAAAGAATATGAAGTAATATAGAACGCGAATGTTGGCACAAAAGTGTTTTCGGCTGTTATGATGCGAGCGGGAAGAGCGAAGCGTAGGCATTTGAGAATGTTAAGTTCATAACATTTTCTGTTAGATTTGCGTAGGACAACAGCAAAAAGCAATGTTGTTATTCGCAACGGCTTCACTCGTGCACATTGAAATGGTGGTTGTTGTGGCGTATTGATCGCTCAATCGTTTTTTGCACGTATGTTTATTGATCTTGTTTGTCGAAGCGTAAGCGGAGAGCAAACAACGAACCAAAGCATCGTCATCGTCGTTTCAACGAAGATGATTCGGGATTTGCTACTGTTTTTGTTGTTGTCATTTATTGTGTGTATGCTTTTTTGTGTTGCCGATTGGTTTTGCTGCACAAATTGCTGTAATGTCACCAAATTCAAATAACAATAACAAACAGTTTCATTGACTTTGATGTCACCATCAATAGAATCTTTGTGGTGTATGGCTTTTTGCTGGCCAACGCTAAAACAACGCTCTCACCACATACGTGATCTGTGCGAGCAGAGCGCGGGTTCCAATGTTAGAACCCGCCATACAAAATTGTTTCTTGTATGACATGCGCATTCTGTATGTTTATTTTCTTTGCTACTACTCATAAGCATCACATAACATAAGTATCGCAACCGCACGAGTACAAACCCCGAACGAGTTTGCGATCATCGAATCATTACGAGTATTGCTCAAACGAATACTTTGTATTCGTTTGGATACCACCGCATTGATACTCATTCTTTTTACTGCCTATTACCAAAGAATATAAAGTAATATAGAAAGCGCATCTCATACAAGCAAATGCGTTGTATGGCGGGTACTGCTGGTAGTACCCTCTGTTATTGACAGCAGAACCCTATGTTACTAACAGCAGAATTCTCTGTAACTTCAGCGTAACATGTGTCACGCCAAATTAACGCAACCCTGACCCGAGCGGCGAAGAGCGGGTAAAAAGGAGTACGTCAGCAGTTGCCTACCGACGCGCGGCGCGAATAGCTGGTCTTGTCCGACGTGCAAATGAACTCACAATAAAATAACGATAAACAAATTAAAGAAAATAATAAATATTGAAAACAGCAACTCAAGTCCATTTGTGAAACAAAGTAATTGAATAAATAAATGAAATTTAAACATAAAACGGAACTCGAGTTATTTCTTGACAATTCAGAAGTGGGATGCCGTGGAATTGTTACGCGAATTCTTCGGTAAAGAACTAAGTGACGAAAACGAATATCCTGACCCCGCAATGTGGCAAAAACGATTAAAACGCGATATATAGTGTGATATTGTAATTCACGACGGACGCAGCAGCCTCCAGCGGCACCAACGTCGCTAGTACAGCAGGTGCAGGAGAGTGTGAAAAGTGAATTCTCGGAAGTGTGAAAATATTGCATACATACGAGCATTTATATGTGAAGCTTCAAGTCGGTGCTTACAGTTCAAATAGCTACATACGATATAAACTTTACACGTTGTAACGTACGCGTTGTGTGAGACTCCCATAGGCATACGCTTTGCCTCGTAAGTGAGTGAGACTCCCGTGGGCATACGTACTGTCCTTGGAATTGGCAAGCCTACTTGAATCGCCGTTAAGATTTACAGTTAGGACGCGCTGTCGAATATTCTCGAGTTGATTGCTGTACTTTTCATTGTCGCGTTGTCGCGGTAGCATAGCGGTTGCGTGTCGTGTGTCGTTATGTGCGCATACGCGAAGGGTGAAAGAAACGTGTGAAAGTAACATCGTACGTTACTCGTTAGTTCGGAACTCAAACGAGCGAAAAGTGAAAGCAAAACAAACGTTAAAAATGTCGTTACGGAACAGAAATAGGTAAATGCGCAATCTCTAAAATGAGCATTGAACTAAGCACGGAAGTGCCAATCTGCCTAAAACCATACCGCATACCATTCGCGAAAAGACCGATCGTTTCGGCAATAATTTCCGAGCTACTAACCCACGGGATTATCCGACCGAGTCAGTCACCTTACGCATCACCGGTGGTCCTGGTCGATAAAAATAATGGTGAACACAGACTCTGTGTTGACTATCGGTGTTTGAACAAGATTACGGTTAGGCAGCCGTATCCTATGCCTAACATGGACGAACAGTTTGCACAATTATCCGGGAATAGATATTTTACCGCGCTGGACTTACGAATGGGCTATCATCAGATAGAAATCGATGAAAACTCAAAAAAATATACCGCGTTCGTAACTACTGAGGGCCACTTCGAGTATAATCGGATACCTTTTGGTCTCGTTAATGCGCCCGCAGTATTTCAATCCGTAATGAACAAAATCGTATCGAAAATGGCAGCCAATGAAGTGCTGGTGTACTTGGACGACATTATTATTCCGAGTCAGACTATCGATGAAGGGTTAGTGCGCTTAGAAAAGTTCCTACGATTGTTAAAAGAAGCCAATCTAACGCTTCGGGTTGACAAGTGCAAATTTCTAGAGACCGAAATTGAACATTTAGGTCATGTAATCAACGCGAACGGTATAACCCCCGGTAAACGTAAAATCAGTGCGATCACAAACTTTCCGGAACCAACAAACGTAACCGAAGTGAGACGGTTTCTGGGGCTTACAGGGTTTTTCCGAAAATTCGTACCAAATTTCTCCCTCATCGCGAACCCCATTACAAAACTACTCCACAAAGAACAACAAGACAATTTCATTTGGGACGACGAACAAAAAGCCGCGTTTAAGAAGCTTATCCAGACATTGATCAATAAGCCCGTATTAGCCTTATACGATCAAAGGGCGCAACACGAAGTTCACACCGACGCGAGCAGCGTAGGACTCGCGGGCGTCTTGCTACAATCCGTCGACGGGAAAACGTGGAATCCGGTCTTCTATTATAGTCGACATTGCACCGACGCGGAAACGAGGTATCATAGCTATGAACTCGAAGTTCTTGCCGTAGTTGAAACTTTAGAACGATTCCGCATATACCTACTAGGAAAACGGTTCCGATTGGTAACCGATTGCTCCGCCGTAGCTCGCGTAAAGGAAAACAAGGAACTCAAATCCAAGATCGCTCGTTGGTGGCTAAAGCTGTTGGAATTTGATTTCGAATGTATCCACCGCCAGGGCACCCGTCTTCAACATGTCGACGCTCTTAGCCGTATGCCTGACCAACCCCCGAAGGAAGTTGAACCCGCTGGATTCATACTTAAGGTAACTGCAAATGTAGACGATTGGTTGTTGACGATGCAGCTTCAAGACGAAAGTCTTCGCGAAATCATCAGCATCGCTAATGGGTCGGTGAAATCACCACGTGAAACCGCCATTAAGGCAGAATATCGGCTGAAAAATCACCGACTGTACCGCAACCATCCGGACGGGTTACGGTTTGTGGTGCCAAAGGCTGTGCGATGGCGTGTGGTGCAACTTTGCCACGATCAAGCAGGGCATCATGCACTCGAAAAAACGCTCGAGCGCCTTCAAAAATCCTACTGGTTCCCGCAAATGAGGAAGTACGTGAAGAATTATATGGCTGCTTGCATTCAGTGTTGTCACCAGAAACACCGTGCTGGAAAATCCGAGGGTTGCCTGCATTACAGCCCCAACCAGCCAATTCCGTTCTGTCTGATCCACGTCGACCACATGGGTCCCTTTACGCGCAGCAAGCGCGGTAACTGCTATGTACTCGCGATCTCCGACGCCTTCAGTAAATTTTTGGTTGTCAAAGCTGTACGCGACACCAAGACAACACACGTCTTAAGGGTTCTCAACGAGATGTCCAGCTATTTCGGGCTGCCATCCCAAATTATATCAGACAGAGGGACGTCGTTCACGTCAAAAGCATTCGAGGCGTACTGCAAGGAAAATGGCATCCAACACACGAAGACTGCTGTGCGCACCCCACGAGCCAACGGACAAGTGGAGCGTGCCAACCAGAGTATCCTGTCATTTATCCGAACGACTACTGAAAATCCGAAGGATTGGGACCTTACGTTACGAGATCTGCAGTGGACCATAAACTCCCAAAGGAACGCCACTACCGGGTTCAGTCCAAACGAGTTAGTGTTTGACTTTAACCTGCGTGATGTCGTCCAAAACGAACTCCTTGCAGCAATTCACGATGATATCACCGATGTGACAACCACGTTATCAATGTCCGAGAAACGTGCCAAGGCCGAACACAACATCAGCAACGAACGAGAAAAGTGGAAACAGCGTTTTGACCGTACCCACGCGAAGCCCACGAGTTATGCCGAAAATGTTCTCGTGGTGATTGAAAACGAACCAGCAGCATCGGGTGACTCCCGAAAATTGGAGCCAAAGTATCGAGGACCATATATTGTCAGCAAGGTTCTTGGCAATGACCGGTACCTGCTTGAGGATATCCCCGGTTATCAGGTGACGAATAGGAAGTTCTGCTCCATATACGCCTCCGATAAAATGAAGCCCTGGTGCAGTAGTAGTCCCGAGCTAGACGACGACGAAGATCCACCTGAATCCGACGACGACCAAATCGAGGGCGATTGCTGTCAGGAACGGCCGAGTTGTCACGCCAAATTAACGCAACCCTGACCCGAGCGGCGAAGAGCGGGTAAAAAGGAGTACGTCAGCAGTTGCCTACCGACGCGCGGCGCGAATAGCTGGTCTTGTCCGACGTGCAAATGAACTCACAATAAAATAACGATAAACAAATTAAAGAAAATAATAAATATTGAAAACAGCAACTCAAGTCCATTTGTGAAACAAAGTAATTGAATAAATAAATGAAATTTAAACATAAAACGGAACTCGAGTTATTTCTTGACACATGTGACTAGAAGCAAAGAAAATAAACATACAGAAGGCTTGCTTTACAAGCGAGAACGTAGTTTTATGTGTTGCGCTCTTTGGTTGCGCCAAAGAATATGAAGTAATATAAAACGCGCATGTGGGCACAAAAGTGTTTTCGGCTGTTATGATGCGAGCGGGAAGAGCGAAGCGTAGGCATTTGAGCATGTTAAGTTCATAACATTTTCTGTTAGATTTGCGTAGGACAACAGCAAAAAGCAATGTTGTTGTTCGCAACGGCTTCGCTCGTGTACATTGGAATAGTGGTTGTTGTGCCGTAGTGATCGCTCAAACAATGTTTGCATGCATGTTTATTGATCTTGTTTGCCGAAGCGCAAGCTGAGAGCAAACAACGAACCACAGCATCGTCATCGTGATTTCAACGAAGATGATTCGGGATTCGCTAATGTTTTTGTTGTTGTCGTTTATTGTGTGTATGCTTTTTTGTGTTGCCGATTGGTTTTGCTAGGCCTTAGTCTCGCGTAAGCGGGCTGTCGTGCCAGTCAATTAATTAATGATTTTTTTTGCTGCACAAATTGCTGTAATGTCACCATCAATCGAATCTTTGTGGTGGGTGGGCTTTGATTGATTTACAAATATTTAACGCTGGTTGATCCCAATTTAAAATGCTTACAAATATTTTTACGTGGCGAGTTCCAAGAAAAATTATTTGTATATATTTTGACATGGTTGATTACAATTTTGAGAATACGGGAAAACTACGAAAAAAAATTAACCGGTGGGCCTATTAATTTTAAAATTGGTGAAAACACTTGAAATCAAAAATAATTATAATAATTGATGATTGATCTATTGACTTCAAATATATATAAATATATATGACAAGTATTTTGTCATAAAACTCTGACGGGTCAAAAACAAAGGTAACCTTGATTTATTGGGCCCATTGATTTCAAACTTGCGTGATAGTTTTCGAAGCAGAACGTTAAAACCCCTTTATTAAGGCATACCTACGTTTTAGAATAATGCAAATATTCTACACCTGAATGATTCCATGGCGAATGATGTGACCATAAATGTACAGTATTAGATTTTCTTATTTTACCACTTCTACGAAAACACTGCCTGTGGGCTGTATAAAAAGTAGGATTGAAAAATAAAAATTGAAAATAATTGTTGGCCAATAAAAACTTATGCATTTTAGAAAGGATGAATTAAAGCAAAAGTAACAACAACAACAATAACAGGCAACAACATCCACGCTATTCCCGCCTACATGGCACAGCGCAAAAAACAGTACACCGCCGACTTTTTTTCGTTTGCCAATAATATGTATTAATGCTACTCGTCTCAACAACAAAATCTAAAATTTTTGCAAGGTACAAATATTTGGGAGAGGTTGACCCTAAAACTTGGTATTGAGGTATATATGTACATACAGTGCAAGCTCGGTATTCGCGACTACCCATTATCGCGACGGCCCGGTTATCGCGACGGCTTAATTTTTAACATTGCCGGTTCTATAATCGCGACAGTTTACGAAAAACGAGGTTCTATTTTCGCGACTTTTATCTGTTTTTTTTTAATTTTATTACAATGTCTATAACCAAAAAAAATGGTAAATCCCCGCCTTTTGGCATATTAACCTTTTTGGATTTTTAAGCCGACAACAGCACTATATGAACTACGTGATTCAGCTGTTATTTTAAAAAATTAGTTGCCAAAAAAGCAACTAAAAATCTTCAACTTCTTTAAAAATGTTTAAAATGTAAATATATCAGTTAAAACAATTGTAATTTTAAAAATTGCATACAATTTTTCAACAAAATTTTGGGTTCTGTTATCGCGAAAACTCGGTTTTCGCGACATGTCTGGTTTTTAATTAGTCGCGAAAATCGAGCTTGCACTGTATCCGACTAATGCAAGAATTTTACTTCAGAATGGTTCAGTGACGAATACTGGGACAGTAAATTTAAAATCCTAGATATTCTTATTTTAATTCTTTTACGCAAGCCTTATATGTGGGCCGTAAAAAAAAGTTACAAACAACGGGACTTTAAAAATTTTTGCGGGCTAATAAAAATGTTCTTCCTTTCTTTCCATTTCTCTTTTTGTCTTTAACCCATTAGCGCCCATTGTTCCCATTTGGGAACACTTATTTAAACGTGCATATTATTCAAAGGCAACAATATTTTGAGCTTTCGATAAAATTTTAGTAAAATAACCATTCCTGTGCTTAAGAGCAGCTGTTCTAAACCATCACTAGCGCATCATATGATCGGTAGTGTGCAAAAAGTTTCAAAAGCGGTGCATTTGTACAATTGATAATATTTATTGCTGATTTGCTTTAATCGCACGGAGTAAGTTAAAATATTTTGTATTTTTCTAAGCTACTTGGTAGCGTATGTGCATGAAAAAACAGCTCAACGTGAAATATGTGATTTAGATTTTCTACAATGGTTTAGTTTCTCACGTTCCCAAATGGGAACATTGGTCATTTAGTGCTTCAAAACTTTATAGTTTTTTGTAAATTTGTATGCCGTTGCAGCGGTTTATTTCAAAAATGTTTAGCCAACGAGCTTTAAGACTACACGAGATTGAAGGTATTTTGGAGGACCTCCTGGAAGATGCAGATTTGATAGATGACAACGCTATTGATGTGGTGCAACTGCCTCCAGACCCTGATGATCTTACTGACTGTGACGATATAGATGAAGATGACCTTACTGACGTTGCCGAATTAAAAGATGTTCCTGGTGAAGTGGAAATTCACTACACTGAAAAAGAGAATGAATATGATTTCAATCTGCCCTCAACCCCAAAACGTATGATGTTGGAGGATGAGCACACAATTTCAACACCGCGGTGGCAGCATATGGATGCTGTCTATACACAACCATTGCCATCATCTGAGTTTCAAGAAGCTAAGCCGTTTGAAATATTTGAGTTATTTTTTGACGATTCACTAGTGCAACATATAGTCGACGAAAGTATCCGTTACGCACGTCAAAAGAACTGCCACAATTTGTCTCTCTCTCCGCAATGTTTTCGCAAGTTTCTCGGTATCCTTATTTTTACATCATACCATAGTTTGCCGAATGAAAAGATGTATTGGTCCACAGACGATGACGTTGACATTCAAATTATAAAAAACTGCATGGCAAGGAACAGATACCTTGAAATAAAACGGTTCATACATTTCAACAATAACGAAAATGTACGAAAAAGAGTTCCTGTAGGGCGATTCCCAAATTTCTAACGACCGAGAATCGTTATCGTTAACGAACTACGTTTGTAGCTTGCAGTAACGAACAAGCTTAACGAACAAAATTAACGATTTTTGTCGTTAACTTCTAACGAAAAATGGCAGCACTGGGATTTGACAAGTAATTTTCAACGAGTAAAAACATAATATGTCAAAATGTTTACGATTTTTGTTATTATTTGATTCGTGACAGTAGCAGACTTGTGTTTTTAAATTGTTAAATTTAAATTTTTGAAATGAGCCAAAGAGTTCGCAGCGGTAAGCTTCTTCATGTTCTATTGGCGCAATGACTGCAATGTGTGTGCAGTCAATTGCACCAATGGCGCCATCAAAAGGTTCCCGCGCTGCTAGAAACTGATTCCGAGCAGCCAACCTCTCAGCTATCGTCATCGGGTAGCGCACATTTTCCATGAACATGATGTCGTTTATGGCATCTGTTACCCGATGAATGGACCGACTGATTGACGCTTGGCTCATTGTGAGACCCCAGTGCTCTCCTACAGGTCGTTGATAGCAACGGGTCGCATAGAAGCGAAGTGCTGCTAACACCTACAATATGTATATGTCATTTGTATGTACGTATGTGCATTTTTTGTGCTTATTATTTGAGGTTTCTTACCTGCTTTTCAGCCGACAATGCTGATATATTTTTTTTCTGCAGGCGGTCGCCAATTTGGTAGACAATGTTATAAACGAGGTCGGGACTTAGACGGAACAAACGTTTAAATTGACTTTCCGCCAAGTCAAATGGGTTGTCTACGTCTCTTAGCAGCGCACGCTCAGCTGCAGCGCTTCTCATGGATGCTTCTTGTTGTAAAACTTCAGCATCAAATCCAAGATACTGAAAGGCCATAGTCGTCTGCTGGCAATTTTTATGATTTATTGCAACTATTTACATATATTAATATATTAAATTGGCTTACCCGTCGTATTTCGATTATTTTTCACAATGAAAATTCAAAACAATTTCATCGTTAAGCTTTTCTACCTCAAAATATTCGTAGCTAGGCTACCGACAAATATCGTTAGGGAACTGTCAAAGTTAGCGACAAAATTCGTTAAAAGCGTGTTTGGGAATAGCAGTTAACGACGATTGTCGATATCGTTAGCTAACGATACGAAAATTGTCGTTAAGAAATTTGGGAATCGCCCTACTGATGTGGGCTCGACATATGCGCTGTCCCATTTTGAACTTAACAACGCTCAAGTTAGGTGTTGAAAACTGTGAGATTCCTAATGGTGCTCCTACTGACTCTCTTACCATGATGCAAGATTTAACTTGGCGATTGGGCGCAGGAAATTGGAATGTTGAGATGCCCTTTGTTGTACGAACGCTACTTATTTTTCCAACAGGCGGCTCAGAAATAATTGCTATGTCAAATTTATTTTGCAATGAAGTATTGTAGCAATTCGTCAAATGTAGTATAGCAACGGTTAACATTGACGAATAAATTTTAGTGGTTTAACAACCATAATCTATACGTTCATTGATTCGCTGTTTCATCAATTTGATTTGTGGACAATATTTAGCACTTGTTGCTGAATGGCGATCATCGGCATTTGTTTTCATTTTTATATTTCGAGCTGCGCAGTTGAAACATTTACGTTTAGTATTATCAGCTTTAAGTGAACAGTGTTCATAGACGTGGTCTTTGCTGGCGCAATGTGAGCAGGGCGTAACCGCTGTATCACATTTGTTTTTTGTGTGGCCAAACTGCAGGCATTTGTAACACTGTAGAAATGCACTGAAGTCCGAAACGTCAACTCGCTGGTACTCAATATTTATGCGGCCGGCTTTGATCATTGCCTTGCGCACTTTTGGAGCAACTTCGAAGACTGCATTATATAAATGGTCTGGATTTCGTTTATTCCGGCGCGTGAAACGCAACTTAACGCAGTCGTCATCAGTTATTTCCTCTCTTATCGCATCATTTTGGGCTTTTATTATATTAATTAAATCATTGGAATCGGTTTCTTTAAAAATTCCTTTTAGAATGATTAATGGTCTTTTGCTCCTTGCATTTTCTGCTTTGAGTGTGGGTATTTTTGACAGCGTTGACATAACATTTTCGCGTTGTTTTTCGTTGTCGAACTCGATGCGCACTTCGTTGTTAGATACGGGTGTGATTTTTGCAGGAGCAAAGTTCTTGTTTCGAAATGAAACACTGCTGCGGAATGCTTGCAGCAGATCTGCGTGCTTCGCGTTGGTTCCATCCGGCGCGCTTATTACTATTGCTGGCTTGGTGACTACTTTCGGAGAGTTTGCTTTAACAACATTGGCATAAGTTGTTTGGGGTATATCGGAGCTGGATATCAAAGATGCCTTGAAACTTCCAAGTTCTTCGCGTATAACGGCGCGTATATCAATATCGCTACCAGCAACCCCAGCGTTGATGGTTTGGAGAGCTTCAATAACAGGAATTATCGCTGTTATTTTTGTTGTTTCAGCTATAATGGCTGTTTTTATTTCCCTTTATATGTTTCCCGAGTCATTAAGAAGTTTTTTTATTTCGTTCGAAACACCCTTTAGAGTGTCTATGATTTGAATGGTGGACATGTTTTCTTGGTCTTGGGTGGCTGGTGTCAAGATTCCGGCATCTGTCGCATTACCCTCGCTCATCGCTGATATCGGGGGGTTTGCACTACCAGCACCTCCTGTCGCCCGCCCTGGGCTGCGGTTTACTAGCTCCACCTTGCGGCCAGTAGCGTTCACCACAGTGCTTTAGGGCTAGTCACTGAACACCTCTCCGAACTTCTCTCAGAGAACAGACACTTCGGGAAGTTGTTTGAGCTTATCTATGTTGCACGGGAACCAGCAGAATGTTGCTGTGGTGAGTTTCGACCGCCTCACCTTCTGCCAGAAACCCCAAAAATTTCGCCGATTTTCGCGCACAGATTTTAGCTTATGTGTTCCAGGCAGCTAGCGCGGACTTAGCACAAACGCGAAACTACACTTTCGCACACGCGCCACACACACTTCTTCGCACTGACACTTGATCGTTCGATATAAAAAAAGACTTTATTCCGGAGCTCAGTTTAAACACGTCTAGTCTCTTGACTCGACTCTCCTCCTTCTTTTAAGACTTATGTCAGGTAGGAAGAGCCGTAATCGGGCCATCTTTCTGAGCTCAGAGGCTCATAAGGTTTTTCTCCTCGAGCGCTGGAAAGATGGTCATGTGGTTATCCTTGACCCATTTGTTCGTGGCTTCATCAGAGCAGTGAAGGATAAAATCTCCACCCGTCCTGGTGACGCCTTCAAACACCGGATAGCCACCTTTAAGCCCTATCAAGGTCTGCAACTTGTTCCTCAGTAAATTTTTGCAGTGGGTCATCTGCAAAACTACTGCAAGCCGCAGACCCTGTAAGGCCGATCCAAGGAATGATATTTTCGACGCTGGCCCACCACTGGTAGTGGTAGGCCTCTTGAGCGCTTTGGATGGGACCACTGGGTTCCCCGTGCGGGCCTAAGCGGCCGCCAAGGACGTCGAAGGCCCATCCCCTCTGGCTGCCTGATCACTGACCTTGTAGCCAGGGAGGGTGTCCTTGACGGGTGCAGTCACCGCCTTTGGTGCATCCGCAGCGCTTTTGCTCCGAGGAACTTTGGGGATTGCTGCACCTACCGCGTCAGCAACGTGACTCATCGTCATGTTGGCGCCGTTCAGTGGAGCAACCTCCACAGCCTCAGAAGTTATTGTCGTAGGAGCGCCATCAGTAGTCAGCTCGACCTCATCAGCCCCCCGAAGAGTAGAAGGGGGAGGGGAGGAGGGCTCATTAGACCGAACCCTCTTCCTCTTGCCTCGCTTGCCGCATACCCGTGGCTTCGTGGCAGCTGTTTCGACCATAAGGGAGCCGTCTGAAACATCACCACTCTTCGCAGCAGCAATGCAACCATCATCCAGTGAGAGGTCTCGCAGCCGCTCCTGGATGCCCGCTCGTCTTTTGGTGGGGTTGACCGGCGAGTCACTGGCACTGGAGAGCACGTCACGTGTTCGCTTTGCCATGACTGCGCTTTCACTCACTCCACCAACCGACGGGGCAGCAGCTGGATTAAAAGTGGGCGTGGCGTACGGCGTACCGCACGACTGCTCCATCTCAGAGGAAGAGGCGATTGACTCAGCCACATACTCTGGTCGGGATCCCGGGTTATTATGGAATGCACCCGTAACATGTCCAATAAGTAATAAGTTTAAAGACAGTAAAGTGTGAAGTTGTAAATAAAGTGATTGGTGGTTGATAACTGCGTTTGAGAATTGTAGTGTGCTTTATTTAGAAGCACAATCCAAAAAGACGAAAACGACTACAGAACTAATTTTCGTAACATTTGGTGTCAGAAGTGGGACTGTGCTACTGAAAATAAAAGAGAAAAAAAGTATAAAACGCAGACATGATAAAGCTCGACCAACTGAAGGTGGACCAGCTGAAAAAGGAGTTGTCTGCTTGGAATTTGCCGACTGGCGGAAAGGAGGAGTTGCAGCTGCGCTTGCGAGAGGCATGTGAGGCACGAGGCGTCGATTGGGCTGTGCACGATTTCGGAACGTAGGGAATGGAGGCGCTGGCCAAAGTGGAGAAATCACCTGCTGGTGCTGCGTCGCTGCAAAATAAGGGCACATCGACAAATGTCAACGAATTCTATGCGCTTGGAGCAGAAAGTGGAAGAAATTTCCGACAGGATTAATGTGAAAGTTGAGCATCTGCAGACTCGAATGGACATTCGGGACAAACGAATGAACGCTCTGGACGATTCATTGAACAAACGAGTTAATAGTTTGGAAGATTCGGTGAACAGGAAAATAGGTGAGCGGGTTAAAGAGGTACAGCCGCGAGAATGGATGCCGCCAGTTCAGAAAAGTCCTGCCACCAGAAGTGCCTACTTATGATGGTGCTACGCAGTTTGATACATTCAAACTGCAATTCGACTCGGTTGTTTTGGAAACGAGGCCGTCATGAGGGCGCTGGCTGCAAAGTACAGCATCAAGCATAGGTAGTTAGGTAGGTGTATCTGCCCCAAGATGAGAACACTTAAGACAGGTGGCCCAGTTGGAGCTTTTAATGTAGCTTCGTAGACGGCGAACGGTCTTATCAGCTAAATCTTCTAGACTTCCGAAGAAGAAATTGCCAAAATAGGTCAGCCTTCTTCTGGATAAAGCAGGACAGTTGCATAGTCAGTGTGGTATATTTTCTTCCTCCTCCTCGTCCATACAGCTGCGACAGAAGTCGTTCGAAAAGAGCTAATTTTTGCCTAGCAACGAGCATAACAAAACACTGTACTACTGCGTGCTGAAGAACCGTTGACAAAGAGCCAACGATTAGCTGCACACAGATGCAGTAGACACTCAGCGGCTGGTACAGTTATCCTACCCGGAAATCGGCGCTGATGTTCTCGAGAGAATTAAGATTCAGGCGTTCATGGAAGGTGTTCTTGACCCGGAGACACGACGCAGTGTGTTAATGATGAGCAAGCCGACATTTAATTAGACGGTGACCAGCGCGATGACGTGTGAGGCGGCATGGATTGGGGGCTCCCGGTAACCACCTGCAAGGATACGTCGAATCCAACCGAAAATCGACATTCCGATCCAGACCATGAGCTCTGATACACCGGCCAGGCCACGAGCGATCTCCTCCAAAGTTGTTTGCTGGCTGTGTGACAAGCAGTCACATAGCACGAGACAGCCGTCGAAGAAAGAAGCGTTCTCGATCGCAATCGCCCGAAGCGAGAAATCGTGACCATCGAGAGTCAGCCTCTTCTTCCTCAGCGGTGCTGCAGCGGTGCTCAGTTGTTGGTGTTAACACTAGATACCGGCGCGTCGTATTCCGTCATAAAAATTAAGCTTCTGAGGAATTGGGAATGACTGCATGGCATACAGCTGAGGACAGCGACTGTCGAGCGTGCGCCGGTAAAAGGGAAAGTCACAAAAACGATCGTCACCGACAGCCTGGAACATGAGTTCATCGTCGTAGATATAATGGACGACGTGACTATCGGCGTGGATTTCATGATTAGGCACGGATTTACGCTGGATCTGAAGGAAAACGTGCTGAGGTATGCCAACGTTGAATTCCCGCTGCACACCGGCTATGAGCGAAGCATGGCGGTAAAGAAAGTTATCTCGTGTCAACACTAGAAGATACCAGCGAATTCCGAGAGATTGTGTGGGCAAAGGTGGACGAGGACGATGGGACAAGTCGGCTGTGAGTTGTAGAAGCACCGGAACAAGGACATGACCACATCATAATATGACGTACACTAGTGGAACCTAAAAATGGTAAAATACCAGTCACAATGCTGAACCCGTTTGATACAGCCAGATATGTCGGAAAAGATGCGGTAATTGGCGATTGTGGAGAGGCCTTAGCAGTGGTTAATTGCGAGAGTAGCCCACCCGGAAGAAATAAGAAAAGCGGTTTTAACATGGACGCCATACCGCAGGAGAACCAGTGAAACAGAGGATTGACAACAAAGCAAAAACCGAAGGCGCGGTCACTCCTGCAGCACTATGGTTCAATATTTGCAGCCGAAGCAGGCGGAAGAACAGCCATAGTGAAGCACAGCATCGACACCGGAAGTGCGAAACCGATCCGCCAACCGCCGAGGCGAGTTCCTCCGGTCAAGAGGGAAGAGGTCACAAAATTGATGGAAAACATGCGGAAAGAAAAGGTCATAGAGCCCTTATCAGACCCGTGGTGCTCGCCGGTCGTGCTAGGCAAGAAAAAGGATGGCAGTACCTGGCTTTTTGTGGACTATCAAAAGTTCAACGATGTGACAAAAAAGGACAGCTACTCACTACCTCGGATAGATGATACCCTGAACACACTGTCAGGCACGCAGTGGTTTTCTTCGCTCGACTTACGCACCAGCTATTTGTACGTGGAGCTTGCGGACAAGGAGAAAACGGCTTTCAGTGTTGGCAATGGTTTGTGGCAGTTTACGTTCATGTCGTTTGGCCTCTGCAACGCACCAGCAACATTTGAGCGGCTAATGGAACTCGTACTAAAGGGTTACATTGGCGGACGTGTCTGGTGTAACTCGACGACATAATAGTGATGGATAATAGTGTAGCGATGAGGCACTCTGCATGAATGCGAGCATACTATAATGTCGATGTGGCAGGGATGGTTCGCGAATGGTAATGGAATGTGCAAGAACCATCGGCGCGATAAAGAAAACAAGTATAAAAAGCAGCAGTGGCAGCGCAGGGAGTCGAGTCGGTATTGAGTAAGCAAAGGGGAAACATGCAATAGTAGTAGTAAAGTAGTAACAAGTGTAAATTTGTAAATAAAGTGATTGTTGATTTTTGACTGCGTTTGCGCTGAATAAATGAAGTTATTTTATTTTCAAGCACAATCAAACCGAACTTGGATTTTCGTAACAATAGCTTCGACGACCACTTGGAAAAGCTGAAGGAGGTATTCGAGCGAATTGGAGAAACCGGGCTTAAACTCAATCCAAAGAAATGCTCGCTGTTCTAAAAGGAGGTCAAATATCTGAGTCACACGGCTACCTCCCGCGGAGTACATACGGATGAAGACAAAATCACGGCGGTAAAGGAGTGGCCCCGGCCGCGCAATTTACACGAGCTCCGCAGTTTCCTGGGCCTGTGCACATACTACCGACGATTCATTCCTGGATTTGCGAACAGAGGCAGCAGCTTGCACAAACTGACGAAAAAGAATCATGCCCTAGCGTGGAGTGAAAAGGAACAAATGAAATGGAAATGCCGATTCCTTGGCATGCCGTCCGTGCATAACAGAATGAAGGCATTGTTGCAAAAATCATCGAAGGAAAGGAGCAAGACGTACGGCCAGACTGGCAGGAGATAGCCGGCGGAAGCCCGATCACGAAGGCTTACTGGGCATAGTGGCAGAGTCTACGGCTGAAAGATGGCTGCCTGTACCGCGAGTGGGAGAGTGAGGATGGCCGGACCAGCAACTCCCTAATAGTAGCCCTAAAATGCACGATCAACGAGGTCATAGAGGCATACCATAACGACTCCAGTGGAGAAAACAAAAAGACGATTATATTGGGTAGGATGCCAGGATTGTGCAGCCGATTGGATTGAGAGCTCCGGCTGATTTTCGCTGCGAAAGGGCCGACAAGAAGATCTCGGGGCCACATGCAGCAGTACAACGTGGGAGCGTTCTTCGAGCGAATTGCTATGGACGTCGCTGGCCTATTCCCAATAAGCACTCAAAGCAACAAATATGCGCTGGTGGTAATAGATTATTAGCAAATGGCCCGAAGTGTATCCTATTCCTAACCAGGAAGCCACTACGGTCGCGGAAATGCTTGTAAACAACTGGGTGGCCAAGTTCGGAGTTCCATTGAAGGCCAGAATTTCGAGTCTGCGGTCTTCAGGGAAGTGTGTGAGCTACTGGGAATAAGAAAAACTCACACCACTCCTTTACATCCACAGTCCGCCGGCATGGTGGAACGATTTAATCGGACGATGGAAGAATATCTGTGGAAAGTAGTAGGGTGGAGTCAACAGGATTGGGACACGCATATCCCTCTGTTCCTGATGGCGTATAGGTCAGCTCTGCACGATGCGACATCACTCACTCCAGAACGAGCAGTGTTTGGCACAGAGTTTGCCATCAGAGCCGCACCCAACTGGTCAGCGATAAGATGAAAGCCAGATATGATCTACGGGCTAACACAGCAGGGTTCCACGAAAGTGATATGGTAATGCTCTACAACCGGCAGCGGAGGAAATGTTTGTCTCCGAAACTTCAAACGTCATGGGAAGGACCGTACAAGTTCGTGACCAGGATTAATGACGTGGTATACAGGATTCAACGTTACAGCAATAGAGGCTACTACGCTGAAGGTAGTCCATTTGGAGCGCCTAGCGTCTTACTACGGCGGAGCCTCTACACTTGTTCAGGACAAACAAGTCTAAGTGGTGGGCAGTGTGACGATACTGCACGCTGTCGCTGTGCAATACACTTGGAATGCTCTTACTTGGCATGATTTTAGGGGCATACTTTTAGAATACGACCGACTTGCGTGGCAATCATTTAGGGGCCTGATAATTTCGTTAGAACATTCGCAAAGATTACTCGCGATGATACTGGAAATGTTGAGTCCAATCGGAATGTGCGAGAACGATCTGCGCGACAAGCAGAAAAGTATCAAAGGAAGCCGGGCGAGCAAAGGTGAAATACGAAGTGTAAAGACAGTAAAGTGTGAAGTTGTAAATAAAGTTATTGGTGGTTGTTAACTGCGTTTGAGAGTTGTAGTGTGTTTTATTTAGGAGCACAATCCAGAGAGACGAATACGCCTGCAGAACTAATTTTCGTAAAAATATTACGCAAAGTCAAAAAAGATGCGGATTTGCAACTTTTCAACTTGCTCCGATGTGAGCGGTTGTGCCTGTTTTTTTCACCATAATGCATTTCGGCGCAATCGCGTAGCGTCTGTCCAAAGACAATAAAAGTATAAGATGTCTCACGTCCATACAAATCAGTGGCGCTTCAAAAATGTGCCGTGGTTTTTTCAATAAAGCCACGTGAGAGTGGTTTTTACAGCAGAGCCACATCCGGAGAGCAAAGATGAAGCCACGCAAGCAACTCTCTCTGCGCAACGATGAAGCCACGCAAGCAACTCTCTGCTTGTCGGCAGAGATATGAATATGCGTATGATCCAGTCTTGCCGAACGTACTACTATAGTAGTATTTTACTACTATTTCATCATCTGTACTACCGTACTACCCACAGGCCGATTGTACTACTATTTTCTGAAATATAAGTTTCAGCAATTTAATTTTCATATTTTAAGTAAGGCTACTCGAAAAGAATATACAAATATGTTACCGAACTGAACATTGCCAAAGCACGAAATTTAAACCAACGTTGCCGTTTTTTATTTCTAACAAATGTGTTTCCGTATGCTTCACTTTTTGCTGAATTTTTTGCAATCAAGCAAATGAGCTCGTCGTAGAGTTACCGTTGTGCGACTAAAGTGACAATTGCATCTTTTTTATGTTGCCAAATGCTGTTCGTACAATAGCTTTTGATAAAGTGTTAAACTTTGGAAACAGCGCAACGGATGCGATACCCAAAAATGAAAATCGTGAAATAATAGAGTAATGTTACTGTATTTAAATACAAAATAACTTAATATTTTTGCATATTCTTGTAAGAATCTTTAAAAATTTAATAAAGACAATAAAGTGGTCAATGGGACGTCGACGAATCAGAAAACTTAAACATGTAAAAACATGTAATTCGTAATCATTGGAATATGCTGATGCAAGTGTATTATTAAATCAGTGGTCAAAAACGATAATCGCTTAGGTCGACTTAAGACATAATTGAGTTAAGGGTGCTTGGAAAGTATAAATCCAAAAAAATTATCACCCACCCTAGTTCCCCTAATTGAAAGATTCTCACTTTTAATTGAAGAATAGAATGTTGAAGGTCTAGAAGCGGAATGGATGGCATTGCTAAATTTAGAACTTGAGTCAAGTTTCCAAAAAAAAACAGTATTAATGTATTTATTAATGCAGCGGCCGTGGCTCAGTTGGTTAGTGCGTTGGACCGCGAGTCGAAGGCAGCAACCTCAGGTTCAAATACTGCCTGTAATAACACCTAAAAAAAAAAATAACGGGAAAACTCGTTTTCTCTTTCGGTAGCTGTCCTCTCAGCTGGAAATGGCAAACCTCTGAGAGGAAAAATTGCTTATGAAAAAGCTCCCAACCTGCCGTTCGGAACCGGCATAAAAACTGTAGGTCCCTTCCACCCGCGTACAAATTCACACGCACAACACGGGTGGTTGCGGGAAGCTAGACCTTAGTCTCGCGTAAGCGGGCTGTCGTGCCAGACAATTAATTAATTAAATTAATTATTAATGTATTTATTACCATGTTTACCATTTACCAGTCGATTCGCATTGACTCGATACGCTTTCGAGCCAGGTGTTTATACATTGATTTCAGAAGCGAATTGACTGCAGAAGGTTTGAAAAGTATGCTTTTATATTTTCGTTATTCCTATTTTTTGACGTCTGAATGAAAATTACCTGTTAGTGTTGCTTGTTTTTTAGTTGAAAATGCTCAAAAACTGAGTGTACATCACCTGTATTAAGTCGATGCGTATTGACTGAAAGCGACTTGAGCTGTCGTATAAACGGGGTATATGTTTCCGCTCCTTCGGCAGTTTATTGGTACTGTAATTGCGTTTCCGCATAGTAGTCCGAAGTAAATTTAATTAAACAAAAATTTAATTAGAAAAGAAACTGTTTACTAAAGGTTACTCTCCACTCGATTTAACTTCGAAAAGTTTCTTAGGGGAAAATTTTGCGGAAAAATTGGAGCCACCAAAAAAATTACTATTGGTACCTACATATATACTTGTAGTATAGTAAAAACATATAAAATTTGCTTATATACATTTTTGTAACTGAATTACATTGTTTCTTTCACTTTTGAATAAATAAAATTGTTAATGTGTTTTGAAACTTAGTATCTGATTTAGTAGTTGATGAATCAGTGCGATTTTTTACACTGTTACACTGTCGTATGCATGTGTACTACTCAAAGTCGATAAATACTACCCAAAAATTATAATTTATACTACTGAAGAAAAATTGAAAACGGCAGCACTGGTATGATCTCTATGTGCTCTTGTGTTGTTTTTTTTTGGTAGTTGATTGTTTCAATCAGTAGCGCACACGGGGCGGGAACATTTGGGGATTCAAACCCCCTCAAATACAAGAATTAGTAGTAAAACATCCCTCCGAAATGAAATCCTGTCTGCGCCACTGATTTCAATGCGTGTGAAGTGAGCGCACACAATTTTGCTTTACTTGGCTGCGATCGAAACCGTTGTGCTTTGTCTGAGCAAAACAGAGAGCGTTAATATTATTACGCTCTCACTGTGCCGACGCTTGCTTCCTCTTGATAATAAAAATATTGCAAATTCGAGCTTGTCCTATGCCATTCGATTGTATGAGCGTAAGACATCTTATACTTTAATTGTCTTTGGTCTGTCGATAACGCATTTCGCTCAACTTAGCACGCAATGACGCAGTAAATTATCGATCACCTCGCTCTGGCATAGGCGACATCGCATCTGGCATAGCCACAACAAAAGGGCGGTCATGTGGAGGCCGCAACAGCATTGCCTATCTTTAGTAGGCATGGTAATGTCGACGGAGTATGGCAGAGACGATTCAAGGCGATGCTGGAATGTTCGAGAACGATTCGCGCTCCGGTCAGGCAGGTATAAAAGGTAAAGTGAACTGTCTGGTAAAGTGAAAGATGTTACAAGTGTAAGAACAGTGAAGTGTAAAGTTGTAAATAAAGTGACTACTAATGGTGAACTGCGTACTGGCCAGACGAACTGAGTAAACGTAACATTCGACCTTATGCTGAATATCGTCATCGTCTGAAAAAATGACGATACGTCTACTTTTGTATGTTGTTCATCGTCGTATCGTCAGCTAACGATGGAGTGCTATGCTCGTCATCGCTATCGCCTTCGCTTTTCGTCTATAGTCAAATATTTCTATCGTCGAAAATTTTGCTGACGAAACTAAAACGATACTGAAATGAAATTTGGATCTCCTGTTTCCCAATGGCTGCCCTTTGCAATGGGGCGGGGGGGAGGGCGTAGATTTTGCTAGTGGTCACATAACACTTGGCGAACAAGATTGGCTGTGGTATTTTCTGCAGTCAATTGCGGCTTCGCCTTTCCTTCCGCCTTCCTGATCATTGCAGTGTCTTCGAAACAGAAGTGTTTGCCATTTACCAGGCTTCTATATGGCTTATCCGCGAGAACGCGTACAAACCGAAAGTCCACATATACTCGGACAGTCAGGCAGCCATCAAGTATCGCCTTCGCTTTTCGTCTATCGTCAAATATTTCTATCGTCGAAAATTTTGCTGACGAAACTCAAACAAAATGAAGCTGCTTACGACACAAGAACAATTTGAAATTCTAGTCGCCGGACTAGAAAAAAATCCCGCTTTAGCCAAAGGCTATCAGCGAGGGCTGGTGAGTGGGAGTCACTCAGCACCAAAATTAATGCGGTGGGACCTCCAATGCGAGACGGTGATGGCTGGTACAAGGTAAATTTAAACGTTCTCCAAATTTTAAGAAATTAGTTAATTTAATCTTATTTTACATAGTTTAGGTGTGGAAAGATCTAAAATTTAAAGTGAAAAAGAAAATGATGTTTAATAGGAAGGAGACGAATGCAACTGGTGGCGGTATTTATAAACAAATGCCGTTGTCTCCACTGGAAGAAGCAGTGGCTAATTTAATGGGGTTCGAGCACCTGCTAAATCCAGCTGGCGAAGCATGTGGTGTGCCATACGAGCACATTGATTTGCTAGAAGAATTCCACTTCATAATCATCATGAAACTCCTCTTGCTGAATGATATCCTCGTAGTCGTCTTCAAAGTTTGTGCGGTAGTGAACACAAATATTGTGAAGAGCAGCACATACATTCACTATGCGTGTCGCCTTTGGGGGCTTGTAGTGCAATTCACGCGCAGCAAGTAAACATCGAAAACGACCTTTCAGCACACCTATTACTCCTTCAACAATGTTCCGGGCCTTGGCATGCTTCGTATTATAAATACATTCTGGACTGCCTCCTTGAGCTGATCGATATGGTGTCATCAGATACTGTTCCAGTGGATATCCTGCATCGCCTGAGGAATTGAAATATTCACTATTATTGGAATTGTGAATATTAAATAATTGATTACCAAGCAACCACGAATTTCGTTCACCCGCATCGAAACATTCTTGCAAAACTCTTCTCATAGAGCTGACATTCCATATCAGCGAGTCATGTGCAGATCCAGGGAACCTAGCATCTAGGAAGCGTATTCGCATTTTGTGATCGCAAACAAGCATTGCATTCAAGCTTGAAAACCCTTTACGATTGTGATATTGGTTTTTAAACCTTCCAGGAGGAGTTACGATTTTGATGTGTGTCCCATCGACGCATCCAATTACTCCAGGGAACCCAGTTTTGTCAAAAAAATGTTGCTTTGCTTCCAATTTGTCTTGATCCGTCATATCCGCAATAATCCAAGTGCCACAAATGGTTGCTGCCATGGCGTTGATGGTTTCGGTCAGGGCTCTACTGACAGCTGATTGCGATAATGCAATGTTAAAGTCATTTCCAACGCTAACTTGGTACGAGCCCTGAGCCAGAAATCGCAACGTAGTGGCCAACTTTATATCAGGAGAAATGGCTAATGACCGTATTGTGCCTTTAAGTTTTGGTCGAATTTCATGTAACACGTATCGAAAAGCCGATTTGCTAAGTCTAAAATAACTCACGAACCTATAAAAATACGTATAAGTTCTTAACTTTATTGTTTTGAAAGAAAAACAACTTACTTGCTTTCAGGCAACGCAAATATGTCCACTGTTTGCCTTAACAACCTCCGCTGCACCGTCAAAGTTTTATTTTCTTCCTCGTCGCTTGAAAAAAACAGCTCGTAATCCATTTCGTTTTCAAATAAATACAAAAACCATATGAAGTGACAGAATTTTCTTCATGAAATAACCAAAACAAAAAATTTCTCACTCATAGAGTTTCCGTGTTTATTCAATTCACAACGTTTCGTCTACGTTGCTTGAACAGCATACTGAAGCATTGACGAAACGATAGATTTGACGATACTCATAGACGATCGTCAACGATGAGTGAGACGATATTCAGCATAAGGCCGAATATACTCTTATAAAAACCAATGTGACGTTGTTTTTTCACTAGCAGGCACAACCATTCAACCGATTTAGATAAAATAAATACCAAACGATTTCTTTTGTGTGGGAATAGTACATAGGCTATATGGGATGGACCACGCCGACCGGTTACGCTCAAACTCAGTTATAGTAAATCGGGTAGAATCGGGCTCTATAGAATCGGCCACGCTCACTTTCCGTGCTTACGAAACCAGCAAAAGAAGTTTGTTTTGCTTTTGCAAAGAGAGTCTCCCCCACGACCATTATAGTGACAGACATCAGTTATGACATCTACTTTTGTACGGCGATATGGGTATCAAGCGATGTAGCATTTCAATAAAGTAAGCATAAATAATACGATTGCTCACGCCCATCTGCCACGCCCGCTGTGAGAAAAATTAGCTCTACATGCATATTTCTAAAAAGCAATTTAGATATCGACTACACTACGATCATTCATTAAGACAACCATAGTCTTTCGGAGATTGGCCACGTCCACCTGTAATGTCCATTACCAATAAAATGTGACTATTAGCACAGAATAAACAGTATACAGAAGGCGCATCTGAAATAATTTTGCGATTTCATTTCTGACGCGGGCGGGAAGCAGCAAAGATCAGGAAAATTTATATTGAACCGAGAGAGTAAGCGCAAGCGAGCGGAGAGCTGCTTTGCGATGCTCTCTTGCATTCCCGCATTCATTCCATGGATTGGTTTATTCTCAGTTGGACAACAACACGCAATGTTGTTGTTTTCCGCAGCAAGCCAGCTTGGCTTTACTCGGGCACATTGATATGGTGGTTGTTTTGGCAAAGCGATCGCTCAGTCACTTTTTCCTATGCAAATTTTGCCTCTCCGCTTCTTGTTCTTGTTTGTAAAAAAGCAAGCGCAGAGCGAGCAAGTGCCGTCAAATTTGTTTATTGTCATTATCAATCGAATCTTCGAGCTGAATGGTCGTTTTTCTTTTCATGCTGCGCTTAGATTAATTGATATTAAATTTTGAAAATACTTAGACGTAGTTGATCCAAAAAAAAAATTTTTCAAATATATTTACGAGGCCAGTTCCGAGTAAAATTATTTGTATAAATTTTTGTCGTGGTTGATTCCAATTTTGAATTGTTTTCGACGTGGTTGATCCATATTTAAAATTTTTACAAATATATTAATGAGGCTAGTTACAAGTAAAATTATTTGTATAAATTTTGACGTGGTTGATTCCAATTTTGAATTTTTTGCAATTGTTTTCGACGTGGTTGATCCAAATTAGTTAGCTGGGTATTATGTTATACTAGCTGGGCCCTGCGGCTTTCCACGCAAGTTCTCTTGTTTCCCCCGATACAAATGCTTAACCCATTGTTGACCTCGTCAGATTTTGATTAAAAAACAAAAAATTGACTTCAAGTGTTTCCAAAAATTTGTAAGTCAAAAGGCCCATTAAATCACGTGTTTTCACATTTACTCTAAACAAATTCTAAACCCTTGATTTACCACGGTAGATTTCGATTTTCAAACAAATTAAAAGCACGTTTTTATTATTTCCCGATTCCCGAAATGAAGAAAGTGAAAACACGTGTCAAATTATCCCTAACTTAGAGTACTTCCACCAAGTTTGAAGTCAATCGGCCCATTTTCATAAACAAACCTTAACCTATTGTTGGCCCAGTGAAATTTTGATTTTCGAAAAATTATAAAATACGTGTAGAATTATTTTTGATTTAGAGTATTTTCAGGAAGTTCAAAATGAGTATGTCTATTAAATCACGTTTCTTCATACAAAACTTTATCACATGTTTTGCCCCTTTAGACCCCGAATTTCTAAAAATACCGTTCTAGCGGAGGTTCATTCTTCAAGATGTACTTACAGTTCAAATTTCATGTTTCTAGCTTCAGCGGTTTGGGCTGGGCGATGATAAATCAATCAATCAATCAGTCAGTCAGGACAAACAATCTATGTATATGAAAACGGAGGCGGTACCATGCCCCCTTGTCCAATGCTCAAAACTTCCTTCCAGTCGAATTGTGCTACTAAGTGGAAAGTTCGTCGGAAAGACGACGGTACACAAACTTTCAATGCTGTGTGGCTAACGATTCCGAAGCTATTCCATATAAAAGATTTTAGTTGTATAGGCGGTGCCACACCCCTTGTTAAATACCCGCCCTATTCCCTTTGCTGAAAGATATGACTAAATGGTATTTTCATACCAAGTTTCATTGATGTGTGACTTACAGTTGTGCTGAAATATTGGGTCATAAAAAATGTGCCACGCCCCTTGTCCAACGCTCATCAAGTTTTAATAGTAGAATGACACATCTATGAAACGACGGTACACCAAATTTCAATGCTGTGCAACTAACAATTCGGAAGCTATTCAATTTAAAAGATTTGAGTTGTATGGGCGGTGCCACACCCCTTTGTTCAATACCCACCCAATTCCCTCGGGCTAAGGACATGATTAAATAGTAAGTTTGTACCAAATTTAATTGATGTGTGACATATGGTTCCAAAGTTATTGTCTAAAAATGTATTCTTCTGGTGCCACGCCCCGTTTTCCCGACTTTTCTTTTTTCCTAAACCTTCACGTAACAATTTCAAACAAACCCGCCGAAGGAAGTATCCAAGTTGGTCCAGTCGTTTTCAAGTTTTAAGCAGCCGAACGGACCACGATTCATTTTTATATATGTAGGTATTAGTGTCCGACCGAAACCACTTTTTTGGGCCGAAACCGAAACCGAATATTCGGTTTTTTTTTAATATTCGGCCGAAACCGAAACCGAAACTTTCTAGTTGAAATAAAAATCACCATATCAAGCACTTTTTTCAACAAACGAATTTTACATTAAGTAAATAAAGAACAAACAAACAAACATTGCATAAATAAATAAATACTTATTAATAAAAACAATTTATTCATTTTTTAAAAACGTAAACAAGAAGAAATCACCCTTTCGTACCTTACTCGCTAATATTCAAAATTAAATAATTTAATATTATATGCTAAAAAAAAGAAGTTTGTTTACATTGCTGGCATCTAAATTACTCCTCCTTTTACTATATATCTGCTACACAACAAAATGTAAACAATATTATAGAAAGTTTCGGTTTCGGCTATTCGGCCATTTTTTGGCCGAAACTGAAACCGAAACCGAAACCACTTATTTGGCCGAAACCGAAACCGAAACCGAATATTCGGTCGGACACTAGTAGGTATATAGATTCAATGACTTTTCTAGTATATGAAAAATGGATCCTGCTCCGTGTAAAAATTTACTACCCCGGGTGGGTAAAAATTTAATAAAGTCAGGGCTTCAATGCTGCATAACATGCTGCCGAAAATCTAGACGGGATGATGAACAACTTAAGATGTTTAAATTTCCGCCCTATGACTCAGCTATGGGCCAAATTTGGCGAGAAAAATGTAGTATTAAAACTAAAGAATACCATTATTTATATGCGTTAATCACTTCTAAAGTTCTGACATTGGGAACAAATATTTAAAATCTGGAGCAGTTCCTGTATTTAATTTGGAAAATGTTGAAGAAACTTATGAGTTTTCAGAGCTCGATTGTTCAACTAGAAAGAGACGGAAAAGTGAGTCCGTAGATGGGTATTGCAATAATTGCGAATCATATGCTAAATCCGTAAATTTTTACAGGAAGAAATATTACAACATTTTGGCAAAATACAGAAACATGAAAAACCAGAAGAAATTACCAAAAAAGTCAGAAGTGCTGCAACGTATCGACTCTTATAATAACGTGAGCAAAGAATCAAAGGTATTTTGTAAGCTTCTTCTTAGTTCCCGTCCTAAAGAATATACGGAAGATATAAAAGATTTGGCTCAAAATATTTATTATGTCTCGCAATCGACGCATCAATTTTTAAGAAATAAACTAAATCTAAATTTGCCACATATCTCGACTGTTAATCGATGGGCCCCTGCAAAGTTCCTGTAGCCAGGTTTTAAGAACTCTGCTTTTGAGGTTATAAGAAAACGGTGCTTGGATTTGCCCCGAGCGAAAAGAACAACATGATTCTATTAATGGATGAAATGGCAATTATAAAGGAATTACGATATAATCCTAAATTAGATTTGGTGGATGGGTATAAAGAAAATGGGGTTGAAAGGACAAGCCAAATAGGAAAACAATTATGTGTTTTTATGGTCAAATCAATGTTTTCAAACTGGTCATTGGTACTAAATTACTTTGTTTCCAAAAACGGACTCTCTGACTCTCTGAAAAAAATATAATTCTGGAAAATTTAAAAATTCTCAATAGTTTTGGCATCACAGTAAAAGTTATAACTTGTGACCAAGGGTCTTCCAATAGGAAGTGCTTTTCGGATATGGGTGTAACTTTGGAAAGGCCTTTTTTCATGTATAATGATGGAAAAGTGTTCTGCATATATGATTTCCCGCACCGTGTTAAATCATTGAGAAATGGTTGGCTCAAATGCGACTTAGCTACACCAAATGGAATTGCTAGTTTTAGGGTTGTTCAAGAACTATTCGAAATGGAACTTAGGTAGGTAGGTAGCAGCGACTGCGTGTCCTCTGAGCACACTCAAGTAGCACTATGTGCCGTTTTGTTGTCGCCTCCTCGACTGGGTCTTCCCTGCGTGGGAGAAGATACTGGGCCTTAAAGCCAACCCGCATCGTCCAAATAGGACTTGATGCATTTCAGTCTTGTCTCAGACAGGTCAGCTAGGGAGCTAATCAGACTGTTCCCCAAGGAATTTAGTCTTTTAAAAGCCAAGGCAGGGCAGCTGCAGAGGAAGTGTTCGAGTGTTTCCCTCTCGTTAATTTCCCTGCAGCTTCTGCAAAAAGGGTTGTGGGGGATTCCCAATCTCGCCGCATGTAGACCAATTGGCCAGTGACCCGTGATCACGGCTGTTAGCCTAGAGACATTCCTACGAGAATTTAGCAGCAGATCGTTGGTTCTGTGGGAGTTGTAGCGTGGCCAGATCTGTCGAGCCACTCTGCAGCTGGAAAGATTGCTCCACCTACTATCCGCTTTCCTCAGGAAATAATCCTTTAACTGTTTTAGCCTTGCACTTAAAGGCGGTGCCACCCTTTCGGGCTGTGAGTCCATGGCGGATCCCACCTTGGCCAGCTCGTCGGCTGACTCGTTTCCGCTGATACCCGCGTGACCGGGTATCCAGCAGATGGTAAGATCCACCCGGCCGCTCACCAACCCTAGCAATTCTTTACAGTCTCTGACTAGTTTAGATTTCACTATGGGCTTGGTGAGTGCCTTAATGGCCGCTTGGCTGTCTGAAAAGATGTAAACATCCCTACTCTGGATTTCTTGCTGTAGGAGAATCCTGCAGGCTTCTCCTATTGCAAAGACTTCCGCTTGAAAGACGCTGCATATATCTGGTAGGTGAAAAGCTTTTTCCACTACCAGATCCCTAGAGTAAAAGCCTGCCCCAACACCACAGTCCATCTTTGAACCGTCTGTGTATAGGGCGGTTTCTACGTTTGTAAACAAGGATGCGTAACACTCCCATTCCCTTCTGGAGGGAAAGATCCATCGGAACCTTCGTGAGGATGTTACTGTGTCCGTAAGGTCTTTCCGCCCATTGGGATGATTCTCTCAGTCTCAATGCGCTAGAAGCGGCCGTCCGTCTAATAAAAGATTCAATCGGCAGCAAATGAAGAAGCGTATTTAAAGCGTCAGAAGGGCAGGACCTCAAGGCCCCCGTGATCCCGACACACGCCGCCCTCTGCACTGCACTAAGTCTACTGATGTTGTGGTTCTTCTCTAGCGCTGGCCACCACACCAGTGCTCCGTATGTGAGAATTGGTCGAACTATCGCTGTATAGGTCCAACGAACCATCTTCGGTTGTAGGCCCCATTTTTTACCGAAGAGTCTGCTGCACGAGTAGTACGCTACCAGTGCTTTCTTGGCCCTCTCATGTATATTAGTTTTCCAGCTAAGTTTGGTGTCCAATATGACTCCAAGATATTTAGCTTCTGAGGATAGCCTGAGCTCGCTACCGTTGAGCTTTGGCAGTCGAAATGGAGGAACCTTGTACTTTCTTGTAAATAGTAGCAGCTCTGTTTTGCTCAGAGTCCTCAGAGCACCCTCCAGGATGTCACTGATTGTATCTAGGAACGGCCCTGTCACCATAATGATGATGTCATCGGCGTACGCAACCACCTTGACCCCACCCGGTTAAGAGTCATCAGTATGGGGTTCAAAGTAATAAGCCATAGCAATGGAGATAATACCCCTCCCTGGGGTGTCCCCCTCTTTGCATAACGTGTGATACTCGAGTTGCCGAGTTCAGCCTGGATCTGTCTGCTACTTAGCAGAGCCGAAATCCACGAACAGATGCAACCCTCGACCTGCAGGTCTAGCAGGGAGTTAACTATGGCCTCTTTGTCCACGTTATTAAATGCTCCTTCAATGTCAAGAAACGCCGCCAGGGTATATTCTTTAAACGTCAGAGATCTCACGACCTCGTGCAGAGCAGTCTCGGTGGATTTACCCTTGATGTATGCATGTTGAGCCGCGGAAAGATGGTTCTCTTCCAGGCTTCCTCTTATATACGTGTCCAGTACGCGCTCGAGCGTTTTTAACACAAACGAAGTCAGGCTAATTGGCCTAAAGTCCTTCGGAAGGACATGCCCTCTTTTGCCTGCCTTTGGTATGTATACCACCCTGGCTTTCCGCCATGATTTGGGTACATAGTTCAGTGCTATGCAGCTGACGAAGAGCTCTCGAAGCCAGTCCGTTACGTCTTCCCCCATTCTTTGTAGCATGATGGGCAGAATTCGGTCTGGACCGGGACTTTTGTACGGGGAGAAAGAGCTGATAGCCCAGCGGGTCACCTCCCTAGAGATCACCTTTTGGGCGACCGCTCTCGCCCTAGGACTTCGAACTGGTAGTACCCTGGTTGCGGTCACAACGCATTCGGGGAAATGAGTGGACGTTAAGAGTTCCAATGACTCTGCCACTGAATCCGTGGCTGTCCCATCCGGTCTATGTAAGAGCGTCGGGGGTGAATATCCCTTGGCAAGAGCTTTGCTTAGCCTGGCCGTTTCCTTAACGTTCTCAATCGAAGAACAGAAGTTTTGCCAGGACTGCCTCTTGGCAGATCTAATAGCTCGTTTATACTTGCGCAGACATTCCCTGTATGGATGCCAAACCTTGGTCCTATAGGACTCATTAAAGACCCTTCTGGTCTCCCTCCTCAACTCAGAAAGCTCCGCGTTCCACCACGGTGGAATTGGTTTCCTTTCGTGACGAATCGGACAAGATTGGTCAAATGCCCTAGTAAGAGTTTTTTCGAGCCGGTTGGCTCCCTTCTCCAACTCGGAAATGGAGCTAATGCTAGACTTTGGGAACCTGTGGAATTGGGACCTCACGATTCTTTCGTATCTGTTCCAGTCCGTTTTCCGAGGGTTCCTAAACTTGTTTGGAGTACACACCGGCGTGTCAACACTGAACATGATATACTTGTGGTCCGAGAAAGACTTTTTGTCGGACACCCTCCAACCCTCAATGTTCAAATTAGTCTGGTCGAGTAGCAGAGTTACGTCGAGTACTTCCTCCCACCCCTGAAAGCTCTCTGAGCTCGGGAAGGTGAAGGTAGGAAAGTTACCCAAGTTGCAAACACTAAGGTTTAAATCTAGGATAAAATTGAAGAGAGACTCACCCCTTTCGTTGTCCTCGCTGCTGCCCCAAAGTGTGTGCCTGGCGTTGGCATCACACCCCAGCAGCAAGTCACATTTTGCGATGCGGGCTGCCTCCACTAGTGTCTGCACCTCCGCTGGTGGTGCCGGCTTGTCGTGGGCCATGTATGCAGCAGCTACCATTAAGGGTTGCCCTCGCGCGTCCGTGAGCCTCACAACGGCGAGGTCGTCACTACTCAGGCTGCAACATAGAAAAGCGTTAATATGTTTCTTAGCTAATATGCAGGCTCTAGGTGTACCTGAAGAGACCCTATACAGAAGGCTGTACCCCTGGATGCTCAGGACCTTCACCGTGGAGTCTCTGACCCAGGGCTCCTGTAGGATGCAGAGGTCCACGTTCTCCTCGCTGAGGAGAACGGACAGGTTGTCTGAAGCACACCTCGAGTGCTTCAGGTTCACCTGCACGACCCTAAGCATCTTTACTGGGTTTGTCCTTGTCATCCAGCGCCAGGTCGTCCAACAACTTGTTGGTGTCTTCCACCTCATCTGGCTTAAGGGCCGGTATGTCATCCTGACCAGTACCCGCGTCGGATGTCCAGACACGGATTCTGGCCTTTCTGATGCCATACCTCAGCTTTCCCTCAGCCTTTTCGATGGCCTCAACACTCTCAGGGTTGATCAGGACCACGAACGTCTGGCTGGTTTTGGAGGGCTTCTCCGCCTTAATGATGACCCAGTCATCCATTGGCACCTCCGGATTCTGCAGAGCGAGTGTCTCCACTATTCTCGCATGCGCGCCCTCGGTCTCTTGGGGATCTCGCTGGCTGGTACTAGTCTGAGCTTCAGACCCTCCCAGGCGTCGCTGATCTTAGCGACGCACTCCAGCAAGAATACCCTCGAGGCCTCGTCGTCACATCTGATCACCCGATGGCCCCTGACCACGTCCGAACAGTCGAAACTGGGGATAGATCCTGGTTTCGCTCTCAGCTTTTCCAACACCAGGTCAGAAAGCTTCGCCTCGATCTTATCCCATCGCTCGCTGATCGACCGGCCCGTGCTGTTCCTTTCGTCCACCAATGCCATGCAGAGCTGATCCTTAGCTACTTCACTGAAGAGGCGGACCTGCTCGCTCGAGGAGTGCGGTTTCCTCCGCGGGGCGCCTCTGGCGTCCTTCACTCGTTTGGCATGATTGTCGGCAGATTCCTGGGACCTAACCCTTTTCAGCATGGCAGCTGCCTTTCCGCTGGTGGTCGGCTGCTCTTCTGCTCGAGCCTGCACTGCGAGGTACTCGTCGACGACTGCCTGGTACCTTCGCTTGTCGGCTGCGTCCCTTTCAACAGCTACGCCCTTCTTTTCATTCTCAGCTATCTTAGCGAGAACGAATAGGGCGTGGTTAGAGGCGGCCTTCGCTGTCCGCTTCTTGGGTTTTTTCGCGTCGCGCTTCACTCTACTGGAGGTCTGCGGTCCGCTCGTTAAAACGGGTGCCGGGGAGGCGCCACTGGCGCGCACCCCGACGCTCTCAGTTAAGGTGTCCTGACTTAGCCCTGAGAGGTTCTCCAAGTCAGTGAGGGAGAGGTTATCCTCGTCTCCCACGAGTTCCGAGGCCAAACCGGAAGAAGCCATAATCCAATTCAAATGGAACTTAAGTCAACAACAAAAATGTGTCCTAAACTAACCAGCCAACACATTTTCCCAAATTCTTTCGAGAAAATGAAAGCAAAACTGGCAACCCAAATTTTCAGCAGGACTGTTCAAGCTGCTATTAGGACAACTGCTGAAACTATAGGTTTCAAAAGTTGCTCTAAAGAATTGGCTTTATCTACGGCCAGCTTTATAGAAAATATTGACAAAATATTTGATTGCCTAAACAGTGGATCGTTACATTCCAAAAATTTCTACAGATCTGCGATTCAACTCAACAGTTTATCACATGAGTATGTAAAATTCCTCCTTAAATACCTGGATGATATCTCATTTGTTGACAAAAAGAAAAAAGTATTTTTTTTGGATGGGATGAAACTTACTCTAAAAGCTGTTTTGCTATTAGTAGACGAGCTGTTTGAGAAAAATTCCGACATTTCTTTTTTTTATGACAAGGACATTAAATCAAGACAAACTTTAAAATATGTTTTCTATACTAAGACAAAAAGGTGGTAATATTAGGTGTATTCACACCGAGCTTGTAACTTTGTTAGTTCGGTACTCGATAGTTTTGCGCGTGCATATTGTTTTTGTTTGATTCATTTACAAAAACAATATACACGCACAAAACTACCGGGCACCGAACTAACAAAGTAACAAGCTCATTGTGAATACCCCTAATATAAATCCATCAGTGGCTGATATTAATAATATATTAGCACGCTTAATGGCCGCAAAAATTGTGCAATTGAGTTCCCACAGCAATTGTGAAGAATTAAATGATTCTACGTTTGAAACGCTTTCTAATATCGTTTTAAATCTCGACTCAGCTCCTAAACATAACGAAGAAATTAGTCAAATCGATGATTTCGAAGTGGATAATGATACAGCCATCCTTGCCGATTTCATATTAAATGATTATTTTGAGAACTGTTCCGAATTTACCATTGATTTAGCGTCTTTAAGATATTTTTTGGGTTATGTTGTCTACAAAATACTTCCCAAAATAAACTGTGAAACATGTTTTTTTTTTTTAAACAGGAACAAACGCGCAGGCGATGACCCCTATTAATGCGAAGCATTGCGTTGGTTCAGGAAGGATATAAAGGTTAGGAGATAGGGTTACGAGTAAAGAGTTTATGGGCTCTTGCCCTGAACCCATCGAGATCATAAGTGCTGGGGAAAATATCGGCAGGGAGACCATCCCACAACCGCGCTGTACGGGCCAGAAACGAACTTTCCCTGTAGTGCGTAGTGCGCTGGAACATCGTTTCGACGTGGAATGCATGGGCGCCAGTGTTCAAACGGGTTGCCCGGGGGAATACCCGGAGTGATGGCATCAAGCTGCCCATCTCCACTGAGCAATTACCGAAAAAGTATCGGTAAAATAACACCACACATGCCACGTTTCGACGATGCTCCAGGGAGTCAATAGAGCTGGATGCCCTACTGTCCCCTATAAGTTTAATCGCACGGTTTTGCACCCGATCGAGAAACTCCAAATGGGTTTTTGAAGCCCCCGCCCAGAGGTGCGAGTTAAACTTCATTTTAGGTCGGATATACCAGGTGTATAAGCTTAAATCCGCTGTTTTTTGGTTATAAAAACACATTTGTTTTGTGTAGAAAGCAAAAAAGAATTTTATTCAAAGTACTTGCCCTCGCTAGCTATATATTTTGTCCATCTCTCGGGCAATTTGTGAATACCACGCCAAAAGAATTCCTTATCTTTCGAGGCAAACCATTCGTCTAGCCATTTTCGAACGTCTTCGTAAGAATCGAAATGCTGTTCGGCGAGTGCGTGGCCCATCGACCAAAACAGGTGATAGTCGGAAGGAGCCAGGTCTGGTGAATAAGCGGGATGTGGTAACACCTCCCAGTTGAGTGTTTCCAGGTAATTTCGGACCAATTTCGATGTGTGCGATGGTGCATTATCGTGGAGGAAAATCAGTCTGTCATGTCTTTGTTGATAGTTGGGCCTTTTTTCACGTAAATCTGGCTGGTTGAGTGACACCTAACTGCTCTGCAAGCATTTTTTGCGATTGGGTATCGTCTTCGTCCAAAAGAGCCTGTAATTCATGGTTCTCAACCTTTCTGGGCCGATTTTCACGCTCCTTGTCACTCAAGTCAAAACGGCCGTCTTTGAACCGACGAAACCAGTCTCTGCAAGTTGTTTCCGATAAAGCACTGTCACCATAGGCTTCCACAAGCATTCGATGTGATTCGGCAGCTGATTTCTTTAAATTGAAACAGAAAAGCAGAGCTTCCCGCATAAGCTCTTTTTTTGGCACAAAACTAGACATGATTACACAAAGAAAAATGTATGTTTTTGAATGAAATCGCTTATGATGTACACTAAATGATGTGAAAAGATGTCGAACTCATACTAAAATGCTAAGACATTTCCATGGTATTTGGTAATACGCTCACTAACCTCACCTATGAGCAAACAGCGGATTTAAGCGTATACACCTGGTAGGTAGTGTAAATAATGCGGAGATCAGACGGAGTGAAATATTTTTTGCACCGCTTTAGGAAGCCGAGGCACTTGGTTGCTTCTTTCGACACGCCAAAAATATGATCGTTCCAACGAAGATCGTTCTTAATGGACATGCCCAGAACATCAAGAGCTGCCGATTCCGCAATACCCACACCACCCATAACCAGGGATGTGCTGGGATGTGGGGAGACTCGTTTGTGGGATAACAGGCAACATTGGGTCTTGCGGGGATTAAAATTGACCCTGTTCGCTTGACCCCACTTGGAGATTGTTTGTAGGTCGCTATTAAGTGTGTCATTCATACGGCGCCGTTCTCTCTCAATCTCCACAGAGCTGGGACGCTTTGTGAAGGAGTATGAATGACAAATGGTGCTGTCATCCGCAAACGAGTAGATGGGATTCTTCGTCGACGACAACAGGTCGTTGATGAAGATCAGGAAAAGGGTTGGAGAAAGGACCGAACCCTGCGGCACTCCCGCGCTAAGGAATGCTTTTCCGAGGCTATGCCGTCTATTACAACACGAATAGAGCGATCATAGAGGAAGCTCGTTATCCACCGAGAGAAGATACTACCGACACCATAGGCAATCAATTTTGACACGAGTGCTTTATGCCACACCCGGTCAAAGGCCTTGGAAATATCCAATGCAACAACCTTGCTTTCACCGAGGTTTAGAATGCTATGGTTCCATTTCTCGGTGAGGACCGCCATAAGGTCTCCCGTCGATCGCTGTCTTCGAAAGCCGTATTGGCGGTCACTTAGCAGTCTATTGTGCTCCAGATACTTCACAAGGTTGAAGTTTACAATGCCTTCCATTACCTTGGAAAGCACCGAACAGATTGCTATAGGTCGGTAGTTCGCAAGGTCAGTAGTCTTGCCTTTTTTAGGAACTGGTTGAACATTTTCTACCTTCCAACATGTCGGAAATACACCTGTGGTGTATGACATGTTGAAAAGTTTGCGTAATGGACAAGCCAGTGAGGTAGCGCACTATTGCAAAACAAGGGCTGGAATGCCGTCCGGCCCTGAAGCCTTATTTAGATCGAGATTTGCAAGCACTCTTTTAACTACCCGTGTCTGAAAATGAATTTCTGGCATAGAGCAAGATACGTTTTCGACTACGGGCAGTGGTTCATCGCTGGGGGGCAGAGAGGAATTCTCTGCGAAAATTTTAGCCAACAAATTAGCTTTATCAACCGAGTGAGTGATGATTTGATCATTGTCAAGAAGAGTTGGGATTGAAGACGATGTTTGGTTCTTCACCTTCTTAACGAATGACCAAAAGTTCTTACTACCACGCTGGCATTGAAGAACTTTTTTCCTTTGGCGCTGTTCGTGCAGAAACTTTTGGCGCCTTAGGATGGCATTAGGTAGGTAGGTTAAGTGGTCGCCTCTAGGGCATCACTTAGGCCTTGTGGCCCATTGTGTTACCACGTGGGGGGGGGGGGAAACTTCACCTATCCGATTCCAGTGTACATTGGAGCCACTTGGAGGCTCTAATGAATTTGTAAATGTTGCTCAGAAAGTGCTTGCCCAGGTGTCGTAAGCGCGTTCTCGCAAGCGCTGGACATGTGCAGAGGAGGTGCTCGACGGTCTCCTCGGAGTCTTCGTCCCTGCAGCTTCTGCAGAAATCGTTATAAGGCAGACCAAGTCTGCTAGCATGTAGGCCAATGAGGCAGTGTCCAGTAATGACTCCCACAATCCCTATCGAGGGTTTGTTCAGCAGGATCAGTTCCTTGGATCTGCTCTGGTTGGTCACAGGCCAGATCTGTCTAGTTATGGTGCACGTTTGTTCGTTGCGCCATCTAGTGTTCGCTCTGCTCGAGTATACCTTTCCAAGGTGTAACTTACAGGTGGAGAGTGGTATTCCCACTACCTCCACCGCGCTGATGGATTGCAGCTCCGTGCCTGCTCTTGCCAACTCGTCGGCTATACAATTACCCTCTATGTCCTTATGCCCAGGCACCCAGCAGAGGTGCACTCTGTACTGCGCTGAAATCTCATTAAGAGATTTGCGGCAGTGGAGGGCTGTTTTAGAACGGGGGTGGGCGCTCAGAAGAGCTTGTATTGCTGCCTGGCTGTCGGTGTAAATAGTGATGTCCCTGTAGGATATCATATTAACTCTAAGCCAGGCAGCTGCCTGGCTGATGGCCGTGAGTTCGGCTTGGAAAACGCTGCAGTGATCCGGTAACCGGAATGATAGTCTAAGGTCCTGGCTGGCCTACCTAGGATGGCATTGCATCGATTTCTAGCCTGTTTACGCAGCTGTTCAGTGGTGGCATTTTTATTTGCCTGCCATGCTCTGAAAGCTTCCTCTTTAGACCTGACAGCAATTCTGCATGTCTCATTAAACCAGAGATTGTCCTTAGGTTAGGTTAGGTTAGGTTGAAATGGCTGGATAGCAGATATCCTACACTTAGGCCAAGATACAGGCCCATTGTGATGCCATATACAGCTAGAGCTAACTGGATTGTTCCTGGTCAAGCCATCTGGACGATGTTATGAACCTAAGAAGGTTTTTGACATCTATGCAGGATGTTTCAGCTAGATTTGAGAGGAACGGTTGTCCAAGGATGCGTAGCCTACTTCTGCAAAGTGCTGGACAGTGACAGAGGAGATGCTGTACGCTTTCTTCCTCTTCAGCACAGTCGCAGCTTCTACAGAAGTCTCTTGCGTTGATACCTAGCCTGATGGCGTGTGCTCCAATTAACCAGTGCCCTGTGAGGGTTCTTGTTAAAACGGATATCTCCTTCCTCTTGAGGTCCAAGATACTCGCAGTCCGCCTCCTGTCGTATGTCGGCCTGGCTGTTGCGCATGAGGAGAGATTGTGCCAACGCTCCTGAGCTGTTCGGATTGCATACGTTCTGGCGCGAAGCTTGAAAGTGGCCAGCGGCATACCTACCGTCTCCTTGCCGGGAAGGATATGGGTGGTCGTGCCTTTCCTGGCCAGCTCGTCCGCTATGCAGTTACCTTCAATGTTACGGTGTCCAGGCACCCAGATTAGGTGAATACTGTAGTGCTTGCCCATCTCGTTTAGAGATCTGCGGCACTCAGTGAGAGACTTTGTGTTGTCCACGCACGAGTCCAGAGCTTTCAGCGCAGCTTGGCTGTCAGAAAAGATGAAAACTTGCTTCCTTCTGTTAGGTGTTGGGTTCAGGTGCAGAGTGGCCTCCTGGATGGCGATCATCTCCGCCTGATATACGCTGCAGTGATCCGGGAGTCGGAAGGAGACTTCAATCCCCAGGTCTGGGGAGAAAACCCCTCCTCCAACTTTCCCGTCCAGCCTAGATCCGTCAGTGAAAAAATTGATCGCATCTCGTATCTTCGGAGGTCGATCGAGCCACTCCTGTCTGTTTGGTATGGAGACATCATATTCTTTGTCAAAGGCCAAAGCAGGTATACAGTAGTCTGTATTTCGGGGGATTGATATTGGGGCCTGCGTTCCCAGGATGAGGGAGTGTCCAAAACTTCCCAAGCGCCAAGACCTAGACTCCCTAAGTCGTAGTGCGCACGCCAGTGCGACCTCCTGAGCTACAATGTCAAGAGGAGGCAAGTGAAGAATCGTGTTTAGAGCATCAGTGGGGGTAGAACGAAGTGCTCCACTAATGCATATCTCTGCACTTCTTTGCACCCTGTGCAACTGCTTCAGCGTCGTTGACTTCTTAGTTGCTGGCCACCATACAATTACTCCGTAGAGTAGAATTGGTCGTACTATGGCTGTATATATCCAGTATGTAATTTTGGGGGAGAAACCCCATGTTGTGCCTATTGCTTTTTTGCAAGTAAATAGCGCTGTAGTCGCTTTCCTGATGCGCTCCATTACGTTTTCATTCCAGAGCAACTTCTTGTCAAGAATGACCCCCAGGTATCTTGCCTTGTCGCTAAGGGTGAGATCTACCCCTCCCAATCTGGGAGGGGTAATGGAAGGAGTCCTATATCGTCTAGTGAAAAGTACTAGCTCAGTCTTAGACGGGTTCACAGCGAGTCCACAGCCACTCGCCCAGGTTGAGAGGGTGTGAAGGGCTGATTCCATGATATCGGCCAGCGTTTGAGGGAATTTCCCTTGTACAACTACTGCGACGTCATCCGCATAAGCGATAGCCTTAAAACCCTCCGTTTCCATGCGCTGCAAAAGTTGGTTAACCGTTGCAACCCACAGGAACGGAGAGAGTACCCCACCCTGTGGAGTGCCTCTATTAACAAACCTGCGAACCGCGGCACCCCCTAGCTCCGAGTTGACCGCCCTGCAGGTGAGCAATTGGCGGATTGGCAATTGTCCTTAGGTTTAATGCAAATTTTTTTATTAGGGATGAAGGACCGCATTCCCAATAATACAAGGTGCAACCCAAAGTAAACAGGACTTTTATAAAATAAAGAAAACGGATGATTATTTTTGTATAATTCTTTTTATTTATTCAAAATACTCTCCTTCTGCTTCGATACAACGTTTTGCACGGTCCAAAAGCATTTGGAATGAGTGTTTTAGGTCATCGGCCGGCATCGCCTTCAGAATGTTGGTACAAGCCTTTTGGATGTCCTCAACGTCCTTATAACGGTTTCCTTTCATCGGCAAATGCAACTGACCGAATAAGTAGAAGTCACAGGGAGCCATATCAGGCGAATACGGTGAATGATTGATGGTAAAAATTTTTTTTTTTTTTGGTCAAATAATCGGTCGTAACTAGGGCTCTGTGAGCCGGTGCATTATCATGCAATAAACGCCAACTTCCTTCCTCGCGATATTCTGGCCGAATACGACGAATGCGATGCACCAAACGCTTCAAAACTTCAACATAAAACAAAGCGTTAATTGTTTTTCCCGGTGGAACAAACTCTCGATGAATTATTCCCTTTGAATCGTAGAAACAAATGAGATGAGTTTTGATTTTTGACTTCTCACGGCGGGTTTTTTTCGGATTTGGCTCATCTGGGTGCTTCCATTCGGCACTTTGACGCTTTGTTTCGGGATCATATTGAAAGCACCACGTTTCGTCACCGGTTACGATGTTGAACAAGAAATTTGGATCACGTCTGGCTTCCCGAACGATGTCTTTTGCGTGCTCAATTCTCTGCGCTTTTTGGTCGTCGGTTAAAGTGTGCGGAATGAAGCGAGAACACACTTTACGGAGACCCAAATGTTCGGTTAAAATGCGATCAATTGATGTTTTGGAGATGTTCAATTCCATTTCCATCAATTCCAATGATGATTTTGGCTGCATTTTGATAAAATCACGCACAGTTTTGATGGCATCGTCAGTAATCACAAATTTCGACTGGCCGACGTGTTCGTCGTCATTCAAGTCTTCACGACCATTCTTGAATCAATTCAACCACTCATTAACACGGCCACGGGATAAACAATCATCACCATAAACTTGCTTTAACAATTTAAACGTTTCGGTAAAAGTTTTACCAAGTTTAAAACAGAACTTAATATTAGCTCTTTGTTCGATCGACATTCTCGTACCAAAGTTAAAAACATACTGTCACATTGAGCGGGATATTTCGGCGTCTACTAGACCAAATGTCATGAAATTTAGACAGTATGTGAATGAAAGATGTACCTTTCCAACGCATGTCCTCACACATAGATGGCGCCACCAGAAACGTCCCTATTGCAAAAGTCCTGTTTACTTTGGGACGCACCTTGTATAATTTCTTCAACCATTTTGGCTGCGGCATTTATGTTTCTATCAAGAAAACACAATTTCCATTTGAAGTGGGCGAAAAAATCGTTAAGTCCACTCCAGTTAGCTTTATCATACATCCAAATTAAGCGCTTCGGGGCTAAGGGCGAAGCATTGCTGATAGAAGAGTATGAGAAAGACGCCAAAATGGTGCAATGGTCCGAGTTTCCAAGAGGTGCGTGCATTTCAACATCATATTTTTCATGATGTGAAGTGAGAAAAAGGTCTAGAGTATTGAGAGCTTGCCCCGCAACGCAGGGGATATGCGTTGATTCATGCACTATTTGCGTCAAGTTATTAGACTCGGCAAAGAGCTCGACAAATAAGCCTTCAGGAGTTGTGTGGCTGGAATGGCGTAATTGGCTACGGAATTATGAATATTGAAATCACCAGCAACTACAATTTCACTATTCGGATACGATTCCAAAATATGAGAAATAGAATCAGAGAGAAGATCAAACTTGTTATCAGTAAAATCTCTCCCTGAATTCGGGCTTCTGTAAAGAAAGCAAAAGTGCAGAATGTGCGACTGGATATTGAATTTAACCCACATGGAGCTAAATTCGGCATCCGTCGTGTATAGTTGTTGCTGGCACTGGTACGCAACATTACTGCAAACATAAAGGGCAAGACCCCTGTGAGGAGAGAATAATGGCAGTAAGTGGTAACCAGGGATATGGAAATCCAGTGGATCTGCATCCCCACACACCTGGGTTTCACCTAGTGCCATTACATGGGGTTTATGAAGGTTAACAAACGCGTATACAGCAAAAAAGTTCGCCCTGAGCCCGCGCACGTTGCAGAAGGCTATGCGAAATTTGTCCAGCACCATGGCCTGGGTGGGTTAAAAGACAAGGAAAGTAGCCGGGAATGCGATCTGCCGCACTAAGAAATTGATTATGCTCTGTGGTAAGTGTTATGCCTTTACCACAGAACAGTCAATTTCTCAGTGTCGAACACGACCGCATGTAGCGCCACTGAATATGGACGGAGGAGGGAGACAAGGAAAATGAACCATAACAAACACAACGCAGAGCTCAGTTCAGCGGACAGCGAGAAAAAGTTAACGGCATTATATATTTTATTGCGTTTGGTTCTTATTATTTGCAATTATTTATTAATATTATCAGTGGGGAATTGATAAAAGAAGATGTGCATGTGTAGATGTGTACTAACAGTTCCTAGTGAACTTTTCATATTACACAAAAACTTTAACTCTCTCAAAGATTTTGGCAACCTTATTAGTCCATCGCAAATTCTATTAGAGATAAGCAAAGTGCACATTTCAATTTTCCGCAGCATTTTTGAAAAACAGCCACAAATTGTAGGCATAAAAAATGTAATAAAAGTTAAATGTCAAAATGCTACACCACAATGGTTTTCCACGTGTCCTGATCATAAAAACACAATTTTGGATTTTATGATCTTAGTTCTTCTCAGGAAGCATTGTGCATGGGCCTCCGAAAAGAAAAATTTAACTAAACCCCGAAAACGTAAAATCCTAAAAACGTAATAAACTCTGGTTATTTTGACCAAACTTATTCCTTGACTTATTCCCAAAATTGGCTGTTTTATCGTAGTATTGTGAGTTGTTGAGCTCGTTACAGAAATCAGCCAAAGCAAATATTTATTCTAACTTCAGTTGTTAGCCAGCGGCAACAACAACCACAGGTTGTCGACTTTCATTTCCTCCACCACCATGCATGCGGCATATCGCTTTTTTGGCCAACAACAACAACCACATATATGGTGCGTTACTGTTTTGTACACCGGCATGCAATTAATACTTTTATCTGTTTGCTCTCCGAACATTTGATTTTGCGCTCTTACAACTTCTCTTTTTACGCTCTCGCGCTCTGTGCGTTCTTATCCCCTTTACTGCTTCCCCCCGCATCAACAAACGGGTCCTACCGCTGGAACCCGCAAAGAAAATTTTCTTTACACCAGATGCGCATTCTGTATATTGTTTGTTCTGTGCTATTATGTATTTCGGTAAACTATTATTACTAACCTCTATGGTTACAAAATGATTTTCACCTAACCTTACCCAACATAGTGTGATCAAAAGATGTGAAGAGAGCAGTGTCACACACTGCAAACTGCCGCTTGGATTCGGCGTTAAACTGTAGGGTCCCCCCTTACCTCATCCATTATAAATGTGTGTTGTAACCAGTGGCGCACACACGAAATATCTTTAAATTAGTACAGAAATTTAATTTATAATCGTCGCATATACATTCAATCATCAATAACACTACTCGACACAAAAAATGCACCTAAAAATAAAAGTGTTTTCTAGACTAACTTTAGGCCGCTGAACATGAAACTGAAGATAAAAAAATTTTCTTAAGAAGCGTTTTCGAAAAATCTTCGAAAAACCAGTTTTTTCCCCTGTTGTTTCAGTTATGAGCAAATATCTCGTAAACGAATCATTCGACTAACATAAGCTGTTCATCGGTCAGAAGATAATACCTTAGTCTTTCCAGTGATATACAGATGAGATTTGGAGAAATTACTGACGGAGAAAGTTGTAAAAAAGGGAATTTTTCGACCAATTTAAAAAATCATAAATTTTGGATTGTTTTTTTTTAGGTAAAATAAATTATCTCCTCTGGTTTTAAAATCTAAGATGAAATATATATTATTTATGCAAATATTAAGTCTAACATTAGAAGAATCGAAAGAAAAATGACAAAGTTATGATGCACTGAGTGAAAACACCAACTTTACATTTACAGACTCATCCTAATGTTGATATAGGCGTGAAACTAGAGGTAATTTATAGTAACCTGGCATAGTCAGTTTTTCATTTTCTGGCCCAAAGTCATTTTTAAAGGACTTTTAAATTTTGAGGGCATACACATTTCAAATATTTTTTTAAATATTTTCGGTTGTGCAATGATGAAGATATGGGTACTATATAAAAGAGAAAAATTGTCTCCTTTTAACTAAATTTTCTATTTTGAACTTTCAGGACAAAAATATGTCAGGTCGGGAAAACATACATGTTTTGGATCTCAGTCTAAATTTTGCATCTAAATTGTATTCTATTTCAAAGTTCTGAACAAAGCTACACAAACCCTCCTTCTCCGAAACAAAATCCTGCGTGCGCCACTGGTTTCCAAAACGGGTGGAATTTGTGGTATCACAATGGGCCATTAGAGGCCTAAGTGTGTCTCATACAGAGGCAGCCACTAAATCCACCTAGTGAGCCAAACTACAGCAACCTCAATAATGACATCATTCTCGGAATGATAAAACAAGTGAATGAGCAAGAGGAGAGAAGTCACAAAAGGTAAAACGCAGTGCCAGCAGCAGAGCGAGCCATTTCCTTATCCTCATTTTAATTGTTTTTGCTGATTGTCTGATCTGTGAGAGCAGAGCGTGCCGGTTCCAATGTTGGAACCCGCCATACACAATTTTTGTTTGTATGAAATGTGTCTTCTGAACCTTAATTTTCTTTGATAAGAAGACATTACACTCGCTCATTTTGCCAAAAACAGCTGAAATTTCCTATACGTGTGATTATCTAGATAACCAAGATAAAAACCCTTTGAGAGCAAAGAAATCAGCTGTTTGCAATTTGATTGCCGGGGAAAAAATTTAAAGCGTTTGGTTTTATATGAAAAGGCTTGCCGGAATAAATGTTTTTCACTCTGAACATCTCAGATAGTACATACTTATATGTGGTTCGCGTGCCTTACAATGTCTTAGGGCCGTTTTCTCAACTTACCTTTAACTTTAAAGTTCACTTTAGCGGGCCGATAAACGCATTTTCGTTTTCTCAACCGCGAGCTGTTGGGACAAGTTAGTGATGTGAAGAATAAAACCCGTGCACGTCGCTCAAGAACAACTGAGAATATTGCTGCTGTAGCCCAAAGTGTTGAAGAAAACCCAGGTTTGTCGATTCCTCGTCGTTCTTTGGAATTGAGCATTCCAAAAACGTCATTACACCGTATTTTGCATAAAGACTTGGGTCTTAAGGCTTATAAAGTTCAGTTAACACAAGAACTCAAGCCGACCGATCATCAACAACGTCATATCTTTGCTGATTGGGTCCTTGAAATGCATGAAAATTATCCGGAATTCCATCGAAAAATCATCTTGACTGATGAGGCCCATTTCCACCTCGGTGGCTACGCCAACAAGCAAAATTGTCGCATCTGGGGCTCGGAAAACCCAAGAGTTATTGTTAAGAAGCCTCTCCATCCTCAACGTGTGACTGTTTGGTGCGGTTTATGGTCCGGCGGGGTCATTTGACCTTACTTTTTCGAAAATGAGGTTGGATCAACAGTTACGGTGAATGGATTGCGCTATCGAGAGATGATTAATGATTTTTTATGGTCGGAGTTGAATGGTATTGATTTGGACAACGTTTACTTTCAACAAGACGGCGCTACGTACCACACAAGCAACGAAACCATTGCTCTTTTACGGAAAAAGTTTCCGCACCGTGTTATCTCTGGAAGAGGTGATCACAATTGGCCACCGAGATCTTGTGATTTAACACCTTGCGACTTCTTCCTTTGGGGCCACGTGAAAGATAAGGTGTACGCCAACAGCCCAGCGTCGATTCAAGACCTCGATTCGACATGCTGGAAGGTGGCAAATGTTCAACCAGTTCCCAAAAAAGGCAAGACTACTGACCCTGCGAATTTGCTTGGTGCTTTCCAAAGCAATGGAAAGCATTGTAAACTTCAACCTTGTGAAATATCTGCAGCACAATAGACTGCTTAGTGACCGCCAATACGGCTTTCGGAGACAGCGATCGACGGGAGACCTCATGGCGGTCCTCACCGAGAAATGGAACCATAGCATTCTAAACCTCGGTGAAAGCAAGGTTGTTGCATTGGATATTTCCAAGGCCTTCGACCGGGTGTGGCATAAAGCACTCGTGTCAAAACTTATTGCTTATGGTGTCGGTAGTATCTTCTCTCGTTGGATTACGAGCTTCCTCTATGATCGCTCTATTCGTGTTATAATAGACGGCATAGCCTCGGAAAAACATTCCCTTAGCGCGGGAGTGCCGCAGGGTTCGGTCCTTTCTCCAACCCTTTTCCTTATCTTCATCAACGACCTATTGTCGTCGACGAAGAATCCCATCTACTCGTTTGCGGATGACAGCACCATTTGTCATTCATACTCCTTCACAAAGCGCCCCAGCTCTGTGGAGATTGAGAGAGAACGGCGCCGTATGAATGACACACTTAACAGCGACCTACAAACAATCTCCAAGTGGGGTCAAGCGAACAGGGTCGATTTTAATCCTCGCAAGACCCAATGGCAGCCGCCGTGGCTCAGTTGGTTAGTGCGTTGGACCGCGAGTCGCAGGCAGCAACCTCAGGTTCAAATACTGCCTGTAATAACACCTAAAAAAATAACGGGAAAACTCGTTTTCTCTTTCGGTGGCTGTCCTCTCAGCTGGAAATGGCAAACCTCTGAGAGTAAAAATTGCTTATGAAAAAGCTCCCAACCTGCCGTTCGGAACCGGCATTAAACTGTAGGTCCCTTCAACCCGCGTACAAATTCACACGCACAACACGGGTAGTTGCGGGAAGCTAGGCCTTAGTCTCGCGTAAGCGGGCTGTCGTGCCAGTCAATTATTAATTATTAGACCCAATGTTGCCTGTTATCCCACAAGCGAGTCTCCTCACATCCCAACACATCCCTGGTTATGGGTGGTGTGAGTATTGCGGAATCGACAGCTCTTGATGTTCTGGGCATGTCCATTAAGAACGATCTTCGTTGGAACGATCATATTTTTGGCGTGTCGAAAGAAGCAGCCAAGTGCCTCGGCTTCCTAAAGCGGTGCAAAAAATATTTCACTCCGTCTGATCTCCGCATTATTTACACTACCTATATCCGACCTAAAATGAAGTTTAACTCGCACCTCTGGGCGGGGGCTTCAAAAACCCATTTGGAGTTCCTCGATCGGGTGCAAAACCGTGCGATTAAACTTATAGGGGACAGTAGGGCATCCAGCTCTATTGACTCCTTGGAACATCGTCGAAACGTGGCATGTGTGGTGTTATTTTACCGGTACTTTTTCGGTAATTGCTCAGTGGAGATGAGCAGCTTGCTGCCATCACTCCGGGTATTCCCCAGGGCAACCCGTTTGAACACTGGCGCCCATGCATTCCACGTTGAAACGATGTTCCAGCGCACTACGCACTACAGAGAAGGTTCGTTCCTGGCCCGTACAGCGCGATTATGGAATGGTCTCCCTGCAGATATTTTCCCCAGCACTTATGATCTTGATGGGTTCAAGGCAAGAGTCCACAAATTCTTCACCCAACATCCTTTCTCCTAACCTATATATCCTTCCTGAACCAGCGCAATGCCTCGCATTTATAGGGGTATCCCCTGCGCGTTGGCTCGTATTAAAAAAAAAAAAAAAAAAAAGACCTCAAAGATAGAATTCGTGAGGCTATCGATGACATAGGGCAGCCACTTTGCGATTTGGTTATGGAAAATTTCATGAAAAGGATATGGTCCTGTAAGCGTGGTCGTGGTGGCCATTTGGCTGATGTTGTTTTTCATTATTAACGGCATACCTTCCTCTTTATTATGAAATAAACATCCGATCATTTATCTCAAAAAATTGCACTTTTCTTTGAATACCAAAATAACACCTATTGTTGGAAAACCCTGTATAACAGCCGATTGGACAATTACACTGCTTTGCACTGCTTTGCATTTGCGCTGCTGGGCCGCCACCTGTGCGATACGTCTCGATCTTCTCCGCTGCAAATTCCAGCTTGGACTTGCGTTTCAAGCTGTCGAACTTGTCCCTCAACGATCTCCAACGTCGGGACACGCCCCATTTGGCAGTAAAAGCATCAGAAGATTTTGCCAGGCAAAATTCTTCTTTTTTTCCTTAAAAAATAATTATAATTTTTTAAAAACAGCTGATTGCGCCGCCAAGTGCTGCCCATCGTAGACCAGAGTTGCCAAAAAATCAGACTTGTTAAATTTATATTTATCAGGCAGTTGAGAAAACGAAAATAGTTATCGGGCACTTTAAAGTGACCTTTAGCTAAAGTCACTTTAGCTAAAGGTCACTTTATCGGTAAGTTGAGAAAACGGCCCTAGAATGCGTCGATTGTGTGTTATTTTACGTAAAACTTTCGCCTCCTGCCATACAAATTTCCTTTTTATTTTGCATTCAATTCATGGTGAATTGGTGCTCAGCTCGTTTTTCTATTTATCTATTGCCCGGAGCGGTTGGCGGACTTATTTTGCCGGAAAATGATTATTAGTTTTCGAATAAAACAGCAATCGGAAGCATCTTACTGTATATTAATCAATAAATTATTCATATCTAAGAAAAACGCGCTCATAAAATTGATTATAGCTCATTCAAATTTGTTATTATTTTGCATTGCTTGTTGGCTATTTTTCATGAAAATTTCATTTTAGCAATGCGTTTACAATTCGTGGTGAAACCCAATCAGCTGTTTCTTGTTTGGAAATGTGTCGCGAATGGAAGTTTGTGCACAGAATCATGATTCACTCTAAAATCGCTGCCGGAACAGGAATTTGTACTGACTCTGTAATCTAAATGTGATTCCAATAAGTTTGCCAGTTATCAAAAATGTTCTGGTTTGTTCAAATTGCTATGTTTTTGCATTTTTCTGCCACTACTTCGCATACAAATTTTATGATGCTAATAACTACATATTGTGGTGAGAAAATACTAGCTGTTGCTTTTGGTGTTTCATGTTGAACCTGATTTTAAAATAACAAATTTAATCATTTTAACAAATTAACAAAAGAATAATTCTAAGTAAGCATAGCGGCACGCATTACTACATGTCGTTTGGTTTGCAATAGTGTTGTGCACCAACAGTTTTATGACGATTTCGAACTCGTCATTCGAGTTAGAGGCTTTTTCCTTTAAGTTATGTAGTAGTACAAATTATTAATGATTTGATATGTATACCTCTTGCATTCCCATACAATGTTTTTTTCAAAAAAATTAACAGCAATTGTTTAAAAGAAATGTAAAAATGTTGTTGGTAGTAACAATCGTATAAGAACAGTCAGAATATGCAGAAAGATAAAATTCAAAAACTATACATACTTATTATAGAATTATGTTAATAAAAAGTTAACCCTTCGTTGGGCAGTAATTAGTTACAACACATTTGCACTTGGTCGTCTGGCCAGACGAAATCTGGGTGAGGCTTTTGACAAAGGCAAAGCGCAATGACAGATGAAGTTTATTATGTTTATATGGTAGGCAACGTATGTAAGTATATATATAGTGTACCACTAAAGTCTTCGTACAGCACCTGGTTCAGAACTAATTACACAGGGCAACAAATTTCGACTTTTGGTCGGCTTTTCTGGGTTTGACATCAGTTCTAGGGTAATTAGGGAGCGCTGATTTCGAATCCGCAAACCGTTTTTAAAACTTAGTTTCCGTTTTCGCAAAAAATGGGCGTGTCACTTTTTCGGATTTTCCCTGACTTTTTTCACTTTTTCAATTGTAATTTCTAAACCAATAGCTCGGTTGATATGATTTTCACTTTGTGTCATTTACAACACCTCACGGCTTCTTTTCCAATGTAATTTATTTGTATAAGTTTTAAAAATCCGCGGCAATTGGACCTCAAAGTCGGAAAATATGGAATTTCATGGCGTTTTATTTAATGTTGAAAATCATGCACATTTTTCGTAAATCAATAAACGAGTTAGGTGTTGAATAAAAGCGGAAACATCAAATAATACAACACAGCCAAATTATTTGGTGTGGTTTCCATTCTCATCGAAATAATAGCAAAAATGTACCATAGTCATTTTAATGTTTTTTCATACTTATTCCTTAAAAAAATAAGAGCCTCAAAATATGCAAAGTTTTTTATTTTTTTTTTAAATAAGCAACCGTTTTTTGGTTTGTTGTTTTGCTTATGCTTCAGACCAGCACATAAAAGGTATGCCTGTTTTATGAAGACAGTTTTCAATTTGAGCTAAATTGGTAAGCAAAAACAAGAAATGGACTGTGCTAAAGAAATTTCAGGTCCAATTGTGGAAAGGGAGAAAGAGATTAATCGGGTTTCAGTCCTTACAGATATTCTCACAAAATTTGGTGTAATACCATTTCTTATATCTAAATTTAAACAAGATCGGCCAACTATATTATATAGCTGTCATAGGAACGATCAAACAACATCTTCAAATACCTTATTTTATACTTTATTGGCTCGGTTTGCCATTTTTCGTTGCAAAAATCATAACTTCTGAACCAATAAAGATATTATAAAAATTTAAATTGCATCTGAAAGTGTAATATCCAAGCTTTAAAATGAGCATAAAAACAGGATGCCACAGTGACAGGGGGCTTTAAAATTCGTTGCCAAAGTAAAGATTTACTAAAACTTCATACTAAAATGAAATTACTTTTTTGTTTGCATTAAAAAATTAATTTTTTTATATACAAGGTGCGTCCCAAAGTAAACAGGACTTTTGCAATAGGGACGTTTCTGGTGGCGCCATCTATGTGTGAGGACATGCGTTGGAAAGGTACATCTTTCATTCACATACTGTCTAAATTTCATGACATTTGGTCTAGTAGACGCCGAAATATCCCGCTCAATGTGACAGTATGTTTTTAACTTTGGTACGAGAATGTCGATCGAACAAAGAGCTAATATTAAGTTCTGTTTTAAACTTGGTAAAACTTTTACCGAAACGTTTAAATTGTTAAAGCAAGTTTATGGTGATGATTGTTTATCCCGTGGCCGTGTTAATGAGTGGTTGAATCGATTCAAGAATGGTCGTGAAGACTTGAATGACGATGAACACGTCGGCCAGTCGAAATTTGTGATTACTGACGATGCCATCAAAACTGTGCGTGATTTTATCAAAATGCAGCCAAAATCATCATTGGAATTGATGGAAATGGAATTGAACATCTCCAAAACATCAATTGATCGCATTTTAACCGAACATTTGGGTCTCCGTAAAGTGTGTTCTCGCTTCATTCCGCACACTTTAACCGACGACCAAAAAGCGCAGAGAATTGAGCACGCAAAAGACATCGTTCGGGAAGCCAGACGTGATCCAAATTTCTTGTTCAACATCGTAACCGGTGACGAAACGTGGTGCTTTCAATATGATCCCGAAACAAAGCGTCAAAGTGCCGAATGGAAGCACCCAGATGAGCCAAATCCGAAAAAAACCCGCCGTGAGAAGTCAAAAATCAAAACTCATCTCATTTGTTTCTACGATTCAAAGGGAATAATTCATCGAGAGTTGTTCCACCGGGAAAAACAATTAACGCTTTGTTTTATGTTGAAGTTTTAAAGCGTTTGGTGCATCGCATTCGTCGTATTCGGCCAGAATATCGCGAGGAAGGAAGTTGGCGTTTATTGCATGATAATGCACCGGCTCACAGAGCCCTAGTTACGACCGATTATTTGACCAAAAATCGCATTTTTACCATCAATCATTCACCGTATTCGCCTGATATGGCTCCCTGTGACTTCTACTTATTCGGTCAGTTGCATTTGCCGATGAAAGGAAACCGTTATAAGGACGTTGAGGACATCCAAAAGGCTTGTACCAACATTCTGAAGGCGATGCCGGCCGATGACCTAAAACACTCATTCCAAATGCTTTTGGACCGTGCAAAACGTTGTATCGAAGCAGAAGGAGAGTATTTTGAATAAATAAAAAGAATTATACAAAAATAATCATCCGTTTTCTTTATTTTATAAAAGTCCTGTTTACTTTGGGTTGCACCTTGTATTTTTTTAAATAAATGAATATAATTTATTGAGTCATACATATTTTTTTTACAAAAGAAAAATCGCTATCTACACTGGAAGGAATGTCTAATAATGAAATCATTTCTACGCTATAAGTATCTGTAAGTTCTTTTTGTGATCTTACAGATCTCGTAGATGAAATAACTGGATCAGAAGAGACTGCTAACATGTTGAAAAGGTCTTCATTTTGTCTAGATCGATATTTTGCAAGTGTTCATACATCTATACCTTTTGTAGTCCTTATTTTTGCATTCTTGAGCTTCTTCAGACAATATCCCTATTGGTAAGCACTGGTATTCTATTAAATCCTTTCCATTTGCTAAAATTTTATGTACCGTAGGAGTAAGTTTCTTCTCTGATTAACTCAATCGAGGCTGCAATCGAGTCTGCTAAGTTTCAGTAAAGAAATAGACTGCGCTTGAACCAGATTTAAGTTAAATAGGCGGTGCCACTCCTCCTTGTTTAATACCCGCACCTTTCCCTCTGTCGAAAGATATGAATAAATGGTGTGTTCGTACTTAGTTTCATTGCTGTGCGACATATAAGTCAGCAAAATATTTGGGTCACAAAAACTGTGCCATGCCCCTTGTCCAACGCCCATCAAATCTTACCAGTAGAATGACTCATCTATGGGTCGGCGCTATACCAAATTTCAATGCTGTGCGCCTTACAATTTCAAAGATATTCCATTATTAAGATTTGGCTTGTATGGGTGGTGCCACACCCCTTCGTCCAATACCCGCCCCATTCCCTCTGTCGAAAGACATGACTAAATAGTAAGTTCGTAGTGAATTTAATTGATGTGTGACTTATGGTTCCAACGTTATCGTCTGAAAATTATCAGAATTCACGGTCAAAAATGAGAGGGATTTTCCGACTTTTCCAATAGATTTTCCGGAATTTTCTTTTCGCACAAAAATGAACTGACTCAAGACGAATCCAACAAAGAAAACTTCATTGAAATCGGCCAGTCCGTTTGAGCGTGATTAGATATATAGATTTAGATAGATGCCAGCAACACAAAATGGGTTTTTGACCGTACTAAATGTGCGCGATTTTTCGTATACCTGCGTGTTTTTTGACCCGAGGTTGTTTCACTTTTATTGCTCTAGAAAATAAAGCGGCAAAAAGCGGCAGTTGAGTTTTGGAAGTTAGGTAAATAATTGAATAATAAATAACCACCCTCAATTTCGCGGAGGTTATTTTTGGTATATTTTTTTTATTCTCGATCAAAGTTGGAAAGAAGGTCGAAATATAGACTTTTCGAGCAATCGGTAGATCGAACAACTTTTAAGACAAAACAAACGTTTTTTATTTTTATTATATTTTCAACTAACGTACCTTTTTGAAAAAACCAACAAGTTACCGATTGGTCGCTTCATTTACATACAAATCAATCTTAAAGATGACACAAAAAACCAAAAAATACAAATTTTTCTCGATGTGGAAAAATTGTCAACTTTGAGCGGCTCTACCTCCCAAACTACTAATCCGAATTTAATGAAAGTTACATTTTCGTAATCCCTGGAAAATTCAATAATATGCGTGTATTCATTTTATCGAACGCTTTAATGAAATGTTTGATTTTTGCAACGTTTTGCCGGCCGTTGGGCCATAGTGCGACGTGCTGTTTGTGCCTATTATTTTAGGACGAAATTTCTTACGGGCTTTTAACATTCAATTAACTAAATCGAAACCGCGCTATTCTAAGACGCGACTGCTAGAAATCAAAGATGAAGTTAGCCTTTGCTCCTCCGAATCGATCGACTCCTTACGAATCCTAAGTAAACACAACCTTTTGAGAAATGCAAATACTTCCGTTGCCGATTACTGCCGAATTAATCAGGATTCTGTGACGGCTGGGTCGGTTGAGTCAATAAACCGTAGTGTCAACGACGACGTACCATATATGTATATACAAATTATGTTCACATATACTTACTTAGTTACCCACAAATACACTGTAAAAAGGAGATGAATCTGTGATTTTTTTATTTGTTTGAACCATTTCGTCTGCCCAGACGACAAAGTCCATCCGAGGGTTAAATAGTCGCACATACATATCTATAATTTTGATATTGTTGATAGCCTTCTTGTTTGCTTATCTTCAAAACAAAAAGCAAATATCGACAGCAATTCCAAGCCTATTCCACCACCAAGCATGTTGAAGCGTTCATTTCAGTAGTCCCAGTAAAGCAATGTTGTATGTTTCATTCTTTTGTATGACGTATATCACATTCAATTTTTCGGGGATGCATGGGTACTAATGTACACATCACGAAATATATCTAAATGGCTCGGGTATTTATGTGACGGCGGGTATTTATTTGACAGTAAAAAATTAGTTGGTATCAGTGAGAACAACCCGAAGTGTAAAGTCTTTATTGTCTTTGGTATTACTTCTGTATTACTTCGAGATTTTTAAAGTTGTTTGAAATACTTATATTTCATATCCATTTTGAAGTTTATATTTAAAAAGAAATGAAACATTTTTATTTTCAGTTGAGACACCAACATTTATCACCCTACCTGAAGATCAATTTATACAAGATCATAGTCCAGTGAAGACAAATGTACTTGTACATGGTGTCCCACAACCAAAAATTGAGTGGAAAAAAGACGGCCAATCGATACAGGTTTCGGCTGCTGATAATATAACTCAAGAAAAACATTATCAAATGGAGTGTGCAGAAGAAGCGAATGATCAAACCAGTGGTGTACTTGAAATTCTTCATTTCAAAGCCAATGATGCTGGAACGGTAAGAATTTTTAAAAGCCATTTATTTTGATTTATTTTTAAAACAAAAACTTTTGAAAAAATTCGGATGGTGTCAACTAACCTAACATCCCAAGAATGCGAATTAATAATACTGTTACGAATATGACTTCTCTAAGTTCGTCTCTGGATTGTGCTTGAAAATAAAACCACTTCAATTACTCAGCGCAAAACGCAGTCAGAAACCAACAATCGCTTTATTTACGGATTTACCCTTTGCTTGTATCTACACTTGTTACAACATTGCTTGTTCAAATTTTTTTGAACAAAATTTTATACTTGTCTGCTTATAGCGCCGATTGTTCTCGCAAATTCGAATTGGACTGTCTCTCGACCGTTCCCGCACATCCCATTACCATCGCGAACCATCCTTGCCATATTGTGCCTAAAAGTATGCCCGTAAAAGCATTCACGCATAGCACAGCGACAAATGGACTACTTTCAGCCTATCGTTTCTATTGCAGCAGCGCTGAATCCTGTATACCACGTCATTAGTCCTAGTCATGACTTTGGACGGTCCTTTCAATGACGTTTGAAGTTTCGGAGACAAACAATTCCTCCGCTGCGGGTTGTAGAGCATTACCAGATCGCCTTCTTGGAACCCTGCGGTGTTAGCCCGTAGATCATATTTGGCCTTCATCTTATCGCAGACCAGTTGGATACCGCTTATTGACCACGTAGTCAGCCCTAGCGCCTTCCGTCGTGCTGACCACTCCAAACTTCAAGTCAGCAGGTAACCTCAACTCTGTGCCGAACACTGCTCGGGCTGGAGTGAGTGATGTCGTATCGTGCGGGACTGACCTATACGCCATCAGGAACAGAGGGATATGCGTGTCCCAATCTTTTTGATTCCTCCCTACCACTTTCCGCAGATATTCTTCCAACGTCCGATTGAATCGTTCTACCATGCCGTCGGACAGTGGATGCAAAGGACAGGTGCGAGTTTTTCTTATTCCCAGTAGCTCACACACTTCCTTGAATACCGCAGACTCGAAATTCCGGCCTTGATCCGAGTGCAACTCCAGCGGAACTCCAAATCTGGCCACCCAGTTGTTTACCAGCATTTCCGCGACCCTGGTGGCCTACTGGTTAAGAATAGTATATAGTTCGGGCCATTTGCTAAAATAGTCCATTACCACCAGCACATATTTGTTGCCTTGAGTGCTAATTGGGAATGGGCCAGCGACGTCCATAGCAATTCGCTCGAAGGGCGCTGCCACGTTGTACTGCTGCATGCGGCCCCGACATCTTCTTGTCGGCCCTTTCGCAGCCGAACATCGATCACAGCTCTTAATCCAATCGGCTACGGACTCCTGGCATCCTACCCAGTAGAATCGCCTTTTTATTTTGGCGACCGTTTTTGTGATGCCTAGCTGCCCTCCGCTGGAGTCGTTATGGTATACATCGATGACCTCGTTGATCCTGCATTTCGGGACTACAATTAGGGAATTGCTGGTCCGGCCATACTCACTCTCCGACTCGCGGTATAGGCAGCCATCAGACAGCCACAGACTTTGCCACGGCTTTCACCGGCCATTTCCTGCCAGTCCGGACGTGAACCTTGCTCCTTGCCTTCGACGATTTTTGCAAGATCCGTATTCTCGCGCTGGTCCTTTTGTATCCTCTCCGCAGACCACTCTTCTTCTGGCATAACGCTTACCAATCGGACGTCTACTATCTGCTCTTTGATTTCGGCTCGCGAACAATGCCTGCATTCGGTTTTGCACGGGCGGCGTCACAAGGCTGCTACCCTTGCGATGCTCTATCGTGTAATCGTAGCTCTGCAGCCGCTCAATCCACCGCGCGAATTGGCCTTCAGTATCTTCAGGAGGCGAAACTTTTTTTCCATACAGGTATTTGTGGAAGTGTTTCACTATGGCTGTTCTTCCGCTTGCTTCTGCTGCAAATATTGACCCATAGTGCTGCAGGAGTGACCGCGCCTTCGGTTTTTGCTCGGCTGTCAATTCGCTGCTTCACTGGTTCTGCGGTATGGCGTCCATGTTAGAACCGGTTTTCTTACTTCCTCCGGGTGGAGTGCTTTCGCAATTGACAACTGCTTCAGCCTCTTTACACTCGCCAATGACCGCATCTTTTCCGACACATCTGGGTGTGTTCAGTGGGTTGAGTATCCTGACTGGTATTTTGCCATTTTTTGGTTCCACTAATGTACGTCCGATAATTATGTTGTCGTATCCTTGTATTGGCGCTTGTACAACCCACAGACGACTTGTCCCATCGTCCTGCCCACACAATCGCCTCGGAATTCGCTGGTATCTTCTGGTGTTGACACGAGATAACTTTCTTTACCGCCACGCTTCGCTCATAGCCGGTGTGCAGCGGGAATTCAACGTTGGCATACCTCAGCACATTTTCTTTCAGGTCCAGCGTAAAACCGTGCCTAATGATGAAATCCACGCCGATAATCACGTCGTCCATTATATCCGCGACGATGAACTCATGTTCCAGGCTGCTGGTGCCGATAACAATTGTTTTTGTTACTTTCCCTCTTACCGGCGCACGCTCGCCGGTCGCAGTCCTCAGCTGTATGCCATGCAGTGGTTCCCAGTTCTTCAGAAGCTTCCTTTTTATGATCGAATATGACGTGCAAGTATCCAGTGTCAACACGAACAACTATCCATCTATCTTTCCTTCAATCGGCAAGCTGCTGGGTTGTCGTTTCAACTACGAGACAAGGACGGTGGGGCAGCAGGTTGTGGGGATCAGCTCACGCCCCTTTGGGCTGCCCCGTTTTAGTTTAACGACTCGTCGTCCTCCGCCCTGCGCTTGTTGGCGGAGCCTCGTTTGTCAGTATTCCTTGCTTCAGGCGATTGCGATCGAGAACGGGAACGCCTCTTTCGTTGGCGGCAGTCTCGTGCTATGTGACCCTGCTTGCCACATGTCCAGCAAACAACTTTAGAGGAGACAACCCGTGGCCTGCCCGGTGTCTCAGAGCTTATGGCCTGGATCGGAATGTCGTTGTCCGGCTGGATTTGGCGTATCCTTGCAGATGCATACCGAGTGCCCCCAATCCATGTCGCCTCATATGTCATCGCGCTGATCACCGTCTCCTTGAATGTCGGCTTGCCCATCATCAACGCACTGCGACGTGTCTCTGGATCATGAAGACCTTCAATAAACGACTCATCCTCTCGAGATCAACAGCGCCGAATTTTGGGTAGCACAACTGTACGAGCCGTTCAATGTCTGCTGGATATGGCTGCAGCGCCTCGTTAGCTCTCTGCCTGCGGTTCTTCAGCTCACAGTAGTACAGCGTTTTGTTGTGCTCGTTGCTGTACTTCGCTGCCAACGCTCTCATTACAGCCTCGTAATCACTTCTTAAACATTCTGTGACCGATTTAATTACCTCAGCCGCAGGACCTTTTAGCGCCGGTGCCAATCTCCGCCGGTGCCAATCTCCACTGATTTTCCAAAGCAGGTAAGTCGAATTGTAGCTTGAATGTATCAAACGGCGTAGCACCATCATAAGTAGGCAGTTCTGTTCTGGTAGCAAAACTTTCCTGAACTGGCGGCAACCATTCTCGCGGCTGTACCTCTTTAAGCCGCTCGTCGATTTTTCTGTTCACCGAATCCTCCAGACTGTCAACTCGTTTGTTCAAGGAATCATCCAGGTCGTCGACTCGTTTATCCAAATGTTCCACTTGAGCTCCCAGGTGCTCCAAGCGCGCAGAATTTTCCTGAAGCTTGGTGGACAACTCGTAATTTGCACTTTTGAGTTTCGCTCACACCTGCGCCATTATTTCATGGGTCGCCGCTTCCATTTTGGCTATTTCCTGATTCGTAGTTTCCAGTTTCGCTGCCATTTCTTGGTTCGCCGTCTCGATTTTGGTTGACATATGTATCACGGTTGGAAGTCTCGAACATGCCTTTAAGTGCAACCGTTAGCTGGCTCATGTCCAATGCTTGTAGTGGCACAGCCGCTGTAGCCGTATTTTGCAGCGACGCAGCAGCAGCAGGCGATTCCTTCACCTTGGCCGACGCCTCTAGCTCCTGCGTTCCGAACTCGTGTGCAGTCCAATCGACGCCTCGTGCCTCAAATGCTTCTCACAAGCGCAGCTGCAACTCCACCTTTCCGCCAGCAGTCGGCAAATTCCAGGCAGCCAGCTCCTTCTTTAGCTGGTCCACCTTCAGCAGCTCGAGTTTAACCATGTTTGCGTTTTATAATTTTTGTTGTTGTTTACTTTCAGTAGCACAGTCCCACTTCTGACACCAAATGTTACGAACATTAGTTCTTTAGGCTTATTCGTCTCCGGATTGTGCTTGAAAAATAAAACACACTTCAATTACTCAGCGCAAACGCAGTCAAAAACCAACAATCACTTTATTTACAAATTTACACTTGCTACCACTTTGCTTGTTCAAATAAGACTTGTCCTCTGCGTTGCACCCGGCTGCCATTTATACTTGTCTGCTTATCGCGCCGATTGTTCTCGCACATTCCAATTGGACTGTCTCTCGACCGTTCTCGCACATCCCATTACCATCGCGAACCATCCTTGCCATATCGGAGTTATAGGAAGCCGGCCGTACTCTAAAGTGCGTGCCTAAAAGTATGCCCGTAAAAGCATTCACGCATAGCACAGCGACAGAGTGCCTCATCGTTACAATACATTAATGTCTATTAACGGCACCACAAAACCACAACGAACATCTGGTTGCACTTATTGAGTGGTGTCCGCTTCGAGTATTCAAGAAGCTTATGTACGATTAGAGCATGTAGCCAGCACTACGTATTATAAGTTTAAGCTATCATGCACATTGGGTCATGTTACAATGTGCATTACACATGACCAGTGTACGATTTTTCGATTTCGATGCCCCAGAACCTCAAATTTTATGCGGTTTGGTGAAAAAATGCATGAGCCAAAAATTGAGGTGCTAGAATGGGGTTAAATAGTGTCTCATCGAGGTTAAAGTTTGCAAAAAGAATCCTGGGTGAATAAATCGTAGCGCGGCGGAGCGGTGTAAATAAAACGAGAGGGGTTTCATGTTTAGGTTTGGGATGTCTTTATTCGTCGGCTTACGAATAACGAATGACAAAGAATACAAGAAACACTGAACGAGACCAACGGCCTAAGCCGGGAGCATAAATGGGGGGAACATCAGTACAAGAGGACAAGGAAAGGAAGGGATTAGAGGTGGGATCGACAGATCACTGAACAATCATAGCACTCATTTAGCCACTGGGAAAATTGACAAATTGCTCCACAGCTTTTCAGAAGTTGCTCTTAGAGGGTTAAATCGATAACTATTACCACAGAATAAACAGTATACAGAAGGCGCATCTAAAAAAATTGTGCGCTTTCATTTCAACAAAGGTGAGGAATATGCAAAGGGAACCGAAAGAGTAAGCGCGAATTGATGTACACGCATAGATTCGATGGATTTGTGCTTTATTCTCATTTCGACAACAACACGCAATGTTGTTGCTTTCCGCAGCAAGCCAGCGTGGCTTTACTCGTGCACATTGAAATGGTGGTTGATTTGGCAAAGCGATCGCCAAGGCAAATTCAATAGGTAGTTGCAGCACCAGAACTGATTAAACATTTTTCTTTGATAACACTGATCAACAGCAAAATGGCTTTTCTGGTTCTGACATCAGTTCTAGGGTAATTAGGGACCGCTGATTTCGAATCCGCAAACCGTTTTGAAAACTTAGTTTCCGTTTTCGCAAAAAATGGGCGTGTCACTTTTTCGGATTTTCCCTGACTTTTTTCACGTTTGGGATTGTAATTTCAAAACCAATAAACCGGTTGACATGATTTTCACTTTGTGGCATTTACAACACCTCACGGCTTCTTTTCCAATGTAATTTATTTTTATAGGTTTTAAAATTCCGCGGCAATTGGACCTCAAAGTCGGAAAATATGGAATTTCAAGGCGTTTTCTTTGATGTTAAAAAACAAACACATTTTTCGTAAATCAATTATCGAGTTATGTATAACACGAAAGCGGAAACATGGAGTTATACAACACAGCCAAATTTTTTGGCGTGAGTCCCATTCTCATCGAAGTAATAGCAAAAATGTACCATAGTCATTTTCATAATTTATGATACTATTTCCTTAAAAAATTAAGGGCCTCAAAATATGCTCTTTTATATATTCCATTCACTGTCTGGAATACAAGCGAAAAACAACAAAATTTTGAATTGCTTCAAACAAAACAAAATTAAAAACTTTGCATATTTTGAGGCTCTTACTTTTTAAAGGAAAAAAACGGAAATCTGTTGAAAATGACTTTGGTACATTTTTGCTATTATTTCGATGAGAATGGGACTCACGCCAAAAAATGTGGGTGTGTTGCATTACTTGATGTTTCCGCTTTCTTGTTATACATAACTCGATAATTGATTTACGAAAAATGTGTTTGTTTTTTAACATCAAAGAAAACGCCTTGAAATTCCATATTTTCCGACTTTGAGGTCCAATTGCCGCGGAATGTTAAAACCTATAAAAATAAATTGCATCGGAAAAGAAACCGTGCGGTGTTGATAATGCAACGAGGTGAAAATGATGTCAACCGGTTTATTGGTCTAGAAATTACAATCCCAAACGTGAAAAAAGTCAGGGAAAATCCGAAAAAGTGACACGCCCATTTTTTGCGAAAACGGAAACTAAGTTTTCAAAACGGTTTGCGGATTCGAAATCAGCGGTCCCTAATTACCCTAGAACTGATGTCAAACCCAGAAAAGCCGACCACAAGTCGAAATTTGTTGCCCTGTGTAATCATCCGTTTTCTTTATTTTATAAAAGTCCTGTTTACTTTGGGTTGCACCTTGTATAGTACACACATTCCCCATTCTTCTACATCGAAATTTGTTGCCCTGTGTAATTGGCCCGACATTGTAACAATAGTTTTCCACTTATTAGCACTTGTTTAATGCGCCTTGGTTGTTCCAATATTTTTACACATATACTTTTTACAACTTCATTTTTACAAGCAGACCAAAAGAACTAATGAAATCCATTGAATTTTTGTTTTTCCGTAGTGCTACCACCGTACCGCGCCTTGGCGATCGCTCAATCATTTTTTCTATGCAAATTTTGTTTGTCCACTTCTTGTTCTTGTTTGTAAAAAAGCAAGCGGAGAGCACGAGCCACCACCAACATGCAAGCGGCACATCGCTTTGTTGTCCAACAACAACAACCACAGTGTATTGTGCATCACTGTTTCTTACACCGGCATGCGATCAATACTTTTATCTGTTTGCATCACATCATTATCTGTTTGTCTCTCACAGCTTCTGAATTTACGCTCTCACGCTCTGTGCGTTCTCGTCCCCTTTACTGCTTTCCCGAGTGTCCATAAACGGGTCGTACTGCTGGAACCCGCAAAGAAAATTGTCTTTACACCAGATGCGCATTCTGTATACTGTTTGTTCTGTGCTATTACAAAAGAATATGTTAGGATGCGAGGGGGAAGAGCGAAGCGTAGACATGTTAAGTTCATAACATTTTCTGTTAGATTTGCCTAGGACAACAGCAAAACGCAATGTTGTTCGCAACAGCTTCACTTGTGTACATTGAAATTATGGTTGTTGTGGCGTAATGATCGCTCAATAATTTTTTGCGTGTACGATCTCGTTTGTCGAAACGCAAGCGGAGAGCAAACAATGAACCAAAGCATCGTCATCGTCGTTTCAACGAAGAGGATTCGGTTAATGTTTTTGTTGTTGTCGTTTATTGTGTGTATGCTTTTTGTGTTGCCGATTGGTTTTGCTGCACAAATTGCTGTAATGTCACCATCAATCGAATCTTTATGGTGTATTGTTTTTTGCTGTGAGCTTTGATTGATTTAAGAATTTGCAAATATTTAAACATGGTTGATCCCAATTTAAAATTTTCAAATATTTTGACATGGTAGTTTTGAAAAATACGGGAAAACTACGAAAAAAAATTACCCAATATTTCTATTGACTTCAAAACTGGTGAAAACATTTGAAATCAAAAATAATTAGACACGTGTTTTTAATTTGTTTGAAAATCGAATTTTAACGGCGAAACCAAGTTCCAGTTTTTATGGAGAAACATGGTTCAATAGGTCTATTGGCTTCAAATATGGTGAAAGCACTACAAATGAGAAATAATTAGACAAATATTTTGTCATAAAAATCTGACGGGTCAACAAAGGGTAAAGAAACTTGATTTATAAAGGCCCATTGATTTCAAGCTGATAATTTCCAAAACAAAACCTTAAAAAAGACCTTAATCCAAACGTAGGTTTTAGAATAATGTAAATATTCTACACCTGAATAGTTCCATGGCGAATGCTGTGACCATAAAGTTACAATATGTTTAAGATATTCCACTCCTACGAAAACACTTCCTGTATGAAAAGGAAAATTTAAGAACGAAAGTTGAAAATAATTGCTGGCCAATAAAAACTAATGCATATTAGAAAGGATAAATTAAAACAAAAGTAGGAACAAAAGGCAACCACATCCACGCTACTCCCGCGTACACGGCTCAGCGCAAAAAACAGTACACCGCCGACTTTTTTTCGTTTGGCAATAATATTAATGCTACTCGCCCCAACAACAAAAGCAGTGTTCGTCATGTTTATCAACTGGCACAGTGGCGCACATAGGATTTCATTTTGAGAGGGGTTGAACAAATTTTTGGTAACTATAATTTTTGCAAGATACAAATATTTAGGAGGGGTTTGAACTCAAAATCGTATCCCCTTGCGTGGGCCACTGAACTGGTGCAGCAGTAGCGATAATACGAGTACAAAAACGACCTACTCACACGTTACGCTGAAGTTACAGAGAATTCTGCTCTTAGTAACAGAGGGTTCTGGTGTCAATAACAGAGGGTACTACCAGCAGTACCCGCCATAGAACGCGTTTGCTTGTATATTACTTCATGTTTGTTGCAAATACTTATACCCTATCTTCCTATAGAATAGAATAGAAACGGGAGCCGAGCATCAACTGCCCGAGACACTGCGTCCAAAGAGAACTATTGTGTCCTATCCCTTATTCTTTATTGGAGGAGTTCATCTCCTCCAATACTGTCCAGGAACTCCTTGATTTTTCCCAGATTAGTTCCAGACAGCTCTTTTGTCTGAATTAGTTCCCTTCCCAGTATACGCTTCCTTGCGCGTAAGAGAGCGGGACACTCTGTGCACGGATGTTTCGTCATCTTCCATGCAGAACCTGCATAGTTCGCTGCCTGTTAATCCCAGTCGCACTTTATGCATATTTAGCAGGCAGTGCCCGCTCAGGATTCCCGTCATGAACTTAAGCTGCTTTTTGCTTAGGTCCAATAGGTATTTAGATTTGCCTCCCGAATAGGCCGGAAAGCGCTGTCCCACCGTATTGGACCATTTCTGGTTGGCCCGATTTTTGAATTTCTGTTTGACACAATGCCTGAAATGAGCTCTGCGACACCTATGATCGGCTCAGGTCCATAGGGTCGTTTTGCCGCCCCTTCCTTTGCTAATCTGTCCGCCTCCTCATTTTCATCGTGCCCACAGTGCGCAGGAACCCAGTGTATTATCACCCGGTTATCCTTTGAAATGTCTTGGAGAACGTTTGCTGTCTCCCAGACTAGTTTGGAGTCAAACGTCGTCCAGCTCAGAGCTTTTATTGCAGCCTGGCTGTCGGACATTATTTCTGGCACACTCGTTTATGGCAAAGACCTCAGCCTGGAACACTGTGGCCGTGTCTCCCAGACTGACTGCTAATTGGGAGCTAGTGTTAAATATTCCAGCTCCCGTCCCGCCTTCCATCTTTGAGCCATCGGTGTGCCAGACTATGTCATCACACATGAGACTGATTCTATTAACAGCCCAGTCTCCCTTTGCGGTATGTACGTAACGTACTTCTTCCTGAAGAGGTGTCTCGGTGGCATCAGATCCAGAGGCATCCAGAAGCCTCCATCTCGCCTCTTATCCTTCAACAGCGATAGGTGACCGCTTGCATGTGCATCCCTGTTCATGGATCCACTATGCAATAGTCTGTGTGCGGTGATGGTTGCAGCCATTTGCACATTCAGTTCCAGCGGCAGAATCCCTAGCATAACGTTTAGGGCTGCCGTTGGTGTAGTAGTGAGACATCCTGTTATACAGGTATTCGCTAGTCTTTGAAGTTTTCCCAGCTTAGTCACAGTTGTTATTTCCGTGGTTTGCCTCCACCACACTATCGCCCCGTAGGTGATAGTCGGCAGAACTCTTAAAGAGTATAAACTCTGAAGCCACTTCGGTCTTAGTCCCCAATTTTTGCCACAGATTCTTTTGCAACTCCAGAGAGCATTACTTGCCTTCTTGATGATGCGATCAACATGAAGTTTCCAGTTCGATTTGCTGTCCAGGATTACCCCTAAATACTTAACTTCGTTCGAGAAGTTCAGTTCTTTTCCAAAGATCATAATCTGTCTAAGGTCGATCTTCATTTTATGTGTAAAAGGGACTATGATTGTCTTGTCTGAATTCACAGACAGTTTCTGTCTGATGCACCAGTGCTCGACTATCCTCAGCGCGCTCTGAAGCAAGTCTGAGACGGTATGTCCGTCTCTGCCTCTGACCACAATAACTAAATCGTCTGCATATGCGATGACTTCATGTCCCTGCTGTTCAAGAGAGCGGATTAATCCGTCAACGACTACAGACCACAGCAGGGGGGATAGTACTCCCACTTGAGGACATCCTCGCGCTGTGCTTGCTGACAGCTCTGCCTCCCCTAAGTTGGACTGAATCACCCTGCTCTCCAACATTGATGATATCCTTCTTATAAGGGTGGCGGGCGCCTGTAGTTCTTCTACCGCCGTTTCTATCGCTTCGAAGGTTGTGCAGTTCAAAGCCCATTCTATGTCCAGGAAACCTACTACACAGATTTACTTTTCCGCCAGGGACTTCTCTATTTTGCCTACCAGTGACGATAGGGCCGTTTCCGTGGACCTACCTTTCTGGTAGGCATGTTGGTTCGTGCTCAGGGGATGCTGAGTGAGTATTTCCTCCCTCAGATACCGGTCAACGACCTTTTCTGAGCCTTTAAGCACAAAAGACATCAGGCTTATTGGCCTGAAAGATTTTGGGTCCTTCTTATCGGCTCTTCCAGGTTTCGGGATATAGATCACATTAACTATTCTCCAGGCTTCTGGAATGTACCCAAAAGCTAAACTACATACGTAGATTTTGGTTAAAATGGGCGCTAGTATCGCCATTCCCTTCTGTAAGAGCGCCGGGAAGATGCCATCTTTTCCCGGCGCCTTGTAGGGAGAGAATGATTCCAGCGCCCATTCTACTACCGGTACATTACACGCAGCTTTGCCAATTCTCCAGTTTTCCCTACCTGGACGATGCACCTGTCCAGTACTGCCTGTCAGAGGATCATTTGTGTATACTGACCCCGGGAAGTGGGTATTGGTTAGTAGGACACGTGTTTCCTTTTCACATTTTGTGGATGTCCCATCTCTATCTCCATCCACTATCGGACAGGATTTTTCCATCGAGAGGATTCCCTCTTGGCCTTCCTGATTTCTTGGTTGTATTTGATGAAAGTCTGGGAGTAGGTCTGCCAGTCGTTATTGCGCTTGGCTCTATTAAATAGTTTCCTCACTTCCCTCCTCAGTTTGTTAAGATGACTACTCCACCACGGTGTCTGTTTCCTACAAGTTTTGGTCTTGAGGGGACAGTTTTCTTCATAGGCATTCAGAACGGAATCTCTAAAAATTGTAGAGGCCCTTTCCAGTCTGTCTATGGTATCTATCCTATTCTCGATTTGAGTTGGGCCGTCCTGTGCTAACTGGAAGCAATAACTGTTCCAGTCGGTCTGTCGTTTTGGTCTGAATGTCACCACTGTTGGCATTTGATTCCCTAGCGTGAATCTTATCTGCCTATGATCTGAGCACGACGGCTCGTCAGACACTCGCCAATTGCTGACAAGGTCTTTGGTCATCAAGGTTGTCAAGGTAATATCCAAGACTTCCTCTCTGACTCTAGTTACAAATGTGGGGCTGTTCACAATATTGCAAATATTAATGTCTAAGGAGAGTATATAGTTAAATAACTAGTGACTCACCTCTGGGGTTAATGTCCGTGCTCCCCCACATGGTGTGATGGGCGTTCGCATCACATTACGATCTCCATGTGGTTGCCCCTAGCATAGGCAATGAGCTGTTCTGCTATTCGGGGTGGACAGTGATCGTCGTCTCCAGGGAAGTATGCGGAGGCAATAATGATTTCCCTGGAGTTCCCGGTAATCTTACCCGCGCATAGATCCGGCGTAACGAAATCTGTTAACAGAAAGAAAGATATGTTATTAAACACGATGCAGGTCCTGGCTCTGGTTGTGGTTGATTGACAACATAATGCCTTACCTGCCTGAGATAGCCCTCTGACTTGACCGTTGGTGCTGGTCCATGGTTCCTGCACCAGGGCTATACTAGGACCCAAGGTATTGATGGTCCTAGTTAGGACAGCCGAGGCTGCCGACGCTCTATGGAGATTGACTTGTACAATCTCCATAGTTACGCCTTTGGTCCCTTCGTATAGGATCCCGCACGCTCACCCCTCTACCCCTCGTCTGCACCCGTTCATTGCTGCACGGTGTGTGTGCAGACCTATCCAGCAGGCTCAGTCGTCTGGATTAATTCGCCAATCCAGTCAGCCGAGTCTGCCGGACTGGCTTAGATGAGGCAGGCTTTGCGGGCCCCGCCAATGCCTGTCCTGGCGTCCTGTCACTGGTCCGTTCGGTCCGAGTGACGGCTTGCACCCGTCCACTTGTAGGTGGACGGTTCTCGCATACCTTCGCCAGTGCTTGTGTTGGTGGAGGGTCTGTTCTCCTCCACCCCTGTCTTCGGCGTCCTCGTGTCCGTGCCGCTCCGACCGGTCACCGACGACTTCGACCCCTGATCAGTTCGCACCCTGAACTGAACTCTCCCCAACTCAAAGAAGGGAAAGGTCCTTCAGCTCAGAGAGCCGATCGACTGAGGTGTCGTCGATGGCCAACGTCAACGTTGTTCCTTGCGCCGCGACAGATCTATTCAGTACCTTCCAGTTTCCTGTCGGTAGTGAACGGTTCTGCGTACGAAGCATCCGAAAAATATCTTCGGCCGGGAGGGAGCAGCCAGGGAAAAACGCGGTGGCCACACTGGGTTTGGGAATGTCTTTATCCTCCACCAGTTTCACCTTAATCCCCGGCAGCTGGGTCTTTGTCATAACCTCCCTTAGCCAGTTCCTCGATGCCTCGTCGGCGCAGTTTACAATAATCCATCCTGGCTTGAACGAGCAGCCTTGGAACTTGATCTGAGGCCCATCCACGGGGAGCTTACGCAGCTCCTCTTGATCAGCCGTTCGATCGTCCTCTGCTCCTCCAGATGGACAGCCGGGAATTCGTCCGGTAGAATTCCAACTTTGATAGCCGCAGCAGCCTCAGCAAAGGACAGACTAAACTTCGTCCTTTTTCGTACGGGTTGCGCAGTATCCGCTCTGCTGCAGCCACCACCTCTTCCAGCACAGTCTTGAGTGCATCATCGTATGATTTACGCCATTAGCCTCCTCAGCCACTTCTTTTGAGAAGTCGTCAGCCGCTTTCTCTTAAGAGAGATGGCCTCGGTCGCTTCCACCATCGCGGGCACGCCAAGCGAAGATGCCCCCTCAACTGCGATCGTTGACATGGTTGTCACGCTCGTATGGGAGCATTCACTGTTCCCCCTACTTCTTGTCGGTCGGTCCCTCCAACCGCTTACTGTTAGTTCAGCAATGAACTAACCTGATCAGTAGCGTCAGTCTGTCCGACGTCCTTACCATCCGAGCACGTGTTTGAGAGCTCATCATCTGGTTCGTTCGGCCACCTACTCCGACGAGGCTTTTCGGTGGCCTTTTCAAGTTGTGGGGAAAGGAGGTCGCCCATGACAGAGCCCCATGCCATGGGAAGTCCAAAATACTACCCGAGGTGGAGAAGTATCGGGTAGACTCCGTGATGTTACCGCCGGTATACCCCCTCGCTGCAAACCATCCAATGGGCACGGGTCGCATAACACCCTGGATTAGGGGGGGAGGGGATGTGGGGGCAGAGAGGATACCAAGTATAGGCAGTTGGATATAGGAAGTGACTAGTTTGCCAGCCACACAGGGTAAGACAAGACCATACCCCGGTGGCTATTTCCAGCGGCCACCACGAGGAGGTCTAGTCACATTCCGCCAGTCTTTCAACCCCCGCCAGCTGGACTTCCTAGCTGGTAGTGGCTGAAGAGTAGGCAGCAGACCGCTACTATACCTATATATATCTCCCATGTAATGCACTAAGTGAGACCCAGTGTGTGTGAGGGTGCAGATCCACTGGATTTTCACATCCCTGGGTACCACTTACTGCGATTATTCTCTCCTCACAGGGGTCTTGCCATTTTTGTGTGCAGTAATGTTGTGTACCAGTGCCAGCAGCAACTATACACGACAGATGCCGAATTTAGCTCCATGTGGGTTAAATCACAGAATAAACAGTATACAGAATGCGCATGTCGACCAGCGAAGCAATCTAAATTTCTGAAAGCAGCAGGGGGGAAATAACAGAGTTTGATGAACATAACTTTTGTCTCTGTTAATTTCTCGTGCGACGATGATCTCTGTTTTTGTCAACTTCGGTAAGTGCCGAGCATTGCAGAGCGAGTTCGTGCGCTCGACGCAGGCCAAAGAAGTTACTGTTATTTTCAATGAAGCGAATGAAGGGCGATGTCTATCGATGTTGTTGTGTTGATCAGCGGATGAAAATTGTAAATTTTGAATTTTTTTCTGGCTGACTTTCGCTGGCAATTGCCGCATGTGTCGGTTAATAAGAACAAGTCTTTTCATGTTATTATGCGCTCGACCTTCTGCGTGAAAAGATTTTTATCTCCTTATGAGCACTTAAAGCCTAAGGTTTCGCTAATTTTGGTGTAAATGACTTCCAGTCGCGATTTATTATTTTATCCCTACGCCTTTTATCCCCACCCTAGGCCCCAGTTTTTTAACCCCAAACATTTGTTTGTCAAACCTAAAAAAATTAGTGTTTAACAAGTATCGTAATCGAAAATGTGTGCATTTAATCATGTCTAATGTATGTACATATTTATTATAAAGCAAAAAGCTATAAGAAAAATATCAGGTAGCGACGACGATGATAGTATTAAAAAATGTTTGTTTTGGTTTTTTTCGATATATGTATCTATGTATGTACATCCACAATTTAAAATATTTTTCGTACATAAAGGTTGTTTCCAATTCCTTTAATGATTTTTAATATCAAAAATAGTGTGATAACTTTATACCGTAGTGTTTAAGTCGATTGTCTAAGTCTATTGACATTCGTTTTCATACATTCTTTCACGCTACACTCCGTTGTAAAGTTGTTTCCGACAGCATATGTACCCACTGCGCTGCACGCAGAATGAACCACAAAGCCAAAATAATTCGAATTCAATGTTTCATTTCCTAACCGGCAACAATAACAACAACCACAGCTTATTGCTCTTTTTCCCGTATAAAAAGCAAGTGGCAATTCGTTTTGTTGGCCGACAACAACAGCAAACACAGCCTGTTGCTATTTTTCCTTCAATGCTTCACAAACCCGCATGCGATCAATGCTTTCTTCTAATCTCTGCACTGTTGCCAACTTAGTGCTTTTCGCACAAAATTTAGTGCTTTTTGAAAATCAAAACGCGGAAAATATTGAGTTTGGTGCTTGGTGCGTTTTTTAGTGTTTTTTTATTTTAAAGACACCAAGACTAATTCATGCTTGGACAAAATGTAAGTTTTTTTAATAACTGGAGTGTTATACAACACTATATTTCATTTAACACCTATATAACACTGGAATGTTGGGCTAAAAAATCATGGCGCATAGTCATAGTCGAAATAAAGTTCACTTTAAGATCAATAAAGTATACGTTTAAATAAAGTAGGCTCTAAGTCAATCACATCGAGTTAGAGCATACTTTAACGCTTAAAGTATACTCTAACTTTAAAACAAGCAAAAGCTGTTGCTAAACCAGTTAGCAGTGAGTCAAAATGAGCAGAAATGTCACTTTTTCAAAATGCTCTAAATTCAAAAAACGAAATAAATCGAAACAAAGTTTAAAATGCTTAATTTCGAGGAAATTGAAAGAGATTTCAATATTATGAACGACGACATTTTGCTGAGACGGCGAAAAGTATATAAAAACCGGATCGATCCCTTCGAGTTCGATGACGAGGACTTCTATAGTCGTTACCAGCTCGATAAAGTTGCTGTTCAGTTTGTAATTGATGTTTTGAACATTCAAGAACCAAGCAGCAATAGAAAACAATTGTTTTCTTTAACCCGTAAAGTAAAGTAGGTAAAGTAGGTTTATTTGTTTTGTTTATGTCAGAGATGGGCATATTAATCCTCGAAAAATTGTGCAGTCGATTTTTTTAGGCTGCCGTCTGCTTTTTACAAGTAGTCGACCGTAGTCGTCCATTTTTAACTGCTAATTCGTGTTCAGGAAAACAAACAATTGCAAAATAATTGATTACAAAATAAATCGGTATGGGCATAATTCCGAAAATAAATTCTCATTTGTAACTCCGAATCGCTAGTTTTTGTAGAGTTGCCGTTGCTTTCGTTTGGTGTTTCAAAAAGTCGCTGCTACGTAGAAGCATGTTCTAAACTGACTATGTAACTGAAAAATTAAAGTCGAATTTATCTTTTTAGGGCCGTTTTCTCAACTTACCTTTAACTTAAAAGTTCACTTTAGCGGGCCGACAAACGCATTTTCGTTTTCCCAACCGCTCGTTAAGCTATCCTCCCGATAAAACTTACCGGTCAGATTGAGTTAAACTTTAACCCTTTCGCGGACACACGAAATTTAGAAAATGTTAGCAAAATGACACATGCATATATTTGGTGACGTGATATTTTTCTCCCATTCACGAAAATTTCCGTTATATTGTAGTTAAACAAAAAAATCGAATTGGGGCACTAGGTAGGTAGGTAGGTAGCAGCGACTGCGTGCTCACTGAGCACACCCAAGTAGCACTATGTGCCGTTTTGCTGTCGCCTCCTCGATTTGGTCTTCCCTGCGTGGGAGAAGATACTGGACCTTAAAGCCAACCCGCATCGTCCAAAAAGGACTTGATGCATATCAGTCTTGTCTCAGACAGATCAGCTAGGGAGCTAATCAGACTGTTCCCCAAGGAATTTAGTCTTTTAAATGCTAAGGCAGGGCAGCCGCAGAGGAAGTGTTCGAGTGTCTCACTCTCGTTGCTTTCTCTGCAGCTTCTGCAAAAGGGGTTGTGGGGGATTCCCAATCTCGCCGCGTGTAGGCCAATTGGCCAGTGACCCGTGATCACGGCCGTTAGCCTAGAACCATTCCTACGAGAATTTAGCAGCAGATCGTTGGTTCTGTGGGAGTTGTAGCGTGGCCAGATCTGTCGAGCCACTCTGCAGCTGGAAAGATTGCTCCACCTACTATCCGCTTTCCTCAGGAAATAATCCTTTAACTGTTTTAGCCTTGCACTTAAAGGCGGTGCCACCCTTTCGGGCTGAGTCCATGGCGGATCCCACCTTGGCCAGCTCGTCGGCTGACTCGTTTCCGCTGATACCCGCGTGACCGGGTATCCAGCAGATGGTAAGATCCACCCGGCCGCTCACCAACCCTAGCAATTCTTTACAGTCTCTGACTAGTTTAGATTTCACTATGGGCTTGGTGAGTGCCTTAATGGCCGCTTGGCTGTCTGAAAAGATGTAAACATCCCTACTCTGGATTTCTTGCTGTAGGAGAATCCTGCAGGCTTCTCCTATTGCAAAGACTTCCGCTTGAAAGACGCTGCATATATCTGGTAGTTGAAAAGCTTTTTCCACTACCAGATCCCTAGAGTAAATGTCTGCCCCAACACCACAGTCCATCTTTGAACCGTCTGTGTATAGGGCGGTTTCTACGTTTGTAAACAAGGATGCGTAACGCTCCCATTCCCTTCTGGAGGGAAAGAGCGTGGAAAACCTAACATCAAAGTCGGCACATTCTTTTGTGTAGTCCGTATCCCCCCTTAGGTCCATCGGAACCTTCGTGAGGATGTTACTGTGTCCGTAAAGTCTTTCCGCCCATTGGGATGATTCTCTCAGTCTCAATGCGCTAGAAGCGGCCGTCCGTCTAATAAAAGATTCAATCGGCAGCAGATGAAGAAGCGTATTTAAAGCGTCAGAAGGGCAGGACCTCAAGGCCCCCGTGATCCCGACACACGCCACCCTCTGCACTGCACTAAGTCTACTGATGTTGTGGTTCTTCTCTAGCGCTGGCCACCACACCAGTGCTCCGTATGTGAGAATTGGTCGAACTATCGCTGTATAGGTCCAACGAACCATCTTCGGTTGTAGGCCCCATTTTTTACCGAAGAGTCTGCTGCACGAGTAGTACGCTACCAGTGCTTTCTTGGCCCTCTCATGTATATTAGTTTTCCAGCTAAGTTTGGTGTCCAATATGACTCCAAGATATTTAGCTTCTGAGGATAGCCTGAGCTCGCTACCGTTGAGCTTTGGCAGTCGAAATGGAGGAACCTTGTACTTTCTTGTAAATAGTAGCAGCTCTGTTTTGCTCAGAGTCCTCAGAGCACCCTCCAGGATGTCACTGATTGTATCTAGGAACGGCCCTGTCACCATAATGATGATGTCATCGGCGTACGCAACCACCTTGACCCCACCCCGGTTAAGAGTCATCAGTATGGGGTTCAAAGTAATAAGCCATAGCAATGGAGATAATACCCCTCCCTGGGGTGTCCCCCTCTTTGCATAACGTGTGATACTCGAGTTGCCGAGTTCAGCCTGGATCTGTCTGCTACTTAGCAGAGCCGAAATCCACGAACAGATGCAACCCTCGACCTGCAGGTCTAGCAGGGAGTTAACTATGGCCTCTTTGTCCACGTTATTAAATGCTCCTTCAATGTCAAGAAACGCCGCCAGGGTATATTCTTTAAACGTCAGAGATCTCACGACCTCGTGCAGAGCAGTCTCGGTGGATTTACCCTTGATGTATGCATGTTGAGCCGCGGAAAGATGGTTCTCTTCCAGGCTTCCTCTTATATACGTGTCCAGTACGCGCTCGAGCGTTTTTAACACAAACGAAGTCAGGCTAATTGGCCTAGAGTCCTTCGGAAGGACATGCCCTCTTTTGCCTGCCTTTGGTATGTATACCACCCTGGCTTTCCGCCATGATTTGGGTACATAGTTTAGTGCTATGCAGCTAACGAAGAGCTCTCGAAGCCAGTCCATTACGTCTTCCCCCATTCTTTGTAGCATGATGGGCAGAATTCGGTCTGGACCGGGACTTTTGTACGGGGAGAAAGAGCTGATAGCCCAGCGGGTCACCTCCCTAGAGATCATCTTTTGGGCGACCGCTCTCGCCCTAGGACTTCGAACTGGTAGCACCCTGGGTGCGGTCACAACGCATTCGGGGAAATGAGTGGACGTTAAGAGTTCCAATGACTCTGCCACTGATTCCGTGGCTGTCCCATCCGGTCTATGTAAGAGCGTCGGGGGTGAATATCCCTTGGCAAGAGCTTTGCTTAGCCTGGCCGTTTCCTTAACGTTCTCAATCGAAGAACAGAAGTTTTGCCAGGACTGCCTCTTGGCAGATCTTATAGCTCGCTTATACCTGCGCAGACACTCCCTGTATGGCTGCCAAAAATTGGTCCTATAGGACTCATTAAAGACCCTTCTGGTCTCCTTCCTCAACTCAGAAAGCTCTGTGTTCCACCACGGTGGAATTGGTTTCCTTTCGTGACGGATCGGACAGGATTGGTCGAATGCCCTAGCCAGAGTTTTTTCAAGCCGATTGGCTCTCTTCTCTAACTCGGATATAGAGCGAATGCTAGACTTCGGGAACCTTTGGAACTGGGCCTTCACGATTCTTTCGTACCGGTTCCAGTCCGTCCTCCGAGGGTTCCTAAACTTTTTTGGAGTACACACCAGTGTGTCAACACTGAACATGATGTATTTGTGGTCCGAGAAAGACTTTTTGTCGGACACCCTCCAACCCTCAATGTTCAAATTAGTCTGGTCGAGTAGCAGAGTTACGTCGAGTACCTCCTCCCACCCTTGAAAGCTCTCTGAGCTCGGGAAGGTGAAAGTAGGAGAGTTACCCAAGTTACAAACACTAAGGTTATTATCTAAAATAAAACTGAAGAGAGACTCACCTCTTTCGTTGTCTTCACTGCTCCCCAAAGTGTGTGCCTGGCATTGGCATCACACCCCAGCAGCAGATCACACTTCGCGGTGCGGGCTGCCTCCGCCAGTGGTCTACGTCCTCCTCGCTGAGAAGAACGGACAGGTTGTCTGAAGCACACCTCGAGTGCTTCAGGTTCACCTGCACGACCCTAAGCATCTTTTGTGGGTTTTTCCTTATCATCCAGCGCCAGGTCGTCCAACAACTTGTTGGTGTCTTCCACCTCATCTGGATTAAAGGCCGGTATGTCATCTTGACCAGCACCCGCGTCGGATGTCCAGACACGGATCCTGGCCTTCCTGATGCCATACCTCAACTTGCCATCAGCCTTTTCGATGGCCTCAACACTCTCTGGGTTGATAAGGACCACGAACGTCTGGCTTGTTTTGGACGGCTCCTCTGCTTTGATGATGACCCAGTCATCCATTGGCACCTCGGGATTCTGCAGAGCGAGTGTTTCAACTATTCTCGCATGGTCAGTCTGCCCCTTAGGCAACCAGATGCGCGCCCTTGGTCTCTTGGGGATCTCGCTGGCCGGTACCAGTCTGAGCTTCAGACCTTCCCAGGCGTCGCTAATCTTAGCGACGCACTCCAACAAGAACACCCTCGAGGCCTCGTCGTCACATCTGATCACCCGATGGCCCCTGACCACGTCCGAACAATCGAAACTGGGGATAGATCCTTGTTTTGCTCTCAGCTTTTCCAACACCAGGTCGGAAAGCTTCGCCTCGATCTTGTCCCATCGCTCGCTGATCGACCGGCCCGTGCTGTTCTTCTCGTCAACCAATGCCATGCAGAGCTGATCCTTGGCCACTTCACTGAAGAGGCGGACCTGCTCGCTCGAGGAGTGCGGTTTCCTCCGCGGGGCGCCCTTGGCGTCCTTCACTCGTTTGGCGTGGTTGTCGGCAGATTCCTGGGACCTAACCCTTTTCAGCATGGCAGTCGCCTTCCCGCTGGTGGTCGGCTGCTCTTCTGCTCGAGCCTGTGCTGCGAGGTACTCATCGACGACTGCCTGGTACCTTCGCTTGTCGGCTGCGTCCCTTTCAACCGCCACGCCCTTCTTTTCATTCTCAGCTATCTCAGCGAGAACGAATAGGGCGTGGTTATAGGCGGCCTTCGCTGTCCGCTTCTTGGGTTTTTTCGCGTCGCGCTTCACTCCACTGGAGGTCTGCGGTCCGCTCGTTAAAACGGGTGCCGGGGAGGCGCCACTGGCGCGCACCCCGACGCTCTCAGTTAAGGTGTCCTGACTTAGCCCTGAGAGGTTCTCCAAGTCAGTGAGGGAGAGGTTATCCTCGTCTCCCACGAGTTCCGAGGCCAAACCGGAAGAAGCCATAATCAAGATTCATGATCGGCCGCTTTGCTCGACAAGGCAAGCGCGGCGGGCCTGAGGAGGTGGGGGCGAAACGATGGTCGACCATGACAGCGCCCCCTCTGCCATGGCAAGGCCAAGTACTACACCCGATTCGGCCCGATGTCGGGGAGGCTCCGTTCAGACACAGCCAGGTACTTCACCCCCGGCTGCAAACCAATCAGGGGCACGGGTCGCATAACACCCTGATTTTGGGGGGGGGATGTTTATTGACTTCCCAGTCTAGATCCGCAGTGTTCTGTATGGGTGTTCGCTGAAGCGGACTCCGCAGCAGTGTCACCTCGAGCAGGATGTGGCTCCGCACCACGCACTGCGGTCTTGGCTGCGGCAGAGGCTAGCGGTCGGGTACCTCCGGTACCGCGGCCGTAACATCGCTTGACCGAGCCCTGTACTACTCAAGATCCCCAACAGGGGATCCTTTTCTCGACTCGACATTGGGGCACTAACTTAAATCTGATTGCTTCTGCAGTGGCACACAATATCCTACTACATATAAAACCAATGCAGTTGACGTCGTCTATGTCCGAGTTGTTTATATACGATTTTTTTTCTATGTCGGCATATACCGACGTTTCCCATTTTAAGCCATTCGTAGTGTCGGCTTATGCCGACGTGTCCGCGAAAGGGTTAAAGTGATCTTTAAGTGGAAGTGGTGCCAAGTACATGCACATGTTTGTTTACAAACAAAAAAGCAGCTGGTAATGAAATTACAATTTGTAATGAAATTTGAATTTGAGATCTTTCGGTATGGAAAATAGGCGTGTTTTTTATATTCATGCACTGGAAGACGCTTTTGAAGGTACAGAGTCGCAAAATACGGCAAATAGAACATATAACAGCCGATTGGACAGTTTCACTGCTTTGCACTGCTGACATTTCCAATCGCTGGTGGGCCGCCACCTGTGCGATACGTCTCGCTCCCGCTGCAAGTTCCAGCTTGGACTTGCGCTTCAAGCTGTCGAACTTGTCCCTCAACGATTTCCAACGTCGGGACACGCCCCATTTGGCAGTAAAAGCATCAGCAAGATTTTGCCAGGCAAAATTCTTCTTTTTTTCCTTCAAAAATAATTATAATTTTTCAAAAACAGCTGCCCATCGTAGACCAGAAATGCCAAAAAATCAGACTTGTTAAATTTATATTTATCAGGCAGTTGAGAAAACGAAAATATGTACCGGGCACTTTAAAGTGACCTTTAGCTAAAGGTCACTTTATCGGTAAGTTGAGAAAACGACCCTTAGTCTTTTGCTAACTAAAGCCGGCTTTTATGCAGGACTATGATTATGCGCCATTGTTTGGATATTACATGACAACCGAAGTGATCGCCCTTGGTGGAAGTGCTACTTAGGTCACGGTTGCCACTGATCTGCAATAGATTTCCTAGTATGGTACACAGAATATTAGGACAACCACCACTTTGTTTTTGCTCATCAGTGCTTTCTGAGTGGAAAAACGCGGGTTTTTGCGGTTTTAGTGCTTTCTGAAATAGAAAAGTTGGCAATCGTGTCCAGAAGGCTTATTTTTCGAGCTCTTTGCCGAGTCTAATAACTTGGCTCAAATAGTGCATGAACCAACGCATATCCCATACGTAATACAATACTCTACATCTTTTTCTCACTTCAAATCATGAAAAATATGATGTTGAAATGCACGCACCTCTTAGAAACTCGGACCATTGTTCCATTTTGGCGTCTTTCCCGCAATGCTTCGCCCTTAGCCCCGAAGCGGCTAATATGAATGTACTACTGTGGGCAAAAAATAGTAAGACTTTTTAATTTAAATTTCGCGCGGAGACCCATTCGTCGAAATATTTTTTTTCTAGGTTGGTATGACTGTCAGTGAAATCTGTGCCAAATGTCATATCAAAATAACCATTAGTGTTTAGTATACGTTTGTCTTTCTGAAGTACAAGAAGTGCATTCGGCGATTTACAATGAGTGAAATTATTCAACAAAGAAGTTCCATTAAATTTTGTGTGCGGAATCAAATTTCTGGTGCCGAAACGTTCAGAATGTTGCAAATGTCGTAAAAAGAGGCCGGAATTATGGGCCGACATCTCTTGGTTTTTGCACCACGATAATGCACCGTCACATACTGCATTGATTCTTTGTGAGTTCTTCGCCAAAAATTCAACCAATATCGTTCCACAACCACCGTATTCGCCTGATTTAGCTCCGTGTGACTTCTGGCTGTTCAGCAAACTCAAACGACCGCTCCGGGGAAACCGTTTTGAGTCAATTGAAGACATTAAACGTGAATCGCTACGCGCATTGAAGGCTATTCCGGAAATTGACTTCAACGACTGTTTCGAGGATTGGAAAAAACGTTGGCACAAGTGTATTGGGGCCGAGGGGATTACTTTGAGGGGGACGAAATAGATTGGGAAGAATAAATATAGAATTTTAAAATTACGAGTTAAACGAGTTAAAATTACACAGTACAACAGTAAAAAAAACCCGCGGAGTTTCTCAACTGTTCCTTATATTTTCGGAGTCGCTGATCACGAATATGTAACTGTTTTTTTCGGGTCACCTCTAGTTTGGGTTTTACAGGGGTCGGTCCCTCTTCCCTAATAAGACAATTTGCATTAAACCTAAGGACAATCTCTGGTTTAATGAGACATGCAGACTTGCTGTCAGGTCCAAAGAGGAAAGAAAAGAAACTTTCAAAAATACTGCCACTGAACAGCTGCGTAACCAGGCTAGAAATCGATGCAATGCCATCCTAAGGCGCCAAAAGTTTCTGCACGAACAGCGCCAAAGGAAAAAGTTCTTCAATGCCAAAGTGGTAGTAAGAACTTTTGGTCATTCGTTAAGAGGGTGAAGAACCAAACATCGTCTTCAATTCCAACTGTTTTTAACAATGAATCATCACTCATTCGGTTAATTAAGCTAATTTATTGGCCCAAATTTTCGCAGAGAATTCCACTCTGCCCCCAGCGATCAACCACTACCCGTAGTCGATAACGTTTCTTGCTCTATGCCAGAAATGCATTTTCGCATACGGATTGTTAAAAGAGTGCTTGCAAATTTCGATGTAAATAAGGCTTCAAGCCGGACGGTATTCCAGCTCTTGTTTTGAAAAGGTGCGCTATCTCACTGGCTTGTCCATTACGCAAACTTTTAAACATATACACCACAGGTGTATTTCCGACATGTTGGAAGGTAGCAAATGTCCAATCAGTTCCTAAAAAAGGCAAGACAACTGACCCTGCGAACTACCGACCCAAAGCAATCTTCAACCCAAAGCAATTCGGTGCTTTCCAAAGCAATGGAAAGCATTGTAAACTTCAACCTTGTGAAATATTTGGAGCACAATAGACTGCTAAGTGACCGCCAATACGGCTTTCGAAGACAGCGATCGACGGGAGACCTTATGGCGGTCCTCACCGAGAAATGGAACCATAGCATTCTAAACCTCGGTGAAAGCAAGGTTGTTGCATTGGATATTTCCAAGGCCTTTGACCGGGTGTGGCATAAAGCACTCGTGTCAAAATTGATTGCCTATGGTGTCGGTAGTATCTTCTCTCGGTGGATAACGAGCTTCCTCTATGATCGCTCTATTCGTGTTGTAATAGACGGCATAGCCTCGGAAAAGCATTCCCTTAGCGCGGGAGTGCCGCAGGGTTCGGTCCTTTCTCCAACCCTTTTCCTTATCTTTATCAACGACTTATTGTCATCGACGAAGAAGCCCATCACTCGTTTGCGGATGACAGCACCATTTGTCATTCATACTCCTTCACAAAGCGCCCCAGTTCTGTGGAGATTGAGAGAGAACGGCGTCGTATGAATGACACACTTAACAGCGACCAACAAACAATCTCCAAGTGGGATCAAGCGAACAGGGTCAATTTTAATCCTCGCAAGACCCAATGTTGCCTGTTATCCCACAAAGGAGTCTTCCCACATCCCAAACATCCCTGGTTATGCGTTGGAACGATCATATTTTTGGTGTGTCGAAACAAGCAGACAAAAGCTTCGGCTTCCTGAAGCAGTGCGTCGCACAGTGGGGCGTCCCCATATATCGCATGGCCAAAAATAGTAAACGTGGTTTAATTTTGACGAAATTTGGTATCCGCCCATTTTTTAGCCTAATTAAGAAAAATACGTAAACTTGTGAAAATTGGACTACTGCCACGCCCACCCCCCCATATTGAAAAAAATCTTTGTTATTCGATAACTTGGCCACTACTAACACTAGAAAGATAAAATCTTATACACAACTAGCTGACCCGGCGAACTTCGTCCCGCACGACATTTGTTGTGTTTTTATAATGAAATACGCGAGATGGCGAATCAATGGCGATGTGGCAAATGGCAAATTGACGAAGAAAACCAACTAAAGGAAGAGGAGGGAGCTACTGATTAACGCAATCGAGGCCCGTAAATAAGCAATGGTGCTGCTAAGTTTCAGTAAAGAAATGGATAGCGCTTGAACAATATTTAAGTTATATTGGCAGGGCCACGGCCCCTTATTCAATATCCGCACAATGCCCTCTGTCGAAAGAGAAAATGGTAGGTTCGTACTAAGTGTCACTGCTGAGCAACTTATAGTTCAGCGAAATATTTGGGTCCCAAGAAATGTGCCACGCCCCTTGTCCAACGCTTATAAAAACTTACCAGTAGAATGACCCATCTATGGGACGACGGGGCACTAAATTTCAGTGTTGTACGGCTTACAACTTCAAAGATATTCTCTATTAAAAATTTGGTTTATATGGGCAGTGCCACGCCCCCTTGTTCAATACCCTCATCATTCCCTCTGTCGAAAGATATGAATAAATGATAGGTTCGTACTTAATTTAATTGCTGTGCGACCTATAGTTCAGCGGAATATTTGGATCACAAAAAATGTGCCACGCCTCTTGTCCAACGCCCACCAAATCTTACCAGTAGAATAACTCATCTATGGGACGACGGGGTACTAAATTTCAGTGTTGTAATAATTTAATAATAATAAAATAATAATAATTGACTGGCACGACAGCCCGCTTACGCGAGACTAAGGCCTAGCTTCCCGCAACTACCCGTGTTGTGCGTGTGAATTTGAATTTGCGGGTTGAAGGGACCTACAGTTTTATGCCGGTTCCGAACGGCAGGTTGGGAGCTTTTTCATAAGCAATTTTTACTCTCAGAGGTTTGCCATTTCCAGCTGAGAGGACAGCCACCGAAAGAGAAAACGAGTTTTCCCGTTATTTTTTTTAGGTGTTATAACAGACAGTATTTGAACCTGAGGTTGCTGCCTGCGACTCGCGGTCCAACGCACTAACCAACTGAGCCACGGCGGCTGTGTTGTACGACTAACAATTTCAAAGATATTCTATATTAATGATTTGGCTTGTATGGGCGGTACCACGCCCCCTTGTTCAATACCCGCACCATTCCCTTTGTCGAAAGATATAAATACATAAATGGTAGGTTCGTACTTAGTTTCATTGCTGTGCGACTTATAGTTCAGCGAAATATTTGGGTCACAAAAAATGTGCCACGCCCCTTCTCCAACGCCTATCAAAATTTAACAGTAGAATGACACTTCTATGGGAGGATGTCAAACCAAATTTCAATGCTGTGCGACTTACAATTCCGAAGCTATTCCATATAAAAGATTTTAGTTGTATGGGCGGAGCCACGCCCTCTGGTTAAATACCCACCCCATTCCCTCTGCCGAAAGATATGACTAAATGGTACGTTCGTACCAAGTTTCATTGATGTGCGACTTACAGTTCTGCTGAAATGTTGGGTCATAAAAAATGTGCCACGCCCCTTGTTCTTTTCCTGATTTTTCTTTGCTATAAACCTCACACAGCCCGAGACCTTTCCAACGAATGCAAAACCGTGGAAATCGGTTCGTGCGTTCTGGAGTTATAGCGTCAGGAAGGAAAACCCGACTTATTTTTATATACAAGTAGTACACATCACTAGGGTATAATCTAAATAGTGCCAAAAATGGGCAGTCTACCACGCCTACTTTAAAAGTTCGTATAAGCCTCAAATGAATACATCGGTACATATGTATATTTTGCCATTTTTGTAAGTTTTCGATGTTTTTCATGTCGGCCCCTCTTCAATTCACTCTTAAGTTTATTTTCCACAAATATTTGCATGCATTTGTAGTGCCAGCCGGTCGAGTTAAACTACGCGACGGCAGCTACACATAAAATAGCTTACGAAATTGTACAAAAGATACCACTATAAAAAAATTAGTTACATGCGGGTCTGCAGGCCTCTGCAGCTGAAACTTTGCAAACGTGTTAAGAAAATTTCACACATTTTGATGAAAATGACTATGGTACATTTTTGCTATTATTTCGATGCGAATGTGTATTCCGCCAAATAATTTGACTGTTTTGTATTGCTTGATGTTTCTTCTTAAGATATTCATATACTTCGTAACTTGATTTATGAAACATCTGTACAATTTTCGCCATCAGAAAAAACGCCTTGAAATTCAATATTTTCCTAATTTGAAACCTTATTACAACGCCAATTTAGAACGCATAAAATTGATTAATGCCAAACAAGATGGCGTGAGATGTTGTAAGTGCAACGATATAAAAATCATGTCGATAGGATTATCGATTTGGAAATTACAGTCGAAAATGTGAAAAAAGTCGAGGAAATTTCGCAAAAGTGGCACGCCCATTTTTTGCGAAAACTAGAGCTTTTACATAAAAACGGAGTATGTTTTGAAATCAGTGTGCAGTATAATAATAACAAAAACTTGACCAAATTGTAAAAGAAGGGCCAAAAACAAAATATGTTGTGAATTCACCCCAGAAAAAGTTTGCGTACAAGATAAGGTTATGTAGCAAAAATTTAATTGAAACTAAGTTTTGTCCAAAAATTAGTAACTTTTTTGATATGCTTCTCTTATTGGAAGTCCCTGCAGAAGTTTCGGCATACATTTTATTTATTTATGTGTTTTTTCAGCGGTTCTTTTGTTATATCCTTGACTTGTTATATTTGTTTACTATATCTTTGAAGATGTAGTGCTGTTGAGCTCAGGGTTCCAGTAAACCCTTATATATTTAATTATCATATGCTATGCTTTACTGTTAATGTCAGATTTTTGTTATTAACTAAATCCTCTTCAAATTAGTTGATGCCTTTGAATGCCAAATATGCCAACCGATTATCAGAGAATAATAAATCTTCATACTCCATGGATAACAACACATAGTCCCGGAAATCCGGTTTTCTAGACTCTTTGATGGACTCTTTCGCGAAAGAAACTCTGTGCTCCTTGTAAACTAACTATGGGCTTCTTACATGCTATTATGTAGGGGGAATATGTTTTTTCATGACTTTTCTTATAAAGGCACTGCTACTGGATTTTATAAAATAGTTATTTCTGTACATTTCTGAAGATATTGGATGCAAGTAGCCTAAGATTATGATGCACTGATCGCAAAACAATCAAATCCTATTGCTTGGGTAGCTTAAGAAAATGGCCAAATGGCATTATCGTCCATTAAGAACGATGTTCGTTGGAACGATCATATTTTTGGCGTGTCGAAAGATGCAGCCAAGTGCCTCGGCTTCCTAAAGCGGTGCAAAAAATATTTTACTCCGTCTGATCTCCGCATTATTTACACTACCTATATCCGACCTAAAATGGAGTTTAACTCGCACCTCTGGGCGGGGGCTTCAAAAACCCATTTGGAGTTTCTCGATCGGGTGCAAAACCGTGCGATTAAACTTATAGGGGACAGTAGGGCATCCAGCTCTATTGACTCCCTGGAGCATCGTCGAAACGTGGCATGTGTGGTGTTATTTTACCGATACTTTTTCGGTAATTGCTCAGTGGAGATGGGCAGCTTGATGCCATCACTCCGGGTATTCCCCCGGGCAACCCGTTTGAACACTGGCGCCCATGCATTCCACGTCGAAACGATGTTCCAGCGCACTACGCACTACAGGGAAAGTTCGGTTCTGGCCCGTACAGCGCGGTTGTGGAATGGTCTCCCTGCGGATATTTTCCCCAGCACTTATGATCTCGATGGGTTCAAGGCAAGAGCCCATAAACACTTTACTCGTAACCCTATCTCCTAACCTTTATATCCTTCCTGAACCAACGCAATGCTTCGCATTAATAGGGGTCATCCCCTGCGCGTTTGTTCCTGTTTAAAAAAAAAAAGAAAAAGATCGTAGCAAAGGAGCAAGAATTTCGGGTTTTTTCGAAATTTAAGATGGCTTTTCGAAATGACGAATGTGCTCTTCGAAAAGTTTCTCTAATTTCACGAAATTTTTTCTCAATTTGGGAAAGATTTAGTAAGATTATTCTTTTATCCATTTTTATTTTTTTCGCTTGGGATCTACTGCTTTCTATATAATTTCAAGTACTTATACGTTTAAAAAGAATTTACAAGTCTGTTTACTGCCCAATGGAATACAAATTTCCAAATAAAAATCATAACTGAAAATTCCCGTTATTAGTTTTGTACGCAAACTTATTCTGCACCGTTTTGTGAGGATGTATATTGTCAATAAATACGAATATATGGAAAATTATTGTTTTGAAGCAACTTATTCTGCACCGTTTTGTGAGTATATTGTCAATAAATACGAATATATGGAAAATTATTGTTTTGATGCATCTAAAACACAACAAAAAGTGCAGTTAAGGCATATATGAATAATGTGGATAAGTTTTGGTAAACAGAGAACCCATTTTTGAGGTCAAACGTGATAACTAACATATTTTTGACTTGCCTGTACGCAAACTTTTTCTGACTAGTGCATATAGTTTTTGTAAAATGGGCTCCCACTGCTCCCAGGTTGACCTCAGATGTGTCAAATGTAAGACCGACACTAATTGTTTTCCCCTTCCGAATGTTTTTTCCACACATACCTACTCGCTATCTTAAATTCTTAAGGGGCTCCCATACAAAACTGGGAGTTTTCTATGGAATAGGCTAGCCACTTGTAAATTAAGTAAAAATTAAGCGAGGAAACATCATATCTCGGAAACTACTGAACCGATTTAAATTATTGATTCAATGATAAAAAAATACAAAATTTAATAAAGATAAAAAATTCATCTCCAGGGGCCATCTCCCCATTTCAAAAATAGGATTAGAGATTAGGTTGGAAAGGCGTGTACGGAAAACCCGTAATTCCATTCTGAGGTATCATTGTCCATTGTAAGTGCCCTCTTTGACTGCCAAGAAAAGGCACATCGCTCTGAGGTTCCTGTAAAAAGTCAAAGTATTGCCTTTGTTAAATCATTTGCTCTCCTAAATAAAACTGCAGGGATCCGCTAATTTTACTTTCGTTATCTCGTGGACTTGGGTAATAATGAAAAATTCTTCAGAAGATACTTGCAGGCACGTTGGAGTATTGAGGTAATAGCACAGCGCCCAGTGATAACTTTTGTAAACACTTTACAAAGAGATTTGTTGAACCCAATATAATTATCATCCATTTCCTTTCTGGCCTTTATCATAATAATTGTGAGGCTTCACAATCACTATGGTTAGTCCATAAATGTAAATCGATGATTACTGATTAACTCGTCTAAATTAATTACAGAGAGTAGTTTGAATAGAGGTTTTCGCCTCCATGATATCCTTCTCCGAGCCCTGCCTTACCATCTCATTTGCTATTTGGTTCCTGTTGGATACAACTGGATCACGCGAGTTCCGTTATCAGATTTCTTTTGTTTGACATTCGCTTACATTTACATGCATATGACATCTCTCTCAGGTTTATTTAAGTAGTCTTCCAATTCATTATCTTAGTAGCCGAGGGCATGATCTGAGTTCAATTACAATTTAACATCAAAAATTACAGTACCCTTAACCGTTTACATTGTGAAATTAATTAGGACAGGACTTTGTTCAATTACAATTCAACCTCAGTAATTACACTGCACAACACAAAAAAAATAACAAGGTTCTGACAACGGATTCTGGTAGAAAAAAATATACGTGTATAGGCGTTTTGAAAGTTTACGTCTGAATTTTTTTTTAGGGGGGGTCAAAGTTTTCCCCCTTTTGCACATTCTTATGTTGAATCGGCATACGAAAACCATTTTAGGTATATGATGGGTTCAGCAATTTGATGTAAAATACTACGAAGAATATTTTTGTGGAACATTTTAACCCTGTAGCTACTATTTTTATGGGTCAATTTGACCCTTTTTTTCTAAAATGCCAAAAATGTCCTGTAAAACAGGACTTTTTAAGGAAAAAATGTACCACGAAAATATTCGCCATAAAATTCTACTATAGGTCTCTAAATACATAAAAGTTCAGAAATTAACTGAACGTCAGAATTAAGCCAAAACTGAAAATGTGTTTAAGTGTTTATTTCGTACTTAATCAAAATTGGTACTAAACTCTCCTACAAAACTTGATTTTTGAGGGTAATTGTATATGACCAAAGTGTTGAACGCAAAATTTCACTATCAGTCACCGTACAAAAGAAAGCTCTAGATACAATATATATAAATAGAAAAATAAGAACAATTGTGGATACTTAAGGTATTGATTATTGTAAAAGTTCTCTTTTTGAGCCGTCGGCGGAACGCTGTATAAATAAGAAGACGCGGGGTTGCGTGGGATGTGTGCGCTTTATTTCGTTGTTAATAGACGAATGACAATAGTAACACATTTGACGACACAAACGGCCGGAGCCGGTGGATTTGGAAAGTGGAATTGCAGGATCCACAGAACACTGGAACAACACATTTCGACATGGCGGCCCGCGTTGCCTCTGGCAACATTAATTGGGTAGCTGCTCGCTCAGATAGCTGCTCGCTCAGACGGCCCAGGGCCTCCAAGGCCCGCTCGATAAGGGCGCGGGCTCCGACGCGCGGCTGTGTGATCTCCTCGTCGGAGGCCTCGTCATTGCTGAAGGCGATCAGTTGCCGCTCTGCTGCTACCGCGGAGGCGGGGCGGCTGGGTTGGTGTTGTTGCGGCCGGCGGTGGCGTGTGAGCCGGTCCGCGATGGCGGAGCGCTGCATGGGGCGTTTTGCCTGAGTGGGCTGCTGCCGGGGCTGTTGCGGCTTCTTGCCGCCTCTGAGTATGGCCGTGGGCGCTGCTGCTGTGGCCGGCCGCTCGCTGAAGTGCAGCAGGGTGTGATGCGCTCGGCCGCACTTGCTGCAGCGAGCGGTGGAGTTGCACCGATTGGTGGGGTGGGACCGCGCCAGGCAGTTGGTGCAGTAGCCCTGGGCGCGGGCCACCTGCTGTCGCTGCTGCGGTGCCATCGCCAAGAACGCACGGCAATATCGTATGCCGTGGAGATGGTGGCACAGCCGGCACTGCTGGACTGTCTGCTGCTTTCTGGTTGCCCTGCAAAACACAAGAAGAGTGTATCACTAAAGGATAATAGTGATTGGGTAGAGTATGAGAATGTGAGAGTATGTTGAGTAAGTGTATGTGAGAATACATGCAGAGCAATTAGTGAGTTTAGGAAGCTATTAGGGGGCATAGCTTGACTACTGGCCTTGTCAGGATGCCAGAGTCAGTGCGGATATCCACGACACGAACGTGATTGTCGGGACCGCGATGTAGCTTATGAATGCGGCCGAGCCGCCATTCATTGGGGGGAAGCAGGTCGTCTTTAATGACGACCATTTCATCTTCTTGCACTTCTCTCTGCGGATGCTTCCACTTATATCGTTTGTGGAGATCCTTGAGATATTCGTCCTTCCATCGTCGGGCGAATTGATGATGGAGGACTTTGAGTTTTTCCCATCGATTTATGAGGGATAGCTCGGAGCACTCGGGTTCGGGGGGGGGGGGGGCGAGAGGGGCGCCTCGGAGAAAGTGGCCAGGGGTCAGAGACACTAAATCGCTAGGGTCCTGCGATTGAGGAGAGAGCGGACGTGAATTAAGCGTCCCTTCAATTCTAGTAAGAAGAGTCGTAAACTCTTCGTATGTGAATCTATGAGAGCCGGCTACCTTTTTAAGGTGGGTCTTGAAACTTTTGACCGCCGACTCCCATAGTCCTCCCATGTGAGCAGCATGTGGGGGGATGAATTGCCACTCGACGCCCTGAGGACCGTATCGGTCGAGAATATCTTGGGCGATTTCTCTCGAGAATTTGGCAAAGTCTCTGGCCATGGCACGTTGAGCACCGACGAACGTTTTGCCGTTGTCGGTCATGATTTTGAGCGGTAGCCCTCGTCGACCAGTAAATCGGGCGAATGCTGCGCGGAACGCTTCGGTCGTAAGATCCGAACAGAGCTCCAAGTGAACGGCTTTCGTGGAGAAGCACACGAACACTGCAACATAACTTTTGAGGTAGGTTGAGCTGCGTGTGTGCATCATTCGGGGGGGAGCGCTGCCAAGATCTGTGTTCGCAGCTTTTGTTTGTGGATGACACACGTTTTGCATTGAAAAATGCACTTTTTAACCTGCGGCTTTAGGCGCGGAATGTAATATTCCTGCCGAACCATACGGAGCATGAGTCGTTGGTCCGCATGCAGTAATAGCTTGTGAAGGAAACGAAGAAGCAAACTGCAGTAGCGGGACTCTGGGGGGAGAATAATGGGGTGTCGTTCATTGTACGACAATGCCGCATTGGCGAGTCTGCCATTAACTCGCATCACCTTCTGTTTGTCTAAGAAGGGATTGAGCACCAAGAGAGAACTTTTCTTGGAGATGGGAAGAGAATGAGAGAGCGCTTGTCGTTCCTGGGGATAATGGGAACTTTGCGCGAGAGTTATAAGGCGATTTTTAACAAATGCCAACTCTGAGTGGGACAACAGTGTTCCGTGTATGGGATTGTGTTGGCGACGGGAGGAGGTGCCGTTATTAACAAATCGGAACATGTATGCGATTACTCGCAGGGCTCGAGAGAAGCTGGAGAACCGATCGAGGATGTCGGTCTGCTCATCGAGAAGGTGGTGGCAGTCAATCGCTCGTTGTTCCGGGATTGGAACTTTGCGAGAGTGACCTTTGGGCCAAGCATCGGAAGCTTGCTGCAACCATTTGGGGCCATTCCACCACAGAGTGTGATCTTTGAGATCTTGCGGCTTGCATCCGCGCGTTCCTAAGTCCGCGGGATTTTCAGCGCTTGGGACATGTCGCCAGGGAGCGTTGTGCACATTTTGACGTATTTCGGTCGTGCGGTTGGCAACATAGGTTTTCCATGTGCAAGGTGGTTTTTCCAACCAAGCAAGGACAATTTCCGAATCGGTCCATAAATGGATTTCCGATTTGTCGAACCCGAGGTGAGAGCGGAGGGATTTTATGAGCTGGGAGAGTAAAACTGCTCCGCAAAGCTCTAAGCGAGGTAAGCTTATTGTCTGGAGAGGTGCAACTCTTGTTTTCGCAACAAGGAGATGTGACGAGGGGTTGTCACCATTTGTGCTGGTACGGATGTACAGAGCTGCACAGTATGCCTTTTCGGAGGCATCGCTAAATCCATGGATCTGAACATTTCGATTGGGGGTATAGTGAACCCACCGGGCAATTTCGATAAGTTCTATGGCAGGCAAATTCTCAATGAATTGCTGCCACTTTATGAGTGATCCTGGCTTTATGCACTCATCCCACTCAGTGCCTTCAAGCCAAAGCTCTTGAAGAAGCTTTTTGGCAAGAATCATTATAGGCGAAAGCCATCCTGCGGGATCGAAAAGCTTTGCAACGGACGAAAGAATTTGCCGTTTCGTGAATGAGTTTGCAGGAGTAGTGGGAGAGATTGAGTATGAAAATGAGTCCGACAGGGCATTCCAACGGATGCCAAGAGTCTTAGTGGAACTCGTTGAATCGAACTTGAGGAATTCCGAATCGAAAAGGTCGTCTTCGGGAATTTCTTCTAAGAGTTTGGGGTGATTAGCCGTTATCTTTTTAAGAGGGAATCCCCCGGAGTTGAGGGTGGCTATCACTTGAGAGAGGGCTTCCTTAGTTGTGGCAAGATCGTGACCTCCGGAAAGAATGTCGTCGACATACGTTTCCTCGAGAAGTATTTTTGCCGCTAACGGGCTAGATGGCTGAGAATCGTGGGCCAATTGATGGAGCGTTCTGATAGCCAAATATGGCGCGCAGTTAACCCCAAATGTCACCGTTTTCAATCTGAAGTCTTGAATAGGAGATTCCGGGGATTTGCGAAAGAGTATTCGCTGGAATTCCTGGTGATCATTATGGACCCGAATTTGCCTATACATCTTCTGGACATCGCCATTGAAGACAAAGCGGTAAAGGCGCCATCGGAGAATGAAAGCTGTGAGGTCATTTTGAAGAGTGGGGCCAGTATGCAGGACGTCGTTAAGTGACTGACCAGAACTTGAGGACCTTGAGGCATTGAAAACCACTCGGACTTTGGTGGTCTTCTTTTCGGGGCGGATGACTGCGTGATGAGGCAGATAGAACGAAAAGTATTTGCCATTTTGGATAATCTCACGGGGATTTGTGAGTTCCATATGGTCAAGGGTGAGATATTCCTCTAAGACGTCATCGTAGATGGTCTTGAGGTTTCCCTTTCGGGAGAGATTTCGCTCCATGCTAACGTATTGCTGGAGGGCGTTGGGGCAGGAATTGCCTAACGCTATCGAGTATGGAAATTCTGCCTTGAAGGGAAGTTTAACAGTATATCTACCGTCCGATCCACGGGTTGTGGTCTTCTGGTATAACTCTTCGCAATAAGTGTCATCCGAGGAGACAGGTGTCGGGAGTTTGACTTCTTCCTGCTCCCAGAACTGCCTGAGTTGTGAACTAAGTTCCTCATTGGAGATTTCTGCTACGTATGTCGAATAAGATGACACCGTATGGGGTACTGGCCCGCTGAGTATCCAACCGAAAATGGTGTTTTGGGCTAATAAACTGCCACACACATTTCGTCGGATACCTTCGAGTAAGATCTGGGGAATCAGATCACTGCCAATAACTAAGTCTATCTGCGCCGACTCGAAAGGACTTGGGTCAGCGAGAATTAGCGTGGCAAATTCTTGCCAATTGGGATGGCTAATTGTGAATGGGGGTAGCAATTTTGTTAATTGGGGGAGTACTATTGCTTGCACATTGAGGGTCGTGCTGGAGTTTGGAACTGCCAACGTCAAAAAGCAAATGTGATTAGCATTTTGCACAATTTTACCGCCCATGCCTGAAATTTCGAAGTGAGATCTTTCAATTGGCAATTTAAGGCGTTTTTGCACCTTCGAGGAAATGAAGGTGCGTTGCGAGCCTTGGTCGATCAACGCTCTAACCTTGAACAATTCTCCTAAGTGGGCAATAGACACCAGTGCCGTAGGCAGAAGGGATTGGGTGCCATTATTGGAATGGAGGGCTTGTACTTGAGGCGTACTTAGCCTTGAAGATGTGCTGGGTTGCGCATCTGAAGTGGGGGAATGAGTTGTGGAGTTATTGTTCGGTTGTGGATGAGCTGTTGCGACCTGAGAAGTGGTCGTCTGTGACCTATTGAGAGGCTGCGGGGCTTGGGATTTATTGTTGGGGAAATGAAGCAGGGAATGATGCTTCCTTTGGCAGTAAACACATGTAAAACTGCTGGTGCAATCCTTTATGGTATGCGTGGTGGCAAGACAATTTTCACATAAGTTGTGCTCTTTGACGTATTTCAGTCGGCTCTGGGGGCTGAGCTTCTTGAAACTCTGACAAGTTCGAATAGGGTGGTTTGCGTTGCAAAGTTTGCACGCGAAATCTTTTTTCACGTCAGTATGGAAGAGCTGAGATCTATTTTGAGGCCGATTTTGGGGAGTATAGAAATTGGATGGTTGTGGTTTTGGCTTAGCGGGGCGAATGCTATTGAGCCGTTCCACCATCTCGTACCTGCAGGTCAGGAACTCGTCCATTTGCGACCAAAGAGGCAGGTCCTTACGAGATGTAAGGGATTGTTCCCAGAGAGCCAATGTCTCTTCGGGTAATTTGGTGCAACATATGTACACAACCAGCGGATCCCAATTGTCAGTGTCCACGGCCTGGGACCTGAGTATTGATAGACAATTATTTATTGTACTTTGAATCCGCTGCAGCGCTTCGCTATTTTCGGTAGTGGCCGGAGTGATATTTAACAAGGAACGAATCTGGTTGTCAACCAATATGCGCCTGTTTTCGAAACGGGATTTCAGGGCTTCCCATGCGAGTCCGAAGTTTTCATCGCTTAAGGCAAATTGCTTCACAATTGCACCGGCTTTGCCTTGCGTCTTGTATCGGAGGTGATACAATTTTTGGGCTGGAGTGAGCTTGGGGTGGTTTATGTATACTGCCGTAAACATGTCCCGGAAGGACGGCCACTGCTCATAGCCCCCGAAAAATGTTTCGGTATCGCAAGGTGGAACTTGTAAACAAATATTCGGAGTATTTGTTGGTTCTGGGGATCGAACCTGTTCCGTTTGCGCAGCGTGCTGAGTGGGCTGAGGCTGGAGCATCTCAATGATGTCCGACATTTGAGCCATGCACAACTCATACTGGTCTGTGCAGGCTTCAATCTTCTGCCGAGCCGACTCCTTGAAACGGTCGGGCTGGCTACTGTCTTCCGCAATGGAGGCTGCCTCGTATGCATGCATAAGCCTTGTCCATTGGACTTCCAAATTCTTTTGACGAATTTGGACGAGGGACTTCGTTTGTTCCTCAATGGGGGTCTCAGAAAACTTTGTGCATAATTGCACGAGCCGATCGGACTCGAATATAAATTTAGCAACGCTAGGATCGGTTGCTCTGAGAATGGGAGATTTGGAGCGCGTCTTTGGCGGCTCACGAGTTACATTGTCTGTCAAAAACGAATCAGTTGACACCTTAGGGTTTTGTTTGGAGGCGGTTGGCTGCATCGCGTCTGATTGCTTCTTAGGCGAACGCTCTACCGGCATTGAAAATAAAAAAGCGAAGCTTGAGAGATAGAGGGGTCAGGTGCGAAAAATTGAAATTAAATTTCCACCTGAGAATGGGAATAAATGAGATAGTTAAAGTTGGCCGCGTCCGCACGAACGGCTTAGAATTGGAAAAAATCGAAAAATTACACGAATGTGTGAAATTTATTCGATTGAATGGGAAAATGCCTTTAGTTTGTTGGCCAACTTTATTAACCGTTTGAGAATAATACGAGAAAATATCGAAAAAATTGTAAATTAGAACCGCGGAATCCGAGAAAATGGAAATTTGTATGCGTGTTGTGTGTAATTTAAGAAAATAAAAACAACTAGTGACAGGGAATATTAATAATAAATTGTCTTTTATTATTTGTATATGTGTATTTGTATTTAATTTATTGAAATGAAAATGAATAAATATGTGTATGTTCATAAATGTGTATAAGTGTATGTGAAAAGGAAAAATAAATACGTATGGGTATGTGTATAAGTGTGTACAAGTGTCTGTCAAAATATATTTTTAAATAAATTTATTAGTTGTTAGTAAATTTAGTAAAATGTCTTTGAATGTATAAGGGAGAAACAAATTTTTTAATTTTGTGCACAGGTAGGATGAGTTTGTCCCACTGTATGTAAGTGTAGTGTATGCGCAGTGAACGATTATGTACGATTGAAAATTTTCTAAGTCGAAAATTTTCAATGTACTTGGGAAGGGTCTTGTTGTCCCACTGTATGTGATCATGAGTATGTGTGTATTGTGTATGAGTGTATATACTATATGTGTATATATGCACGATTGAAAATTTTCTAAGTCGAAGAAAATTTTCAATGTGCAGTGAAAATGGGCAGTTTGTCCCACTGTGTCCGCTTTGTGCTTTCTTGTTTATGTATATGCACTTGCACTACCAAGTGCGTGCGAATACAGCACAAAGAGAGTTGCGGAAATAAGTGCAGCAGTGGGCGCGCAGAATGTACACAGCAGCTGGGCTGTCGCTGCTGATCTTGTGTACAAGCGCAAGAACAAGAGGGTAAATAGTGTGCGAATTTTAGCACAAAGGAAAGTGCGTGAATATGTGCACAAGGGGGCGCGCAGAATTTAGGCAGCAGCTGGGCTGCTTTCTGCTGATTTTTTGTGCGAAGCACAAAGAAAAGGAGAGAAATGGAGTATGTGCGCACAGGGAGAAGCGCGAAAATGGGGATTATCTGGGCCGTAGCGGAACTACTTTTTCGGTATTTTGGATCCAGTTGAATATTGTATGTATATATATACAATATTCAACGGCAAATAATTGGGTATGTGGTTATTAGGGATTGCAATCCCGGGATCGCGAATCCCGGAATCCCGGGATCCCGGACAATTTGAATCCCGAAAACTCCCGGGATTGACAAAATCCGATCCCGGGATCGAAACAAAAAAAGCTTACTGTTTGCTTTTGTTACGTTGCAGAGTGATTCGACTCCATACAACCGCGGGACAAAATTAGAAGGAGTGGTCCGTTCTTCATAAAATTTGGTATACTAGTTAATCATGGTCTGCTGAGTTGAAATTTCCATTTTGTTTTTCTTAAACTGTTGTAGTTTGTTAATGCTCATGCACTTAAATATGCAATTTTCGTCATTTTTGGTGAGCTATAGCAACGAGTGTGTTGGCTAGATTTTTCATATTTTATATTTAATCGGTAATGTCAACATTGATAATTGCAAAGAGTAACAAAAATTGTCTTAGGACCCTTTAGTTTTGCAATAAAAACGATAAAAAAGACGTATGTATTGCTATTTTGCAGTTTTCTCAATTTTGTATGCTGATTGCATACTTAAGGGATAAAAAAGAAATTTTGTAGAAAAATAGGTGTTTAGACCACTTTTCAAATAGAATTTTTTCTGAGATCGGAAGATATCGGAGGATGTAATTACATTATCCGACAAAGAAAGAATGCTTCTTAAAATTAAAAAAATATCCAGGAACATACTTTCACATAATTTTTAGATATTTTCCTCTAAGATAGTTGGATATTTTCCTACTATTTGAATAAGTTTCAATGCAAGAATTGCTCTGTTTGTGTACGGATACTTTGTACTAATTCACACGCACAACACGGGTCTCGCGTAAGCGGGCTGTCGTGCCAGTCAATTATTATTAAAAAAATTATTAACTCTGTTTAGAAACTTTTCCATTAAAATTTGCCGGTTGCTATAATAAAATCAGGGGAGTAAAGAAGCTTAGGATCCCGAAAATTAATCCATCCAAAAAAGTAAACAACCAGAAAATTCTAAAAACTTAGTTAAACAAGCTTACTTAGTTACTTAAACAAGTTTTTATCAGTAGGTTTGCCAGGTGGTTTGGCAATTAAATGCATTAGTTTTAAAGTAGGAACTTAGAATTGTATTTAATACGAAAATAAAATTTTTTGATGGAAAAAGATGTCCAAAAGATGTGGTTCAGTTCCTTAATATAATATATGCAATCCCGAAAAAAATCCCGGGATCCCGGGATTGCGGTTTTTAGTCCCGAAAATCCCGGGATTGCAAAACTGGTCCGGGATTGCAATCCCTAATATGTATGTATGCAGATGATGTACCGCTATATGCAAATTGCCACCGTCTTTCAGTATCTAATTGTGTTTCAAAGTTCAACAATGATCTTGCTAGTGTAGTTCAATGGGCAAGCGAAAATGGTTTATGTCTTAACCCTTTAAAATCCAAATGTTTAGTCATATCGAAAAAAGTTATGGACACCTCGCACTTCCCTAAAATTATACTCAATCATTGCGCCATCGACCAAGTGGACTCTGCCAAGAACCTTGGCATAATTTTTGACCGCACCTTATCTTGGAGGCCTCATATCAGGAGTATTGCTGGTAAAGTGTACGGAATGTTGCGCAGCTTATGGGTTACACATTTTTTAACGCCGCTAAAAGTCAGACTACTACTTGCCAAGACGCATCTCCTTCCTGTTCTCCTATATGGTTGTGAGATATTTGCCAACTGTGACGCCGCTTCCAAAGCAAAACTCAATGTTGCTTTCAACAATATTGCTAGATACGTCTTTGGTCTTAAACGCAATGACCATGTTTCTCTTTATGCTACGCGAATATGTAACATGACATTTGATAATGTGCTCAAATTCCGGACTTTGCTGCTGCTGCAGAAGGTTTTACACTTTGGCGAGCCAGCCTATTTACGCAGTAGATTGACTTTCTCGCGGTCGAATCGTTCTTCTAACCTGACACAATTGAAACATCTTAGCCTTACCTCGGAAAGGCAATTCTACGTCTACGCCATACGTCTTTGAAACTCGTTACCTCCCCTGATAAAAAGCTGCAGAAACGTTGTGCAATTCAAATCAATGTAATTTAAATATCTATGCTCGTTGCATTGATATTAATCTTCAACGGTCTTTTTTTGGCGAGTGTAAAATGCATATGGTAGTATGTTTCCTATTTCTTTTTTTCTTTACTGTATAAGATCACCATTGTAAGCTTTTTTGAAATCCTTCTTTTTTTCTTTTTTTTTTCTTTACTGTATGAGATCACCACTGTAAGCTTTTTTGAAATCCTAGTTGCTAATACTTTAATTATAAGACTCGAAAGAATCTTGTTGTGTTAGTATATAAATTTCTTAATAAATAAAATAAAACAAAATACAAATAAAAAAATCATAACGTTTCTAATATTTTTTTATGGATAAAAAAAATGATTTCCCCTAGTTTTAAAATCTAAGATGAAAGATATATTCTTATTATATATTTTTTCAGCAAATATTGAGCCTAACATCAATAGAATTGAAAGAAAAATGACAAAGTTATGATGCAGTGAGTAAAAACACCAACTTTACATTTATTACACTGTGCGAAAATTTTTTTTTGCCAAGATCCATCCAAATTTGGATATAGAAATGAAACTAGAGATCATTTATAGTAATCTGGCATAGTCAGTTTTCCATTTTCTGGCCCAAAGTCCTGTTTAAAAATCTTTAAAATTTTAAGGACATACACATTTCAAATTTTTTTTAATATATGCGGTTGTGTAATGATGGGAATATGGGTATCAAATGAAAGACATCCTTTTAACTAAATTTTCAATTTTGAAGTTTCAGAACCAAACTATGTCAGGTAGGGAAAACATATATGATTTGGATTTCAGTCTGTACATCATCTATCTGTCTGTACATACATCTAAATTTTGTTCTATTTCAAAGTTCCAGTCTAGAAAACACTTTTATTTTTAGGTGCATTTTTCGTGTCGAGTAGTTTAGAAATGTACAGAAATATTTTATAAAACCCTGTAGCAGTAGCTAACTTACAAGGAGCATAGAATTGCTTTCGTAAAAGAGTCTATCAAAGAAGAAAACCGGATTTCCGGGACGATGTGTTGTTATCCAACCAATAATTATAAAAATAATAATAACTAGTTGTAACTCCCGAAATTCGGGTGTAATAAAAAAACTACCATTTGGTTTATGTTATTAAGATTTAATGTATATTTTTTGCATTATAGTACTTCTTAAAATCCACCATTCGCCGTCTGCGTTCACATGGGCTTTTTTGTAAAACTTGAATTGGACTCTTAAGTATAACGTAAGAATAATAATGATCAAAACAAAACATAAAAATGCAAAATTTGGGACATAGCAACCACTGTTGCTTTTCGCACTAAATTTAGTGATTTTTGAAAATTTTCTGAAATAGAAAAGTTTGCAACCGTGCTCTCACCACATGCGTGTGTGGAACGTGTGGGTTCCATGCACGATTTTGTTTGTTTGCTTATTTCCATCTTCTCGCTCAAGCCCACAGCTTTCTGATTGGATTTGATAAACGTAAAGAGCAATGCTGTTTCCAATAGGGAAATTAATGCAAATTTCGATGCAAATATCTCCAGATAGGCTTTATCAATCTACATTTTGAAAAGTTTGTGCAAATATGCTCATCAAGAGCTTTAAAATGATGTATCATATGATATTGTACGATGTGTGGATAGCGAGATCTCAGCGCCCTTATTCAAATAAATATATAGATAACTGTAAATTTGTTTGACGTCTACAAAGTTTAATGTGGTTAAGTAATTGCGTAATTCGCACTAGTTTATAAGAAACTCTAAGATTGCGATATTTAATTTTTAACTTCGATTTTTGTATTTGCATACTTTGCACGACATTTTAAGTTAAAAATTAAATATTGCAATCTTCGAGGGAAAATTTTTTGAAAATTTGCAAACAATTGTTATTTGGAAAGGATGTTTTCTTGCTTTTATTGAACTGAATTTGTTATTGCAATTTCAAAGTCAATTGTCGATACTGTGTCTCTTTCAATTGATAAAAGTGACAAACAACCTTTCAACAACCATTGTGGAGCGCAAATAGTTTTGTACAAGTTTCAGTTTTGAAAAACTTTAAATTTTTATATACAAGCTTCTCTCGGGGGCCCTCCGCAGCCCGTGGCGGTCCGCCCCTCCGCCCCCCCGTTAAGTAGCGGCGGTGATACAATTTTTGGGTTGAAGTGAGCTGGGGGTGGTTAATGTATACCGTAGTAAACATGTCCCGAAAGGACGGCCACTGCTCATAGCCCCCGAAGAATGTTTCGGTGTCGCAAGGAGGAACTTGGAGGCAAATCTAGGAAGTATTTGCTGGTTCTAGGGGTTCAACCGGTTCCATATGCGCAGCAGGCTGGGGGGCCTGAGGTTGAAGCATCTTAATGATGTCCAACATCTTAGCCATGCACAACTCGTATTGGTCTGTGCAGACATCAATCTTTTGCCTAGCCGACTCTTTGAAACCGTCGGGCTGGCTGTTGTCTTCAGCAATGAAGACTGCCTGATGTGCGCGCATTAGCCTCTCCCATTGGGCTTGCAGATTTTTCTGCTTAATTTTGACCAGTGATTTGGTCAAATCGTCAATGGGAGCCGATGATCCGGCTCGAAGGACCATGTTTAAAAAGCGTGTGTTGTTCGGGTTGACTGTTGAAAAGTAACAGAGAATACAAGAAACATTAAACGATACGAACGGCCGAAGCCGGGGAGCAGCAAATAGGGGGAACATTAGTACAAAAGGAGAAGGAAAGATTGGGATTAGTGATGGGATCGACGGATCACTAATTACAGCACAGTACATCTGAACACTAACATTTGTCCGCCATGTGATCAGTGCTGCCACAACGAAAACATCTCCTCTTTTCTTTATTTGCATTGTGATTTGTATGAGCGTGAATAGACGTAGCTGTGTTTAATAAGTTTATTTTCTTACTTTTGTTGTTTGTTTCGTGAAGTTTATTCACCACATTCAAATAATTGTATTCAAATAATTGCCAAACCCACAATTTACGGGCAACCACCGCAACGCTGTTCAGAACTCTATGCCTGTCTCCTGCGGCTTTTGCTTCCTGGAGTGAAATGTATAATATTCTAAAATTTCGTTTGGACGCGGATCAAAATAATTTACCAAAATTGAGGCGATGTCCTTTGTATTCGATGTTTTCCGGCTCTTTTGGAACAAACTTGTCACATAAAACATTATATGTCGGAGCACTCATGTAATGTAAAATTAGTCGTAATTGTTTCGGCGGCCGTTGTTTTAGGACCGAATGCATGGAAAGGAAATACTACCTCTTTTGTACGAACTTCCGGACTCTGTAGTAATTTTAAGGCTCGCTTGCGTACACTCACTTGTTCTGTATAAAGTTAAGTTACCGTGTGTAGTGTGCTTTTTTGTTCTCCTCGTCGCCAACTGCTGCAATTGATGTGCACGCTTCAAACCTATGCAACACACTGATGTATTTGCTTTATTTTACAAATATCCCTAAGGTTACAGTCGTCTAATTACTATACATGACAAGGACAGTTATACTTATGTATGCATGTAGATGAGTTTGCAAGTATATAGTATTCTTCTCTTCTCTCAAAATAGTACATACAAATAATATATTTAAACATAGAACGAGAAACAAGGAGAAAAAAGGTGTGCACCAGCACAATCGGCGGCCCACACGTCTCCATCGCCGCTCTGGAAACGTTTTTCGATGCCCGTGCAGACATATCCCACCATAGTGGAGGTCAACATTTGGTTGACGCAAACAGCAAACCTAAAGGCGCTTGTACCCTAGGAAACATTTCACATGGAAACATGCTATTGGAAACACATCGGAAACATAAATGTTTCTTGTTGTCCGGAAACATGTTTCCAGTACCTTGTACACTAGAATTGAAAATCGTCGGAAACACGTTGCCGGAAACAATTTGAAATGTTTCCAAGTTCTTCCCCTACGATGTTTCCGATGTTTCCAACCCGGTATGTTTCTGGTCTTTGTACACTACGTAATTGTACAATGTTGGTGGAGACATGTGGTGCTTGATTTCAACGTTTGAAATTTATTATTGTATGTCGGTGAGTGAAATAATATTGGCAAATACGTAAATAAAAACTAAAAATACAAAAATAAACAAATTATTTTCAAGACAAGACCTTGAACTCCACATTGTGACGCTGAAGGATTATGCGCCAAATTACTACGAGAACTAATTTTTTTAGAAAGTCGACTCGTCGAAAGTCGAGTGTAAGCTTCAATCGAATTAATAACACTGGACAATAGCATGTCTGTTGCATAAAGATTCTTACATGAATCTGAATAGTTTTTCCGCGCTGTTTTCAAAACCATATTCCGTTTGTATGTAACAGCTCTAGTTTTCGTAAAAAATGAGAGTGTAATTTTTTTGAATGTTCCTCGACTTTTTCACGTTTTCAACTGTAATTCTGAACCAATTATCCTATCGACATGATTTTTATATCGTTGCACTTACAACATCTTATGCCTTCTTTTCTGACATTAATCAATTTTATGCGTTCCAAATTGGCGTGGTAATAAGGTTTCAAAGTAGGGAAATATGGAATTTCAAGGCGTTTCTTCTGATGGCGAAAATTGTACAGATGTTTCATAAATCAAGTTACGATGTATATGAATGTCTTAAGAAGAAACATCATGCAATACAACTGAGGCAACATTTTTGGCGGAATACACATTAGCATCGAAATAATACCAAAAATGTGTTTATGCCAATTTCAACACTTTTCAGCGATTTGTCAATGATTTACTTGAAAACAAAGGCCTTCAAAATAAGTTTTTTGTTTTTATTTGCCACCGCTTGCCAAACCGAGAGCTTATTTCCGCATGACTTGTGGTCAGGGCTGAAAACGTCCCAAAGGGAACGGTGTTTTTCCACCGCAGAAATAAGTTCGGATTGGTATCCATCGCTCCAATCAAACAATTCGCTCGCATCTCGTTGACTCTTGCTAAAGTCGGGGCGGATTTCCTCATCAAAAATATTTACCATTGACATTATGCGACGCGAAATTGAAAATTTTTTCTCAAACACTCAAACAAAATTTTCGGGAAACTCGAAATGTTTCCCATGCGTCTTTCCATTGACACCGGAAACACGGAAACATATGGAAACTTGAGAAAATGTTTCCCTCATGATGTTTTCAATTATGGAAACATTTTGAAATTTTCGTTGCCCAGAAACAAGGAAACAATGCCGGAAACTGTTTCCATTTTCACAGAAACAAGTTTTCATGACCTTATACACTAGGGAAACGTGTTTCTTGCCTGTTTCCGGCATGTTTCCTTGTGAAATGTTTCCTAGTGTACACGTAGCTTAATATGCACCGTCTAGGACCATAAAGAAAGAGAATCAAAACGCTGGTCGTGTTGCATGCAGCAACGAAGTCGTCGGGCAATCAGGGAAGTGCTACGTCTGCCAAGGCCAACATAATGCTGCGGAATTTTCAGTCGTCGATAGGTGGGGCGAAGTCAAACACCGTCGCCTGTGCTACCGATGCCTGGACGCGGGCCATAGCACCCGAAAGAGCGCATCACGAGTTGCTTCTCGCGTCAGCACACAGGCTCCACCGGCGTAGCAACGTCAAGCCGTCCTAAATTGCACCAGCGCCGTAGCTGGGGGTAAGCTGTTTTCCGGATTCTGCCAGTGTATGTATATGGGCAAGAAAAGTGCATTGAAACATATGCGTTATTGGACGAGGGGTCGTCTGCGTCAGCACGCTAGTGCGAGAGTTGGGTTTGCGACGCCAAAAGAGTAACCTGAACGTCCAGTGGTTCGGTGGTCAACCAGCCCAGGAGCCAGCAATTGTGTTGAACCTGGTCACCAGTGGTGCCAATAAGAAAAAACATCAGCTCAAGAATATGTACAGCGACATAAACTTGAATTTGCCATCGCAGAGTCTAGGCGCATTGGAGCTGTCCAATATCGCTCGCCACACACAACATTTGCCTGTGAAGCCATACAGTGGAGCCATACCCAAGCTGCTCATAGGGCTTGGCCACTGTCACTTGGTTTTGCCCTCCGAGATCCTGCGTCATGGGAGTGGACCGTGCGCCGCAAACACTGAACTTGAATGGTTCGTATTTGAGCCAACTGCAAGCACGCCCCCAAAACCCTCATTGTGCCACTTTGTGAACGTAGTCAACGACATAAAGCTTCATGACATAGTCGCCGAGTACTTCGAAGCAGAAAGCTTCGGGTTGAAACCGTCGCCTCCAGTCGAAACTGCTGCCGACATATGCGCCAAGGCCATCTTCCATTCAACCACTAGGCGTGTTAATGGGAGGTTTGAGACGGGTCCATTGTGGAAACACGATAGCATAGTGATGCTAGCAGCTACTCTGGCACGCAAGAGTTTAATAAGCATCGCAAAAAAGATTACATGTTTGCCGCCGCCTGTAAAAACATCATGCAGTCATACACCGAGAAGCAGTTTGCCTGGAAATTGTCATCCGAAAAGCCGCTCCAATAAGAAGCAAGACCTGGACCTACCACATTTCGCCGTGGTAAACCCGAACAAACCAGGAAAAATTCGTCTTGTCTTCGATGCCGCCTGGTCACAAGTACGGCCTCACATTGTTAGAGATTTATGCAGCAAAACGCCTTCTATGTCGTCTAGCCCAGGAGGATGAATCTTCGAGCTAAAAAAATCGAAAAGGGCTTTGGTGTGCCACGATCTAGCAACATGTTCCAGTTAACCCCATACATCGACGAATACGGAGTCCTTCGCGTTGCCTATGTTGACGAGACGCCCGATGGCTGCTCGAAGCACTAAAACAACGAGGCTACTATCTGTGAGATTCGCCGCCACTTTTGGATACCACGCTTGCGTCAGCTCCTACGAACTGGCATCGCCAAGTGCCTTGTATGCCGGCTGTACAAAGCGACTCCAGTTGCGTCGATCATGGGACCGCTACCCTCTGACCGTCTTACGCCATTTGTAAGGCAGTTTAGCTACACGGGCTTGAGTACTTCTTGCCAGTTAACGTCACCGTCGGCCGCTGTCAGAAAAAATGTTGGTTGGCGCTGTTTACCTGCCTCACGGTAAGGGCCATCTGGACGTTGCCCACGACCTAAGTAGAGTCAACACAGTTACGCGTGGGCAGACGTGCTTTTTTGTGCTCCCGGTTTTTTTAATGTTTCTGTCCGTCTCGCGCGTGTATTATTGTTCGTCCGCCTGTTGTGTTTGTCTTTTTACCCGGTGTTCTGCAGTCCCGCGTGTGCCAACAAAATAAATCTCCGTAAACTAAACGTTAAACAAATAAATAACTAAATTTAATAAAAAACGCAATACTAAAACATCGAAAGCCGTTAACTCGACATCTCCGTCCGCCGCAATGACCTCTGCTCGCGTTGTGTTGTTTGTGGTTAATTTTCCGTGTATCCCTCCTCCGTCCGTATTCAGTGGCGCTACATGCGGTCTTGTTCGACATTGAGGGATTGACTGCTCTGTGGTAAAGGCATAACACTTGCCACAAAGCATCATCAATTTCTTAGTGCGTCAGATCGCATTCCCAGCTACTTTCCTTGATCTTTAGCCCACCCAGACCATGGTATTGGACAAATTCAGCATAGCCTTCTGTAACGTGCACGGGCTTAGGGCGAACTTTTTCGCAGTACACGCGTATGTCAACCTCCATAAACCCCATGTAATGGCACTAGGTGAGACTCAGGTGTGTGAGGATGCAGATCCACTGGATTTCCACATCCCGGGGTACCACTTACTGCCATTATTCTCTCCTCACAGGGGTCTTGCCCTTTATGTGTGCAGTAATGTTGCGTACCAGTGCCAGCAACAACTATACACGACGGATGCCGAATTTAGCTCCATGTGGGTTAAATTCAATATCCAGTCGCACATTCTGCACTTCTGCTTTCTGTACAGAAGCCCGAATTCAGGGAGAGATTTTACTTATAACAAGTTTGATCTTCTCTCTGATTCTATTTCTCATATTTTGGAATCGTATCCGAATAGTGAAATTGTAGTTGCTGGTGATTTCAATATTCATAATTCCAATTGGCTACGCCATTCCAGCCACACAACTCCTGAAGGCTTATTTCTCGAGCTCTTTGCCGAGTCTAATAACTTGACTCAAATAGTGCATGAACCAACGCATATTCCCTGCGTTGCGGGGCAAGCTCTCAATACTCTAGACCTTTTTCTCACTTCACATCATGAAAAATATGATGTTGAAATGCACGCACCTCTTGGAAACTCGGATCATTGTACCATTTTGGCGTCTTTTTCATAATCCGCAATGCTTCGCCCTTAGCCCCGAAGCGCTTAATGTGGATGTATGATAAAGCTAACTGGAGTGGACTTAACGATTTTTTTCGCCCACTTCAAATGGAAATTGTGTTTTCTTGATAGAAACATAAATGCCGCAGCCAAAATGGTTGAAGAAATTATATTATTGGGAATGCGGTCCTTCATCCCTAATAAAAAAATTTGCATTAAACCTAAGGACAATCTCTGGTTTAATGAGACATGCAGAATTGCTGTCAGGAAGCTTTCAGACCATGGCAGGCAAATAAAAATGCCACCACTGAACAGCTGCGTAAACAGGCTAGAAATCGATGCAATGCCATCCTAAGTTGGTGGTAGTAAGAACTTTTGGTCATTCGTTAAGAAGGTGAAGAACCAAACATCGTCTTCAATCCCAACTCTTCTTAACAATGATCAAATCATCACTCACTCGGTTGATAAAGCTAATTTGTTGGCTAAAATTTTCGCAGAGAATTCCTCTCTGCCCCCCAGCGATGAACCACTGCCCGTAGTCGAAAACTTATCTTTCTCTATGCCAGAAATTCATTTTCGGACACGGGTAGTTAAAAGAGTGCTTGCAAATCTCGATGTAAATAAGGCTTCAGGTGTCAAAATTGATTGCCTTTGGCGTCGATAGTATCTTCTCTCGTTGGATTACGAGCTTCCTCTATGATCGCTCTATTCGTGTTGTAATAGACGGCATAGCCTCGGAAAGGCATTTCCTTAGCGCGGGAGTGCCGCAGGGTTCGGTCCTTTCTCCAACCCTTTTCCTTATCTTCATCAACGACCTATTGTCGTCGACGAAGCATCCCATCTACTCGTTTGCGGATGACAGCTACATTTGTCATTCATACTCCTTCACAAAGCGCCCCAGCTCTGTGGAGATTGAGAGTGAACGGCGCCGTATGAATGACACACTTAACATCGACCTACAAACAATCTCCGAGTGGGGTCAAGCGAACAGGGTCGATTTTAATCCTCGCAAGACCCAATGTTGCCTGTTATCCCACAAGCGAGTCTCCCCACATCCCTGGTTATGGGTGGTGTGGGTATTGTGGAATCGGCAGCTCTTGATGTTCTGGGCAAGTCCATTAAGAACGATCTTCGTTGGAACGATCATATTTTTGGCGTGTCGAAAGAAGCAGCCAAGTGCCTCGGCTTCCTAAAGCGGTGCAAAAAATATTTCACTCCGTCTGATCTCCGTATTATCTATACCACTTATATCTGACCTAAAATGGAGTTTAACTCGCACCTATGGGCGGGGGCTTCAAAAATCCATTTGGAGCTCCTGGACCGGGTGCCAAACCGTGCGATCAAACTTATAGGGGACAGTAGGGCATCCAGCTCTATTGACTTCTTAGAACATCGTCGAAACGTGGCATGTGTGGTGTTATTTTACCGATACTTTTTCGGTAATTGCTCAGTGGAGATGAGCAGCTTGCTGCCATCACTCCGGGTATTCCCCCGGGCAACCCGTTTGAACACTGGCGCCCATGCATTCCACGTTCAAACGATGTTCCAGCGCACTACGCACTACAGAGAAGGTTCATTTCTGGCCCGTACAGCGCGGTTATGGAATGGTCTCCCTGCGGATATTTTCCCCAGCACTTATGATCTCGATGGGTTCAAGTCAAGAGTCCACAACCACTTCTCTCAAAACCCTATCTCCTAACCTCTGTATCCTGCCTGAACCAACGCAATGCCTCGCATTAATAGGGGTCATCCCCAACCTTTCGATGTTTCCTCATCGAAGCGGAGAACGTGGTCAACTCTCGGTCGCCCATCAACTTTCCGATTGCAGCCGACGAGAGAAGTCTTTCACACCCAATCATTTTATCAGTCAGCCAGTACAGCACAATCACCGAGTATCGACGTCAAGCCGGAGAAGCTATGCGCCCTAAGGAAGCAATGGCGCATCACGCGCCAGTTGCGTAACCGTTTCGGGAAAGGTGGATCGCGGAGTACCTACCCACCCTGACTCGCCTTATAAAGTGATGCCAGACCACGTCGCCGTTGAAAGAAAGGGATCTCGTGTGTAATCCGAGCGTCCCCAGGCGACAGTGGAGCCGAGGTGTCGTCGATCGCGTCTACCCAGGAACGGCCGGTACCGTGAGGCAAGCGAAAGTGCGCATTCCCCGAGGTGTCATGTGACGTGCGGCGTCAAAGCTAGCCGTTCTGCAGTAAGAGAAGTGAAACGGGATGTTGCATGGGGGTGGGATGTGGCGAACAGCTACCCATCATGGCAACGCCGAGGATACAACCCAGCACTTCGACCCTATACTGCAGGGAAATTTTAGCAGTCGCCATGGTGGGTTTGGGTTGTCAGCTCTGCATGCCGCGGTTTCGGTCTGGTGGCGTCGTTTTGTCCGATGAAGCCACACGGGAGAGAACCGTGGTGAGTAGGGCTGATATTAATCTTATATTATTACTAGCTGACCCGGCGAACTTTGTCTCGCACGACAATTGTTGTTTTTATAATTATTCTTTTTATAATTGTTGTTTTTATAATTGTTGTTTTTTTATAATGAAATACGCGAGATGGCGATTCAATGGCGATGCAAATTGACGAAGAAAACCAACTAAAGGAAGAAGAGGAGCTATTGATTAACGCAATTGAGGCCGACAAATAAGCAACGTTGCTGCTAAGTTTCAGTAAAGAAATGGACTGCGCTTGAACCAGATTTAAATTATATGTGCGGTGCCATGCCCCCTTATTTAATACCCCCACACTGTTCTCTCTCTGTCGAAAGAAAAAATGGTAGCTTCGTACTAAGTGTCATTGCTGAGCGACTTATAGTTCAGCAAAATATTTGGGTCCCAACAAATGTGCCACGCCCCTTGTCCAACGCTTATAAAAACTTACTAGTAGAATGACCCATATATGGGACGACGGGGCACTAAATTTCAGTGTTGTACGACTTACAACTTCAAAGATATTCTCTATTAAAAATTTGGTTTGTATGGGCGGTGCCACTCCTCCTTGTTCAATACCCGCACCATTCCCTTTGTCGAAAGATATGAATAAATGGTAGGTTCGTACTTAATTTCATTGCTGTGCGACTTATAGTTCAGCGAAATATTTGGGTCACAAAAAATATGCCACGCCCCTAGTCCAACGCCCATCAAATCCTACCAGTAGAATGACTCATCTATGAGTCGACGCTATACCAAATTTCAATGCTGTGCGCCTTACAATTTCAAAGATATTGCATTATTAAGATTTGGCTTGTATAGGTGGTGCCACACCCCCTCGTCCAATACCCGCCCCATTCCCTCAGTCGCAGGACATGATTAAATAGTAAGTTCGTAGTGAATTTAATTGATGTTTGACTTATGGTTCCAAAGTTATTATCTGAAAATGTGCAGAATTCACGGTCAAATATGGCATGGATTTTCCGACTTTTCCAATAGATTTCCCGTATTTTTTTTTCGCACGAACCTGAACTGACTTAATACGAATCCAACAAAACAAACCCCATGCAAATCGGCCGTTCCGTTTGATCGTGATACGATTACACACATACTGCCACTCTCTTTTATATATATAGACTAGCTGGGCCCTGCGGCTTTGCACGCAAGCTCTCCTGTTTCCCCCGATACGAATTCTTAACCCATTGTTGAGCCCATCAGATTTTGATTAAAAAACAAAACATGTGTATCTTTGATTTCGAGTGTCTTAAAAATTTTGAAGTCAGAAGGACCTTTAAATCATTTCTTTTCACATTTACTCCAAACAAATTCTTAACCCTTGGTTCACCATGGTAGATTTAGATTTTCAAAAAAATTAAAAGCACGGTTTTATTATTTCCCGATTGAACTGCTTTTGATAAGTTTGCGAACGCTGTAGTTCCAAAGTTACACCGGAATTTAAAAAGTGCCACGCCCCTTGTCCAATGCCCATTAAATTTTACCGGTGGAACGACAAGTTGACGCCATGACACTGTACTAAATTTCAATGCTGTACGACTTATAATTCTAAAGATATTCCATATTAAAAAGTTGGGTTGTATGGGTGGTGCCACGCCCCTTTGTTAAAAACCCACCCCATTCCTCCTGTCGAAGCACACGACCAAATCGTTATTTTCTACCGAGTGTCATTGATGTGAACGCTCTAGTTCCAAAGTTACACCGGAATTTAAAAAGTGCCACGCCCCTTGTCCAACGCCTATTAAATTTTACCGGTGGAACGACATGTTTACGCCATGACACTGTACCAAATTTCAATGCTGTACGACTTATAATTCTGAAGATATTCGGTATGAAAAATTGGGTTGTAAGGGCGGTGCCACGCCCCCTTGCCAAAAACCCACCCCATTCCCCCTTTCGAAGGACACGACTAAATAATAAGTTTGTACCGATTGTCATTGATGTGAATGCTATAGTTCAAAAGTAACACCGGAATTAAAAAACTGCCACGCCCCTTGTCCAACGCCCATTAAATTTTACCGGTGGAATGATACGCTTACGCCATGACACTGTACTAAATTTCAATGCTGTCCGGCTTATAATTCCGAAGATATACCATATTAAAAATTTAGGTTGTATGAGAGGTGCCACGCCCACCTGCCGTACAAACATGTAACATCGCTATAAACCACCGCATTGACAGCTTCTATCACACACAAAAAAAAATTTCCCGAAAGAATGAACCGTTTTCGCAAACACTGATTACACACAAGAAGTTAAGTTTTTTTTATATATAAGGAAGATTACCTAATATCAAAGAATATGAAGTGTATAGAAGGCGGATCTGAGCTCAAAAATTCAAATTTTTTTTTGCGAGCTTCTTAGAGCGGGGGGAAGCCACAAAAGGGAAAGAGCGTGCAAGGAGAGCAAGCGCTTTAGTTTACGCTCATTGACTGTGCGAACTGAAGCACACGCCACCACAAACATACATGAAGCGAAAGTACCGCTCCTGGGTACTTTGAGGTGTGGTGGTTGTTTTAGGTAGGTAGGTAGATAGCAACGACTGCGTGCCCTCTGAGCACACTCAAGTAGCACTATGTGCCGTTTTGTTGTCGCCTCCTCGACTGGGTCTTCCCTGCGTGGGAGAAAATACTGGGCCTTAAAGCCAACCCGCATCGTCCAAATAGGACTTGATGCATTTCAGTCTTGTCTCAGACAGGTCAGCTAGGGAGCTAATCAGACTGTTCCCCAAGGAATTTAGTCCTTTAAAAGCCAAGGCAGGGCAGCTGCAGAGGAAGTGTTCGAGTGTTTCCCTCTCGTTAATTTCCCTGCAGCTTCTGCAAAAAGGGTTGTGGGGGATTCCCAATCTTGCCGCATGTGGACCAATTGGCCAGTGACCCGTGATCACGGCTGTTAGCCTAGAGACATTCCTACGAGAATTTAGCAGCAGATCGTTGGTTCTGTGGGAGTTGTAGCGTGGCCAGATCTGTCGAGCCACTCTGCAGCTGGAAAGATTGCTCCACCTACTATCCGCTTTCCTCAGGAAATAATCCTTTAACTGTTTTAGCCTTGCACTTAAAGGCGGTGCCACCCTTTCGGGCTGTGAGTCCATGGCGGATCCCACCTTGGCCAGCTCGTCGGCTGACTCGTTTCCGCTGATACCCGCGTGACCGGGTATCCAGCAGATGGTAAGATCCACCCGGCCGCTCACCAACCCTAGCAATTCTTTACAGTCTCTGACTAGTTTAGATTTCACTATGGGCTTGGTGAGTGCCTTAATGGCCGCTTGGCTGTCTGAAAAGATGTAAACATCCCTACTCTGGATTTCTTGCTGTAGGAGAATCCTGCAGGCTTCTCCTATTGCAAAGACTTCCGCTTGAAAGACGCTGCATATATCTGGTAGTTGAAAAGCTTTTTCCACTACCAGATCCCTAGAGTAAATGTCTGCCCCAACACCACAGTCCATCTTTGAACCGTCTGTGTATAGGGCGGTTTCTACGTTTGTAAACAAGGATGCGTAACGCTCCCATTCCCTTCTGGAGGGAAAGAGCGTGGAAAACCTAACATCAAAGTCGGCACATTTTTTGGAGTAGTCCGTATCCCCCCTCCATCGGAACCTTCGTGAGGATGTTATTGTGTCCGTAAGGTCTTTCCGCCCATTGGGATGATTCTCTCAGTCTCAATGCGCTAGAAGCGGCCGTCCGTCTAATAAAAGATTCAATCGGCAGCAGATGAAGAAGCGTATTTAAAGCGTCAGAAGGGCAGGACCTCAAGGCCCCCGTGATCCCGACACACGCCGCCCTCTGCACTGCACTAAGTCTATTGTTATTGTGGTTCTTCTCTAGCGCCGGCCACCACACCAGTGCTCCGTATGTGAGAATTGGTCGAACTATCGCTGTATAGGTCCAACGAACCATCTTCGGTTGTAGGCCCCATTTTTTACCGAAGAGTCTGCTGCACGAGTAGTACGCTACCAGTGCTTTCTTGGCCCTCTCATGTATATTAGTTTTCCAGCTAAGTTTGGTGTCCAATATGACTCCAAGATATTTAGCTTCTGAGGATAGCCTGAGCTCGCTACCGTTGAGCTTTGGCAGTCGAAATGGAGGAACCTTGTACTTTCTTGTAAATAGTAGCAGCTCTGTTTTGGTAGGATTAATCCCCAGCCCGCATCGAGCGGCCCAGCTGCTCAGAGTCCTCACAGCACCCTCCAGGATGTCACTGATTGTATCTAGGAACGGCCCTGTCACCATAATGATGATGTCATCGGCGTACGCAACCACCTTGACCCCACCCCGGTTAAGAGTCATCAGTATGGGGTTCAAAGTAATAAGCCATAGCAATGGAGATAATACCCCTCCCTGGGGTGTCCCCCTCTTTGCATAACGTGTGATACTCGAGTTGCCGAGTTCAGCCTGGATCTGTCTGCTACTTAGCAGAGCCGAAATCCACGAACATATGCAACCCTCGACCTGCAGGTCTAGCAGGGAGTTAACTATGGTGGTGGTAGTTTTGGTCTCTCAATAATTTTTTGTGCAAATTTCTCACAGCAACACATCAGCCAGCGCAATGATCGTCGTTTCAACGACGCCAATGCTTCTTGTTGTTGTAGTTTTTGTGTGTATGCTTTTTTGTGTTGGGGATTGGTTTTGTAACACAGTTCGAGAAAAATGTGACGTCAATATTGAACAGAATGTTTACTGCCATTATCAATCAAATCAAAATTCTCTCAAAAATGAATTGTGACAAATGTTTTCAAAACTTTAGAAAGGAAGATGAAGTTTTAACTGCGCCAAGTGAAATACTTATTTTCCATAAAAGTTATCAATCGGTTACAGACTTTGGTAACCTATTAGCTCCTTCGGATTCCCTTATGGAAGCAAGCAAAAAACACATTCTGGTGTTTCACAAAATTTTTGAGTCGGAGCCTGAAACAGTTTTTATTAAGGCATATATGTATATCCGACTTATGCAAGAATTCTACTCCCGAATGGTTCAGTGATGAATGCTGTGACAGTAAATTGAAAATCCTAGATTTTCTTATTTTAGTTCTTTTACGCAAACATTGTATGTGGGCCATAAAAAAAGGAAGCTCCAAACAACGGAAGCTAAAAATTATTGCGGGTCAATAAAACAGCTCTTCCTTTGTTGTTTTTTATTGTTTATGTTTTGCATCGTTTGGAACTTCCTTTTTTTAATTTACTGTCACAGCATTCATCAGGGAATCTGAAGGAGCAAATAGGTTATAAGAAAAGTCTGTAATCGATTGATAATTTTTATTACAATTTTTATGGAACATGTTTCACTTAGCGCAGTGAAAACGTCATCATTTCTTAGTTTTTGGAAACAGATGCCACAATTAATTTTTTTAATTATTTAATTAATAATTTAATATTTCTTATCTACAAAATATTTTGCATAATCATTACTGCTGAAATGAAATAATACAAAAGACAGTTTCTTCTGTCTCAGCATGTAATAGGAGTTAATCCATAGAATCCTGTGTATCTTCGAAATTAGTTGCTACACTTGACCGAGTGATATTTGAATTTTGTCCCAAAATTGCAAAAGTATTTTCTAGTTTATCTTGGTTAAAAAACTTATTTGTTATACAAAATGTATGTATTTATGTATTTATTTATTTTGCTTAATTTCATCAGTGATTAAAAAACCGATTTTTGTTCTAAAAAAGACATTTATCATCCATACATTTAACATCTTTCAAAAAATTTAAAAAAGTCTTTATACATTTGTACGACTCATTATTTAATTGTAAAGCCGATCTAAAGCAATTATCCGATTACCCTATTCATGCAATCAAATATTGGGTCTACTTTTTTGATAAATTCTTTAGGAACTTTGTTTATAGCGATCATATAAGTCGCCATGCCAACCATATTTTATTTTCTTTTCTATGATTTTGCGCACACTACAGTCTGCAATGAGTTCAGGAGCAATTTATATAGTATAGTATAGTATAATACAGGGGCGTAGCCAGAACTTGGTCATGGGGGGGGTTTTAAAAAAAATTGTTTGCCAGTTTAGTATTATCTACTTATGCTTATGTGACTTAATGCATTAAAAACTAAATTTTTTCCCTGATTTTTAGTAAAAATTTCATGAAATTTGGTGGACTGAAAGCGAAGTTATTGGATCTGAAGTGGAAGTATGTTTGTGTCATCGTACAAAAATGTATGCATCGAACAAATATTCAATATTAACTATTGTTTTAAAAATGTTTAAACTTTAACCGAAGCATTTAAATTGATGGACCAAGTTTATGGTGATTTTTGTTTATACCGTGGTGGAGTTCATAAGTGGTACAAGAGATTTAAAAACGATTGTCAGAACATAAATGATGACCAAAGTGTTAGCCAACTGAATCCGCGATCACCGTAAATCAAAACTTGGCGGCTTCATAAAAGATAAGCCAAAATCTTCATTGAAATTCTTGAAATTGGATTTAACCTTCGCTTTACATATACCCACCCGGGTGATCTTTTTAATATTCATGTTTAATATCTGCACAAATTTTAAGGTAATTTTCAATAACATAAAAAAATATTTTTTTTTTTGAAATTTTATTCATGTTTAAACTTGAATTTTGTCATTTTTTATACAAATGTACCTGAGTGATCCCAGGCGCTTTCGCTACCATTTTGATTAAAACTCACGATAAATTTTTTTTACGTACCTCATTATGTGTTCAATAAACCCTATGGAAATAAATCTTCCATTGTTTCAAAATAAATCATTAAAGTTAGGCCTTTTTTCGAAATACAAACTATCGCCGGAGGAAGATACTAAATACTGAAGTATGAAAAAAATTTATAAATTATTATATATTTATTGTGAGTTTTGCTCAAAATAGCGGCGGAAGTGCCTGGGATCATCTTTAGTAAGGCGAAGGTTAAGCATCTCAATAGCATACATTTATTGCATTTTAACTGAACATTTGGCTATCGAAGGATGCCATCCCTTCTATTGACACTAGTTTTGACTGCTTTTTTGTTTTCACATGATGTGGCACCGTGCGAATTTCACCTTTTCAAAGAATGCATTTGCCGATGAAAAAAAGCGTTTTGAAAACGTAGAAACCATCCAAAAGGCTTGTACCGACATCCTGATGGACATTGCGGTCGACGAACTAAACTACTCTTTAGACATGTTTTTAGAACATGCAAATCGCTGCATTAAGCCTAAATGTGACTATTAAAAAAACAAATTCGTTTCGGTAAACAAAGGGTTTTAGTATTATCTAAATTATTTTAGTATTATCTATATGTTATTCTTTTAAATTTTAAAGATGAAAAGACCTTTTTGCTAATGTGGGAACGTACATACGATGCATAGTGATTGAAAATGTTGGCAAATTATAGGCTATGGGGGGGTTCTGACACCCTAACCCCCCCCCCCCCCCCCTTGGCTACGCCCCTGGTATAATAGTTTTACAATTTCAGCTTTTCACCAGCGCAACAACAACAACAGCACATCGTCTTCATCTCCGAATCATCCCACGCCGCAACAGAGTGCTAACGCAGCTCGCTGCAGTGAGCGCAACCAAAGAGCGCAACACATAAAACTACGTTCTCGCTTGTAAAGCAACGCTCTCACCACATACGTGATCTGTGCGAGCAGAGCGCGGGTTCCAATGTTAGAACCCGCCATACAAAATTTTTACTTATATGACATGCGCATTCTGTATGTTTAATTTTTTGCTAATATATTTTTACGAATACTAGTTCTAGTCGGCTGGTACGTATCACTGGATTGTGCAATTTGAACTAAACAAAACACATTTAGTTTCTCAAACGCAGTCAATAAAAACCAACAATCACTTTATTTCACAGATTTACACTTGACTGTCTTTACACTTAAATATTTGCTTAATTATTCCGTGTGGCAACTTCGCTAGTTAAAATCAGACTGACTCGCTGCGCCGTGCCCGGCTGCTCTTTTATACCTGTCCGGATCCCGCGCAGATCGTACTCGCACATTCCAGAGTGGACTAAAGGTTTCCATGATGATCGCGGGCCATCATTGCCAGATTGGACTAAAAGTTCCCATTCGCGGCCATCATTGCCAGGTTGAATTATAGCACAGCGCGTAGCGACAGGGTTGCTTTGCACAGTGACAGACTGTCCTATCGTTACACTGCCCACCATTTAGGCTTGTTCGTCCCGAACAAGTGCCGAAGCTCCGCTGTGATAAGGCGCCATTCGCTCCAAATGGACTACCTTCAGCGTAGCGCCTCTATTGCTGCAACGTTGAATCCTGTATACTACGTCGTTAATCGTAGCCACGACTTCGCACGGTCCTTCCCATGACGTTTGAAGTTTTGGAGACAAACCTTTCCTCCGCTGCGGGTTGTAGAGCATTACCAGGTGGCCTTCTTGGAACCCTGCTGAGTTGGCCCGTAGATCATATCTGGCTTTCACCTTATCGCTGACGAGTTTGGTGCGGCTCCTTATGAACTGGTGAATCACCTCCAGTTCCGCCCGCTTATTGACCACGTAGTCAGTCCTAGCGCCTCCCGTCGTGCTGCCTACCCCGAACTTCAAGTCAGCGGGTAACCGCAACTCTGTGCCGAACACTGTTCGGGCCGGAGTGAGTGATGTCGTGTCGTGCGGGGCTGACCTATACGCCATCAGGAACAGGGGGATATGCGTGTCCCAATCCTTTTGATTCCTGCCTACCATTTTCCGCAGATATTCTTCCAGTGTCCGGTTAAAACGTTCCACCATGCCGTCGGACTGTGGGTGCAAAGGAGTGGTACGCGTTTTCTTTATCCCCAGCAGCTCACATATTTCCTGGAAGACCGCAGACTCGAAATTCCGGCCTTGATTCGAGTGTAACTCCAACGGAACTCCAAATCTGGCCACCCAGTTGTTTACCAGCATTTCCGAGATCGTAGTGGCCTCCTGGTTAGGAATAGGATACACTTCGGGCCATTTGCTGAAATAATCCATTACCACCAGCACATATTTGTTGCCTTGAGTGCTGACTGGGAATGGGCCAGCGACGTCCATAGCAATCCGATCGAAGGGCGCTCCCACGTTGTACTGCTGCATGCGGCCCCGAGACCTTCTTGCCGGACCTTTCGCGGCTGAACATCGGTCACCAGTGACTACGTGACGCGCAACTCGGAGGAGAAATGATTTTCAGACCATTTTTTGCTTTTTCCAATCGTCCGATAGTGTACGGGTTTTTTTACCCAAACATTCGCACAGCACCGGTTACCAGTCAATTGTTTGCATCTTAAAGTGATAACTTTTCTTATTCGCTGTAAATATAGCATTGCAAACCACCTTGTTTTACTGGTCTAAGTAATTTTGATTGTAACCCGTACCAACAAAAAACAGAAATAAATTATTTCATACGCTAAAGTTAGCAGATATTCGGTTGCTTTTTCCTTCCGTTCATGTCTCATTGAGTTTGCCGTTTCTAGTGTAGCAAGAAACAGTGATGGCAAGTTGAACTCTTTTCAAACGCAGAGCTGCAACTCAAGCAATGCAAACGTTAAGGCTTTGAGGGCAGTCAGCTAAAACTGAAGTAAAATCATATTAAAACACGAGGCAACATACTTATGACGTTTTTCAGCAACAATGTTTTTTTGCAATCAATTTCCTATAAACGTACTACAGAATGAAAGCAAAAAAAAACCAATTATTTTATTTGCAAATAAACATCGAACGCACCAGCAGCCCTTGCCCTGGCGTTTGTATGGCGAATTTTTTGTACGAACCCTAATCAACTCTGGGGCCTGGTTTTACGGAATTAGCGACTCTGGGGCCTGGTTTTACGGAATTAGCAACCGTGACTCCTCCGAGTTTCGCGTCACGTAGTCACTGTCGGTCACAGCTCTTAATCCATTCGGCTACAGACTGCTGGCATCCTACCCAGTAGAATCGTCTTTTTATCTTGGCGACGGTTTTGGTGATGCCCAGGTGCCCTCCACTGGAGTCGTTATGGTATGCCTCGATGACCTCGTTGATTCTGCATTTCGGCACTACCATTAGGGAGTTGCTGGTCCGACCATCCTCGCTCTCCCATTCGCGATACAGGCATCCTTCCTTCAGCCGCAGACTTTCCCACTGCGCCCAGTAAGCCTTAGCGAGTGCAGTGTAAACTCGCTACTCTCTTTCATTAACCTCTCGGACTGGATATAAAGTATTTATATATGGATATATAGATACATAGTCCTGAAGACATCACACAGTATACCCTAGTGTACCTACCGGGAATAGTGGTATCAAAACGGCGCCAACGCGCTAATTGGATGATGGATCATCGCCACTTGAACCAACCAACCAACCAAGCCTTAGCGATCGGGCTTTCACCGGCCATCTCCTGCCAGTCTGGACGTGCGCCTTGCTCCTTGCCTTCGACGATTTTTGCAAGATCCGCATCCTCACGCTGGTCTTTTTGTAGCCTCTCCGCAGACCACGCTTCCTCTGGCATAACGCTTACCAACCGGACGTCCACTATCTGTTCTTTGCTTTCGGCTCGCGAGCACTGCCTGCATTCGACTTTGCACGGACGGCGTGATAAGGCATCGGCATTTCCATGGCTACTGCCCTTGCGATGCTCTATCGTGTAGTCGTAGCTCTGCAGTCGCTCGATCCACCGCGCCAATTGCCCTTCAGGATCTTTAAAGTTCAGGAGCCATCTCAATGCCGCATGATCTGTGCGCAGGCGAAACCTTTGTCCATACAGATATTTGTGGAAGTGTTTTACGCAGTCCAATACCGCCAGCAGTTCCCTCCGTGTCACACAGTAGTTGCGTTCCGGTTTCGATAGAATCCTACTGTAGTACGCTATCACTTGTTCCTGGCCGTCTATTATCTGTGAAAGCAAACCGCCTATACTACTTCCGCTTGCATCCGTATCTCGCACAAACATCTCCCCAGGCACGGGGAAGGCCAGAATTGGAGCACTGCACACTTTTTCCTTCAGACGTGCAAAAGCCTGCTCCTGCTCTTCGTTCCACTCGAAACCTTGGCTCTTTTTCGTCAGTTTGTGCAAGCTGCTGGCTATGCTCGCGAATCCCGGAACAAATCGGCGGTAGTATGTGCACAGGCCCAGGAAACTGCGGAGTTCGTGTAGATTGCGTGGCCGGGGCCACTCCTTCACCGCCGTGATTTTGCCTTCATCCGTATGTACTCCGCGGGCGGAAACCATATGACCCAGATACTTGACCTCTTTTGGAACAGCGAGCACTTCTTCGGGTTGAGTTTAAGCCCGGCTTTTTGTATCCGCTCGAATACCTCCTTTAGCTTTCCCAGGTGGTCGTCGAAGCTTTTACCCATCACGATTATGTCGTCGAGGTACACCAGACACGTCCGCCAATGCAGCTCTTTTAGAACGCGTTCCATTAGCCGCTCGAATGTTGCTGGGGCGTTGCAGAGTCCAAACGGCATGACGGTGAACTGCCACAAACCATCGCAAACACTGAAAGCCGTTTTCTCCTTGTCCTTGTCTGCAAGCTCTACCTGCCAATAGCCGCTGCGTAAGTCGAGCGTGGAGAACCACTGCGTGCCTGACAGCGTGTCCAGAGTGTCATCGATCCGAGGTAATGGATAACTGTCCTTCTTGGTCACATCATTGAGCTTCCGATAGTCCACACAAAACCGGGTACTGCCATCCTTTTTCTTGACTAGCACGGCCGGCGAGCACCAGGGGCCCGAAGAAGGCGGGCCCGCATGTTTTCGATAAAATTTGTGACCTCTTCCCTCTTGGCCAGAGAAACTCGTCTTGGCGGTTGGCGAATCGGTTTTGCACTTCCGGTGTCGATGTTGTGCTTCACTATGGCTGTTCTTCCGCCTGCTTCTGCCGCAAATATTGACCCATAGTGCTGCAGGAGTGATCTCGCCTTCTGTTTCTGCTTGGCCGTCAACTCGTTGCTCCACTAGTTCTCCTGCGGTATGACGTCCATGTTAAAACCGCACTTATTTCCTCCGGGTGGGCTACTCTCGCAATTGACCACTGCTACAGCTTCCTTACACTCGCCAATTACCTCATCTATCCCGACATATCTGGGTGCTTTCTGGGGGTTCAGTATTCTGACTGGTATTCTGCCATTCTTAGGTTCCACTAATGTACGTCCGATGATGATGTTGTTGTGTCCTTGTTTCGGTGCTTCTACAACCCACAGCCGACGCGTCCCATCGTCCTCGTCCACCTTTGCCCACACAATCGCCTCAGAATTCGCTGGTATCCTCCTGTGTTGACACGATACAACCTTTTTCACCGCCACGCTTCGCTCATAGCCGGTGTGCAGCGGGAATTCAACGTTGGCATATCTCAACACATTTTCCTTTAGGTCCAGCGTAAAACCGTGCCTAATCATGAAATCCACGCCGATAATCACGTCGTCCATTATATCCGCGACGATGAACTCATGTTCCAGGCTGCTAGTACCGATAGTAATCGTTTTTGTAACTTTCCCTCTTACCGGCGCGCGCTCGCCAGTCGCAGTCCGCAGATGTATGCCATGCAGCGGTTCCCAGTTCTTCAGCAGCTCCCTTTTTATGATCGAATATGACGCTCCAGTATCCAGTGTCAACACGAACAACTTTCCATCTATCCTTCCTTCAATTGTCAAGCTGCTGGGCTGTCGTTTCAGCTGTGAGACAAGGACGGTGGGGCGGCAGATGTGGGGATCAGCTCACGCCCCTTTGGGCTGACCCGTTTTAGTTTAACCACTCGCCGTCCTCAGCCCTGCGCTTGTTGGCTGAGCCTCGATTGTCAGCATTCCTCGCTTCAGGCAATCGAGATCGGGAACGTCTCTTTCGTTGGCGGCAGTCTCGTGATATGTGACCCTGCTTGCCACATAACCAGCAAACAACTTTAGTGGAGACCACCCGTGGCCTGCCCGGTGTCTCAGAGCTTATGGCCTGGATCGTAATGTCGTTGTCCGGCTGGACTTGGCGTATCCTTGCAGGTGCATACCGAGTGCCCCCAATCCATGTCGCCTCATATGTCATCGCGCTGGTCACCGTCTCCCTGAATGTCGGCTTGCCCATCATCAATGCACTGCGACGTGTCTCCGGATCATGAAGACCTTCAATAAACGCCTCAATCCTCATCCTCTCGAGATCATCAGCGCCGAAGGACGGGTAGCACAGCTGTACGAGCCGCTCAATGTCTGCTGCATATGCCTGGAGCGCCTCGTTGGCCCTTTGCCTGCGATTCTTCAGCTCACAGTAGTACAGCGTTCTGTTGTGCTCGTTGCTGTATTTGGCTGCCAGCGCCCTTATGACGGTCTCGTACTCACTTCGTTAACATTCTGGAATTGATTTTATTACCTCAGCCGCAGCACCTTTAAGAGCCAGCGCCAATCTCTGACCTTTCCTTACATCGGTCCACTGATTTTCCAGAGCAGCCAGGTCGAATTGCAGCTTTAATGTATCGAACGGCGTAGTCCCATCATAAGTAGGCACTTCTGCTCGGGTGGCAACACTTTCCGGAACCGGCGGCAACCATTCTCGCGGCTGTACCTCCCTAAGCCGCTCGTCCATTTTTCTGTTCATCGAGTCTTCCAGACTATCAACTCGGTTGTTCAGGGAATCATCCAGGTCGTCGACTCGTTTATCCACGTGATCTACTCGCGTCTCCAGGTGCTCGACTTTCCCATTAATCCTGTCTGAGATTTCCTCCACTTTCTGCTCCAAGCGCGCAGAATTTTCCTGAAGCTTGGCTTCCATTCGCTCTGCCATCTCCCGGTTCGTAGTTTCGCTGCCATCTCTCGATTCGTAGTTTCTAGTTTCGCTGCCATTTGCGCCGACCTTTCGCGATTTTCATTTTCTATTTTGGCTGCTATTTCACGGTTGGAAGTCTCGAACATGCCTTTAAGTGCAACCATTAGCTGGCTCATGTCCAATGCTTGTGGTGGCGCAGCCGCTGCAGCCGTACTTTGCAGCGACGCAGCACCAGCAGGCGATTCCTCCACCTTGGCCGACGAATCTAGCTCCTGCGTCCCGAACTCGTGCGCAGTCCAATCGATGCCTCGTGCCTCACACGCCTCTCGCAAGCGCAGCTGCAACTCCACCTTACCGCCAGCAGTCGGCAAATTCCAGGCAGCCAGCTCCTTCTTCAGCTGGTCCACTTTCAGCAGCTCGAATTTAACCATTTCTGCGTTTTTATAATTTTATTTTGTATATTGTAACGATAAGACAGTCTGTCGCTGTGCAAGGCAACCCTGTCGCTACGCGCCGGGCTATAATTCAATCTGGCAACGACGGCCGCGATAATAAGGGAAACTTTTAGTCCAACCTGGCAATGATGGCAATTTTTAGTCCAACCTGGCAATGATGGAAACTTCTAGTCCAACCTGGCAATGATGGAAACTTCTAGTCTAACCTGGCAATGATGGTCGCGATCATCATGGAAACCTTTAGTCCACTCCGGAATGTGCGAGAACGATCTGCGCGATGGCCGGACAGGTATAAAAGGCAGCCGGGTGCGGCGCAGCGAGTGAGTCTGATTTTGACTAGCGGAGTTGCCACGTGGAATAACTAAGCAAATATTTAAGTGTAAAGACAGTGAAGTTTAAATCTGTGAAATAAAGTGACTGTTGGTTTTTATTGACTGCGTTTGAGGAACTAAGTGTGTTTGTTTATTTCAAATTGCACAATCCAGTGATTCGTACCAGCCCACTAGAACTGGTATTCGTAACAATTGGTGTCAGAAGTGGGATTGTGCTACTGAATAAATAAAGGAAAAAAAAAAAAATTAAATAAAATTATAAAACGCAGACATGGTTAAACTCGAGCAACTGAAGGTGGAACAGCTGAAAAAGGAGCTGGCTGCCTGGAATTTGCCGACTGCTGGCGGAAAGGTTGAGTTGCAGCTGCGCTTGCGAGAGGCGTGTGAATCACGAGGCATCGATTGGGCTGCGCACGAGTTCGGAACGCAGGAGCTAGAGGCGTCGGGCAAAGTGGAGGAATCGCCTGCGGGTGCTGCGTCGATGCAAAGTACGGCTGCACCGGCTACGCCACCACAAGCAATGGACATGAGCCAGCTAATGGTTGCAATGAAAGGCATGTTCGAGACTTCCAACCGTGAAATTTCGGCAAAAGTCGAAACTGCAAATCAAGAAATGGCAGCGAAATTGGAAACTACGAATCGGGAAATGGCGGAGCGAATGGAAAACAAGCTTCAGGAAAATTCTGCGCGCTGGGAGCAGAAAGTGGGAGAAATCGCCAACCAGCTAAACGTGAAGGTGGAGCACCTGGGAACTCGAGTGGAACACTTGGATAAACGAGTCGACGACCTGGATGATTCCCTGAACAAACGAGTTGATAGTCTGGCAGACTCGATGAGCAGAAAAATGGACGAGGGGCTTAGGGAGGTACAGCCGCGAGAATGGTTGCCGCCGGTTCCGGAAAGTGTTGCCACCCGAGCGGAAGTGCCTACTTATGATGGGACTACGCCGTTCGATACATTCAAGCTACAATTCGACCTGGCTGCTCTGGAAAATCAGTGGACCGATGTAAGGAAAGGTCGGAGATTGGCGCTGGCTCTTAAAGGTGCTGCGGCTGAGGCAATAAAATCAGTTCCAGAATGTTTACGAAGTGAGTACGAGACCGTCATAAGGGCGCTGGCAGCCAAATACAGCGACGAGCACAACAGAACGCTGTACTACTGTGAGCTGAAGAACCGCAGGCAAAGATCCAACGAGGCGTTGCAGACATATGCAGCGGACATTGAGCGGCTCGTACAGCTGTCCTACCCGTCCTTCGGCGCTGATGATCTCGAGAGGATGAAGATTGAGGCGTTTATCGAAGGTCTTCATGATCCGGAGACACGTCGCAGTGCGTTGATGATGGGCAAGCCGACATTTAGGGAGACGGTGACCAGCGCGATGACATACGAGGCGACATGGATCGGGAGCACTCGGTATGCACCTGCAAGGATACGCCAGGTCCAGCCAGACAATGACGTTGCGATCCAGGCAATAAGCTCTGAGCCACCGGGCAGGCCACGGGTGGTCTCCTCTAAAGTAGTATGCTGGGTATGTGGCAAGCAGGGCCACATATCACGAGACTGCCGCCAACGAAGGAGGCGTTCCCGTTCTCGATCGCAATCGCCTGAAGCGAGGAGTACTGACAATCGAGGCCCAGCCAACAAGCGCAGGGCTGAGGACGGCGAGTCGTTAAACTAAAACGGGTCAGCCCAAAGGGGCGTGAGCTGATCCCCACAATCTGCCGCCCCACCGTCCTTGTCTCACAGCTGAAACGTCAGCCCAGCAGCTTGACGATTGAAGGAAGGATGGATGGGAAGCTGTTCGTGTTGACATTGGATACTGGAGCGTCATATTCGATCATAAAAAGGAAGCTGCTCAAGAACTGGGAACCGCTGCATGGCATACATCTGCGGACTGCGACTGGCGAGCGCGCGCCAGTAAGAGGGAAAGTTACAAAAACGATTACTATCGGCACCAGCAGCCTGGAACATGGGTTCATCGTCGCGGATATAATGGACGACGTGATTATCGGCGTGGATTTCATGATTAGGCACGGTTTCACGCTGGACCTGAAAGAACATGTGCTGAGATATGCCAACGTTGAATTCCCGCTGCACACCGGCTACGAGCGAAGCGTGGCGGTAAGGAAGGTTGTATCGTGTCAACACCAGAGGATACCAGCGAATTCTGAGGCGATTGTGTGGGCAAAGGTGGACGAGGACGATGGGACGAGTCGGCTGTGGGTTGTAGAATCACGGAAACAAGGACGCGACAACATCATCATCGGACGTACATTAGTGGAACCCAAAAATGGCAAAGTACCAGTCAGAATACTGAACCCCCTGAATGCACCCAGATATGTCGGAAAAGATGAGGTAATTGGCGAGTGTAGGGAAGCCGTAGCAGTGGTCAATTGCGAGAGTAGCCCACCCGGGGGAAATAAGTGCGGTTTTAACATGGACGTCATACCGCAGGAGAACCAGTGGAGCAGCGAGTTGACGGCCAAGCAGAAACAGAAGGCGAGTTCACTCCTGCTGCACTATGGGTCGATATTTGCGGCAGAAGCAGGCGGAAGAACAGCCATAGTGAAGCACGGCATCGACACCGGAAGTGCAAAACCGATCCGCCAACCGCCAAGACGAGTTCCTCTGGCCAAGAGGGAGGAGGTCACAAATTTGATCGAAAACATGCGGAAAGAAAAGGTCATAGAGCCTTCTTCGGGCCCCTGGTGCTCTCCGGTCGTGCTAGTAAAGAAAAAGGATGGCAGTACCCGGTTTTGTGTGGACTATCGGAAGCTCAATGATGTGACCAAGAAGGACAGTTATCCATTACCTCGGATCGATGACACTCTGGACACGCTGTCAGGCACGCAGTGGTTCTCCACGCTCGACTTACGCAGCGGCTATTGGCAGGTAGAGCTTGCAGACGAAGACAAGGAGAAAACGGCTTTCAGTGTTCGCGATGGGTTGTGGCAGTTCACGGTCATGCCGTTTGGACTCTGCAACGCCCCAGCAACATTCGAGCGGCTAATGGAACGGGTGCTGAAAGGGCTGCATTGGCGGACGTGTCTGGTGTACCTCGACGACATAATCGTGATGGGTAAAAGCTTCGACGACCACCTGGGAAAGCTAAAGGAGGTATTCGAGCGGATACAAAAAGCCGGGCTCAAACTCAACCCAAAGAAGTGCTCGCTGTTCCAAAAAGAGGTCAAATATCTGGGTCATACGGTTTCCGCCAGCGGAGTACACACGTATGAAGACAAAATCACGTCGGTGAAGGAGTGGCCCCGGCCACGCAATCTACACGAACTCCGCAGTTTCCTGGGCCTGTGCACATACTACCGCCGATTTGTTCCGGGATTCGCGAGCATAGCCAGCAGCTTGCACAAACTGACGAAAAAGAGTCAAGCTTTCGAGTGGAATGAAGAGCAGGAGCAGGCTTTTGCACGTCTGAAGGAAAAACTGTGCACAGCTCCAATTCTGGCCTTCCCCGTGCCTGGAGAGATGTTTGTGCTGGATACAGATGCAAGCGGGCATAGTATTGGCGGTGTGCTATCACAGATAATAGACGGCCAAGAACGAGTGATAGCATACTACAGTAGGATTCTGTCGAAACCGGAACGCAACTACTGTGTGACACGGAGAGAACTGCTGGCGTTATTGGACTGCGTAAAACACTTCCACAAATATCTGTATGGACAAAGGTTTCGCCTGCGCACAGATCATGCGGCATTGAGATGGCTCCTGAACTTTAAAGATCCTGAAGGGCAATTGGCGCGGTGGATCGAGCGACTGCAGAGCTACGACTACAGGATAGAGCATCGCAAGGGCAGTAGCCATGGAAATGCCGATGCCTTGTCACGCCGTCCGTGCAAAGTCGAATGCAGGCAGTGCTCGCGAGCCGAAAGCAAAGAACAGATAGTGGACGTCCGGTTGGTAAGCGTTATGCCAGAGGAAGCGTGGTCTGCGGAGAGGCTACAAAAAGACCAGCGTGAGGATGCGGATCTTGCAAAAATCGTCGAAGGCAAGGAGCAAGGCGCACGTCCAGACTGGCAGGAGATGGCCGGTGAAAGCCCGATCGCTAAGGCTTACTGGGCGCAGTGGGAAAGCCTGCGGCTGAAGGAAGGATGCCTGTACCGCGAATGGGAGAGCGCAGATGGTCCCAACCCCCACCAACTCTCTAATGGTAGTGCCGAAATGCAGAATCAACGAGGTCATCGAGGCATACCATAACGACTCCAGTGGAGGGCACCTGGGCATCACCAAAACCGTCGCCAAAATAAAAAGACGATTCTACTGGGTAGGATGTCAGGAGTCTGTAACCGACTGGATTAAGAGCTGCGACCGATGTTCAGCCGCGAAAGGGCCGACAAAAAGATCTCGAGGCCGCATGCAGCAGTACAACGTGGGAGCGCCCTTCGAGCGGATTGCTATGGACGTCGCCGGCCCATTCCCAACTAGCACTCAAGGCAACAAATATGTGCTGGTGGTAATGGATTACTTCAGCAAATGGCCCGAAGTGTACCCTATTCCTAACCAGGAGGCCACTACGATCTCGGAAAAGCTGGTAAACAACTGGGTAGCCAGGTTCGGAGTTCCGTTGGAGTTGCATTCAGATCAAGGCCGGAATTTCGAGTCTGCGGTATTCAAGGAAGTGTGTGAGCTACTGGGGATAAAGAAAACTCGTACCACGCCTTTGCACCCACAGTCCGACGGCATGGTGGAACGCTTTAACCGGACACTGGAGGAATACCTGCGGAAAGTGGTAGGCGGGAATCAAAAGGATTGGGACACGCATATTCCCCTGTTCCTGATGGCGTATAGGTCAGCCCCGCACGACACGACATCACGCACTCCAGCCCGAGCAGTGTTCGGCACGGAGTTGCGGTTACCCGCTGACTTGAAGTTCGGGGTAGTCAGCACGACGGGAGGCGCTAAGACGGACTACGTGGTCAATAAGCGGGCGGAACTCGAGGAAATTCACCAGTTTATAAGGAGCCGCACCAAACTGGTCAGCGATAAGGCGAAAGCCCGATATGATCTACGGGCCAACTCAGCAGGGTTCCAAGGAGGCGATCTGGTAATGCTCTACAACCCGCAGCGGAGGAAAGGTTTGTCTCCGAAACTTCAAACGTCATGGGAAGGACCTTACAAAGTCGTGACTAGGATTAACGACGTGGTCTACAGGATTCAACGTTGCAGCAATAAAGGCGCTAAGCTGAAGGTAGTCCATTTGGAGCGCCTGGCGCCTTATCACAGCGGAACCTCGGCACTTGTTCGGGTCGAACAAGTCTAAGTGGTGGGCAGTGTAACGATAAGACAGTCTGTCGCTGTGCAAGGCAACCCTGTCGCTACGCGCCGTGCTATAATTCAATCTGGCAACGACGGCCGCGATAATAAGGGAAACTTTTAGTCCAACCTGGCAATGATGGCAATTTTTAGTCCAACCTGGCAATGATGGAAACTTCTAGTCCAACCTGGCAATGATGGAAACTTCTAGTCTAACCTGGCAATGATGGTCGCGATCATCATGGAAACCTTTAGTCCACTCCGGAATGTGCGAGAACGATCTGCGCGATGGCCGGACAGGTATAAAAGGCAGCCGGGTGCGGCGCAGCGAGTGAGTCTGATTTTGACTAGCGGAGTTGCCACGTGGAATAACTAAGCAAATATTTAAGTGTAAAGACAGTGAAGTTTAAATCTGTGAAATAAAGTGACTGTTGGTTTTTATTGACTGCGTTTGAGGAACTAAGTGTGTTTGTTTATTTCAAATTGCACAATCCAGTGATTCGTACCAGCCCACTAGAACTGGTATTTGTAACAATATATTTTTTTTCCTTTATTTATTCAGTAGCACAATCCCACTTCTGACACCAAATGTTACGAATACTAGTTCTAGTCGGCTGGTACGTATCACTGGATTGTGCAATTTGAACTAAACAAAACAAATTTAGTTTCTCAAACGCAGTCAATAAAAACCAACAATCACTTTATTTCACAGATTTACACTTCACTGTCTTTACACTTAAATATTTGCTTAATTATTCCGTGTGGCAACTTCGCTAGTTAAAATCAGACTGACTCGCTGCGCCGTGGCCGGCTGCTCTTTTATACCTGTCCGGATCCTGCGCAGATCGTTCTCGCACATTCCAGAGTGGACTAAAGGTTTCCATGATGATCGCGGGCCATCATTGCCAGATTGGACTAAAAGTTCCCATTCGCGGCTATCATTGCCAGGTTGGACTAAAAGTCTCCATTATCGCGGCCATCATTGCCAGGTTGAATTATAGCACGGCGCGTAGCGACAGGGTTGCTTTGCACAGCGACAGACTGTCCTATCGTTACAATAGGGGTATTCTCGATGTCTTGCACGGAGGAAGAATTCGTAAAAATGCAACCGTGCAAGACTGGAAAATGCTACACATCGAGAACGCACAAAAAAGCACACATTGCAAATATTGCAAAAATGCCGCAAACAGCCACAAACTTTCTCCATTTCTTTTTAATTTGGTTTTCGGTTGATCCATTTCTACCTGCAAGCAAGACATATATGCAAATTATATAAAAAGGTTGAAATAAAACCAAATATGAAGAAAATACGCTTGCGCACACGAAGAACATTAAATGGCTGTCGCACCATCGCGATGTCACACACAAAACAAGGGTTTTTGCGTAGCATGACATGCAAAAATGCAAACTTTTTTGCTTGTATTTTGTTGTTGTGCCGTTGCTCGAAATGCATGGCCATGTCAATTATGCATTTCGTGCACGATGTCAGGGTTATGCAAGACATCGAGAATACCCCTAATATTACTACTTATGACCAGCGTTCCTGTTTTTGTTATTTTTAACCAAAAATGGTTATTTTTATTTTTGAAAATGGGTTTTGGTTATTTGGTGATTTTTGACCCCTTTTGATTATTTTTTAGAATATTGCATGCTGATACAAATGTATCATCTAGCACAATATTATTGGGAGTAGCAATAATACTTATTGATATTGATTGATGGTAGCAACTCATAGTCATTGCTGTTCCTCGTGAAAAAGTAAGCAGCATTGTTTAAATCGATAAATATATTTTAAAAAGAGTCAACAACACGTTTGCGGACGTTGACAACTAATTAAAAATAATATCGCCTGCCTATTTTTGCAGCTCACTGAAATTGTTACTTCACACATGCATACCTAATGATCAAAAAAGAACTTGAATTTTGGATTGCCACGCTTATGCAATCGGTAAATTTTTATTTCTCAACGTTGGCAATACTTTTATTGGTGTTTTGTCAAATTTTGACGCATATCGTAAGATTAGTATTCGATTGGTGTCTATACGAAGAAGTCGAAAAATTGTTGTGTGGCGATTTTTATAATGGATGAATAATTAGAACAACGCGCGTGCCTCAAATTTTGTGTTAAAAATTAAACTTCTTGTGCCGATTCGTTGAAAATGTTACAAAAAGCGTATGGTGAAGCGTGTATGTCGAAGACACGAGCATACGAATGGATTTATACCATTCGAAGGTTCAAAGGCGGCCGAGAAGGCATAGAGCACAATGAGATCCCTGGACGGCCATCAATGTCTGTTACCGAAGAAATAAATCGAATCGGCGAAGCAAATCGTGTTGGAAAATCGTTGTGTATCGATTAGAGAGATTGCTGTGTTGTTGAGCATCTCATTTGGATCAGCCGAACACATTTTAACTGATATTTTGGGCATGAAACGCGTCGCTTCTCGGCTGATGCCAAAAAAGCTAAATTCCATTTAAAAACGTCCTTGATAATTTCGGAATTTTCGGCCAAAAATTCGACCAATGTCATAAGCCAAGCACCATACAGTCCAGACATGGCCCCGTGTGACTTTTTTCCATTTCCAAAACTCAAATTTGCCGCCATACCTTTGGCGGCCTATAAAAATGTATGGAAAATTGGATGAAACGTTGGCATACATGTATTGACGCAGGAGGAGAGTTTTTTGAAAGGGATAGTAAAGAAATGTATTAAAAATTGAAATTTGGCGTTTTTTTTTCAATTCTCGTTCTTTTTTGATTATAAGGTACATATGTGCCAAAAGCCTTAAATCTTGAAATGTATGCATGAGTTATTTATTTAGTTTATGTCGAATAAACATTTTGGTTATGTTTGTTACATTTTGGTTATTTTTAGTTTTGTTCCTGGTTATAAATTGTTTTTTCTAGTGGCAACGCTGCTTATGACATTATTATTACTTAATACTACGTTTACACAGCGAGATTAACTCATCGAGATTAAGATAATCTCGTTGCCCGTTTCCATAGAGATTAACTTGAATAAGATTAATCCAACACACAAACCTTTTCGCGCTATATGCCCTTCGCCAACAAAGAAACGCATTATTCCTTGCAATGATTAATCCAACACACAAACCTTTTCGCTCTACAATTCATTTTTTTGTTTATTTTTGCATGACTTCGCTTAGTGATGATACAAAAATAATCGATTTCAGCCAAATTTGCAGAGTTGCTTTGGGGAAATACGAGATTGCTTTGTGAGATTAACTTTTAATCGCCCTTTTTGCGAGGTTAACTTTGTATGGGTAATCGCGCATTTTGATACGAGATTAACGATTTAATCGCGCAAATCGAGATAATCTCGTCTGTGTAAACGTAGTATAAGCTTTTATTACTTTCCTCATTTTTCTATTGTATTCTATTCTATCTATTTCTAATTACACTTTTTGAGTAGTTTTTTATGGGTTAGCGCACGTAAAACATAGGTTTCTGTCAATGACAAAAATAACAGTAAGACCTTAAGCGGTGCTAGCAAGGAAATCAGTTTCCGGTAACCCGAAAATAAAAAATTTTATTAAATAAAAACTCAGGGTACTTTGTGTTGGTTGACTTTCACTGAAACATGTGTTTGATTTTTATTTTCAGTATACGGCGGTTGCAAAGAATGACATCGGTTCAACTGAAGCGCATTTTAAACTTTCTTTATTATCGATACCACCTTCTTTTAAAACAAAATTTGATCATGCAAAAGAAATTCTACAAGGCGACGATTTTGTTCTAGAATGTAAAGTAGGCGGTAGTCCTTTACCTGTGATCCAATGGTTTAAAGACGGTGAGGAAGTGAAACCTACAGACCAGTAAGTGTCAAAGCGAAGTTTATTTTTACGGTTATAATTAAAACTCTGCACACTTTTATTTAAAGTATCAAAATAACGAAAATGCCAAGTGGACTTGTAAAACTAGAAATTGAAAACGCACAACCGAACGATTCTGGAGCCTACAAGTTAGTTCTTACTAATCCATGTGGTGAAAAGTCATCTCTGTGTGCAGTGGCCGTTGAACGTATGTTTAATAAGGCAATTGAATTGATGGGATGCATCAATATATTTTGATATATTTTCAGCTCTACCAAAACCTCCTTCATTTGTTAAACCTTTGAGTAATACAACTGTAATCGTTGGAGAACCAGTTGAATTGGATGCTCAAGTTATTGGTTTCCCTGCACCTGAAATTAAATGGATCAAGGATGGGATTCCATTGCGGGCTAGTCCAACCATAAATTACATTAATAATCCTAATGGACAGATAGGCTTAAGGTAACTTTTTATCAACTTAACTTCTATCTTATAAACTGCATTTATCGACCACCATTAAGGTTAGTATAAATTGTATGTCTTATTGGCAATTGGTAATTGATGCAATAAATAACATGGAATTCAAGATTTTTTTTACCTATTTACTTGGTGAGTGTGTCAGATTTCGAGTCTGCAGTGATGTTCGACCCCAGGCTCGGACCCCCGTCGCATGGTGGGTGAAACGATCAATCTAGCGAAATTAAATTAATATCTCTATAATATTTAATAATGAATACATACCTATATCATAATTTTTTATATATCCCCTTAAATATTTGCTAAATGTCGGACAATTCGGACCAATATATAGTATAGTTCCAATATATACTTAAATCCAATTTATCCAATTTAATTTTTTATATTTCGGGTTTTTCATGCGATTTTAATTAAAATAGCTTATACTCATATTTGAATAATAATTTTTCAAATTTCATTTATTTGTATTTTTATTTTGCTGCAAGCTTTCTATTTTTCCATTTCACAGCATTGCTCTTCATCATTTTTATTTTTGTCAATAATATTACTAAATGTGTGGGTCTCTACTACCAAAAAGTTTTTAGACGGAACGGCTTCATTTTACATAATAAAAAATTTCTCGTTTGGAAGCTGACGTGGTATTTGCAAAATTGAATAAAAAAGATGATCGCAAAAAGGTGCAGAAGATTGCTGACATTTTTATTTTTTATTTATTTTTTTTTATTTGTTTGTTTATTCAGTCTAAAGTATTCACAACCTTACAGACTATGAAACAATTGTTAATAAATAAATTTAAATGACTTAAAACTAGTTAAAAATATTCCAAAGAAATAACTTAAATTGAGCCCTACTTAAGTTAAAATCAAAATGATGATTAGCACAAAGAGAGTTAAAATCAGAAAGGGCTCTATTGATTGGCTCATTAAGTGCATAATTAACTTTATGACCCTCAGTCCAAAATATATGATGTCGCCGCAGCGACCTAGCTGGGACATGGAAGTTTATTAGACCAAGTAAATCAGGGCAATCGATGAATCCAGAAACAATATCATATATGGGGCATTTCACGTCAAGCGGACATCCCAAAAAAAGTGAGGTCATGAATTTTGTTGATATTGTGGTCAGTTATACTTCTAGTAGACGTGAATGTGTACACCCAATTTTTTTTTCGTAGGATGTTTTTTTGCTGAGTTATGAGCTTCTAAAAATTGACTAAACATAAAGTCATGAATTTTTGGATGCTTAACGTGTGGGGAATGAAATACGAACAAATTTTAAATGTCAGTAATAAACTGTTACATACAAGTTATTTGATTTGGTTACAGTTTATTAAATAGCTTTGACACTTCAGTTAATTTACAAAAAAAATTTACTCCATTGCGGCTCGCTTTCCGTATATTCTGAGGAACTTTCTTCATTGACCTCTGAATTCCATTTGTATTAATGTTCTTTAGCACTTTACGGATTTTATAAATCAAGCAATCCACATTTTTGGCGCGATATCTGTTGGCATATACCTTTCTTTTCAAGTTTGCCTAAAAAAGTTTCGATTGGTCTTAATTGTGAAACATTTGGGGGTTAAACTCCTTCGGTACAAATTCAATTTTGCGCTTATTAAAATTGTTTAATGTTACTGTGACGACGCTAAATCGGGCCAAAATATAATTTGTTCACGTCGATGATGTTTTTTGATGAATTTTTGGAGTGCTGGCAAATATTTGTCCATGTAAGTTTGCGCACTTACAGCCAAACCTCTTTTAAAAAATATTGGCTCACTGATACCGCGCTCGCTGATAGCCAGCCATAATAGAACCTTCCCTGGAAGCTATGTTTTTGCAATATGCTTTTCTTTTTCAGGCGCTTTGTGGTCAGAAGACTCAAAATAATATTTTGGTACCCATTGATTCCCCTCAATCGTAAAATATGACTCATCATCCATCACACAGATGTGTGGCGAACCGCACGAAAAAAATTTTTTTTAAAATCGGCGTTGCTGGGTTTTGATAACTGCTGCTTGCTTGTTGGTAACAGCTGGAACTTTTTTTTTTTCAATTTGCGCTTTATGTCTATTTTCGGCGTATTTCCTGATAGTTTTTTTTGTCAACATCGTACTTCCTTGCCAATTGTCCGTAGGATTAAGCACTTCGCCCAACGATATCAATTCTCAAATAGGAACGCACTTCAATGTCCTGTAAAGAGTCCTTTTTTCACCGATCCTTTTTTCTTTCAATGCTTATTTTATTCTCGAGCAATCGTCTTATAGATGAAGGTTTTTTTGAATCCTATCTTTTTAAAGTGGTGAAAAGCTTCATTATTTTTCGTAGTGAGATTTTCTTCACAAAATTTCCAAATCAGTTGCCGACGTTGTAGTTCTGTAAGCATCATTTTACCAAGTTAAATGCCCAAAAAATGGATTTGTGGTACTTATTGGTTAAAGATAATTATTGTTTAAATTTTTGCACATATATTTTTTTTGAGAGTTGTATACCTTGTTTTCTATGCGAATACGAAGCACGGGCAAGATAAGCGTCCTATAGAGTGCAAGTTTTGTCGGTCGAGAGAGGTCTGTACTTCTCAATTGCCTACCGAGACCGTAGTAGCAGCTCTTGGCAAGAGTAATCCTTCGATTTATCTCCAGGCTGACATCATTGCTGCTGTTGACGCCCTAATAGTCTTCCTAAACTTATTAAAGTTAGCCTTGTAGGCTCCCAGTCTTCTTCAGTTCGGCTAAGTTTAGCCTTATTGAAGAGACGTCAAGTATATGTTCTAAGTTGTCTTATCTCTGGGGTCCACCAAACCGCGTTGGATTTCCATGGAGCTCGGCTTTTAGGACAAGATTCGTTAAAAGACTTAGGTTAGGTTAAAGTGGTTGCCTAGGCACGGGACCTGCCGAAAGACACACTTAGGCCACGAAAAGGGCCCGTTGTGATACCACAAGGAGGGAATGATCTGTCTTAATGCAAGTTAAGTGCCTATTCAAGCCATTTTGTCTTGTGGATAAAACCTAGCAAGTCCCTAATGTTGACTGATCTAAGGTCGTCCAGATTGTCGAAGTAAGTAGAGCCCAAGGCTTTCCAACTTCGTATAGAGAGAGCCGGACAGTGACAGAGGAGGTGAATAATGTATTCTTCCTCCTCCTCATTCTGACAGCTTCGGCAAAAGTCCCGACTGTCAATACCTAGTCTGTAGGCATGACGACCAAATGTACAATGTCCAGTCAGAATCGAGACGATCGTACTGATGTGTCGTCTACTGAGAGAGACAAGAATTCTTGTACGCCCGGGGTTTAAAGTGGGCCATAGTTGTTTAGTGATTGAGCAAGTGCTCTCCTCCTGCCATCGCTTGTTGGCTATGCCGAGGAAAGAAGAGCGAATTTTGAGTTTACATGTAGCGAGAGGGATACCTACTGTAATGTTAATGTTGTCATCTGGAAGGGTGGTGCCACGTCTAGCGAGCTCATCGGCAATGCAATTTTCCCTAATATCTCTGTGGCCCGGTACCCAAGTCAGAGTGATGTTGTACTCGCACCCTAGCTCATTGAGCAGGGATCGGCAGAGAGAGACCGCTTTTGAGGTGGTGAAGGCCTTCTTGAGGGCTTTGATAGCTGCCTGACTGTCCGTGAAAATCCTAACAGTATCACCAGGTAGGTTGTGCTGTTTTAGCAAAGACAGGGCTTTAAAAATTGCAAGTACTTCCGCTTGGAAGACACTGCAGAAGTTTGGAAGGCGACAACAGTCTTCCATAGGAGGGTCAACACACAAAACACCACATCCCACCCTGCCATCCAACTTGGAGCCGTCTGTAAAGAAGAAAACTCCAGTTCTGGACACCGTGTCTTGTACCCACTCCAATCTTTGGGGTATGTGGGTTGAGAATTTGGTGCCAAAGAGGTATGACGGTAGGGAGTGATCAATGTTGTTGGGAAGGTCGGTTACTTTACCCAGGATACGGCAATGTCCGAAATCAGTGCGCGCCCATCCCCAGATAGAGTTCAATCTTACTGCGGAGAGGCTTGCAGCTTGTTTCCCGTAAAGATCAACGGGGAGAAGGTGGAGCAGGGTATAGAGCCCCTTGGATGGTGTTGATCGCATGGCGCCGGTTATAATAAGCGCCGCAGACCGTTGGACCGAGTCCAATGGCTTCTGATGGACCCTCTTATCTAGGGCCGTCCACCATACTACCGCTCCATAGAAGAGAATAGGTCTGATCACTGAAATAAAACTCCAGTACATACGTGGTTGCAAGCCCCATTTTTTACCAACTGCTCTTTTGCAGGAATACAATGCTACTGTAGCCTTGCGAACCCTATCCAGTATGTTCGCTTTCCAGCTGAGTTTTCTGTCCAGCAATATACCAAGATACTTGGCCTGCGATTTAATACTTAAAACTGTACCGCCTAGAATGGGTGGACTAAAAGTAGGAATTACGTGTTTCCTTGTGAAGAGAACCAGATCGGTTTTGGAAGGATTAACCCCCAGACCGTTCTGATTACACCAGGATACGAGTAGGTTGAGGGCACCCTGGAGAAGATCGACCAGTGTCGGAAGATTCTTCCCTGATACCGCAATCGCTACATCGTCCGCATATGCAACCACATTGCACCCTGTCTTGTTTAGTTGCAGAAGTAGTTCATTAAGTGCCAAGTTCCAAAGGAGGGGGGAGAGGACACCACCTTGTGGGGTACCCCTGCTTACCCACCTTTTAACAGAGGAGGCCCCTAGTGAAGAGTTGATAACCCTATTGGTTAAGAGTTTTTGGACTACGTCGACCAGCGGTTTCCGTAGCTCCATATTAGCTAGTGAGCCTGTTATAGCCGACGGAATTATGTTATTGAAAGCGCCCTCAATATCAAGAAAAGTCACCAGAGTGAATTCCTTGTAAAGTAGGGAGTACTCAATTTGTTGCACAAGTGCGTGAAGAGCCGTCTCTACGGATTTACCCTTCGTATAAGCGTGCTGATTAGGGGATAGTAGATGACCAACTTTTTCCCTAATATAGATATCGATAAGCCTTTCTAGGGTTTTAAGGAGAAAAGAGGACAGACTAATCGGTCTGTGATCTTTTGCTTTAGAGTGCGAGGATTTCCCAGCCTTGGGAATAAAGATCACGTTGACTTCAGTCCATTCGGATGGGATGTAAGCCAAATGGAAAATGGCTAAGTAGATTTCCAAGAGCCATGGTACCACCAGACTTGATGTGTTTTGCAGATCAGCTGGGATAATACCATCAGGGCCTGGAGATTTAAAGGGCAGAAAACTTTCTATAGCCCAGTGTAGTTTTTCACTACTAACTATGTCCTGACCACTGGTATTAAGTGGTAAACAGGGTGAGTTATTTGTGCCCTGAGCCCCAGCATCAAAGAAGCTGTTGCCCGGAAAATGAGTGTCTATTAGGAGCTCAATGGTTTCCTGACTAGACGATGTCCAGCTGCCGTCTTCCCTTTGTAGGAAGCCCGGAACTGACGGACAGGAAGCGAGGATCTTACGCAGGCGACTTGCCTCTGAGTTGCTGCCTATATCCTGGCAGAACTGTCTCCATGAGGTGCGCTTTGCTGATCTCACCGCTTTTTTGAAGAGTCTAAGTTTATCTTTGTACTCAGACCAGTTACTTGTCGTTTTGGCACGATTGAAGAGTTTACGGCAGTCCCTTCTCAGTGCAGCCACCTCAGAGGTCCACCACCTGGGCTTAGTTTTACCCCAGGGGACTCTCGCAGAGCAGGACTCTGCAGTGGCTACCTTAAAGGCAGTGGTAAGGGAAGATACCGCTTCATCAAGCTGCTGAGTGGATCCAATTAAAGGAGGGCCGTCAGCTGGAAGAGATCTAGTAAAAACTGTTCTGAACTTGTCCCAGTCAGTACGTCTTCTGTTCCAGTAGGGAGTGACCTGAGGGCTTTCAACTTCTATACAGAAGTCTATGTACCTATGGTCGGAAAAGGAGTGCTCATTTGAGACCTTCCACCCCCTGAGAAAATTATTGGCATATGTATTTGCCAGAGAAATGTCAAGAACCTCTCTACGAATAGAGGTAATGAAAGTGGGCACATGTCCAGTATTAGCAATACTTAGATTGGTACTAATTATGAACTCAAAAAGTGACTCACCTCGCGGGTTAATGTCGGAGCTACCCCAGATGGTGTGATGCGCATTGGCGTCAGCTCCGATGACCAGTGGCATCCTACTGCTCCTCGCTGCCTCCACTAACCTTCTCAGGGGTCGCGGTGGAGGGTCCTCAGGGTGGTCATGGGCCATGTATGTCGATGTGACCCACAACGTGAGCCCCGGAAGTTCCACTGCAGCAGCTACATTGTCTGCGTCGCTGAAACTGTTGAGAAGAAACGCATTAATATTTTTCTTAATGAGGATACAGGATCTGCTGTTACCTCCAACATTGGCATGCAGAATCCTGTACCCTGGTAAATTAAGACCGCGAATGCGCCCGTGGCAGACCCAAGGTTCTTGCACGAGCGCAATCTCCTCTCCTTTGTTTGACAGGCGGAGGAGAAGTGCGGCAGATGCCGCTTTGGAGTGGTGCAAGTTAATTTGCACCACTTTCATGTCCACCCACGGGAGGGTCCGACTGTGCGACGATAGTGCTGTCTGCGTCGTCGGAGTGGGAAGACAGCAGCAGTTCGTCCTCGGAGGGGCCACTGAACAGTTCACGGACCATGTGCGACGTGGATTCCTCGGACGTAACACTGGCCGCATCTTCTACTTCTGACACCTCCATGGCCTGTGCGTCAGTTACCACATTTGTGTCTTGGCGGTAGACATGCAAGGTCAGATGAGAAAAACAAAAGTTAATTTCACCATTCCTTGCAGCAAGGGGGGCAAGGGATTCCTCGTTCAGGATGATGACCATCAGACGCGAGTTACCCACGGCCTCACCAAGTCTGGCCACCCTCCAGTCGGCGGTAGGGAGGTCAGGGTTACCCAGCTTAATCAGCTGCAGAATAGTGACAGGGTCGGAATAAATTGCCGGAACCCTCGTCCGAGAGCGGGGACGATTTGGAATATTGTCCCTCGTTACGGCCTCAAGCCTTGCACCAGGCCAGACTTCGCCAATGCCTGCGATTGCCAGCGAGTAGAGCTCGGCAGAGCGCTGATCAGCGCACGAGGTAAGCTTTACACGATTTTGGAACCATCCAAAATCGCGACAGCACGGTGGTGGGCCCGGGTTCTTGGCCAGCACCTCAATGTAAGCTGGCCACAGCTTACTTTCCACTAGTGACCAGTTTTTGGGCGAGATCGAGCCGTCTGTGTTGCTACGATCAATAACCGCCAGAGTGAGGCTATCTTTAGCAGCCTCTCTGAAGGAGCGAAAGCTTCGTTTGCTGACCGTCGGGGTCTGAGAGGTCCTGGCGCGTTTAGCCGCTGCCGGAGGTTCCTCAGCTGATCGCTGCCGCTTTATGACCATAGTTTTGGTCGCGTACTCCGCAATCACCGCCTTTGCCCATTCACGAGAGGCTATGTCCTTCTCCGTGAGGTCTTCGTCCTTGACTGCGCTTAGCCTGTCGAGGATTTTGTGTGCCGATCTCCTATTGCGGTACGCCTGTGTCGAAGCACTAACAGCGCGCGCAGCAGAGGGCTTGATGGAGGTAGCCTGGTTTGCTACAACTTGGCGATGCGTGGGTTTTACACCTGACGACAGCGCTCTTTTGGGTTGCACAGCCTCTTTTGCAGATGTAGCTGGCATGAAGTGGGCACTCTGTCCTGATCTGCTCGCAGACTTTGTGCTACTCAAAAAGTGGCCTCGGCTGTCATTTGGCGCTGCACCTGAACCTCCTTTTAAAACTGGGCGGACATTTGACCTAGGTTGGCCCAAAGGTCTAGCCCCACCCTGAGAAGGAGCAACCGCAGCCCGATTTTCTGAGGCTGCAGTGATCTTGGTGCCAAAAACGCCCTTGACACTGCGATCAGCCGTAGATATGGCTGCACTTTTGCGCGCAGCCATATTACCGGAAGAAGTTGAGGTAGCGCTGCGTCCAGCTACGCTTTTACCTCTGGAGACATATCCAGAGAAAGTTGTGGTAGCGCTGCGTTCAGCTACGCTTTTACCACTGGGATTATCTTTCCCACCTAGTGTCACTACCCTATCTCCATCGGTGGTAGCGCTGCGCTCAGCTGCGCCATTGCCCTCGGGATTTAAATTTGCCCTATGTGGCATCACCGCATAAGAAGGTTAGCAAAAAAAAAGGAGAGAAAGAGTAATAGAGCCACTTATCTTGGTGATGAAAATGGCGCCTACAAAAGCAATGGCAGCTCGCCACTGGAGCACCAGGGTCCCCCGCCGCCGTCACAGCACAGCCGACAGCAAATTGGCATCCACGCCACCAAAGGCCGGGACCGGAACCCGCACCCGGTGCAATGAAGCCTCCTCCGACAGCACCGGCGAGATATGCGATGACAAAAAACGGCAACCAGCAGGCCACCAAAAACAGCAACAATGACACGCAGCCGCCGGGTCGAGGCGACAATCGTGAAAAACGTCGACAAAACCGCGTACGCACTTTGCACTATGCACTTAAAACGCAGAGAAACACTTGCACGCAAGAAAACGACCACCTTTTGGCACTTGTCGCGTTTAATTATTAGAAATTTAGATTCAAAAAGATCAAAAGCGCGGAGACACAAGAAAATTGTGTGCACATCGGAGCAGCGTTGCCAGATCTCTCCGTTAAAAGACTTGTTAAGTACTTTCGTCAGGAGATTAACTGACCTGTCAATTTTGTTCCTCTCGAATGTAGCTCTCTCTGAAGATACCCTGCGGGAAAGGATAACCTTAGGACTAAGGTTAACCAAGAAGTGGTGTACAAAAGTGGGGCTGAATATAAATCCGGCGAAGACCACCGTTGTACCCTTCACAAGAAAATACAAACTTGATGCTCTTAGACCTATACGTTTGGATGGGGCGGAGATAGAATTCCAGAAGGAGGTGAAATATCTAGGCGTTATACTAGATCAGAAACTTCTCTGGAAAGGACACCTAGAGGCAACGATAAGTAAGGCCACGAGGGTCTTCATGGCCTGTAGATCCATATCAGGTAAAAGTTGGGGTTGTACTCCGACTATACTGAGATGGATTTACACGGCGATTGTAAGACCCATGATAACGTATGGTTCGGCTGTCTGGGTAAACAGGACCAGCCAGGCGACCACTATCAAGGCGCTTAGTAAGCTACAAAGACTGGCATGCGTGTGCATAACAGGGGCTATGAGAACGTGTCCAACAGCATCCTTGGAGGTTCTTTTGGAACTTACACCTCTTCACTTATATATACAGACCCAGGCGAAGAGGGCTCTCCTACGGATGACTGATGTCAATATCGGGGCTGAGGGATTCCTGAGTCGGAAGAGGATTGATACTCTCACGCTTCAGCATCCCGAAATCGCAATACCGAGGGACACAATCTCACCGAAGTTCAGCTTTGTCAAACGGTTCAGAACTGAACTTAGTAACAAAAGGAAATGGGTAGGTATATCGGAAACATATCGGATAGACCAGTACATGATATCCTGGTACACAGATGGCTCCTTAACGGAGGAAGGTACCGGGATAGGAGTATACGGGCCGAGGATACGATACTCGGAACCTACTGGAAAGCACACTACTATCTTCCAGGCGGAAATATACGCCATTGAAAGGTGTGCTCATTTCAATCTGGTGAAGAATTACCGGAACCGGAAAATTGCCATCCTTTCTGACAGCCAAGCGGCTATCAAGGCTCTTAGATCCTACCAGGTGTCCTCGAAACTGGTATTGGAGTGCCTTGAGAAGCTGAATGAACTTGGCCGTTACAACAAGGTGTGGGTACTTTGGGTTCCGGGCCACACCGGCATTGAAGGGAACGAACGGGCTGACGAGCTAGCAAGGAAGGGAGCTTCCACACCCTTTGTCGGCCCTGAACCTTTTTGTGGGTTGGGAAAAGGAGCCTCCTCCATTCTACTGAGAAAGGACGAGATAACCAGAAGGAATCTATACTGGGAAAATCAACCAGGTCTAGAGCATTCGAAGCTGGTTATCGGATCCTATAATAGAAAACGTTTCGAGGAGTGTATGACCTTGTCAAAAAATAATCTAAGGATTATCACGGGAATGCTTACAGGGCATTGTAGATTGAACTATCATCTAACGAAACTAGGAATCCGTGAAAACGGGTATTGCAGGTTCTGCTTGCAGGAAAACGAGACTGCAATACATATACTAGGAAATTGCCCTGTACTCATGCATAAGAGAAAGAAGCACCTGGGAGACTATATCATATCCGGTGCAGACTGGGTATCCAGAGGCTTAGGAAACATACTAAGATTCCTCTTGGATACTGGACTCACTGACAGTCTTTGAGGTCCAAGAAGGGGGCACAATAGATCTTCTAGGTCGCAGTGCATTATCCCCATTAATAATAATGATAATGTAGCTCTCGCTTTGCGCGATGCCAGTTTCTGAGAAACTAGTGCACTGAATCTAGGCCAGTTAGTCTTCCTCGGATTCCTATAGGTTTGTGGACTTCCAACTTCTGTGGCCACTGAAAAGACTATACGGTTGTGGTCCGAGAAAGAACATTCCGTCAGTACTTTCCACACTCGACCACAGAGATAGTGTTGGAGTCGGTAACTAAGGTAATATCTATTATGTACTTCCTCCCTAAGCCTGTTGTGAAAAGTCAGCGTATTGCCCCTATTACACAACACAAGGTTAGAACCAATAAAAATTCAAAAATTGACTCCCCCCTACTATTGGTGTCGGAACTTCCCCACAGCATGTGGTGTGCATTGGCGTCACACTCGATGATGAGGTCGAGCCTCCGTTATCGGGCGTGCGCAGCAAGATCCCGGACTTCTATCGGCGGTGGTTCCTCATCTTCGAAAGGCATGTATACGTACGACAGGATCAGGTCGCGCCCCTCGCGTAGTTCGCATGCAGCCACACACAGGTCACCACTACTCTAATGGGACAAAAGAAACAAATTAATGCAATTTCTATATATAGTACAATAAAGGCTCGTATCTTACCTTCACCGCGTGGATGAAGCAATCTAAATTGATTTGAATCTAACCCACAAACCCTGTTTCCGACGATCCAGGGTTCCTAAATTAGAGCCAAGTCAACTCCGGTCTCTTCAAGGAACTGCATAAGGTCGTGGGTGGCGGCTTTAGAGTGGTGCAGGTTTATTTGCACTACCTTCAGCCTTCCCCTGTGTTGCGCGCTCCTTATTAGGGAAGCGAGCTTACCGTAATTTCTAAACCAATAAACCTATTAACATGATGTTGTTGCAATAACAATGTCTCACGGTTTCTTTTTTGCTACCAGTCTTCTTTGCGTTTTAAAATGTCGTAGTAATAGAGCTTTAAAGTCAGAAAATTTTGACTTTTGACACTTTTATATTCATCGACGATTTTTTGTTTGAAGCTATCGGGATATTTACTTCGTGCCATTGCGCGCTAATAATTTTCTTTACTTTCAGTCACAAGCTTTTATTGGAAACTGACACTAAATATTGGACATCAGTGCCAGTTAAGTAAAAAATACAAAATATAACTGTAGTTTACCATTAGTCAGCGAAATACACTTTGATGATAAAAGTTGCTTTTGTTATGCACAGCGAGAAAAGTACCATTTTATATATTTACTAAAGTACCGATATTTTTTGATTTATTTTTGTTTCTGTTTTATTGAACACGATACATCATTGAGTAAAACTAAGTATTGTATTTCCAACGAAAGTTGAAAACACATGTAAACAGCAGAAAAATTCGTCTGGGCTATTAAAGTTGCTAATGTTATGCACAACACTGTATATATACGAGTACACTAGCGGTGACGCACACAGGATTTTAATTGGGGGTTTGCGTGCAACTTTTGGGCACAAGAACACTTTAAACCATATTTTTTACCAGAAATTTTTGTATTTGGGGGTTTGGGGGTTCAAACCAACGCTTTTCATTGATTTTTAATAGCGTATTAATAATGTGTATTAAATATTGTATTATATATTTTTATTACGACTCATTGGCTAATGAAACATTTATTTTTTTGATACCTCACTAACCCTGGAGGTGCATCGTTATTTTGGCCCTGTAAGAAAAAGTATTGTATTTGTTAGTCGATTCGACTAACGATGCACTTCCAGGGTTAATAAGAAAAACAATTATAGTATTACCATATCGCACACTAAATATACAAAATCAATATTCAAAAATTACAAATTTTCAGAAGACGCCAAAAGCTATTGATTTTGCAGAAGCAAAGTAATTAACTTAAAAACAGACAGCAGTAGTTTCCGGTTTAGGAAGATAGAGAAGAGAAATAAATTTTTGAATGAATTAATTTATGGAAAAGAGTCAAAAAAAAGAAAAATCGAACAATCGAATAAAAAAAATCGATTTTGGAAAGTTTCGAGTTGTCTCTTTTGTATTGTAACGATGAGGCACTCTGTTGCTGTGCTATGCGTGAATGCTTTTACGGGCATACTTTTAGGAACGCACATTAGAGTACGGCAAATTTGCTATAATTCCGATATGGCAAGGATGGTCCAATTGTGCTAGAACAGTCGGCGCGATAACCAGACAGGTATAAAAGGCAGCGATGTGCAGCGCAGAGGGTCGAGTCTTAGTTGAATAAGCAAAGTAGTAACAAGTGTAGGTGTAAATCTGTAAATAAACTGATTGTTGGTTTTTGACTGCGTTTGCGCTGAATAATTGAAGTGGATTTATTTTCAAGCACAATCCAAAACGAACTTAGAGAAGTCATTTCCGTAACAGTATTTATTATGCAATATACATAAATGCGCTCATATAACATATGTACGTCATCACTGCTTCTGTGTAAATATTTTAGTTTATCAATACAATCTTTTCCGTGCGTATCTAAAATCTTTCAATGGTGTAACTGCATAACACGCTTGGTACGCAGCAATGCCATAGCGCAAAGCGTGAAAAGCCTTAAGATGCTGAAAAAGCGAAAAGTAGCCCAACTTTTTAAGAGAGCGCTGTGTAACTCAAAGCGGGAAATTCGAATGGGTCGAGTCCGAAAAAAGCGAAGCATGTGTTGCTGCGTATGCTGGGGTTATGGAGTTGAACTATAAGAGATTTTAGATCATATGGACACATCCGGAGCTCCCATAATTTTTTTGACAACATTATTGCATGAAACGAGACATGTATTTACATGTTTACAATATGTACAATTATACATACATTTCCACGTACATATGTATAATTTCTCTAATTTTTAATTTTTTTTATTTTAAGAATTGCAGAAGCACAGCTTGCGGATGATGGTTTATATAAGTGTCAAATTATTAATAAAGAGGGTGAAATAGACGGTTGTTCCAATGTAACAATTGTACCTAAAACCAAGGAGCCAGAGTTTATAGCTGAATTACGAGACATAAGTTGCATTGAGGGTTTCCCAGTAAAAATGGAAGTTAAAATACTGGGTAATCCCATTCCAAACATAAAATGGTTCCATAATGGCCAAGAAATAGTTCCACAAAATAATAAATACACGCTAAGGCAGAATTCTGACGATACTTGCTGCCTTGTTATTGAAAACACAACCCTAAATGATTCTGGACTATATGAAGTGGTTGCATCAAATAAAACGGGTACTAAATCTTCAAAAGCGAAACTCCATATTTCATTAAGAAATGACGAGACAGCGCCAGAACAACCACCACAATTTGTCTCATCGCTGACGGACATTAACGCAAATGAAGGTGAAGACATACATATATCTGCGCCTTTTATTGGCAATCCTATACCTGAAGTGTTATGGTCAAAAGATGGTGCTCAAATTGCAGAAGCTAATCGTGTTTTAATGACATGTGACGGTAAAAATGTTGGCCTTACTATAACCTCTGCTGACATATCGGATGCCGGAGTTTACAACTGTCTACTGGCTAATCCTTTAGGCGAAGACATTTCTACATGTCAAGCCAATATCCGGAAAATTTATAAAAAACCATTTTTTACTCAAAAAATTTATGATCAACAGCAAGCTATAGGAAACGATTCAAAAGTGTCGGTTACAGTTTCTGGAGTACCATATCCAAAATTAACTTGGTATTTTCAAGACAAGCAAATAGAAGAAAATACAAAATTTTCGATCAAGACAGATGGTGACCACCATATTTTATTGATAAAAAATTGTCAAATGAGTGATCATGGCGTTTACAAATGCGTAGCGAAAAACAGAGAAGGAGTGGATGTTACACAAGGTCTACTGGACGTCGTTAATGAAATGTAAGTTAATGTAATACTTTATATAACCCATTTGACCCATACTAATTCAGTATACCGCCGTTGTTAAGCTTGTAAGTGCGTTACGAGCGTCGTCGTAACAATCAACTAGTTATATAAAGAAACAACGTCTTCCTGTGTGATATATTTCTGGTAAATCTTTGCAAAAAGTACAACTGTTTACAACAAAAAAATTTGAAAGGCACCCTTGTAAATTTTTGTATTTGGAGATGTGTTTCTATTTCCTAGACGTAAATGGAGGTATCGATATTATGTGCATAAGGAAATTATCGGAAGTCTTTTTCGTATTATCCTTAAAAATATTTGGAAAAACTCACGAACACGTATAAACTGTTGGAAATGGTTCGAATGACATTAAATCTTAAAAAACCGTCTATGTGCCATCTCAGAACCTATTGGCTATTCTACGCCCAGATTATCTTTCCAAAAGGGATATAGTGCATCAATCCTATTAGAAACGGACCGTTTATATGAATGTGTTTTATTTTTCATACAATGGCAAAGCAGTCGGAGTGTTAGACTTTCACCCACCCAAGGAATGTCCTGCTTCCTGGTGGCAGTAGGGTGCCGAAACGTGCCCACTACCTCAAATACTTTTTTCTTACGTTCGCGTTCTAATGCGCGGAAGGATTTAACAATGCTGGCAACGATCGAGCATACAGTTTCGCGCTTGTGTAGTCGTACATATTGTATGCTCGCATTCATGCAGAGTGCCTCATCGCTACAATATGTGCCATTCAGTTTAACATGGACTGAGTCTCGTATTACGCAGCGCGAAATGCACTATCGCCACACTGCCCATCACTTAGACTCCTTCGTCCCGAACAAGTGCCGAGGCTCCGTCGTGGTGAGACGCCAGGCGGTCCAAATGGACTACCTTAAACCTAGCGCCTCGGCCGCTGGAGCGTTGAATCCGGTATACTACATCATTGATTCTGGTAACGACTTTGTATGGTCCTTCCTTGATGTTTGAAGTTTTGGGAACAAGTCTTTCTTCAGCTGTTGAGCATCACCAGATCGCCTTCCTCAAGCATACCTTCGTAGATCATTCCTTGCTTTTATCTTGTCGCTGACCAGTTGGATGCGGCTCCTTATACACCCGTAATGTTCCTCCAGTTCCAACGGCTTATTGACAACGTAATCAGACCTGGTGCATTCCGTTGAACTGATCACTCCGAACTTTAGGTCAGCGGGTAATCTTAGCTCTGTGCCAAATACAGCTCGTGCCGGTGTGAGTGATGTCGTGTCGTGTGGGGCCGATCTATACGCCATCAACAGAGGGATATGCATGTCCCAGTCCTTTTGATTTCTGTGCACTACTTTCCGCAGATACTCTTCCAGCGTTCGATTCAACCATTCCACCATGCCGCCGGACTGTGGATGCAAAGGAGTAGCTAGCACACTTCCTTGAATACCGCAGATTCGAAATTCCGACCTTTATTCGAGTGCAACTCTAACGGAACTCCGAACATGGCCACCCAGTTGTTAAACAGCATTTCCGCAACCTTAGCGGCCTCCTGGTTGAGAATAGGATACACTTCCGGTCATTTGCTAAACTAGTCCATTACCACCAGCACATATTTGTCCATGTCCATCGCAATCAGCTCGAAGGGTGCTCCCACGTTGTACTGCTGCATACGGCCCCGAGACCTTCTTGTCGGCCCTTTCGGAGCGGAACACCAGTCACAGCTCCTGATCCGAAGGACTCCTGTCATCCGACCCAATATAACCATCTTTTTATCTTGGCGACAGTTTTCGTGATGCCGTAGTGCCCTCCACTGGAATCGTTATGGTACGCCTCGATGACCTTGTTGATTCTGCCCCTCGGGACTACTATTAGGGAGTTTCTGTTCCGGCCATCCTCACTCCTCCACTCGTGGCATAGGCAGCCATCCTTCAGTCATAGACTTTGCCACTATGACCATCGTGATTGGGCTTTCGCCAGCCATTTCCTGCCAGTCCCGACGTACTCCTTGCACCTTCCCCTCGATGATTTTTGCAAGTTCCGTATCATCGCGCTGGTCCTATTCTATCCTTTCCGCAGTAAAATCTTCTTGCATGACCGTTACTAACCAGATGTCCATAATTTGTTTCCTGCTTACGGCTCGCGAGCAACGCCTGCACTCGGTTTCGCACGGATGGTGCGACAAGGCATCCGCATTACCGTGGCTACTGCCCTTGCGGTTTTTATCATGTAGTCACAGCTCTGCAGCGGCTCGATCTGCGCCAATTGGCCTTCCGGGTCTTTAAAGTTCGGTAACCATCTCAACGCCACATAATCGGTGCGCAGGCGAACCTTCTGTTCATAAAGGTATTAGTGGAAGTGTTTCACGCATTACAGTACTGCCAATAACTCTCTCCTTTCCACACACTAGTTGCGTTTCAGGTTTTGACAAAGTCTAGCTGTACTACGCTATCACTTTTTCCTGACCATCAATCACCTGAGACAGCACACCACGAATACTGTGTCCGCTTGCATCGGTGACCAGCACAAACATCTCTCCGGGAATGGGGAAGGCCAGTATCGGGCCAGTGCACAGTTTTTTCTTCAGTCATGCAAAAGCCTGCTCCTGCTCTTCACTCCACTCAAAGGCTTGATTCTTTTTCGTCAGTTTGTTCAAATTGCTGGCAATGTTGGCGAATCCACGGACGGACAGGAAACTGCGGAGTTAGTGTAGATTTCGTGGACGGGGCCTTTACTGCCATAATTTTGCCTTCATCTGTATGTACTTCTCGTTCATCAACACTCTTACGAGCTTCGCAGAGATACCAAGTTCAGACAAAGCGACGTATAGACGATCCCTTATCGGGTTATCGAATGCTGTCTTGAAATCGATAAAGAGTAGTAGGTATCGACATGACTCTCAGTGAACTTCTTTAGGATTTGGTTTAAAGTGAATATTTGGATGATGGTGAGCTTACCAGGTCTAAAGCCCCACTGATAAGGTCTAATCAGCGTCTTGACGAGTGACTTCAATCTTTCACATAATATGCTCTTCAGGACTTTATATGCGATGGGAAGTAGTCTGATACCCCTGTAGTTGGCGCAAAGGACAAAGGGCATTGAGGTTCCAATCGTTGGGCATACGTTCGTCCAGCCGTATTTTGCAGATGAGCTGATGTGTGCACCCTATCAGCTCACTTGCCGCCAGCCTTTAACAATTCAGCTGGTAGTCTGCTCGCGAGCAACCTGCAGCTTTATTGTTTTTGAGTCGCTGGATGGTGACCCAGACCTCGTCATCTGCACATCTTCACCACGGCGGTATAGTTCTCTTAGTCGCCTTGCAAGCAACTTTGTGAAGTGATCCTTCAACATCCTCAGTATACCCTGCGCATCTGTAACCATATCTCCGTCTTCGTCTCTGCAGGAAGATGCTACGGGCTGAAAAACTTCTGTCAGACTTTCTGAGAAAGTTGTTGCGCGTTGTTCCTGTTCTTGCACTCCCCGATTTCATCACGTTCACGCCTTTATTTCTCCGGTTTCTTGCGTATAAAAAGACTCCTCCCCTTCGACCCGTTATTTTCACTGCTCGCGTGGCAGCCGACTGCAGGGTCTTCTTTAAGGTAGCTTTCTTTGCTGCAATGGCTGCGCGACACTCTTCGTCGTACCATTGGTTTCTTGGGGGCGGGCGTCGGAAACCAAAGACATTTTCTGCGGCGGCACGCATAGAGTGGGATATGTGAGCCCATAATATGCCGATGTCATCAGGTGGAGAGGGGGATCGACCGAGCTGGTTGGAGAGTTGAGCGAAGTAGGCTTCGGCTATTCCTTGCGATCGCATCTTACTGACGTCCAGCTTTCTTTGCAAACTAGGCTATGCGGTTTCTGCTACGCAAAAAAGCATACGTACCTTTTCTGCAACATGGTAGTAGTCCGAGTCGATTTTCGGGTTTCGGAAAGTGCGCACATCTAGAATGCTAAAAATATGCCTGAAATATGTCCATCAATCAGCCTCAGACCGTTGTTTGGAGTAGTCGCATGGAGTCTGAACTGCCCGACTGTGGGACCAAATATAATTTCTCGCCCGACCTTTGCATTGAAGGCCCTGAGGACGCTTTTGAGCTTTGCATACAAGTCATCTTTGGTCGCATTGTCCTCTTCCGTCGAGGCGTGCGTGCAAATTAGGCAGATGCAATTTAGCCTTGATGCTGGTGGAGGCCGTTCGATCACGGAGTGAACCGAGACACGTGGTGGTGAACTCTTGCTGACCTCAAATCCGTAGCCAAATTCACGCTTCTCCTCATGGCAGCTGTAGTAAATGTCGCAACCTGGTCACTTGGATCAACCTTGTCCTGCCCATCGCATTTCCTGGATGGCGGTGATGTCAGCCTTACATTTTATGAGGGCTTCCGCCAGTTGGATAGGGGCACCTTCCCTATAGAGGGGCCAGACATTCCATTCAATTCGTGGTTCTTAAATCGTTTGATGTGGTCGTCAACATATTGGGATCCTTCTGAGGCGTTTTTGCTTTCATTGGTTTATTGGTTTTACGTGGCGAGCCCTGAACCAACCCTGCGCATAACCAAAACTTAAAGTCCTGTGGATTAAACACGCTGCACGCATTAGTTCAGCGGGGAGGGGGGGAGGCTTGGGGAAGAGGTTGTGTATTAGCTTGGATTGGACTTTACCTCCATCCATCCATCCGCTCCCGAAATCTTGAATACTTACTTACTTACTTACTTAAGGGAGTGTTCCCGTCTAGAATGCCGATTTTAGGCTGTTTTTCAAAAATTATTTTGGAGCTACAAGGCAACATGCAATATTCTGGTTTTTTGCTTGTTGTTCCTTATTATTTGGAGAACAGAAACTCATATTTGTGTCAAAAAATTTTATTTTCTAAGTACAAATTTTCAGTGGTCAATGTGACCTTGTCACGCTGATTTTCACTGCTGGCCGATAAGAAATTTCGGGAACCAGTAATCTGAAACAGAAATGGGTATGCAATTATTAATCTGCAATACATTCCGCGGATGCTAAACCACAGTTTTAGTCAAAATGTTGATTAGAAACAAAATGGCGGCCATATGAAAAAAAATTGTCCAGTTTTGCCACCTTTTTTTACCTTTAGAGTGCTTGAAAATATATTTAACAATAATTTTTTGATGAAAACTTTGGTTTAGCATCCAATGAAAACTATCTAGAACATTTTCCCAAAATTTCAAGTCGATACCTCTCATAGTTGCTGAGAAAAGTTATCGGCCAGTACAAAAAATGTGGTTTCGAGAAAAACGCGTTTAAAGTTTCGACATGAATGTATCAGCGGAGCAAAAAGAGCTGAGATTACTTCAATTAACATGCAAAAAAGTGGGTACTGAGTTTGCGGATTGAAAAACGACTTTGGGGGGTGATAGTATATAGTATAAAGTACAATAAAACGCCAAAAAAAAAAATCGATTTTTTCAAACTTCTACCCGGGAACACTCCCTTAACTGGCCATAACTACCCGTTATCGGGTCACGGCCTACCCCAAAACTTCTCTCCAGGCGCCTCTGCTTCGCGCGCGCCTTCTCCAGTAGGTCACACCAAGAGATAACAGGTCGTCTTCAATTTGGTCCTTCCACCGGAGATACGGCCTCCCTCTTCGCCGTCGACCTCCAACCACCGACATGACCGAGCCAGCACAGCCGCTGACTGTTAATTCGCTGTGCTACGTCCATGTCCTTATACAGTTCATACAGCTCGTTATTGATTCGTATACGATAGTCGTCGCCAAGTACCGTCGTCGAGGAAGTACCTTCTTCTCGAACACTCCAAGGGCCGCTACGTCGTTTCGCGTCATTGTCCATGCTTCAGCGCCATAGAGGAGCACGGGCAAGATAAGCAAGTTATATAGAGTGCAAGTTTTGTCGGTCGAGAGAGGTCTCTACTTCTCTAGGCAATTCAGACCGTAGTAGCACCTGTTGGCAAGATCCTTCGCTTTATCTCCAGGCTGACATCATTGCTGCTGTTGATGGCGGTGCCAAGGTAAAAGAATTCCTTGACAACTTCAAAAGTACATCTGTCGGCCTGCCGTGAGACCCTAGCCGCGGCGAGCCCCTGCGTGTAGACAGCATATACTTCGTCTTGCCCTCATTTACCACCAGACCCATTTTGGCAGATTATCTTTCGATAGCCGTAAAGGTCGCGGTGACATCTCGCTTGTTACGCCCGATGACATCAATGTCATCAGTGTAGGCAAGGAGCTGGACACTTTTGTTAAAAATTGTGCCATTACGATGTACACCGGCCTTGCGCAGAAAACTCTCCATAATGAAGTTGAAGAGGTCGCAGGACAAAGGATCGCCCTGTTTGAATTCTCCACTTCCAACCTTGACGGGGCTGCGCGTATTGCTCAACGTCGCTGTGCAAAGTCTTCCGAGTTTTGCAGGGATACCAAGTCCAGATAATGCGGCATATAAGCAATCCCTTATCGGGCTATCGAATGCTGCCTTGTAATCGATAAAGAGATGGTGTGTATCGATTTGTATTGTAAGTTTATTTAATTGTTCTTGAGTCGCTGGATAGCGAACCAGACCTCGCCATAGCTGGGCGGAGGCACATCCACACCGCCGTCGTCGATTGGTGCCGTCTGGACATCTTCACCACTGGCGGTATTGTTCCCTTCGTCGCCTGCGAGCAGCTTGGTGAAGTGCTCCTTCCACAACCTCAGTACACCCTGTGCATCTGTAACCAGATCTCCGTTTTCGTCTCTGCAGCAAGATGCCCCGGTCTTAAATCCTTCCGTCAGACGCTTGACTTTTTGGAAGAATTTTCGGGCGTCATTCCTGCTCCTACACTCCTCGATTTCCTCACGCTCACGCCTTTCTTGCTTCTGTTTCTTGCGTCTAAAAAGGCATCTCTCTTTCTTCCTCTCCTCCCGGTATTTGTCAGTCGCGTAGCAGCCGCCTGCAGGGTCTCCTTGTAAGCAGCATTCTTCGCTGCAGTGGCTGCGCGACACTCTTTATCGTACCATTGGTTTTTTGGTGGTGGGCATCGAAAACCAAGGACATTTTCTGCGGCGGCGCGCATAGAGTGGGATAAGTGTGCAGTTTTCATTGGTTGTTGATTTTACGTGGCGGGCACCAAACCCTGCGCACAACCCAAATTTCAAGTCTTGGGGATTGGACACGCTGCACACATTAGTTCACTATTCAAATAGGTATCAAATAGCTATCCAGAAGGGCCGCGCGGAGGCTGTGTCTCAGCTTGGATTGGACAGGGACAAGGATCGTTCTGGCGCACGCCAGGTTGAACGCAATCAAAGACTTTATCTTGTATGTCCACTCCCTTCCTTCCGAAATCTTAATTACAAAAACATAAACACAGTCGATCCCAAGACCCAAAATTTGTTGTTTTGCGTGACTGTGTTATTTAAAATTGAAAGAATGATGTAAATTAATAACACTGACAACATTTAGGTAAAGCATGTTGCCATTTTTCCAAATTCACCTTTTAAGAACATTATTTATTTTTAGAAAAAAACATACACGTTCTGAAGCGCCCAACTTCCTAAAAAAAATTGGCGATTGTGAAACTTATCAAGGAATGACTGCGAAATTTACTGCTTGTGCCAATGGGTACCCAGAGCCTGAAGTCGAATGGTACAAAAATGAACAAAAGTTGTTCCCCAATGAAAAAGTTACAATGGATAAAGAACCAAATGGACTACTTCGCCTTACAATCAAAGACGTGGATGACACTGACGTTGGAAACTATTCCTGCCACATTTTTAACTCACATGGGAGCGCAACATGCCACGCACAGTTGTTTTATGATAGTAAGTATCAGACCAATATTTCCTGTTTGAACTCCGTCTAGCTCAAACCGCTGGAGCTGGAATTGTGAACTATGAATAGTAGTTTTCTTTTACAAAGCGGTCGTCCACTAGTTTTCGAAATTCCATCTTTAAAAATTGGCTAGGCTCATGGATGAGATTTCTTTTCACAGGGTTAATTTAACATGCAAGGAAGTATGTCAACATATTATCCTTTTGTTGTAAAATGACAGCGGAAGAACAAAAATATATTGTTTTTTAATCACCATCCTCAACTTGGCCCTTCCACCGGAGATACAGTCTCTCTCTTCCTCGTCGACCTACGTGTACCGCGTGAAACTTTTTTCGCCGGAGCTTCATCGCCGTGCGGGAGGCATGGCGAAGCCAGCGTACCCGCTGTCTTTGTACAGCTCATTGTTGGTTCATATTCGATTGTTGTCACCAATGTGAACAAGGCCTGTAGGGCACGGTTGCAACATCAAAAATATTTTTGGGACCAAAAGTGAATATGAAAGGGACCAAAATGTAAAAAAGGACTTAATATATTTTTAATTTTCTTTTGTTTAAGAGCAGAACTAAAAAAATGACAACATAAACTTTGGAATACCTCGCTTAACAGGGTAGTTATATTACGTTCCTGGAAAATACCGTGTTAAGCGAAACATGGGACCAGTGCAAAAGATTTAAAAAGTGCCAAATTTTATTTTGTTTTTTTATAAGATTTTTTATTTAAAACCAATTAACAAAAACACAAAAAAAAATTACATACATATCTCTCAAACGGTGGTTTGTCTTTCTTCGCCAACATGGTTAAAAAACTAGAATACCAATTTATAAATTAAGGCTTGAATATTAAATAATAGCCTCTAAAATATACCATTAACACGATCACAACCTTTTTATTAGAAGACAGTACGAAACTGAACGAATTGTTATCAAGTCAAATTCGACTAACGTATGCGGAATGAAATATACAGGCAGGTGCCACATTTCACTTTCACTCGAAATCGAAATTGCATTCGATCGAAATACATTTTTTAGGTGCTGCAATTCACTTTTGTGGATTTCATGTTCGAAAATGAATTCATGTGAAATGCCATGCGCCACATTTCGATTTCACAATTTTATATGTGATTTGAAACCGATCAGATTTGCTGAAGTGAAATTAAAAGAACAAATCGAAAAAGGAAAGAAAATGTAAGTAGATTGCAATTATTTGCGATAATAAATTTATATTAAGTGAATGAATGATTTTGGTTTTTTTATTCAGGGGAAAGCATAAAAACTCTGCGCAAGAAGCTACTTTGATAGCTGAATGTTTTTTTGTTGAATATGTGTTTATAGGTTCCCGCTTCTGGATCTCTGTATGGTGTGAAAACGAATGGCTCCAGTGCATAACCAGCATCCCCTAGAAGCCAAGAATTGCGCTTTCATATTTCCGTAGAAGATATTCTCGAGCCCTGCTCATACTCCAAATAAACGCATCGTGACTCGATCCCGGACGGCGCGCATCGACCCCTTTGATGAACATATTTGAATCGCATATCTATTTGAAATAATGACCATTAGTAAATACATATATCGTTTCATATCTGAACTTACAATCATAGCATTAATGCTGAAATATCCTTTTCTATTGTAAAACAAGGATTTATCATGATGTGGTTTTGTTATTTTGATGTGTTTGCCGTCGATGCATCCTTAACACCAGGAATGTGAAAATTTTCAAGGAAATGCCGTTTCAATTTTCGATCCTTCAGACATTTCTAATTTGATCAACCTTGCACAAAATTTTCTTTCCAAAATGATGAGAATTCGCATCAAGACTTTGGAAACAGTGCTTCGGCTTAAGGCTATTTCGGCATCTTTTCCAACGGATTTTTGGAAACTGTCTTCTGCCAAGAACCGCAGAGTAGCAGCTAGTTGCAGTTTGGCGGGAATTGAAGATTTTCTTATATGTGGCGTATTAACACTTAGCAACATATTAAATGCATCTTTGTTCACTCGATAATATGATATGAACGTTAAAATGTATAGATTTTATTTAGTATTTTAGAAATTCTTAGTAAAAAAATTCCACGCAACTTACACTGCACCCGCTATTTCCAAAGGGTTTGAAATGTCTCTCAATGCACGCCGCTTGATTTTTTCTTGTGCAATTTTCTCTTTTTCAATGTTCAACACCGCAGCAATAAATACAGCACTCATTTTTGCACAAATATAGAAAACATTTTAATTTTCAATTTCAACTGACAGCTAATTCCACCTAATCAGCTGTTTCGAAGTTCATTCGAAGTGGATTGCAAATCGAATCGGATTTCATGAAAACGAGTGGAATATAGCACACCAAAAATGAATCCACTCGATTTGTAATTCCGATTTCGATCCGATTCCGATCGAATTCTGGCACCTGCCAGATAAACTGATTTCAAAAAACCATTCCAATTACACTGTGCAAGTCGAAAATTGCAACAAGCGGTGGTCCCACTGAGCGACTTTTCTATAGGTATACTGAGTTGAGATCCACCAGGCGTTTGGCTGGATTGGCTCTAGTTTAAGAGAAATGCAACTTTGAATTTTGCTCATTTTAGTCGAGTTCGTCGCTTAAGTCTTCGAACGTTTAACCCTTTAACTGTTTATGTCGAGTATACTCGACAGAGCGAAACGAAAAATTTTCACATAATGTCGAGTATACTCGTCGTGAAGAAAAAAAAATCGCATTCGTATTAATATTCAACGAATTAACTGGAATTTGTCTTCCCTGAGAAAGGGCAAATAAAGAACTTATAAAAAATGCACATTTTAGAATATTTGTTAGTCTGGCAATCCTATTTATTTTAATACACAATAGCTTGTCTTAAGCTAAAATAACAAATTCTGGGAAAGTACGATTACAAAACTGGTTTTTGCAAATAAAAACATATTTCGTATGCGTTTCTCAGTTGATTGTGCGTTATAATAGTTAAAAACTATCATTGCCCTTAATTTAAATTTTTAGTTTTGTATTTTAGATTTCTTGAAATTCATTTGGTCTTTTATTGCTTTTGTTTTCATTTCTATAGGGTGGTCCACATAAGATTTTCAATTTGAACTACGCTTTATTTCGAGAATGACAGTCCAAATGTCATTTAATTTGTGTTCGTAATTTAGTTAAAAGTTTGACATTTACGAAATGGGATGCTATACGCTTGAACAAAATTGGGAAATGTTGAGAACTTACTTCCAAAATGGAGAGTCGTCAACCCAAACTGTAAGAAAATCGAATAATCAGCCGAAATTCTGAAGTCGAATGGCCGCCTTGGAGCTGCGATTTAAGTCCGTTGGACTTTTTTTGTGGGGAGCCGTAAAGGACAAGTGTTACGCTAACCATCCAGAAACGATGGAAGCTTTGAAACATGAAATCGAAGTTGCCATTCAGGTAATTCTACCCGAAACAATCGAAAAAGTATTTGAAAATTGGGTTGACCGAGTGGCGTACTGTAAGGCAGTCATATGAACGACATCGTTTTTCATTCTTAAATAACAAAGTCCAAGCTTTGTAATAAAACTGGAATTGTCAAAAAATATTCGTTCGTTTTTTTTTGTATAATGGATTCAAATTGAAAATCTTAATAACGAAAAAATATATATATTTTCTAAAAAACCAACACGCAACGTTTGATTTTTAGTCATAATTGCATACATTTACGGGCAGAAACTTTTTACTCTGTTTATGTCGAGTATACTCGTCTTCGCTGGAAAATAATTAAGCAGGCAGAAAAAGTTTTTCGAAACAAAATTAAACAGTTAAAGGGTTAAATGCTAATTGATCCTTAATCGTTCGGAATATCGCTTTACTGTCTTCGGCAAGTTTGTAGATATTTTAACGACCAACAAATTTGCTTAAGACACCAATAAAAAAAATACATTCAAACTGTGTTTTCGACAAAAATGTCTCAAAAACCCCAGTTTTTCGTCGAGGCATAAATGCAGTATAGCAAAACCTCGTGAAAAAAATAACTTATTTTTGTATTCTTTTATATAGAGACATTTTGCCTAGGAAACGCCCATAAAAGGCGTGGCTCGGGGTCAAAGTTCAAAGTTTTTATAAAAAAAAACTCAATTAATCTCCAACTGATTTACACGATATGGGTATCAAACGAAAGGTATTCATACCTTTCTTCTGATGTGCAACATTAGATACGTAAGATGTACTAATAAACACTTTTAAGCGAAAAAAACATGGTTTTATCAAATTTTTTTTTTAACGGAATTTTTTTTCGAAAATTTTTTTACTAAGGTACAATAAGTTTGTTACCATATTGTAGCCTGTGAAATTCCCTTTACTTTCCCAGTGTTATTAATTAACGGTACTATTCCTGTAATCATTCAACTGGAGATCAATTCAACGGAGTTAGAACGCCGCAAATTGATCTGCAAATTTTGTGAAAATAATCCATTGCAGAGCAGCCAATGTCGGGCAAAAATTTTGGGACATTCAGCAAAGTCGTATCGTGCGTTTGCGAAGAAGTATAGTGTTAGTGATAAAACTATAAAAAAGTATATAGCAGACATGGGAGTTGTCAAATGTACCAAAAATTGTGTTTTCTAGATAGAAACATAAATGCCGCAGCCAAAACGGTTGCAGAAATGATATTGTTTAGGCCAAAACTCCTCCTATCAATGTCTCCACTTGTAACATCCCTGTACCGTCTGTATGCATCTTTTTGTAAGCCGTTGTCAACATAAAAGCTTTTCTCTCTTTTGTTGAACGGCACCCACAGCTTCGGCCCTTGCGTACATGCATTGCTTCACTTGCACTTTAGACCGCAACGCATTCACAACGCACTTCTTGCTTAATAAACACCTCGTTACATACAACACATCGTTCTTAATTTCTCATTTGTTGGCTCTGGTAGTCGCTCTTCGTTGGATTTGCCATATCATTTTCGCGTTTGATTGGTGTCCCCACTAATCCAAGTAAGTATCGAGCCGAAATTGCATTGGTTACTTGTGCTGGTAAATTTTGCTAATCCACTTGAATTTTTGACTTCTCTCGTTCTTTATCGTACCGACAACCTCAACAGATATTATTGGGAATGCGGTCCTTCATCCCTAATAAGACAATTTGCATTAAACCTAAGGACAATCTCTGGTTTAATGAGACATGCAGAATTGCTGTCAGGTCTAAAGAGGAAGCTCTCAGAGCATGGCAGGCAAATCAAAATACCGCCACTGCCAATGCCATCCTAAGGCGCCAAAAGTTTCGGCACGAACAGCGCCAAAGGAAGAAAGTTCTTCAATGCCAACGTGGCAGTAAGAAGTTTTGGTCATTCGTTAAGAGGGTGAAGAACCAAACATCATCTTCAATTCCAACTCTTCTTAACAATGATCAAATCATCACTCACTCGGTTGATAAAGCTAATTTGTTGGCTAACATTTTCGCAGAGAATTCCTCTCTAAGCCCCAGCGATCAACCACTACCCGTAGTTAATAACGTATTTTGCTCTATGTCAGAAATTCATTTTCGGACACGGGTTATTAAAAGAGCGCTTGCAAATATTGATGTAAATAAGGCTTCAGGGCCGGACGGCATTCCATTGTTTTGAAAAAGTGCGCTACCTCACTGGCTTGTCCATTACGCAAACTTTTCAACAAGTCATACACCACAGGTGTATTTCCGACATGTTGGAAGGTGGCAAATGTTCAACCAGTTCCTAAAAAAGGCAAGACTACTGACCCTGCGAACTACCGACCTATAGCAATCTGTTCGGTGCTTTCCGAAGCAATGAAAAGCATTGTAAACTTCAACCTTATGAAATATCTGGAGCACAATAGACTGCTAAGTGACCGCCAATACGGCTTCCGAAGACAGTGATCGACGGGAGACCTTATGGCGGTCCTCACCGAGAAATGGAACCATAGCATTCTAAACCTCTGTGAAAGCAAGGTTGTTGCATTGGATATTTCTAAGGCCTTTGAGCGGGTGTGGCATAAAGCACTCGTGTCTAAATTGATTGCCTATGGTGTCGGTAATATCTTCTCTCGTTGGACTGCGAGCTTCCTCTATGATCGCTCTATTCGAGTTGTAATAGACGGCATAGCCTCGGAAAAGCATTCCCTTAGCACGAGAGTGCCGCAGGGTTCGGTCCTTTCTCCAACCCTTTTCCTTATCTTTATCAACAACCTATTGTCGTCGACGAAGAATCCCATCTACTATACTCGTTTGCGGATGACAGCACCATTGGTCATTCATACTCCTTCACAAAGCACCCCAGCTCTGTGGAGATTGAGAGAGAACGACGGCGTATGAATGACACACTTAACAGCGACCTACAAACAATCTCCGAGTGGGGTCAAGCGAACAGGGTCGATTTTAATCCTCGCAAGACCCAATGTTGCCTGTTATCCCACAAGCGAGTCTCCCCACATCCCTGGTTATGGGTGGTGTGGGTATTGTGGAATCGGCAGCTCTTGATGTTCTGGGCAAGTCCATTAAGAACGATCTTCGTTGGAACGATCATATTTTTGGCGTGTCGAAAGAAGCAGCCAAGTGCCTCGGATTCCTAAAGCGGTGCAAAAAATATTTCACTCCGTCTGATCTCCGTATTATCTATACCACCTATATCTGACCTAAAATGGAGTTTAACTCGCACCTATGGGCGGGGGCTTCAAAAATCCATTTGGAGCTCCTGGACCGGGTGCCAAACCGTGCGATTAAGCTTATACGGGACAGTAAGGCATCCAGCTCTATTAAACTTTACCAGCAGTCTCTGAAAGGCAGTCAGTGATAACACAGGGCAACAAATTTCGGCTTTGTGTCGGCTTTTCTGGTTTTGACATCAGTTTTAGAGTAATTAGCGACCGCTGATTTCGACTCCGCAACCCGTTCTCAAAACTTAGTTTCCGTTTTCGTAAAAAATGGGCGTGTCACTTTTTCGGATTTTCCTTGACTTTTTTTACGTTTTCGATTGTAATTTCTAAACCAACCAACCCGTTGACATGATTTTCACTTTGTGGCATTTACAACACCTCACGGCTTCTTTTCCAATGTAATTTATTTTTATGAGTTTTAAAATGCCGCGGTAATTGGACTACAAAGTCGGAAAATATGGAATTTCATGGCGTTTTCTTTAATGTTAAAAAACAAACGGGTCCTACCGCTGGAACCCTCAAAGAAAATTTTCTTTACACCAAATGCACATTCTGTATATTGTTTGTTCTGTGGTAGTAGTTAAGTAAGCGAGAAAACATCATATCTCTGAAAACTACTTGATGAGTTAACTCATCAGACAATTGTCTCTGCTTCAAGCGACCTGAAATGAGCGCATGTGTACACAACGTGCTCATGCATGCTTTCCCCATTCAAAGCAAATAGTGGTGGATGAGAAGCGGGCAATGGGCTATTTGTGTGTAATGTCAAATATAAGTTTGGTTGTTACATTGGCAAGTAGAGAGATTGCTCCCTGTCGGACCTGAGACAGCTGGTTCCCAAAATTCATTGGTTTTCAACTGGTTTTTTGTAAGTCAATTTGACAACTAGTTGTCCAAGTAACTGTCAGCGAATGCAGAAGTCAGTCAGTTCGCGTCTAATCGTTCACGTTCTGTGTGCGCGTTCATAGGCGAGAAGAGACATGAAAATACGGACAGAGGTGAAATAATCAACCAAATACTGTTAAGGCCGATACTTTTGTTACAACAACAACGTAGAAATGTTTGCATTTGTCGAACATGTCTGTTTTTATGCCATTCTTGGATCCAAGTGAACTTCGATAGCAGTAGTCGCACACAACTTCAGGCACGTACCACAAGTTTGATGTGAAATTTATTAAAAAATATTGTTCGTAACATTAAATGAACAGTTTTGAAATTTGGCGCGATTTATTTAAAGGCACAAATAAATCGCATGCAGCACAACACTTATTACGATTAGGACACTGCATTGTTAGTTTTAAGGTTCTGCTTTTCTTAATTTCTGCACACTTTTAAACACTTTTACAACAACAACTTTTAATAAGAAGGGAGCGGTTACACTTTTGAACACTTTTCTTATATTATTTATTTATTTATTACAACGAAAAATAAAAATACAATTTTTATTTTACGGAAAGGGAGGAGCATGGCTGCTAGGACCTTCAGCTCGCTGTATAAGTAACTTAATTAATAATAATTACATTTTATATCTTATCTACTAATTTACAACTTTCGAGAAATTTGAACACTAGTTTGATATTTCTTTGATTAGTCGTTGAGAGCAGTTCGTACGTGTTTTTGCCGTTAAGTACTTTTCTTCTGATTTTCTCGAAGTGCTTGCATTGCGAGAGTATATGCTCTACTGACGATTTGTTGTTGTTGCAAAAGGGACACATTGGTCGTTGGTTACCGGAAAAGAGGTATTCATGTGTAAGGCGGGTGTGCCCGATGCGTAGTCTGACAAAAGCTTTGATTTCGGTGCAAGAGCAGTTGGTAGGGTACAGGGGTTTTTTCCCCGTATTGTTTACTTTTGTATAATGGTGGTTAAGGCTGGACCAATCAAGTTCTTGTTCCTCGCTAATAAGTCGCGCTATTTCTTTGTATACGTCAATTTTTGCAAATGTAGGGAAGAGCAGTAATGGTTCTCTCGATGCCAACTTAGCCCCTTTGTCCGCCAGTTCATTACCTGCAATGCCTGTATGACCGGGGATCCACATCAGTTTAATTTTGGATGCGTTTTCTATTAACAGATCTCTTATTGTTGAGATGATGTTGTCATCGTTTAGCATGTTGCGAACTGCGTTGATGGTTGATTTGCTATCCGTGCAAATGATGTGTCTGTTTTTTGATTTTGCCGCGAAAGATACCGCTTGTTGCACTGCTAGGGCTTCAGCTGTGAATACAGAGCACGGATGTGTAGCTATTCCATTTTTTATTACAGCGCCATAGCTGTCGACAATAGCAAACGATGTAACGTGCGTGGATTTTGATGCATCTGAGTATATGCACTTCCAGCTCTTTGTAGACAGTGAGTTTATCGTTTCTAAAAATATTTGTTTGAATTGTGCGGGGCATGTGCCTTTTTTGGTATGCTGTTCTAATTGTTCTAGAAACGAATTCTCGGCTAGCAACCATGGTGGAGATTTTGGTGGTTTGATGTACAGAGGTTTATGCGCAAGTCCGTACAATTTTGCGTAGCTTAAGCACCTCGTGATTGCGTATTGGTGACTTAACTGTCGTTTGTGCTTTGACGCTTTTACAATCGTGTCCCATAATATTTTATTGCGGCATTGGAATAGTTTCGGGATCAGCTTAAGGGTGTTGTGTTTAAGACGCTGTTCGATAGTAGGAAGGCCAGCCTCTGCTAATATATAATTAACTGGAGACGTCCGAAACGCGCGAATACTACGTCGAACTGCTGCATGATATGGGCCGCGTAAAGTATTTAAAATACTTTTTGCGCAATACCCGTAAATAATAAGGCCATAATCGATTACAGACAAAATTAGTGCTTTGCAAACGTTAGTGAGTGTTGTGATGTGAATATAGCTGTGTTTACATGATAAGTACTTTATGATGTTCAATCTTGAAATAATATCGGGTGTTTTTTTTAGAGGTATAGAACTTCGAATTGAAATAAAACACAAGAAAATCGTTTTAATGTCCATCAATTTGGCTTTATTGGAAGGATAATTTTATGTCATTAATGTTTAAATATGATTTCGGGCATGTGGCCGCCGCGGCTGGCTCGAATAAAGCCAATTCTACAGGTCCAATTTTCAACCACTTTTTCGAGCATTTGGGGCCGTATGTCGGCAATAACGCCACGGATGTTGGCTTCCAAGTCCCCTAACGTTTCTGGTTTGTTGGCGTAGACGAGCGACTTCACATATCCCCAAAGAAAATAATCCAATGTTGTCAAATCACACGATCTTGGTGGCCAATTGACAGGTCCATTCCGCGAAATTATGCGCTCATCGAATGTTTCCTTCAATAAATCGATTGTGACGTGCGCTGTGTGGCATGTAGCGCCGTCTTGTTGGAACCACAACTCATCCCCATTCATGCCATCCAATTCGGGAACAAAATAGTCGGTTATCATGGCTCTATACCGGTCTCCATTAACGGTAACTGACTCCTCTTCTGACTGGGTCCTCTTCAACATTTTGCTCTACAGCGGCAATTGTTTCTTCGGTGCGCACTGTTCGACGTCTCTGCGGATGCGTATTATCACATAGAGTAAACGTAGTGCGAAAACGACCCATGGTTAACCGAATTAATTGCTCTGATGGACGATTATGTCGACCATAAAATGGACGGAGCTTGCGGTAAACTTCGCGAACTGAACCATTATTTTCGAAATAAATTTGCACGATTTGCAAGCGTTGTTCTTTTGTCAACCTGTTCATGATGAAATGGCAAACCAAACTGAACATAAATGACATTAGAGTTGCCAGATTTGACCATAAAATGCCAGTTTTATCTCTATCCGAAAAACAAACCTCTAAAAAAACACCCTATATTTCTTTTTAAATAAAATACATGTTCTTTAAAGGTTAATTTTGAGTCAAAGATTAGACCTAAGATTTTTAGTGATTTTACATTTTCTATATTAACATTGTTGATTATAATATTTAGGTTTGTGCATCTTATTTTTTTACATATGTGGAAAGTTTTACATTTTTCGTAAGACAACCGGGTACCTAAGGTTGCCGATCGGTCTGACAAGTCCTTTAAAATGTTTTGAAATAAGTTATTGACAACAGTCAGATTTTTAATTTTATTAATATAAGTACGTCGTCTGCGTATACAAAGTGTTTTATCTGTTTATATGAAGATATTATGTTACTAATTGTGTTAAAGGCAATAATAAACAGGATAACAGAAAGTGGTGATCCTTGCGGGATACCATTGTAGAGATAATGTTTATTTGAAAATTAATTATTGATTCTAACTCGAAATGTTCTATTTGATAAAAAGGATTTTATGAAGTTAAATAGTTTTGCGCCCACTTTCCACTTTGCCAATTGTTGTAATATGACATGCGCTCCGACCCTATCGAAGGCTTTTTCATAATCAAGACTGAGCACTGACACGTGGTTTTTTGTAGAAACCGCGCCTTTAACAAATTGGTCAAAGTATAATAACGCATCCATAGTGCCGTGGCCTTTTTTGAATGCAACCTGGTTTTGGCTGATTAGGTTATATTTTAACATAAACCACATTAGGCGTCTAGCAACAATTTTTTCTAGTACTTTTCCGGTACACGGCAGTAAGGATATTGGGCGATACCCAGAAATGTCAGTGCTCGGCTTGTTGGGTTTAGGGATAGCGATGACTGTTGCCATTTTCCATATTGTCGGGTATACACCGCGGTCAAAAATTAGATTGTATAGAGATAGAAACCTTGTTACCAAAAGTGGTGAAAGGTGCTTGTTTGTGTGTTTATGTAAGCAGACATTGACCGCTGCAATATTGATGCAAGTTAGGCATTTTTACCTTGTTGTTATTATTTCTTAGCATATTGTGCATTTATGCAATTTTGGTATTTTGGGTCTTATTATTGTTATTATTCTTAGCATATTGTGCATTTATGCAATTTTGGATTTTGGGTTTTGTATTTATGTATATTTTAGCATGTAAGCAATATTGTCAATATAAATAAGGGTTCGATAATCAATAAAGGCACAGTGGTAACACAACTTCACAGCGTTTAACTACCATTGTTCTCCAAGGCGACACAGTTCAAGTACTGTTTTCGCACTGTGCTTACACTCTGGTGATACGACCAGAAGTGACATTTACTTACATAAACATTTGGTGACCCCGACTCAAGTATCACACTTCGACCATGGAATTGGACGAACTAATAAAGCTGCAGCAGGTTGTGGGAAAAGAAATCCAGCAAGTAGTGGTTAACTACAAAAAGGACTCAAACGCAAGAAAAGCATCGACGGAGTACTTCGAGGAACGACTCAAGCGGATTGTGACCCGTTATGAGGAGTTCGAAGCAAACGACAACACCATTAGGACACTGAAGGGAATTCCTCTCCAACATCAATACTTTACCTACTACACGGAGATTAGCAATGTAGTGCACGAATACACGGCTCATTTTGAAAAAAAAATTGAAGAAATACGCAATACGGCAAGCGCAAGTGCAAGCACAACTCAAGTTTTCGCCATGGAACCATCCGAGCATGATCAACTGAAGAAAACCCAAAAGCAAGGGACAAAGATTGATGGCTTAATCAGACGACAAAACGCATCGAAAGTATCATTGAGGAGATTTTTGGGCACAGTATTGCTCACTGAACAATCGTCCGCATATTACAAGGTCAAATGCCAAACAATCAAGCAGTTTTGGCAACAAATAGAGGCATTAAATTTCGAGATATGGGATATGCATGATGATCCAGCAACTGCAGGCTACGATTTCGAGGAATATTTAGAACTAGAAGCTCTAGTACAAGAACATATAACAGAACTCACAATAAAAAGCGAAGTGGAGCCTGTACAGCCAACCTCAACTCATGTAAGCACAAATGCGCTCCCGCTGCCTAAAGTGACCATACCAAAGTTTGATGGAGACTACCTGAAGTGGCAACAATTCCACGATATGTTTAGTCAAATGGTTCACGTGCAGCCCCTACCGAAGGTCCAGAAGATGTGGTATCTCAAGACTAATATCACATCCGATGCTGAACGACTTATTCAACATTTAGCACTAACCGATGAGAACTATGACACCGCTTGGAATCTGCTAATAGAACGATACAACAATAAGAGGATCTTAGTGAATACTATCATCCACAAGTTACTAGGTCAGCCGACTGCAGCACCCACCGCGCATCACCTAAGGGAACTTCATGACACTACACAAGAATGCTTATTTGCGCTGCAGAACTTGAGAGTTGATGTCAGCACATGGGATCCGATACTGTTATATATTTTCGTAAAAAAACTAGATCGGCAAACGCATGCACTCTATGAACAATCATTGACGTCACCAAAGGAACAACAAGAAGTTGGTGCAATTCTAAAATTTTTGGAAGCCAGATTCCAGACGTTGGAATCCTTAAGCTCGAAGGATTAAATGACACGACAAGGCACCACAGCCTTGGCAGCAACAAGGCCCACAAAAGAATGCGCAGTTTGTAACAACAATCACCCACTGTTTGCATGCCCCGAGTTCAAGCTGCTGCCGGTTCTACAACGAATGGAATTAGTAAAACACAACAATCTTTGCTTCAATTGTTTAAAGCGGGGACACAGAAGTCAATGTTCATATGGTAATTGTCTCAAGTGTTATGAAAAGCACAATACCTTACTACATAAAGACAAGGGAGCTGTGGAAGAACAACACATAGCTGCCATATCAGTCTCTGAGTCCATAAATTCGAGCCAAACTACGACAACATCCGAAGAACTACCTAACTCAGCTTCTCTAGCCACAGCAGTTCAGCTTGGGAGGCGAGGCTACGTTCTGTTGGGTACAGCCCGAGTCATTGCCTCTGGCAGCAACGGAAACTCCACTGAATGTCGTGCAATGTTGGATTCAGGCTCACAAGTAAATTTGGTAACGGACCGATTGGTGAAGAACCTTAAACTAAGGGCTGGATCTGCGGCAATTAGCATCGAAGGTATCGGAAAGGGCAGAATGAACACCCACCGTCGAATAGCGCTTACAATAGAGTCAAGATCTAACAACTTCAAGGTAGTCATGGAAGCCCACGTTCTCCCACAGATCGTATCGGAAAAACCCTCACAACACTTACAAATAAATAATTGGGAAATACCAGAAAACATTGAACTAGCTGATCCTGCATTTCACAGATCTGAGAAAATTGATATTTTGCTAGGTGCAGAATTTTATCACCAATTATTGAGAACAGGGCAAATTAAATTGTCCGAGGGCCTACCAACTCTACAGAATACTGTTTTCGGATGGGTAGTCGCAGGAAAAATTCATGAAGGTTTATCAACTCACCTGACATGTGGAATGGTTACAGACGACAAATTGGAAGACGCAATTGAACGACTGTGGAAGATGGAAGAAATCGACACAAAAATAAAAATACCTTCTCCGAGTGAAAAACAGTGTGAGGATTACTTTACACAAACCACATCCAATAACGTCAACGGCCGCTTCGTGATCAGACTTCCCTTCATTGAAGACACCTCCCGACTGGGTGATTCCAAACAAATGGCCTTTAACCGATTCTTGGCATTAGAGCGAAGGTTATCGAGGGACAGTAAATTAAAGGAACAGTACGTCAGCTTCATGAAGGAGTATGAAAAGCTAGGCCTTATGAGTGAGATTTGCATTGAATCAATTACCACCCCCAACTACGTCATCCCTGATCATTGTGTCTTAAAACCTGACAGCACTACAACCAAACTGCGAGTGGTGTTCGATGCCTCTGCCAAATCCTCATCCGGACTCTCATTAAACGACTTAATGCACACAGGGCCTACAATACAAAATGATCTGCTGTCCATTTTATTAAGGTTCAGGATGCCTCGGTTCGTGTTCACGACGGACATCGAGAAGATGTACAGACAAATACTCATACACCCTGATGACAGGAAATACCAGCTCGTGATTTGGAGGGAAACTCAAGACTCGCCGATAAAGTACTATGAACTAAATACTGTCACTTATGGTACTAGAGCGGCACCATATTTGGCAACAAAATGTCTACGAGTAATCGCGGACAATAATAGAGAATTGCATCCATTAGGAGCCAAGGCGCTTCAAGATAACTTTTATGTAGACGATGGTCTTTGTGGTGCAGACAATCTGACTACAGCTGTAGAAATGCAAGAACAACTGAAAAACATCAGTGCTTGGCGCCCATCGATCAGTAACATCAGATCTGGCACGATTATTTGATCCACTTGGGCTCCTATCACCAATCGTCGTGACAGCAAAAATGTTCATCCAAGAGCTTTGGAATTCAAATATAGGGTGGGACGAACCACTGCCAGCTGAAGTATGCAAAAGGTGGGCTGAATTTCGAAGCAACCTATCATCCCTGTCTAATCTGCAAATACCACGACACATGTTCAACGGGGAAGTTGCTAAGGCCATTCAGCTCCATATTTTCACAGATGCTTCGGAAAAGGCATATGGAGCCTCAGCATACATAAGATCGGTATTGCGAAATGGGCAAATCAGCGTAAGAATCCTATGCGCTAAGTCAAGAGTAGCCCCACTCAAACGAGTTACACTTCCTCGGCTAGAACTATGTGCTGCTGTAATTGGTGCGCAATTGGCAAATCGCATAAGAGAAGAGCTACAATTAAAGAGTTGTCAGATTTATTTTGGTCTGACTCACAAATTGTTCTTTCATGGATTAATACGTCATCGTCCAGTTTTCATACCTTTGTAGCAAATAGAGTAGCGACAATCCAAGAATTGACGAGACCCATTCAGTGGCGCCATGTGAACACCAAGGACAATCCAGCTGATATCCTATCAAGGGGCCTACCACCTGATCAATTGTCAGCCTGTAATATTTGGTTCGCAGGCCCAGTCTTTCTGCATGGATCAGAAGATATTTCTGATATTTCTGATTTCGAATCGCAGCTATCAGAAATCATTAAAAACCTCAACCAACTAGGCAATGAAGACTACGAGCTGAAACTACACCAAGCCTTTTTTATGATGACGATACAACTCACCTTAATGGCGGCGAATCTGCAACGCATTCAAGATGCACTCATCGATGTATTAGCTGACACACATCATGGCAAAACGAACACATTGTTATTGTCTGCAAGCCAGTTGAAAGCAGAATTAAGGACAATACGAGCTCACCTACCGTCGTCCTAGGAGCTCCCCCTGGACGATGGCAATCTCATACAATTGTATAAATTAATGACGATCAGGGGAGGCATCAGCCAACATCACGCTGTCTTCGAAATTACACTTCCATTAGTCAATCCAGAGCAATTAAAACTGTTTAGAATAATTCCAATTCCGACATCAATAAATGGTAGCATGATAATGGTTAAACCCTGTGCAACAGCATTAGCGACAAATAAACACATGGATCACTACGTTCCTGTGAGACAAGATCAATTAAATCAATGCGTAATTACAGCACCAAGAAGATACTTACATATGTTCCAACATCCAAGCTCTATATCACAGAAGTTCTCATCTATGCTCTTGTGAAATAAATCTGTTTGTCAACGAGACTTCACCGACATGCAAACTAGAAAAGGTTAAATCAAATTATTACCTGGCACAATTGGAAGAGAAAAACCAGTGGCTATTTGCTATAACAGATTCTATGCGATTTACCACAGTGTGTGACCACGACTTCTCTCAGCTTACTTTAAGGGGAGCTGGAATAATAACTCTGGCACCAGACTGCACAATAAAAAGCAACACGGTGACAATAACTGGACATCAAACGCTTTAATTGTCTGCGAACAACATTTGCAAGTTTCAGCAACATTTCACAACTTTCATCACCAAGGCACATCAGAGAACTATTCGCAAACGTCAGTTCGACAGACTACACAGATCACATGAAGAATCTAACAAGTCTGCAAACGTTGCTCAACACATTGAAAATAGCTGAGCTACCATACGATCTGAAGTCACAAAGCCGCATCACCATATCGTTGTCTAGTGTGGCTCTCGTATGCACAATTATTCTGCTATTGCTAGCAGTTTGGTACTGGCAATCTAAACGACGATCAACGACAACAAATGAGAAACCTGGAACCACACCCCCGGAACCAGCCCCTAGAAGACTATCAACAGCAGACTTCACTGTCAATATATAGTTGAACAGTCGTTCAACGGGGGGCAGGATGTTTGTGTGTTTATGTAAGCAGACATTGACCGCTGCAATATTGATGCAAGTTAGGCATTTTTACCTTGTTGTTATTAGTTCTTAGCATATTGTGCATTTATGCAATTTTGGTATTTTGATGTTTGTGTGTTTATGTAAGCAGACATTGACCGCTGCAATATTGATGCAAGTTAGGCATTTTTACCTTGTTGTTATTATTTCTTAGCATATTGTGCATTTATGCAATTTTGGATTTTGGGTTTTGTATTTATGTATATTTTAGCATGTAAGCAATATTGTCAATATAAATAAGGGTTCGATAATCAATAAAGGCACAGTGGTAACACAACTTCACAGCGTTTAACTACCATTGTTCTCCAAGGCGACACAGTTCAAGTACTGTTTTCGCACTGTGCTTACACTCTGGTGATACGACCAGAAGTGACATTTACTTACATAAACAGTGCTTAAGCATAGGATACGAAATGCGATCTGATCCTGGTGTTTTACCATTCATCTGGGAAATTACGGACAATAATTCAATTTTGGTGATTGGGGTATCTAATTGTCTTTCTTGTTTGGACGGGTTGGGGTTCTGATAGATATTATTTAGTGTTGAGGCTTTTTCGGTAACAAATGATGAGTGAAAGTTTGAATCATGGGAATATTGTGACCAGCTTTGCGCAAAATAAGTCGTTATCTCGGCGGCACCAGTGATGGTTTTGCCATCTGAGCAGATGCAGTTAATAGTAGGCTGTTTGTACGTCCCTGCAAGGAGGTTTATGGAGGACCAAATTTTTGATATGCTCATTGAAGGGTTTATTTTTTCTGTAAATTTTGATAATTTTTCTCTTTTGGCTTCTTTTGAATGCTTTCTAAAAATTGAATTAGCTTTCTTATAAGCAATGAGATTTTCAATCGTTTGGTTGCGTTTGAATTCTCTCCAGCTGCTTTGTTTGTCTAATCTTAGTTTGTTTAACTTAGCGCTCCACCAGGGCACAAAGTTTTTTGTCTGACGTTTGGCACTTTGCGGGATGGATAAGTGCGCTGCTGTGCGGAGTATTTTATGAAAGTTTGACGTCTCTTTGTGGACGTTATTGGAAACTGGAAAAGTGTGGTGAAGTTGTTCGGAGGTGGTGAAGAATTTTGACCAGTTCGCTTTATGTGTTTGAAATTTGGGTTTAGACGTTGCAGGTGTTTTGTTGTGGCAAAGGTTTAATTCTAGTAAGATTGGAAAATGGTCACTCCCATGAAGATCATTTAAAACTTTCCAGGTAATTTTTGGGGCAAAAGCAGAGGAGCATAGGCTGATGTCAATACATGTCAGTGTTTGGTGAGTGGAAAAATGGGTGGGTGAACCGTCATTCAAAATGTTTAGATCGCTGGAGAGAATACAATCTTCTATAATTACACCTCTGGAATTAGTGGTGGTGGAGCCCCAGAGGGGGCTCCATGCATTGACATCTCCTAGCAAGATAATGGGAGTGGGAAATTGTTTAGTGATAGAAATAATGTCGTTGGAGGAAAAGCTTTGTTGAGGAGGTATATATAGGGAGATAACAGTGAGTTTACAACCAAGGTTTATTTCAATAGCTATGCATGACAGGTTTGATGTAATTTGTATTTTTTTATGTGTAATATCTTTTCTTATCAGGACGCCGACACCCTGTTTACTACTATTGTTTTGGGGCAAATTGGAAAAGTAACCTATGTAGTTTTTGGAAGTGGTTGGGATTATTGCATATGAAATGTGAGTCTCTTGGAGAGAGATTAGAAATGGGGAGTGCTCTTTAATCAACAGTTGCAGTTCTGTTGAGTTATAAAAATAGCCTTTCATGTTCCATTGCAAGATCTTATACATAAGAAAAGAAAGAGAATGAAGAGCGAGGCAATTGAAGATAGAGCAGGTTGAACGATATGTACAAATGTATACTGCGTATCAGAGAACGGCGCGAGTGCACCGCAACAATAAGTACACCGCATACATACTCTGTATTTTGTATACTCGAGTGCCATAAACACCGCAAAAGAAATTGTGCGGTGTTGATTTTACTCGTCGTTCATTTGCTGAGAGATTCATGCGATCATAACATACTCAATACTTTTCGTTCTCGTCATATTTCTACTATATAAAAGCAATGAGCGCAAAAAACAGTCAGTAAATACCGTAACCAGCATGAGCGAAATTTTGAGTAATGTGCGTTTTCGCACTCAAGCTTTTTTTCAATATTTCGTTCGGCACTTTACCTGCACGAATACCTACATAACTTCGGCAAGCGCTCGACTTGTTGGTGACGAGCAGTGTTGCCACTTCAAAAATTTTTTTCCGACCAAACTTCCGACCTCAACCGACCAAATTAAAAATTTGCGTTATCTTTACAGTCATTTTTATATTACAATTTCATTTTTTAATCAATTAATGAAAAGATATTCACATCACAAAACGGACCGAAATTCATTTAAGCAGACCAACGGACCAAAAATCTGACCAATTTTGGTCCGAAAACCCCAAAAGCGGCAACTCTGGTGACGAGCCTACTCAGCTTCTACACATAGTGCGTATATGCATCTGTACATATACATATTATTTATGTTGTGCACACGAAGTACGAGTACTACTCATACTTGTCATCGTACTCGTCGGGTACGATTGCCGAATGTAAAAACAAAAATTTACGAAGCAAAATAAAGCAGATACCGCGAACTCATATGCTTGAGTGTGCTAATAGCTCAAACGCAGCAATACTCAAATCGACATGGATATGGTAAATACTAGTGTCCGACCGAAACCACTTTTTTGGGCCGAAACCGAAACCGAAACCGAATATTCGGTTTTTTTTAATATTCGGCCGAAACCGAAACCGAAACTTTCTAGTTGAAATAAAAATCACCATATCAAGCACTTTTTTCAACAAACGAATTTTACATTAAGTAAATAAAGAACAAACAAACAAACATAGCATAAATAAATAAATACTTATTAATAAAAACAATTTATTCATTTTTTAAAAACGTAAACAAGAAGAAATCACCCTTTTGTACCTCACTCGATAATATTCAAAATTAAATAATTTAATATTATATGCTAAAAAAAAAAGTTTATTTACATTGCTGGCATCTAAATTACTCCTCCTTTTACTATATATCTGCTACACAATAAAATGTAAAAAATATTCTAGAAAGTTTCGGTTTCGGCTATTCGGCCATTTTTTGGCCGAAACTGAAACCGAAACCGAAACCACTTAAGGTTTGCGCACGATGAAATTAGTGCATACGTTTTTAATCATACTGTTCTATTAGTTCAAATTTAAAATTTTGTTCTTATAGAAATAGTTTTGTTAAACATGTCCAAGCCCTCAGGTCGAGTTTTGCGATCATTCGATAGTTTTTGCCTTCAAAATGAGCAGCGAAATAGAAGTGCGTGAAAAAATTATTAGACTGCGCAATGAAAATCCAAATTTGACTTTCAAAACAATTGCTCAAAAAGCACGGATTTCACGAAATACCGTTTTATCTGTTATTAAAGTATACAATGAACGTCTGACTATTAGCAGAAAACAAAGAAGTGGCAAAAAAAGGGGCTAAGTAACATTGCTATGGGCAAGAAGGTGATATCAATTTTGAGAAAAAATCCAAATGCTTCAGGCACAAAAGTGGCTGAAAAACTAGGATGCTCTGAAAATTTTGTTAGAAAAGTTCAGAAGAAGGAAGGGCTGAAGTTATACAAGGTCCGATATATACATCCAGGAGTATCTGCAAAAAAACGTTTACCATTCACAAAGCAGCACGCAGTTTCTACTTTCTTTTGGCCTGATTTGGCTGCGTGGCATACAGTAAAGCAGCAGTTAAGTGATACTAAAAGAATAATGTAACACTTGTATCCAGATATGCGAATCCACTTAACTGCCAAGAGCTCAGACCAGTAGAAAGATATTGAGCTCTGGTAAAAAGGACCATAAAAGGCACAAAACAGGTTGCTGACCCCATTACTAGTTTTTCCAAAAAGTAGCTGCCATCAAGTAAATAAATTTCTGAAAACCCTATAAAAATCAGCTCAATGCGAGGCATTTCGGAAAACATCGAAATTGTTGTCAAAACTTAATTTAAAAAAATAGTTTGTTGACGAATCAAAACATGAATAAAATTTATGTTAATATAACGTTGTTTTCATTTTAATATGTTTAGTTCAGAAGTAATTTGAATTTATTTGTGCACTAATTTCATCGTGCGCAAACCTTATTTGGGCCGAAACCGAAACCGAATATTCGGTCGGACACTAGTAAATACTCATACAAAATCAATGCGGTGGCGATCACACCGCAACCGCTTTTAAGGCGAGTATACTCAGAGTCATAAAAATAGGCACTCGTGCAGTTCTCTGCTGCGTATGTCCTATATCAAGGTATAGTGACATGAGTAAATTAGAGAGGACGCGAACTATGATTCATCTGATGAATCTGATAAGCTTGAGAGGTTATGGTGTGAGATTGTAGGGTTAGGAGTAGGTAATGGGAGCTTATTGGCTGTGGATACAGGGTGGTTTGAGGTTTGCTTTGTTGGGGACGATGGGGCTGGATTATAGTTTGATATGGGGTGAGTTTGAGTTGACGTTGTTGGAGTAGATAAGGCTGGTGTTTGTTTGGGATTAGGACTTCTTCCTGACGGATTTGTGCTTTTAGGTGGTTGGATAGAATTTGCTGTGTTAGTTATTTTGTAAACTTGTGAATTGGATTGACTTATTGGTGGGGTAGTTGTGTCGCTAACAGTCGACGCGTAAGTTTTGGATTGTGGTGAATTTTTATGCTGAGAGTTATAGATATTTTTAGCTTCATTAAGAGGGCATTTAAGTTTTGTTTTGATTTGAAGAATTTCTTTTTGTTCAGCGTATTTCTTGCAATCTTTAGCGGAGGCGGGGTGCTCCCCGGCGCAGTTAGCGCAACATGTGCGGGTACAAGGAATAGGGAGGTGCGGAGCAAGGTTGCAGTTTACGCAAGAAGCAGGGTTTTGGCAGTGTTTCATTGTGTGACCCAGCAGCTGACACGACTTGCAGCGCATTGGGTTCGGATAATACTCCCGCACTTTTACTTTGTACCAAGACACTTCGATGCTTGAGGGGATATGGTAACGGTCGAAAGTTACCAGTATAACTCCGCTGGGTTGTTTTTTACCATCGATGAATTTTTGAAATTTATAGATTGCAACCACGCCGTGCGATTTGAGTTCTTCGACTATTTCGTTATCATCGATATTGTTAAGAAATGGAGCATAGATTGTGCCCTTTGTAAAGTTTAAGGTTTTGTGAAGTGTGCAATTGACGTCACCGATGCCAATGAGAGACTTGGAAGATAGGAATTTTCCAGCAGTGGTGTTGTTGCTCACTAGCAGCAGAAGATTCCCGTCACGCAGCGGTTTAATGGAAGTGATATCTTTACTTATGTTTTGAAGCGCTTTGTGAACCGCGAAGCATGAGAAATCAGAGAGTTTTTTACTGCTTGCCGAAGCAGCAACGATGAATTTTGGATTAACAGTTGTCTTTTCTGGGAGTAATGGAAAGTCTGTTGGAAGTTCTTTTAGTCTCTTTTTACGTTTTGCTTTCGGACTGCTGCCTAGCAGTGCGAAGCGGTTTTGTCCCACGAGGGGAGGGGGCCCGGAGGCCATGTTTTAATTTTATTTGATATAAGTCAATTTAGTTGAAATAATTACCGAAAAGTGTGGATAAGAAAGCACAGTTTTATGATATTACTAATAACGTGATAGGAGAACAATCACGATTTGAACACACGCTCGAAACACTGCAGAAGTAAGTAGCCACAATACGCACGTCTGAATTCCACGAGGTATAGTCGGTGACTGTCGCACTTTTCTTATAATTCTGTTTCAAACTATGGAAAATCGCTTTAAAGGAAAAAAATACCTGCCACATGTTGGCAGAATACTGTTGGTCTACATGTCGCGATACTGATACTCGTACTCAATTAAAGTAGAATTTTTGTGCTTCATTGAATTGCAGCTTCCGCCTTTTTGTTAATAACTTTCGAACCAAAAAAGTTAGAGTAATGAAATTTTGACACGTGATAAAGGAGATTTTGAGTTATAACATACTTACTTTTCAAGACAATTCTATGTGAATTTTCAAGGATATAAGGGATTAAAATTTTCAAAGGACCTTTTTCATATCCCTTTTTTACAAATATATAAAAAATCAATTTTATTTAAATTCTTGAGCCTTTCCTCTTTCATTTGATATATGTACATATCGCCATATTCTAACGAGGTTAAGTATTTTTTATATTTTTTTTTTTTATCCCTTTCAAAATTTTGAAGTCCTTTTAAAAGGACAAAGGATGTAGAAATGAAAAACTGAGTACGCAGCATTACTATGTTTGGTCTCTAGTTTCACGCCCATATGGATTTTTTCCAGTGTGAAAAATGCTGTCGCACAGTGTTATTAAAAAAAACTAAATATTTGTAGGAATTTTGAAAAAATGTCGATGCAGATCTGTTTATTTAGCATTTATTTTTAATACAACAACAAAAACTAAAACATTTCATTAAATAGTTTAAAAGTTTTAAACCAAAAACAAAAAAAGTCGCTTATTTACTTCCAATAAAGTCTTCGTACACTGAAGCTATGTATGTCCGTCCTTTTGCCCATAATAATAATTTATTGAAAACTATTCTTTGAAAAAGCAATCAAACGAGACATCCATCATTCATTCGTAGAATGAAAGTCAGATTTGAAGCAATTTATTTTAAAATATTAAAAAAATGCCTGGAAAATACTTGTCAGTTGAAGAGCGTAAATTTATATTGAAGTTGCACGTGAAGCAGCAAAAATCCTACGCGGAAATAGCTAAACTCGTTTCCCGCAGCCGTTCTACTGTGCGATCGGTCATTGTGTGTTTTAACACGCATCCGTCGTTTGTGTCAATTTGACACAATTTTTGAATTCAAACTGTCATTGCGCTTTTATTTTTTCACGAAATTAAATGAGATTTTGGCTCACTGACTAATTTTCGACGAAATTTCGAAAAATCATATGCCCGAAGTGTTTACATGCTTAGGGGCGTGCTAACAAAAAAAGTTACGAAAGAGTCGCTAGCGTGTCAATTTGACACATATGAAAAAAACACCCACAATTTGTTTACGCGTCAGTTGTATTTCGTGTATTCAGAAAGTTTTCGGAAATTTTTTGATTGCCTTCTTGCACGTTGCTTGTAGTTGTAGAATAGAATAGCGTTTGTCTGCATTTCTTTTGTTCATAGAGCCCGTTGAGCAAACTGTTGTTGATATGACCAACTTATATGACTCACGTAAAAATGCTGGAAGAAGGTTGATGTTTGCACGATGCGTGCGTACTAGGATATTGCTGCTTGTTGGTGTATACCGGTCACATGGTGAATGTGTGCCTGAGTTGTGGAACTCTAAAACTGAACGGCCAATATTCGCAGCGACAAAGTCACTATAGCGCTACAAAGAAATTACTCGCTGTCTACTCTTTGACGATCGCGAAGAAAGAGGAAATTCGCGTGCCCGCGATAAACTAGCGCCGATTCGTGCCATATTTGAAAAATGGGCTAACCGGCTAAAATTGGCATACATACTTGTATAAACATATGTGACGGTCTATGAGCAGTTGTTGCCTTACCGCGGTCGCTGTCTATTCACTCAATACCTTCCTTCGAAGCCTTGCAAATATGGCATCAAACATTGGGAGCACTGTGATGCTGCAACATATGTATGTAACTATGTACATATTTCATATTTATGCTATAGACGTTTACATTGGTCGAAACCTTAATTGTGCTCCGTAGGCTGAACGGGTTGTTTTGCAACTCACAGATGGGCTGAATGGAAGAAATGTGACTTACGACAATTTCTTCACATCTCATGGTCTTGCAGTGAAACTGAACCAACGGCAAATGACCATCGTTGACTATGCACAAGGGAAAGGAAGTGACTGAGAACGACGTTCAAAAGAAACCAAATATAATAAATTTCTATAATGCAACGAAATGTGGCGTGGACATCATGGACGAGATGGTGGGGATCTATCGCTGCAGGTGCAAAGTAAATCGATGGCCCGTTGCAGTCTTTTGTAACATACTCGACATCTCAGCGTTGAATGCACTTGTGCTATTCATCGATTTGAATCCACTATGGAATTATGCCTAAAAGAACTTTTGTAGACGCCTGTTTTTGCTCGAACCGGGGCATTCGCTTGTGGTACCACAAGTGGAACAGCGAGAACGCACACCCAGAAGTGAGTCTGCCATGTGGGTGGTAAATAAAATTCGTGGTGTTCCATCACCATCACAACAGCTTCCGGAAACACGTGGACCATCGCTGCAAGACTTGGCGTATCATACGCCTTGGAAGAACCGCGCGAGGTGTCACATATGTATGTCCGCAAGTGCGGATTGCCTATATTCATTCCGTTGAATGTGGCAAATGCAAAAATAAAGTTTGTCCGGAGCACTGTTTCATTATATGCAAAACATGTGAAGCGCAATGATTTCTTTACTTCCACTCAGTTTTCATTCAGTTTTTGGCATTGTATAACAATAAAATTATTAAAACATACTAAAAAAACAAATGAAACTATGTCTATTTCTTTCTGCATATACTTTGTCAGGCAAAACACAAACAAAAATAAACTTCCCCTCCCTTTTCCTTTTTAATACTACGTTGCAATGATATTTTTTGATGTTGTGTCAAATTGACACACAAACGAATCTTTCGTAACTTTTTGTTAACGACGGATGCGTGTTAAATACGAAGGCCGCGTAGTGAATAAGCCTAAATCAGGACGGCCTCCAATTCTCACACGAGGAGATCGCCTGCAAATTAAGCATATGATTGCAGCGGATTCGTTTATAAGTGAACCGAAAATAAGCTCAGAGTTCCTTCAATCGAAGAAAAAAGTTCACCCGGAAACTGTGCGAAAAGCCGTGATTGATGCCGGTTTTAAGTCTCGCACTCCTCGCCGAAAGCCATTGGTAAATGTAATCATTCGCAAAAAGCGTTTGGACTTTGCTCGTGACTACCAAAATGCATCTCCTGAGTTCTGGCGCAACGTTATATTCTCCAGTGAGTTCAAATACAATATCTTTGGCTCTGATGGAAGGCTCAAGGTCTGGAGAAAGACGGGAGAAGCTTACAATCCAAAGAATACGATCAAGACTGTTAAGCACGGCGGCGGCGGAGTAATGGTATGGGGTTGCATGGCGGCCAGCGGCGTTGCAAACAATTGAAGGAGTCATGGATAATCGCGCATACATTGACATTCTCAAGAGAAATTTGAAGCCAAGTGCGGAAAAGTTGGGTTTATCTGAGAAATTGTACTTCCAGCAAGATAACGACCCTAAACATATGGCACTTAGCACCAGGCTGTACTTGCTGTATAATGCTCCACATTTACTAAAAACACCACCGCAGAGTTCAGACCTCAATCCTATTGAGCACATGTGGAATATGCTTCAAAACAAGATAAGGACTCATCATATTTCGTCAAAACCTTAGCTGCAACAGGTTCTTCAGGAGGAATGTACACAAAAACTTGTAAAGTTGATGCCAGATCGCCTTAAGGCCGTCATTAAAAACAAGGGGTATCCAACTAAATATTAATAAAACATTTTGTAGGTTTTCATAATTCATAGTTAATTAATTTCGTAAGTGTGCGAAGACAAATGCACAGACATAGCTTAAGTGTACGAAGACTTTATTGGAAGTAAATAAGCGACTTTTTTGTTTTTGGTTTAAAACTTTTAAACTATTTAATGAAATCTTTTAGTTTTGTTGTTGTATTAAAAATTAATGCTAAATAAACAGATCTGCATCGACACTTTTTCAAAATTTCTACAAATATTTATTTTTTTTAATAATTAATATAGTTCTGAACCAGGTGTTGTACGAAGACTTTAGTGGTACACTGTATATCGGGTGATTTTTTAAGAGCTTTCGGGTTTGATAAAAAACATACCATTTAGAGAAATGTATGAAATCTTTATGAAAAAATCACCCTATATTATACTATATGTGGCCTCTGATATATGTGTATATGAATGTATGATTTTCGTATTTTTTTTTTATTCTTGGAATGTTTTTTTGATATAGTAAATTATTTGTTTTTTTTTACTAAGGGTCCGGAGGGAAGTATCAGGTCAGTCCATAAGTTCGTGCGTTTTTCTTAGGTGGTTTTGAAATAAATAAAAAAAAAGTTTTCAGTATTTATTAATCAATAATATATGTTCCTGCATTATTGATTGATATGTTCCTGCATTATTATGTCTTCCCAACGATTAGGCAGATTTATAATTCCTTGCTCAAAAAATTGTTTGTCCTTGGAGCCAGAATACGCGTCGATATCCCTTCTAGTGAGTAATAAAGGAGCTATATTATTACTCACTAGTAGGGCCCTGCGGCTTTGCACACAAGCTTGACGTCAATGGGCCCAATAAATCAAGTTTATTCATACTACACTCTATGGGCGATGCCACGCCTCTTTTATGTAATGCTCAATCCATTTCTCCAGTCGAAGGGTGTGACCCGGTTTCATTGATATGCGACTTTCAGTTCCTAAGTTACGCGGAAAACTTCAGTCACAAAAAATATGCCGCGCCCCTTGTTCAACGTCCATAAAATTTTGCCAGTAGTTAGAATGACACATCTATGGGACGATAGTATACAAAACTTCAAAGCTTTCCAACTTATTGTTTCGAAGCTATTCCACATTAAAAAAAATGGGTTCTATGGGCGGTGTCATGCCTCTCGTCCAATACCCACCCCACTCTCCCTGTCGAAGGGCACGTCTAAATCGTAAGTCTGTGCCAAATATCTTTGATGTGTGATTTGCAGTTCCAAAGTTATTCAAAACAATAGGGTTGCTTAAAAAGTGCCACGCCCTTGTCCAACGCCCATACAATTTAACCACTTGAACGACACGTCTAAGCCATGATGCTGTATCAAATTTCAATGCTGGACGACTTATGATTCCGAAGATATTTCACATTAAAAACTTGAGTTCTATGGGCGGTGCCATGCCCCTCGTCCGATACCCACCCTATTCCCCATGTCGAAGGGCACATCTAAATCGTAAGTCTGTGTCAAATCTCTTTGATGTGTGATTTGTAGTTCCAAAGTTATTCAAAACATTTGAGTGGCTTAAAAGTGCCACGCCCCTTGTCCCACGCTTACAAAGCTTTACCAGTGAAACGGCACATCTAAACGGTGGCCCCGCACCAAATTTTAATGCTGCCCGATTTCTCATTCCGAAGATTTTCCATATTGAAAATTTAAGTTGTATGGGCGGTGCCACGCCCCTTGTCAAAAACCCACCCCATTCTCCTTATCGAAAAACACAACTAAATCGTACGTTTGTACCGAGTGTCATTGATGTGAACGCAGTTGTAGTTCCAAAGTTACACCGGCATTTAAAAAGTGCCACGCCCCTTGTTCAACGCCCATTAAATTTTACCAGTGAAACGGCACATCTACGGCACCAGTGAATCGTTTGATACCCATATTGCCTTACAAAAGCATACCATAGATGAGTTTTGTTACCATAGTGGGCGTAAGCAGGGGCCGTGGTCATTCTCATATAACCTATGTACCATTCCCCCAGCTAAAAATATGTTTGGTGTTTATTTCATCTAAATCGGTTCAGCGGTTTTTGCCTGATTGTGGCTCAAAAAAGCAACGTCACACTTGGCTTTATATAATAGTATAGATAGAAGTATAGATATGGGACTGAAGTGTAATATCCGGAGAGTATGGTGGATGCGGCATTAGCTCCCATCCGAGCTCATTCAGCTTGCCTAAGGTCTGTCTTGCGGTATGTGGTCTTGCGTTGTCGTAGTGAAACAAAACTTTGCGTCTATTGGCTAAATGTGGTCGATTTTCTTCAAGTGCTTCATTCAGTTTGGATAGTTGATGGCAATAATAATCAGCTGTGATCGTCTGGTTTGGTTCCAGCAGATCAAAATAAACGATACCGGTCATGGTGCCTTGTGGAATGGTCTCCCTGCGAATATCTTCCCCAGCACTTATGATCTTCATGGGTTCAAGGCAAGAGTCCATAACCACTTAACTCTTAACCCTATCTCCTAACCTATATATCCTTCCTGAACCAACGCAATACCTCGCATTAATAGGGGTCATACCCTGCGCGTTTTTTCTAGTCAAAAAAAAAAGAAGAAATATCCCACCAAATAAACAGGAGAATCTTCTTGGGGTGAAGGCCATCTCTGGGGGTTGGTTCTGGTGTTTCACCTTATCTAACCACTGGCGTTTGCGAACAGGATTATTGTAAAGGACCCATTTTTCATCCCCAGTAACAATACGGTTCAAAAAACTTTCATTTTCAAGCCGCTGCAGCAGCTGAGAACACACATTCACTCTCTGCTGTATTCACACTCTTTGCGACGGGAAGTTTATGCGGAACCCATTTTCCAAGCTTTGGAACCGTGCCCAATTGAACCAGGTGCCTGTAAACTCCATGTGATGAATTTAACCTTCCAGCCATCATATCGACTGCCAAACTTGGCTCAGCTTCCACGAGTTCCAGCAAGGCGTCGGAGTTAAGGACCTCAGGACGACCAGAGCGTGGGGCATCCTCAACGTCACAACCGCCACTTCGGAATTCGGAAAAACACTTTTGCGCAGTCCTTACACTCACGGTATTCTCCCCATTTTATTTTAAAACAACGCGTGCTTCTATCCGCGATTAAAATCACTTGTTGAATGCACAATATATCAGAGAAAATAAAAAAATTCCGTTTCTCCCACGAATCATTTTTTGTATGCAAAAAGCGCCTATTGTGAAACTATTGAAAAAAATACGCACGAACTTATGGACTGACCTGATATTTATTGTTTATTTTTATTTTAATGACGAAGAGGGATGGGGACAGTTTGAGCTTTATCGGAATATTCATTTCTGAGGTAAGTTGCAAAACTCTACAGATGGCCGAGGTAATAGCGTATTGGTTAAATAGCACAGAGTAAGTTCGGGTAATGTGATATACCTGTTTGTTTTATGGCGATTCCCGACACTCTTTGCCCTAAAATACACTTTTTTTGGTCTCAAACTGGTCACTGACACATTATTTAGTATATCTAAGATTTTTAACTCTTTAAGATAAACTGTTGACGAGTTTTTTAATTACAAATCAAAATATCCAAATATTGGCCTCTGATAAAAGTGGCGGCTAATGTGATATACCATCGGCGGGTAATGTGATATACCCGAAAAAACGTTATTTAACAGACCTATTAGTTTCAAACTAAGTCAAAATACTTCAAATCAAAAATAATTAGAGACGTGTTTCTCATTTTTTTTTGAAAAATCACAATCTGACGGGGTAAACCAAGGGTTAAAACTTTTTATCGTGTGGTAGTCAAATGTAAATGTGGATGTGTAGGGGTTCGTCAGTATTCTTGAGCAGTACGGGTTGGCTTATTGTGAAGGCGAGCCGCGCCAATTCTTAGTGGCTAAAGAGCCGACATGAACTTCTATGCGAGCAGTGAAACACAGTGGTTATGCTGTCGCAAGAACAGAAGTTAACTTTATTTCGTAAAAACTATGGCTTATAAAGAAAAACATAACTGTTATACTTGCATGGCATTTCCAATACTCCGCCCATTATTCCAGAGCACAGTTTAACTGACCAATCCGTAGGCAAGGACCAAAATAGCTGATCTTGCATATTTCCGTTAGGAACAGTGCGCTGCGGTAGGTGGCGTTGAACTCGCGGCGCGCGCGTCGAGTGGCAACCTGACACCAGTGCATAACGGAACATGCAATTGCACGATCAGACGGATAGTGTCGGTGTAGGTGACTATATGGTACCACTACACCATTGCCCTTAAGCGAAAAATTATTACCCGGAATAATTTTTTAAGATAGTGTCGGTCTGGGGGGGGTTTTGGAAATGCTTTACATTCATTTAGGTATGTGTATAGATAATAATATGAGTGATAGTAATTATATAATTGGTAGTTTTCTAATTATAGTTTCTTGTATAAGTTGTATTTGTATGATTAATTGGTATTCTTATGTAATAGTTTTCTAATGATAGTTCTTAGGTTGTAGGAGTAATTGCTATGATCACATGTGTAGTTGTTATTCTTAGCGATTATTGTTCTTACTTACTTACTTAACTGGCCATAACAACCCGTTATCGGGTTACGGCCTGCCGCAAAACTTCTCTCCAGGCGCCTCTGCTTTGCGCGCGCCTTCTCCAGTTGGACACACCAAGAAATACCAGGGCCTCTTCCACTTGGTCCTTCCACCGGAGACACGGCCTCCCTCTTCGCCGTCGACCTCCAACCATCGCATCGAACACCTTTTTCGCCGGAGCTTCGTCGTCCATGCGGCAGACATGACCGAGCCAGCGTAGCCGCTGGATGTTAATTCGCTGCGCTACGTCCATGTCCTTATACAGCTCATACAGCTCGTTATTGGTTCGTATGCGATAGTCGTCACCAACACGAACAGGGCCGAAGATTTTGCGAAGTACCTTCCTCTCGAACACTCCAAGGGCCGCTATTTCGTTTCGTGTCATTGTCCATGCTTCAGCGCCATAGAGGAGCACGGGCAAGATGAGCGTCCCATAGAGTGCAAGTTTTGTCGGTCGAGAGAGGTCTCTACTTCTCAATTGCCTACCGAGACCGTAGTAGCACCTGTTGGCAAGAGTAATCCTTCGCTTTATCTCCAGGCTGACATCATTGCTGCTGTTGATGGCGGTGCCAAGGTAGACGAATTCCTTGACACCTTCAAAGGTATACCTGTCGGCCTCGACGTGAGACCCTAGCCGCTGCGAGTCCCTGCGTGTCGACAGCATATACTTCGTCTTGCCCTCATTTACCACCAGACCCATTTTGGCAGATTCTCTTTCGATAGCAGCAAATGCAGCGGTGACATCTCGATTGTTACGCCCGATGACATCAATGTCATCAGCGTAGGCAAGGAGCTGGACACTTTTGTTGAAGATTGTGCCATTACGATGTACACCGGCCTTGCGCAGAACACTCTCCATGGTGAAGTTGAAGAGGTCGCAGGACAAAGGATCGCCCTGTCTGAAACCTCGAACGGTATCAAAGGGGTCGGAGAGGTCACTTCCAACCTTGACGGAGCTGCGCGTATTGCTCAACGTCGCTCTGCAAAGTCTAACGAGCTTTGCAGGGATACCAAGTTCAGACAATGCGGCATATAGGTGATCCCTTATCGGGCTATCGAATGCTGCCTTGTAATCGATGAAGAGATGGTGTGTATCGATCTGGTTCTCATGGGTCTTCTCCAGGATTTGGCGTAGAGTGAATATCTGGTCGATGGTGGACTTACCAGGTCTAAAGCCGCACTGATAAGGTCCAATCAGCGCCTTGGCGAGTGGCTTTAATCTTTCACATAGTACGCTCGTCAGGACCTTGTATGCAATGGGAAGTAGGTTGATACCCCTGTAGTTGGCGCATATTTTTGGGTCGCCTTTCTTCAGCACAGGACAAAGGGCACTGAGGTTCCAATCTTGGGCATTCGTTCCTCCAGCCATATTTTGCAAATAAGCTGATGCATGCACCCAATCAGCTCACCGCCGCTGGCCTTGAACAATTCAGGTGGTAGCACATCCGGCCCTGCAGCTTTGTTGTTCTTGAGTCGCTGGATAGCGACCCGGACCTCGTCATGGCTGGGCGGTGGCACATCCACACCGTCGTCGTCGATTGGTGCCATCTGGACATCTTCACCACTGGCGGTATTGTTCCTTTCGTCTCCTGCGAGCAGCTTGGTGAAGTGCTCCTTCCACAACCTCAGCACACCTTGCGCATCCGTAACCAGATCCCCGTTTTCGTCTCTGCAAGAAGATGCCCCGGGCTTAAATCCTTCCGTGAGACGCTTAACTTTTTGGAAGAATTTTCGGGCGTCATTCCTGCCCCTGCACTCCTCGATTTCCTCACGCTCGCGCCTTTCTTGCTCCCGTTTCTTGCGTCTAAAAAGGCACCTCTCTTTCTTCCTCTCCTCCCGGTATTTTTCTGTCATGGCTCGCATGGCGGCCGACTGCAGGGTCTTCTTGTAGGCAGCATTCTTCACTGCAGTGGCTGCGCGACACTCTTCATCGTACCATTGGTTTTTTGGTGGTGGGCGTCGAAAACCAAGGGCATTTTCTGCGGCGGCGCGCATAGAGTGGGATAAGTGAGCCCATAATCCGCCGATGTCATCAGGTGGAGAGGGGGAGCGACCGAGCTGGTTGGAGAGTTGAGCGGAGTAAGCTTCGGCTACCCCTTGTGATCGCAGCTTACTGATGTCCAGCTTTCTTCGCAAACTAGGTTGCGCGGTCTTCGCTGCGCAAAGACGCATGCGTACCTTGCCTGCAACAAGGAAGTGGTCCGAGTCGATGTTGGGTCCTCGGAACGTGCGCACATCTAGAATGCTAGAAGCATGCCTTCCACCAATCACAATGTGATCAATCTGGTTGCGGGTGGATTGATCGGGGGATAACCAGGTCGCCTTGTGGATATCCAGGTGCTGGAATCTGGTGCTACTAACTACCATGTTTCGTGCCGCGGCGAAATCGATCAGCCTCAGACCGTTGTTCGAAGTGGTCCCATGGAGGCTGAACTGCCCGACTGTGGGGCCAAAGATGCCTTCTCGCCCGACCTTTGCGTTGAAGTCCCCGAGGACAATTTTGACGTCGTGGAACGGGCACCTATCGTAGACGTCCTCGAGCTTCGCATAGAAGGCATCCTTGGTCGCATCGTCCTTCTCTTCCGTCGCGGCGTGCGCGCAAATTAGGCTGATGCTAAAGTATTTAGCTTTGATGCGGATCGAAGCCAGCCGTTCCTTCACCGGAGTGAACCGAGAGACGTGGTGGCGAAGTCTGACCACAAATCCGCAGTTAAATTCGCTCTTCTCCGCATGACATCTGTAGTAGATATCGCAGTCTGCTCGCTTGGAGCACCCTTGTCCTGTCCATCGCATTTCCCGGATGTCGGTGATGTCAGCCTTACATTTCGTGAGGGCTTCCGCCAGTTGGATAGAGGCACCTTCCCTATAGAGGGTCCGGACATTCCAGGTGCATATCCTCAAATCATGGTCCTTGAATCGTGTGCTGTGGTCGTCAACATTGTGGGTTCCTTCCGAGGCTTGCTTTTTGGCTTTCATTGGTAGATGATTTTCCGTGACGGGCACCAAACCCTGCGCACAACCCAAATTTTAAGTCCTGGGGATTGGACTCGCTGCACACATTAGTTCACTATTCAGCGGGTGCCAGATAGCTATCCAGAAGGGCCGCGCGGAGGCTGTGTCTCAGCTTGGATTGGACAGGGACAAGGATCGTTCTGGCGTTCGCCAGGTTGAACGCAATCAGAGACTTTACCTTGTATATCCGCTCCCTTCCTTCCGAGGCTTGCTTTTTGGCTTTCATTGGTAGATGATTTTCCGTGGCGGGCACCAAACCCTGCGCACAACCCAAATTTTAAGTCCTGGGGATTGGACTCGCTGCACACATTAGTTCACTATTCAGCGGGTGCCAAATAGCTATCCAGAAGGGCCGCGCGGAGGCTGTGTATCAGCTTGGATTGGACAGGGACAAGGATCGTTCTGGCGTTCGCCAGGTTGAACGCAATCAGAGACTTTACCTTGTATGTTATTGTTCTTACTTTGTAATTATAGTATCTTACTTTATATTTGGTTTTATTGTGTAGGTATCTATGGTATATGGTTTTAGTGAGTCGTTGTGGACTTCTTTTTCTTTTCCATTGTAGTCTATTACGGAATTTACTCCTTTTCGTGCTAAAATTCTGTATGGTCCGCTGTATGGACTCATGTTCTTTTTTCTGTTTTCTACTTTAAATAATACCAAGTCATTGACTTCCAAGTGCAATGGGTTGTTGTATTGTTGGTCTTGTTTATGTTTACGTTTAGTTTTTGTTTGAATTGTGCTTGTCTTTGCTTTTTGTATTGCGTCATGTAATCTGATCTTGAGTTCGTTTGCATAATTGTCGTAATCGTAAATCGGTTGTGTGTGCTTAAGTGTGTCAGTGGATAACGACGGTAATTTGCCGAAAATGAGCTCGAATGGTGTATATTCTGTATCACTGTTAGGTGCCGTGTTATACGCAGATGTGAAGTACGGTATCCATTTATCCCATTCATCATCATTGGCATAATTTAGTAAGAATTCATTGAGTACCCTATGGTTTCTTTCTAGTGAGCCTATTGTGTGGTGGTGGTAAGGTGTTGAAAATACTTGTTCTATTTGTAAGAGGGAGCATATGTTGCTCATTAGCTCATTTGTGAACTCGGTTCCTCTGTCTGATTTAAGAATTTTAAACTGTCCGTATTTTAAAATTAGCTGTTCTACTAGTGTTTTTGCTGTGGTAGTCGCGTCTTTGGTGCTCATTGGGTGTGCTATGACGTATTTAGTTAGCTCGCATTGCATCGTATGTATCGATAGCTGTTGGACATGCGGAGTGGTCCGACAGTGTCAATTGATACTATTTGGATACTGTCACTTGGTGTGGTCGTCGTCGTAATTTGTTCTTTTGTGTGTCTTATTTGTTTGTTTGTGGCACATTTATGACAGTTATTTATGTATGTTTTTACCATTTTGTTCATGTTTTTCCATGTATATCGCTGTTTGAGTTTCAAAACTGTCTTTCTTACGCCAAGGTGTCCTCCATGTGTGGAATTGTGGAATTCTTGGATTAGTTTAAATTTTATGATGTCCTCTTTTATTCTCTGGGGTGGTGTGTATATTAGTATGTTCAAATTTGGCCTTACGCATTTCTTGTATGCTTTTTCATAAATATCCTTCAATTCATTTGTGTGCGTCTTTTTAAATATTTCATCACTTGTCGACTGTGCTAATTCTTTAATATTGTATTTTCTCATGGTACATATGAGCTTCTCCATAGTCGAAACTAGTTTCGTAGGGTTATCGCTGCATCGTACTGTTATGTTTTCATCAACTATTTGGACCATTGCCTGGGCTAATGGCTTAGTTGGAATTAAATTGGCCTCAAAATTAAAGAGTAATTTCTTAATGTTTCTGATATCTGCTATGGACGTGCATTGCCACATATGAAGTTGATCAGGCTTCCGTGTAGTGCAGTTCTCCTTAGGTATATCTTTTAGTCCTTTTTCGGACATGCCCCGAGTAATTGCTAGAGTTCGTTTTACAGATTTATCTTCTGTGAGAGGAATCATTGATTTTAGATAGTCTGAGTCAATTTTGATTCTTGACAATGCGTCAGCGTTGGTGTTCATTTTGCGTTGTTTATACTTGTATATTATGTCAAAATCATAATCCGATAGATCGAGTCTTATTCGTGTCATTTTGGATGACGGGTTTTTGTGTCTGAATAAGGATACTAATGGTCTATGATCTGTTATTACTGTGAATCTTCGTCCGTACAGGTAGGGTTTAAAGAAGTTAATTGCCCAATGTATGGCCAAAAGTTCTTTTTCAATTACCGGTTTGTTTAGGTCATTTTTTGTAAAGCTTTGCTGGCGTATGCAATTGGTAGATCTTCGCCTACTTCGCCTTGCGAGAGTACGGCTCCTAATGCGAAATCTGATGCTTCCGTTGTTACTAGGAATGGTTTGTCAAAATTTGGGTATTGTAGAATTGGTGGGTTTATCAATAATTGTTTTAGTTTTGTGAAAGCATCTTCGCACTCTTTACTCCAGTCGAATTTAGCGTTTTTCTTTTGTAGGGAATTGAAGCATTTCGTAATTTTCGCGAAATCTGGAATAAATCTTCTGTAGTAATTGCAGAATGCAGTGAATCTTCTGACGTCGTTGGCGTTCGTTGGTGTCGGGTAGTTCTTAATGGTTTCGAATTTGGCTGGGTCTGGTTTGATGCCATGTCGTGTAATTAGGTGTCCTAAGTATACAACTTCTGGTCGTAGGAAACAACATTTATTCGCGTTGAGTTTCAGGTTGTATCTTTTTAGTCTAGACTTTTAGACTTTAGACTTTAATTAAGTTGTCAGTGTGGTGTTGTATACTACATCCAAAAACAATTTTGTCGTCTACGTAAAGGAATGCTTCTGAGTCTAATCCTGATAGTGCTATGGTTAGCATTCTTTGGAAACTGTTTGATGAGATTTTTAGTCAAAATGGTAGTCGTTTGAATTGATAGTGTCCGTTTGAAGTGGAAAATGCTGTTAATGGTCTTGAATTTTTGTCGAGTGGGATCTGATGGAATGAGCCGGTCATGTCTAATGTGGAAAACCATTTCGCTCTGCCTAATTTGTCTAGTACGTCTTCTAGTCGTGTGAGTGGAAATTTATCGTTCACTATCCTGTCATTAAGTTTTCGGAAGTCGACGACTAAACGCCATTTTGTCTCGTTTGGGTTTCCCTTTTTTGGTACAAGTAGTAGTGGTGCATTATACGGACTGACTGAATGTTCGATGATGTCGTCTTTTAATAGTTGTTGAACCTGCTTTTCGATTTCTTCTGTTTGTGTGTGGGGTAGTCTGTAATTCTTTATGTATACTGGTGTGTTGTCCGAGGTCGAAATCTTTTGGGTATAGAAATTGTTTGTTGTAAGTGTTTCGTTTTCTAGGTGAAAACATCTTGGTATGTTTTGAGAATTTCTATTAGTTCATCTTTTGTTTTGGTGGCTGTGCAATGAATATTGAGAGAGTTTATTAGTTTGTGTAGTCTGTCTTGGCTGTGGGGTTGTTTGTTGTTAATTGCTAAGATTTCATAATTTCTTTAAGGTTCGAATTTTAAATCGATGTCTTTTAGTTCTACTTCATGGTCGTTGGTGTTTAGAATTTTGATGTGTGTTGTACCTTTGGCTGGTGCAATGGAGTTGCTTATAAAGACTCCTTCTTTAATTTCTTGGTTAAAAATTACGCTGTCTTCTTTAAACTTACAATTTACTGGGGTAATGGATTGTGTTCTAGGGGGTACTTTTATTGTGAGTATGTGTAATGGTTTGGGATGATGATTTTCTATTGGGATGATGATTTCGTTTTCGTTGACTAATAGGTTTATAGTGTACGTTTCGTAGTCGATTTTGCTGAAAAATTTGGCTAGAAAGTCTCTGCCTAGTATGCCGTCAAAAACTATTGGGAAATCAGAATTTACTACGTGAAATGGGTGTGAGATTTTCTTGTCATTAAACAGTAATTGTAGTTGTATGGTGCCCAGTGAATGAATAACTCCTTTGGATATGCCGGTTAGTTTGCAGCTATCCTCTGTCTTGTAGGATTCATTATCTCTTATGTTTGTTCTTTTGCATAGTGAAATGTCTGCGCCTGTGTCAATTAGAAATGTCAGTTTTTCGTTTGCATTGGACGATTTTATGTGTATGTAGTTTGTGAGATTATCCGATATTTTGAATATTTTTAATTGTGGTCTTGTGGTGGAGGAGAATTGTTTCTGTATTCGAATCGGGGATTGTTCTCGTATTCGCTGTCCTCTTCCGCCTGACCCATCTCGTTTCCCGACGTTTCTACTATGTTTATACGTCTTGTGTTGTTGTATCGATAATTTTGAGTGTTTCGGTTATTTGATACATATCTGTTGCTGTTGTAGTTGTTTTGGTTGTGGTTGTTGCACTGGTTATTGTAGTTGCTGTTGTAGCTGCGCTGATTTATATTTGCTCTGTCATTGTTGCTGTAGCGGTTATTGTTTTGTGTATTATAATTTTGTAATTGTTGTTGTGGTGCGAGTTGTTTGCTTGGTGGGTGTTATTGTTTCTGTTGTAGTTGTTGTTTACTTGATTTGGACGGTGTTGGTTGTAGTTCGTACGGTTTCTCTTGTTGTTGATATGGTTGTTTAGGAGCATTAGTCGCGATCGGTTTTGCTCATTGTCTTTTTCCAATTCCAAAGCTAATTCAACGGCTTGGTTGAAAGTCTTTGGCATTGCCGCCAAAATTGTTTGTTTGAAAAATTCGTTAAGCCCGTTCTTGAAAATTGTAAGGCTGTATTGTTCGTTTAGTTTCATTATTATGGTTTGTTCTGCTGTTGTGGGGTTGTTGCCGGCTTGTGCGATTTGAATCTTATTTAGCTCGGCTATCATGTTCAGGATTTTGTCTTTGTATGTGTTGATTGTCATGTTTCTTTGCATAAAATATGCCAGTTGATTTTGGATTTGGGGTATGGTTGTAGAGCTCTTGTATCTGTCCTTTAATAATTTTTTTAGTGTGTCTATGTCTTCTGGTGCTGTTTGTCTGCTGATTGCTGTTCTTACTGTAGCGTCGAGTTTTGCATAAAAGACGAATTCAAGGAGTTCTATCCTACCCGTGATATTGAGTTTTTTGTATACTAGTTCCGTTATTTTCAGGAAGGTGTCTAGTTCTCTCTGATTCCCTGTGAAAGTTGGGATGGCTTTCATTGCCGTTTCAATACTAAATTCTGCCATTGTTTGGGTGGATTCGTTTGCTATATTTTTGTGTTTTTCTTGTGTGTGTTCGAGTTGTTCTTGTAGCAGTCTGTTTAGAGGGTCATAGGTGTTACTGAATGTTATTTTTATTCCTATTACCTCTTTGCCGTCCTGTTCGTTAGTTATCAATTCGTCAAATTCTCTCTTTATGTGTTGTATGATTTCAAGTTTGTGTAGGATTGTTGGTGTATTTCCTGTTGGGTGTTTTCTTGATAGTTGTTAGTAAGTTTGTCAGTTGTTCTAGCAGTCTGTCCATTTACTTTGTTTTCAAATCTGTCTATTTACTATTTTTGCATATTGACTGGCATGCAATTTTTGTTGCTGAAAAATTTGGCTAGAAAGTCTCTGCCTAGTATGCCGTCAAAAACTATTGGGAAATCAGAATTTACTACGTGAAATGGGTGTGAGATTTTCTTGTCATTAAACAGTAATTGTAGTTGTATGGTGCCCAGTGAATGAATAACTCCTTTGGATATGCCGGTTAGTTTGCAGCTATCCTCTGTCTTGTAGGATTCATTATCTCTTATGTTTGTTCTTTTGCATAGTGAAATGTCTGCGCCTGTGTCAATTAGAAATGTCAGTTTTTCGTTTGCATTGGACGATTTTATGTGTATGTAGTTTGTGAGATTATCCGATATTTTGAATATTTTTAATTGTGGTCTTGTGGTGGAGGAGAATTGTTTCTGTATTCGAATCGGGGATTGTTCTCGTATTCGCTGTCCTCTTCCGCCTGACCCATCTCGTTTCCCGACGTTTCTACTATGTTTATACGTCTTGTGTTGTTGTATCGATAATTTTGAGTGTTTCGGTTATTTGATACATATCTGTTGCTGTTGTAGTTGTTTTGGTTGTGGTTGTTGCACTGGTTATTGTAGTTGCTGTTGTAGCTGCGCTGATTTATATTTGCTCTGTCATTGTTGCTGTAGCGGTTATTGTTTTGTGTATTATAATTTTGTAATTGTTGTTGTGGTGCGAGTTGTTTGCTTGGTGGGTGTTATTGTTTCTGTTGTAGTTGTTGTTTACTTGATTTGGACGGTGTTGGTTGTAGTTCGTACGGTTTCTGTTGTTGTTGATATGGTTGTTTAGGAGCATTAGTCGCGATCGGTTTTGCTCATTGTCTTTTTCCAATTCCAAAGCTAATTCAACGGCTTGGTTGAAAGTCTTTGGCATTGCCGCCAAAATTGTTTGTTTGAAAAATTCGTTAAGCCCGTTCTTGAAAATTGTAAGGCTGTATTGTTCGTTTAGTTTCATTATTATGGTTTGTTCTGCTGTTGTGGGGTTGTTGCCGGCTTGTGCGATTTGAATCTTATTTAGCTCGGCTATCATGTTCAGGATTTTGTCTTTGTATGTGTTGATTGTCATGTTTCTTTGCATAAAATATGCCAGTTGATTTTGGATTTGGGGTATGGTTGTGGAGCTCTTGTATCTGTCCTTTAATAATTTTTTTAGTGTGTCTATGTCTTCTGGTGCTGCTTGTCTGCTGATTGCTGTTCTTACTGTAGCGTCGAGTTTTGCATAAAAGACGAATTCAAGGAGTTCTATCCTACCCGTGATATTGAGTTTTTTGTATACTAGTTCCGTTATTTTCAGGAAGGTGTCTAGTTCTCTCTGATTCCCTGTGAAAGTTGGGATGGCTTTCATTGCCGTTTCAATACTAAATTCTGCCATTGTTTGGGTGGATTCGTTTGCTATATTTTTGTGTTTTTCTTGTGTGTGTTCGAGTTGTTCTTGTAGCAGTCTGTTTAGAGGGTCATAGGTGTTACTGAATGTTATTTTTATTCCTATTACCTCTTTGCCGTCCTGTTCGTTAGTTATCAATTCGTCAAATTCTCTCTTTATGTGTTGTATGATTTCAAGTTTGTGTAGGATTGTTGGTGTATTTCCTGTTGGGTGTTTTCTTGATAGTTGTTAGTAAGTTTGTCAGTTGTTCTAGCAGTCTGTCCATTTACTTTGTTTTCAAATCTGTCTATTTACTATTTTTGCATATTGACTGGCATGCAATTTTTGTGTGCTGATATTTATTTGTCTATATATTCAATTTTTTTTTTGTTTTGTTAGACAGTGGTTATTGTCTTTTTTGCAAGTTGTTTCTTTACATATCGCTTATAATACTTATTTAATTCTATTATACTTAGTATTACTACGATTATGCTTAGCAGGTACAGAAGGTTTCTATCCCGCTCCTGGTTGATAGTGCTGTTGTTGTTGATGCTGCTGCTGGCTGCGTTGTTGGTGGCTACGATGACCTCCTCTTTACTTTTTGTTGCTCCCATGTAGCTGGCTCAGTAATTTTCCTTTGATCACTTTGTCTGTTGTGACTGCCAATATTCGGTATAAGTTTGCCCGTTATTGTCGTTCTTTGACTCGCCGGCCTGCTCTCGGTCTCTTCCGCTTGTTGGTTTGTGGTTCAGGTGATTTATATTGTTACGAATACCAGTTCTAGTGGGCTAGTACGTATCCCTGGACTGTGCAATTTAAAATAAAAACACACTAAATTTCTCAAACGCAGTCAATAAAAACCAACGGTCACTTTATCTCACAGATTTACCCTTCACTGTCTTTACACTTAAATATTTGCTTAATTACTCCGTGTGGCACCTTCACTAGTCAGAATCAGACTGACTCCTGCGCCGCACCCGGCTGCCTTTTATACCTGTCCGGCCATCGCGCAGATCGTTCTCGCACATTCCGGAGTGGACTAAAGGTTTCCATGATGATCGCGACCATCATTGCCAGGTTGGACTAAAAGTTTCCATCATTGCCAGGTTGGACTAAAAGTTTCCATCATTGCCAGGTTGGCCTAAAAGTCTCCCTTATTATCGCGGCCGTCGTTGCCAGATTGAATTATAGCACGGCGCGTAGCGACAGGGTTGCTTTGCACAGCGACAGACTGTCTTATCGTTACACTGCCCACCACTTAGCCTTGTTCGTCCCGAACAAGTGCCGAGGTTCCGCTATGATAAGGCGCCAGGCGCTCCAAATGGACTACCTTCAGCTTAGCGCCTTTATTGCTGCAACGTTGTATCCTGTATACCACGTCGTTCATTCTAGTCACGACTTCGTAAGGTCCTTCCCATGACGCCTGAAGTTTCGGAGACAAACCTTTCCTCCGCTGCGGGTTGTAGAGCATTACCAGATCGCCTTCTTGGAACCCTGCTGAGTTGGCCCGTAGATCATATCGGGCTTTCGCCTTATCGCTGACCAGTTTGGTGCGGCTCCTTATAAACTGGTGAATTTCCTCGAGTTCCGTCCGCTTATTGACCACGTAGTACGTCTTAGCGCCTCCCGTCGTGCTGACTACCCCGAACTTCAAGTCAGCGGGTAACCGCAACTCCGTGCCGAACACTGCTCGGGCTGGAGTGCGTGATGTCGTGTCGTGCGGGGCTGACCTATACGCCATCAGGAACAGGGGAATATGCGTGTCCCAATCCTTTTGATTCCCGCCTACCACTTTCCGCAGGTATTCCTCCAGTGTCCGGTTAAAGCGTTCCACCATGCCGTCGGACTGTGGGTGCAAAGGCGTGGTACGAGTTTTCTTTATCCCCAGTAGCTCACACACTTCCTTGAATACCGCAGACTCGAAATTCCGGCCTTGATCTGAATGCAACTCCAACGGAACTCGGAACCTGGCTACCCAGTTGTTTACCAGCTTTCCCGAGATCGTAGTGGCCTCCTGGTTAGGAATAGGGTACACTTCGGGCCATTTGCTGAAGTAATCCATTACCACCAGCACATATTTGTTGCCTTGAGTGCTGACTGGGAATGGGCCAGCGACGTCCATAGCAATCCGATCGAAGGGCGCTCCCACGTTGTACTGCTGCATGCGGCCCCGAGACCTTCTTGCCGAACCTTTCGCGGCTGAACATCGGTCACAGCTCTTAATCCATTCGGCTACAGACTGCTGGCATCCTACCCAGTATAATCGTCTTTTTATCTTGGCGACGGTTTTGGTGATGCCCAGGTGCCCTCCACTGGAGTCGTTATGGTATGCCTCGATGACCTCGTTGATTCTGCATTTCGGCACTACCATTAGGGAGTTGCTGGTCCGACCATCCGCGCTCTCCCATTCGCGATACAGGCATCCTTCCTTCAGCCGCAGACTTTCCCACTGCGCCCAGTAAGCCTTAGCGATCGGGCTTTCACCGGCCATCTCCTGCCAGTCTGGACGTGCGCCTTGCTCCTTGCCTTCGACGATTTTTGCAAGATCCGCATCCTCACGCTGGTCTTTTTGTAGCCTCTCCGCAGACCACGCTTCCTCTGGCATAACGCTTACCAACCGGACGTCCACTATCTGTACTTTGCTTTCGGCTCGCGAGCACTGCGGCGTGATAAGGCATCGGCATTTCCATGGCTACTGCACTTGCTATGCTCTATCGTGTAGTCATCTCAATGCCGCATGATCTGTGCGCAGGCGAAACCTTTGTCCATACAGATATTTGTGGAAGTGTTTTACGCAGTCCACTACCGCCAGCAGTTCTCTCCGTGTCACACAGTAGTTGCGTTCCGGTTTCGACAGAATCCTACTGTAGTATGCTATCACTTGTTCTTGGCCGTCTATTATCTGTGATAGCACACCGCCAGCACAAACATCTCTCCAGGCACGGGGAAGGCCAGAATTGGAGCAGTGCACAGTTTTTCCTTCAGACGTGCAAAAGCCTGCTCCTGCTCTTCGTTCCACTCGAAAGCGTGGCTCTTTTTCGTCAGTTTGTGCAAGCTGCTGGCTATGTTGGCGAATCCCGGAACAAATCGGCGGTAGTATGTACACAGGCCCAGAAAACTGCGGAGTTCGTGTAGATTGCGTGGCCGGGGCCACTCCTTCACCGCCGTTATTTTGCCTTCATCCGTATGTACTCCGCGGGCAGAAACCGTATGACCCAGATACTTGACCTCCTTTTGGAACAGCGAGCACTTCTTTGGATTGAGTTTAAGCCCGGCTTTTTGTATCCGCTCGAATACCTCCTTTAGCTTTCCCAGGTGGTCGTCGAAGTTTTTACCCATCACGATTATGTCGTCGAGGTACACCAGACACGTCCGCCAATGTAGCCCTTTTAGCACACGTTCCATTAGCCGCTCGAATGTTGCTGGTGCGTTGCAGAGTCCAAACGGCATGACGGTGAACTGCCACAACCCATCGCCAACACTGAAAGCCGTTTTCTCCTTGTCCTTGTCTGCAAGCTCTACCTGCCAATAGCCGCTGCGTAAGTCGAGCGTGGAGAACCACTGCGTGCCTGACAGCGTGTCCAGGGTGTCATCGATCCGAGGTAGTGGATAACTGTCCTTATTGGTCACATCATTGAGCTTCCGATAGTCCACACAAAACCGGGTACTGCCATTCTTTTTCTGGACTAGCACGACCGGCGAGCACCAGGGGCCCGAAGAAGGCTCTATGACCTTTTCTTTCCGCATGTTTTCGATCAAATTTGTGACCTCTTCCCTCTTGGCCAGAGGAACTCGTCTTGGCGGTTGGCGAATCGGTTTTGCACTTCCGGTGTCGATGTTGTGCTTCACTATGGCTGTTCTTCCGCCTGCTTCTGCCGCAAATATTGACCCATAGTGCTGCAGGAAAGACCTCACCTTCTGTTTCTGCTTGGCCGTCAATTCGCTACTCCACTGGTTCTCTTGCGGCATGACGTCCATGTTAAAACTGCTCTTCTCATTACCTCCAGGTGAGCTACTTTCGCAATTGACCACTGCTACAGCTTCCTTACACTCGCCAATTACCTCATCTTTCCCGACATATCTGGGTGCATTCAGGGGGTTCAAGATTCTGACCGGTATTCTGCCATTCTTAGGTTCCACTAATGTACGTCCGATGATGATGTTGTTGTGTCCTTGTTTCGGTGCTTCTACAACCCACGGCCGACGGGTCCCGTCGTCCTCGTCCACCTTTGCCCACACAATCGCCTCAGAATTCGCTGGTATCCTCCTGTGTTGACACGATACAACCTTCCTTACCGCCACGCTTCGCTCATAGCCGGTGTGCAGCGGGAATTCAACGTTGGCATATCTCAGCACATTTTCCTTCAGGTCCAGCGTGAAACCGTGAATAATCATGAAATCTACGCCGATAATCACGTCGTCTATTATATCCGCGACGATGAACTCATGTTCCAGGCTGCTGGTGCCGATAGCAATCGTTTTCGTAACTTTTCCTCTTACCGGCGCGCGCTCGCCAGTCGCAGTCCTCAGCTGTATGCCATGCAGCGGTTCCCAGTTCCTCAGCAGCTTCCTTTTTATGATCGAATATGACGCTCCAGTATCCAGTGTCAACACGAACAACTTCCCATCTATCCTTCCTTCAATTGCCAAGCTGCTGGGCTGTCGTTTCAGCTGTGAGACAAGGACGGTGGGGCGGCAGATTGTGGGGATCAGCTCACGCCCCTTTGGGCTGACCCGTTTTAGTTTAACGACTCGCCGTCCTCAGCCCTGCGCTTGTTGGCTGGGCCTCGATTGTCAGTACTCCTCGCTTCAGGCGATTGCGATCGAGAACTGGAACGCCTCCTTCGTTGGCGGCAGTCTCGTGATATGTGGCCCTGCTTGCCACATACCCAGCATACAACTTTAGAGGAGACCACCCGTGGCCTGCCCGGTGGCTCAGAGCTTATTGCCTGGATCGCAATGTTGTTGTCCGGCTGGATCTGGCGTATCCTTGCAGGTGCATACCGAGTGCTCCCAATCCATGTCGCCTCGTATGTCATCGCGCTGGTCACCGTCTCCCTAAATGTCGGCTTGCCCATCATCAACGCACTGCGACGTGTCTCCGGATCATGAAGACCTTTTGTTTTGTTCAATAAACGTCTCAATCTTCATCCTCTCGAGATCATCAGCGCCGAAGGACGGGTAGGACAGCTGCACGAGCCGCTCAATGTCTGCTGCATATGTCTGCAGCGCCTCGTTGGATCTTTGCCTGTGGTTCTTCAGGTCACAGTAGTACAGCGTTCTGTTGTGCTCGTCGCTGTATTTGGCTGCCAGCGCCCTTATGACGGTCTCGTACTCACTTCGTTAACATTCTGGAATTGATTTTATTACCTCAGCCGCAGCACCTTTAAGAGCCAGCGCCAATCTCCGACCTTTCCTTACATCGGTCCACTGATTTTCCAGAGCAGCCAGGTCGAATTGTAGCTTGAATGTATCGAACGGCGTAGTCCCATCATAAGTAGGCACTTCCGCTCGGGTGGCAACACTTTCCGGAACCGGCGGCAACCATTCTCGCGGCTGTACCTCCCTAAGCCGCTCGTCCATTTTTCTGTTCATCGAGTCTTCCAGACTATCAACTCGTTTGCTCAGGGAATCATCAAGATCGTCAACACGTTTGTTCAGGGAATCATCCAGGTCGTCGACTCGTTTATCCAAGTGTTCCACTCGAGTTCCCAGATGCTTCACCTTCACATTAAGCTGGTTGGCGATTTCTTCCACTTTCCGCTCCAAGCTCGCAGAATTTTCCTGAAGCTTGACTTCCATTCGCTCTGCCATCTCTCGATTCGCAGTCTCGACTTTTGCCGAAATTTCGAGATTCGTAGTTTCCAATTTCGCTGCCATTTCTTGATTTGCAGTTTCGACTTTTGCCGAAATTTCACGGTTGGAAGTCTCGAACATGCCTTTCATTGCAACCATTAGCTGGCTCATGTCCATTGCTTGTGGTGGCGCAGCCGGTGCAGCCGTACTTTGCATCGACGCAGCACCCGCAGGCGATTCCTCCACTTTGGCCGACGCCTCTAGCTCCTGCGTTCCGAACTCGTGCGCAGCCCAATCGATGCCTCGTGATTCACACGCCTCTCGCAAGCGCAGCTGCAACTCCACCTTTCCGCCAGCAGTCGGCAAATTCCAGGCAGCCAGCTCCTTTTTCAGCTGGTCCACCTTCAGTTGCTCGAGTTTAACCATGTCTGCGTTTTATAATTTTATTTAATTTTTTTGTCCTTTATTTATTCAGTAGCACAATCCCACTTCTGACACCAAATGTTACGAATACCAGTTCTAGTGGGCTAGTACGAATCACTGGATTGTGCAATTTGAAATAAACAAACACACTTAGTTCCTCAAACGCAGTCAATAAAAACCAACAGTCACTTTATTTCACAGATTTACACTTCACTGTCTTTACACTTAACTATTTGCTTAATTACTCCGTGTGGCACCTTCACTAGTCAGAATCAGACTGACTCCTGCGCCGCACCCGGCTGCCTTTTATACCTGTCCGGCCATCGCGCAGATCGTTCTCGCACATTCCGGAGTGGACTAAAGGTTTCCATGATGATCGCGACCATCATTACCAGGTTGGACTAAAAGTTGCCATCATTGCCAGGTTGGACTAAAAGTTTCCATCATTGCCAGGTTGGACTAAAAGTTTCCATCATTGCCAGGTTGGCCTAAAAGTTTCCCTTATTATCGCGGCCGTCGTTGCCAGATTGAATTATAGCACGGCGCGTAGCGGCAGGGTTGCTTTGCACAGCGACAGACTGTCTTATCGTTACAATATGTAATTCGCATCAATTTATTTCCTGGGCTGTTTTAAATAAGCGCGGCAGGATTATGTGCTACAAATGGGCTTGCTTTGTGCCTCTTGTGGTGGTAGGTAGTTGGTATATTTTGTTTGTGTTAGTTAGTTCTGTTTCCGTAGGATCGAAGTCCGCAGGATCGCCATGTGGTAGTCAAATGTAAATGTGGATGTGTAGGTGTTCGTCAGTATTTTTGAGCAGTACGGGTTGGCTTATTGTGAAGGCGAGCCGCGCCAATTCTTAGTGGCTAAAGAGCCGACATGAACTTCTATGCGAGCAGTGAAACACAGTGGTTATGCTAGTCGCAAGAACAGAAGTTAACTTTATTTCGTAAAAACTATGGCTTATAAAGAAAAACATAACTGTTATACTTGCATGGCATTTCCAATACTCCGCCCATTATTCCAGAGCACAGTTTAACTGACCAATCCGTAGGCAAGGACCAAAATAGCTGATGTTGCATATTTCCGTTAGGAACAGTGCGCTGCGGTAGGTGGCGTTGAACTCGCTCGCTTGTTTACAAGTGCGGCGCGCGCTTGACACCAGTGCATAACGGAACATGCAATTGCACAATCAGACGGATAGTGTCGGTGTAGGTGACTATGTGGTACCACTACAATCGAGAAACATGATTTCATGGATTTTTTATCTAAAACTTAACCATAAGAGATTTTTGAGAATATTCCACTTCAAATATTATTAAATAAAGTATAAATACATTTGTGTATACAAATGGTAGGTAGGTAGGTGGTGGTGGCAGCTCTCATATGAGAGCTCACTTAGGCCAAGCTAGGCCCATTGTGGTACCACAGGATAGGATGTCTCAAACCAGCCAGAACAAGTGATGAAGCGTATTAGGCCCTTGGCGTCAACCTCCGATAAGTCCGCGAGGTTGGCTGTATGGTAAAACCCTAGATGTGTTTTCGGTTTCCTGCAAAGAGCAGGACAAGTACAAAGTAGGTGGAGAATTGTTTCTTCCTCCTCTATGTCTCTGCAGCTTCTGCAGAAGTCATTGGCCAGGTAGCCCAGCCCTAATCTAATAGCGTGGCTACCAAGGATACAGTGAACAGTGATGATTTCGACAACAACCCTGAGCGTGCCCCTATTGAGGTTTAGCAGACTTTTGGTGCGCTTCCAGTCCAGCTTTGGCCAGATCTGTTGCGCTGTCTTGCCTGTCTCTGAGGCCGCCCATGCATTGTTAGCGGCTTTTGTCATCGCTTCCTCTATCACCAGCTTGTAGGTACTCAATGGAATACCTACGCCGGCGAGTTCTGAGGATAGCTCCTTGGTCGTTCCTTGTCTAGCCAGTTCGTCTGTCGTGCAGTTCCCCGGGATATCTCTGTGACCAGACACCCATATGAGGTGGATTTTAAGCTGCTCAGCCATCTTATCAAGAGATTTGCGGCAGCTGATCACTGTTTTAGAAGTCAGAACATGAGACCCTAGGGCCCTGATAGCCGCTTGGCTGTCAGAGAGAATGCTAATATCTCGCCTAGAGACAATGCCCTCTTTGACCCAATTCAGGGCAGCTTCAATGGCTGAAACCTCTGTTTGGAGCACGCTAAAGTGGTCCGCCAGTCTAAAGGAGTAATTTATACTAAGTGAGTCTAAGAAGACGCCTCCACCAACAGCTCCGTTTAACTTGGAGCCGTAGGTGTAGATTTGGTGTGAGTTCCCTATTAAGGATGCTGAGCTTTCCTCCCAGTTGTTCCTGTCTCGAATGGTGCTAGTGAACTTTTTGTTAAATTGGAATTGGGGGGGGTGAAGAACCCAGTTCCTCGAACTCCTTTAAGAGAGTAAGTATCCTGGCATGACCCCTGTTAGACTCCGACCAGTGGCCGGTAGCCCGTAGTCTATAACTTGTTATAGCCGCTAATTTCCTACAGTGTAGATCTAGGGGAATAAGGTGACGCAGGGCTTCTAAAGCTGAAGTTGGTGTTGTCCTAAGACCGCCCGTGATGATGACGCAGGCTGGCCTTTGAACTTTACGGAGGTGTTGGAGGAGCAATGTTTTTCCCTAAGCGTTCCACCATACCAGGCACTAATAGGTTAAGATGGGTCGTACGACAGCTGTGTAAACCCAGTGCGTCATGTTTGGTTTTAAACCCCAGGTTTTCCCCAGTGCCTTTTTGCAGGTGTATAAGGCAATCGTTGCCTTTTTGACCCTATTGAGGATGTTCGGTTTCCAGCTCAATCTCTTGTCAAAAATGATTCCAAGAAATTGTGCTTCATTCTTGAAAGGGATTTCTGTGTTGTTTAATGATAGAGGAGGTATAGGTGGGGATTATACTTCCTCGTGAAGAGGACAACCTCTGTCTTTCCAGGGTTGATGCCTAATCCTCGACTGGTAACCCAGCCGTTGACCTTGTTTAGCAGTACTTGCATTAGATCTCTGATCGAGTTGAGAAACTTGCCCGAGACAGTGAGAACTATATCATCTGCATACGCCGTCACCTTGCCGCAACCCCCTCCCAGGGACTGGAGCAGTTCGTTAACTACCAGGTTCCAAAGGAGGAGGAGAGGACTCCGCCCTGGGGAGTGCACCTGCTCACCCCTCTCGAGGTAGAAGAGTCGCCCAGTTCAGCGCAGATAAATCTGCTCTGCAGAAGATTATCCACCCAGTTCACCAGGCTACATTCCACCCCAAGGCTGGCGAGCGCGCCCGCGACGGCTGTAAGCTCGACGTTATTGAAAGCCTCGAGTGATTTCTCGATCGTGTGGGTCAGGGAATGTAAAGCTGTGTCTACAGATTTAGCCTTAATGTAGACATGCTGACTCTTCGAAATGAGATCCTGCCTAATCGTTTGTCGTAAGTGTAGATCCAGCAATCTTTCTAGTGTTTTTAACAGAAATGAAGAAAGGCTTATGGGTCTATAATCCTTAGGGCTATTGTGAGAACTGTTGCCCACTTTGGGGATGAAAACCACCCGTACTTTGCGCCAGTGTTCTGGTATATAGTTTAAACCAATACTAGCTGAGAATATTGAATTGAGGAGTGTTAAAATTAACGGTCCGGCATGTTGGATTTGTGCTGGGAATATGCCGTCTGGTCCTGGTGATTTTGTCGATCGATACAATACTGTTTATAGAGGCGACACAGTTAGTGCTGGCCTGAGTTCATAACAACCTGTCGTATTGGCTGATCGGAAAGTGTGTATTTGTAAGAAGTTCAAGTGCTTCACTTTCTGATGATGTCCAAGAACCATCGGGGTTTTGTAAAGCACTTGGAATAAAGGAGGAAGAGGCAAGTAGTTTCCTGAGTCTTGCAGTCTCGGAGACACTTTCAATATTGCCGCAGAAGTCGCTCCAGGAGCTTCTCTTAGCCTCTCTGAGGCTTTTCTTGTAGGTCTTGAGGGATTCTTTATAAAGGTCCCAATCTTCTTCAGTTTTGGTCCTCCTTGCTCTGTTAAAGAGAGTCCTAGAGTGTTTTCTAAGCTCACTAAGATCATGGTTCCACCAGGGGGGTTTATATTTCCCTCTGGGCATGTACTTAGGGCAGGCGAGGTCTTGGGCCTTAGAAAATGCTAGAGTAAGTTGATTAACAGCCGATTCTAGCATCGTTTGGGTGTTTATTTCAGAGATTTGAATCGCTTTGATGTGCCTATCCACTGTGTGGGTAAACAGCTCCCAGTTTGTTTTTCTGGGGTTGTTTACTGCTTTAACGCTCTGGGGGTCGCTGTCAAGAGCGAACTCTATATACCTATGGTCGGACAAAGAGTGTTCGTTGGAGACCCTCCAGTTCCTAACCCTATCTGCAATATTCACAGAGGCAAGGGTGAGGTCTAGAACCTCCTCCCTATTTCTGGTTACAAAGGTGGGAGTGCGCCCTATATTGCACACAAGAAGGTTTGTGGTAGAAATGTAATCGAAAAGTGACTCACCTCTATCGTTGATGTCTGTGCTCCCCCAGATGCAGTGGTGAGCATTCGCGTCGCATCCAATCACGAGCACGGTGTTGGACTTGGCGGCATCGGTAACCAGATTCCTGACTGGATCCGGTGGTGGAGGCTCTGGATGGTCATGAGCCATATAAAAGGACGCGATCCAGTGGCATCTCCCCTTAAGCGTCAGGGAGATGGAGACCAGATCGTCGTTGCTGAAATTAGGGGGCAGATACGCATTTAGTGATTTCTTCACAAGGATACAAGATCTGGGTCTACCTGTGCTATTAGCATGGACCAGCCTGTAGTTTGTCGCTCCCAATTCACAAACCTTGTTGGCTACGAGCCATGGTTCTTGGATGAGAGCGATGTCGTCTCCGCCTTTAGAAAGGCGGAGTAATAGTGCAGCCAAAGCTGCTTTAGAGTGGTGGAGATTTATCTGAACTACTCGGACCATTGTCTATTTCGCTCATATCCACCTCCACCACAGTAGCGTCGAGGTCATCGTCAGTTTCGGCGAGAAGCTCGGACTCCCTCCAGAAATTCCCAAAAGCCGTGGCCATCTCCGATCCCGTGGAGATTGATTCTGCCCGGGATAGGCGACGTAACGGCTTCGAGGAAGACGGTTGGTCATCTTTCGCCTCGTTTGCCAGGGTAGTCGTCTCGGCTGGCAGCCCCAGCAGGCCACCTTCGCCGTGGTCCGTCGTGGCTGGCAGCCCTTGTTGGCCGCCTTCGCCGGAGTCCGTCGAGGCTAGCAGCCCCTGGGGGCCACTTTCGCCTGTTTCGGTCGGCTCGTCCTTTCTGTACACCCTCAGTTTAATATGCTCAAAGCCGAAGGCCACGACACTATCGGACTTTGATAGCTGCTCAAGGGACTCCTTGTTCACAATTATAGTGGCACAACGAGACCCCTTGAGCTCCTCCAATTTGGCAATTTTCCAATTGTGCGTGGGTATCTTCGGGTTGGACAATTGGAGTGTCTCGAGGACTCTTGCCGGATCCGTGGGTTTTAGTGGGATCCAGGCTCTGGTCCTTGGTCTGCTGGGGATCGATTCCCTGGGTACTACCTCGAGTTTAGCACCCGGCCAGATCTATCCCGTCTTGGACATTGCCACGCAGACGAGATCCAGGGCCCTCTTGTCCGCACACGCAACCAGCTTTACGTGGCCTTGATGCCAGCCGCACATCTGGTATTGTGGCACCGGGCCCGGATTCTCCCCCATGATGTCCAGAAAGATATCGGCGAGGAAATCTTCCACCAGTTTCCAGTTTGCGGGAGTAATACTTCCGTCAGGGTCGGAGCGGTCAACGACCCCCATAACGAAGTTGGAGCCACGGTATTTTTAGGCAACATTGTGTCATGCCCAGCTGCAGCAACAACTTCAGAAAAACTGGGAGAAACACCATCAGAACGGATGAATGGAGAAGTGCACGGAACAGCAGCATCAGCAGAGAGGAAGCGAACATCAGGCAGCAGCAACGGAGCGGTTGTGTCGAGAGCGGGAACTACACGCGAGGCAGCGGTATCAGCAGAAAGAATAGCAGTCGATTGATTTTTTTTTTAAGGCATTATTAACAACACCACGCAGAGCTTTCACCTCACCAGCAAGAGAGGAAATTGCAACAGCAGCCTCATTATCTGCTAATTTTTGCTTCACAGATTGCAGTTCAGATTGCAAATTTGCTATGTTCTCAGGTAAGAGCTTTTTATCAGATTGTAAAGAGTTGATCAGTTCGAGCGCATGTGCGTTTTCGGACCCAAGAGCGACGATCTCACTATACACAATTTGCAAGGTTTTTTGTTGTTGTTTAATCTCACAATTCTTTGATTTTTCAATTCGCTGCTGGAGCAAGACTGGCTTAGGTTGTTGTTGCTTAGGCTCCTTAGGGCACTGCACTTGTTGAAATGATTCTGTGACATTTGAAGAGGTCAGAGAGGCGGAGTTATTGTTGTTGATTATAGCCTCCACAGATGAGTTAGCGCGAGGGGGCGAACGGATGGAGTTTCGGCGCGCAGCCGCACATAACTTGCAATGAAATGGGTTATTAGAATTTTGCATGAACTCAAGATCAGCTGGTAGAATGTTTACACAGCTTAAATGAAATAAGTCATTGCATTTTGCACACTGCACTTTGGGCTGGCCACCTTTTGATCACACACACAATGTATTATATAGTTATGATTATGGATAGTGTCCAAGCAGAACGATCACAGCCGAAACGAATCGCCTTGCCCTCGCACTCAAGCCGAGACGAAAAGTTGTAGTGCTATTGAGACGAGTACCAGGAAAAGCAGGAAAAAGCGTATGCACTCGACGGTAGTCAGACGAAGACTTACTGAGCCGAAGCTCCAAAAAAATATGCACTTGCATATAATTCCGATCCCTACTTATAAGTAAGTAATTTGAAACCCAAATAAAAAATAATAACATCTCTTATTAAACTCAGTAGAGCATATATTTCCATTAAAAATTACAGTTTGTTAATTTGTACTGGTAGGATAATCGGTTTTTGATCATGAATTATTGGAAATTAAACCTTCTACCATACATCTATTTTTGATAAAATTTAAAAACTACTTTCTTCAACTTACTGAGATATTATATATTGCAGTATATCAGAGTTTCGGTTTTCATGTTCTCATGTAATTTTCCTATTAACTGCTATTATTGGTTTTGCTTCTTCTCGAAAGTTGCCTTGACTCGATGGCAACCCACCCAGTATTACCGAAGTCTTCCATCGGATCTACCTTTTGTTTTTGCAATTTTTCTAAATCAAGTGGTGTTTGCATATTATTACAAACAAAAATTTATAGCTCAAGCGAAGCGCAGCAGTGGTCGTTATGTTTTCCTGCCAACCATGCTGCAAAAAGGACCCCATTTGCATACGCTAAATTTCTTAAAAACTGCTAAATTTCTTAAAAACGTGCAAGTTTGTGCAGCTAAAGTCCATGGTTTCTATTAATACATACTTTCAGCTTTATCCAACTGTAGAATCTCTAAGTAGTAAGAAGTAGTTTTTTTTTTTAAGTTTATCTAAAGCAGTGATGGGCACTAACACAACCACGCATTTTGGCAATGTATGCGTTAAAAACACTGCACAAAATTAAGGCGTAAATTTTTTTAGCTCTAATATTTTAACTTGAAAAATATTGCTAGCTTATAAATATCAAAGCCGGACGGACAAATAACGGCCAGGTATAACAGGGACTAAAAAAAAGGAAAAGAAAAACAATTTTTATTTCCCATTCAACCTTAAACATTTTCTGATTTACATGAATACTCAGTGTACACAAAAACGTAAATATTCGCAGTATGCGAGCCGCAAACGAGCGTGAAGTTGCTTGCATGAAGTCGAACACGATACCAAAGACTAATAAGACATTACACTCGCTCATTTTGACAAAAACAGCTGAAATTTCCTATACGTGTGATTATCTAGATAACGAAGATAAAAACTCTTTGAGAGCAAAGAAATCAGCTGTTTGCAATTTGGTTGCCGGGGAAAAAATTGAAAGCGTTTGGTTTTATATGAAAAGGCTTGCCGGAATAAATGTTTTTCACTCTGAACATCTCAGATAGTAAGTACATACCTATATGTGGTTCGCGTGCCCTACAATGTCTTAGAATGCGGCGTAAAACTTTCGCCTTCTGCCATACAAATGTCCTTTCTATTTTGCATTCAATTCATGGTGAATTGGCGCTCAGCTGGTTTTTCTATTTATCTATTGTCCGGAGCAGCTCGCGGACTTATTTTGCTGCCGGAAAATGATAATTAGTTTTCCAATAAAACAGCAATCGGAAGCATCTTATACTACGTTTACACAGACGAGATTATCTCGATTTGCGCGTTGAAGTCGTTAATCTCGTATCAAAATGCGCGATTACCCATACAAAGTTAACCTCGCAAAAAGGGCGATTAAAAGTTAATCTCACAAAGTAATCTCCGTATTTCCCCAATGCAACTCTGCAAATTTGGCTGAAATCGATTATTTTTGTATCATCACTAACCGAAGTTATGCAAAAATAAACAAAAAAATGAATTGTAGCGCGAAAAGGTTTGTGTGTTGGATTAATCATTGCAAGGAATAATGCGTTTCTTTGTTGGCGAAGGGCATATAGCGCGAAAAGGTTTGTGTGTTGGATTAATCTTATTCAAGTTAATCTCTATGTAAACGGACAACGAGATTATCTTAATCTCGATGAGTTAATCTCGCTGTGTAAACGTAGTATTACTGTATATTAATCAATAAATTATTCATATCTAAGAAAAACGCGATCATAAAATTGCTTATAGCTCATTCAAATTTGCTATAATTTTGCATTGCTTATTGGCTATTTTTCATACAAGTTTCAATTTAGCAATGCGTTTACAATTCGTGGTGAAACCCAATCAGCTGTTTTCTGCTTGAACATTTTTCGGGGATGGATGTTTGTGCGCAAAATTATGATTTACAGTAAAATCGCTGCCGGAACAGGAATATGTGTTCATTCTGTAATCTAAATGTGATGTCAAAAAGTTTGCCAGTAATCAAAATTGTTTTGGTTCGTTCATATTGTTATATTTTTGCATTATTCTGCCTCCCTTTTGCATAGAAATTTTGTGCTGTCAATTAGTAAAAGTTGTGGTGAAAAAATATCAGCTGTTGGATTTGATATTTTATCGTCAACGTGATGCCGCCCGGGGTGATTTCGAAAAACAAAAAATTGAGAAGTATTGTGCTAAGTTTTGATATTGTTACGAATAATAGTGGGCTAGTACGAATCACTGGATTGTGCAATTTGAAATAAACAAACACACTTAGTTCCTCAAACGCAGTCAATAAAAACCAACAGTCACTTTATTTCACAGATTTACACTTCACTGTCTTTACACTTAAATATTTGCTTAGTTATTCCACGTGGCAACCCCGCTAGTCAAAATCAGACTGACTCGCTGCGCCGCACCCGGCTGCCTTTTATACCTGTCCGGCCATCGCGCAGATCGTTCTCGCACATTCCGGAGTGGACTGAAGGTTTCCATGATGATCGCGACCATCATTGCCAGGTTAGACTAGTAGTTTCCATCATTGCCAGGTTGGACTAAAAGTTGCCATCATTGCCAGGTTGGACTAAAAGTTTCCATCATTATCGCGGCCGTCGTTGCCAGATTGAGTTATAGCACGGCGCGTAGCGACAGGGTTGCTTTGCACAGCGACAGACTGTCTTATCGTTACACTGCCCACCACTTCGACTTGTTCGTCCCGAACAAGTGCAGAGGTGATGATAAGGCGCCAGGCGCTCCAAATGGACTACCTTCAGCTTAGCGCCTTTATTGCTGCAACGTTGAATCCTGTATACCACGTCGTTTATCCTAGTCACGACTTCGTAAGGTCCTTCCCATGACGCTTGAAGTTTCGGAGACAAACCCTTCCTCCGCTGCGGGTTGTAGAGCATTACCAGATCGCCTTCCTGGAACCCTGCTGAGTTGGCCCGCAGATCATATCGGGCTTTCGCCTTATCGCTGACGAGTTTGGTGCGGCTCCTTATGAACTGGTGAATTTCCTCCAGTTCCGCCCGCTTATTGACCACGTAGTCAGTCCTAGCGCCTCCCGTCGTGCTGACCACCCCGAACTTCAAGTCAGCGGGTAACCGCAACACTGCTCGGGTCGGAGTGAGTGATGTCGTGTCGTGCGGGGCTGACCTATACGCCATCAGGAACCGGGGGATATGCGTGTCCCAATCCTTTTGATTCCTGCCTACCACCTTCCGCAGATATTCTTCCAGTGTCCGGTTAAAACGTTCCACCATGCCGTCGGACTGTGGGTGCAAAGGAGTGGTACGCGTTTTCTTTATCCCCAGCAGCTCACACACTTCCTTGAATACCGCAGACTCGAAATTCCGGCCTTGATCTGAGTGCAACTCCAACGGAACTCCGAACCTGGCTACCCAGTTGTTTACCAACTTTTCCGAGATCGTAGTGGCCTCCTGGTTAGGAATAGGGTACACTTCGGGCTATTTGCTGAAGTAATCCATTACCACCAGCACATATTTGTTGCCTTGAGTGCTAGTTGGGAATGGGCCAGCGACGTCCATAGCAATCCGCTCGAAGGGCGCTCCCATGTTGTACTGCTGCCCCGAGACCTTCTTGTCGGACCTTTCGCGGCTGCACATCGGTCACAGCTCTTAATCCATTCGGCTACAGATTCCTGGCATCCTACCCAGTAGAATCCTCTTTTTATCTTGGCGACGGTTTTGGTGATGCCCAGGTGCCCTCCACTGGAGTCGTTATGGTATGCCTCGATGACCTCGTTGATTCTGCATTTCGGCGCTACCATTAGGGAGTTGCTGGTCCGACCATCCGCGCTCTCCCATTCGCGATACAGGCATCCTTCCTTCAGCCGCAGACTTTCCCACTGCGCCCAGTAAGCCTTAGCGATCGGGCTTTCACCGGCCATCTCCTGCCAGTCTGGACGTGCGCCCTGCTCCTTGCCTTCGACGATTTTTGCAAGATCCGCATCCTCACGCTGGTCCTTTTGTAGCCTCTCCGCACACCACGCTTCCTCTGGCATAACGCTTACCAACCGGACGTCCACTATCTGTTCTTTGCTTTCGGCTCGCGAGCACTGCCTGCACTGACTGCATTCGACTTTGCACGGACGGCGTGACAAGGCATCGGCATTTCCATGGCTACTGCCCTTGCGATGCTCTATCGTGTAGAGTAGCTCTGCAGTCGCTCGATCCACCACGCCAATTGCCCTTCAGGATCTTTAAAGTTCAGGAGCCATCTCAATGCCGCATGATCTGTGCGCAGGCGAAACCTTTGTCCATACAGATATTTGTGGAAGTGTTTTACGCAGTCCAATACCGCCAGCAGTTCTCTCCGCGTTACACAGTAGTTGCATTCCGGTTTCGACAGAATCCTACTGTAGTGTGCTATCACTTGTTCTTGGCCGTCTATTATCTGTGATAGCACACCGCCAATACTATGCCCGCTTGCATCTGTATCCAGCACAAACATCTCTCCAGGCACGGGGAAGGCCAGAATTGGAGCAGTGCACAGTTTTTCCTTCAGACGTGCAAAAGCCTGCTCCTGCTCTTCGTTCCACTCGAAAGCTTGACTCTTTTTCGTCAGTTTGTGCAAGCTGCTGGCTATGTTCGCGAATCCCGGAACAAATCGGCGGTAGTATGTGCACAGGCCCAGGAAGCTGCGGAGTTCGTGTAGATTGCGTGGCCGGGGCCACTCCTTCACCGCCGTGATTTTGCCTTCATCCGTATGTACTCCGCGGGCAGAAACCGTATGACCCAGATACTTGACCTCTTTTTGGAACAGCGAGCACTTCTTCGGGTTGAGTTTAAGCCCAGCTTTTTCTATCCGCTCGAATACCTCCTTCAGCTTTCCCAGGTGGTCGTCGAAGCTTTTACCCATCACGATTATGTCGTCGAGGTACACCAGGCACGTCCGCCAATGCAGCCCCTTTAGCACACGTTCCATTAGCCGCTCGAATATTGCTGGTGCGTTGCAGAGTCCAAACGGCATGACGGTGAACTGCCACAAACCATCGCCAACACTGAAAGCCGTTTTCTCCTTGTCCTTGTCTGCAAGCTCTACCTGCCAATAGCCGCTGCTTAAGTCGGGCGTGGAGAACCACTGCGTGCCTGACAGTGTGTCCAGGGTGTCATCGATCCGAGGTAGTGGATAACTTCTTCTTGGTCACATCATTGAGCTTCCGATAGTCCACACAAAACCGGGTACTGCCATCCTTTTTCTTGACTAGGACGACCGGCGAGCACCAGGGGCCCGAAGAAGGCTCTATGACCTTTTCTTTCCGCATGTTTTCGATCAAATTTGTGACCTCTTCCCTCTTGGCCAGAGGAACTCGTCTTGGCGGTTGGCGAATCGGTTTTGCACTTCCGGTGTCGATGTTGTGCTTCACTATGGCTTTTCTTCCGCCTGCTTCTGCCGCAAATATTGCCCCATAGTGCTGCAGGAGTGACCTCGCCTTCTGTTTCTGCTTGGCCGTCAACTCGCTGCTCCACTGGTTCTCCTGCGGCATGACGTCCATATTAAAACCTCTCTTCTTATTATCTCCCGGTGGGCTACTCTCGCAATTGACCACTGCTACGGCTTCCTTACAGGCGCCAATTACCTCATCTTTCCCGACATATCTGGGTGCATTCAGGGGGTTCAGTATTCTGACCGGTATTCTGCCATTCCTAGGTTCCACTAATGTACGTCCGATGATGATGTTGTCGTGTCCTTGTTTCGGTGCTTCTACAACCCACAGCCGACTCGTCCCCTCGTCCTCGTCCACCTTTGCCCACACAATCGCCTCAGAATTCGCTGGTATCCTCCGGTGTTGACACGATACAACCTTCCTTACCGCCACGCTTCGCTCATAGCCGGTGTGCAGCGGGAATTCAACGTTGGCATATCTCAGCACATGTTCTTCCAGGTCCAGCGTAAAACCATGCCTAATCATGAAATCCACGCCGATAATCACGTCGTCTATTATATCCGCGACGATGAACTGATGTTCCAGGCTGCTGGTGCCGATAGTAATCGTTTTTGTAACTTTCCCTCTTACTGGCGCGCGCTCGCCAGTCGCAGTCCGCAGCTGTATGCCATGCAGCGGTTCCCAATTCTTCAGCAGCTTCCTTTTTATGATCGAATATGACGCTCCAGTATCCAATGTCAACACGAACAGCTTTCCATCTATCCTTCCTTCAATTGTCAAGCTGCTGGGCTGTCGTTTCAGCTGTGAGACAAGGACGGTGGGGCGGCAGATTGTGGGGATCAGCTCACGCCCCTTTGGGCTGACCCGTTTTAGTTTAACGACTCGCCGTCCTCAGCCCTGCGCTTGCTGGCTGGGCCTCGATTATCAGTATTCCTCGCTTCAGGCGATTGCGATCGAGAACGGGAACGCCTCTCTCGTTGGCGGCAGTCTCGTGATATGTGGCCCTGCTTGCCACATACCCAGCATACAACTTTAGAGGAGACCACCCGTGGCCTGCCCGGTGGCTCAGAGCTTATTGCCTGGATCGCAATGTTGTTGTCCGGCTGGATCTGGCGTATCCTTGCAGGTGCATACCGAGTGCTCCCAATCCATGTCGCCTCGTATGTCATCGCGCTGGTCACCGTCTCCCTAAATGTCGGCTTGCCCATCATCAACGCACTGCGACGTGTCTCCGGATCATGAAGATAAATGCCTCAATCTCCATCCTCTCGAGATCATCAGCGCCGAAGGACGGGTAGGACAGCTGCACGAGCCGCTCAATGTCTGCTGCATATGTCTGCAGCGCCTCGTTGGATCTTTGCCTGCGGTTCTTCAGCTCACAGTAGTACAGCGTTCTGTTGTGCTCGACGCTGTATTTGGCTGCCAGCGCCCTTATGACGGTCTCGTACTCACTTCGTAAACATTCTGGAACTGATTTTATTACCTCAGCCGCAGCACCTTTAAGAGCCAGCGCCAATCTCCGACCTTTCCTTACATCGGTCCACTGATTTTCCAGAGCAGCCAGGTCGAATTGTAGCTTGAATGTATCGAACGGCGTAGTCCCATCATAAGTAGGCACTTCTGCTCGGGTGGCAAAACCGTTCTGAACCGTTGGGAAACATTCTCGTGGCTGTACCTCTCGAAGCCGTTCGTCTATCTTCCTGTGCATCGAATCTTCCAGACTGTCAACTCGTTTGTTCAAGGACTCATCCAGGTTGTCAACTCGTCTGTTCAGGGATTCACCCATTTCGTCAACTCGTTCGTCCCAATCGTCTATTCGCGTCTCGAGATGCTCAACTTTCACGTTCAGCCTATTGGAAATTTCCTCCACCTTCTGCTCTATGCGCGCAGAATTTTCCGCCATTTCTCGATTTGCAGTCTCGACTTTTGCCGAAATTTCGAGATTCGTAGTTTCCAGCTTCGCTGCCATCTCGTGATTCGCAGTTTCCATTTTTGCTGCCATTTCACGATTTTCACGACTGACATTCTCAATTTTCGTTTCGGAATTTCTGGTCGGAAGCCTCGAACATGCCTTTCATTGCGACCATTAGCTGGCTCATGTCCATGGCTTGTGGTGGCGCAGCCGCTGCAGCCGTACTTTGCATCGACGCAGCACCGGCAGGCGATTCCTCCACCTTGGCCGACGAATCTAGCTCCTGCGTCCCGAACTCGTGCGCAGTCCAATCGACGCCTCGTGTCTCACACGCCTCTCGCAAGCGCAGCTGCAACTCCACCTTACCGCCAGCAGTCGGCAAATTCCAGGCAGCCAGCTCCTTCTTTAGCTGGTCCACTTTGAGCAGCTCGAATTTAACCATTTCTGCGTTTTTATAATTTTATTTTTATTTCTTTATTTATTCAGTAGCACAATCCCACTTCTGACACCAAATGTTACGAATACCAGTTCTAGTGGGCTAGTACGAATCACTGGATTGTGCAATTTGAAATAAACAAACACACTTAGTTCCTCAAACGCAGTCAATAAAAACCAACAGTCACTTTATTTCACAGATTTACACTTCACTGTCTTTACACTTAAATATTTGCTTAGTTATTCCACGTTGCAACTCCGCTAGTCAAAATCAGACTGACTCGCTGCGCCGCACCCGGCTGCCTTTTATACCTGTCCGGCCATCGCGCAGATCGTTCTCGCACATTCCGGAGTGGACTAAAGGTTTCCATGATGATCGCGACCATCATTGTCAGGTTAGACTAAGAGTTGCCATCATTGCCAGGTTGGACTAAAAATTGCCATCATTGCCAGGTTGGACTAAAAGTTTCCATCATTATCGCGGTCGTCGTTGCCAGATTGAGTTATAGCACGGCGCGTAGCGACAGGGTTGCTTTGCACAGCGACAGACTGTCTTTTCGTTACAATATATTGTAATTTTTTGTTTTGCAAATGTGTACAATCCAAACGACAAATATTTTAAGAGTACTCTTACTGCAAGTAACTGTTGAGGAATCTGGCAACTTCAAACATGTGTTACCCCTACAACAGAAATGGTTTTTCGAACAGAAACCGTTACTTTTGAACCTTTTGATCAGAAACCGAACTTGTATGTGAACGCTTGTATGCGAAACCATTTGTTTAAATTGAATCAGTCTGAATAAAACCACTAAACAAACAAGTCGTGTCTTTAGTTATCTCGTGGCTTCCGGGGATCTGCAATAGGTTATGGGCCCAGAGCCTTCGTCGGGATAAAGTAAAGTGGTCGATTTTTTGTTTGTGCGTTTGTCGATTAAAAAAGAAAAATGAGTTCACTTTATCAAATCGAAAAATTCGACGACGCGAACTACGATACGTGGTGCATACAAATGCAGTGTGTTTTGGTGCACGCGGAGATATGGGCAGTAGCGAGTGGCGAGTTCGCAAAGCCAGAATCAGGGGCGCTGTTGGCCAAATGGAGAGCCGAAAACGAAAAGGCCTTGGCCATAATAATGCTGGCGGCCAAGTGTAGAGCGCCGAAAAGTGACGAAACAACGAAATGAGATGTGCTCCTTTTCAACGTTGGCGGCGGCAGATGCAGCAGCATTCAATAAAGCTTCGTGGTGTGTTGACAGCGGTGCGTCGATGCATATGTGTAGTGACAGCAAAATGTTCACTTCTCTCAAAAAATGCTCGGAGAGAGTGATGTTAGCGTCAAATAACTTTGTGGAAGCTGAGGGAATAGGGAATTTCCGTCGGAAAAGCCATCAGTAATGGCGTTATGGTAAATTTCTACAAAGACTGTGTCACCATTAAAAGCCAAAAGGGCGAGCTTATGTTAAGAGCTCCCAAGCGAAACAATTTGTACATTTTTGAGTGCGCAACAGGCTTACAATCATGTTTCAGTGCGTCGACTGCGAGCGCTATGCTTTGGCATAAGCGGTATGGACACTTGAACTTTAAAAGTTTGTGCGAATTGTCCAACAAGAAAATTGTCAACGGACTAGAACTGAAAAATATACCCAGTGAAATAAATTGTGACGTTTGTATGAAAACAAAAATAAGTGCAAAGCCATTTCCGAAGAGTAGTGAGCATAGCTCAGTGAATTTGTTGGACTTAATCTACTCAGACGTGTGTGGTCCCATGCCAAAAGCTTCTCTTGGCGGTGCACGTTACTTTGTCACATTTATTGACGATAAATCGAAGCGCATATTTGTGTATTTTTTAAAAGCGAAGAGCGAAGTGTTTGAAAAGTTTAAAATGTTCAAAAATTTAGTAGAGTGCCAAACTGAAAAGAAAATCAAAATATTGAGAAGCGACAATGGCACTGAATACATCAATCGTGATTTTGATAATTACACTGATCAACAGCAAAATGGCTTTTCTGGTTCTGACATCAGTTCTAGGGTAATTAGGGACCGCTGATTTCGAATCCGCAAACCGTTTTGAAAACTTAGTTTCCGTTTTCGCAAAAAATGGGCGTGTCACTTTTTCGGATTTTCCCTGACTTTTTCACGTTTGGGATTGTAATTTCTAGACCAACAAACCGGTTGACATAATTTTCACCTCGTTGCATTATCAACACCGCACGGTTTCTTTTCCGATACAATTTATTTTTATAGGTCGGTAACAAAACAATTAATTGACAAAACGCCGTATGAAGTGTGGACTGGAAATAAGCCAAATGTTTGTCATTTTAAGGTATTTGGGTCAAAAGCAATTGGTTTGGACAAGACTCAACATCAGAAATTTCGCGCAAAGGGTAAAGAATATACATTTGTTGGTTACTCTCTGACTGCAAAAGCATATCGGTTGTACGATAGTGAGGAGACAAGAATTGTTGAAAAGAGAGATGCCATATTTGACGAAAGCGTGGTCGGTGATGAACATGGGAAAAGGGGTGAAGAAATTGAACTCGAAGAGTGTATGACACGGCGTGAGAGACAAGGAGAAAGCGACGCGTTGAATATCGAAGGGGAAAATGAAGCTCATCTTGAGGAGGAGCAATACGACACAGCAACAGAAGAAGGAGAAAATTTGGAAACAGTCGAAGTAAGCGATATGCGGTGCGAAAGTGATAGCACGAGTGAGGATAGTCTAGCTGGAAAGCGTGGCAGAGGCAGACCGCGAATCGTTCGTACACGCAGCGTCGGACGTCCACGGAAGCAGTATCACATGATAAATTTTGTTGACAAAGGTGAGATCAAAATTCCGCTTACAGTTTCAGAAGCGCTGTCAGATAAAAATTGTGACCGCTGGCAAGACGCAATGAAGAAAGAGTACGATGCGCTCATAAACAACGAAACATGGGTTTTGGTTGATTTGCCTCCTGAAAAGAGAAAAATTGGTTGCAAATGGGTATTCAATGTTAAAAGAGATCAACACGGCAATATTGAACGCTACAAAGCGAGGTTGGTTGCTAAGGGCTGCAGTCAACAGTATGGCGTTAACTACAGTAACACGATTCACCTGTTGTGCGTTACGCTACTATACGCATGGTGTTCGCGTTGGCTGCAGAATTGGAACTACATATGCATCAACTTGATGTGTCGACGGCGTACCTGAACAGCAAAATGGAAGACGAAATTTTTATGCAACAACCAGAGGGGTTTATGAGCCCGAAATACCCAACACTCGTACTTAAGTTGAAGAAGGCGATTTATGGACTTAAGCAGTCCGGTAGACAGTGGAACCATCTGTTGGATTCAACACTGCAAGAAATCGGATATGAACCTTGTGTGAACGAGCCGTGCTTGTATAAGAAAACCGATGGCAGGCAGTACAACTTGATCGCTGTATACGTAGACGACATCATCGTGGCGTGCTCCAGTGAGAGCGAATTGGTGAAGGTTAAGCAGCAGATTTCGGAGAGGTTCGAGGTGGTCGACAAGGGCAAAGCTAAGCATTTCCTTGGAATGGAAGTTGAACGTGTCGGCAGCGTGGGTGCTATTGCTGTAGGCCATACGCAATACATAAAAAACCTTTTGAAGCCGTACGGCATGAAGGAGTGCCGCGACGCGGGTACACCATTGGATCCTGGGTTCCAGATTCAATGCACCAAAACAGATAGCAAAATGATAGACGTCACCGATTATCAGTCACTCATTGGTGCGTTGATGTATTTGGCAGTGACGACTAGGCCGGGCATCTTGCATTCGGTCAGCAAATTAGCACAGAAGAATCGTGAACCTCATGCTGAGCACGAGACAGCCGCAAAACATATTCTAAGGTATCTTTCAACAACTAAAAATTTAAAGCTTCGTTTCAGTAAGACTGGCAAGCAAGCAGTGGGGTATGTAGATGCTGACTGGGGCAGTAGCATTGATGACCGAAAGTCCTAGACGGGTTATGCTTTCAAAATGGCAGGTTGTGTGTTCTCCTGGGAAAGCAAAAAGCAAGTAACCGTTGCGCTGAGCAGCACCGAAGCTGAACATATGGCGCTGACAGCAGCAGCTAAAGAGGCAGTATATCTTAACGGGTTATTACAAGAGTTAAACTGTTACAACTGCAATGATCCATTCACAGTGTATGGTGATAATTTGAGTTCGCAGAATCTGGCAAAGAATCCTGTTTACCACAATTGAAGTAAACATATAGATATAAAGTATCATTACATAAGAGAAGTTGTAAACAGTAATGTAATCAATTTGAAATATTTATGTACGAACGAAATGCCAGCGGATATATTGACAAAGAACCTTTGTAAAGCAAAACATGTAAAGTTAGTTGATTTACTTGGAATGAAATAATTTTTTGTGTGTAACGAAAAATCATTACTGTTGAGGATGAGTGTTGAGGAATCTGGCAACTTGAAACATGTGCTACCCCTACAACATAAATGGGTTTTCGAACAGAAACCGTTACTTTTGAACCTTTTGATCAAAAACCGAACTTGTATGTGAACACTTGTATGCGAAACCATTTGTTTAAATTGAATCAGTCTGAATAAAACCACTAAACAAACAAGTCGTGTGTCTTTAGTTATCTCGTGGCTTCCGGGGATCTGCAACAGTAACTAATGTACATCACAATATGCTTTATTCATTTATAATAAAAATTTATTACACGTAATAGATATATCTAAATATCTTTGCATTTTCCCCACCACCATAGAGGTACGCAAAATAGACGCATTACCGAATTTTTTTTCGGTGCTCGGTTCCCCTTAAGGCATATTTCACACATTACAATGATAATACAACAGGTTACTACGCAAATAAAACTACAGTATAAAAGTCAAACACAATAAAAATAAGCAATATAAGTAATACAGACATTTATTTTTATAGATTATCTAGATATGAGAATGATTTTATATTCTTTATGTTTCGTCTCTACTTTCCGTCTTCCTGGACATGGACCTCCACTCATGCTTCCACTACAATCGCACGACGGTTTCACTTTTGCCCCGCGGATATTTGTTTTTTTTTTTAATAATTTCGCTTTCATTACCACAATATTTTCGCTTGCACATAAATATTTGATTTGGTAACATTTCGGGAACAGCAAACTCAAACGGGTTACTTCAAATTGAATTGATGTGTAAAAATTCTTAAAGAAATTGATATTTTTAATGCAGGGGTCAAGATGCTTGCACACATCTGACCCATAAAAACACCGAAAAAAACATGACGATCACGCCACAAAAAACTTTATATTGGTAATATTGGTAACACAATCAATACTTACCGCTTCGAATCCAGCTCCTTGGACGGATATTTATAATAGCTGGCACACGGGGGCACCCTAATGCACATCGTCTTTCTCTGGGCATTTTCTAAAAAGAAAAACTAAAGCTTAGCTATATTTTACCTTTAAAACATGATGAATATACTTACGCTTGCAAATATCACTTCTTTAAGTTAATATTACAGTCAAGTTGGTTTTTTATTTGATTTTTAAATCTCTGGTGTCCTCTGCGTAGTCTGCTGCACAATAAACAAACGATAAGAATTCAAATTTTGTTCACCATGAAGTATGGTAGGCAGTTTATTTGGCAGCACCAGTAAAGCAATGTCGTATGTAGAAATGACTTCTATGATACATGAAATGTATCTATATGGCTCGGGTATTTATGTGACAGCGGGTATTTATTTGACAGCAGGAAATGAGTCTGTATAAGTGAGAACAAAATAATAATAATAATTGACTGGCACGACAGCCCGCTTACGCGAGACTAAGGCCTAGCTTCCCGCAACCACCCGTGTTGTGCGTGTGAATTTGTACGCGGGTGGAAGGGACCCACAGTTTTATGCCGGTTCCGAACGGCAGGTTGGGAGCTTTTTCATAAGCAATTTTTACTCTCAGAGGTTTGCCATTTCCAGCTGAGAGGACAGCCACCGAAAGAGAAAACGAGTTTTCCCGTTTTTTTTTAAGGTGTTATTACAGACAGTATTGAACCTGGGGTTGCTGCCTTCGACTCGCGGTCCAACGCACTAACCAACTGAGCCACGGCGGCTGCCACAAACCGAAGTGTAAAGTCTTTATAGTCTTTGACGACACTGAAGCTGCGCTCGGAACTTCGCTGCTTTGTATTCGCATACGCGACTAAGCGTCGCTGCTACTCGCGAGTAGCAGCGTGCCCTTCTATGATCTAAAGTTTTATTCCTACGAATTGACGTTTCTTCAAGTAGCGGTACAAGGAATATGGAAACCAAAACAAAAGAGGGAAAGCTTCTACAGAGTTGCAAAAAATAGTATATTGTTACGAAAATCCAAGTTCGGTTTGATTGTGCTTGAAAATAAAACGACTTCATTTATCCAGCGCAAACGCAGTCAAAAATCAACAATCACTTTTTTTACAAATTTACACTTGTTACTACTACTATTGCATGTTTCCCCTTTGCTTACTCAACACAGACTCGACTCCCTGCGCTGCCACTGCTGCTTTTTATACTTGTTTTCTTTATCGCGCCGATGGTTCTTGCACATTCCATTACCATTCGCAAACCATCCCTGCCATATCGACATTATAGCATGCCGGCCGTACTTCAAAGTGCATGCCTAAAAGTATGCTCGCATTCATGCAGAGTGCCTCATCGCTGCAATATCGTCTTATTTGTTCTGAAATGAAAATAGAATTTAATTCAAAAATTAAAATTGTAAGAGTTTGTTTTTAACATAAAAGCGTGTAATTGCTTGAAGCGTGCTAATTACTTGGCCACCCACTGCAAATTCTTTTCATACTCTGTATGCCGTTTATAGGACGATAATATTCTGCCAACATTTTTAAATCCTTGAGGTGCCAATCCTTTCCTAAAATCCCCTAAATTAACTTGCCCGTGCACAGAATAAACTTTGTGATAACCTTCTTTAAAAAAAATTGTAGTATTTTTTCGGAAATCTTTTTCAACACGCACAAAAACTCGATAAAATACTTACCGTTTTATAGTTATTGCAGAGTTACCATAGCAATAAATTTAAATTTTATTGTAGAGGTACCATAATAGTAAAATTTATATGATTGACATTTCATTTATATCTCGAAGTTATTTATTGCATACATATGGAAATGTTTCATTTTGGTCTAAACCATTATTTTTATTTTTGAATAACAGTGAAATTATCAGGGACCGGAAATAACAGTTATTTATGAAAACTATATTTGAAAAATTTACTATGAAGGAAAAGTCATACAAATAAATTAAATATACCAACACATTTCTTTTCGTGTCAAGAATCATATTTGGCAATAAACTTTTATTATGTAATTTTTACGGAAATATAAAAAATAAGAATTATTTTTTTTTTATATTTTAAAAATCCCTTAATAACAATTATTTTTGATTTTTTTCTTATTAGTCCATAAGTAACAGTTTTCTTTCGATTTTTATTTAAGTTGACCTATGATAACAGTTATTGGTGACTTTTATTTAAAAAAGTGATCATAAAAATTATTCAGTGACTTTTATTCATAAAAGTCATCAATAAAAATCATTCGGTGACTTTTCTTTTTTCAGTCATCAATAAAAATCATTCGATGACTTTTATTTATAAAAGTCATCAATAAAAGTCATTAAGTGACTTTTATTTATAAAAGTCATCAATAAAAATCATTCAATGACTTTTATTTTTTAAGTCATCAATAAAAGTCATTAAATGACTTTTATTTTTTAAGTCGCAACATAAAAGTCATTTTCATTAATCGCAGTACTGGATTCATTAAATATCAAAATGTAATGAAAATGACTTTTATTTTGCGACTTTAAAAATAAAAGTCTTTGAATGATTTTTATTGATGACCTAAAAAATAAAAGTCATCGAATGATTTTTATTGATGACTTTTATAAATAAAAGTCATTGAATGATTTTTATTGATGACTGAAAAAATAAAAGTCACCGAATGATTTTTATTGATGACTTTTATGAATAAAAGTCACTGAATAATTTTTATTATGACTTTTTTAAATAAAAGTCACCAATAACTGTTATCATAGGTCAAGTAAAATAAAAATCGAAAGAAAACTGTTACTAATGGACTAATAAGAAAAAAATCAAAAATAATTGTTATTAAAGGATTTTTAAAATATAAATACTAAATAACTGTTATTTGTTGAGTGATAAAATAAAAATCAAAAAATAACAGTTAAACATTGATTTTTATAATAAAACTTATAACTGCTACGGTCCCTTGAAATTATTGACCTTTGGTATGTTTTATAACAATCGTTACATAGATTTTAACATGTACAATTGGATTCAGTCAAAAAAACGAAAAACTTAAAAAGTGGAATTATTGCGTTTTGTTATGAACCTCCGCAATTCGATTGTATATAAACAAAGAGGGAAAAAGTTTGCAAGTATATAAAAATAAAACAAAATATTTAATAAATTTTACATTATAAAATAGATGCAGGAAGTCGAGTTATGTTTAAATAACTCAGAAATTTTGAAAAATTTTTAAATGGATCACGAAGCTTTTAATCTAGTTAATATTATGTTATTTATTTAGCAAACCCAGCTAAAATTTTTTTAAAATGAATAAATTTCAACTTCTTTACAAACATTACCAAATTACCAATACTCGATTGGAATTATGTATTTATTTATATTACTATGGTACCTTAGGGAGGTCAGTACCTCAAGCACTCAGGCTTTATAGCCCATTGTACTTAAAGCTCAAAAAGGCTGATAGCGGAGATGGGAATGGGAAACAGATAAGGTGGGTGGGCGCAATGTCGTTCTGGAGAAGGCATGAAATGCACAGAGAAAATGCTCTATACTATCTACCTCCTCCAGGCAAGATGTGCAAGTCGGATCTTCGATGATGCCGATGCTAGAAATATGTCGCCCCCATTAATTGTGTCCCGTGATTAACCCGACCATTCGACGGAGATCTTTCCTTCTTAGCTTCTTAAAAAACCTTACATTAAAAACAATATATGTAAACAAAGAAAGGGAAACAAGCAGAAAAAGATCTCGGTGAAGTTGACTACACTCATGCGTCACTAAATATGCAAAATATGTGAAAACTGCTCAATTTATGCACTTCCCAGAAAGAAAATGGTCCATGTTTAACTTACTTACTTAAGTGCGTGGCTCTGCATCACGCACTGCGGTCATAACTACTGCAGAGTTTGGTGGTCCGGTACCTCTGGTAGCAGAGCTGCAACATCCCTAAGTCATGCTCTTTCTTATGCAGGATCCCAAACATCAGATATGGTTCACACTCGATACCTGTTTTAAGGGTAATATGAGAAATATGACACGTTGTGATTATTCTGGGTACAAAATTGTGCAACATAACTATCAAATAAATTGTCCATGTACAACCTTTGAACAGTAATTGATCGGAATTAATGGAATATTATTACTTTTTTTCAGGTATCGAAGATCATTCAAAACCTCTTTCTGATCAATACAAAGATTATGAAACATATAAGAAGCGAGGAATTCCATCTCCTCTCTCCGAAAAGCCCATAATATCTCGAATGACAGATTGTACTTTGCGATTATCTTGGAAGCCGTCTGTGTCATTAACTCCACGATGTCCTGTAACATATCAGGTAATACTGCACTATTTGTCTTTTCTATGATAAGTATTATTGAATTGTATTTTGATATATGTAAGTAATGCATACTAAACTCAGCACCCTAGAACAGTCTTAGGAATATGAGTATTTAATCGCATGATCGCGGCGCCAATATGTATATAAATGCTCGACGTGAGATGACCCAGTGGCAAAATTTCTCCTTCACAACTTCGATCGCTTCGTTGCGTATTCACAACTAAACCGAAATTTCGAAAGTATTTTATAATGATTTCTACACGTTTGGCTAGCTTTAAACGATGTTTGATGAAATGGCAAACTACACTAAATATTTTGATAACCTTCATTGATATTTAACTTTGACAGTACCTAAGACATCCCTATTGGAAAAAATTATCACTGCTATTTGGTACCCTTTACAATGATTTGTATACTTTCTAAAGCATTGTAGGTAGGTTAGGTTAAAGTGGCTGTCTTGGCCCGGGACTTGCCGAAAAGACACACTTAGGCCACGGAATGGGCCCGTTGTGATACCACAGGTTAAAAAGGTCTGTCTTGCTGCAAGTCGATAAGCCTAATTAAGCCATTTCGAAGAGTGAATGAACTCAATCAAGTCTTTTATACTAGCCGAACTGAGTTCACTCAAGTTGTCGAAGAAAGGAGAGCCTAGGGTTTTCCATCTTCGTCTAGATAGAGCCGGACAGTTGCAGAGAAGGTGGCTGATAGATTCCTCCTCCTCTTCATTGTGGCAACTGCGGCAGAAGTCCCAACTGTTGACGCCTAGTCTGACGGCATGGCGTCCGAATAAACAGTGGCCTGTCAGAATTGCGACGACCGTACTAATGTGCTGCCTGCTACGCGAGATAAGTGCTCTTGTACGCCTTAGATTAAAAACAGCCCAGAGCTGTCTGGTTATGGTACATGTGCTCTCCCCTTGCCATCGCCTGTTGGCCTTATCAAGAAAGCATTGTAGTTAGTGCAAGAACATAAAAAACCAACTGTTACGAAATTAAGTTGTGTTGCCCAACGCAGGCGTAATGAGTGGATTGTGTCAAAATAAAAAACTCTGAAATCCATAGTCATTTTATTTAAAATTTTCCACTTATCCACTTATCTTATCCATGTTGCATCGTTGGTTGTCGAAACCAAACTCCTCTACTACGCTGCACCCGACTGCCTTTAATACTTGTTTTCCGCAGTGCAACTCGTTGTCGATCATTTCAGCATCGCATTGAATCGTCTCGGCGACAATTCCATCGAAATTACCAGCCCCCCCTGAAAGTATACACTGCTGCTGAGGCCGACCAATGTCCTTTCAGTATTGTTGTGTCATGTTGCCTAAGCCAGGAGGCCCGCAATTGCGCAGTTACCCCAGGCAAAATGCGTCATCATCATATGCTGCGCCATTCCGTGTTACGCAGAAAGGAATGCATTATCGTGACACTGACCTCTTGAGACTTATTCGTCTCAAACTAGTTCCGGGACTCCGAAGTCGTAAGATGCCAGACGCTCTAAATGGACTAGATTCAGCCTAGCGCCACTTCTGCTGCAACGTTGAATCATGTATACCACGTTATTGATTCTGGTTACGACTTTATATGGCATCACAACGGGCCCTTTTTCGGCCTCAGTTTGTCTTTCGGCAAGCCCGGGCAGCCACTTTAACCTAACCTAGCCTACGACCTTATATGGTCCTTCTCATGATGTCCCAAGTTTTGGGGACAAGCCTTTCCTTTTTTGTGTACAGATCGCCGTCTTGAAACCTTGCTGTGTTAGCCGTAGATCATATCTGGCTTTCACCTTATTGCTGACTAGTTGAGTGCGGCCTCGATAGCTCAGCGATAGGTAGCGCGCTGGCTTCTCATACCGAGCGCCCCAGGTTCGATTCCTGGCTTGCGCTGGAAAAAACACACATCTACTTCTATCGCTATTCACATGAAGCAGATGAGAATTACAAGAATCGCACAAGTGCGCTCTTGGCAGGCAATGGCAAAACCTCCAAAAGTGAACGAAAAACTGAAAATCGCCGTTCGGATTCGGCGTTAAACTGTAAGTCCCCTCCCTCCCTTTCACCATCCGTTTGAAATGTGTGTTGCATCTAGGCTTGCCACCCGTCCTCCATTGTGGAGGACAGTCCTCCAAATTACTCAAATGTCCTCCGTCCTCTAAAGAGGACAAAATTTGATTGGATTTGAGTGCAACGCTAGCCTCTCTGTTGTTAACCAGTATCTCCGCAACCGTAGTGGCCTCCTAGTCAGTGTTGCCAGATTAGGGGTTTTCCCCCCTAGATTTGGGGTTTATTTGTTTAGATTGGGGGAAATTTTATGATAAATATTTTAGGGGGAAAAATTAGCGGGAAATATTTTACAGATATTTTTAATTTACGCTTTTAAAAAGTCTATGGCCAACCAGTTTGCATTTTTGTTACATCAACACCTTGTTCAGATATATTGGCTAGTGGGTCTTTTTTAATTTCATGTACCAAATAGAATGAGCAATTTTCTGAAATATTAATTTTATGTGTGCATTATAAATTTGGGGGGAAATTTTAGTTTTTAGGAGGAAATAGACTTCATTTTAGGGGGATTGCTTGAAATACATCTGGCAACACTGCTCCTGGTTGAGAATAGGATACAGTTCTGGCAATTTGCTGGAATCAGAGTCAGAATTCAGAGCTTCTTCCGAACGGTCGTGTCTCTACTTAGCTCTGCGGCGTTCTTACTTTTTTCTTTTGTGCGAGAGTGAATCGACTCCTAGTTTTATCGCGATCGTTTCACTTGACACTTTTCACTACTCTTCTTGGAAAGCCGTGTGGTTGCGGTCAAAAGGTTGATCGAAGTCAACCTAAGCTGCAATGTGCTAATTGCAACGAGTTCTTCCATCCCGACTGCGTGAAAATTTTGCCCGCGGATCTGGAATATATGCAAAATTCAAATATGCCTTATCATTGCAAAGACTGCGCGGCGGTCCGTCGGAACTCTATCCGTTCCCCTCCGCCTCCAGCCGAGAGAACATCTACTATTGCCAACTTTACTTCGATCTCCGCTAACAGTACTCAACTACCAGGGGATACTACGGTTTCCGTGGCGCCGCCATTTGATGATGTTTTCAGATAGATTGACCGAAAATAAATCGAAAATGAGGAATAAAATTTTTCGATATCTCGCTTCGTTTTCGAGATATCGAGGTTCAAAGTTTTTATATACAGATAAGGGACATGCCATATTGAAATGTTTAAATTCGGTATAAATGTACATTTTATTCATGAATTTATGCAGAAATACTGTTAGCACTTTACTGATACTTCGGCACACTAGTTGCTCCTATGAGGGTTATTTTTCTAACGCTCGGCCAAAGGCCGGTCACACGGAAGGAATTTGAATGCAGAAATACTGTTAGCACTTTACTGATGCTCCGGCACACTAGTTACTCCCATGAGGGTTATTTTTCAAGCGCCCGTCCAAAGGCCGGCCACACAAAAAGAGTTTGAGAGTGGATTCAGAAGTACTGTAAATATTTTACTGATTTTGAAGCCTTACTTGCACTTAAGAAGGTTATTACTCCTCTCCCCTTCTTTTCCGTCTAATCGCACCACCTTTTTGGCAGGTAATTACAATTTTTCTGGTTTCGAAGGTAAAATTAAAAAAAATCATAAAAAAAACTATACATTTCCGACGGTTTTTCTTTCAAGGGGGCTATATGGGGAATCCCCCCTACCCCCACCAAATTTTATCCCCCTCGTCGACCTCCCAGATATAAGAGTCCTTCCGAAATTTTAAACTTTAAACCTCGATATCTCGAAAACGAAGCGAGATATTGAAAAATTTTATTCATAATTTTCGACTTATTTTTGGTCGATCTATCTAAAAACACCCTCAAATGGCGGCGCCACGGAAACCGTAGTCTTGCCAACTACCACTTTTAGCAGAGTGCAAAAAATCAAGTGCTCTTGTGTCTCAGCAGCAGAATCCCCAGCTATCGCAATGTCATAAATCTAGTCCTACGTTAACACAACAACGCCCCAAGCCCGCTCTTCCTGTGCAACAAAAGTGTGCTAAGGAGACGGTATCGCTTCAAGCTGTTTTCAACGAGGTCGTTGCCCTTAGAGCTGAGAATGCTCGTGCGCTCACCTTAATCGCCTCTCTTCAAAATGACAACAAACTCTTAGCCCAAAAACTCGAAGGCCTGCAAGCTGATTTTCAATCTGTGCATCGCAAACTATCGGAGCAGGATCCTACCTCCGCTATCCAGCACCTTTCTAGTGACCTTAAAAACCTTCGAAGCAACTTAAGTGACTTTGTAAAAAATCATGAAAACTCTGCCAACATCAAGCATAATCCAGCTGCTCTTGAGCATTCATCTAACGCGACTTTGTCAGCGTCGGGCTACAACAATCACTTACTGCCCGCCGCCTGTGCTGCTAACTCTACGACCGCCACCCACATCTCCTATGCTGCTGTTGCTGAGAATCGTACGCTCTCCGGCGAGGATGTTGTTGCTGCGAAATCTCACACTCCGTCTGCTGTTGTTGCTGCGAAATCTACCACTCCGTCTGCTATTGCTGTCTCTCTTGCTGCTTCTGCTGCCTCTCCAATCTGTGCTAATACTGCACCGATTGCTGACGTCGGCATATTTTCTCTGGCCTACGGCACTCCGCAAGATTCTGAGCCGTCTGGACTGCATCGTTCTTCCTCATCCCCGCTGGTTGAGGCCCCTCGCAGCTCTGACTGGATCAGTGTGAAGAGGAATAAGAAGAGATATAAACCGCTTGATGTTGGATCTAACGCTAGCTCGGAGCTCGACGTCGCTGTTCGATTCAAGTGGTTACATCTATCATCATTTGCTCCGTCTGTTACGGCTGAAAACATTATTGCCTATGTTGCTAGTCACGCTGGCATTGCAAAAATCTCCTTTCCTGCTACAAACTAGTCAAGAAGGAAGCGCAATCTGAATCCCTAAAAAAAGTTAATTTCAAATTGGGTGTCGCCGACTCTGTTTATGGGAAATTTCTGTTGCCGGATCTTTGGCCAGCCAATGTCAATGTGCGACCGTTTCAGTTTTTTCCGCGTGCCGACGCCCAACAGCCAGCTCCGTAACTAATGTTTTTAAACCTCATGATTCCAGCAAGCATCTTCGGATCTATTTCCAAACCACCTCAGGACTCAGAACTAAATCGTAGCCAGTTCGTGCAATTAGCTCGCAATTAGATTATGATATTTTTGTTATCATTGAGACATGGTTAAACGATAACTACTTTGACCATGAATTTTTCGATTCTAATCTTTTCAATGTGTTTCGTAAAGATTGAGACACAGATAAAACTGGCTGTGCAAGAGGGGGCGGGGTCCTAATTGCTGTTCAATGCAGACTCCGTTCGTCACTCTTTCAACTTAATAATTCTGACTCTCTGCTAGACCAACTCTGTGTGCGAGTTGTAGGATCATTAGGGACGCTGTTTGTTTGTGCCTCCTACATACCTCCTAACAGTGCCTGTAATCATCTGTAATCACCTCTGCGTTTTAGGTGACTTTAATTTTAGCAATCTGAATTGGGCTCATGTCGATAATTTCCGTGGCTTAATTCCTAATAACGTCAAAAGTAATATGGACGTATACTTGGTTGACAGTTTTTTTAGCTTAGATTTAATGCAGATTAATTGTTTTCTAAACAAACTCCATAGGATTTTAGACCTGATTGTCATTAGTAAAGATGTCAACTTTAATTTAACAGAATGTCTTTTCCCTCTCTCCTCGCCGACTTTGCATCATGTTCCTCTTGTACTTGAACTCGAATTCTATGAAATCAGGCGTGTCAGTAGTGAGAATCAGAATTTAGCCTTTAACTACCACTTATGTAGTTAAAGGCTAAATTTGATGGCTTGCCACACTCTCATCGGGCATCACAATGGGCCTTTGGGGCCTCCGAGTGTACTTGCTGAGAACCAGCAAGCCGCCTGTCTTACCTAACCTAACCTACCACTTATGTAATTTTTTCAACCTGAATACTTTTTTCTTGACTTTGAATTGGGACTCTTTGCTTGATAGCACTGATGTTGCCCAATGCTTTGATAGTTTCAAATCGAAAGTTGTTGAAGCTTGCTTTCGCTATATCCCAATCGGTCAGAAGCGAAGGTATAAAGTGCCTTGGCATACTCACAAACTTGAAAAGTTAAAGAATTTAAGGAAAAAATTCTATCGCAAATTAAAAAAAAATGGGGATTTGACAATTTTTAATAAATACTTGTATAAGAAATATTCTAAAGAATACAACTACCTAGACAGGTTTCTATACTCCAATCACATTTTAAGCTTTGAAGCCAATATCGAAACCAATCCCAAGGCCTTTTGGCGCTTCATCAAGTCAAAAAAACTCTGCTCGGGCATACCGTCTTCCCTGATTTTCAACCCAGACTGATGTCGATGGATTGTCCGCACTCCTGCTTAAAAAATGTGCCTCTCTTGTTTATCCACTAACTGTAATTTTTAATAAATATCTAGAATCTGGTATCTTCATTGACGCCTGGAAACTTGCCTTTATTACCCCCATTTTTAAGAGTGGAAACAAAAATGATGTAGGTAATTATAGGCTAATCTCCAAACTCTCCACAGTTTCTAAGCTTTTCGAGTGTATAATCTCCAAACTCTCCACAGTTTCTAAGCTTTTCGAGTGTATAATCAAAGACAAGGTGTTCTTCGCAGTGAAAAGTTGAATTTGCCCAAGCTAACATGGCTTCATGCCTGGTCGGTCCACTGTTTCAAATCTTGCTGTTTTCAGTGAGCATTGCATTTCCGCGTTTCATAACGGACTTCAGGTAGACACAGTCTACACTGACTTTTCCAAAGCCTTTGATAGGGTTTCTCACACAATCCTAATTCATAAGTTAGCGTCGCACAGTGGCTCAATTTGTCATTTCACTTCTGAACGAATAGAGATAATTGGAAAATTTTGTTTGCTGTTGATTAGAAATTCATCAGGCTATTGTATTCCAAAAATAGTAAGTAAGTAGTAGTGTAAATAAGAATAATGCGAGCAACAATGATAAGTTTTAGTTGCAAAATTAATGAAAATTCATTAAAAAAGATGAAAGGTAATAAGAAATTTAAGAAATAAGCTGAAAGAATAAAATTTAAAGATACAAATTAATAAATTTCGCTTTCAAAATTAGAACCAGAATTTGAAAAATTTACATAAAAAGTCAATTTTTCTTTGGACAAAAACAATGCTAAAGTTTTATTATGACTATATTTGATGGGTAGCACATTGGGTGGGTGGGAATACTGTTTTTCCTCATTTTATTTTATGATCAAAGCTTCTGACAGGTGGGTGGTAGTTATTGTTTCCGTTGCCTCCCTACGCTTCCTTTTTTATTAAATGACGCACAGTCCTGAATTGACTTTTTTGGCCTTTTGCCGCCTTTGATGTCCATGGTTGGTCATTGCTTATGCTACAAGCGTCTCCTGCATCGAAGTAAATTGTTTTTTCCAACCACTACTCATTATTCTGGACAAAATTGAATTTGATACGGTTTGCCGCAATCCATTTCAACTTGATAGTGCGATATGTCCAGGATATCTTCTCTTTAGTCGTTGATATGTTGGCTGCAGGCAAACTTTCTTCGACGTAACCAATTTCTTTAGTGATAGCCAGAACGAACTTCTCCGTTGTCTTCGAAATAGTAAATATTGCAAATAGCTTCGAATTTTTCAAAAGCATCTTTGTGCTTCTTCTTCGGTTTACTTGCAGTGGCGGAGTTGAAGTGTTGTCTAGTTCAAATTATATTCGAAACTAACTTCACTTACTCCAAACTCCTTCATTTATAAGTAGGATTTGCATTTGCATTTAAATAGCAGGTACTAAGCTTCTAGTACTAGCAGGTACCTAAACAGTTGTTAGGTTTTCCCGCGTTGTGGGATTTTTGAACAATTAATTTGATTTTTGAACAGCCCAGACACATAAGTGGGTTTTAGACAGTGCACATAGATATAAGTCTGCTTTTTGTTTTTCAATAACTAATTGTTTCATTTGCGCAGTTCAACTCAACCCAATATCAAAGTATTGTGCTCGAGATAGTGACTCTTTTTTCAAAATAAACGTTTGAAGCATACTCGCTTTATGCATAAAATGCCTTGTGAGTGCGGACAAAAAGTGGATCGTAACCAAGCTAAAGTGCAGTGCGGCAAATGTAAATATTTGTTCCACTTGAATTGTGTTGGTCTTTTGCCTGCAGATTTTGAATTTTTGCTTAACTCAGGCAAACAATTTTTTTGCAAAAACTGTGTGGCTGTTCGCCGAAAATCTATCTGCTCTCCCCCTCCTCCCGTTATTCGGGATGAGAGAGTGACATCTATAAACGCGGTTTCAACTAATTCGCCAATTCCAACCCAACAGCGAAGCGAAAATAAAAACGCAACTGCTCAATCGCAATAACAATTGCCTAAACCTGAAGCTGCCCAAAAGCGATGTGATAATAAAAATGAGTCTAATTATCCAGTCTCTTTAGTAACTGTTCTTGATGAAATTGCTGCTATTAAATCCGTGCATGCTAGTGCTATTTCCGCGATTACTGCTGTTCGTGCTGATAAGCAGCTTCTGATCGGCAAAATTGAAGAGCTGCGCGTGGAGGTTAAAGACATGCATAAACTTCATGTCGAGGAGGCCTCTGCCATTGCGCTGCTTACTATACATCTGAGATCAAAGATCTTCGTGCCAGCGTAGCTACATGTGGGTGTCATGATAAAAACAACAAAAGTGACAACAGCAACACGATGCGTCAAATCTCTTCGCTGCCTGCACCTGCCTCGACTGCAGTCTCGCCTGCCCCCGCTGCTCCCGGTGCTAATCACTCTCGCTCAACTACTGATCAACGCTTCTCCCCCCTTCAGTCGTCTGCTGCTCCTCTGGCACGCACGACCAACCCATGGAACTCTGTTGCTGTATCGAACATTGTTACTCCGGTTTGTAACTCTGTTGCTTCGAATGCTGTTGTCGCTCGCTCGCTTGTTCCGGCCGAGAAAAATAACACTCCAGATGTGCCCGCTGCCTCAGTCTCTGCTGCTACGATTTCTTGTAAACCCAGCAAGAAATTGAAAGCCCAAAGCATTGTCGGCTGTAATGTGAGTGATGAATTAGATGTCGCACATAGAGTGAAGTGGCTACACCTATCATCCTTTAAGCCCTCAGTCACTACGGATAACATCGTCGCGTACGTCTCGAAGCACTCCTCCATTGAGGCAAAAATGATCACCTGCTACAGGCTTGTCAAAAAGGATGTGGACGTGTGTTCCCTGAAACGTGTGAACTTCAAATTGGGAATTTCCGCAATGCACTACGACACTCTACTTAACTCTGCGATCTGGCCTGCTGATGTAAGGGTACGCCCGTTTAAGTTTTTTCAGCAACCAGGAAACGAGGAAGGAACCACTTGAGTACCGCTCCTCATGCCGCTGGTCATCCTCAGACTGTGTCTAAAAATATACTTTCAAAATGTCTCTGGCTTGCGTACTAAGTCTAATAGCCTATTTCTACCGAGCGCTTAAATGCATTTAAGGGCTCTGTTAAGCTTGAGAACTGTCAAGCGTTTCCACCAAAACTGAGTTAACTCCAACAGCTGGTTTTTGTTTACATTTTTAGTTGGTCAAGCCAAATTCTGCATTTATTTCTGGGCAGCCACAGCTTACCCATCGCCGCCATCTCCTTGAATACGTATGTATGGTTTCTTGTAGCCCCTCTACTGCAAGAAAACCAATTCGCTTTCCTTCTCAACAGTCTAGGAATGTCTGCGTTTTCATATTTGTGAAAATTTATTTCATTTGTCAATGTTTATTTCATTTATGAAAGTTGTCAGCTGATTGATACCAGAGCTGTCTGAATTTTTAATGTCAAGAGGGTTAGTGAGAAGTTCCACGTTTTTGATTTTCTCTTTCAGCATTTATTATTGGCAAATAATAGAAGTTTTGACTTTGATTATGACAGACGATATGTATTTTTGCGAAAAATGCACTAAAAAGTAATTGTCTTAGCAAAAAATCGATCACACCGAACGCAATTCGAATCCCCTCTTTCGTTTGTGTTCGTACGGCTCTTGCAGCGCCGTAAAGCTTGCTATAAAAATGTGTACATTTGTCAGTATTGCTCCAGCTTTTAACATAACATATTCTGTTAGACGTCTGTAAACGGCAAAACTGAGTTAACTCAGTTTTGAAAGTGAGTTAACTCACTTTGATACAAAAACAATTGCATGGGAATTAGAGCATTTAAATGCGATGTTAAATGCATTTAAGCGTTAAATGCATTTAAGGCCCGGTGGAAATAGGCTATAAATCTCTCTTCGATATGAGTTCACACTTGGAATATGACATTTTCGTTCTGATTGAGACGTGGCTTAACTCGGAATTTTATGACAGTGAATTCTTTGATGGCAAATTATACAACGTTTATCGGAAGGACCGCAATGCTGAGAAAACGGGTTACTCGAGTTCTAATCGCTGTGCAGCGGCGCTACCGCTCATCACTGGTGCATATGGCTACCGAAGACTCCCTCTTGGATCAACTTTGCGTCCTAGTTCATGGAATCTCTAAACTTTATATCTCTGCTTCGTATATTCCTCCGGCCATAGGAGGAATATACCACGTACAATGAAGAAATGCTATAGTATTCCGTGGTACACTAAAGAGTTAAAAAAGCTAAAGAATTTGAGAAATAAATTTTATAAAAAATTCAAATCTTCAAACTTCCTACTTTACAGAGATAAATTTCGGCGCTATTCGATGGAGTTCAAATCCTTGAGTAAAGTCCTTCAACGAAACTATGCTCGTAAATTCGAGTTAGATATTAAATCAAATCCAAAGGCATTTTCATTATGTGAATTCAAAAAAGTCGTGCTCAAGTATACCTTCTGAAGTGTTCTACAACAGTAAACATGCTTCTTCTCCCCTGGAAGCAGCTAATCTCTTTGCGGATTTTTTCCGAGCAAATTTTGAACCTGCCACTGGTTCTGTGGATGTCAAACCGAACGTTAATTCCCCTATTAATTTTGGTTCGCTTTCTCTATCCCTTGAAGATGTTTTGGATGGTATTCGGCATATCAAAAATGCCTCTAACACGGATATTGATGGTCTATCTCCTCATCTTCTTAAGAATTGCTCTGCTTTTGCTTATCCACTTCTTCTAATTTTCAATAAATCCCTCCAAACTGGAGAATTTCTTGATGCTTGGAAGGTCACTTTTATTACGCCCATTTTCAAAAGTGGCAATAAGAACGACATTACGAACTATAGGCCTATTTCAAAACTGACGGCGATTTCAAAGTTATTTGAATTCATTGTTAAACAAAAATTGTCTTTTACAGTAAAGCGTTTCATCAGCAATAACCAACATGGTTTTGTGACCGGCAGATCAACGGTCACAAACCTGGCGGTTTTCTCGGAATTTTGTATGTCCGCTTTTAATGATCGCCTTCAAGTAGATACTGTTTATACAGACTTTTCGAAAGCTTTCGACAAAGTGAGTCACTCAATCCTAGTTTCCAAATTGGCTAGTTTGGGATTTCATTCTACTTTCTTAAAGTGGGTTAAATCGTACCTCTCCCTCCGTAACTGTGCAGTTGTTGTTGACAACACTCGCTCCGATTCCTTTGTTGCCTCTTCCGGTGTCCCCCAAGGAAGTATTCTTGGTTCTTTGCTCTTTGTCATTTTTATCAACGATATCTCTGAATGCTTTAAGTTTTCTAAATTCCTCTTGTATGCTGATGATCTAAAAATCTTCAATTGTGTTTCGAGTCCTTCTGACTCGGTTAAGTTGCAATCAGATCTCAACAATGTTGTAGCCTGGTGTCACCAAAATCAGTTGCTCCTAAATATTAGTAAGTGTTCTCATGTGTCCTTCTCCAAATCCCGCTCCGTAATTCCTAATTCATATTTCATTCATGGTTCCCGATTAAAAACTTCCTATGAATTCTCTGATCTTGGTGTTGTTTTTGACTCAAAATTCTTTTTTCACAGTCACTTAAATTACACCATCGCCAAGTCCTATTCTTTACTAGCATTCATTCGACGCTTTGGATCTGATTTCACTGACCCATATACTCTAAAATTACTGTATAACTCTTTGGTTCGATCTAAGCTGGAATATGCCGCCTTTGTTTGGCGACCGTTTCATGTTTGTCATATCAATAGACTTGAACGCATTCAGAAATCGTTTGTACGATTTGCATTGAGAACATTGAATTTTGTCGATTCGATTCCTTCTTATAACGCAAGATGTCTGTTAATCAATTTAAAGTCACTACAGAGTAGGAGGGTTATCCTTTCACTTTCCTTTGTTTTTGACATTATAAGTGGAGTGATTGATTCGCCATGCCTGCTTGAGCGCATTTCGTTTCATATTCCTACTAGAAGCCTTCGGAGTAATGATATATTTTTCCTTGAATGCGTCAGAACTATGTACGCTTCTCATGCTCCCATATATAGAGCCTTAAAAGAATTAAATGTGCTCTCAAATTCTTTAGCAAGTGACTTTTCTACCTCTAAACATAACATTAAGCTATTACTAAATGAATTAATTGCATAGTAACTAACTGTAATGGTCTCATTAGCTCTACATAATCTGTAAGGAATAATGTATTTCTAGATTATTTAATGAATAAATAAATAAATAAACTCAAAGACTAACTGAGTTTCGCTCAAATTAAAAAAAAAATTGTATGCCAGGCACAGTGTTAGTATTTTGTTAAAAACAAAAACATTACATCAAAGGATACATGATAGCTAGTTAGATAGATAGATAGAAAGGATACATGTTTTGTCGTACGTGCGAACTGCGCATCCAGCAAAAGTACTCTTTACTTCGAGCTTACAGCACTATACGCAAAAAAAAGTCGACTTAATATGGAGTTGCAAGCTTGTATCACATCTTAAATGAAGCCAAAATCCAAATTTGCATGCCCTGGTAACGATTATAATCGCGTGTAATTAATTTACTATTAAAATCTTGACGAACTTGTTCGAACGCACGCACCCGAAAGCACAAAATTGCGCGAGGTCTCCACAGGAAAATCGCTGTAAAATCCAGTCGGGCAAAATCGGGCAACCGATATCTTTAGGGCAGCACTCACAGAAGACTACACCTTTTCAGCCTCAAAATAAGAATATTGTTACGAATATGACTTCTCTAAGCTGTGTGTGAAAATAAAACTACTTCAATTATTCAGCGCAAACGCAGTCAAAAATCAACAATCACTTTATTTACAAATTTACATTACTACTATTGCATGTTTCCCCTTTGCTTGCTCAACACAGACTCAGACTCCCTGCGCTGCCACTGCTGCTTTTTATACTTGTTTTCTTTATCGCGCCGATGGTTCTTGCACATTCCATTACCATTCGCGAACCATCCCTGCCATATCGACATTATAGCATGCCGGCCGTACTTCAAAGTGCATGTCTAAAAGTATGCTCGCATTCACGCAGAGTGCCTCATCGTTACACTGCCCACCACTTAGACTTGTTCGTCCCGAACAAGTGCCGAGGCTCCGCCGGAGTAAGACGCCAAGCGCTCCAAATGGACTACTTTCAGCCTAGCGTTTCTGTTGCAGCAGCGTTGAACTCTGTACACCACGTCATTAATCCTTGTCACGACTTTGTACGGTCCTTCCCATGATGTTTGAACTTCTGGAGACAAACCTTCCTTCCGCTGCGGGTTGTTGAGCATTACCAGATCGCCTTCTTGAAACCCTTCTGGGTTAGCCCGTAGACCATAGCTGGTTTTTAACCTGTTTCCGACTAGTTGAGCGCGGCTCTGCGATCTTCTCATCGACCCTTTCGCAACCGAACACCGATCACAGCCTCTGATCCACTGACTCCTGGCATCCTACCCAATAGAACCGCCTTCTTATCTTGGCGACAGTTTTTGCGATGCCTAGGTGCCCTCCACTGGAGTCGTTATGGTTTGCCTCGATGACATCGTTGATCCGGCCTTTCGGGAACACTATTAGGGATTTTCTGGTCCTGCCATCCCTGCTCTCCCACTCGCGGTATAAGCAGCCATCTTGCAGACGTAGACTTTGCCACTGTGCCCAGTAAGCCTTTGCGATCGGGCTCTCACCAGCCATCTCCTGCCAGTCCGGCCGTACTCTCCGCGCTCTGCCTTTGATGATTTTTGCGAGATCCGTATCCTCGCGCTGGTCCTTCTGTAGCCTTTCCGCAAGCCAATCTTCCTCTTTTAGAACTCTTACCAACCGAACATCCACAATTTGTACCTTGTTATCGCCTTGCGAATCATGCCTGCGCTCGGTTTTGCAAGAATGGTATGGCAGGGCGTGAGCCCATCTTGGCGACGTCTGTTGTGCGGGACGCTTCTCTCGCAGATGGCAGTCTCGTGATATGTGGCCTTGCTTGCCACATCGCCAGCAACTGACTCTAGATGATACTGCCCGCAGCCTCGCTGGTGCCTCTGAGCTCACTGTCCGGCTTTGCGTGACAACCAGATCGGGCTCGACGCCTTTCCGCAGATGAATTTTGAAAACTTCCCCTCCAGGTCGCCTCATAGGTCAAAGCGCTTGTCACCGTCTCCCGGAATGTTGGCTTCATCATCATCAATGTACTGTGACGTGTCTCCGTGTCATGAAGACCTTCAATAAACGCCTCAATCTTCATCCTCTCGAGATAATCAGCGCCGAAATTCGCGTAGCACAACTGTACGAGCCGCTCAATGTCTGCTGCATATGTTTGCAGCGCCTCGCTGGCTCTTTGCCTGCGGTTCTTCAGCTCACAGTAGTACAGCGTTTTGTTGTGCTCGTCACTGTATTTGGCCGCCAGCGCCTTTATCACGGTCCCGTAATCACCTCTAAAACCTTCCGGAACTGTCTTTATTACCTCAGCTGCAGGACCTCTTAGAGCCAGAATCAGTCTCCGACCTTTCCTAACATCGGTCCACTGAATCTCCAAAGCAGCCATATCGAATTGTAGTTTGGATGTGTCGAATGACGTAGTACCATCGTAAGTAGGCACTTCTATGGCAAAACTTTCCTGAACTGACTGCACCCTTGCTCGTAGCTGTACCTCTCTAAGCCGCTCCTCCAGACTGTCAACTCGTTTGTGCAGGGAATCATCCAGGTCGTCAACCCGTTTGTCCCAATTGTCCATTCGCGTCTCGAGATGCTCAACTTTAACGTTCACCCTGTCTGAAATTTCTTCCACTTTCTGCTCCAAGCGCGCAGAATTTTCCTGAAGCTTGCTGGACAACTCGCGATTCGCATTTTCAAATTTTTCCGCATTTTCCTGGAGTTTGGTTTCCATTCGCTCTGATACTTCTCTGTTCGCCGTTTCCATTTTTGCTATTTGTTGATTCGTAGTTTCTTTTGCCGATATTTCCTGATTCGTGGTTTCCAGTTTCGCTGCCATTTCACGCTTCGTAGTGTCTAGTTTCGCTGCCATTTCTCGATTCGTAGTTTCTAGTTTCGCTGCCATTTCTCGATTCGCCGTTTCGACTTTTGCCGAAATTTCCTGATTGACATTCTCGATTTTCGCAGAAGTTTCCTGAAACATGCCTCTCATTGCAACCATAAGCTGGCTCATGTCCATTGCTTGTGGTGGCGTAGCCGCTGCAGCCGTACTTTGCATCGACGCAGCACCCACAGGCGATTCCTCCACTTTGGCCGACGCCTCTTGCTCCTGCGTTCCGAGCTGCAACTCCACCTTTCCGCCAGCAGTCGGCAAATTCCAGGAAGCCAGCTCCTTTTTCAGCTGGTTCAGCAGCTCGAATTTAACCATGGCTGCGTTTTTATACTTTTTCTGTTTTTATTTATTTAATTTCAGTACCACCATCCCACTTCTGACACCAAATGTTACGCATATGACTTCTCTAAGCTGTTCGTATCTGATTGTGCTTGAAAATAAAACTACTTCAATTATTCAGCGCAAACGGAGTCAAAAATCAACAATCACTTTATTTACAAATTTACACTTGTTACTACTACTATTGCATGTTTCCCCTTTGCTTGCTCAACACAGACTCAGACTCCCTGCGCTGCCACTGCTGCTTTTTATACTTGTTTTCTTTATCGCGCCGATGGTTCTTGCACATTCCATTACCATTCGCGAACCATCCCTGCCATATCGACATTATAGCATGCCGGCCGTACTTCAAAGTGCATGCCTAAAAGTATGCTCGCATTCATGCAGAGCGCCTCATCGCTACAATATGTTAATTCATAATGAGAATGCGTAAGTTCATAATGAGAAATATAAATGTTAAATGGGAATACGTAAATTCATAATGAGAAATGTAAATTCATAATGGGAATGCGTTAGTTCAAAATGAGAAATATAAATGCATAATGGGAACTTTGAGGTTGCAAAGGTGTAGTTTTAAATTAAGTTTGATATTCATCAATTTAGCCTGTAAGTTTTGAGCTTGTTATTCATTCACTTAGTCTGTAAGAAAATTTTTGTTCACTGACTGAATTTAATAAAGAATTAAAAAATAAAGAATTACAGAATAATTCACTACCACCAGGACATATTTGATGCCTTGGCGCTAACTCGGAATGGCCCGGCGACGCACTATGGCGCCTCTGTCGGCAAAACGTTGCAAAAATTAAAAATTTCATGAAAGCGTTCGATAAAATGAATACACGCATCTTACGGAGATTCCAGGGATTGCGAAATGTAACTTTCATTAAATTCCGATTTGTAGTTTGAGAGGTAGAGCCGCTCAAAGTTGACAAAATATCCACATCGAGAAAAATTTGTACATTTTGGTTTTTTTGTCATCTTTAAGATTGATTTGTATGTACATTAGAGTGGATTTAGTGTTGTATGGAGATTCTTAATAATGGGTTCTCGATGCTCCGCAACCTCTCATTTTATGCGGTTTGGTGAAAAAACGCATAAACCAAAAAATTTTGGGGCTAGGGTGGGGCTAAATGGCGTCTCATCGAGGTCAAAGTTCACAAAAAAGCTGGGAAATTCGACAAATTGCTCCACAGCTGGTCAGAAATTGCTCTTAGAGGGTTAAAATCTATGACCGACTCCTCTAGTTTTCCTTACTGAACATTTCTTTCAAACATATTTATACCCTATCTCCAACCCTTGATGGGGCTCCCATACAAAATGGTAATTTTTATAAAATAGGCTCCCACTGCTCCCAGGTTGCCCCCAGACGTGTCAAATGTATGCCCGAAATCCATTTATTTTCCCTTCCGAATGTTTCTTCTAAACATACCTACCGGCTATCTCCAAGTCTTAAGGGGTCTGCCATACAAAATTGGCAATTTTCTATGCCATTGGCTCCCCACTTGTAGATGTAGTATTTAAGTAAGCGAGAAAACATCGTATCTCGGAAACTACTGAACCGATTTAAATGATTTATTCAGCGATCACCAACATTCTTGAGTACAAAAAATACAAAACTAATTAAAGTTCAGAAATTTACCACCAGAGGGCGTCTCCCATACGATCGGATTTGTGACGTCAACTTTTGGGTTTCTACAAAGCAAAAATCAAAATGTATTGTCGAAACCCCACTAACCTCCCTACTTTGAATATAATTGCAATCGTCATTGAGTGTTAAGAAGAAATCATTAGATTTTTGTGAGAAAATTTGAATTTTTTATTCAGCCGGTATAGGTAAGTACTCCTTGCGTAGGCAGCTTGGAGCAAAACTTGTTTTGTATATCACAAGGCGTCATTATAGTCTCTGATGAATTTCACGCCCCTTCCGACAGCGTTGGCCACATGTAATTTATGCATGAACAAGTGTGTGTGTGTTTTTCTACACAGTAGAAAACCACAATAGACGTTACTACTCCGACATATAGATTGTTCAAATCAGATGAGATTTGGGGAAGTTACTGACAAGTAACTTCCCCAAAGGAAAGTTGTAACAAAGTGAATTTTTCGACGAAAAAATCATAAATTTTCGAATATTTTTTATGAATATAAAAACTGATCTCCCCTAGTTTTAAAATCTAAGATGAAAGATATATTATTATTATATATTTTTTGAGCAAATATATTACTTGAGCAAATATTAAGCCTAACATCAATAGAATTAAAAGAAAAAGGACAAAGTTATGATGCAGTGAGTAAAAACACCAACTTTACATTTATTGCACTGTGCGAAAACCATTTTTGTTTGCCGAGACCCATCTAAATTTGGATAGAGACGTGAAACTAGAGATCATTTATAGTAATCTGTCATAGTCAGTTTTTCATTTTCTGGCCCAAAGTCCTTTTTAAAAAACTTTAACATTTTAAGGACATAGGTAGGTAGGTAGCAGCGACTACGTGCTCTCTGAGCACACTCAAGTAGCACTATGTGCCGTTTTGTTGTCGCCTCCTCGACTGGGTCTTCCCTGCGTGGGAGAAGATACTGGGCCTTAAAGCCAACCCGCATCGTCCAAATAGGACTTGATGCATTTCAGTCTTGTCTCAGACAGATCAGCTAGAGAGCTAATTAGACTGTTCCTTAAGGAATTTAGCCTTTTAAAAGCCAAGGCAGGGCAGCCGCAGAGGAAGTGTTCGAGTGTTTCACTCTCATTAATTGCCCTGCAGCTTCTGCAAAAAGTGTTGTGAGGGATTCCCAATCTCGCCGCATGTAGACCAATTGGCCAGTGACCCGTGATCACGGCTGTTAGCCTAGAGACATTCCTACGAGAATTTAGCAGCAGATCGTTGGTTCTGTGGCAGTTGTAGCGTGGCCAGATCTGTCGAGCCACTCTGCAGCTTGAAAGATTGCTCCACCTACTAACCGCTTTCCTCAGGAAATAACCCTTTAACTGTTTTAGCCTTGCACTTAAAGGCGGTGCCACCCTTTCGGGCTGTGAGTCCATGGCGGATCCCACCTTGGCCAGCTCGTCAGCTGACTCGTTTCCGCTGATACCCGCGTGACCGGGTATCCAGCAGATGGTAAGATCCACCCGGCCGCTCACCAACCCTAACAATTCTTTACAGTCTCTGACTAGTTTAGATTTCACTATGGGCTTGATGAGTGCCTTAATGGCCGCTTGGCTGTCTGAAAAGATGTAAACATCACTACTCTGGATTTCTTGCTGTAGGAGAATTCTGCAGGCTTCTCTTATTGCAAAGCCTTCCGCTTGAAAGACACTGCATATATCTGGTAGGTGAAAAGCTTTTTCCACTACCAGATCCCTGGAGTAAATAACTGCCCCAACACCACAGTCCATCTTTGAACCGTCTGTGTATAGGGAGGTTTCTACGCTTGTAAAAAAGGATGCGTAACGCTCCCATTCCCTTCTGGAGGGAAAGAGCGTGGAAAACCTAACATCAAAGTCGGCACATTTTTTGGAGTAGTCCGTATCCCCCCTCCATCGGAACCTTCGTGAGGATGTTATTGTGTCCGTAAGGTCTTTCCGCCCATTGGGATGATTCTCTCAGTCTCAATGCGCTAGAAGCGGCCGTCCGTCTAATAAAAGATTCAATCGGCAGCAGATGAAGAAGCGTATTTAAAGCGTCAGAAGGGCAGGACCTCAAGGCCCCCGTGATCCCGACACACGCCGCCCTCTGCACTGCACTAAGTCTATTGTTATTGTGGTTCTTCTCTAGCGCCGGCCACCACACCAGTGCTCCGTATGTGAGAATTGGTCGAACTATCGCTGTATAGGTCCAACGAACCATCTTCGGTTGTAGGCCCCATTTTTTACCGAAGAGTCTGCTGCACGAGTAGTACGCTACCAGTGCTTTCTTGGCCCTCTCTTGTATATTAGTTTTCCAGCTAAGTTTGGTTTTCAATATGACTCCAAGATATTTAGCTTCTGAGGATAGCCTGAGCTCGCTACCGTTGAGCTTTGGCAGTCGAAATGGGGGAACCTTGTACTTTATTGTAAACAGTAGCAGCTCTGTTTTGGTAGGATTAATCCCCAGCCCGCATCGAGCGGCCCAGCTGCTCAGAGTCCTCACAGCACCCTCCAGGATGTCACTGATTGTATCTAGGAACGGCCCTGTCACCATAATGATGATGTCATCGGCGTACGCAACCACCTTGACCCCACCCCGGTTAAGAGTCATCAGTATGGGGTTCAAAGTAATAAGCCATAGCAATGGAGATAATACCCCTCCCTGGGGTGTCCTCCTCTTTGCATATCGTGTGACACTCGAGTTGCCGAGTTCAGCCTGGATCTGTCTGCTACTTAGCAGAGCCGCGATCCACGAACAGATGCAACCCTCGACCTGTAGGTCTAGCAGGGAGTTAACTATGGCCTCTTTATCCACGTTATTAAATGCTCCTTCAATGTCAAGAAACGCCGCCAGGGTATATTCTTTAAACGACAGAGATCTCTCCACGGTCCTCACGACCTCGTGCAGATCAGTCTCGGTGGATTTACCCTTGATGTATGTATGTTGAGCCGCGGATAGATGGTTTTCTTTCAGGCTTCGTCTTATATACGTGTCCAGTACGCGCTCGAGCGTTTTTAACACAAACGAAGTCAGGCTAATTGGCCTAGAGTCCTTCGGAAGGACATGCCCTCTTTTGCCTGCCTTTGGTATATATACCACCCTGGCTTTCCGCCATGATTTGGGTACATAGTTCAGTGCTATGCATATACGAAGAGCTCTCGAAGCCAGTCCATTACGTCTTCCCCCATTCTTTGTAGCATGATGGGCAGAATTCGGTCTGGACCGGGACTTTTGTACGGGGAGAAAGAGCTGATAGCCCAGCGGGTCACCTCCCTAGAGATCACCTTTTGGGCGACCGCTCTCGCCCTAGGACTCCGAACTGGTAGCACCCTGGGTGCGGTCACAACGCATTCGGGGACGTCAAGAGTTCCAATGACTCTGCCACTGAATCCGTGGCTGTCCCATCCGGCCTATGTAGAAGCGTCGGGGGTGAATATCCCTTGGCACGTTCTCAATCGAAGAACAGAAGTTTTGCCAGGACTGCCTCTTGGCAGATCTAATAGCTCGTTTATACTTGCGCAGACATTCCCTGTATGGCTGCCAAACCTTGGTCCTATAGAACTCATTAAAGACCCTTCTGGTCTCCCTCCTCAACTCAGAAAGCTCCGTGTTCCACCACGGTGGAATTGGTTTCCTTTCGTGACGAATCGGACAAGATTGGTCAAATGCCCTAGTAAGAGTTTTTTCGAGCCGATTGGCTCTCTTCTCTAACTCGGAAATACAGCTAATGTTCGACTTTGGGAACCTTTGAAATTGAGACCTCACGATTCTCTCGTATCTGTTCCAGTCCGTTTTCCGAGGGTTCCTAAACTTTTTTGGAGTACACACCGGTGTGTCAACACTGAACATGATATATTTATGGTCCCAGAAAGACAACCCTCAATGTTCAAGTTAGTCTGGTCGAGTAGCAGAGTTACGTCGAGTACTTCCTCAGACCCCTGAAAGCTCTCTGAGCTCGGGAAGGTGAAGATAGGAGAGTTACCCAAGTTGCAAACACTAAGGTTATAATCTAGGATACAATTGAAGAGAGACTCACCCCTTTCGTTGTCTTCGCTGCTGCCCCAAGATCTTTACCGGGTTTGTCCTTGTCATCCAGCGCCAGGTCGTCCAACAACTTGTTGGTGTCTTCCATCTCATCTGGATTAAGGGCCAGTATGTCATTTTGACCAGTACCCGCGTCGGATGTCCAGACACGGATTCTGGCCTTTCTGATGCCATACCTCAGCTTTCCATCAGCCTTTTCGATGGCCTCAACACTCTCTGGGTTGATCAGGACCACGAACATCTGGCTGGTTTTAGAGGGTTCCTCCGCCTTAATGATGACCCAGTCATCCATTGACACCTCCGGGTTCTACAGAGCGAGTGTCTCCACTATTCTCGCATGGTCAGTCTGCCCCTTAGGCAACCAGATGCGCGCCCTCGGTCTCTTGGGGATCTCGCTGGCCGGTAATAGTCTGAGCTTCAGACCCTCCCAGGCGTCGCTGATCTTAGCGACGCACTCCAGCAAGAATACCCTCGAGGCCTCGTCGTCACATCTAATCACCCGATGGCCCCTGACCACGTCCGAACAGTCGAAACTGGGGATAGATCCTGGTTTCGCTCTCAGCTTTTCCAACACCAGGTCGGAAAGCTTCGCCTCGATATTATCCCATCGCTCGCTGATCGACCGGCCCGTGCTGTTTCTTTCGTCCACCAATGCCATGCAGAGCTGATTCTTAGCCACTTCACTGAAGAGGCGGACCTGCTCACTCGAGGAGTGCGGTTTCCTCCGCGGGGCGCCTCTGGCGTCCTTCACTCGTTTGGCATGGTTGTCGGCCGATTCCTGGGACGTAACCCTTTTCGGCATGGCAGCTGCTTTCTGCTGGTGGTCGGCTGCTCTTCTACTCGAGCCTGCGCAGCCTGCTACTCATCGACGACTGCCTGGTACCTTCGCTTGTCGGCTGCGTCCCTTTCAACAGCTACGCCCTTCTTTTCATTCTCAGCTATCTTAGCGAAAACGAATAGGGCATGGTTATAGGCGGCCTCTGGCGCGCACCCCAACGCTCTCAGTTAAGGTGTCCTGACTTAGCCCTGAGAGGTTGTCGGAGTCAGTGAGGGAGAGGTTATCCTCGTCTCCCGCGAGTTCCGAGGCCAAACCGGAAGAAGCCATTTTTCATATTCATAATCGCCCGCTTTGTTCGACAAGGCAAGCGCGGAAAAGGGGAAACATACATGATTTGGATTTCAGTCTGTAGATTCATACATCTAAATTTTATTCTATTTCAAAGTTCCAGCCTAGAAAACACTTTTATTTTTAGGTGCATTTTTCGTGTCGAGTAGTTTAGAAATATTTTATAAAACCCAGTAGCAGTAGCTTACTGACAAGGAGCATAGAATTGCTTTCGTAAAAGATTCTATCAAAGAAGAAAACCGGATTTCCGGGACGATGTGTTGTTATCCAACCAATAATTATAAAAATAATAATAACTAGTTGTAACTCCCGAAATTCGGGTGTAATCAAAAAACTACCATTTGGTAGAATAATAATGATCAAAACAAAACATAAAAATGCAAAATTTGGAACATAGCAGCACTGGCTAGCCTTAAAGAAGAACAAAAGCTTGCCAAAAAATAGAAATCGTTTTACAATTTTTGCATTTCGCCAGCGCAACAACAACAACAACGTTTTTACCTCACATCGGATACAAAATGCTTGGCTTTACAATGTGAACATGCACTGGTCAAGCCATCGATGTGGTTAATTTTTAATTATAGCAACAAACTTCCTCCCTTCGTTAAAATCTTGTTTCTTCTTTTTGTAGTCGATGTTGCCATTTTTCAAAACGAACTCTAACCAGTGTTGCCACGACCAAAAAAAATATGTTACCAAATCCTTAAGTAAAAATTACCAAATCCTGAAAAAAATAACCAAATGCCTGGTACATTGACAAAAACTTCAGATTACACATTTTATTTCAAAACATAACGTAACAAATCTTATTTTGAATGACTTCACAAAATTTTTGGTTTTAAAAACATACACATATGCTAAAGTAACAGATTATAAATCCTAAAGCAGACTTGTATTGAGCTTGCTAAAAAAAGAACCAAAATCTGAAGCATGTTACCATGTAACCGTACGAAAAAAAAATAACCAATTTTGGTTAAATTTAACCAAAACAGCAACGCTGAATCTAACTACATTTTTGTAAGATTTGAATTGGACTCTTAAGAATAACGTGATCAAAACAAAACATAAAAATGCAAAATTTGGAACATAGCAACCACTTTTGCCAACATAGTGCTTTTCGCACTAAATTTCGTGATTTTTGAAAATTTTCTGAAATAGAAAAGCTGGCAGCCATGCTCTCACCACATGCGTGTGTGGAACGTGTGGGTTCCATGCACGATTTTGTTTGTTTGCTTATTCCCATCTTCTCGCTCAAGCGAACAGCTTTCTGATTGGATTTGATAAACGTAAAGGCAATGCTGTTTCCAATAGGGAAATTAATGCAACTTTCGATGCAAATATCTCCAGATAGGCTTTATCAATCTACATTTTGGAAAGTTTGTGCAAATATGCTCATCGAGAGCTTTAAAATGATGTATCTATGATATTGTACGATGTGTGGATAGCGAGATCTCAGCGCCCTTATTCAAATAAATATATAGATAACTGTAAATTTGTTTGACGTCTACAAAGTTTAATGAGGTTAAGTAATTGCGTAATTCGCATTAGTTTACAAGCAAACTCTAAGATTGCGATATTTAATTTTTACTTAGAATTTTATATTTGCATGCTTTGCACAAAATTTTAAGTTAAAAATTAAATATTGCAATCTTCGAGGGAAAATTTTTTGAAAATTTGCAAACAATTGTTATTTAAAAAGGATGTTTTCTTGAATTAAATTTGTTATTGCAATTTCAAAGTCAATTTTCGATACTGTGTCTCTTTCAATTGATAAAAGTGACAAACAACCTTTCAACAACCATTGTGGAGCGCAAATAGTTTTTTACAAGTTTCAGTTTTGAAAAACTTTAAATTTGTATATACAAGCTTCTCTCGGGGGCCCCCACAGCCCGGGGCCCGGGCGGTCCGCCCCTCCGCCCCCTCCCCGTTAAGCCGCTACTGAGCGGGAGTAATGCTGCGTGCCTATTTACTGCACAAGGAGAATAGTGCGTTTTGGGTGCTGGCTGCAGCGGAGTTTTTGCTGCTTCGGGAGCGAAAGGCGCACAATGATCCAGTAACTTTATCCAAATTAATGCCAAATCAAAAAAAAAATTGGCAACAGCGCAATTCTTTTTGCGTTCGCTTTAGGGGTCCAAAGGAAGCTTAAATTCAAAAATTAGTCACCCTCACCCCTTGGGAAATTCCGCCATCTTGAATTAAAGGGGTGAGTTTTTATTCTGCATGTAACTCTCTTTCTGGTCATTTTTCGTAAAAAATGTAAAGGTACAAAGTTGTTGAGATGAAAATTTTCTACAGAAATGGTTCTCTGACATTTTTTGGTCATTGCATAATTAGCGTTGTTATATTCTATATATATATTCTATATTCTATATTAATGATTTGGCTTGTATGGGCGGTACCACGCCCCCTTGTTCAATACCCGCACCATTCCCTTTGTCGAAAGATATAAATAAATGGTAGGTTCGTACTTAGTTTCATTGCTGTGCGACCTATAGTTCAGCGACATATTTGGGTCACAAAAAATGTGCCACGCCCCTTGTCCAACGCCTATCAAAATTTAACAGTAGAATGACACTTCTATGGGAGGATGTCAAACCAAATTTCAATGCTGTGCGACTTACAATTCCGAAGCTATTCCATATAAAAGATTTAAGTTGTATGGGCGGAGCCACACCCCTTTGTTCAATACCCATCCCATTCCCATGCCGAAGAAGAATATTACGATATTCGGAATAAGATATTTTAAACGTCTACAGAGAAATTTCGTTTTGAGTAACTTGAAATTTCAATCGAAATCGATCCCTGCAGAGTTACATGCAGAATAAAAACTCACCCCTTTAATTCAAGATGGCGGAATTTCCCAAGGGGTGAGGGTGACTAATTTTTGAATTTAAGCTTCCTTTGGACCCCTAAAGCGAACGCAAAAAGAATTGCGCTGTTGCTAATTTTTTTTTTGCTAATTCCTATAGTTACTGGATCACTACGGATGTGCACGTGCAAGAGAAGTAGAGAAAAAAACAAGTCGCGAAAACGTAGCACTGAGTATATCGAATACAGGGTCGCGTGATATGCGCGAAGTTAGAAGGGGTTTTGCATAAAGGCACTTTGACTCCGTTAACCTATATGGCGATGTACATATCTAGATGTATGTACATATATATATAACCGTATATATATCTAACTGGAGTGGTTCGTTAACGGAACCCGAGAAAAATCGAAATATATAATGAATTTTTCGCCAAATTCGATAAAAACGTTTTGGTTGTTGTTTTCTATATATTTTTTAACACTCACGGATCAAATTTGCACTCGCGATTTTGGTTTTAAAGAAAATTATGCACGGATGCGCGAAATTTATGACAAGCAAAAGAAACAAATACACTATATATATGCTCAAGAAATTAACCATTTATATGAAAAAAATCGGTTCAACGCACCTGTATTTATTGGTAGTAAAGATGAGGATGATGCTTGTGGACAATGTGATGGTTGGTGTTCGCAAGATTTTTGAAGAATGATGCACGCAATAAAGATGCGGTGTAAGCAGGGTGTGACGAAAAGAAATCCCAATTGATCAAATTGCCAAGTAGATCCGGAATGCGCGGCGAAGATCCGGCTCGAAGGACCAACATGTCGGGGACACGGTATTGGGCGAAAAGCGAAAATCGAATTATATTAGAAAAATTGTAATAACGAGATGCATATAATATTGCGGCACAATACTTACGGGATGAACACCAATTACCCAAAGCCACAAAAAAGTAGGAACCCACGGTTGATGCGTTTCGTTTATGTTTTATTTCTGCTTACGCGCCGCTGCTTCGTTGCCGTCTGATGATCAAGTGACGAAGCAACGTGAAAAGAAAAGGGCCGAGGCCTGGATTGCCGCGCAACAAAAGGACGGAAGCTTTTGTTGCTAACGGCTTACAAGAATTTCAGAGTTGTTATACAAAGTGCAGCTTTAGCGGAGACATTGAAAGAGGAGTTTTGGTCTAAACATCAACTTTTGATGCGTTGCGCGGCACGTCATGGAGTTTGCTTCATACAAATACACTGATTCAACTTTTTTTTGCAACGCGAGAAACGCAAAACGCAACGAAACGGATGAAACGCACTTTATGGAGTTTGACCATTAATGTTTTTTTCAATGAAGCGAATGAAGGGCGATGTGCTATCGTTGTTGTTGTGTTGATCAGCGAATGAAAATTTTAAATTTTGAATTTTTGTTTCTGGCTGACATTGGCTGGCAATTCCCGACGTGTGTCGGTTAATAAGAACAAGTTTTTTTCATGTTATTATGCAATCGACTTTCTGCGTGAAGAAATTTGTATCTCCTTATGAGCACTTGAATTCTAAGGTTTCGCTAAATTTGGCGTAAATGACTTCTCGCCGCGATTAATTATTTTATCCCTACGCCTTTTATCCCACTCTAGGCCCCCAGTTTTTTGGCCCAAACATTTGTTTGTCAAACTTAAAAAAAAATGAGAGGTTCCGAAGAATCGTAATTAGGAATTTGTGCATTTAATCATGTCGAATGTATGTACATATCTATTGTAAAGCAAAAAGCTATAAGAAAAAAGTAAGTAAGCAACGACGATCCCGAATGATGGTAGAATACATTTTTTGTTTTGCCTTTTTTTCGATATATGTACGTACATCCACCATTTAAAGGATATTTCGTACATAACGATTGTGCCACATCGTTTAACTATCATCAATATTAAAAATAGTGTGATATCTTTATACCGTAGTGACTTTTTAAGTCGATAAGTTACCCCTTTTGACATTCGTTCTCATATATTTTTGCACGCTACACTCCGTCGTAAAATTGCCACCGACAGCGTATGTACCAGACATCTGCATGGCTCCATTCACTTTCTCTCCCACAGTGTTGACACTTCTGCTGAGTGTACACTTTCTGAGAGTCATTACAATATGAATACAGTAATTGCTGTAGCTGTGCACAAAAAGAAAGAGTCACAAAATAGAGAGAGTCATAACACACCATTCTCTTTAGTGAATATTCATTACTCACTTGTTCGTAAGGTTGTCAACATTAGTTAGCATCATTTGTATATAGTAACGGTATATTTCGTTTTTGTTCTCATTGTTGGTATTCGTTGACAATTTATTCACTGGTTAGAACCACAGAATAAACAGTATACAGAATGCGCATGTGGACCAGCGAAGCAATCTGAATTTCGGGTGCGGGCCGAAAGCAGCAGGGGGAGATAACAGAGTGTGATGAACAGAACTTTTGTCTCTGTTAATTCGTCGTGCGACGATGATCTCTGTTGTTGTCGACTTCGCTGGGTGCCGAGCAGTGCAGAGCGAGTTCGTGCACTCGACGCAGGCAATAGAAGTTACTGTCATTTTCAATGAAGCGAATGACGGGCGATGTGCTTTCGTTGTTGTTGTGTTGATCAGCAGTGGAAAATTGTAAATTTTGCATTATTGTTTCTGGCTGACTTTCGCTGCCAATTGCCGACGTGTGTCGGTTTAAAAAAAAGTCGTTTTCATGTTAATACGCGACCGACCTTCTGCGTGAAAAGATGTTTTTCTCCTTATGAGCACTTGAATGCTAAGGTTTCGCTAATTATTACGTAATTGACTTCTGGTCTCGATTTATTATTTTATCTCTTCGCCTTTTGTCCCCACTCTAGGCCCCAGTTTTTTGGCTCAAGCATAATAATCCTCAAATCTGTCCATTTAATCATGTCTAATGGATGTACATATCTATTATAAGAGATATTACAGTCGAACTTCCCTATAGTAAACTTCTATATAATGAAGTTCTCCGTATAATTAATTAATTTGAAAGACACAGCTTTATCGTTCTATTCTAAGTGCATTTTGATCTACAATGAATAAATTATTTAGTTGAAAACTTCGCTTTCATTCGTTTTTTATTTCCATATAATGAATTTTTCCATGCTATTTTCTGTCACGCATATTAAAAACACTGAATACCGAAAAAAAAGTAAAACATATTTAGGGGAACCCCAGAAGAAATGGCCAGTGAAGAAGAATTGGCGGATGCGGTGTTACCTACAATGGGACGAATTTCTGCTTCTCTTGATGTACTTCGAACCTTTGTGGAGAGGAAAAGCAACGTACCGAATAATGTTTTTAAGTCTCTAGGGCCGTTTTCTCAACTTACCTTTAAATTTAAAGTTCACTTTAGCGGGCCGATAAACGCATTTTCGTTTTCTCAACCGCTCGTTAAGCTATCCTCCCGATAAAAGTTACCGGTCTGATTGAGTGCCCTACAAGAACAGTGACGATCATTTGACCGGTCATATGACCGACATGCCTGACCGAAGTTTCGGTCAGCTCTCCGAACAAAGTTTCTATAATTTTTGTACAGGCGGTGTGAAAAAACTGACCAAAACTCTCGTGTACGTGTGATAAGAAGAAGCACCAGCTGACAGGAACTCGCATCAGAGTTAATATAATTATTAAGAGCCGGAGGCCGCCGTAGCTACGTAGCTCAGCTGGCTAATGCGTGCGGCCGCGAGTCAAGACTCCGCGAGTTCAATACACCGTTGCGTTAACACCGAAAAAAAAGGAAAAACAACTTTTTTTTTATTTTTCTTTCGGCGGCTGTCCTCTCAGCAGGAAATGGCAAACCTCTGAGAGTAACATTGCAAATATCTGATGTAAATATCGGTCACAATGTGATGTATAAATCGGTCATTCATGACTCAATATTGAAAAAATGCAGGTTTTTATTGAATTTTTTTGGAAAAACCGTTTGCTTTTACTTCTGCCTGAATTTATTTTAAATTAATTTATATGAAATAATAAAAAAAAAAATTGAATTTAAAAAAATTCGCAATCGAAGGGCGTTTTGCATCATTGGCATCGGCTTCCTTCGTCTTGCGTTTCGGTACTTGCTATGGCCCAATATTGAAGCTACTGAAAGTGCAGAATTATTTTAAATATTCAAATAATATGATTTAAAGTAAATTTTAATTCGAATTCTTACCTTCATCCTGCTTTTCCTTTTTTTTGGGTGTTTGAAGCAACGGAGTATTGAACTTGGATTCGCGCGTCGCATTTGACTCGCGACCGCACGCATTAGCCAGCTGAGCTACGTAGCTACGGCAGCCTCCGGCTCCTAATAATTATATTAACTCCGATGCGAGTTCTTGTCAGCAGGTGCTTCTTCTTCTTACACATGCGTGTATAAGCGATCATCTCAGCAGGTCAATTTCAAAGCACTCTGATGACAAGTTCACAATGCTTGCTGACAAGTTCCCCTACAAGACGTGGCTGACCGAAACTCCACTACATTCATAAAATTTTTTCAATTTACCAATACATTCGCATGAAATTTGGCCCATTGTGAACTTGTCAGCAAGCATTGTGAACTTGTCATCAGAGTGCTTTGAAATTGACCTGCTGAGATGATCGCTTATACACGCATGTGTAAGAAGAAGAAGCACCTGCTGACAAGAACTCGCATCGGAGTTAATATAATTATTAGGAGCCGGAGGCTGCCGTAGCTACGTAGCTCAGCTGGCTAATGCGTGCGGTCGCGAGTCAAATGCGACGCGCGAATCCAAGTTCAATACTCCGTTGCTTCAAACACCAAAAAAAAGGAAAAGCAGGGATGAAGGTAAGAATCCGAATTAAAATTTACTTTAAATCATATTATTTGAATATTTAAAATAATTCTGCACTTTCAGTAGCTTCAATATTGGGCCATAGCAAGTACCGAAACGCAAGACGAAGGAAGCCGATGCCAATGATGCAAAACGCCCTTCGATTGCGAATTTTTTTAAATTCAATTTTTTTTTTATTATTTCATATAAATTAATTTAAAATAAATTCAGGCAGAACTAAAAGCAAACGGTTTTTCCAAAAAAATTCAATAAAAACCTGCATTTTTTCAATATTGAGTCATGAATGACCGATTTATACATCACATTGTGACCGATATTTGCATCAGATATTTGCAATGTTACTCTCAGAGGTTTGCCATTTCCTGCTGAGAGGACAGCCGCCGAAAGAAAAATAAAAAAAAGTTGTTTTTCCTTTTTTTTCGGTGTTAACGCAACGGTGTATTGAACTCGCGGAGTCTTGACTCGCGGCCGCACGCATTAGCCAGCTGAGCTACGTAGCTACGGCGGCCTCCGGCTCTTAATAATTATATTAACTCTGATGCGAGTTCCTGTCAGCTGGTGCTTCTTCTTATCACACGTACACGAGAGTTTTGGTCAGTTTTTTCACACCGCCTGTACAAAAATGATAGAAACTTTGTTCGGAGAGCTGACCGAAACTTCGGTCAGGCATGTCGGTCATATGACCGGTCAAATGATCGTCACTGTTCTTGTAGGGTCACAATGGGCCAAATTGCATGCGAATGTATTGGTAAATTGAAAAAATTTTATGAATGTAGTGGAGTTTCGGTCAGCCACGTCTTGTAGGGTGCCTGTTAAACTTTAATGTGACCTTTAAGTGGAAGTGGTGCCAAGTACATGCATATGTTTGTTTACAAACAAAAAACAGCTGGTAATGAAATTACAATTTGAAATGAAATTTGAATTTGAGATCTTTCTGTATGGAAAATAGGCGTGTTTTTTATATTCATGCACTGGAAGACGCTTTTAAAGGTACGGAGTCGCAAAATGCGGCAAATAGAACATATAACAGCCGATTGGAAAATTTCACTGCTTTGCACTGCTGGCATTTCCAATCGCTGCTGGGCCGCCACCTGTGCGATACGTCTCGCTCTTCTCCGCTGCAAATTCCAGCTTGGACTTGCGTTTCAAGCTGTCCAACTTGTCCCTCAACGATCTCCAACGTCGGGACACGCCCCATTTGGCAGTAAAAGCATCAGAAGATTTTGCCAGGTAAAATTCTTTTTTTCCTTCAAAAATAATTATAATTTTTAAAAAACCGCTGATTGCGCCGCCAAGTGCTGCCCATCGTAGACCAGAGTTGCCAAAAAATCAGACTTGTTAAATTTATATTTATCAGGCAGTTGAGAAAACGAAAATAGTTACCGGGCACTTTTAAGTGACCTTTAGCTAAAGGTCAATTTAGCTAAAGTTCACTTTATCGGTAAGTTGAGAAAACGGCCCTAAATGTATTAGAAGGCTTTGTTGAGGAAGAAAAGTGGAAGGGTGTAATCTAAACTAGAATACCTCATTATTTTAAATAAAAGATGAAAAAGCTCATAATTTCTATATAATGAAGTTCCTATATAATGAAGCTTTTTTCTGGTCCCGTGCGAATTCATTATAGGGAACAAGAAAAAATTAAGTAAGCAACGACGATACCGAATGATCGTATAATAAAAAGTTTGTTTTGCTTTTTTTCGATATACATATGTATGTATATCCACAATTTAAAAAAATTTTTGTACATAACGGTTGTTTCCGAATCCTTAAACTATTTCCAATATTAAATATAATAATAGTGTGATATCTTTATACCGTAGTGACTTATTAAGTCGATAAGTTACCCCCTATTGACATTCGTTCTCATACATTTTTGCACGCTGCACTCCGTCGTAAAATTGTTACCGACAGCGTATGTACGCACTGCGCTGCACGCAGAATGAACCACAAAGCAAAAAGAATTCAAATTCAATGTTTCATTTCCTAGCCGACAACAATAACAACAACCATAATATATGTAAGAAGCAAGTGGCACTTCGTTTTGTTGGCCGACAACAACAGCAACCACAGCCTGACGCTATTTTCCCTTCAATGCTTCGCGGAGCCGCATGCGATCAATGCATTCTTCTTACCTCTGTGCTGTTTGTTCTGTGAAATAACAGAAACGAAAGCTGTGTACTGCTGTTCGTAATGTTAATAGCAGAGGACGTAATGTTAAATTAACAGTGGTCGTAATATTACGACCACTTAACATTTGTGAATTTGTATGAGATGCGCGTTCTGTATTACTGTTTATTCTGTGGTTCAATGTAAACGTAGTATCACTTAAATATCATTGGAAATTTGCGTTCTAATATGTTCGTCGTTGTTGAAAAGCTACGACATACGAGTACACTAGTCAGAATAAGTTTGCGTACAAGGGGTACATAGGTTTTCAATATGACAAATAAATCACTTAAAGTAATTTTTCAAAAACAAAATATTTTTAATTTTTTCCATAAACTTAGTTCTTTTATACTATTAAGATAATAATACCAAAAACGTTACCAAATCGTAAAAGAAGGGCCAAAAACAAAATGTGTTATGAATTCAACTCAGAAAAAGTTTGCGTACAAGATAAGGTTATGTAGCAAAAATTTAATTTAAACTAAGTTTTGTCCAAAAATTAATAAGCTTTTGGATATGCTTCTCTTATTGGAACTCCCTGCAGAAGTTTCGGCACAAATTTTATTAAATGAGGTGTTTTTTCAGCGGTTCTTTTGTTATATCCTTGAATTGTTATATTTGTTTACTATATTGTAACGATTAGGCACCCTGTCGCTGTGCTATGCGTGAATGCTTTTACGGGCATACTTTTAGGCACTCACGTTAAAGTACGGCCGGCTTGCTATAATTTCGATAAGGCAAGGACGGTTCGCGATGGTAATGGGATGTTCGAGAACGATCGGGAGATAGTCCAATTGGAATGTGCGAGAACAATCGCCGCGATAAGCAGACAAGTATAAAAGGCAGCCGGGTACAGCGTAGAGGGAGTCTTATTTGAACAAGCAAAGGTGAAACACGGAATAGTCCAATAAGTAATAGCAAGTGTAAAGACAAGCAAAGTGTAAATTTGTAAATAAAGCGATTGTTGGTTTTTGACTGCGTTTTGCGTTGAGTAATTGAAGTGTGTTTTACTTTTCAAGCAAAATTCGGAGACGAATAAGCCTAAAGAACTAATGTTCGTAACATTTGGTGTCAGAAGTGGGATTGTGCTACTGAAAATAAATAAAAAAATAAACTTATAAAACGCAGACATGGTTAAACTGGAGCAACTGAAGGTGGACCAGCTGAAAAAGGAGCTGGCTGCCTGGAATTTTCCGACTGCTGGCGGTAAGGTGGAGTTACAGCTGCGCTTGCGAAAGGCATGTGAGGCACGAGGCGTCGATTGGATTGCGCACGTGTTCGGAACGCAGGAGCTTGAGACGGCGGTGAAAGTGAAAAGGCGACTCGAGAAAGGGCGGCGAAACTCGAAACTACGAATCAAGAAATTTTGGCGCGAATGGAAACGGCGAATCGAAAAATGACACTGAAACCGGAAACTACGAATCACGAAATAGCTAAAGTGGAAGCGGCGAGCCATGAAGTAGTGGCGCAAGTGTCAGCGAAACTCGAAAGTGCAAATTGCGAGTGGTCCAGCAAGCTTCAGGAAAATTCAGCGCGCTTGGAGCAGAAAGTGGAAGAAATCTCCAACAAGCTAAATGTGAAGTTGGAACACCTGGGAGCTCGAGTGGAACACTTGGATAAACGAGTTTACGACCTGGATGATTCCCTGAGCAAACGAGTTGACAGCCTGGAGGATTCGGTGAACAGAAAAATCGACGAGCGGCTTAAAGAGGTACTGCTGCGAGAAAGGGTGCCGTCAGTTCAGGAAAGTTTTGCCATAGAAGTGCCTACTTATGATGGTACTACGTCGTTTGACACCTTCAAATTTCAATTCGACATGGTTGCTTTGGAGTGTGAGTGGACCGATGTTAGGAGAGACGCTGCAGACGTATCCGGCAGATATTGAGCGGCTGGTGCAACTGTCCTACCCAGAAGTCGGCATGGAAGTTTTGGAAAGGCTGAAGATCGAGGCGTATATCGAAGGCATTCTTGACCCGGAGACACGTGTGAACACGTTGATGATGATGAAGCCGACGTTCAGGGAGACGGTGACAGGCGCATTGACGTATGAGGCGGCCTGGATGGGTAGCTCTCGACATTCATCTGCGGAAAGGCGTCGAGCTCAATCTGGACGTTCCACGCAAAGCCAGACAGTAAGCTCAGAGGCACCAGCGAGGTCGCGGGCAGTTTCATCTAATGTCAGTTGCTGGCGATGTGGCAAGCAAGGCCACATAACACGAAGCTGTCATCTGCGAGAGAAGCGTTCCGGACAACAGACGTCGTCAAGATGTGCTGACGCCCTGCCACTCCATTCTTGCAAAACCGAGTGCAGGCATCATTCGCAAGCTGAAAACAAGGGACAGATTGTGGATGTTCGGTAGGTAAGATTTCTACAAGAGGAAGATTGGCTTGCGGAAAGGCTGCAGAAAGACCAACGCGAGGATACGGACCTCGCAAAAATCATCAAAAGCAAAGTGCAGGGAGTATATTCGGACTGGCAGGAAATGGCTGGTGAGAGCCCTATCGCGAAGGCTTACTGGGCACAGTGGCAAGGATGGAAGGATGGCTGCCTATACCGCGAGTGGGAGAGTAGGATGGCAGGACCAGAAAATCCCTAATAAGCCGGATCGACGATGTCATCGAGGCAAACCATAACGACTCCAGTGGAGAGCACCTATGCATCGAAAAAGCTGTTGCCAAGATAAGAAGGTTCTATTGGGTATGATGCCAGGCGTCCCTCTCCGAGTGGATCATAGGCTGTGATCGGTGTTCGGCTGCGAAAGGGCCGATGAGAAGATCGCGGAACCGCACTCAACGGGGTGAAAACAGATTAAAAGCCAGATATGATCTACGGGTTCACTCAGCAGGCTCAACAACCCAAAACTTCAAACGTCATGGGAGGGACCGTACAAAACCGTGACCAGTATTAATGACGTGGTGTACAGGGTTCAACGCTGCTGCAACAGAAACGCTAGGCTGAAAGTAGTCCATTTGGAGCGCTTGGCGTCTTACTCCGGCGGAGCCTCGGCACTTGTTCTAAGTGGTGGGCAGTATAACGATGAGGCACCCTGTCGCTGTGATATGCATTAATGCGTTTACGAGCATACTTTTAGGCACGCACTTTAGAGTACGGCAGACTTACTATAATTTCGATATGGCAAGGATGGCTCGCGATGCTAATGGGATGTGCGAGAACGATCGAGAGATAGTCCAATTGGAATGTGCGAGAACAATCGGCGCGATAAGCAGACAAGTATAAAAGGCAGCCGGGTACAGCGCAGAGGGGGAGTCTTATTTGAGCCAGTAAAGAACAAACATGTATAGTCCAATAAGTAGTAGCAAGTGTAAAGACAAGCGAAGTGTAAATTTGTAAATAAAGTGATTGCTGGTTTTTGACTGCGTTTTGCGCTTAATAATAGGAAAGTGTTTTATTTTTCAAGCACAATCCAGAGACGAATAAGCCTAAAGAACTAATGTTCGTAACAATATCTTTGAAGATGGAGTGTTGTTGGGCTCAGGGTTCAAGTAAACGCCCTATATATTTAATTAAATGCTCGTTAGGTGACAACTTGGAGAAGGAGGGAGGAACTTTTTCAACTTTTTTGAGTCAGTTAATAGCAAACATAGCTTCAAATCGTATGCTTTGCGCCCTAAGGTCATCGTAAAGTTGAAAAGAAATGTTGGAACCTGATCCAAAATTTTGAAACCATGGCTTACATAAGCTTTTAGAATATGTAAATAACCCCTCGAAACCATTTCTGAATAAAAAACACAGCCTGCTCACTACTTTTCTAGACATGCAGCCTCATACCATACCCCCTCATATGCTATGCTTCACTGTCAATTTCAGTTATTTGTTATTAACAGGATCCTCTTCAAATTAGTTGATGCCTTTTAATGCCAAATATGCGAAACCATTATCAGATACTAATAAATCTTCCTACTCCATAGAAAACAACACATCGTCCCGGAAATCCGGTTTTCTGTGCTCCTTGTTAGTAAGCTAAATATGGGCTTCTTACATGCTATTCTGTAGGGGAAATATGTTTTTTCAGTACTTTTCTTATAAAGTCACTGCTACTGGGTTTTATAAAATATTTCTGTACATTTCTGAAGATATCGGACGCAACTAGCCTAATAGCCTATTTCCACCGGGCCTTAAATGCATTTAACGCTTAAATGCATTTAACATCGCATTTAAATGCTCTAATTCCCATGCAATTGTTTTTGTATCAAAGTGAGTTAACTCACTTTCAAAACTGAGTTAACTCAGTTTTGTCCTTTACAGACGTCTAACAGAATATGTTATGTTAAAAGCTGGAGCAATTTGACAAATGTACAAGTTTTGATAGCATGCTTTTCGGCGCTGCAAGAGCCGTACGAACACAAACAAAAGAGGGGATTCGAATTGCGTTCGGTGTGGTAGATTTTTTGCGAAGACAATTACTTTTTACTGCATTTTTCGCAAAAATACATATCGTCTGTCATAATCAAAGTCAAAACTTCTATTATTTGCCAATAATAAATGCTGAAAGAGAAAATCAAAAACGTGGAACTTCTCACCAACCCTCTTGACATTAAAAATTCAGACAGCTCTTGTATCAATCAGCTGACAACTTTCATAAATGAAATAAACATTGACAAATGAAATAAATTTTCACAAATATGAAAACGCAGACATTCCTAGACTGTTGAGAAGGAAAGCGAATTGGTTTTCTTGCAGTAGAGGGGCTACAAGAAACCATACATACGTGTACAAGGAGATGGCGGCGATGGGTAGCGGTGGCTGCCCAGAAATAAATGCAGAATTTGGCTTGACCAACTAAAAATGTAAATAAAAACCAGCTGTTGCATTTAACTCAGTTTTGGTGGAAACGCTTGACAGTTCTCAAGCTTAACAGAGCCCTTAAATGCATTTAAGCACTCGGTGGAAATAGGCTATAAGATTATGATGCACTGATCGCAAAACAATCGAATAGCCTATTTCCACCGAGCGCTTAAATGCATTTAAGGGCTCTGTTAAGCTTGAGAACTGTCAAGCGTTTCCACCAAAACTGAGTTAACTCCAACAGCTGGTTTTTGTTTACATTTTTAGTTGGTCCAGCCAAATTCTGCATTTATTTCTGGGCAGCCACAGCTTACCCATCGCCGCCATCTCCTTGAATACGTATGTATGGTTTCTTGTAGCCCCTCTACTGCAAGAAAACCAATTCGCTTTCCTTCTCAACAGTCTAGGAATGTCTGCGTTTTCATATTTGTGAAAATTTATTTCATTTGTCAATGTTTATTTCATTTATGAAAGTTGTCAGCTGATTGATACCAGAGCTGTGTGAATTTTTAATGTCAAGAGGGTTAGTGAGAAGTTCCACGTTTTTGATTTTCTCTTGCAGCATTTATTATTGGCAAATAATAGAAGTTTTGACTTTGATTATGACAGACGATATGTATTTTTGCGAAAAATGCAGTAAAAAGTAATTGTCTTAGCAAAAAATCTACCACACCGAACGCAATTCGAATCCCCTCTTTCGTTTGTGTTCGTACGGCTCTTGCAGCGCCGTAAAGAATGCTATAAAAAGTTGTACATTTGTCAGTATTGCTCCAGCATTTAACATAACATATTCTGTTAGACGTCTGTAAACGGCAAAACTGAGTTAACTCAGTTTTGAAAGTGAGTTAACTCACTTTGATCACGATGTTAAATGCATTTAAGCGTTAAATGCATTTAAGGCCCGGTGGAAATAGGCTATTATCCTATTGCTTGGGTAGCTTAACAAAATGGCCAGATCGTAACAAAGAAGCAAAAATTTCTGTTTTTTCGAAATTTAATATGGCTTTTCGAAATGACGAATGTGCTCTTCCAAAAGTTTCTTTAATTTCACGAAATTGTTCGTCAATTTGGGAAAGATTTAGTAAGCTTTTCCTTTTATCCATTTTTATTTTTTTTCGCTTGGGTTCTATTGCTTTCAAGCACATATACGTTTAAAAATAATTTACTAGTCCGTTTACTGCTCAATGGAATACAAATTTTCCAATAAAAATAAAAAGCATAACTGGAAATTCCGGTTATTAGTTTTGTACGCAAACTTATTCTGCACCGTTTTGTGAGTATATTTTCAATAAATACGAACATATGGAAAATTATTGTTTTAATGCATCTAAAACACAACAAAAAGTACAGTTAACCCTAATTCCCAGAAGTGAGCCTCACAGTCTCACTTAAGATTTCAAATGGTGATAAATCCTATACCAAAAGATTTTTGATTCCAATTTTTTTATGTAATCCTCTAATGGAATGTTAGAATTATATTTCATTTATAAATTTAATTTTTTAAACAGTTTTTCTACTTTTTTAAACAATTTTTTAAAAATGTAACGTAAACCCAGAAGTGAGCCTCAGGAGCTCATTTGAACAAAAACTCAAATTTACTCAGAATTGCTTGACTTTTTGTCAACCATATGGAAGAATATTTTTATTTTTCATGTTTAGATGCATTTTGATCGTGCCAAGTTCATAGTTTTTAAGCCTAGCGCACATCTAGTCGGCATGGGATGAAGTCTACTAAAATTGTTGAAAATACTGCAATCTACGATATATTATGAATAATTTATGCCTTGCCGAGGTTGATGCTAGTTCATACAGTTTATGTCTTCCAATCCCGATAAATATGTAATCAGAATATGGAAGTACGATGGTGCTAATACTTCCTGAAATGCCATACACACGCAAACACGGTAATCGAGGAGTTGTGGGTCTTGCAAAAAGGGTGCTGAAAAACTTTGTGAACCTCACAAACACAAATGTAATAATAACCAACTAGTTCACCAGTAAGGTATTAGCCAATAGTTTATTGGATGCGAGGTTCGTACACTCAGAATAAACAAAATTTGTATGATCGGTATATCAAAAAACGCAAACCTAATGCATGGCCTCTAGCGCTGCAGTAGCAATTGATTTCTTGTGGACCCTGTATTTACAAGTTCTTTACTTAAAATAAAAAAACTTAAATGAAAACGTCTTTAAGTAGTAACTAGATTTGGAAAAATAAAATAGATTTAGTTTTTCAGTAGTTAAGCTCATATAAACCTGACAGTCTCACTTCTGGGTTTACGTTACTTTTAAAATTCTGGGAATTAGGGTTAAGGCATATATGAATAATGTAGATAAGTTTTGGTAAACAGAGAACCCATTTTGAGGTCAAAATTGATGATAACATAATTTTGACTTGCGTATACGTAAACTTTTTCTGGCTAGTGTAAGTGAATTTAAGTTCAATTATTAAATTGTATAACATAGTGTTACTAATTTTAGGTGGAAATAATGGATTTACCAGAAGGAGAGTGGAGAACAATTCTAACAGGAATTCGAAGTTGTGCCTGTGACATCCGTAACTTGCAGCCTTTCAGAGACTACCGACTACGTATTAGAACAGAAAATCAATTTGGTGTTAGTGACCCGAGTCCATATGCTCAAACACACAGGTATATAACCAATAGGATAAGTAGCAAGTAGTTTTGCAAATGTACACTATGATCAATAAGTACCGGGACTGTGTCAAAAAAACAAAATTGTTTTATTCTTCTGGTAAATTTATTTTATCCCCTTCAAAATAACCCCCTCCGAAGCAATACACATATGCCAACGCTTAATCCAATCGTCCATGCAGACCTCTATGGACTCAAATCTCTTTCCACGAAGCGGTAATTTGAGTCGGGAGAACAGGAAAAAGTCACATGGTGTCATATCTGGAGAATAGGGAGCCTGATCGATGATATTCACACTGTGTTTGTTCAAATAATCGCGAATAATGTGTGCTTTGTGAGACGGCACATTCAAGTCTTGAGGAACAATCCGTGCGGCGACGCGTTTCATGCGCAAAATATCGACAACAATGTGTTGTGCGCTTCCATAAGAGATGTTAAGATCGTTAGAAATCTCTCTGAGGCTCACATGACGATTTTCAAGCACGATTTTCTTCACAATTTCAACATTTTCGTCGGTATTCGATGTTGAAGGACGTCCAGAACGAGGAAAGTCTTCGACCACTTCACGACCACTTTTGTACATTTTATACCACTCGAACGCTCTGTTTCTTGATAGAGCAGACTCCCCAAATGCTTTCTGCAACATTTTAAGCGCATTGGCACAAGAAATTTCGTTCTTGAGGCAAAATTTCAAACAAATACGTTGATCAACAAAATGATCCATTGTGAATGACTTTGAATTATCCATGCGACGAAGAAATTTGACACAGATGTCAGTTAAGGTCCTACCCAGTGTTGCCAGAAAATGTTGAAGACAATAGCCAGATCGTTGACGAAAAATAGCTAAAAATAGCTAAAAAAAAATGTATTAGCCAAAATTTTATAGTTAAACACAAATTGCTAAACGCACTGTATTTTATTTCAAAAATATATTTAATCTTTTCGTTGGTAAATGATGAATTTCATTTGTAGTAGTAGGAACGCTTTCTTACACTTGAAGTTGTAACGAAACATAACTTTTAATCCAGAAACAGAAAAAAAAATTCAAATTATATTATTTTCTTCGAAAATAAATAATATTTACATACATTTCAGTTTTAATAGTAAGAATACTTATTATTACAAACACATTTCAAGTTGTAAACAACAACTAACAGTAAACATAACTTTTAATCCAAAAACAAAAAAAGAAATTAAAATTATATTGCATTTCTCTAAAATAAATAATAGGCCGGCCTCGATAGTCCAGCGGGTAGCGCGCTGGCTTCTCATACCGTGGCCCCAGGTTCGATTCCTGGCTCGGGCTGGTAAAACGCTCATCTACTTCTATCGCTATCCACATGAAGCAGATGAGAACTACAAGAATCGCACAAGTGCGCTCTTGGCAGGCAATGGCAAAACCTCCAAGTGTGAAAGAAAAACTGCTAATCGCCGTTCGGATTCGGTGTTAAACTGTAGGTCCCCTCCCTCCGTTTGTATCACATGTTGGAAAAAACAGTGTTGAAGTAGAGTAGAGTTTGTGGTATCACAACGGCCCAATAGGCCTAAGTGTGTCTCATACAGAGGCAGCCACTACAACCAACCAACCAAAATAAATAATACAACTCACAGACATTTTAAATCATTTAAATCATATTTCGATTTCACTTTCCCCGTCCGACATGCGGGGAGTATCATATAAATAACACGAATTAAATAGCTTAATGAGATCGTCGGGAATCATATAGTTATGACAACATTTGTCAAGTCTTTTAAGGGCATATCTTATAGTAAGTAAAGAGTTAAGCATTGGTAAAAGTAGTATATTTCTTTGTTTGGTTTTAATCAAATTCATTATTGAGAAAGTTCTCTCTATTTCTGCATTGCTAAGTGGCAAAATTAAAAACTTAAAAACAAAATTCGCCAGCTTTTCAAACGGGTTCTCGTTGAGCGCATCTTTAAATTCCTTAACCTCTATCCAAAAATAAATAGTTGAACTAATGTTTTTCCATGGATAGATACACATTTTCTTCCACTGTAATTCTATTGTTGTTATTTCATCAGTAGTAAAATTTTGTTTTTCATTTTTGAAACTATCAAATATAGTGGATTTTGTGGCATTCAACGAATTTTTTACAGAAAAAAAATCAATATTTTTTAAAGACTCAATGTTTTGTGGCAGACGTTGGCGTAATTGCTGGATCAAATCAACAATGAACTTTTGGCAAGTTTGCCGGATAATTGTTTCCGTCTCGTCATCAATGCTATTTTCTGATTTTTTTAATCTAATGTATTGTTCAAAGCAAAAATGAAATTGAGGAAACGAAGTCAAATAAGGTTGAAGCGGAGTACTTAACGGATTGAAATCAGGGCAAGAAGACACAATAAAATTTGACATGTTTGAAATTAAAATCACCAGCTCTGAGAAAAGTTTTGTTGGATCAACTTCATTGCTTTCGAACATTTTATTCACCTTTTGAACTTCGCTCAGAACTGGTTTCAAGAATTGAAGATATGCCAAATTATTATTATTATAGAGCGAGACTAGCAGTTTTGCTTTATGGCATGCCTCAGTACTCTCAGCAATTGCAAAATGCATTTTTAACTCTATCCATTGATCTACTATTCTTTTTATTGCCACTTCAATGGATAGCCACCTTGTGTCGCATGCTCGGATTATCTGGTTTGGCTGTAGCCCATCGTTGATGGCGGAGTAAATGGCTTTGTAGTGGTTTTGTCTTGATGCAGACTTCGAAAACCAGTTATAAGTTTCTGATACGAGAAATTCGACTTCACTTGGAAGTACTTTTGACGCACTTGATACAGCGATTTGAATAGAATGGCAAATACACGGCACCAATCTAATTTTCGAATTGAAGTCTTTCAAACGAGCAATTACTCCCCGGTTAGTACCAGTCATGACATTAGCGTTATCTGTACCAAGCCCTACCATATTTTTAATATCTAACTTAAATTCCCCTAACGTTTCCAGAATTGATGCAATTATTTCTTCTGCTCTGCAGTTTTCAAGCTCAACCAATTTCAAAAAGGTATTAACGATTTTGTTGTAAGTTGGCTGTAGTAACGAATTACTATGCTTAGATATTTTTTAACACTAATATCCGTTGACTCATCAATGATTAAACTGTATATGTTAGTTCCAATATCAGCCAACAACAAATTTTTGAAATGAGGGAATAATATGTTTTTGATGACGGAGCTACACTTCGTTCTGCCAAGCTTCAAACTGCCTGCAGTTTCGCTGTAATCAAATAGGCTTTGTTGCAACTTAACTAAATGATCAATTGAACGTATTGAAGTGTGTGCGGCAATGTAAATGGCGTTGGATAATTCCGCTTTGCAAACGCTTTTGTTCACCTTTACCGATTGAAATGGTATTGATGGCTGAGTCCCGCGGAGAAATGGTGACATTGCGTTTATGTGTTTCTTCGTGCTAGCGTGCGAAAGAAGCCCATGGATTTTGGGTTGCAAACTGCAATTGCAATATTTGCAAATAACGCCATCACCTTGCGGTTGGACCCACTTCTCGAGCCGCTTGTCCTTTAGCCACGACGTTCTGAAATGTTGATTTTATTTCCTAAAAACAAAGCATAGGTATTATTCATTTTCGCAATCGGCGTCCAAAATGAACCTATGTTTGCTTGTTGTTGGCATCTCGTCGCTGCTGCTATCCGTCGTTGTATCGCCTTCAGACCTAAATTGTACAACCTGTTAATAATTTTACATTTAATTTATAAATTCAATAAACTTACGTTTCCATTTTGCAAATTCAAACGACTCAATTCAAACGAATGCAGCGTTGCACTTTACTTACATGAAACTGTTATCGATAAAGCAAGCTATCGACTCAATGAAAGAGACTTGCCAGACTTAAATTCAACGCACAAATTTTGTAAGAAATCTTTCGGCTCAACTAAGTTTTGATTTTTAAAATAAGGGCAGCTTTACACAAAAAGGTAAAAAATAGCTAACTTTTAAATAAAAAAGCTAAAAAAAAAGCTAATAGCTAAAACCAAATTTTCATAACTGAACACCGAAAATAAAAGCTAAATCTAGCTATAAAATCGCTAAACTGGCAACACTGGTCCTACCGACCTAAAAAAAAATTTTTTTACCTGCATCGGGCAACGGCGGAAAATTTAAAATACACAGTCCCGGTTCTTATTGATCATAGTGTATGCCATTTTACATTAAAATGCGTTCCATTTAAAACTTCATAGCATTACGGTATTTTAGAAAAAAACCAGGGCCTACTTGAGTTCAATCTGTCAGTGTTGCCAATCGAAAAAGACAAGACAAGATTGTCTTTCATCAGAATTTACAAGAAAATCAATATAAGTACTTAACGTATCTCTTTGTTAAACAAAAACGTTTGAATTTTACTTCCAAAAGTTTACGTAATCAAGAATTATTTCCTATTTCCACCGGGCCTTAAATGCATTTAACATCTCATTTAAATGCTCAAATTCCCACGCAATTGTTTTTGTATCAAAGTGCGTTAACCCACTTTCAAAACTGAGTTAACTCAGTTTTTCCGTTTACAGACGTCTAACAGAAAATGTTATGTTAAAAGCGGGAGCAATGCTCACAAATGTACAAATTTTGATAGCATTGAAACTTATATTATTTGCAAATAATAAATGCTGAAAAAAAAATTAAAAACGTGGAACTTCTCATGAACCCTCTTGACATTAAAAATTCAGACAGCTTTGGTTTCAATCAGCTGAAAACTTTCATAAATGAAATAAGCATTGACAAATGAAATAAATTTTCACAAATATGAAAACGCAGACATTCCTAGACTGTTGAGAACGAAGGCGGAGTGGTTTTTATGCAGTAGAGGGGCTACAAGAAACCACACATACGTATACAAGATGGCAGCGATGGTCAAGCTGTGGCTGTCCAGAAATAAATGCAGATTTTGACTTGACCAAATGAAAATGTAAACAAAAACTAGCTGCTGGAGTTAACTCAGTTTCGGTGGACACGCTTGACAGTTCTGAAACTTAACAGAGCCCTTAAATGCATTTAAGCGCTCGGGGGAAATACAGTATAAAACAGCACCAATTTGGCATCACTGATGACAGCAGATTGGAAGGATAATGTACAAGTTAATTTTTTGGTTGGTCTATTTACTTTTGGGCGCTATGCGCCCGTGTCCGAAGTAAGAGAAAAACGGGTTTTTATCTTTTAATCTTTAATCGGAGCTCTTGGTCCGTCAAATGTGCTGTTCCGACTCTGCACATATGAATGTTATGTGACCAATGTCAAACGTTCTCACGGCAGAATTGGGCTCGGTTCCCACCGCTGCAAATATTAATATTACGCGCCAGTGTTACCTAACATTTGGCAGTCTATGCATTTTGCATACTCAAGGTCAATTCGACAGTCAATGCATTTTGCACACGTAAATTCCATTCCGCAGTCAATGCATTTTGCACACTCAAATTTCACTTCGTTAATCGCAACATAAGCAGAAGCGGCGTAATCAATATGCAATACAGTTTGGGCAAGCGTGGGAATGCTAGGTCAGCAGCGAGGCCCAACGTGCCCGTGAGAACGCTTGACATTGGGAATATTATAAAAGCCAAAGAAAATTGCAAATAAAGTGAGTAAATTTTTAAACAGCAAACACACAGCAGCCGCCGTGGCTCAGTTGGTTAGTGCGTTGGACCGCGAGTCGCAGGCAGCAACCTCAGGTTCAAATACTGCCTGTAATAACACCTAAAAAAATAACGGGAAAACTCGTTTTCTCTTTCGGTGGCTGTCCTCTCAGCTGGAAATGGCAAACCTCTGAGAGTAAAAATTGCTTATGAAAAAGCTCCCAACCTGCCGTTCGGAACCGGCATTAAACTGTAGGTCCCTTCAACCCGTGTACAAATTCACACGCACAACACGGGTAGTTGCGGGAAGCTAGGCCTTTGTCTCGCGTAAGCGGGCTGTCGTGCCAGTCAATTAAAATTAATAAACACACAACACGTTTATTCTTTGCTCCGGACTGGATTGAGTTCAAGTGCTCAATTCAGCAATTCAACTATCCTGAATTGGTTCAAGTGCCGAATCAGGTTCCAACCCAACTGTTCTGAATCGGTTTAAGTGCCGATTCAGACTTCAGTGGCAAATTAGTCATTGAACATTTTTGCTGACCCCGACGTGATTCTTTCACGTTACTCACGGGCAACAGGAGTTCCCCAACATCAACAATCCATCCTCGGCAGTAAGCGACTGCCGTCACAACTTCATTCGTCCTCGGCAGTAAGAGACTGCCTTCACAACTTCAGGAAGCAGAACGCAACCTTCGGATCCAGCAACAATGAAGACAATGCAAGATTTAGTAGCTGAACAGTCTGAACTGGGTCAGGAAGTTCAGCAACTAATCACCAACTTCAGAAAGGACTCGAAGGACAGGAAGACCATAGAAGAGTTAGTAGCAGAACTAATTGAAAGCGACCTGTGGCTGTTCGTCGAAGGCGCTGAATGTGGTCGATGTGGTCGGAAGGGACACAGCAGCAACGCTTTGCATTGTCCTGCTAGGAACGCAAAGTGCAGCATATGTTCGTTGCTAGGGCATTTCGCCTTGAAATGTAACAAAAAACATAACACATTACTGCATCTGTCAGAGCCAACTAAGACCATTAACCAGCCAGGTCCCAACTACAAGCAGGAGTCCAGCGTCGAAAGGTGCAGCGGCAAAATTAACGGTGCCGATCAGGAAGCTCTTACCTGCGGCGTATGCAGCGAAAGCGATGAAGATGCATTAGACAACATACTGACTAAATTCTGGCAGCTGGAGGAATTCCCAGAGAACAAGGATCAATTTACGGATGCAGAAAGAAAATGCGAGGAATCATTTGCCCAACACACCAAGCGCAATCAAATGGGGCGATTTGTCGTGAAAATTCCGTTTAAAGAAGACCCAGCAGCTCTTGGCGAATCCATGCAGATGGCAACCAATCGATTTTTCAGCCTAGAACGTCGCCTGTCAAAAAACCCAGTGATGAGAGAAATGTACACTAACTTCATGCGGGAATACGAACATCTCGGACATTTGGAACGAATCGATCGCGACGCTATATTGACTCCTCACTACGTACTACCGCATCACGGTGTAACCACCGCGCCGTTATCCGGTACTGCGTTATTTACAAAAAACTAAACTGCGTTGAGTTGTGCTGCGTGTGCGGCCTGCGTCTCCGTATACGCCTAGGCATAGTGTTGCTACATGTTCCGTGAACTGGATATTCTGGGCTAGTGGTACTTTGGGAATGAGACGACCCTTGCGCCGCTGGTTTTCGAAGGTTGTCCCATTTACTATTAGTTTTTCTTCGAATGTTATTAGGAATGTGCCAGTTATGATAACGGGCGGCTTAGCCTCCTGTCGTATCTCTACTGTGCAATCGTTAATGATCATTAGGCCGTCATCGATCGCCTGGATCCGCTGGATATCGTGTGATGATGTAGTTTGGCATGTAGCAGTGTAGTTGTTGAGTAGTTGCTGCAGGTATGAGCTTTGTGAGTGAATCATTTCTTTGCAAAATGTAGATGCCGTTGCAGCCCTGCAGTCCTTCATTATTTTGTTAACCCCATTACATTTCGCTACAACATTTGTTTCTAGTAATATAATTTTGTTATTGTGAACTACCGGATAAATTACAGTTTTATTACATACAAAATCAATTCTGGGATATTTTATGGGAAATAATACAATTTCATTATTTTGTAATATTTTAAGTTTGGAATTTTGAAGAATGTTGCTTACACTTATATCAACTGTCTTTTCGTTTTTTATAATGTTCTCGATTTCAATGCTGTCAAAGCTGGGTTTATTACATTTATTTTGCCTAACATTATTGAAAAGGCAATGTTGTCTAGTTCAGTGATTGCGGCTTTATTCCTATTGTTAATTAGTTCAAAAAGGGTAATTTGGTCAAGTTCCGTCTGTGTGTTGTGTGAGAGTAGCTGGTTTATAGTGTCCGTCATTTTACTGATTTGAATTTGTAGTTGCGAATTAATTTTTATTGTTATTGTTATTAGTACCGATAAAATTGAGGCTGCGGGTATGGCGATGATGCACCCGTAATGCTTCAAGGCGTCGTGTTATCTTTTCACAATCGGCCAGCAGGAGTCTTCGTACGTGTGATTGTGGTACCTGATCTATGTATTGTTGTGTTTCTTCTATTATGATTTTAAAGGTTGTTAAGTTTGATCTATGCGTTATGTAGTTGTAGTCTGAATAAGTTACAACTAAGACGTCGCTGATAGGTATATAATTCGATTCCGAGTACTCCAACAGTTCTGCAGTGAGCAGCGGTGGCAGGAGGAACCTACGGGAAAGACATTATCTGAGGTTACTTTTATGAATATATGTTTTCCCGATCAGTACAGTAGTTCCTAAGTCCTTAGTTACGGTGCCCTCAAAGTAGATTTTGGTAAATTTGTTCCCTATTCGTTTATTTGTTTTGATGAAAACTGTATCTCCTGGCTGAAATTTCCTGGCTACTTTCGATTTCTTATACCTCTTAGGGCCAATTTTTCAGTGCGAAAAATCTCCTTTTCCGAGGCTTCGATGATTTTGTTTTTTATATCCTCTGTAAGGGATTGTGGGGTTGAATGTATGACGTCCACGGGCCTGTAGCCTGTGACTGAATGAATTGATCTACTGTATTTGGCTGTGGCAAATTAGGTCTGCAGTGTCATTTATGCCTTGGGTCAGTTTTGTACATCTGGCAATTTCAGTCAGAGTGCTGTGGAAACGTTCCACCTGTCCGTTCGTGGTACTATGGTATGGAGGGATGGTAAATGTGCGTATTTGGAAGTGGTCCATTAAAAGCGATTTAATGGTTTGAGAATTGAATGATTTCTCGTTGTCAAAGACTACGGTTTTCGTCCCCTTGAAAAAATTAAGAATTTGCAGGAGCGGTTCTTTTATGTCGACTATGGATCGAGAAACTATTGGCGAGACTAGGGCGAATTTTGAATGTCAGAAAGTATTTCTTGTCGGTCGAATATATGTCCAAGTGCAGAATTACGCCAGGGTGTTGTGGTATGGGAGTTTCCCCAATTCCTGGATCCGGAGGATGACGTTGATACTTGGCCTCGTTGCAAGTTTTGCAATTGGAGACAATTTCTTTTAATCTCTTACGGATTCCCGGAAAGTAGTACTGCTCGAGGACTTGTTACGTATTCTCCCGCGCGGATCGATGTGCACGGTTGTGCTCCGCAGCTAGGATTTCCGACTGGTCATCTTGATTGGTTACGTCATTCACTTTCCTCTCAGTATGGCGGAATTTTACTGATGGGAACATTCTAACTAGTTTGTCCTGAATCTGTCCTAGTATGGACAGGTTGCACAAAATACCGTTAATGACATTCGGGTTAACAGTTGTTTTTAGTGTGTCAAAAAGATTGTCCAATGAAGAGAAGGTAATTTCGTGTCTAATCTGTTTTTTAAATAGGATTTTAACTGTTTTTGCATCGTGAGCGCCATGCTCTAGAATTAGCTGGGTTCGAAAGCAGTTGATGGGGTTTTGAATTGTTGGAATTGTTTGGGTGAGGGATTCCTCGCTATGTTGAGTTATATTGTCTTCGTCCTCTATTGCGTTGATGTGTTGTCTTGAAAGGGCATCTGCGACCAAATTTTCTTTTCCTGGCTTATAAAAGTATTTGGGGGAAAACTCTTCTATGAAAGCTTTCCATCTTTTGATTTTTATCCGATATGGCGAACGTTGATGATCGGTAAAAATGTGAAGTTGTTTAACGCCGTAGAGGTAGTTGCGTAACTTTTGGAGAGCCCACACGATTGCCAAAATTTCTCGCTCATTGGTTGCATAGTTTTCCTCAGTGCTGTTGAGGGTCCTAGATATCATCATGAGTGGCCTACCATTTTGTGACAAAACTGCACCAATAGCGTGTGAAGACGCATCTGTGGTGAGGTCAAATGGTTTTTCAAAATTTGGATATAGGAGCAGCACTTCTTCGGAGGCAAGAATTCTCTTGATTCTTGTAAACGCTGCACCGGCGTCTTCGCCCAATTCAATTGTAACCTTTTTTGATTGATTGGCACCGATGTTTCCGTTTTCCCCTCGTAGGATTTGGGTAAGTGGTTTAACGATTTGGGCATAATCTTTAACAAATCGCCGATAGTATCCGCACAACCCAAGGAAAGATCGTAGGGCGCGGAGGGTTTTGGGAGTTTCGTCGTTCAGGATTGACTGAACCTTATCAGGGCACGTTTTGATGCCTTGCTTTGATACAAAAAATCCCAGAAACTCGACCTCAAGCTTGAAAAATTTTGACTTTTTTAATGACACTCGCATGTTCGCTTCATAATGTTTGCCAAGAATTCTATCGATGTCCCTCAGATGTGTTCTTCAGTTCGGGAAAATATTATCACATCGTCAATGTAGACGTGACAACACCTCCCAATTTCATCCCTCAAAATGTCATCAATTGCCCTTTGAAATATACTTGGGGCGTTCTTTAGCCCAAAGGGAAGTCGACAGAACTCATATTTTTCTTTCTGTCTTTTTCTCTCTGTCTTTTTCAGCGAGTTTAATCTGGTGAAATCCTGATTTAAGGTCAAGGGTATTTTTGTAATATACAGGCAGAATTTCCCAGGCAGGGAATAGGCAGAATTTCCCAGATTTGCCAAAATGACGGACATGTCTGGGATAGGGTATTTGTCGCTTATGGTTTTTTCATTCTTAATTAATTAATTAATTTAATTAATTAATTAATTTTTTAATTAATTAAATTTAATTAATTGACTGGCACGACAGCCCGCTTACGCGAGACTAAGGCCTAGCTTCCCGCAACTACCCGTGTTGTGCGTGTGAATTTGTACACGGGTTGGAGGGACCTACAGTTTAATGCCGGTTCCGAACGGCAGGTTGGGAGCTTTTTCATAAGCAATTTTTACTCTCAGAGGTTTGCCATTTCCAGCTGAGAGGACAGCCACCGAAAGAGAAACGAGTTTTCCCGTTATTTTTTTTAGGTGTTATTACAGGCAGTATTTGAACCTGAGGTTGCTGCCTGCGACTCGCGGTCCAACGCACTAACCAACTGAGCCACGGCGGCTGCCAGTTTCAGTTCCTGAAATTCCATTTCAGTTTCCTGAAATCAATAACCAAACGCATCTTCCTTCTCCCATCTTCGTCAACGCCTTTTTTATCCACAACCCATATAGGGTTGTTTAATGGCGATCTTGATGGTCGTATAATACCTGTGCTAAGAAGTTCCGCTGCCTCTTGGGGTAGGGGTACAATTTTGAATAGACTGGTTCGTCATCCGTGGTTCTTATGGTGGCAAGGATCTTGGTATTGTATGGCAGTGATTGTGCAGGATCGGCGAGCACCTCATTCCGGTTTTCAAGTATACGGGAAAATGTCTCTTTTAGTTTCGGGGGTACTGTTTCACTATTGATTAATTTTGCCAGAATAAAGGTAGAGTAATTTTTCCTGACCGCCATTGTAGTGGAGGGTGCCTTTTTTGACATTGAGTCTAGTGCCGATCGTCGGCCTCGATAGCTCAGCGGGTAGCGCGCTGGCTTCTCATACCGAGCGCCCCGGGTTCGATTCCTGGCTTGGGCTGGAAAAAACACTCATCTACTTCTGTCGCTGCCGCCGTGGCTCAGTTGGTTAGTGCGTTGGACCGCGAGTCGAAGGCAGCAAACCGCAGGTTCAAATACTGCCCGTAATATTACCTAAAAAAAATAACGGGAAAATTCGTTTTCTCTTTCGGTGGCTGTCCTCTCAGTTGGAAATGGCAAACCTCTGAGAGCAAAAATTGCCTATGTTAAAGCTCCCAACCTGCCGTTCGGAACCGGCATAAAAACTGTAGGTCCCTTCTACAAATTCACACGCACAACACGGGTGGTTGCGGGAAGCTAGGCCTTAGTCTCGCGTAAGCGGGCTGTCGTGCCAGTCAATTATTAAATTATTACTTCTGTCGCTATCCACATGAGAATTACAAGAATCGCACAAGTGTGCTCTTGGCAGGCAATGGCAAAACCTCCAAGTGTGAAAGAAAAACTGCCCATCGCCGTTCGGATTCGGCGTTAAACTGTAGGTCCGCTCCCCTCCCTTTCCCCATCCGTTTGAAATGTGTGGTGTATCACATGTTGAAAAAAAAAAAACAGTGTTGCATACGCATTTCAAACGGGTGGAATCTGTGGTATCACAACGGGCCCATTAAGAGGCCTAAGTGTGTCTCATACAGAGGCAGCCACCTCAACCCCTAGTGCCGATCGCTCAAAGAAAATTAAAACCTATTATGCCATCAAAGGTGCTAAGATGTGGCAAAATAAAGAAGGGAGTGGTCATCTGAAAAATGTTCATGAGGCACTGGTGTTCTATTTTTGTTTCGCCATGGATTGATTTTACCAAGAATATGTTTGTCACTGGTTTCACCGCTTTTAATGTGTCCATATTTTTAAGGTAGTTTCCCGTTGTTCCAGTGTCGATCAGAAATTTGAGCTGTTTCTCCCCTAACGTCCTTGTGATAGGAGGGATTGACCTCTAAAAAATTCACCTCATCCGAAATTTCTGAATAGTCCGAGTAGCCGTGTTCGTTTGGGTCACACTCCAAATTGACGTCTGGGTCGTTACGACTGTCAGAACGATCGTCTTCTGAATGTTGCTCGTGGGCAATATTTTGAGAGGTTAAGTTATTAATTCTCTGCATTTTTGTAAAAGGCTGCCGGTCAGATTCCAGTGGCCTTTTGAATGGAGGCCTAAATTGGGGGTAGAAATTTCGTTGTACTGGGTTTATGTTTATGTTGGGTTTTGGTGTGTAATTGGGTGCATTAAAATGTGGCCTAATTGGTCCACCAAATGGAAGCCATATTGGCTGGTTTGTAGGATAAGTCTGAGGGTGTTGTTTATTTAGTATGAATCGGGATGTCGATGGATCTATCTCCATAGGTGTTGGTTGGGTTGGTTGTGAGGGGGTGGGAGGGCTGGGTTGGTATCGTCGGTAATGGGGTGAATTGTAAGGGTTATAGGACGCCTGTTGCTCGCTGTTAGCAGCAAAGGTATGTGCGAACATGGACCGTTTCTGATTGGACTCCAGCTCTTGAGCAAGAGCTCAAGCCGTTGGCATATCCGCAGGCCTAGAAGAAAACAGGATATCGCACATGGGTTTGCGTAACCCGGAGATAAAAGTCCTGAGTGCGTCCTGTCTGTATTTCTGGCTAAGGGATTCTACCGTGAGACATCACAGTCTTGTTAACCAGGAGTGTTAACTTCTTCTCGACTTCGTCATAGAAATGTGTAATGGACAATCGACCCTGTCTAAGTACAGCCATTTCCTGTTCTATCAGGTAAATGGGCCTCTTGTCCGCGTAGGTATGATCCAACCTGGCTATGATAGCTTCAAAGTTCAACACCGTGTTGAACGAGGACAAAGCCAGGTCGGCCGATCCTATAATTTTGTTGCGGATTATCGCCACTGCCTGGTAGCCCTTGGAGCTAGTTTCGTAGCCCTTAAACATCTTGTAGGCAGCAAAAGCGGCTTGTCTCCATGAGACGTACCTGGCTTGATCGCCATTAAACTCAAGTAATGACTTGACCACATCTAGTGACTCATCACACCTGACCCCCGGGTCGATTGTTATTTCTTTAAATTCGGTTACTGTCGGCTGTGTTTCTAAGAGGTGGAGCCGAGCGGTCAAGCTGTCCACAGTTGCCTGTATGTCCCGCCGAGTATTCTCAGTTGCTGTACGAATGGCAGCATTAAGCAACTCCTGAATAGTTTCCGGATTCATTTTTTATTTTAATTCAATTTATTTTATTTAATTAAAAAATTATTTTTATGAACGTTAAAAGTATTTAAAACCACTTTTTTTTATTTTTTAACAATTAGTAATTGAAAGTTAAATTAATCAAAGATACAATTAAATGTGATTCAGAATTTAAATGTTTAATTAAATTTTTATTTTAAAATTAAATTTTTATTTTTAATTATTTGTGGGAATTTCTAAACAGTATTTTTTTTTAGTTTTTACTCTACTTCTATGAATTTTCATTGGGATAGAATTTCCTAATCATCATGATGGTTTCATATTCCACCAAATTTTTGTCCTCTATGTCGTTTATCGTGGGTTCTCCACGGTCTTTTTTTGATTCAGCAATTCACACGCGCTCGCTTTATTCAGCTTGTTGACGCGTTGCAATATAATTGGAAATTAACAAAAACTGTTTAATTACAATTTAATTGAATTGAAAAAACATTCTTTTTTAAGTATTTTTAATTGCTTTTGCCTTTGTGTTGCACACGATTTTCGAATTTGTTTAATTTATATTTATATTGTTAATTTATTGGTAATGTTTATTTTCATTGTTTATTTCTATATTTTAGTTTTTTAGGGTTGACAATTTTTATTGTTTTCAATTATTCTTAATTGCTTTGTACTGCACACGATTTTCGATTTTTTTATTTAAAACTATTGCTTATTTTTATTTGTTTTTTTCTTTTTTTGTTATTTAATTTTGTGTCCGTTGCTTTGGGGTTTGTTTGATTTTTTTTTATATTTTCGCAGTTGGCCAAATTTACTTCACCGCAATTTAGTTTGCCAATAATAAGTCTTCACCAATTTCAGTTGATTTCATTCAAATGCACACACGAAAAGCGGGACGTTGCTTGTATTGTTGTTTTTAACTAAGCGATCTCGTTTAAGGATAAAAAGTGATCTTGAAATGTTTTTTTGTCCGTGGGTTCGCGCACTTGGGCCACTTTTATTAAAATTTACTGTGGCCCCACGTTGGGCGCCAGTTAATTTTTTGTTTGGTCTACTTACTTTTGGGCGCTGTGCGCCCGTGTCCGAAGTAAGAGAAAAACGGGTTTTTATCTTTTAATCTTTAATCGGAGCTCTTGGTTCGTCAACTGTGCGCTTAGAACTAAATTCTTAAAAGCTAACAGAAAGTGACTGGAGTCGCTCGTGGTTGGAAATTTTTCAAAACTTGGATATGTCTTGCTTACATAATGTATTGGTATAAATTGCGGGTATAAATAAAACAACAAACAGTTTGTGTGCAATATGTGGGTATAATGACCCAATGACACTTAAAAAAAATAACTGATTAAGAATCCTTTCATCAATAGATATCCAATGATATAAGTATACATACATCGTTCAGAAGGGAATACCTTCACAAATTCATATTTTTTGTGACACATATAGATTCAGTTGACTCTTAACGCGGATTATGGTATGTAAGGTGTTTTTTTCATTTTTTACATCATTACCAGGCAGAGTAAGCTGAGCCGCAGTGGCTCAGTTGGTTAGTGCGTTGGACCGCGAGTCGAAGGCAGCAACCTGGTCAAAAAATGTAGTTTTGAGAAAAACGCGTTCAAAGTTTTGCTTCAGCAGGTCGGCGCGCCCGACACCGCTACCTGTTTCTATAAATTGCTTCCGTAATTCGAAAGATTTCAACTTCAAATTTTGGGAGCGTATTCTACAATCATGTATTAATCCAAAAATGCATGAAAAAAAAATTGGATTTTTTTAAACGCACAAGGTAGAAACCCCCCTTAAATTACATTAAAGTTACTTTTTCAGAAAATTTTTTTTACCAAGATTTTTGTAAAATCTTCATTATTTCTAATATACATCATTATATTCATCACTTTCATCATTATAAGCATTCGCTATTATTATCAAATAGATCATGTTGCATCTTAGGGCATACGCTGCACTTTTTTGTCTGAAGTGGCGCGGATGCGGCGAAAAATAAGAAGCGTTTTGGGGGCTTATATGTGGGCGTTAAATTTGAGTTTTATTCAGTTTATTGAGTTGTTCTTTGCGATTAAAAAAATTACAATGATCTTAAAGCTAAGAAGGTAGGAAAATGGGGCACAATTCCTCTGGGATTAGGAAGAAAGCGGGTGAAGAGCAGAGAGATAGAGTGCCGCTTTGGGTGTGTGTGTGTTTGGGGGGGAGGGGCGTCTCTTTGTCAGCGGTCTCAACATCGCGCTCCTCCTTACACGAGCGCAACACTGAGCGCTCGGCCCAGTTGCTGCAGCGTGGAGACGGCCGTCCTTATAAGTTGCTATGTGGTGGGCGCCACTTGGACATTGCTGATGGTCTTCCTCACTGCTTTACGTGGTCATTGGCCGTGGTTGCAACGGCATGCGGTGGCACTGTGTTGAGAGGCTTGCTTACGTCGGACCATAATCCTTGATAAGCGCCGCGCAGTTGCGCTTGGCAGGTGGAGTCGGTCGGCGAGTAGAACCACGACACGTGCAGCATAGTGTGATGACCTAAGCCGCACTCTTGGCAGCTCTCTTCTGAGGAGCATTCTGAACCCGTCTGGTGAGAACGGCCAAAACAATTGGCTGCGTACTGTGTCCAGCCTCTCCATCTTCTTAAATTCAGGACAGTACCGCAAGGAGTGGTGGCGCTCGCATATCAGGCACTTCCGGAATGCCGCATTTTTAGACCTAGCGTCTAGAAGATAGAAATGGTTAGTGCCAAGTCGGCAGTTAAGTTGAAAGAGGAGTGAGAAATGAAATATATTTATACTGTTTTGAGTGGCCAACACGCAGAGTTTTACAATTGGTCTTGTCAAAATTCCATTTTGGGTTTTAATGTCAGCGACTAGGATATGATTATCTGATTCACCATAAAATTTCGTGATATGTCCGAGGCGCCACTCGTGGTTAGGGAGAAGCTCGTTTTTAATGACGACGAGCTTTCCTTCAGAGATTTCTGAAGGTACTTTCATTTCTATCGCTTTCTTTTTTCTTTAAGATACTGCTCCCGCCATCGTCGGCTAAAGTTATGATGAAACAGCTTCAGTTTTTAGCACATTGGGTTTCTTGGACTCCACGGAGAAAATGACCTGGCGATCGACGGGATCTTGCGACTTTGGGGAAACGGGGTTGAATATAGAACAGCTTCAATGCGAATGAGTAGGGTGGACAGTTCCTCAGAAGTAAATTTGTTCGTGCCGGCGACTTTGGTTAAGTAAATTGTTAAGCTTTTCACTCCAGCTTCCTAAAGACCGCTAATTTTTTATTATTATTAAAATGTAGGAAGCGTCCAGAAACGTGGGCACGTAGGAAAAAGTCTGCCCTTTGTGGCCTGGCTTGTCCCTCGATCCTACTCACCAAGCCAGAAGGGGGCCATTTCTAGGAAATTCTTAAATGCGCCCCTGAGGTTTGCTGGTTACAAAACAGGGCCAGTCTCCAGTGACCTGTTAGGCTCTGGATCTTCAGTTAGCCGCAGGTTGCTTTCGCGAAGCAACATATGCGGAGCACTAGGGGGAATAAATTGCCACCAAATTGAGACCGTGAGTGACATACTTATTTGCAATGTTGACTGACGTTTCTTTGAGATATAGCGCAAGGTCTTTACTTATTGCACGTTATGCACCAATAAATGTTCTGCGATTGTCTGACATTATTTTGCTCTCCGGGCGACGAATCTTGCAAAAGCAGCTCGAAATGCATCAGTGGTGAGATCTGAGCAGAGTTCGAGATTAATAGCTTTTGTGAAAAAACAGAAAGATGCAGACATAGGTTTTGAGAAATGCAGCCTGACGTAATGTGGATAACTTCACTTGAAATGGGCGAGCAAAATTGACTCCGGTGATGGAGAACGGTAAGGAAAATGTGCACCGCACGATAGGAAGAGCGGTCATTATTTCCAACTTTATCCATGAGGGGATTTAGAGTCAGCAAAGAACTCTTTGGAAAAGAGCTTAGAAGAGGGAAGCAGTAGCGGGTTAACGGGGGGGCCGCCGAGAGAAGCTTGTATATAAAAATTTAAAGTTTTTCAAAACTGAAACTTGTAAAAAACTATTTGCGCTCCACAATGGATGTTGAAAGGTTGTTTGTCACTTGTATCAATTGAAAGAGACACAGTATCGACAATTGACTTCGAAATTGCAATAACAAATTCAGTTCAATAAAAGCAAGAAAACATCCTTTCCAAATAACAATTGTTTGCAAATTTTCAAAAAATTTTCCCTCGAAGATTGCAATATTTAATTTTTAACCTAAAATTTTGTGCAAAGTATGCAAATACAAAGTATGCATAATAAACCTACTAGGTTGCAGTGCGCAAGGGCATTGTCCCTACCCATTATCATTACATTACATTACATGCAAATACAAAATTCTAAGTTAAAAATTAAATATCGCAATCTTAGAGTTTGCTTGTAAGCTAGTGCGAATTACGCAATTACTTAACCTCATTAAACTTTTTAGAGGGCAAACAAATTTACAGTTATTAATTATTTTTATAATTATTGGTTGGATAACAACACATCGTCCCGGAAATCCGGTTTTCTTCTTTGATAGACCCTTTTACGAAAGCAATTCTATGCTCCTTGTCAGTAAGCTACTGCTACTGAGTTTTATAAAATATTTATGTACATTTCTAAACTACTCGACACGAAAAATGCACCAAAAAGAAAAGTGTTTTCTAGACTGGAACTTTGAAATAGAATAAAATTTATATGTATGAATCTACAGACTGAAATCCAAATCATGTATGTTTTCCCTACCTGACATATTTTGGTCCTGAAACTTCAAAATTGAAAATTTAGTTAAAAGGATTTCTTTCATTTGATACCCATATCTTCATCATTGCACAACCGCAAATATTAAAAAAAATATTTAAAATTTGTATGTCCTTAAAATTTTAAAGTTTTTTAAAAAGGACTTTGGGGGAGAAAATGAAAAACTGACTATGGCAGATTACTATAAATGATCTCTAGTTTCAAGTCTATATCCAAATTTGGATGGGTCTCGGCAAACAAACATTTTTTTCGCACAGTGTAATAAATGTAAAGTTGGTGTTTTTACTCACTGCATCATAACTTTGTCATTTTTCTTTCAATTCTATTGATGTTAGGCTTAGTATTTGCTCAAGTAATATATTTGCTCAAAAAATATATAATAATAATATCTTTCATCTAAGATTTTAAAACTAGGGAAGATAATTTTTTTTATCCATAAAAAATATTCGAAATATTATGATTGTTTGGTCGAAAAATTCACTTTGTTACAACTTTCCTTTGGAGAAGTTACTTGTCAGTAACTTCCCAAATTTCATCTGATTTGAACAATCTATGTATCACTAAAAAGGCTAAGGTATTATCTTCTTCTGGAACGACGGACAGCTCGTGTTAATCGGATAATTCTTTCAGGAGATATGTGCTCATAACTGAAACAACAGGAAAAAACTCTTTTTCGAAGACTTTTTGAAAACGCTTCTTAAAAAAGTTTTTTTATTTTCAGTTTCGTATTCAGCGGCCAAAGTTAGTCTAGAAAACACTTTATCTATGCACGCGATTGGCCCATTTTTTGTCGAGTAGTGTAATGATGCACTGATCGCAAAACAATCTAATCTTCCTGCTCGGGTTGCTTAAAATAATGGCCAGATCGTAGTAACGAAGCAAGATTTTCTGGTTTTTTTTTTAGTTTTAAGATGGCTTTTTGAAATTACGAGTTTTTTAATTAATTAATTTACTGGCACGACAGCCCGCTTACGCGAGACTAAGGCCTAGCTTCCCGCAACCACCCGTGTTGTGCGTGTGAATTTGTACGCGGGTGGAGGGACCTACAGTTTTATGCCGGTTCCGAACGGCAGGTTGGGAGCTTTTTTCATAAGCAATTTTTACTCTCAGAGGTTTGCCATTTCCAGCTGAGAGGACAGCCACCGAAAGAGAAAACGAGTTTTCCCGTTATTTTTTTAGGTGTTATTACAGGCAGTATTTGAACCTGAGGTTGCTGCCTTCGACTCGCGGTCCAACGCACTAACCAACTGAGCCACGGCGGATGACGAGTTTGCTCTCCGAAAAGTTTTCCTAATTTAATGAAAATTTTTATCAAATTTGGAAAGATTTAGTAAGATTATCCATTTTTCATTTTTTCTCTGGAATTCTATTGCTTTCTATAAAATTTCAAGCACATGTACGTTTCAAAATAATTTGTCCCTTTACTGTCCATTTACTGTTCAATTGAATACAAATTTTCAAAAAAAAAATTAAAAAGCATAACCGGAAATTCCAGTTATAAGTTTTGTACGCAAACTTATTCTGCACCGTTTGTGGGGGCCCCTGAGCCGTCGCCGCCCCGGGCCCCCGAGCACCTTAAGCCGCCACTGTCTACACCATCGAACCGAACATCAGCAACTGGATGAATAGCTCCTTTTCCCATACCTGATGTTCCAGACTGTGGTGTTATTGTCCGATCAACACTTAGATTTATTGATAGTCGACCTACAGGTCGTTTTTCCTTGAAGGAAACAAGTCCAGCAGCTATTCCCTCACGGAATTCTGGAAGCTGTAGAAGCTGTTATTTTTCAGACGAATTGCTGGAATTATTTGCTTTCTCAGCATGCATACGCTTGTATAGAATGAATGCATTCGTAGCGACCATGTCCACAAAATGATAGAAGAGTCTAATCATAATATTTCGACTTTTAGCTCGAATGTGATATCGACGCATGAGGCCGTCTAAAGGTGAAGTTACAGACCATCCATTCTGTGCATTTGTCAAAAAAGTAGAATCAGTGCAGCTGTATGAAACAAGTTACTTAGCGCAACGCATATGATGGATTGTCGGATACGATGGAAAAAGTTGAGCAACTTTCTACTTTTGACGTAATGCAAGTCCGTCGCACAAACAGATCAGCTGATTTCTGTTATTTCAGATCGATTTCTTCCTCCATTTTTCAAAATTTTTTATTTTTCTCACTCAACAAAATCAAAAATCGAAAGGAAAAATTTCAATTCAAACTTCAATCAACTGATTAGAAACATAAACATGTCGCACAAAATGCACGATGTGTAACTTCAATGTACGAAATGCATGTACCGCAAGTACTGCATTCAATGCATAACGCATATACTGGATGGTCTGTAACTCCACATTAACAAATCGACTCCACCCATTTGAGCATTATATTCTCGAATGATTTGTGGGCAGTCAATTTCAATGAATTTCTTTTGCTTTCTATCATACCGGGGTGCCTTCGCTGTTTGTAGATTGGGATTAGTTCTATCGAAAGGTTCAATACCAACTTATTGTTACGAATATGAGTTTTCCAAGGTTCGTTTGGATTGTGTTTGAAAGTAAAACTACTTCAATTACTCAGCGCCAAACGCAGTCAAAAATCAACAATCACTTTATTTACAGATTTACACCCTGCTTGTATCTACACTTCTTGCTACTTTGCTTATTCAACCAAGACCCGACTCTCTGCGGGTCTTGCACATTCTAGTTGTGCTCTCTATCTCGATTGTTCTAGCAAAGTCCATCACCTTTCGCGAACCATCCTCGCCATAACGGAATTATAGCAAGTTTGGCGTACTCCACTGGCAGTCGCCGTGGCTCAGTTGGTTAGTGCGTTGGACCGCGAGTCGAAGGCAGCAACCACAGGTTCAAATACTGCCTGTAATAACACCTAAAAAAAAATAACGGGAAAACTCGTTTCCTCTTTCGGTGGCTGTCCTCTCAGCTGGAAATGGCAAACATCTGAGAGTAAAAATTGCTTATGAAAAAGCTCCCAACCTACCGTTCGGAACCGGCATAAAACTGTAGGTCCCTTCAACCCGCGTCAAATTCACACGCACAACACGGGTGGTTGCGGGAAGCTAGGCCTTAGTCTCGCGTAAGCGGGCTGTCGTGCCAGTCAATTATTATTATTATTAAATTGGCGTACTCCAAAGTGCATTCCTAAAAGTATGCTATGCATTCATGCATAGCACTGCACGAATTGCTTCATCGTAGCACTGCCCACCACTTATGCGGCCCATACACGTTGCGATTCGTTGTACAACTGGACAAGGTTGTACAAAAAATCACACTGTGTGTAGCGCAGTTGTACGTGTCGCAAACTGGTTGTATGAAAATCAAAATATTTTGATATTTCGGTCGTGTTGTGTGAGCGGTCGCAACGTGTATGGGTATGTTGTACAATTTCGTGTCATTTTCTGAGTTCATTCGTGTTTCAGCTTTTGTGCGTTGCGAACGAAAGGGACGAGCGCAACGAAAAGTGGAGACATTTTATCAAAGCTTATCGAAATTTGCCGGAACTATGGAACAGCAAATGTGGAAAATACAAAAATAAAAGTTTTCATCATACCGCACATGAAAAACTTTATTTATTATTATTATATTATATATTATTATTTACTATAAACAAATTTATCTCAATGGTACTATTGAGGGCGTGAAGATGAATGAAAAAAAATTCACCAAAATGAAAATTCGGACGATGAATTGCAGAATATTTCCACGGAAACGCGTTTAAGAAAACACTGCGTTTGAATTTTGAATTTCCACTGCTCTTTTCCTCGTCTATAATTTCATTGATGATCAGAAGCGCAATTATTTTGCTTGTCATTTCATCTGCACTCAACAAAATTTGAAAAAAATGAGAAAAATGAAGAGGCTCCGCCGGAGTAAGACGCCAGACGCTCTAAATGGACTACTTTCAACCTGGCGTTTCTGTTGCCGCAGCGTTGAACCCTGTACACCACGTCATTAATCCTGGTCACGACCTTGTACGGTCCTTCCCATGACGTTTGAAGTTTTGGAGACAAGCCTTTCCTCCGCTGCGGGTTGTAAAGCATTACCAGATCGCCTTCTTGGAACCCCGCTGTGTTAGCCCGTAGATCATATCTGGCTTTCATCTTATCGCTGACCAGTTGGATACGGTCCCTTATAAACTGGTAGATTTCTTCCAGCTCCGACCGCTTATTGACTGCGTAATCAGTCCTAGCGCCTTTCGTCGTGCTGACCACTCCGAACTTCAAGTCAGCAGGCAACCTCAGCTCCGTGCCGAACACTGCTCGGGCTGGAGTGAGTGATGTCGTATCGTGCGGGGCTGACCTATACGCCATCAAGAACAGCGGAATATGCGTGTCCCAATCCTTTTGATTTCTGCCTACTACTTTCCACAGATATTCTTCCAGCGTCCGATTGAATCGTTCCACCATGCCGTCGGACTGGGGATGCAAAGGACAGGTGCGAGGTCCTTATTCCTAGTAGCTCACACACTTCCTTGAATACCACAGACTCGAAATTCCGGCCTTGATCCGAGTGCAACTCCAGCGGAACTCCAAATCTGGCAACCCAGTTGTTTACCAGCATTTCCGCGACCGTGGTGGCCTCTTAGTTAGGAATAGGATACACTTCGGGCCATTTACTAAAATAGTCCATTACCACCAGCACATATTTGTTGCCTTGAGTGCTAAGTGGGAATGGCCCGGCGACGTCCATGGCAATTCGCTCGAAGGGCGCTCCCACGTTGTACTGCTGTATGCGGCCCCGAGATCTTCTTGTCGGCCCTTTCGCAGCCGAACATCGATCACAGTTCTTAATCCAATCGGCGACAGACTCCTGGCATCCTACCCAGTAGAATCGTCTTTTAATTATCTAGAATGGGATAATTTGCTGCTTAATGCGGATGTAGCGTTCTGCTACAATGTCTTTAAGGATAAAGTTATTGAAGTTTGCCGTAATAATATTCCACTTGTTAGGAAACAGAAGTACAAACTGCCATGGCAAACTAAATCTTTTATGAAGCTAAAAAACTTGAAAAACAAATGGGATCGGAAATTCAAAAAAAAATCGTGAGATAGCTTATTTTGATAATTACAAGCATTACTCAAGACAATTCAATTGCTTGAATAAATTCTTGTATAAAAAGTATATTTCTAACTACGAAGCGAACATCAAATCTAATCCTAAAGCCTTCTGGCAATTTGTAAAGTCAAAAAAGTCTCGTTCCAGTATTCCGTCTGCTTTATTCTTTAAAGATAAGGCTGCGCTTTCCACCGCGGATGCTGCTGACTTATTCGCTGAATTTTTCAGTTCCAATTTTATTTCAAATACTGATACTGATGCTGACTTTTTAAGTAATATCAAAGCATCAGTGAATTTTGGATCCCTTTCACTATCCACTGAAGACGTGGCAAATGGTATAGTACGGCTTAAAACATCTTTGCAAACAGATGCTGATGGCATATTAGCGATTCTGCTCAAAAACTGTGATGCCCTTATATATCCGTTGAAGGTGATTTTTAATAAATCACTTTCCTCTGGTGTGTTCATTGAGGATTGGAAGCTGGCATTCGTCTCCCCCATTTACAAGAGTGGAAACAAGAGCGACGTCGCTAACTACAGACCTATTTCTAAACTCTCTACTGTCTCCAAATTGTTTGAGTGCATCATTAAAGACAAAATGTTTTTCGCAGTGAAGAGTCTTATCTGCCCTAATCAGCATGGATTTATCCCTGGGCGATCAACGATAACTAATCTAGCAGTCTTTACAGAGGACTGCATCTCTGCATTTCAAAAGGGTCTCCAGGTAGATACTATCTACACGGATTTCTCTAAAGCCTTTGATAGAGTCTTGCACCAGATCCTACTCAAAAAGCTGACCGACATGGGTTTTCACTCGGTCTTTCTGGCTTGGATCAAGTCCTACTTGAGAAATCGTAGGTGTGTGGTAGTTGTCGACAATATTCCATCTCGGCCGTTTGTTGCAACTTCCGGGTACCTCAAGGTAGTTTTTTGGGGCCTTTGTTTTATTCCTTATTATTTATTCCTTATTTATAAACGACATCAGCAGTTGTTTTTCGGGTTCTAGTTTTCTGCTGACTTGAAAATTTACTCAACAGTTAGGGACTCCGCCGATTGTCAGGCGCTCCAAGCAGAACTTGACGCTGTTAACATGTGGTGCTCTCGCAATCGTTTGCCGCTAAACATTAATAAATGCTTTAAATTGTCATTTTCTAAAAGCAACTCTGTCCTTCAGACTTCCTACCGAATCTCAAATACTTATTTGAAATCTCTTACTGAGACTAATGACCTGGGGGTGGTTTTTGATGCAAAGTTGTCCTTCACAAGTCATATAAATTCCACCATTGCAAAGTCCTATGCCATGTTAGCTTTTGTGAGACGCAATAGTTCCGAGTTCTCCAATCCCTACACTCTCAAACTGCTTTACACCTGTCTTGTCCGCTCGAAGTTAGAGTATGCCTCGTTTATTTGGAGGCCATATTACTATTGCCACGTTAATCGCCTGGAACGTATTCAGAAGGTTTTCCTACGTTTCGCTCTGAAATCACTACACTTTCAGGATCCTGTTCCATCTAACTTCTCGCGTTGTAAGCACATAAATTTAAAAACCTTGCAGGATAGAAGATCCATCCTATCTTTGTCATTTATTTTTGATGTTGTTTGCGGGTTGGTTGACTGCCCTTCCCTCCTAGAGAGAATTCACTTCAACATCCCTTCTAGATCTCTCCGGCACTTTGATTTTTTCAATGTTGGTTTCGTCAAAACGAATTATGCTTTAAATGCTCCTCTTTTGCGAGCTCTAATAGAATTTAATAAGATCTCAATGAATTTTTCGGTGGATTTCACTATTTCTAAAGCAATTTTTATGAACTTTTTAAACTCTGTTTTTAATTAAGTTTATCGATTGTTACGTAATATTTACATTGTTACTTATCCATTATGCAGTTCTTTATTAGTCAGTAAGAAAACAATTGCAGCCGCCGTGGCTCAGTTGGTTAGTGCGTTGGACCGCGAGTCGCAGGCAGCAACCTCAGGTTAAAATACTGCCTGTAATAACACCTAAAAAAAATAACGGGAAAACTCGTTTTCTCTTTCGGTGGCTGTCCTCTCAGCTGGAAATGGCACACCTCTGAGAGTAAAAATTGCTTATGAAAAAGCTCCCAACCTGCCGTTCGGAACCGGCATAAAACTGTAGGTCCCTTCAACCCGCGTACAAATTCACACGCACAACACGGGTGGTTGCGGGAAGCTAGGCGGGTCGCGTAAGCGGGCTGTCGTGCCAGTCAATTATTTATTATTATTATTTAAGGAAACAATTGCTCTTTGACTAATTATAAATAAATGAAATTAAAAATGAAAATTTTGGCGACAGTTTTTGTGATGCCTAGGTGCCCTCCGCTGGAGTCGTTACGGTATGCCTCGATCACCTCGTTGATCCTGCATTTCGGGACTATAATTAGGGAATTGCTGGTCCGGCCATTCTCACTCTCCCACTCGCGGTATAGGCAGACAGCCGCAGACTTTGCCACTGTGCCCAGTAAGCCTTCGCGATCGGGCTATCACCGGCCATCTCCTGCCAGTCTGGACGTGCGCCTTGCTCCTTGCCTTCAACGATTTTTTTAAGATCCGTATCCCCGCGCTGATCCTTTTGTATCCTCTCCGCAGACCACTCTTCCTCTGACATAACGGTGACCAATCGGACGTCCACTATCTGCTCTTTGCTTTCGGCTCGTGAACAATGCCTGCATTCGGTTTTGCACGGACGGCGTGACAAGGCATCGGCATTTCCATGGCTGCTACCCTTGCGATACTCTACCGTGTAGTCGTAGCTCTGCAGTCGCTCGATCCATCGCGCCAATTGGCCTTCCGGATCTCTAAAGTTCAGTAGCCATTTCAATGCAGCATGATCTGTGCGCAGGCGAAACTTTTGCCCATACAGGTATTTGTGAAAGTGTTTCACGCATTCCAATACTGCCAGCAACTCTCTTCATGTCACACAGTAGTTGCGTTCAGGTTTCGACAAAATTTTGCTGTAGTATGCTATCACTTGTTCTTGACCATTTATTATCTGTGATAGCACACCGCCAATACTATGCCCGCTTGCATCTGTATCCAGCACAAACATCTCTCCAGGCACGGGGAAGGCCAGAATTGGAGCAGTGCACAGTTTTTCCTTCAGTCGTACAAAAACCTGCTCCTGGTCTTCGCCCCACGCGAAGGCTTGATTCTTTTTCGTCAGTTTGTGCAAGCTGCCGGCTATGTTCGCAAATCCAGGAACGAATCTTCGGTAGTATGTGCACAGGCCCAGGAAACTGCGGAGTTCGTGTAGATTGCGTGGTCGGATCCACTCCTTCACAGCCGTGATTTTTACATCATCCGTATGTACTCCGCGGGCGGAAACAGTGTGACCCAGATTTCTTTGGGTTAAGTTTAAGCCCGGCTTGTTGTATTCGCTCGAATACTTCCTTCAGCTTTTCCAGGTGGTCGTCGAAGTTGGTGGGTAACATCACGATTATGTCGTCGAGGTACACCAGACACGTCCGCCAATGCAGCCCTTTTAGCACACGTTCCATTAGCCGCTCGAATGTCGGTGGTGCGTTGCAGAGTCCAAACGGCATGACGGTGAACTGCCACAAACCATCGCCAACACTGAAAGCCGTTTTCTCCTTGTCCTTGTCTGCAAGCTCTACCTGCCAATAGCCGCTGCGTAAGTCGAGTGTGGAAAACCACTGTGTGCCTGACAGTGTGTCATCGATTCGAGGTAATGGATAACTGTCCTTTTTGGTGACGTCATTGAGCTTCCGACAGTCCACACAAAAACGGGTACTGCCATCCTTTTTCTTGACTAGCACGACCGGCAAACACCAAGGGCCTGACGAAGGCTCTATGACCTTTTCTTTACCCATGTTTTCGATTAAAGTTGCGACCTCTTCCCTCTTGGCCAGAGGAATTTGCCTTGGCGGTTGGCGGATCGGTTTCGCACTTCCGGTGTCGATGTTGTGCTTCACTATGGCTGTCCTCCCGCCCGCTTCTGCTGCAAATATTGACCCATAGTGCTGTAGGAGTGACCGCGCTTTCTGTTTTTGCTCGGCTGTCAATTCGCTGCTTTACTGGTTCTCCTGCGGTATGGCGTCCATGTTAGAACGGGTTTTCTGACTTCCTCCGGGTGGAGTGCTTTCGCAATTGACAAATGCTTCAGCCTCTCTACACTCGCCAATGACCGCATCTTTTCCGACACATCTGGGTGTGTTCAGTGGGTTGAGTATCCTGACTGGTATTTTGCCATTTTTGGTTCCACTAATGTTCATCCGATAATTATGTTGTCGTATCCTTGTATTTGCGCTTCTACAACCCACAGCCGACTTGTCCCATCGTCCTCGTCCACCTTTGCCCACACAATCGCCTCGGAGTTCGCTGGTATCTTCTGGTGTTGACACGAGACAACTTTCCTTACCGCCACGCTTCGCTCATAGCCGGTTTGCGGGGGGAATTCAACGATGGCATACCTTAGTACATTTTCTTTCAGGTCCAGCGTAAAACCGTGCCTAATCATGAAATCCACGCCGATAATCACGTCGTCCATTATATCCGCGACGATGAACTCATGTTCCAGGCTGCTGGTGCCGATAGCAATTGTTTTTGTTACTTTCCCTCTTACTGGCGCACGCTCGCCAGTCACAGTCCTCAGCTGTATGCCATGCAGTGGTTCCCAGTTCTTCAGAAGCTTCCTTTTTATGATCGAATATGACGCGCAAGTATCCAGTGTCAACACGAACAACTATCCATCTATCTTTCCTTCAATCGTCAAGCTGCTGGGTTGTCGTTTCAGCTGCGAGACGAGGACGGTGTGACCACAGGTTTTGCGGATTAGCTCACGCCCCTTTGGGATGACCCTTTCTAGTTTAACGACGCCTCCTTCTCAGTCCTGCGATTGTTGGCTGAGTCTCCATTGTCAAGATTCCTAGTTTCGGGCGATTGCGATCGAGAACGCTTCTTTCGTTGACGGCAGTTTCGTGCTATATGGCCCCGCTTGTTACATATTCATATCCAGCCTTCAATAAACGCCTCAATCTTCATTCTCTCGAGCACATCAGTGCCGAGTTCCGGGTAGGACAACTTTACGAGCCGCTCAATATCTGTTGCATATGTCGTACATATGGTATGTAGTACAGCGCTTTGTTGTGCCCGTTGCTGTACTATGCTGCCAACGCTTTCATGACGGCCTCGTAATCACCTCCCAAGCACTCCGGAACTGATTTTATTACCTTGGCCGCAGGACCTCTGAGAGCTACTTAGTGCCTCCGATCTTTCCTGATATCGGTCCACTGATTCTCCAAAGCAACTATATCGAAATGTAGTTTAAAGGTGTCGAGGGCGTAGTACCATCATAAGTAGGCACTTCTGTACTGGTGGCAGAAATTTCTTGAACTATCGGCAACCATTCTCCGGCTGGTCCTCCTGTAGCCGCTCATCGTTTTTCTGGTTCAACGAATCTTCCAGCCTGTCAACTCGTTTATCCCAGCTGTCCATTCGCGTTTCTAGGTGCTCTACTTTCACATTCAGCCTGTCGGAAATTTCTTACACCTTACTCCTTTGCTTGCTAAACTTAGGCTCTCCCCTCTGCGCTATACCCGGCTGCCTTTTATACTTGTTTGCTTGTCGCGCAGATCATTCTCGCACATTCCAATTTGTAATGTAAATTAATTGGGATTGTACTTTCTACTTTATTAGGGGGGTCCAGTGCATCACACAGACCATTGTGGCGAGCCTCGAGAAGCAGGTCTACGGAACCCTTTATTGGCTAGCTCGGGAGTCGGTTGGGGGGTTCGCGACCTGTTCCCGAGCTCTCCCTACATTACACGTTTATATAGAGTCCCTTTTTCGTCCTATTTAGCACAAACCAACAACAAAAACAAAAACATTTGTATACGTGGGGTGACAAGATGGAGGTACCTTAAAAGGTGTCACCGAATTAAAGGGGCGGCATTCCGACTCAGGCGCAAGGTGGAAAAGAAAGTGGCGTCCCACGCTGCGGAGTACCAAGGTGTTGTGCGCACTCGCGCGTCATTACCCGCCCTGCCTTGGATCTGTTACGCTGAATTTACTCAGATCCCCAAATCCATATTAGTTGATCCTTCCCATACCTCCGAAAAACAACACTCGTTTTACATTATAATGTTGTTTAATACTATGACCAAAAATCCATTAACATTTGCCTTAAATGCTACCCACACCGGATTAGAATTTAAATTGCTTACGCCCTACCCAAGTCCGCCTACGTTCTTGACTACCTCGGTTGCCAAAACACGCGGTACAATGTTCGCCCCTCGCGGTATGAGCGCAACTCGAAGATACCCCCCTCGTAAAACTGTATGCAACCGCGTTCAATGGTGTGTTGTAGTTGAGAACCCCTCAAGCCTACATTATAAGTACTGACATTAAAATTCTTGACTCACGTGTATCCGACGAATCCGACGTAGAATGCCTCCTCCGTGAATCGCCTCACTGAAAAATAAATATACAAATAATATAACCTATGAAGGGTTAACCACCATTAAGGGGCACAACTAGTTTGACCGCCTGAAAAAAAGGAGATTTTTGTGATTTTTGAATTTTGTGAAGTATTGCATCGAATGTTTTAAAATTTTGCAGATATATTTATGCATAAATAATGAATACAAAGTAATTTTTTCAAATGAAAATATTCGATTTTCAGCAAGTTATCCGCCATCTCCTGAGTCTTCAAAAAAAAAAAGGTTCTCCCACTGCTGCAGTGATTGTAGCCTTCGCAGTGCCTGAAATCAAAAAAACCAAAAATTTTACTTAACTAGGTTATATTTCCTATACAATGACCCTCTGTTGTAAAAAAAAAATAAAATGCAACAAAATGGCGGTTTTTTGAAAAAAAAATTAAAATTTTGCTGAAAAATCTGATGGTTCTGGCCTGGCATAATTATACTTTTCATCCTATCATTAAACTGGAGGGTCATTGTATGGAAAAACAAATACACAATAAGCTAAAAAAAGACCCAAGTCGATCGGATGATTTGTTATCAAGTTACAGCTGCAGCAAATTTGAAAAATGTAGTTTTGAGAAAAACGCGTTTAAAGATAAAAGTACTGGTTTCATTGTACTGAGAAGCTGCTATGTAGAAGGCTGTAACTCAGAAACTATTTAAGATTTTCACTTAAGATTTTAATATGTTATTTTTAAAGGTATAAATTATCGAAAAATGCAAAAACAAAAAAAACGAAATTTTCAAAATTTCAAACTAGTTGTGCCCCTTAATATAATCGCAGCATACATTACCCCTATCGATACCTGTTATTCCTACCCGTTTCCCTTTACTTAAACTGAGCCACTGCTCCTCTTCCCCTTAAATAGCAATATGAAAAAAAAACAGATATGCGCTGCTCCCTCGCTGCCGTCACACGTGTTGCACCACTGGGCTGCTCGCTGCTCTTCTTCTTGTTGCTGTATTCTCTTCTCGTCGATCGGTTTTTTGGCGGCGGCCGCCATTATGGTTGACCGAAATCTCGCCTCGTGGTTGTTGTCGTGGCGCCGAAATGGCGGCGCCTTTCGTTGGCGGCGACGATGGTCTGATTGACGACCCGCGGGAGCGCTGCTAATGATGCAATCGTGTGGCTGGTCAGCTGCCAACTTGCCTTGCGACACACGCCCTGACTATACTTGCTGGGCGGCTCTAGGCTGGAGCAATGCCGATCGGGATGTAGCACGTCGTTATCGCCTGCGGGCGGGAGATTGGTGCCCGACCGCACGTGTGCTCGCCCCGCTGATACTGTACCCCTTGCTGACAGACGGAAGTCGATGTGGTGCCCTGGCAGGCCGCTGGGGCTCCGCCGGTGGCGTGGCTGTTGGCACGCCGTGGCACTCAGCGTCTGCGCCTCCGCTCAGCTGTGCTGGGGGTGGGGGTAGCAGCGTAGTGGGCTGGCGATACTGTTGGTGGCTGTGCACAGACGTGGTTGTCGATGCTGAGGCTTGTTGGTGCAGTGCTGACAGCAAATGTGGCTGCCTGTGTGCTTCGCTGCTAGTCTTGCGCAGCACCCGCTGCACGTCCGCTCCGTTCGCTGCAATCCTCGACCGTCCACGTTGACTTCTCAGGCGAAACTTCCCGCAGCTTCCTGTTGCTTGTCTTTTTTTGGCGTTTTTCTCTTGCGCTGTATTGTAATAGATTAGCGTTGCCAACTCGCACGAGTGTTACAGGGTTGCATTCGTTGGCGTTAATCTGATCCGTTCGATAGTGTTAGTCCCACAATCCACAGCGCTCGTGATTTGTTCATTACAAAACAGAAAAATATGACCGATCTTATCGCGACAGATTTTTATGAAAAAGAACAATCACTGCCTGATATCTTTGGCATGAAAGGTGCCTATTAACTTCCCTTGCAGATCTTCTAATAAGTAATAATGGTTTCCGATTTTTTCTCTCACTCTGGCTTTAATAAATGACGGACTAAGTTTGGCGTTTATATTCTTTTCGAAGTTACTCTGCACACAGTTGCGTCTAAACACTTCCTGGCCTATTTTATACGAGACGATTCTGCTTCGCAGATTGTATTGTTGTTCGTTTTGCTTATAAGCAGCCGTGATTTGTTTTCGTATGTCATTGCGTTGTAGCGTAAGTTGGTCGTCACGTTTGAGTCTTACCATGGGTTCGTCAAGTGCTTTTAGGTCTCGTAAAAGTTGGTATGAGGACGCATGGGTTATCATGTCTAATCCAAACAAGGCATGATAAGGAGTGCAGCCAATCGATTGATGCAGACTATTCCGCAAAGCACAGCTAATGGCACTGAGATGGACGTCCCACTCTCGTTGATCGGTTTTTAAATAGGCTCGGATAGCCGAAATCAGTGAGCGATTTACACGTTCAGATGCGTTCGATTGTGGCGAATATAGAGCTGTATAAATATGTTCGATACCATATTGGGTTAGAAATGCATTAAAATCATGTGCTTTAAATTGTGAGCCGTTGTCACTGACTATCTTTTCCGGCACCCCGTATATATGGAAAATGTTGGTTACTAGAAAATCAATAATAGTGCACGCAGTGATTTTTTTTAATGGGCATAACCAATGAAATTTCGACATATGATCCAATACAATTAATAATCCAATATGACCTCGTTTGCTTCGTGGATAGGGGCCTAGTAAGTCGATGTATACCCGTTGAAATGGTCGGTATGAAATAGTTTGGTTACCCATAGGGGGTTTTAACGACATATTTGGAGCTTTAGTGGTTTTATAAATTTCACAATTGCGCACGTACTTGCGTACATCTCGCACGATACCTGGCCAATAAAAGTAGCGTCGAATCAATTCTAAGGTTTTGAACATTCCCCCGTGTGCAGAGGTAACACCATCATGTGAGCGTGATATGACTGTTTGGCGTAACGCAACTGGAATCCACAGTTTCCACGCATTTTGCTCACTCAGTTCACTACCATCCACATGCTGGGTACGTATATACACAAATCTGTCAACAACTTTGATGTCAGGATACTGTTCCTGATGGTCTCGGATCTTGGTTTTTAACATTTCGTACTCTTCGTCCTGAAAATGAGGTGAGCCCAAATCTAATCCCGTTTCGGTCTGTTCTAGCAGGGTTAGTTCGTCCGCGTGCATTCGTGACAATGCGTCAGGCACTATGTTTTCTTTACCTTTTCGAGGTCGTATAGTAAACTGGTAACATTGCAATTTCATTACCCACCGAGCTAATCGTCCACGTACATTAGTTTGCTTCATAAGCCATGCGAGGCTTGCATGATCAGTAATTACTTCAAACTCTTGCAATTCTAAATAACATCGGAAGCGTTCAATCTCTGTGACAGCTGCTAGACATTCACGTTCGGTAACACTATAATTACGCTGAGCCGTGTTTAATTTCTTTGACATGAATGCTACAGGTCTTTCTACGCCTTCTTGATCTAACTGGGTGAGAACCGCACCAATGCCGCTGTCACTTGCGTCACATTGTAATGAGAACTTCTTTGTAAAGTCGGGATTTTGAAGGATAGGGGCTGTAGCTAACACCGTTTTAATTTTTTCGAAGGCCGTATGCGCCTCTTCGGTCCAAGTGAATTTCTTTTTGGTTGACAAGACTTCAGTAATTGGAAAAGCGATTTCCGAAAAGTTTTGAATAAACCGTCTATACCATCCTGTTAGTCCTAAAAATCCGCGAACTTGCTTTAAGTTTTTTGGCGTAGGCCATGCTAGAATAGATTCAACTTTGTTAGGATCAGTGGCTATCCCGCCATCACCAATTACATATCCCAGGTAGTGTACTCTCGTAACACAAAACTGACTTTTCTTAATGTTTAAGGTGAGATTTGCTTTACGACATTGTTCTGCTATGCGTACTAATACCGACAGATGATTCTCAAAGTTGTCTGAAACTACACACAAATCATCCAAATAACCAAAAACACAATATTTTAGATCAGCCGGAATAATTTCATCCATGAGTCTACACATAGTCTGTGGCGCATTGCATAACCCGAATGGTATGACTGTGAATTGGTATAAAGGTCGCCCAGGTATAGTGAACGCTGTGCACGCTTTCGCTTCCTCGGTTAGTGCAATTTGCCAGTATGCATCTTTTAGGTCAATTTTCGATATAATGTTTGCTTTGGGTAACCGTGCAAAAATGCCTTCTATTGGTGGTAGTGGATACGCATCCTTTTTTGTCACTTCGTTTATCTTCCTCGCATCTAAGCAAAGCCGTACTTTACCAGGTTTCATTACGAGCCGCATGGGTGAACTCCAAGCACTGTGCGATGGTTCAATTACCCTAACTGTAACATTCGATCTAGCTCTTTATATATAATTTTTTCCACAGCCGGAGAGACAGGGTAAAAACGTTGTTTAACCGGTGTTGCATTTCCGACGTCTATTTCATGTTTAATCAAACTAGTTCTACCTAACCCTTGCTTTTCAAAACTGGGAAACAATGATTTTACTACTTCTAACTGTTGTTGTTGAGATACATTTAGTGGATACAGATATTCTTTCGGTGACTCGCACCTAGCTTCTTGTTGTGCGCACACAGTCGCAATAATTCCGGGAGCTAACTGAAATTGTCTCCAAAAGTCAATACCTAGTATCACATTTTGTTTGATAGATGGAATAATAAACATACGCATGGGGTTAGTCGCATTTCGGTAAGTTATCTCTACGTCCACATAACCTATTACTTGCTGAGTTTCTCCCGCTGCTGTTTTCACGCTCGACTGCAAACTATGGAATTTTCCGTTTTTATAAATCTCTTCTCTGGCTAACTCTGCCCCTATGCAACTGATGTTAGCACCTGTGTCTAGTAGCCCATACACCTCGCGATTCAACAATCTGACTTCCGCATAACATCGTCCGTCCGCGGTGTCGTTAACGATCGATGCAATGAGTAGTCGTTGCCGTTCGCGAATAGTTTTCCAAAATTTTCTCTGTCGCAAAGTGGATCCGTATCATTAGGGAACAGTCGGTTTCGTAACTCTTGGTATCGCAGCCAGCGTTCGTGCAGTGGTAGAATCCGTTTCACTTCTTTGTCGCCATTGTTGTTAGTTGGAGTATCGCTGGTTGTACTTAAGTTGGTGTTTGATGAGTGTTGTTTGAGGAGTACTTTCGCTGGGGGCTCTGCTGAGTTTCTTCGCGCATTTTCGCTATTAGGAATTGAATTTAAAATTTCACCATTCGTTTCTTGCCGAATGGTGTCTTCTACACGTTTTTTGCCTTCCCAAGGCAACGAGTGCACTGCGGCTTATATATGGTTTTAGCTCCGCAGCCGTAGCAAAAGATTTTTCTCTCTTGTTCACACATATCCCAATAGTGTCCTTCCTCATTACAGTTCCAACAAGTCGGCAGATTTTCTTGCTGTACTACTTCTTCCACGCTCAGTCCAGTGAGTTCTTCCGAACCATTTTGATCGACTAAGGATGCTGTGTCTATGGCAGTCACATGACGTGGTCGCGCACCAGGGGTCGAAACATTACGATATTGAGTTCGTTTGAAAAAGTCGTCTCGAAAGAAGTTCTCTCTCATCTGTACAAATTTGCGTAAATGAGCAACAGACATAATTGGGATATACAACAGTACATGTCGTATATCGGGTCTCAGATTTCGCGTGATTATCTCGATTAACTCTTCTTCCTCAATAGGATGAGCTAGCCGGTCCGTATTCAGTGATAGCGTCATAATAACACTCAAAAGTTTCCCCTGCTCGTTGTTTGCGATTTCGCAGCTCTTCGCGAATGTCATAATTGGAACGTAGATCTTTGAATTCATACCTGAGCGCTACACAAAAACTTTGCCATTCAATTCGGGTCACTTGTTTATGATACCGCCAGAACCAATCTTTAGCCTTTCCAGACAACAAAATGTGTAAGTTACTGCAGACAGCAGCGAAATCTCCATCAAGACTTTCAGCCGTTAAAGCACGTATACGATATATAAATTCTTCACAAGTAATGCCTGTGGCAGAACCGTCAAAGGTAACTCCCCAGTTGTAAATAATGGAAGGAATCTTTTCGGCTCTTATGCCATGGTTAGAATAGGTACGAGGCGGATTATTCGGAATAGGATTCGAAGGCAGCGAAGCTGACGCGCCCTCGGGTTGTACAGTTAAGTTGGCGAGCAAGCGTTGAATACTCGACTCAATCAAATTGGAAACTTGTTCAATGGTCACATTTGGGTTATGATTCTGGTTGTCACGATTCAGATGATTATTCGAATGCGGTACATTGGACTGCCGTCTCATGTCATGTCGTTCTGTATGCCATTGGCTAGTAGGTATGTCGGGATTAGCCTCTATGGGTGAGTCAGAAAACGTTAATAAAGGTAAGGACAAATTTGCGGTCTCAGTTGCAGCTAAAATGTTCGTAAGTTGTGATGCCTGAGATCACAACTCCCGTCGACTATTTCGTGTATTATGTCGTTTTGGTACTGTACCGCGCGCGCGACCTCTCGAAATTACTTTAGCAGAATTCGCGGGGGTCTTACTTTGTGTCGAAGTGGGTTTCAAATCGCGGAAGTGACATAATTGTCGACAACACGGACATTCATGCGACTCTGTTAGCCAGTTGGAAATACATTGTTTATGAAACGTGTGATTACATAAGGTAGTTAAACATTTCTGAGTGTCTAGTGTCGGGGTTAAACAAATAGTGCATGAGCTTTCAGCTGTGCCGGTGGCCAGTGCCGGAATATTTTCGGTACTCCGTACTACAGCCATTTGTGTTTCAATTAACGTATGAATTATTGAGAGTAACGGGTGTAACATAAATCGTTCTTACAAAATCTTTCTTATTATGAATACTTAAGGCAATTTGTCTGTTTGCCGTTTACATACAGGATTTCTTAATATAGAATTGTGTCGATATACAAATGATGAGAGTTTTTCGTGTGGAGGTATAGGATAAAGAACAAATAATAGAATTAAATTCGAGTCGTCGCGAACAAGGACACCACCGCTTCTACCAAAGGTTACAGCTTCACAGAGTAATAGGGACATAATAATAGAGTGTACTATAGTACTACGTCATATTAGGGACAGAAACTAAAACAAACAAACAAATATAGAATGTACGGCTGTACATAGATGAGCTAGATTAATAAGAAGCCTTTTGGAACATATGAGAAATCATGAAGAGAGATATAATTGGAATATTAGCTCTCAGGAATTTTACGTAAACATACTATAAGGCGAATGAAGTTAGCAATTTAAACAAAATTATTATCCCAATTGGTACCAAGAGCCAAGTGTTGCGGACTCCAGTTGCATACGGCAAATTGAAGTATGTCCAGGCAACCTCCAGTTCCGGAATTACCAATGGTTTCCATTAAAATATGTCCTCCATTAGTGAAGCTGTGATACATGGATTTTTCTGAGAGGTGCAAAGAGACCATAAGAGCTTAGGGATAACATACTCGAACGGAGTTATTCGCTGTCAAGCAGTCACAGTCCACCAAGGATTACGATGTATTACACAACTCAGATCACCGTTGTCTCTCCTGGTGCAGGTGTTGTTGCACCGGAAACCTTTGTTTAGTGTTTGCTGACCGAGTGGAATGCCTCCTTCTAAAATAAGGTTATGGTTGGGGTGGTCCTCGCGTTGGTTGCAAGCGTCCCACGCCCTGGTGTGGGCCCCACGTTGGGCGCCATTTTGTAATGTAAATTAAATTGGGATTGTACTTTCTACTTTATTAGGGGGGTCCAGTGCATCACACAGACCATTGTGGCGAGCCTCGAGAAGCAGGTCTACGGGACCCTTAATTGGCTAGCTGGGGAGTCGGTTGGGGGGTTCGCGACCTGTTCCCGAGCTCTCCCTACATTACACGTTTATATAGAGTCCCTTTTTCGTCCTATTTAGCACAAACCAACAACAAAAACAAAAACATTTGTATACGTGGGGTGACAAGATGGAGGTACCTTAAAAGGTGTCACCGAATTAAAGGGGCGGCATTCCGACTCAGGCGCAAGGTGGAAAAGAAAGTGGCGTCTCACGCTGCGGAGTACCAAGGTGTTGTGCGCACTCGCGCGTCATTACCCGCCCTGCCTTGGATCTGTTACGCTGAATTTACTCAGATCCCCAAATCCATATTAGTTGATCCTTCCCATACCTCCGAAAAACAACACTCGTTTTACATTATAATGTTGTTTAATAATAATAATAATAATTGACTGGCACGACAGCCCGCTTACGCGAGACTAAGGCCTAGCTTCCCGCAACTACCCGTGTTGTGCGTGTGAATTTGTACGCGGGTTGAAGGGACCTACAGTTTTATGCCGGTTCCGAACGGCAGGGTGGGAGCTTTTTCATAAGCAATTTTTACTCTCAGAGGTTTGCCATTTCCAGCTGAGAGGACAGCCACCGAAAGAGAAAACGAGTTTTCCCGTTATTTTTTTAGGTGTTATTACAGGCAGTATTTGAACCTGAGGTTGCTGCCTGCGACTCGCGGTCCAACGCACTAACCAACTGAGCCACGGCGGCTGCCAGTGGTTGTTGTTTAATACTATGACCAAAAATCCATTAACATTTGCCTTAAATGCTACCCACACCGGATTAGAATTTAAATTGCTTACGCCCTACCCAAGTCCGCCTACGTTCTTGACTACCTCGGTTGCCAAAACACGCGGTACAATGTTCGCCCCTCGCGGTATGAGCGCAACTCGAAGATACCCCCCTCGTAAAACTGTATGCAACCGCGTTCAATGGTGTGTTGTAGTTGAGAACCCCTCAAGCCTACATTATAAGTACTGACATTAAAATTCTTGACTCACGTGTATCCGACGAATCCGACGTAGAAGGCCTCCTCCGTGAATCGCCTCACTGAAAAATAAATATACAAATAATATAACCTATGAAGGGTTAACCACCATTAATATAATCGCAGCATACATTACCCCTATCGATACCTGTTATTCCTACCCGTTTCCCTTTACTTAAACTGAGCCACTGCTCCTCTTCCCCTTAAATAGCAATATGAAAAAAAACAGATATGCGCTGCTCCCTCGCTGCCGTCACACGTGTTGCACCACTGGGCTGCTCGCTGCTCTTCTTCTTGTTGCTGTATTCTCTTCTCGTCGATCCGGTGCCTCCGTTATTCGCTCGCCTGTTTTTTGGCGGCGGCCGCCATTAGGGTCTTGAGCACGAACGATGTCAGACTTATGGGCCGAAAATCCTTCGCCGATTCATGGCCTCTTTTCCCTACCTTGGGAATAAAGACGACCTTAACGCGCCTCCAACTAGTGGGGATGTAGTTCCAGGTTAAGCAGGCCTTAAAAATTACCTCGAGCCAGGGTAAAACTGAGTCCTGTGACACCTGTAGCATCATTGGAATGATGCCATCTGGACCCGGGGACTTATAAGGGGAAAAACTTTTTATGGCCCATGCGAGCTTTTCCCTGTTTATAATATTGCTATCACTGATCGGGGGCAGATTTAATATCTGACGCCTTATCTGCGGTTCCTCCTTTTCGCACCCTGGAAAGTGCGTATTTAACAGCAGGTCTAAGGCCTCCTCTGGACTCTCAGTCCAAGAGCCATCCGGCTTCTTGATGTATGAGGGCAGGTGTGGTCCCTTGACAACACCTTGCTTAGTCTTGCCGAGTCTTTGGTGGTTTCTATGGCTGAACAGAAATTCTTCCAACCCTTGTTTTTGGAGTCCCTGATCGCCTTTTTGTACTTCCTTAGCCTATTCTTGTAATTTTGCCAGTTACCCGTAGAATAGCTTAGGTTGAATGACCTCCGGACCTCCGATCTCAGACGCGATAATTCATCGTTCCACCAAGGTGGGAATGATTTTTTAGAGTATTTGATTGGGCAAGACGTTTTAAACGCGGAAACCATCGCGTTTTCCAACTGCTCGATTCTGTGGTCAATGTCCCCTTCCGAGGATATGCTGCCAGGCCGTACTCCGCCTATCCTATTGCGGATCATGCCAGCGAATCGATTCCAGTTGGTACGTCTAGGATTACGGTATGGCGGGGGTGGTTCGACCTGAACCTTTAAATTGAAGAGTATCCAGGCGTGGTCCAAAAAGGATTTTTTGCTGGACACCCTCCATTTATCCACCCTTACTTGCTCATTATCAGTTAGTAGTGTAACATCTAGGACCTCCTCCCAACCACTGAAGCCGTCAGTGCTTGGGAAGACGAAGGTTGGGGTGTTACCCCTGTTACACACTACCAGGTTAGTATTAAGTATAAAATCGAAGAGTGACTCACCCCGGTCGTTGATTTCGCTGCTGCCCCATAAAGTGTGCCTTGCATTGGCATCAGAGCCTATCAACACCACACTCCGGTTATTACCGCCGCTCATGAGCCTCCGGACATCTTCGGGTGGCGCGGGCCTATCATGCGCCATGTAGGCCGAGGCAATTTTGATTTTATTGCCCCCCGCTCCAGCTAGCTCTACCACCATGGTGTCGTTGGTGCTGTGATGGGGTAAAATATACGTGTTTAGATGTTTTTTGGCAACTATACACGCTCTGGGCTTACATTCACCCTTTTTGTAGAAGAGGTTGTAGTTGCTCAGCCGAAGTCCCTTTACCTCCGTGCTCCGCACCCAAGGCTCTTGGACGATGGCGATGTCTATGTCCTCCTCCGACAGGAGGACGGCTAGGTTGTCCGTAGCCAACTTACTGTGTTGGAGATTGACCTGGACAACCTTCAACCCCATATATTACTGGTCAGGGGTGGTAGGGTCCGGGTCATCGAGCCTGACGTCGTCCAACAACTTCTGCGCATTAATGACCTCGTCAGCGTCCTCTTCTTCCGGATTGGAGGAGCGGAAGACCTTCAGCCTCGCGTGCCGCACGCCAAACCGAAGTTTGTATTCTGCCCTCTCCAGGGCAGGCAGACATTCCTCGCTTATGACCAGGAGGAAGGAGATTTTGAAGTGCTCAACGCACTTGTGAAATAACCACCTATATCACATTACCCGACCATATCACATTCCCCGAACTTACTCTACGCAACACTGTTTTTTCCAACATGTGATACAACATACATTTCAAACGGATGGGGAAATGGAGGGATTGGATTGCGGCGGTTTTTTGGCAATTTTCCTTTCACACTTGGAGGTTTTGCGGAATCCTTTGGTACTTACATATTTCATCTAAGTCGGAGTAGAGATGTTTGCGTATAGATGTAGTATTATAAAGCATTTATTTATTTATAATTATTTATAATTGTTTAGTAATATCTATCTATCTATCTATCTATCTATCTATCTATCTATCTATCTATCTATCTATATATCTATCTATCTATCTATCTATCTATCTATCTATCTATCTACCTATCTATCTATCTATCTATCTATCTATCTATCTATCTATCTATCTATCTATCTATCTATCTATCTATCTATCTATCTATCTATCTATCTATCTATCTATCTATCTATCTATCTATCTATCTATCTATCTATCTATCTATCTATCTATCTATCTATCTATCCATCTTTCTATCTATCTATCTATCTATCTATCTATCTATCTATCTATCTATCTATCTATCTATCTATCTATCTATCTATCTATCTATCTGTCTATCTATCTATCTATCTATCTATCTATCTATCTATCTATCTATTTTTGTTTTCCACCTATAGGGAGAAGCTATTACCAGATATGAAAAAATCATATATATATTTAGCACCAGGCGTGGATTTTAGACCGGAAACTTCTGCCTATTTCCCTAAGGACTTTGATATTGAAAAGCCACCCCACGATGGACTGGCACAATCTCCACAGTAAGTAAAATCACGCAACCGTTCAGTTAGTTTAAGTAATGAATAATAAATATTAGATTTCTACGGCGTGAGAGTGATGCTATATACGGTGTTAAAGAACATAATGTGGAAATTATGTGGTTCGTATACGGATATCCAAAACCAAAGATGACCTACTACTTTGATGACTTGCTCATAGAGCCAGGTGGTCGATATGATCACAGCTACACGCGAAATGGGCAAGCAACGCTTTTTATAAATAGGTATGTATTGAGCTGATAGCTACGACTAAGAAAATTTATGAGAATATTCAACATTTTGTTGTAAAAACCGCATAATTAAAATAATGTTATGAAAATTAGTTCTGCCTAACGCAGGCGTAAATCGAGTCATCGGATTCTGCTTAAAAATAAAACAACGAGGAGCATAATTTTCAGTGCTGCAGAGAAATTCTCAGTCGAAAATTTTTCCTAAATTCGCATAATTTACATAATTTGATATCTGTCATATAATGTCATGCAGTAGCGGCTTAACGGGGAGGGCGGAGGGGCGGACCGCCCCGGGCCCCGGGCTGCGGGGGGCCCCGAGAGAAGCTTATATATAAAAATTTAAAGTTTTTCAAGACTGAAACTTGTTAAAAACTTTTTGCGCTCCACAATGGTTGTTGAAAGGTTGTCACTTTTATCAATTGAAAGAGATACAGTATCGACAATTGACTTTGAAATTGCAATAACAAATTCAGTGCAATAAAAGCAAGAAAACATCCTGGCAACATCGACTACAAAAAGAAGAAACAAAATTTTAACGAAGGGAGGAAGTTTGTTGCTATAATTAAAAATTAACCACATCGGTCTTTTTAAAAGAGGATTGCTTCACTCATGGGCAATTGTATGTAGCGTTAAGTCGGGTGCGATCATCATTAGACATAAGAGTGCAATTATTGGCAAATAAATTAAACAAAACGGCGAATGTAGTATTTCACGAAGTACTATAATGCAATAAATATACATTACATTTTAGTTACATAAACGAAATGGTAGTTTTTTTGTTTACACCCGAATTTCGGGAGTTACAACTAGTTATTATTATTTTTATAATTATTGGTTGGATAACAACACATCGTCCCGGAAGACTCTTTTACGAAGGCAATTCTATGCTCTTTGTAAGTAAGCTACTGCTACTGGGTTTTATAAAATATTTCTGTACATTTCTGAACTACTCGACACAAAAAATGCACCTAAAAATAAAAGTGTTTTCTAGACAGGAACTTAGAAATAGAATAAAATTTAGATGTATGAATTTACAGACTGAAATCCAAATCATGTATGTATGTTTTCCCTACCTGACACATTTTGGTCCTGAAACTTCAAAATTGAAAATTTAGTTAAAAGGATGTCTTTCATTTGATACCCATATTTCGATCATTGCACAACCGCATATATTTAAAAAAATATTTGAAATTTGTATGTCCTTAAAATTTTAAAGTTTTTTAAAAAGGACTTTGGGCCAGAAAATGAAAATCTGACTATGCCAGATTACTATAAATGATCTCTTGTTTCACGTCCATATCCAAATTTGGATGGGTCTCGGCAAAAAAATTTTTTCGCACAGTGTAATATATGTAGAGTTGGTGTTTTTACTCACTGCATCATAACTTTGTCATTTTTCTTTCAATTATATTGATGTTAGGCTTAATATTTGCTCAAAAAATATATAATAATAATATATCTTTCAACTTAGATTTTAAAACTAGGGGAGATAATTTTTTTATCCATAAAAACAATATTCGAAAATTTATGTTTTTTTGGTCGAAAAATTCACTTTGTTACAACTTTCCTTTGGGGAAGTTACTTGTCAGTAACTTTCCCAAATCTCATCTGATTTGAACAATCTATATATCACTAAAAAGGCTAAGTATTATCACAAAATAAACAGTATATATTGTTTGTTCTGTGGTATTATCTTCTTCTTGAACGACGGACAGCTCGTGTTAATCGGATAATTCTTTCAGGAGATATGTGCTCATAACTGAAACAACAGGAAAAAACTCGTTTTTCGAAAATTTTTTGAAAACGCTTCTTAAAAATTTTTTTTTATTTTCAGTTTCGTGTTCAGCGGCCAAAGTTAGTCTACAAAACACTTTATCTATGCACGCGATTGGCACATTTTTTGTCGAGTAGTGTAATGATGCACTGATCGCAAAACAATCTAATCCTCCTGCTCGGGCTGCTTAAAATAATGGCCAGATCGTAATAACGAAGCAAGATTTTCTGGTTTTTTTTTTAGTTTAAAGATGGCTTTTTGAGATTACGAGTTTGCTCTCCCAAAAAATTTCATAATTTCACGAAGGTTTTTATCAAATTTGGAAAGATTTAGTAAGATTATCCTTGTATCCATTTTTCATTTTTTCTCTGGGATTCTATTGCTTTCTATAAAATTTCAAACACATATACGTTTCAAAATAATTTGTCCCTTTACTGTCCATTTACTGTTCAATGGAATACAAATTAAAAAAAAAAGAATTAAAAAGCATAACCGGAAATTCCAGTTATTAGTTTTGTACGCAAACTTATTCTGCACCGTTTGTGGGGGCCCCTCAGCCGTCGCCGCCCCGGGCCCCCGAGCACCTTAAGCCGCCACTGATGTCATGTCTGGCTTTTATCTTATTGCTGACAAGTTTAGTGCGGTTCCTTATAAACTGATGAAGTACCTACAGTTCCAACCGCTTATTGACCGTACTCGCTCCTAATGCCTTTCGTTGCGCTGACCACTTTAAACTTTAAGTCAGCGAGCTATTCCACCTCTATCACCATATTTGTGGCCTTGAGTGCAAATTGGGAATGGTCTGGCGACGTCCATAGTAATCCGGTTGAAAGTGCGCTCCGACGTTGTACTGCTGCATGCGGCCCGAGATGTTCTTGTCCGTCCCTCCGCAGCCGAACACCAGTCACAGCTTCTGACCCAATCGGCTACATACTCCTAGCATCCTACCCAATAGAACCGTCTTTTTGTCTTGGCGACAGTTTTTGTGATGCCGAGGTGCCTTCCCACTGAAATCGTTATGGTAAGCTTCGATGAACTCGTTGATTATGCATTTCGGGACTACTTTTAGGGACTTTTTGGTCCTGCCATCCTTACTCTCTCACTCGCGACATAGGCAGCGATCCTTCAGTTGCAGACTCTGCCACTGTTCCCAGTAAGCCTTCGCGATCGGGCTTTCGCCTACCATCTCCTGCCAGACAGGCCGTGCTTCCTGCATCTTTCCTTCGATGATTTTTGCAAGATCCGTATCCTAGCACTGGTCCTTTTGTAGCTTCTCCGCAGACGAATCTTCCTTTTGCATAAAGCTTACCAATCGGACGTCCGCTATATGCTGTTTGGTCGGGAACAATGCCTACCCCCGGTTTTACACGGACGGCTTGGGAAAGCATAGATAATTTTTCCTTCATCCGTATTAACACCGTGTGCGAAACCCATGTGGCCCAGATATTTCACCTGATTTTGGAACAGCGAGCATATCTTTGGATTGTGTTTAAGCCCGGCGTCTTGTATTCGATAAAATACCTCCTTTAGCTTTTCCAAGTGGTCGTCGAAGCTTCTACCCATCACGATTATTTCGTCGAGGTACACCAGATACGTTTGCCAATGTAACCCTTTTAGCACACAAACTGCCACAAACCATCGCCAACACTGAAAGCCGTCTTCTCCTTGTCTGCAAGCTCCACCTGCCAATAGCCGCTGCGTAAGTCGAGCGTGGAAAACCACTGTGTGCCTGACAGTGTATCCTAGGTGACATCGATCCGAGGTATTGAATAGCTGTCCTTCTTGATCACATCGTTGAGCTCCCGGTAGTCCACACAAAATCGGGTACTGCCATCCTTTTCTTGAATAGCGCGACTGGCGAGCACCAAGGACCTACCGAGGGCTCTATGACCTTTTTTCCGCATATTCTCGGTCAACTTTGTGACGTCCTCCCTGTAGGCCAGTGGGACTCATCACCTTCTGATGTTGATCTTGCATTTCGCTGAGGCTGTCCTTCCGCCTGTTTCTGCTCCAAATATTGAGCGCGCTTTGTGTTTTTTTGGTGTCAATTCGCTGCTGCACTAGTTCTCCTGCGGTTGCGCTACATTTGCGCATCTTTTTCGACATATCTGGGTGTATTAAGCGTGTTGCGTATTCTGACTGGTATTTTGCGGTTCTTGGGTTCCACTAATGTATGTTATTATGTTGTCGTGTCCTTGTTCTGGGACTTTTACAACCCACAGCCGACTTGTCCCATCGTCCCCGTCCACCTTTGCCCACACAATCGCCTCGGGATTCGCTGGTATCTTCTGGTGTTGACACGAAATAACTTACCTTACCGCCACGTTTCGCTCATAGCCGGTGTGCAGCGGGAACTCAATGTTGGCATACTTTCCTCCAGCGTAAATCCGTGCCTTATCATGAAGTTACTTACTTACTTACTTGACTGGCCATAACAACCCGTTATCGGGTTACGGCCTGCCACAAAACTTCTCCCCAGGCGCCTCTGTTTTGCGCGCGCATTCTCCAGTTGGTCACTCCAAGAGATAACAGGGCCTCTTCAACTTGTTCCTTCCATCGGAGACACGGCCTCCCTCTTCGCCGTCGACCTCCAACCACCGCATCGTACACCTTTTTCGCCGGAGCTTCGTCGTCCATACGGCAGACCAAGCCAGCGCAACCGCTGGATGTTAATTCGCTGTGCTACGCCCATGTCCTTATACGGCTCGTTATTGGTTCGTATATGATACGAACAGGGCCGAAGATTTTACGAAGTACCTTCCTCTCGAACACTCCAAGGGGCGCTATGTCATTTCGCGTCATTGTCCATGCTTCAGCGCCATAGAGAAGCACGGGCAAGATAAGCGTCCTATAGAGTGCAAGTTTTGTCGGTCAAGAGAGGTCTCTACTTCTCAATTGCCTATCGAGACCGTAGTAGCACCTGTTGGCAAGAGTAATCCTTCGCTTTATCTCCAGGCCGACATCATTGTTGCTGTTAACGGCGGTGCCAAGGTAGACGAATTCCTTGACATCTTCAAAAATACATCTGTCGGCCTGGACGTGAGACCCTAGCCGCTGCGAGTCCTTACGTGTAGACAGCATATACTTCGTCTTGCCCTCATTTACAGAGTCTACATGTAGGGAAATTCAGCCTTAAATTTGCGATGTAGGGAAAAAGGACAGATTTTTAATATTAACTTAAACGTAGGGAATTTCAAAAATCTGAAATTTGTCTCTATATTTAAAAAAAATTGTTTTCAATGTGGCAATCTTGGCAGGTAAATTCTTCATATAACTATGCATGAAAACACCCACTGGCTAGTAAGGCTTTTCATGTATTTTGTCTCTGCTTGAACATATACATTTGTCAGCATATTTGCTTAATTTCAATTTTGCCGCGTTTTCGTGTACATTTTACAAATTATTTTATTTATTAATCAGATTCTGAATTAAGGAGAGAAAATCGTAAGTTGCTTCAAAAGTTATACTTTTTTAATATTCAATACTTAGAATCTATACATACAAGGTGCAACCCAAAGTAAACAGGACTTTTATAAAATAAAGAAAACGGATGATTATTTTTGTATAATTCTTTTTATTTATTCAAAATACTCTCCTTCTGCTTCGATACAACGTTTTGCACGGTCCAAAAGCATTTGGAATGAGTGTTTTAGGTCATCGGCCGGCATCGCCTTCAGAATGTTGGTACAAGCCTTTTGGATGTCCTCAACGTCCTTTTAACGGTTTCCTTTCATCGGCAAATGCAACTGACCGAATAAGTAGAAGTCACAGGGAGCCATATCAGGCGAATACGGTGAATGATTGATGGTAAAAATGCGATTTTTGGTCAAATAATCGGTCGTAACTAGGGCTCTGTGAGCCGGTGCATTATCATGCAATAAACGCCAACTTCCTTCCTCGCGATATTCTGGCCGAATACGACGAATGCGATGCACCAAACGCTTCAAAACTTCAACATAAAACAAAGCGTTAATTGTTTTTCCCGGTGGAACAAACTCTCGATGAATTATTCCCTTTGAATCGTAGAAACAAATGAGATGAGTTTTGATTTTTGACTTCTCACGGCGGGTTTTTTTTCGGATTTGGCTCATCTGGGTGCTTCCATTCGGCACTTTGACGCTTTGTTTCGGGATCATATTGAAAGCACCACGTTTCGTCACCGGTTACGATGTTGAACAAGAAATTTGGATCACGTCTGGCTTCCCGAACGATGTCTTTTGCGTGCTCAATTCTCTGCGCTTTTTGGTCGTCGGTTAAAGTGTGCGGAATGAAGCGAGAACACACTTTACGGAGACCCAAATGTTCGGTTAAAATGCGATCAATTGATGTTTTGGAGATGTTCAATTCCATTTCCATCAATTCCAATGATGATTTTGGCTGCATTTTGATAAAATCACGCACAGTTTTGATGGCATCGTCAGTAATCACAAATTTCGACTGGCCGACGTGTTCGTCGTCATTCAAGTCTTCACGACCATTCTTGAATCGATTCAACCACTCATTAACACGGCCACGGGATAAACAATCATCACCATAAACTTGCTTTAACAATTTAAACGTTTCGGTAAAAGTTTTACCAAGTTTAAAACAGAACTTAATATTAGCTCGTTGTTCGATCGACATTCTCGTACCAAAGTTAAAAACATACTGTCACATTGAACGGGATATTTCGGCGTCTACTAGACCAAATGTCATGAAATTTAGACAGTATGTGAATGAAAGATGTACCTTTCCAACGCATGTCCTCACACATAGATGGCGCCACCAGAAACGTCCCTATTGCAAAAGTCCTGTTTACTTTGGGACGCACCTTGTATATATAAAAATGAAACGTGGTTCGTTCGTCCGCTTAAAACTCGAAAACGACTGGACCAACTTGAATACTTCCTTCGGCAGGTTTGTTCAAAATGTTTACGTGAAGGTTTATAAAAAAAGAAATGTCGGGAGAAAGGGGCGTGGCACCACAAGAATACATTTTTAGACAATAACTTTGGAACCATAAGTCACACATCAATTAAATTTGGTACAAACTTTCTATTTAATCATGTCCTTCGACCGAGGGAATGGGGTGGGTATTGGACAAGGGGGTGTGGCACCGCCCATACAACTCAAATCTTTTAAGTGGAATAGCTTCGGAATTGTAAGTCGCACAGCATTGAAATTTGGTGCACCGTCGTTTCATAGATGTGTCATGCTACTGTTTAAATTTTATGGGCGTTGAACAAGGGGCGTGGCACATTTTTTATGACACAACATTTCAGCAGAACTGTAAGTCGCACATCAATGAAACTTGGTATGAACCTACCAGTTAATCATATCTTTCGGTAGAGGGAATGGGGCGGGTATTTAACATGGGGGCGTGGCACCGCCCATACAATTCATTCCTTTTAAATGGAATAGCTTCGGAATTGTAAGTCGCACAGCATTGAAATTTGGTTTGACATCCTCCCATAGAAGTGTAATTCTACTGTTAAAATTTAATGGGCGTTGGACAAGGGGCGTGGCACATTTGTTGGGCACAATTTATTCGCATAATTTTCGAACTGTTCGTCGCACATCAATGAAACTTAGTACGAATTTACCATTTAGTCATATCTTTCCACAGAGTGAATAGGGCGGGTATTAACCAAAGGGGCGTGGCACCGCGCATACAACTCAAATCTTTTATACGGAATAGCTTCGGAGTTGTAAGCCGCACAGTATTTAAATTTGGTGTACCGTTGTTTCATAGATGTGTCATTCTACTGATGAGATTTGATTGGCGTTGGTCAAGGGGCGTGGCACATTTTTTATGATCCAACAGTTATGCAGTACACACACACACAAATCAGTGAAACTTGGTACGAACTTTCCACTTAGTACCACAATTCGACTAGCAGAAATTTGCGAGCATTGGACAAGGGAGCGTGGTACCGCCTCCATTTTTATATACATAGATGTTTGTCCTGGATGACTGACTGATTGATTGATTCATCATCGCTCAGGCCAAACTGCTGAAGCCACAAATATGAAATTTGAACTGTAGGTACATCTTGAAAAATGAACACCGCTAAGACGGGATTTTTTTGAAATTCGGGGTTTAAAGGGGCAAAACATGTGTTAAGGTGTTGTATGAAGAAAAGTGATTTAAGAGACATATTGATTTCCAACTTCCCGAAAATACTCTAAATCAAAAATAATTCGACACGTATTTTATAATTTTTCGAAAATCAAAATTTATCTGGACCAACAATGGGTTAAGATTTGTTTAAGGGTAGACTCGAAAAAACATGAACCGATAGGCCTATTGACTTCAAAAATTGTTAAAATACTTGAAATAAAAAAAATTGGTCACGCGATTCTCATTACTTTCAAAATCGAAATCTGACTGGATCAACGACGGGTTAAAAGTATGTATGGAGAAACACATTTTTTTGAGCCTTTTGACTTCAAACTTGGTGAAAGTACTTCAAATGTCAAATAACTCGATACGAGTTTTTCATTTTTTCCGAATATTAAAATCGGACGGGGTCAACGACCGGTTAAAAGTTTGTATGGCGAAACTGTAAAAAACATGAATTAATGGGGCCACTGACTCCAAATTTTGTGAAAGTACTCTTAGTGAGAAATAATTTGACACGTGTTTTTCACTTTTTTGAAGATCAAAATCTTACGGTTAACAGTTTGTATGGAGAAACACGATTTATTGGTCCTTTTGACTTCAAACTTAGACGAAAAGCAATTCTATCGGGAAATAATTAAAATGTGCTTTTCATTTTTTGAGAAAATCGAAATCTAGCGTGATAAACTAAGGGTTAAGAATTTGTTTAGGGTAAATGTGAAAACTCATGATTTAAAGGGCTTTTGACTTCAACATTTTTGGAAATAGTTGACATCAAAGATAAAAGACATATTTTTTTTTAATCAAAATCTGACTGATTGTTGACCCCACAATGGGTTCAGAATTTGTATCGGGTGAAACAAGAGAGCTTGCGTGCGAAGCCGCGGGGCCCAGCTAGTCTATATATATAAAAGAAAGTGGATGTATGTGTGTAAACGCATCACGCTCAAACGGACAGGCCGTTTTCCATGGAGTTTTTTTGTTGGATTCGTATTGAGTCAGTTCAGGTTCGTGCGGAAAGAAAATTCCGGAAAATTGTTGAAAAAGTCGAAAAATCCATGCCATATTTGACCGTGAATTCTGAAAATTGTTCGACGATAACTTTGGAACCATAAGTCACGCATGAAATAAATTCCGTAAGAACTTACTATTTAGTCATGTCCTTCGACGAGGGGGCATGGCACCACCCATACAAGCCAAATCTTTATAATGGAATAACTTCGAAATTGTAAGGTGCATAGCATTGAAATTTAGTATAGCGTCGCCCAGAGATGTGTCATTCTACTGGTAAGATTTGATGGGCGTTGAATAAGGGGCGTGGCACATTTTTTGTGACCCAAATATTTCGCTGAACTATAAGTCGCTCAGCATGAAACTTAGTACGAACCTACCATTTTCTGTTTCGACAAAGGGCATTGTACGGATATTGAATAAGAGGGCGTGGCACCGCCTCTATAATTAAAATCTGGTTCAAGCGCAGTCCATTTCTTTACTGAAACTTAGCAGCAACATTGCTGATTTGTGGGCCTCGATTACGTTAATCAGTAGCTCCTCCTTTTAAAAATTAAATTATTGTTATTAGTTTTCTTCGTCAATTTGCATTGCCATAGATTCGCCATCTCGCGTATCCATTATAAAAAACAACAAATGTCATGCAAGACGAAGTTCGCCGCGTCAGCTAGTTGTTTATATAGGGGTTTTCATCATGAGCCGAAAAAGTAAATAAAGAAAAAAATCAATTATAATTTGAATTTTGATGAAACTTTATTATCAAAATAATATTTGGTTTGTGCCATTAGTAATGGAATATGACATCATTCAAATGACCGCCACGAGCAGCCTGGCACACCTCGATTCTTTTTAGGTAATTTTCGATGACTTTTTTACATATAGCAGGCTGTAAGGCGCCAAGAACTGTACGTATGTTGTCCCTTAAATGCTCCAGAGTCTGCAGATTGTCTGCATAGACTTGGTCTTTCGCGTAGCTCCAAAGGAAAAAGTCCAAAGCGTTCAGATCGCACGATCTTGACGGCCAATTGGCATCACCAAAACGCGAAATTATGCGTTCATCGAACCTGGTTCGCAATTCTGTTCTCCCGACTCCAATTTCTGCACCAACTGAACTTTATATGGATGAAGATGCAAATCCAAATGCAAAATACGCCAAATTGAGGTGATGGAGATGTCAAATTGCTGTGAACGCCGGGGAAGCGATAAATTCGGGTCATATTCAACACTGGCAGCTACAACAGCAATATTTTCGGCCAAACGAGCAGGGCTATTACGTATTGGCCTCTGTACATCTTGTACAGAACCGAATTTCGCCAATAAATTCGAAATTGTTGACAAAACAGGCCTTCCGTGACGTCCGAAATCCTTCCTTAGTGCGTGTTTGTCTTGACGGCGACTAAATAAAAAAGGTTAGGCGGATTTTGGGTGTAAATCGGGTGGTGTTTTATTTTGCGTACGATCGCTTTTAATGTTCCTTAACGACTAACTTTATACAGTTTAGCTTAAATCTAAGGGAGTGTGAAAATGGGAATACAATTCATTTTGGGAATGGGAAAACAGTGGGTAAAGGATAGAGAAGATAGAATGGTGGGTGTGTGCGTGCGTGTAGGTGTTTTTATTGTTCGACGTTGGGAGGTGGAAATCTTCACAAGATACCGACGCCCTCCAGGACGCCGGCATGCCGGATTTTTACCGACTAAAACCACCTCCTCCTTCTATCCCTGCTCCCCGCACCGCCTCTCGACATTTCCTTACGGGGGGGTGATGGCTTTAATTGCCCGTTATACGATGCGCCCGGCGCTGGCGCTCCTCTCTGCGTAGAGCGGTTAGAATTAACGCTGCCATTGTGCTAACTGCCGACCACTTTTCTTGGCTTGCGAGCATGAATTTCACTAGATTTTGAGGATTTATTTGTTCCCCGAACATCCTGTTCACCGTCCTTCTTTCAGCATCAAAGCGGCTGCACGAGAAGAATACGTGTTCGCGTCCTCGGCGCTTCCGTCAAAGCAGTGTTCGCAGTTTGGGGTTGTGTCGTGATTAAAGCGAAACAAATACGCCCTGAAGCAACCGTGCCCACTTAAAAGCTGTGTCAGGTAAAAGTCTACCTCTCCGTGCTTCCTCTCCATCCACTCTCGGATGTTAGGGATCAGTTTTTATGTCCAACGGCCTGTTGTTGCGGTGTTCCAGCGACGCTGCCACTCCTGCCAGCTGTGCTGGCGGGCAGCTTGTCGCTCTGCTTTGCGTGACATTAAATCCATACCAATGCTTGGTGATTCCTTCGCGAGTAGGTCTATTGGACATAGGCCAGCAATCACCAGGGCTGCGTCCTCTGAGACGGTTCGAAAGGCGCAGCAGACTCTTAAAGCGTTTAGCCTGTACACCGATCTGATTCCTCTCCCGTAAGTTTTTTGTCTAAGGCTTCAGCCCAGATTGGCGACCCATATAACATGGCGCTTTTGACCACGCTCGCCAACAGCTACCTCCGATGTTGCTTAGGCCCCCTTGTGTTAAGCATTAGTGGGGACAACGCACCTCCTACTTTGGCCCCTTTTGCGCTCGCCTGCTCCAGATGGTCCTTAAAGGTCAATCTCGTGTCTATGACGATGCCAAGGTACTTCACTGCCGACTTAGTGACAATGGGATGTCCTCCAACGTTTAGCGTGGCCTCCTCTCTTGCTTTCTGCTGCTTATAAGCACCGCCTCGGTTTTTTGCTCCGCTAAGCTAAGACCTGCGTCCTTTAGCCACCCCTGAATCGCCCGAATCGCCCCGTTTCCAATTTCGACGACCTCTGTTAAGTGTTTAGCGACGACTACTACTGCTATGTCATCGGCAAAACCTATAATATTGACCCCCTTTTGAACAGTCAGCCGCAGCAAACCGTCATACATAATGTTCCATAAGAGTGGTCCCAGGACCGAGCCCTGCGGGACCCCTCCAGTTATGTTGTGATGTCTGCAGCCGTCAGACGTTTCGTACGAGAGGACTCTGCCTGTGAAATAGTTTTCGATGATTCGCTTCAAGTAGAACGGCACTTTGAAGTGTCGCAAAGCGTCCATGATTTTCTGCCAGTTCGCTGAATTAAAGGCATTTCTCACGTCCAGCAGAGCGATTAGGCAGCATTCCTTAGTACCTCCTTTCCAACGCGCACCATTAATTGCCTCCTGAGCCAGCTCCTTCACCGCATTCACTGCGTCGATCGTAGAGCGGCCTTTTCGGAATCCGAACTGCCTGTCGGAAAGGCCTCCTCCGTCTGTGATCGCCATCTCCAGGCGGTCTGCAATTACCCTTTCTAACAGTTTTCCTGCCGTGTCCAACATGCAGATCGGTCGGTAGGCTGACGGGTCATCGGCGGGTTTTCCCTTCTTGGGCAGCAGAACCAATCGTTGTCGTTTCCACCTATTGGGGAAGGCACCTTCAGACAGGCATGCGTTGAAAAGTTTGACGAAGTCGTTGATGCAGTGCCCGACCGCGAGCTTTAGCACTCGATTCGGAATTCCGTCTGGCCCCGGGGCTTTTTTGTCTTTAAATTTCTTAATTGCGCGATGTATCTCCATCGCCGTTACTCGTTGAAAGTGAGGATTCGCCGATTGATTTTCCTCTCTGTTGAAAAACGGTTGGTCGGGGAAAAGCGATAAGACAATCCGCTTCAAAAAGATTGGGCACGTAGGGGTTGGTTGTTTCGCTCCTTGCAGCCGCTTGGTCACCACTTTATAGGCCAAGCCCCATGGGTCTGTTTCCACGCTATCCACCAGCTCTAGAAATGATTTGCGTTTGCCGTCCTGTATTGCTTTCTTCAGTTCTTTTCGTTTTTGCTTATATAAGTTTCTTAGTTCCGTCGCATCGCCTTTTGCTCTTGCCCGCTGATAAGCTCGTCTTGCTCGATTGCACTCCTTCCGCAGCGACGCAATGCTTGTATTCCACCAGTACACTGGTCGGTGTTTGCTTTTGCTGACTCGCCTTTGCATTGACACATCACATGCGTTTCTAATTCTGTCCATTAGTGATTCTGCCATTTCCTCTGCGTTACCTGTAATTTCCGTGCATGTCAGCATTTCTTTTAGTAATTCGCGGTGCAGCGTACCCTCCTTCCAGCCGCAGTGCTTTGGCGCCAAAGTGTTAGCTGCGCTGCTCACCATTTTATCTGCAATGGTGCAGATTATCGTTTGATGGTCGCTATAAGTGAATTTATCACTCAGGGACCAGGTTGTGTGCGAATAAAGCGTACTGCTGATGAAAGTAAGGTCTATTATGGAGCCCACCCCGTTTTTACTGAATGTGAACTCCGACCCGTGATTCAATAGAGCCACATCCAACGTCGCCAAGGAGTCCAGCAAGGCTTTACCTCTGGCCTTCGTTTTTCGGCAGCCCCACTCGACTGCCGACGCATTAAAATCACCAGCGATCACTACTGGAGTTTTACCCATGGCATCGCGTGTAACGCTATCCATTATGCTGTTGAAGGTATCGTAGCTAGCGTTGGGCGGTATATAGCAGCTGTAAATGTAAAAGTTTTCAACTTTGGCCCGTACGAATACCAATTCCGAGTATATTTGCGACAATTGGAAAGGTCTGTAAGCGCAGCTCCATATTGCTGCCATTTCGTTTGAATCTTTTGCCCAGGCTTGGCTATCTTTAACTTTATACGGTTCGCTAAGGATCGCAACGTCTATCTCCATATCGCGGACGGTCTGATTGAGTAAATCTTGAGCTGCTTTGCAGTTATTTACCTACAGTGCGTGTAGGTGTGTGTGTGCGTGCGTGTGTACGTGTGGGAGGGGGAGTGAGCCGATGACTCAGAGATCAATTCGATTCTCTTCGTCGGCGGTCTCAAAATCGCGCCCCCCTTGCACGAGTGCAACCTTAAGTGCGCGGCCCAGCTGCTCCAGCGTCGAAACCGCCGTCTTCAGTAGCTGCTCCGTCGCGGCAGCTTGTCGGCCCTTGTTGGCCTTCTTGGTCTGCGCGGCCGCTTTCTTCGCCATCTTGCGCGGCGGCTGGCTCTGGCGACACCAACATGTGGCGCTAGGTGGTTGTGTCTGCGAGCGCCTGGTCGCGTTCGTTGGTTGGCGCCGCGTTGATGGGGCCGGTTGAGGCACTACTTGGCACCTGGCCGGAAGCGCCGGTGTTTGACGCCGCGTTGCTGGCGCCGGTTGGCGCGTCGCTTGGCGCTTTGTAGAGGGGGCCGGGCGCCGCCGAGCTGTGCCGAGGCGCTGATGAGCCGGCATGGCCCGGTGCAGAAACGTGTGGTGCCCCAACCCACACTTGTGGCAGCTCTGCGTTGATGAGCACTCACCCGTTGTATGCGAGCGGCCGAAGCAGTTGACGCAGTATGAGTTGGTGCGCACCGCGTCTAACGGCTCCGCCGGCGCCATCTTCAGAAACGTCCGGCAGTACCGCAGGGCATGGTGGCGCTCGCATACCAGACATTTTCGGTATGCCTCCTTCGGGGACTCGATGTTGATCGAGGAGGAGTGGGAAACGGAATTTCTTTCTGCTGCTATGAGGGGGGTAGCACGCAGAGTGTAACGATGGGTCTTGTCAAAATTCCATTTTGGGTTTTGACGTCAGCGACTCGGATGTGATTATCCGCCCCCCGATAAAGTTTGGTGATACGCCCGAGGCGCCACTCGATGGGAGGAAGGAGCTCGTCTTTAATGACGACGAGCTGGACTTCAGAGACTTCCGTCTGGGGGTACTTCCATTTTTGTCGCTTATGGAGTTCTTTAAGATACTCCTCCCGCCATCGTCTACTGAATTGGTGATGAAGCACCTTCAGCTTTTGCCAGCGATTGTCAAGTGAGAGACTCTACGCGTTGGGTTCAGGGGGTGCTAGCAACGGGGCTCCGCGGAGAAAGTGACCTGGACTTAAGGACTGAAGATCGGTGGGGTCTTGCGACATTGGGGAGAGCGGCCGCGAATTTAGGACCGCTTCAATCCGAACGAGGAGAGTTGAAAATTCCTCGGAAGTAAACTTATGAGTGCCGGCGACTTTGATCAGGTGAGTTTTCAAGCTTTTCACTCCAGTTTCCCAAAGACCTGCCGTTGTCTGACATTATTTTGCTGGGAAGGCCTCGTCGGCCGACGAATCTTGAGAACGCAGCTCAAAATGCGTCAGTGGTGAGGTCTGAGCAGAGTTCGAGGTGAATCGCTTTGGTGGAGAAACAGACGAAAACGCAGACATAGGCTTTGAGAAATGCAGCACGACGGAGAGTGGATGATTTTACTTGAAAGGGGCCAGCAAAATCTACTCCGGTAATGGAGAATGGTAACGAAAATTTACACCGCTCGGGAGGAAGAGCGGTGCAGGTCTTGCATTGAAAATGCATTTCTTGACCTTGATTTTCAGCCTGGGAATATAATATTCCTGCTGAACCATACGGACCATTAACTGTTTCTCGGCATGCAAGAGGATGCTATGCAGAAAGTCCAAGTATAACGTGCAGAGACGAGAGTTATCGGGAATGATAATTGGGTGTCGCTCATTATAAGTGAGACCTGAATGCGCAAGGCGACCATTGACCCTAATAAGCCCTTCTTTATCCATGAACGGATTTAGAGTGAGTAAGGAGCTTTTTCGAGAGATAACTTTAGAGGAAGAGAGCGCAGCATGTTCATCGGAGAAGTGATGGCATTGCGCGAGAGAGATTAGACGTGTTTTCACTCTCTTTATTTCCAGGTGAGTTAACGCACCAATTGAGATGGAGGCCTTTCGAGCCCTGTCGATGAATCGGAACATGTAACCGTGAATTCTAAGGCCTTGAGAGAATTTCGAAAACCTATTAAGTACATCCTCGACTTCAAGCTTGTGGAGGCTTTCGATTTTCCGCTTTTCTGGAGCCTGAGTCTGACGAGGCTCTTCTTTGGGCCATGATTAGGGATCGTCTCGGAGCCAACTGGGGCCGTGCCACCATAATGTGTTGGCAATCATATCTTGCGGTTTGCATCCGCGTGTACCGAGATCTGCGGGGTTGTCAGAACTGGACACATGACGCCAATTTGCGTTGCTCACATTATGGAGAATGTGAGTGGTGCGGTTTGCTACATACGTTTTCCTAGTATGGGGTGGTTTCTCGAGCCATGCGAGTACGATGGACGAGTCAGACCAGAGTGTTAGGTTATAAGTCTGAAAACCAAGGTGTGTTCGTACTTGTTTCACCAGCTTGGATAGTAGCAAGGCACCGCACAATTCTAGGCTTGGCAAGCTTATCGTCTGCAGAGGAGCAACTTTGCTTTTGGCTGCCAAGAGATGCGACGAAACGCTTTCATTGTCGGCATGGGTTCGTAGATACATGCACAATATGCCTTTTCAGAGGCGTCGCAGAATCCATGAATTTGGATCTGGACGCTTGGGGAGAACTGAACCCAGCGCGGAATTTCGTTCCACTTGTGAAGTGATTGTGGTTTTACGCACCCATCCCAGTCGGTTCCTTCCAACCAGAGTTGTTGGAAAAGCATTTTCGCTTGAATCATAATGGGCGATAGCCACCCTGCCGGGTCAAAAAGTTTCGCGACAGCTGGGAGGATCTGTCTCTTTGTGACCGACACTGAATTGGAGATTGGGTCAAAAGTGTACGAAAAAGAATCTGTAAGGACATTCCAGCGAATTCCAAGAGTTTTCGTGAACTCGTGGTTTGAAATCGCAAAAAATCGGAATCTGACAAATTTTCGAGGGGAGATTTTCTCGAGGAGTTTCGAGTTGTTTCGATTTGAGCCGCAAGGGGCCATTTATCTTTTGAATCATATGCTAACTGCTGAAGTGTACCGATGGCCAAGTAAGGGGCACAGTTAACACCAAATGTGACTGTTTTGAGTTAGAAGTCTACCACCGGTTTATGTGAACACCGACGGAAGAGAATTCGTTGAAAATCTTGGTCATCTTTATGTACGAGAATTTGGCGGTACATTTTTTCAATGTCGCCGTTGAAAACGAACTTATAGAGACGCCATCTTAAGAGTAACAGCATAAGATCGTTTTGAAGAGTAATACATCTGAGTATGTTGTTTTGAGATCCCCTTTTTTCTCTAGTGTCCGCTCTACACTTAAAAATTGTTGTAAGGCAGCTGTCCGTGTATGGCCTAGGGCCGAAGTTTCGGGAAAGCTCTTTTTGAATGGGAGCCTTACGACATACCGACCGTCGGGGTTTCGGAACGTTGTCTCTTTATAGAGTTGTTCACAAATGCGGTCGTCCTCAGATGTTGTGGGTAATTCAAGAATTTTTTCCTGTTCCCAAAACTTCTTCAGAAGAGTGTCGAGACATTCGGTGTTGATTTCTTTGACTTGCGTCGAAAAGGTGGAAATCGATTCTCTAATGGGACCTCTGAGAATCCATCCGAATATTGACTTTTGGGCCAGAAGACTGTCTCCGTAATTTTGGTGAAGGCCTTCTTGCAGAATTTGCGGGGTCAAATCGCTACCTATCACGAGATATATTATTGATGGACGGAAACAGTTAGGATCTGCTAACTCGAGTTTGGAGTATTTCATCCAATCGGGCTCTTTTACCGTGAAGGTGGGCAAAAAGTGTTTGAGTTGGGGGAGGATAATGGCTTGAGCTTAAATTTGAGGGTGGTCGTCCAAGCCGCAGAGTGTAATTGTACAAATTTTATTGGCATTTTGGACGACCTTGCCACCTAGGCCCGAGATTTCATAATTAATTTCCCTTGTGGGCAGATTCAAAGTCCTTTGGATTTTGGACGAAATGAATGTCTTTTGAGAGCCGGGGTATATGAGAGCTCGGACCTTATGAAACTCTCCTAAGTGAACAATGGACACAATTGCTGTGGGAAGAAGCGTTTTCGCTCTAGTGCTCGAGTGATGAGCATGAGTCTGTTCATGATTGCAGGTACAAATGTGTCGATCTTGTGATTGATCTTTTGAAGTGGAGGACTTTCGGCTTGGAGAGGGTTCTTCGTGACCACTCGACCGAGTTATTGTGGTTTGAGCCACTGCCTTTTGGGGCCGGGGAGTTGGCTTATGCGTTTGACTGCTCGTTGGATGCTTTCTTTGGCAGTAAACGCATGCTAAATTACTGGGGCATTCATTACGCAAATGGAAGTATGCCAGGCAGTTTTCACAATAATTGTTCTCTTTACCAAACTTGACTCTATCGTGCACTGAAAGCGACTTGAATTTTTGGCAAGTTTTGAGTGGGTGGTTCGACTTGCATATATTGCAAGTGAACGACTTGCCGGTTTCTGAATGAAACGTTTGAGTCTTGGTTTGCGGTTTGTTAAAAGAGAAGTTTGGTTGCGTAGCCCGAGGAGGTTTGGGCTTATACGCGCTTTACCTTTCCACCACTTCATATCTATTTGTGAGGAATAAGTTCATTTGTGACCATGTGGGGAGCTCTTTTCGGGAAGTAAGCGATTGCCCCCACAGAGCTATGGTGTCTTCGGGTAGTTTCGAAGAACAAATGAAGACCAAGATTGGATCCCAGTTGTCTATCGAAACCCCTTGTGAACTCAGAACAGACAAGCAATTGTTTATTGTATTCTGAATCTTTTGAATGGCAGCGCTATTTTCTGAAGTAACAGGGGAAATATTCAACAGCGCCTTGATTTGATTATCAACTAAGATGCGTCGGTTCTCATACCGAGCTTTGAGTGCATCCCAGGCCAATTCAAAATTTTCATTGCTCAAGGGATATTGTTTGACGATGGCACCTGCTGTGCCTTTCGTCTTGTATCGGAGGTGATACAATTTTTGTGCGGGGGTCAATTTGGGATGGTTTATATAAACCGCAGTAAACATATCCCTAAAGGAAAGCCATTCTTCATATCCCCCATAAAAAACTTCGGTATTGCAGGCGGGAACTTTTAGGCAGATACCTGAAGAATCGATTTGAGAACCTAAGTCTGCTCGAGGTGCAGAAACTGAAACAGAGGTTGCCCGTTGAGCCTTCAGCAGATCAGTCAATTGAGCTTTGCAGTTCTGCACGTTTTCACTGCATGCACCATATTTTTGGTCGATTGACTTTTTGTAAGTACTGTATGAGTCAGACAAATACGCATCTTCGTATGTCTGCAGTACACGCGCCCAGTTTTGCTCAAGCTCTTGGAGTTGAACTTCAATCAGTGAGCTGTTTGGTCCTCGACGGGGATTGACGACCATTTTATACAGAATGTGACGAGCCGGTCGGTTTCGAAAATAAACTTACGAATCGTTAAGTCAATTTTATTTTCTACTTCCGCTTTTGAAGCAGCTCTCGAAGTTCTGGCAGTTTCTTTGGTGCTTAGAGGATTATCGCTACCGCTTTCTGTCATTTTATTGATTTGAGATTTTCAAATAAAGAGCGAACCTAATATTTATTTCTTTCAGTGTAAAGCACTGAATGCAGTGGTTTATTGGGAAAAACCGAAATAAATATTCCTATGTGAGTTCCATATAAACTTGAAACTGAAAATTGTTCTCAGTGTATCAGGGATCAACGGCGGGATTGCGTTGTATGATAACACCTTTGAATGAGAAATCACAAAAATTCAGCAATTGGGTTGAGGAGAAAACAAATTTTTTGAGAAATAAAAAATGTAAAAAGAGTGTGTCGGTGGGTTTAAGAACCACTGACCGAACTCGTTGAGTGTGGATACCGAAATGAATATTTCAGTACTAGTAGCTCAAAATAAATTTGAGACTGAAAATTTGTCTCAGTGTATCAGGGATCAACGTCGGTATCGCGTTGTATGATAACACTTTTGATCGAAAAATGAGAGAGTTTCAGCTTTGAGTTGAGAATATTTATGGAAACAAAATTTTTTTTAAACAAATTGTCTGTGGGGTTGGGAACCACTGGCTAAATTTGTTTAGTGCTGAGATACTGAAAAAAGTATTTCAGTATAAAAGGTGGTTCCAAAAAAATTTTAGAACCGAAAACTTTTCTCAGTGTATCAGGGATCAACGGCGGGATTGCGTTGTATGATAACACTTTGATTGAGAATTGAGTGAATCGTTTTTTCCCGAGAATTGAAAAAATTTCAAAAAAAATTGTTATGTGTCTTGTTCAAAAATTATTGTGACTAAACTATTTGTATTGTTTTCAAAGTATGTATTCACAAAAAAATTTTGAAAGTGTATCAGTTGGCGCTACGAGGTTGAAATTTCCAAACAAAATTTTTCAAGTGTACAGATTGATTGGTTGAGGGCCAAAATGTACACAAGAAAATACCTCGATTGCCGCTGCGAGCTTGAGCGCCAATCGGATACGTCGTGAGAAGTTAGCAAAAAATTTCCGGAAATTCCAAAAAATCCTTTCACAATTTTTCAGGTGTACAAATTGCCACTGCGAGTATGAAGGCCAAAATGTACACAAGGAAGTATTAAGATATCTGGAAATGACTAATCTACCAAAATTTTCAAATATAACAAGTAAATTTTTTAACTACAAATTATCACTACGCGTAAAATGTTTTTAAAAAAATTTGTTTCAAAATATTTAATTGGCGCAAAAACAAGGAAATTAATTCCAATGAAGAAATTTTCCCCAAAAAATTATTTTATTTTGTTGAGTGGTGTGGGTAGTGTCAGCACAATAAATGTGTTGCACCGAATGTTGCGCTAGATGTTGCGTTGTATTCGGATTCAGATGCACCGAATGTTGCGGTCCGAATGTTGCGCTGGATGTTGCGCTGTATTCAGATTCAGATGCACTGAATGTTGCGCTGGATGTGGCGCTTGAGTTTGATTCAGTGTTTATATGCACAATGGGGCTGCGCATATAAACACCAAAGAAGGATGGAAGGAGAAAAAGTTGCAATAACCAACCAACGGAGTTGTGTTGGTACGTATTGCGCTTCTTCCTACGTCAAGTTCGTTGCTTATGTGTAAGCGGTTAGCAACGAAGGGGAAATAGGCGGCAAAGAGCACACGGGAAATAGGTACCGAAGTACCTATGTGCTCATGCGGAACGTTAGCGCGGTAAAATCTGACTATTTACCAACGGCGCTTTTGCGACGTCCGCTTACACACCGTAATTTATTAAAAAAAAAAATGATTTGGTTCCCCTCGTAGAAAAATAGAAAAATCGGTAAATCATACCGTAACCCCCCAAATGGGGGTTTTTGCTACATACTTGACATATCCTTTGGGGAGGGATTCGCAAACCGTGATATTTTGGGTGCTGCGTGTCCTACAGGGCGTCTGGATGCTGTTGGTGCTGCGCTTTTGCTGGCTCGGGGATGGCTGGATCAGCTGCTGTGATGCCGGGCGCTGCGCTTTCGTGGCCTCCTGTTGTTGTTGTTGTGTATTTTGGTGACTTGTGTGCTCGTCGCCGTCGCTTTTGTCTGCCACTGCACTTTGTTATTATCACTGTGATTTTGTGATTTTCGTGGCTTCTGTAACTTTGGTTTTTTTTGTTGTGAAGCTTTTGTGTTTTTTTTGTGTGTGTGTCACTGCACTGTTGTTGTATATTGCCCTTTGTGATTTGGTTTTTTTTTGTTGGTATCACTTTGTGTTGTGCTTTGATTTTTATTTGCACTGTGCACTGTCACTTAGGTTTTTTTTTTGTTAAAAGAATGTAGAATCTTTTTTTCTGTTTTTTTTTGTTTTCACTATTTCCCTTTTTTCAATTTTTGCTGTGTTGGGGGGAGGGGGTTTTGTATTCTGTGCACTGTCACTGTGTTTCGTATTTTTGTATGATTTTAGTTTGCACGTCACTGACTGGTAAAATTGTTCACTGTGGGTCACTGTTTTCACTTTTTGTTCATTTGTAAACTGGGTTTTTTGTTTGGTTCAATGTGTATACGCGACGCGGAATCCGGCTCGAAGGACCATGTTTGTCTTGACGGCGACTAAATAAAAAAGGTGAGGCGGATTTTGGGTGTAAATCGGGTGGGGTTTTATTGTGCGTGCGATCGCTTTTAATGTTCCTTAACGATTAACTTTATACAGTTTAGCTTAAATCTAAGGGAGTGTGAAAATGGGAATACAATTCATTTTGGCAATGGGAAAACAGTATGTAAAGGATAGAGAAGATAGAATGGTGGGTGTGTGCGTGCGTGTAGGTGTGTGTGTGCGTGTAGGTGCGTGTGCGTGCGTATGGGAGGGGGAGTGAGCCGCCGACTCAGAGATCAATTAGATTCTCTTCGTCGGCGGTCTCAACAGTGCGCGAAAAGTGGTGCAAATTTTCACCATTTTTTTAGTAAATTTTCACTATGTTTACACGTTGAGCGATGCTAAATCGGTCCATTTTCATAAATGGCAAACACTAAACTACAATATTAACACAATGCAACGACAGATGACAGCTGCGGTTGTCGAACGCAGGGCTGTCAAAGGTTTCGATTCGAAATGAAAAACCCCGTAGAACCATGATCAATTCTTTCGATTCATCTTCTTTTTTGGGAACGGGTTCTACGAAGCGAGCAAAAGTTAAGTATCGAAAGTAAAAATTTAACGACAGCTGGCTGGAAATGGAAGATTTCAAGGAATGGCTTGAAAAAATCGAAACGAATAATTTAAAATGCAAGTGTGCAGCTTGCGACGTTTGATTTCGATGTTTGAAAATATATGTAGGTAAACATGTAGGGAAAATTTACATTTGCGTAACGAAAAATAGGGATTTTCTTGAGATGCGGTAGGGATTTTTTCAAAAATTTGTTGTCATCGCTGATGTGTACTGGCCTTGCGCAGAACACTCCCCATGGTGAAGTTGAAGAGGTCGCAGGACAAAGGATCGGCCTGTCTAAATACTCGAACGGTAACCAACCTTGACGGAGCTGCGCGTATTGCTCAACGTCGGTCTGCAAAGTCTCACGAGCTTTGCATGGATACCAAGTTCAGACTATGCGGCATATAGGCGATCATTTATCGGGCTATCGAATGCTGCCTTGTAATCGATAATCGATCGGGCACAGCACCTTATCATGAAGTGCACGCCGATAATCACGTCGTCCATTATAACCGCGACTATGAAGGAATGTTCCAAGGTGTCGGTGCCGATGGCAATCGTTTTTGTGACTTTTCCTTTTACCGGCGCACGCACGCCAGTTGCCGTCCTCAGCTGTATGCCATGCAGCGGTTCTGACTATTTACCAACGGCGCTTTTGCGACGTCCGCTTACACACCGTAATTTATTAAAAAAAAAAATGATTTGGTTCCCCTCGTAGAAAAATAGAAAAATCGGTAAATCATACCGTAACCCCCCAAATGGGGGTTTTTGCTACATACTTGACATATCCTTTGGGGAGGGATTCGCAAACCGTGATATTTTGGGTGCTGCGTGTCCTACAGGGCGTCTGGATGCTGTTGGTGCTGCGCTTTTGCTGGCTCGGGGATGGCTGGATCAGCTGCTGTGATGCCGGGCGCTGCGCTTTCGTGGCCTCCTGTTGTTGTTGTTGTGTATTTTGGTGACTTGTGTGCTCGTCGCCGTCGCTTTTGTCTGCCACTGCACTTTGTTATTATCACTGTGATTTTGTGATTTTCGTGGCTTCTGTAACTTTGGTTTTTTTTGTTGTGAAGCTTTTGTGTTTTTTTTGTGTGTGTGTCACTGCACTGTTGTTGTATATTGCCCTTTGTGATTTGGTTTTTTTTTGTTGGTATCACTTTGTGTTGTGCTTTGATTTTTATTTGCACTGTGCACTGTCACTTAGGTTTTTTTTTTGTTAAAAGAATGTAGAATCTTTTTTTCTGTTTTTTTTTGTTTTCACTATTTCCCTTTTTTCAATTTTTGCTGTGTTGGGGGGAGGGGGTTTTGTATTCTGTGCACTGTCACTGTGTTTCGTATTTTTGTATGATTTTAGTTTGCACGTCACTGACTGGTAAAATTGTTCACTGTGGGTCACTGTTTTCACTTTTTGTTCATTTGTAAACTGGGTTTTTTGTTTGGTTCAATGTGTATACGCGACGCGGAATCCGGCTCGAAGGACCATGTTTGTCTTGACGGCGACTAAATAAAAAAGGTGAGGCGGATTTTGGGTGTAAATCGGGTGGGGTTTTATTGTGCGTGCGATCGCTTTTAATGTTCCTTAACGATTAACTTTATACAGTTTAGCTTAAATCTAAGGGAGTGTGAAAATGGGAATACAATTCATTTTGGCAATGGGAAAACAGTATGTAAAGGATAGAGAAGATAGAATGGTGGGTGTGTGCGTGCGTGTAGGTGTGTGTGTGCGTGTAGGTGCGTGTGCGTGCGTATGGGAGGGGGAGTGAGCCGCCGACTCAGAGATCAATTAGATTCTCTTCGTCGGCGGTCTCAACAGTGCGCGAAAAGTGGTGCAAATTTTCACCATTTTTTTAGTAAATTTTCACTATGTTTACACGTTGAGCGATGCTAAATCGGTCCATTTTCATAAATGGCAAACACTAAACTACAATATTAACACAATGCAACGACAGATGACAGCTGCGGTTGTCGAACGCAGGGCTGTCAAAGGTTTCGATTCGAAATGAAAAACCCCGTAGAACCATGATCAATTCTTTCGATTCATCTTCTTTTTTGGGAACGGGTTCTACGAAGCGAGCAAAAGTTAAGTATCGAAAGTAAAAATTTAACGACAGCTGGCTGGAAATGGAAGATTTCAAGGAATGGCTTGAAAAAATCGAAACGAATAATTTAAAATGCAAGTGTGCAGCTTGCGACGTTTGATTTCGATGTTTGAAAATATATGTAGGTAAACATGTAGGGAAAATTTACATTTGCGTAACGAAAAATAGGGATTTTCTTGAGATGCGGTAGGGATTTTTTCAAAAATTTGTTGTCATCGCTGATGTGTACTGGCCTTGCGCAGAACACTCCCCATGGTGAAGTTGAAGAGGTCGCAGGACAAAGGATCGGCCTGTCTAAATACTCGAACGGTAACCAACCTTGACGGAGCTGCGCGTATTGCTCAACGTCGGTCTGCAAAGTCTCACGAGCTTTGCATGGATACCAAGTTCAGACTATGCGGCATATAGGCGATCATTTATCGGGCTATCGAATGCTGCCTTGTAATCGATAATCGATCGGGCACAGCACCTTATCATGAAGTGCACGCCGATAATCACGTCGTCCATTATAACCGCGACTATGAAGGAATGTTCCAAGGTGTCGGTGCCGATGGCAATCGTTTTTGTGACTTTTCCTTTTACCGGCGCACGCACGCCAGTTGCCGTCCTCAGCTGTATGCCATGCAGCGGTTCCCAACTCCTCAGAAGCTTCCTTTTTATGATTGAATATGATGCGCCACTAGATAGTTAACACAATCGACTTTCCATCTATCTTTCCTTCAATCTTCAAGCTGCTGGGTTGTCGTTTCATTTGCGAGACGAGGACTGTAGGGCTGCAGGTTGTGAGGATCAGCTCATTCCCCTTTGGGCTGACCCTTTCTAGTTTAACGACTCTGCAATAGTTGGCAGAATCTCGGTTTGCAGTATTCATCGTTTCGGGTGATTGCAATCGAGAACGGGAACGCTTCCTTCGTTGACGACAGTCTCGAGCAGTGTGACTTTGGTTGTCACATAGCCAGCAAACAACTTTCGAGGAGAACATCTCGAGCTTATGGTCTGGACCGGGATGGTGCTTTCCGGTTGGATTCGTTGTATTTTTGCAGCAGCATAAAGAGAGTTCCCCATTCATGCCGACTCTTACGCCATCGCGTCACCGTCCCCTTAAATGTCGGCTCGCTTATCATCAACGCACTGCGACGTATCTCCCGGTCATGAGGACCTTCAATAAACGCCTAAATCTTCATTCTCTCGAGCACATTAGTGCCGATTTCCGGGTAGGACAACTGTACGACTCGCTCAATATCTGCTGCAGTTGTATGCAGTGCCTCCTTGGCTCTTTGTTTGCAGTTCTTCAGCTTGGAGTAGTACAGCATTTTGTTGTGCTCGCTGCTATACTTTGCTGCCAGCGCCCTCATAAAGGCCTCGTAATCACCTCTCAAGCATTCCGGAGCTGATTTTATTACCTTGGCGGCAGGACCTCTTAGAGCTACTTATTGCCTCCGACCTTTCCTGATATCGGTCGACTGATTCTCCAAAGCAGCCATATCGAATTGTAGTTTAAAGGTGTCGAAGGGCGTAGGCGTAGGCACTTCTGTTCTGGTGGCGGAACTTTCTTGAACTGGCGGCAACCATTCTCGCGGCTGTAAGACCTCAAGCCGCTCTTTCATTTTCCTGCTGATCGAATCTTCCAGACTGTCAGCTCGTTTGTTGAAAGAATCATCCAGGTCGTCAACTCGTTTGTCCCAAATGTTCCATTCGCGTTTCCATGTGCTCAAATTTCACATTTAGTTCGTTCGAAATTCCCTTTACTGTTTGCGCTATACGCACAAAATTCACTGATATTTCTCGAAGCGCCGTTCCTTTTTTCACTGACATTTCTCTATTCGCCGTTTTTATTTTCATTTTTTCATTTCATTTCATTTATTCATTTAAACAATCATTGTACAATGAAGATTTCATCTTTTATAGTGCTTAACAAAGACTTATGTATATGAAGATACACAATTGAAGCTTACAAAATAAAAAAAGAAAATAAAAATAAATTTAGAAGGGAAGAAAGATAGGAAGAAAAAGAGGAGAGAGCCATAGAATAGAAGAACAGAGAGAGGACTCGAGTATAAATCTACATGGCATAAGTATTATAAACTGCCAGCTTGAATCGTCGTAAATTAGATTCGGCCTTTAAGTCATTCGGTAACGAGTTCCATAATTGTACAGCTCTAACAAAGAACATTCTTGATGAAGTGACAAAATTTGTACGTGGCACTATGAAGTTGCATGTACGACTAGATTGTGCAAAGCTCAGTTTTGAGAAAAGATAGCTTAGAGAACGAGTATGAATTAGTTTATGCAAGAATAGTAAGGAGCGACGATTAAAGAATGAGTATATACTGCAATCCAGTATATTTATGGAGAATTTAGAGATGGAGTCAAACTTTCTTTTGGAGGATACATATCTAGCTGCATTATTGACTAATAGTTGCAACTTTCGCAGAGACGCACTATCAGGGTGACCATATATTAATTCCTGGACGATATTATTGGCTTTATCAGGGTTTTAACAAGTTTTAGTTTTATGGCTTGAGGAAACAGTTTTCCAAAGCTGCCTAAGTATATTATACATCTTGCTGACCGAACAATTAACGTGATTAACGCATGTCAAGGTTGAGTTCAATTTAAATCCAAGACTAGTAACGACCTTCTCATATTTAGTAACAGTACCATTTAATGTAATGAAATTGTTCAAATCGTAAGGATAATGGGATATAATGGATAATGGGATGCAATTGCTTTAGTCTTGGATGCATTTAAATTAAGATTGTTATGTCTAGACTATGAAAAAATAGAGCTCAAATCATCATTTGTTCTCTGTATTAAATCCTCCACAAGACCTATATTTGCAGAGAGATAAATTTGCGCATCATCTGCGTATACATGTATAGAAACGCTTTGGCAGCACTGAACCATGTCATTTATATAAATACTAAAGAAAACTGGACCAAGGATAGATCCCTGCGGCACACCTGAAGTAATCATTTTTAGCTCTGAATCCTTATCCTTTGAAACCACCCTCTGCCATCGATTTGAAAGATAGCTTTCTATGAATTTGATTGCATTAGTACCAACATAATGTAGTATGTAATGTAATGTAATGAAGTATTTATCAAGCTTTTGGAGAAGTATAGCGGGACTAACAGTGTCAAAGGCTTTTGAAAAGTGCAGCAAGGTATGCATTTTGAGCTCCCCTTTATCAAAGGACGGTCGGATATCCTCCATTATTTTAAGCATAGCAGTAGAGCAACTATGTCCCTTACGAAATCCGGATTGATTTTCAGTAAGTAAGTTATTCTCATATACACGTATATGCTTCATCATTTGAGCTAAGATATGCTTTTCAAGTACTTTGGATAAGGAGGGTAAAATACTGATGGGCCGAAAGTCTTGAGTTAAAATGGGATTATTCTTCTTCGCAACGGGTACTATGTTTGCTATTTTCCAAATATCAGGGAATCTCAATGTTGTTAGAGAAGAATTGACGATATGTGTAAGAGACGAAATTATGTAAGGGAGAATCAACTTTATAAATTTTAGGCTAACTTTATCCTCACCGACTGCATTAGACTTAATGGAAAGAATATATTGCGTAACTTCAGACTCCGATGCATGTGAAAAATCAAATTTATTGGGCAGGTCATGCACTAATTTAGGACTAGGCTCAAAAGTACGGTCTCGCTCCAACGGTTTTAATAAAAAGAACTCATTCGTCACATCTATATCAATTTTACAATCATTTTTCAGTTTAGGCCTCACACTAAGGGATTTTAAGTTATTCCATAGCGTTTTAGAGGGAAGATGCGAATTAACACAGCCACCGAAAGAGAAAACGAGTTTTCCCGTTATTTTTTTAGGTGTTATTACAGGCAGTATTTGAACCTGGGTTGCTGCCTTCGACTCGCGGTCCAACGCACTAACCAACTGAGCCACGGCGGCTGCGAATTAAGTTTAGATTGGAAAAACATCTCCTTAGCCTTACGCGTTATTGCAGTAGCTCTATTTCGCTGGTATTTGTATACTTCCCAGTTTTCGTTTCTGTTACTACGCTTCCAAATATTGTAGCTATTATTACGTTTTTGATTGCGCTAAGCACATCTCTAGTGAACCAAGGCTGTTTTTTGTTAGTGATTTTAATTTTTTTCCGAGGGACGAATTTGTCGAAAAGATAGTTAACTAATTCTGTAAAATGACTGAGTTTTTCATTTACATCAACCAAGAACCAGCAATTATTCCACAGGAGGGAATAAGCCTCAGCTGCTAGGTTAGGTTACGGAAGGGGTGTGTGCGGCAAGCACTTCCACTCGGAGACCCTGTTGGGTCCATTGTGAATCCCTTCATTTTCGGAGAAACCGGTGCCTTTCTCTATCTGTTGGGATTCCTGTAGATCCAGGCGGGATTTTTTGGGAACCATTTGGTCTTGGCGAGGAAATTGTGTAGATCGGTAATCTGTGCGTCTGCTACTTCCGCGAGCCCATCAAAGAACCTTACCCCAAGAGTCTGGAGCCGTCGTCTTTGTAGTGATGGGCAGTGGCATAGCAGATGCTCGACATTTGCATAGCATGACACCAATGGCGCAGTGACCTGTGATTACCCCCGTGACCATGCGTATAGCATCTCGCGTTGAGCGCCGGCCACAGGGTACGTGCAATCCTGCAGTCGCACCTAGTTGTCCAGGCTCTATTTGTACCTCGTGTGAGCCACTCCTCTATTGAACCCATCGTATCAGAGATCCGTGTTGACCGCCTCGCTGGCTGGCATCGCTGACCCTGCACGGGTTAATTCGTCCGTCTGCTCGTTCCCTTCGATATTGCTATGTCCGGGACATAGCAGTGCACGGGCGGACCCTGCACTGTCTTATGCCACCCAGTGCTTTCCGACAGTCTAGTACTACCTTTGATTTCACTACAGTGGATTCAATTGCTTTTAGAGCAGCCTGGCTATCAACACAAATGACGGCCACACTAAGTGCCGAGTGTTTTATGTGATTTCGAAAACCTCCGACTGGAAAACGCGGCAATGGTCTGGCAGTTTGTACGACCAGTAGACATTTTGCGTTTCGCAGTAGACACCCGCACCGGTCCTATCCTCTGTCTTCGAGCCGTCAGTAAAGTAGACTCCCGCGGAGTCTTCCACCTCGGGCTGTTGCCAGTTGTCCCTGGAGGGATAATCGATTGGGATCTTCAATTTGAAGTCACTGCGCTTTACCAGGAAATCAGTGGCCTTATCTAGAAGACCTTGTCCGGTAGAGCTAGTCATTAGAGCATTCAGAATGCTGGAATGTCCATAGTTGCCTGGCTTCAGCTGGTTAGACTCCCTCAACCTGAGGATTGTCTTTGCTGCGCTGGCCTTAACGAACAAGTCCACTGGGGGAAGGTGCAGAAACATTTCCAGGGCCATCCGTGGAGCGCTTTTTGCCGCCCCTGTGATTGCCAAGGTGGCAAGTCTCTGCACCTTCTCCAGATTGCTTCGGTTGCTCTTTTTGTCCATGGCTGGCCACCATACATGAGAACCATAGGCAATGATGGGTCTGATTACCGCAGTATACATCCAATGGATGATATACGGTTTTAATCCCTATTTCTTACCAAAGGCTCCCCTGCAGGCATACAACGCATTGAGTCCTTTCTTCATTCTTTCTTCAATTTTTCGCTTCCACGAAAGTTTTAAGTCCAGAATAATGCCAAGATATTTGGCCTCTTTTGATAGCTTCAGGGGATGCCCGTCCACACAGGGAAGAGCGAATTCCTGAATCTTCGTTTTCTTGGTGAACAGGACTAGTTCGGTCTTTTTGGGATTTATCCCTAGACCGTTGTCCCTCGCCCGCGCTGACAAATCAGCCAATGAGGATTCCATCAGCTCACTGATAGTTGTGCAAAAATTTCCTTGTATCATGATGACGATGTTGTCCGCATAGGCCACCATTCTAATACGTCTTCTCTGAAAGACTCTTAGAATCTCATCTACTACCAGTATCCACAAAAGAGAGGATAGCACCCCACCTTGGGGTGTACCTCTTGTGGCTCTCCTTCTGATGGAAGCCGGTCCTATCGTTGAGTTGATTATCCTGTCTTGCAGCATAGTTCCAACCCAATCGATAACGAAGCTTTCCACACTATGTCCACGAAGTGCTTCTGTTATGGCCTCAGTGGTGACATTGTTGAAAGCTCCCTCTATATCGAGGAAAGCCGCCATTGTGTACTCCTTTAAGGCTAACGAATTCTCTATTGGGGCAACTACGCTGTGCAGTGCACTGTCTACCGACCTCCCCTGGAGGTAGGCATGTTGTGCATTGCAGAGCTCAGAAGCCAGTCCACGGTTATCTCTTATATGTCTGTCCAGGAGCCTCTCCAGCGTTTTCAGTAAGAATGAGAAGAGGCTGATAGGTCTATAGTCTTTAGCCGTGGTGTGGCTGGGTTTTCCTGCCTTTGGTATAAAGACTACTTTGACCTCTCTCCACTGCTTTGGCACTACATTCCCTAATAAGTATCCCTTAAAGATGCTTACCAGGGGTTGCAGAATACAGTCTCCGGCCTGTTGTAGCATTGCTGGAATGATACCGTCAGGTCTTGAGGACTTGTAGGAGTCAAACGACCTTATGGCCCATTCGACCTTATCTTTGTCCACTATTGTGGCAACAGCTTCCGGTGGTGTAGTTGTTCCGAGTTGCCCTGGAAGATTATCCGAGTCAGTAGGAACATGACACTGGGGAAAGTGTGCCTCCATTAGAGTCACGAGCGAATCTTCACGGGACTCCGTCCATGGTCCGTCCGGCTTGCGGATGCAGCTAAGAGCGCAATGCTGCTTAGATAGGACTTTCCTTAGCCTGGACGCCTCATTGACACAGTCTATCGATTCGCAGAAGGTTCTAAACGAATCTCTTTTAGCTTTGCAAATAGCCTTCTTGAAGGCGTTGAAACTGGATGGGTATGCGTTCCAGTCCCTTGCCTCTCCACTTAATTTTGCTCTATTAAGTTCTGCTCTAAGCTCAGGATTCCTCCAGCTGTCGCTGTCCTCTTGACTCGACTTACCGTACAGGAAGACTTAAAGGCAGCGTTCAAAGTGCCCGTTAGGAGTTGAACCGAGTTCTCAATCGTGCGCTTGTCTGTGACTGGGGCGAAACGTTTCAGTCTTGTACGAACGATAGTCGCGAATTTCTCCCAGTTTGCCCTCCGTGGGTTCAGAGGTGGTAGATTGCAAACCACGTCAAAATTGACATCGAAGAAAATTCGGTTGTGGTCCGAGAAGGAACAGCCGTCCGATACTCTCCAGTTGGTTAAATCAATTACTTCCTCCCTCACCCTATTCTGAAAGGTGGGCGTGTTGCCCTTATTACAGATAGATAGAGAAGTGGAAAGAATAAATTTAAAAATGGACTCACCCCTCACGTTGATGTTTCTGCTTCCCCATTGCGTGTGATGGCCGTTGGCGTCGCAGCCCAACACCAACGCGTGGATGGTGGGTCCAGCTCCTCGAACGCTGACGCCAGAATCAGGCTATGCCATCCTGTTCGTTCAACCATACCCGCCGTTAGGTCTCCATTGCTGTATTGGGAGAGAAGAAATAAATTAATATTATTCTTGAGTACTATACAGGCTCGTAACCTACCTTCGGTTGAGGGTTGATATAATTTATATCGACCTGACTCCAATCCAGAAATTTTGGATCTTACAATCCACGGTTCCTGAATCAGGGCCACATCGATATCCTCCTCCTCTATGAACCTCATCAAGTCGTGGGTTGCTGCTTTGGAGTGATGCAGGTTAATTTGCACCACTCGTAGCTGTTCCTTCTGTGGCTTGTTCACGGTAACCCGGAAAACGCGCCTTGATGGAACCCAACCCGAACTTGATGACGCCCGAGCGCTGAATGAGGTGAGTGTATGATAGACGATCAATAGCGATCGTCAAATCATTTCCCACGGCATTCTTGCTCTTCGCGTTCGTCAAAACTCTCCAACTCTGGACCGCCAGTTCCTTGTTTGGCACGCCTATAACCTTCAGCATGGATTCAGCCTCTGGCACCGGGGGTGGAATCCATACTGAGACTTTAGGCCTAAAAGGGAGGATGGATCGGGGGACGACCTCTAATTTGTCGCCCGGCCAAAGTTCGCCCAGGACACCGATTGCGGAACGGATGAAATCCAGAGATTTCGTGTTACCGCAGCCGATGACCTTGACGCCTCTCTGCCAGCCCGCTCCGTCGAAAATGGTCTCTTCTCCATCAGCCCGAACTATGGCATCCAGAATCTTCGATTCAACAAGCAGCCAGGTGGCGGCCGAAATTTTCCCATCAGGGTCATTCCGGTCAATAACGGCTGCTTGCAACTCGTTGGGACGGAAAAACTAGTAGACTGGTTAGTCTTAGGTTTTTTCGCCTCTTTCTGAGTCTCTTCCCCGGATCTAACCCTCTTGGCAGCTTTGCCAGCCTTAGAGGTAGATGTAGCTGCTTCTGAGGTACCGTCCCCGGTGATGGTCGGCTTTTTTGCCCTTTTGGCAGCTTGAACGGCAGCAGCCGCAGTGTTGCCAGCGGCTGCCGCCGTAATTCCGCCGACGGCAGGAACTGCGCCGGCTGGGTCCTTAGCGGCCTTGCCACCAGGTGGCTTGTTGGCTGCAACGTGGACTGCCGTCGCATTACCCCGCGGCGGGAGCTGCCTTAGAGCTAGTTGGGGACTCAGGTGCCCCTGGCTCCGCCGGTCCGACTGTTGCCGTTTTCCTCTCGAATTTTGCAACAATCTTTCGGTGTTTCTTGATGAAAACCTCAGCTGCTAAAGCTTCTACGTTAATATTCTTATGATCTCTGTAGTAGAAAAAATCAGACGACTCACTTGATAAATTATTTAATTCAAAGTTATAGGAAAGGAAAAGTAAATCATGATCACTAGTACCACCCAGGGATAATTGTTCAAAATGTATCAGATTGGATAAATCAGCGATGCATAACAAATCGAGCAAGCTTGGTCTACAGTGCGGACCGAAACGAGTTGTATAATTGTTTATAATGTTTAAACCGAGAGCAGACATATTATGACGCAAATTCCTACATCGCTCATTTTCAGTTATTAGGTCAATGTTGAAATCTCCACAAAGTAGTATATGTTCGTAGCATGCACTTAGTTTCGACATTTTTGAGAAAAAGTCGTCCAGATCAAAAGATTGGTGGGATATAAACGCACACTACTAAACACCGCTGACAAGTATCTAAAAATTCAACCATCAAGAACTCAACTTGGTTAAGATGATCAGAACGGCAAATTATCTTATGTTGCAAACAGCTCTTATAATAGATTGCTATGCCACCTCCTCATTTCTAACCACAGAGTAATCGCACAATGGATAACAGAGTCGTCAGTATCACTTTTGAACCACGTCTCAGTAATGCAAACCATATCAATGTTCGCAGTCTCGAAAATGTAATTAAAGTAATCTAATTTTGAATAGTTTAAGCTACGCGCATTGATGTGGCATACCTGAAACCCCGGATGTAAGTCACTTGCCGATTTCAAAATTGTTTTTAAATTGATGTCGTTATAGCTGTCGGTCAGTTCATACTCCACCATGGAATTGTTGTCGCTTCAAGTAGGCAGTTTTTGGATATTCAATACACACGATCAGAAAAATACAGGTGCAAGTAAAAGTGAAATAAATTAAGTATGCATTAAATAAAAAATCAATGGTATAAGAGCAAAGAAATACGAAAGAATTATGAGAGAAAGGAAATATGAGAAGATTAGATAACTAAAATTGATTGAAATGCTGAGACAGATGGAGAAAGATGAAAGAGGTGACTTAAATACTAAGCTTAAAGCATGTAATAGAAAAGAACACAGCAAAGAGCACATAAAAGACATTCTAATCACGCTTTACTCCTTTGTTCGTGCTGACAAGAGCATCAACGTCTTCTCTGCTGCCCCTCTTCATTTGGATTGAAACACACAAAGATTTTTCCCCGTATTGAGAACGCAGATGGCAGCAGCTTCTGTCTCTTCAGTTGCGATGCATAAAACATCAGCTCACGCATTGTTTTAGTCAGACTCTCGTGTATACAATCAATCTCGCTCAACTGTTTGCGAGCTGCGACAAGCTGCTGGCGAAGAGTGAATGCGTCGGCACATTTGCTCTCAACAATTGTTACTCTCTTTTCAACAGCTTTAACTGTAGCCTTAATATTCATAATTTCAGCAGACAGCTCACCAATTTTCTGCATTACCCTTTCCTCAGAACTCCTCATAATTGCAGTCAGCTCCTCAACTATGCTCTCTTTTTAATGAACAAGCTTCTTCTCCAAATGATCAAACATGCTGATGATGGTGCTAGAGGGGTCTTCGGGGGCATGGCGGCTTTCGTGCTGAATTTTTTCTGCTAGTCATCTTACTTCGTGTTTTTTATTTTTCGAATATCGCTGCTTTACTCCACAAGACCACGATGACAACAAGCAACAACGGCGCGAAACTTCAAGTCAATGCAATGATGTGCAAATCAAACAGAAAAGGTGGATATTAATTAGGAAAAACGCTAAACTTTTAGGAGCACCAAAAATGCACGTCTTTACTCCATCAGCGATTCTTCTTGACTTTTCAACAACTAGCTCATGTCCATTCCTTGCGTCTCTCCCAAGCGCAGCTACAACTACAGCTTTCCTCCAGCCGTTGGCAGATTTTAAGCAGTCAGCTCCTACTTTAGCTGGTCCACCTTCAGTTGCTCGAGTTTTACCATCTCTGCATTTTGTGATTTTTCCCATTTCTAACACCAAATGTTATGAAAATTAATTCTGGTGCCTTAACACAGGCGTAAATCGTTTCACTTGATTGTGCAAAAAAAGAACACTAAAAATTTTTAACGCAGTTCAAAAATAGCAGTAACTTTATTTAAAATGTTTCACTCTACTGTGTCACTAGTCACTTTATACTCCGTGTTGCACCTTTGTTTGTCAAAACCAAAACTCTTCCCCCTGCGCTGTACCCGGCTGCCTTTTATTTATTTAGGGCCGTTTTCTCACCTTCCCGTTAAAGTGAACTTTAGCTAAAGGTCACTTTAAAGTACCCGGTACATATAAACGTTTTCTCATCTTCCTGATAAATATAAATTTAACAAGTCTGATTTTTTGGCAACACTGGTCTACGATGGGCAGCACTTGTCTACGATGGGCAGCACTTTTTGAAAAATCAATCAGCTGTTTTTGAAAAATTATAATTATTTTGGAAGGAAAAAAAAGAAGAATTTTGCCTGGCAAAATCTTGCTGATGCTTTTACTGCCAAATGGGGCGTGTTCCGACGGTGGAAATCGTTGAGGGACAAGTTCGACAGCTTGAAGCGCAAGTCCAAGCTGGAACTTGCAGCGGAGAAGAGCGAGACGTATCGCACAGGTGGCGGCCCAGCAGCGATTGGAAATGCCAGCAGTGCAAAGCAGTGAAATTTTCCAATCGGCTGTTATATGTTCTATTTGCCGCATTTTGCGACTCCGTACATTCAAAAGCGTCTTCCAGTGCATGAATATAAAAAACACGCCTATTTTCCATACAGAAAGATCTCAAATGCAAATTTCATTTCAAATTGTAATTTCATTACCAGCTGTTTTTTGTTTGTAAACAAACATATGCATGTACTTGGCACCACTTCCACTTAAAGTTCACTTTAAAGTTTAACAGACACTCAGACAGGATAGCTTAACGGGCAGTTGAGAAAACGAAAATGCGTTTATCGGCCCGTTAAAGTGAACTTTAAAATTAACGGGAAGATGAGAAAACGGCCCTTAGTCTATGAATTAACAATTCTTACAGACTAATAGCAATAAAAAGGCAACAAGTTCATTTCAAAAATTCAACTAATATAAGTTCCTTAAAACTAACCTTTTTGGAAGCGCGAGATCAAGTTCCGGAACAGTATTCAATTCCGAAAGAGCTCTAGCAATTGAAGCATTTTTAATATTGTTACGAAAATGACTAGTTCGTATCTGATTGTGCTTGAAAATAAAACTACTTCAGTGATTCAGCGCAAACGCAGACAAAAATCAACAATTGCTTTATTCACAAATTTCACACTTTGCTTGTATTTACACTTGTTTCTACTTTGCTTGCTCAGCCAAGACTCGACTCGTTGCGCCGCGCACCGCTGCTTATATACCAGTTTTCTTATCGCGCCGAAGTTTCCTGCAACTTCTAATTGGAACACGCTCGACCATTCTCGCACAGTTCGCGAACCATCCTTGCCATATCGGAATAACACCAAGCGAATTATACCAAATTCGCTGTACTTGAAAGTGCATGCCTAAAAGTATGCTTGGAAAAGCGTTCGTGCATAGACAAGCACTCAGCACATTGCCGCAATCGCAACACTGCCCACCACTTAGACTTGTTCGTCCCGAACAAGTGTCGAGGCTCCGCCGGAGTAAGACGCCAGGCGCTCCAAATGGACTACTTTCAACCTGGCGTTTCTGTTGCAGCAGCGTTGAACCCTGTACACCACGTCATTAATCCTGTTCACGACCTTGTACGGTCCTTCCCATGACGTTTGAAGTTTTGGAGACAACCCTTTCCTCCGCTGCGGGTTGTAAAGCATTACCAGATCGCCTTCTTGGAACCTCGCTGTGTTAGCCCGTAAATCATATCTGGCTTTCATCTTATCGCTTACCAGTCGGATACGGTCCCTTATAAACTGGTGGATTTCTTCCAGCTCCGACCGCTTATTGACTGCGTAATCAGTCTTAGCGCCTTCCGTCGTGCTGACCACTCCGAACTTCAAGTCAGCAGGCAACCTCAGCTCCGTGCCGAACACTGCTCGGGCTGGAGTGAGTGATCTCGTATCGTGCGGGGCTGACCTATACGCCATCAAGAACAGCGGAATATGCGTGTCCCAATCCTTTTGATTTTTGCCTACTACTTTCCGCAGATATTCTTCCAGCGTCCGATTGAATCGTTCTACCATGCCGTCGGACTGGGGATGCAATGGACAGGTGCGGGTTTTCCTTATTCCTAGTAGCTTACACACTTCCTTGAATACCACAGACTCGAAATTCCGGCCTTGATCCGAGTGCAACTCCAGCGGAACGCCAAATCTGGCCACCCAGTTGTTTACCAGCATTTCCGCGACCGTGGTGGCCTCCTGGTTAGGAATAGCATACACTTCGGGCCATTTGCTAAAATAGTCCATTACCACCAGCACATATTTGTTGCCTTGATCGCTAAGTGGGAATGGCCCGGCGACGTCCATGGCAATTCGCTCGAAGGGCGCTCCCACGTTGTACTGCTGCATGCGGCCCCGAGATCTTCTTGTCGGCCCTTTCGCAGCCGAACATCGTTCACAGCTTTTAATCCAATCGGCTACAGACTCCTGGCATCCTACCCAGTAGAATCGTCTTTTAATTTTGGCGACAGTTTTTGTGATGCCTAGGTGCCCTCCGCTGGAGTCGTTGTGGTATGCTTCGATCACCTCGTTGATCCTGCATTTCGGGACTACAATTAGAGAATTGCTGGTCCGGCCATCCTCACTCTCCCACTCGCGGTAAAGGCAGCCATCAGTCAGCCGCAGACTTTGCCACTGTGCCCAGTAAGCCTTCGCGATCGGGCTCTCACCGGCCATCTGCTGCCAGTCTGGACGTGCTCCCAGCTCCTTGCCTTCAATGATTTTTGCAATATCTGTATCCTCGCGCTGGTCCTTTTGTATCCTCTCCGCCGACCACTCTTCCTCTGGCATAACGCTTACCAATCGGACGTCCACTATCTGCTCTTTGCTTTCGGCTCGTGAACAATGCCTACATTCGGTTTTGCACGGACGGCGTGACAAGGCATCGGCATTTCCATGGCTGCTACCCTTGCGATGCTCTACCGTGTAGTCGTAGCTCTGCTGCCGCTCGATCCACCGCGCCAATTGGCCTTCCGGATCTCTAAAGTTCAGTAGCCATTTCAATGCAGCATGATCTGTGCGCAGGCGAAATTTCTGCCCATACAGGTATTTGTGGAAGTGTTTCACGCATTCCAATACTGCCAGCAACTCCCTTCGTGTCACACAGTAGTTGCGTTCAGGTTTCGATAAAATTTTGCTGTAGTATGCCATCACTTGTTCTTGACCGTCTATTATCTGTGACAGCACACCGCCAATACTATGCCCACTTGCATCTGTATCCAGCACAAACATCTCTCCAGGCACGGGAAAGGCTAGAATTGGAGCAGTGCACAGTTTTTCCTTCAGTCGTGCAAAAGCCTGCTCCTGCTCTTCGCCCCACGCGAAGGCTTGATTCTTTTTCGTCAGTTTGTGTAAGCTGCCGGCTATGTTCGCAAATCCAGGAACGAATCTTCGGTAGTATGTGCACAGGCCCAGGAAACTGCGGAGTTCGTGCAGATTGCGTGGTCGGGGCCACTCCTGCACCGCCGTGATTTTGCCTTCGTCGGTATGTACTCCGCGAGCGGAAACCGTGTGACCCAGATACTTGACCTCTTTTTGGAACAGCGAGCACTTCTTTGGGTTGAGTGTAAGGCCGGCGTTTTGTATTCGCCCAAATACCTCCTTCAACTTTTCCAGGTGGTCGTCGAAGCTTTTGCCCATCACGATTATGTCGTCGAGGTATACCAGACACGTCCGCCAATGTAGTCCTTTTAGCACACGTTCCATTAGCCGCTCGAATGTCGCTGGTGCGTTGCAGAGTCCAAACGGCATGACGGTGAACTGCCACAAACCATCGCCAACACTGAAAGCCGTTTTCTCCTTGTCCTTGTCTGCAAGCTCCACCTGCCAATAGCCGCTGCGTAAGTCGAGCGTGGAAAACCACTGTGTGCCTGACAATGTGTCCAGGGTGTCATCGATTCGAGGTAATGGATAACTGTCCTTTTTGGTTACGTCATTGAGCTTTCGATAGTCCACACAAAATCGGGTACTGCCATCCTTTTTCTTGACTAGCACGACCGGCGAACACCAAGGGCCTGACGAAGGCTCTATGACCTTTTCTTTACCCATGTTTTCGATTAAAGTTGCAACCTCCTCCCTCTTGGCCAGAGGAACTCGTCTTGGCGGTTGGCGGATCGGTTTCGCACTTCCCGTGTCGATGTTGTGCTTCACTATGGCTGTTCTTCCGCCCGCTTCGGCTGCAAATATTGACCCATAATGCTGTAGGAGTGACCGCGCCTTCTGCTTCTGGTCGGCTGTCAATTCGCTGCTCCACTGGTTCTCCTGCGGTATGGCGTCCATGTTAGAACCGCGTTTCCTACTTCCTCCGTGTAGACTGCTCTCGCAATTGACAACTGCTTCAGCCTCTCTACACTCGCCAATGACCGCATCTTTTCCGACAAAATTTGGGTGTGTTCAGTGGGTTGAGTATCCTGACTGGTATTTTGCCATTTTTGGGTTCCACTAACGTACGTCCGATAATTATGTTGTCGTATCCTTGTATTTGCGCTTCTACAACCCACAGCCGACTTGTCCCATCGTCCTCGTCCACCTTTGCCCACACAATCGCCTCGGAATTCGCTGGTATCTTCTGGTGTTGACACGAGATGACTTTCCTTACCGCCACGCTCCGCTCATAGCCGGTGTGCAGGGGGAGTTCAACGTTGGCATACCTCAGCACATTTTCTTTCAGGTCCAGCGTAAAACCGTGCCTAATCATGAAATCCACGCCGATAATCACGTCGTCCATTATATCCGCGACGATGAACTCATGTTCCAGGCTGCTGGTGCCGATAGCAATTGTTTTTGTTACTTTCCCTTTTACCGGCGCACGCTCGCCAGTCGCAGTCCTCAGCTGTATGCCATGCAGTGGTTCCCAGTTCTTCAGAAGCTTTCTTTTTATGATCGAATATGACGCTCCAGTATCCAGTGTCAACACGAACATCTTTCCATCTATCTTTCCCTCAATCGTCAAGCTGCCGGGTTGTCGTTTCAACTGCGAGACAAGGACGGTAGGGCAGCAGGTTGTGGGGATCAGCTCACGCCCCTTTGGGCTGACCCGTTTTAGTTTAACGACTCCTCGTCCTCAGCCCTGCGCTTGTTGGCTGAGCCGCGATTGTCAGTGTTCCTCGCTTCAGGCGATTGCGATCGAGAACGGGAACGCCTCTTTCGTTGACGACAGTCTCGTGATATGTGACCCTGCTTGCCGCATGTCCAGCAAACAATCTTAGAGGAAGCCAACCGTGGTCTGACCTGTGTCTCAGAGCTTATGGCCTGGATCGGAATGTCGCTGTCGGGCTGGATTTGACGTATCCTTGCAGGTGCATACCGAGTGCATCCAACCCATGTCGCCTCATATGTCATCGCGCTGGTCACCGTCTCCTTAAATGTCAGCTTGCCCATCATCAACGCACTGCGACGTGTTTCCGGATCATGAAGACCTTCAATAAACGACTCAATCTTCATCCTCTCGAGATCTTCAGCGCCGAATTTCGGGTAGCACAACTGTACGAGCCGCTCAATGTCTGCTGCATATGTCTGCAGCGCCTCGTTTGCTCTTTGCCTGCGGTTCTTCAGCTCACAGTAGTACAGCGTATGGTTGTGCTCGTTGCTGTACTTCGCTGCCAACGCTCGCATGATGGCCTCGTAATCACTTGTCGAACATTCCGGAACTGTCTTCATTACCTCAGCCGCAGGACCTTTCAGCGCCAGTGCCAATCTCCGACCTTTCCTGACATCGGTCCACTGATTTTCTAAGGCAGCCAAGTCGAATTGCAGTTTGAATGTATCGAATGGCGTAGCACCATCATAAGTAGGCACTTCTGTTCGGGTGGCAAAACTTTCCGGAATCGGCGGCAAACATTGTCGTGGCTGTACCTCTCTCAGTCGTTCGTCTATCTTTCTGTGCATCGAATCTTCCAGACTGTCAACTCGTTTGTTTAAGGACTCACCCAGGTCGTCAACTCGTCTGTTCAGAGAATCATCCAGGCCGTCGACTCGTTTATCCAAGTGCTCCACTTGAGCTCCCAGGTGCTCCACCTTCACATCGAGCTTGTTGGAGATTTCTTCCACTTTCTGTTCCAAACGTGCAGAATTTTCCTGAAGCTTGTTTTCCATTCGCTCGGCCATTTCTCGGTTCGCAGTTTCGACTTTGGCCGAAATTTCCTGATTTGTAGTTTCCAGTTTCGCTGTCATTTGCGCCGAAAGTTCCTGATTTGTAGTTTCCAGTTTCGCTGCCATTTCGCGATTTTCATTTTCCATCTTGGCTGCCATTTCACGGTTGGAAGTCTCGAACATGCCTTTAAGTGCAACCATTAGCTGGCTCATGTCCAATGCTTGTGGTGGCGCAGCCGCTGCAGCCGTACTTTGCATCGTCGCAGCACCAGCAGGCGATTCCTCCACCTTGGCCGACGCCTCTTGCTCCTGCGTTCCGAACTCGTGTGCGGCCCAATCGATGCCTCGTGATTCACACGCCTCTCGCAAGCGCAGCTGCAACTCCACCTTTCCGCCAGCAGTCGGCAAATTCCAGGCGGCCAGCTCCTTCTTCAGCTGCTCCACCTTCAGTTGCTCGAGTTTAACCATGTCTGCGTTTTACAATTTTAATTTATTTCCAGTAGCACAATCCCACTTCTGACACCAAATGTTACGAAAATGACTAGTTCGTATCTGATTGTGCTTGAAAATAAAACTACTTCAGTGATTCAGCGCAAACGCAGACAAAAATCAACAATTGCTTTATTCACAAATTTCACACTTTGCTTGTATTTACACTTGTTTCTACTTTGCTTGCTCAGCCAAGACTCGACTCGTTGCGCCGCGCACCGCTGCTTATATACCAGTTTTCTTATCGCGCCGAAGTTTCCTGCAGCTTCTAATTGGAACACGCTCGACCATTCTCGCACAGTTCGCGAACCATCCTTGCCATATCGGAATAACACCAAGCGAATTATACCAAATTCGCCGTACTTGAAAGTGCATGCCTAAAAGTATGCTTGGAAAAGCGTTCGTGCATAGACAAGCACTCAGCACATTGCCGCAATCGCAACAATATATTAAATTTATAAAACCAAACATTAAAATAATTAAAATGCCTGAGTGTGCGAGACGGCATAGTGAAAAAGATTCTTTGCAACAGCTCGGGACAGTCCACAGCTCCGTTTATGACATTGACGATGAACGAGCAAGACAAATAAGAACTCCTGCATTCCGGTGATTTAAGTTTAAGAAGCAATCAGCCGGAATCATAAGAAGGGATAGGATCATAAAAATTGAGGAAACGAAGGGCGAAACGTAAGAAAGCTTTTTGTATACGTTCAATGCGGTTAATGTGGGAAGCATGATAAGGACGCCAAATAAACGAGGCATATTCAAGGTTGGACCTAACGTAGGAGGAGTAAAGTGATTTAAGAGTTTATGGGTCAGAAAAAGATGAACAGTGACGACGAATAAATGCTAACATGGAATATGCTTTGGAGACGACGAAATTGATTTCGGAAGAAAAGGACAACTTCAAATCGAAGAATAGACCAAGGTCCTTAAGTTCTTTCATCATGCCAGGAGTGGAACCAGAAATATTGAAAAACCTGTACGCAGGGTTATCCTTCCTGGATAATAACACATGAAAACATTTTTTGATGTTCAGAAACAGACGATTCTGTTCGCACCACCCGTGAAGATTATCAAGGTCCGATTGCAGTGCAACAGAATCAGAGGGCGACCTTATGATAAATCTTGTGATCATCAGCGTACAGAAGAAACTTAGCTGAGAGAAAGCAAGAGCCAATGTCATTTATGAACAGGACGAAGAGCAGTGGTCCCAAGATACTGCCTTGAGGGACCCCAGAAGAGGCCACAAAAGGCATGGAAGGAATGTTGTCAATTTCAACGGTACAACATCTATTCGATAAGTAGGACGCGACCCACTTAAGAAAAGACGAGTGTATACCAAGGCGTTCAAGCATGGAAACCAGCATTCTGTGCGAAAATCTATCAAAGGCCTTGGCAAAGTCCATATAGATAGCGTTCATATCATAGCCATCATTAAAGGCCGCAAGACAATCCTCAGTAAAAACTGCTAAATTAGAAACTGTAGATCTGCCACTTACGAACCCATGCTGATTAGGACAAATTAGATTGCGTACTACAGGGACAAGTTTTTCTTTGACACTGCCCTCAAAGAGTTTAGAGACTGTAGTAAGCTTGGAGATAGGTCTGTAAATCGAGACGTCATTTTTATTACCACTTTTAAAAATTGGAGTAATAGGAGCTTTCTTCCAAGCTTCAATGAAAACTCCCGAGGCTAGCGATTTGTTAAAAATATGCGGAGGATTTCAAAATAATTATGCCATTTTCAATATCGTCGTAAACCAGTTCGAAAACCTGTTTATTCACATGCAATTGTTGTTGGAAATAAGACGTGTTAAACCATTTAACATGTTTTGAAACAAGTTTAACGCAGGGTTACATCCGAAAGCTTTCTATGAAAAAGCTTTTTTGTCAACTGAACACAACGCACACACTAAACACACACCAGAAAAAACATCCCTACAAATTCAGCTGTCATTTCATCAAAACAAACCAAACATAAATTGAAAATTTGTAAATTTTGAAATGAATAAAAATAATGGTTTTTCTCGCACTGCTTTCATTCCATTCATCGCCTTTGTATGGCGTCTAAATACAAGGCGTCTAATATTTGGAAGAAGTTGAGTATGTTGCCGTGGTTTGTGAAATATGCGCCAATATTTCGCTCAAATCATGCTCTCAGCACATCAGTTCACAAAAATATTTATTTGTTGTAAACAAACGGCTGTCAAATTGAACTTCATTGAGCAGTCTGGACGGTTGTGTTCAACAAAAAGCTCTTTTCACTTAAACTAGTTTAAATGAGTCAGTTTGAACGCCATATAAGTAAGCAATCGTTTACAGCACGGAAGTCACAGCGGTTGTAATTAAAGCTAACATTACGACTTGTAGGCTTGATATTCAAAAATCTATAAAACTCAATGTCAATAGTTAACGGAATATGATGCATGCAAGCTGGAGAAAAAGGATTAAAACATTCTGCAAGCTTACAGTTAATATTGCTTGAGACAAAAACTAAATCTAGGATACGATATAATTTATTTGTTATGCCGTTGATTTGAGATAAATCGATGTTTAGGAAATTATCAATCAGATACTGCTCAGAGGCACTGCTGACATTTGCGGGCGTTAGAGTGCAGGAGTTTCTCAAGTGCGACCTAGAAATATTGTTTAAGTTGAAATCGACAAGGACGCAAAGCTGATCACTACCAAACTTATTATACAGTGAACAGATGTTGTCAGTGAACAGAGAATCATTGCTGTTTGGTGGAATATAAGACGCGCACACCAGAAGTTCGGACGACGAACCTTGCACACGCACACATAGTTCACATGGTCCAAGAGAGAGTCACCATTTTGGAGTAAGATGAGCGATGATCGGAGCTTGCGGCTGGCAGCAATTAACACGCCTCCACCTCTGGTACAAAGAGTCTTAATAGCCTTCGATGGACATCGTATAGATTTGAATATAAAAATATTCTGAATCAAAGGAATTTGAATTCAACCAGGTCTCAACAATGACGTATATATCATATTCCAAACCATGATACAATTATAAAGGTAGTGTATTCCGGGAGAAAGGCAGAATGACAATGCCTTATACAGAGTGTTGCTTATAATAATGGGGAAATTTTCACAAATAGGGGAAAAATTAGTACTTGAAAATGCCCTTCAAGCGATAACACAAGATAAGTTATGGACCTTTGGATGGACATATTGTGATACAAAAATAACAGTATTAAAGCCAAGATGGATACAGTTTGATTTCGGCATTTTTTTAATAATTTAATTGAAACGTAAATTCTTTTTTCGTGTGCCTATCAATACATGTGCACATAAGCAAACAAAAAAAAGCAACATTATTTTTCATTTCAAATTCAATAAGGCATCGAGTTGACAGCTTTTGGGAGAGCGCCTATTGGGAATACACATTGTCAATGGGAGCAAGGTATATTAACAAGGTATGCTACGTATGGAGAGACGTCTGTCAATGTCTCTCTTGGCACCCTTATTTGTGAACTGATGCCTTTTTTCGTAGGAAAAAGTACTAAGTATCAGTATTGATATTGTTTGGTACAACCACCTTTATCGTACATTTTAGAATACCATTGAAATAAACATATTTGATGCGTAATATAATTCATAAATCCAAAACATATGCACATATATCCTTTTTGTTTTTATTTTCATTGTTTTCTTTGTTCATAAGAGTAGGTAAAAAGATGTTAAAAACTTCATTAAACAATATTATACTTTTCATTGCTCCTTTATCATCCTTGACTTGAAATCCTTGCTTTTTGAACTTTATTTAAAAATTATTGCGATTTGAGTCCTGTTTGTTTTTTAAAATACTTGCATATTTGGTTTGATTTTATCAAGTAAAGGTTCACAGGAACGAGGCGGTTGTTGCAGATGTTGCTTTAGAAAATATCGAATTAAAGCGAAGCATTGGAGCGCTTGACAAACGAATTTGACAGTTTCCACGAGGACGGATTAGAATTTTCGGGATTTATTATTCGAAAATTAAATTTAAATAGCGTTCAAACAACTGAAAGTGGGACTTGGACATGGGTAAACCAAGTATCCCAGGGTGGGCTTCTCAAGCCATCTAGTATATTTTTAAACAAAATTAAGCAATTAGAAAACATTTTTGTGGAACTAAATGGAGGCAAAATTCTATGTATTAAAAAATGCTATGTATTCTGCGATTCTTCAAAATTTGTTGGACTTTCTGATGAGGTTAAAAAACTGTTTTTTAAATGTGGAATGTTTTTCCGAATTAGACATTTAACCAAAAATTAAAAAAAAAAACTCTATTGAAAAAAATTTTCAATAATAAAAAAATGTCAAAAACCGTTTTATAAAAAATTACCTTCTACATATTTTTATTTCTATTTGAATGCATTAATTAAAAATATAAAGTGCTGAAACAAGCATTTTTCTAATAAACTTTTTGCTACACAAAATCAATTGTTAGCACATGACGTTTTTGCCTTAGGAGCAAATACTGAATGTTGCAACCAAAAATTTGCTACTAAGTGAAAGTTACTCTGATTTTGACATAACCCGCACCCTTATTTTGAAGACTCTCCATACGTAGCATACCTTGTTAATGTACCTTGAATGGGAGCATGTTTCGCAAGATAATCAATGATATTATCAGGCGTGACGGATCGCTGGAACGATGACAAATGCAACCATCGAAAACGAACAGCCAATCCAACCATCGAACTTCATGCTAGCATTAGATCCAACAACACGTAATTGCTTTCTATTGTTCCTGTTCTTCGCAACTGTATTCCAGTCGGAATTTCGAGGAGACAGTGAGTCCCGCGTGAGAGCGTTACGCCCAAGAGTAGCAGGCTCACCCGAATGTTGCGGGGACAGTGGGATTGCGTGGAGTAGATTGCGTGTGAGGGCCAGCATGAGCCGGGCTAGCAGCAGCGACATCAGATTGGGCGCGAGAAACACCGTTAGCAACATCATCATCAGCTATTTTCGCGTGATATTGTAAATCCGAGATATTCCTTGAAGAAATGTGATTTTTCGCGATACTCTTATATTTGCTTCAAACAAGCTAGCCAACACCATGTCAATGTATAGTACCTCACATGCTCCGCCTCAGTTTCAGAAAAGATGATTACATCGTCGACGTAAACGTAGCATCTTTTGCCAATATGCTCGCGGAGAACATGGTGGAAACCGGACTTCAAGTCGATAGTTGTAAAAAATTTGGCCCTCCCGAAATTTGACAAAATTACCATAACGTTGGGAATGGGGTACTTGTCAGCGATTGTGAGCTGGTTTAACTTCCGAAAATCTATTACTAGACGTTTCTTCCTGTTACCCAACTCATCGACGCCCTTTTTATCCACCACCCAAATGGGGTTATTGTAAGGAGACTTAGATGGCCTTATAATGCCATTCTTTAGTAAGTCTTTTATTTCGTTATTAACGAAATCTGACACGCCAATGGGATATGGATACAATTTGGAGTAGACTGGTTCACTCACTTTTGTGCGAATGGTGGCAACGATGTTTGTGTTGAACGGCAGCATCAACACTTTTATTCTTTTTTTCAACATACGTTGAAAGTCGGCCCTTACCAATGGAGGGACTGAAATATCACCAATTTTTGTAAAGTTGACGTTTTCGCACTTGTGAAACTGAATCGGTTCCGATCCAGAGCCGAAATTTATTTCCTTATTCCTCAGACAGATTGTGGCACTCCCGTCAAAAGTATCAAGATCAGGTAAAATTAAAAAGGTGCTATCTCTACCAAATATATTCAAAATACATTTAGAAGTAATATTATTAAAGCCATGTATGGACTTCACAACGAAAGGTGTTTCCACGGGAACAACATTGTGTATCTCCTCCAGGGACTTAATATAATTTTTTGACGCCCCTGTGTCAATTAGAAATTTGACTAATCTCCCCGCTATTGTCCGCTGAACGAACGGCAGCAGGGAATGTGCCCTAAAAAATTTACAGATTCAAACTCACCCTCTGACTCCGAGTTTGCTGCTGCTGCTTCGGCTACAGCCGTGTATTCCTGCTCTTGTACGGACTTCTCCTGGGATATGTGGTTTATTCTCTGTCGCCTCTGTCCTGACTGCCTCTCGGAATCATTTGGTCTATTAAACGTTTGCATACGGAACTGGCTATCCTCCTGTCTCTGGTAATTCGTTGGTTGTCTAAAACGTGATGTCGATGGGTCCACGTCCATTTTTTCCGTTTGTTCGCGCCTATTGACGGCCTGCTGGCCACCCCCATGAACTTGGTAATCGTTCCTCTGGGTCCTGGCGAAGTATGGAGTCTTTTCCTGGCCCAAGTCGCCCCTCTCATAGCCCTGTCGTGCGTTCCCCTGCTGGCTGTTACCTTTAATATTCGTTGATCGCCCGTGCGAATGCTGACTCGAAAACTTTTGCGGTTTCTCCTCAGAGCCCCTAGCAAAACCTGCTGCAAATCTTTACCTTTCGTGATTGGATTCGGCCCCCTGTGCCAACGCTAATGCAGTAGGCAAATCGCACGGACGCACAGTGCTTCGACTCCATACAAAATTGCGGCAAAAATAGAAGGAGTTGTTAGATTTAAATGAAATTTCACACATATAGTAATTTGAGTCTACTTAGCTCAAAAATTAAGTTACATTTTGTATATATGTTATAGTTTTTTTTTAAATCTTTTTTTTGTATAAAAAATTACAACTTTTTTTTGTTTTAGAAAAATATTATTGTTCTAAATTCGAAGCAAACTTACTTTTAAACTTCATTGAAAACATGGTAAATTCTAAGAAATTTGTTAAAATATAGAGCTGTTGTCAAATTCTGTTTCAGATTTTACGCCACCTGCCGCCAAGAAACATAATTCTCATGCTTCCCCTCAAATTCCGGGATTGATTTCACTATATCGAGGGACTCGTCGCACTTGACGCCCTCGACAATTTGGATGGGTTCATACACCTCCACTACCGGCTGTGTTAAAGCCACTTCATTGAATTTCTTATCTATTTCTTCTAGCTTCTCCGCGAATTCCTGCGCCTGCAGTTTCAACGCCGCTGTCACTGCGGCTTGAACTACTGTTTGTAATTCTTGCGCATTCATTTTCTTGTTATAAGCGTGCTGACAATTTGTATTAACTTTCAAGTTCCTAATTCCTGCAAGTACCTGGTCTAATTCACTATCACTCATGAACACTAGTGGAATTGTAGCCGAAATCCAAATTTTGAATAACAATTAGCACTGCCGTAGCTGACACAAATTTCCGTAGCACGTGCCGTGGACAACGAACAGCCACTTACAATTTTTCCATCTCGTTCTACTCTTTGTTACTGGTTACTGGGTTCGGGATTGAAGCTGCTGTCACTTATCCGCCGGTCTGGGGTAAATGTTGTCGCTGCTCTTTGTGTTACTGGGTTCGGGATCGAAGCTGCTGCCACTTATCCGCCGGTCTGGAGTAAAAGTTGTCGCTGCTCTTAGTCCGTTTTTCTGTTGTTGGGCGCCAATTATTTAATTCCGTTTATTCCAGTTAGATATTACTTCATTACTTTATTCAGCCAGTCCCAACTGGGCTGGTTCCATTCCGTCCAACGACTGACTGTCTTAGCCTACCCTACAGCCCTACCAACCATGCGCGCCGTATCATCCTGCTAATCTTGCAGTCCGACGATCGACCATCAGCAACAATGTTCGATCACAATTCGCTGATCTTGCAGCTCGTGCAGGAAGCGAGTGACCGACCGCCACCAGCAACAATGTTCATATTTGCTGACGGCAGTTATTGTGCGTCAAGTTCAAATCGGTGGCCTGCGCTAGCGACGACGACGGTAGCGTGGTTTGCTTGCGCAACAATGTAGCGGGCTGTGGCGTCGCTGATTTACTTCGCAGCAGCGGGCTGCGACGCCGTCGGGTTAACTTATAGGCTTGCCACCTTTTTAAAATGGCTGTGGAGGACACCAAAAAATACTACAAACACAAACATACATATTTAGTTTTCAGAGTGCGAGTACATGTATTTGAACTTTGATATACAAGTATGTACATTCATATATACACTGCGTAACATAATTATAAGACACTCAGAAAATTTCACTTTGCAGCTTCGCCAAATCTAAACAGTATTTTTTTTTAGAAAAGCAAAAACGCAGAATAATTTTGTGGTGTCAGTTTTAATTTTAGGCATAACTTAATATTCCTAGAAATTCCTGTCAAATATACCGTTAGATTTTATGGAAATGAGTAATATTTTGGGTAGCTGCAATCGTAACAAAATTATAAGACACATTGAATTTCAAGTATTCACATTGCGCAGATCGATTTTTTTTATTTCGGCGTTGATTTCGGAATTTAATTCAATTAATTTAAACTAAAATGCCTGCCGGTAAACTACTAACTGAAAAGGAACAAGGCGAAATTACTGCTTTTAACGTTGCTGGGCTTAGTGTAAGCGAAATTTCGAAGGAAATCGGTCGTTCTCGGTGTGCTAGTGCCGGATTTCTACGCGATCCTCATAATTACGCCAAACAACGAAGTACTGGCCGAAAACCAAAGCTGTCTGACCATGACAAGCGCAGAATTTGGTTCAAAGCGAGCAATTTGTTCGCCTCTTGTTCGCAGCTCGCAGCCATCAGCAGCCGATCAGTGTCTAAAATCACCATTTGGTGTTTGTTAAACCACTCGGAAAATATTGTGCGAGCTGTTATGAAGAAGACCCCGACACTCCTACCACGCCACAAAGCTGCACGACTCCAATTTGCGCGAAATAACCTGGATACTTGCTGGGACATGGTAAACATATTTTAATATGTTAACTAACATGACTACAAATGAATATTTTTTTCCAAAAGGTTATCTTTTCTGATGAAAAGAAATGTAATTTGGATAGACCAGATGGTTGTCGATGCTACTGGAGAGATTTGAGAAAGGAGCCCCTCATATTTTCTAAACGAAATTTCGCTGGCGGATCTCTCATGGTGTGGGGCACATTCCACAAGCATGGAACACTCGAGCTCCGTTTCACGACCTCAAGAATGAACAGCACAGAGTACACTGGAGTGTTGGAGCGCAGCCTCCTTCCATTTCTACTAGAAAATAGAGAAAAACCATTTATTTTCATGCAAGATAACGCGGCCATCCATAAAAGCCGACAAACAACATCGTTTCTAGTATATTACTCTGTAAAAACTATGGACTGGCCAGCTTGTTCCCCCGACTGAACCCCATTGAAAATATTTGGGGAATACTTGTTAAGCGTATTTATGCCGAAAATAAAAAGTATGACTCGGTTGGGGAATTAGAAATTACAATTTTGAAGGAGTGGAGCCAACTGGAGCCCGAATTATTTGTTAAGCTCATAAACTCAATGAGAAAACGGTTGTTTGAAGTTGGAAAAGAAAGGTGTGGTACCATTAATTATTGATTTAACATTTCTCGAAAATAAAATAAAATCTATGTTAATGTTAACCAAAAAACCCCATGTGTCTTATAATTTTGTTACGCTTGCAGCTACCTAAAATATTGCTCATTCCCACAAAAGCTAACGGTATATTTTACAAGAATTTTCAAGAATATAAAGTTACACTTATAACTAAAACTGACACTTCACAAAATTATTCTGCGTTTTTGCTTTTCTAAAAGAAATTACTGTTTAGATTTGGCGAAGCTGCAAAGTGAAACTTTCTGAGTGTCTTATAATTATGTTACGCACTGTAGTACATATGTATACAGAAAAAGCTCCCAAAAATTTTAACATTTAAACATAAAGATAACAAAACAAGTAAGCATAAAAACATAAATACGAAAACAATTAAAAAATAAATAAATAAATTCATTTACATACATACATATATGTGCTTTTCAAAGACTATTTGCTCTTAAATAAATATTTGTCATTGCTCTTTGCTGCTTTAATCAGACTTATATTGCATTTAATGATATCATAAAATTAATAATAATGAGATCAATTAATAATGAGATCAAAACAAAAAATATAAATTTTTATCGAAATAAATATCAATAAGTTAAGGCTGCTTTTATACGAAACATTATTAATTTCAACTCAGATTATTATGATGCATTTTGTGTTTGCTACCAAAGAAAATAGTCAAATCGACATGTTTCGTGTTCGTGGAGGACATTTCACCCTCTTTGGAGGACGGAGGACATTTGAGTAATATGGAGGACTGTCCTCCACAATGAAGGACGGGTGGCAAGCCTATATGTATACTACAAAGGGATTTTTTTAGTCTTAAGGGATTTAGTCTTTAAAGGAGTGAAAATTGGATTAGAGTCTAATAAAGAAAAGTGTTTTAATAGGCATATTCATTTGAAACTTGGTGAAAGAACTCCAAATCAGAGATAATTCCACACGAATGTGTAAATTTTTTAAAAATCGATATCAAAAGCGGTCAAAGATGGGTTTAATGATTGTATAGAGAAACATAAATGGTTTATAAATAAATACCTAATATTAATTTAGTTTTGATTTTTCCGTGAATTTTGTTTTTTAGAAGAATACCTACAAACAAATTAACGTTTTATCTCTATGAATACAAATCTATAATTTTGTTACGAAAATTTGTTGTTTCGTATCGTTGGATTTTGCCAAAAACACACCTGATTTATTTGATGAAGTTGGCGGTTGACAAATTGGCGGCGCTGGCGCTGGTCGGCAGATGGCGGCAGCCTTACGTCGTATGGCAATTTGGCGGCGCTGGCGCTAGTCGTGCGAAGGTCAGCAAATGGCGGCAGCCTTACGTCGAATGGCAAATTGACGGCGCTGGCGCTGGGCGTACAAATGCCGAAAATGTGGACGGCAGCCTTCACTTGAGCTGCAAACTCGCGTCGCTGGTGTTGATTCAGTCCAATTCGGCGCCGCAGTGAAATCCGTCACAACTGCCCCTTGCCACGTGCACTTGCCCCGACCGGCGTTTCGTTATTTTGCCACCGGTGCCACGCGGTTTTTCTTTTCGTCTCGGGCCCAAGCTGCCACGTCTTACTCGCTTCACAATTCGTTACCTTCTGTCCGTATCGCATGTTCTCTTCCCTTCCTTTTCCTGTTCGTATTCTCCTGCACATGGTAATAGATCAGCAGTGCTGCCAACTTAGCGATCTTGCTACAGGGTTGCATTCGGTGAGTGGAAGCTATTCGATGTTGCTAAGTTACAATTCCCAAATCCAGGGATTTGTTCATTACAAAACAGAAAAATATGACCGTTTTGAACGCGACATATTTTTATGAAAAAGAACAATCACTGCCTGATATCTTTGGCATGAAAGGTGCCTACCAACTTTCCTTGCAGGTCTTCTAATAGGTAATAATGATTTCCGATTTTTTCTCGCACTCTGGCTTTAGTAAATGACGGGCTGAGTTTTGCATTAACATTCTTTTCAAAGTTACTCTGAACAAAGTTACGCCTGAACACTTCCTGGTTATACGAGATTATCCTGCTTCGCATGTTATATTGTTGCGCGATTTGTTCATAAGCAGTTGTGATTTTTCTCCGTATGTCATCGCGCTGTAGCGTGAGTTGGTCGTCACGTTTAAGTCGTACAGTAGGATCGTCCAGTGCTTTTAGGTCTCGTAAAAGTTGGTACGATGAGGCATGGGTTATCATGTCTAAGCCAAACAAGGCATGGTAAGGCGTACAGCCAATTGATTGATGTGACCCATTTCGCAAAGCACAACTAATGGCACTTATGTGGGCGTCCCATTCTCGTTGGTCATCTTTTAAATAGGCTTTGATAGCCGAAATCAGTGAGCGGTTTACACGTTCAGAGGCGTTTGATTATGATGAATAAATGGCTGTATAAATATGCTCGATCCCATATTGAGTCAGAAATGCGTTGAAATCATGTGCCTTAAATTGTGAGCCGTTGTCACTAACGATCTTTTCTGGCACCCCGTATACATGAAAGATGTTCTGTAATAGGAAATCAATATTACGCGTCGTAAATGTTTTTAATGGGCATAGCCAATGAAATTTAGACATATGATCTAGCACAATTAATAATCCAAAATGACCTCGTTTGCTTTTCGGATAAGGGCCTAGCAGATCGATGTATAATCGCTGAAATGGTCGCTATGAAATCGTTTGGTTACCCATAGGGGGTTTTAATGACATATTTGGAGCTTTGGTGGTTTTACAAATCGTACTTGCGTACATCTCGAACTATACCTGGCCAATAAAAGTATCGCCGAAGCAATTCTAAGGTTTTGAACATTCCCCCGTGTGCAGAGGTAACACAATCATGTGAGTGGAATATTACTGATTGGCGTAACGCAACTGGAATCCAAAGTTTCCATGCATTTTGCTCACTCAGCTCACTGCCATCCACATGTTGTGTACGTAACACTTCGTTCAATAATGTGTGTGACTAACTAATTAAAACACATTTTTTTGCCAAAATTCGTTTTTATTCATCAACATAGTTGCCATCGAGGGCGATACACCGATTATAGCGATCTTCCAACTTTTCAGTACCATTTTTTTTTTGCTCCGAAGCATCGACACGTTCTGGTTTTGGTCGATTGTGAGCTCGCGCGGCACCCACTTTGCACATAGCTTTCGCATACCCAAATATTCATGAACGATATGTCCAAGACGTTCCTTTGATATCTTTAGAGTGTCAGCTATACAAATCAACCTCAATTTACGATCTTCCAAAATCATTTTGTGGATTTTTTTGATGTTTTCGTCCGTAACAGCATCTTTTGGACGTCCACTGCGTTCATCGTCTTCGGTGCTCATATGGCCTGTACGGAATTTAGCAAACCACTTACGAATGGTTCTTTTTGATGGAGCAGAGTCCGAATAATGTTTTTCAAGCCATTCCTGGCATTGAACAGTATTTTTTTTCATTAAAAAACAATGATAAATCAGCACACGGAATTGCTTTGAATTCATTTTTTTTTAAAACTCAAAAGTAGTGTCACTTAAAGCACTGTAACTTGTAAACTAATGGTCGGATTGACATATAATTTTGACAGTAAGCCTAAAAAGGTTCACAATTTCGAAAAAAATATTGATTTAGTATTATTGCCGCCATCTATGTGTCAGTCACACACATTATTGAACGAAGTGTTATATATACAAATCGGTCATTAACTTTGATGTCAGGATACTGATCCTGATGGTCTCGGAACTTTGTTTTTAACATTTCGTACTCTTCGTCCTGAAAATGAGGTGAGCCCAAATCTACTTTCGGTTCTGTCTGTTCTAACATGGTTATTTCGTCCGCGTGCATTCGTGACAACGCGTCAGGCACTATGTTTTCTTTCCCTTTTCGATGTCGTATAGTAAACCGGTAACATTGCAATTTCATCACCCAACGAGCTAATCGACCTCGCAAATTGGTTTGCTTCATAAGCCATACGAGGCTTGCATGATCAGTGATTACTTCAAACTCTTACAATTCTTAATAGCATCGAGAGCGTTCAATTGCAGTGACCGCTGCTAGACATTCACGCTCGGTAACACTGTAATTACGCTGAGCCGTGTTTTTTTTGACATGAATGCTACAGGTCTTTCTACGCCTTCTTGGTCTAACTGGGTAAGTACCGCACCTATGCCACTGTCACTTGCGTCACATTGCAAGGAGAATTTCTTCGTCAATTTTCGAAATAAGGTTTGCTTTAGTTAAACGAGCGAAGATACCTTCGATTGGTGGAAGCGGATACGCATCCTTTTTAGTTACGTAATTTATCTTTCTCGCATCTAGACACAGCCGTACTTTACCAGATTTCATCACAAGTCGCATGGGTGAACTCCAAGCACTGTGAGATGGTTCAATTACCCCTAACTGTAACATTCGATCTAGTTAGTTCCTTATAGATAATTTTTTCCACGGCCGGAGAGACAGGATAAAAACGTTGTTTAACCGGTTTTGCATTTCTGACGTATATTTCGTGTTTAATTAGACTAGTTCTACCTAACCCTTGCTTTGCAAAACTGGGAAACAATGATTTTACTACCTCTAACTGTTGTTGTTGAGTTGAGCTTAGTGGATATAGGTAATCTCTCTGTGACTCGCACCTAGCTTCTTTGCTTGCGCACACTGTCGCAATAATTCCGGGAGCCAACTGAAATTGTCTCCAAAAATCGATACTCAGTATCACCTTTTGTTTGATTGATGGAATAATAGACATACGCATAGGCTTAGTCGCATTTAGGTAAGTGATATCTAAGTCAACAAAACCTATTACTGGCTGTTTTTCTCCCGCTGCTGTTTTCACACTCGACTGCAACCGATGAAATTTCCCGATTTTATAAATCTCTTCTCTGGCTAAATCTGCCCCGATGCAACTTAGTTAGCGCCTGTGTCTAGTAGACCATACACCGTGCGATTCAACAATCGGACTTCCGCATAACAACGCCCATCCGTCTCATCATTAACGACCGCTGCCATCAGAAATCTTCTGCGTTCGCGTATTTTTTTTCCAAAATTGTCGCTGTCGTAAAGTTGATCTTGTGGATCTTCTACTGCCGTTCATCATTCCTGCATCATTGGGAAACAGTCGATTGCGTATTTCTTGATATCGTAGCCAGCGTTCATGCAGTGGTAGAATCCGTCTCACTTCATTGTCGCCTTCATCCTTAGTGGGAGTATTGTTTTTCATGTTTACGTTGGTGTTGGATGAGTGTTGGTGGAGTAGCACTTTCGCTGAGGGCTCCTGAGAGTTCCTCCGCGAACTTTCGCCATTATGAATTGAATTTAGGGTTTCACACCTCGATTCTTGCCGAATGGTGTCTTCTGCAAGTTTTTTGCTTTCCCAAGGCACCGAGTGCACTGCGGCTTATATGTTTTTAGCTCCGCAACCGTAGCAAAAGATGGCAACTTCTCTGGATGCACTACTTCTTCTACGCTCAGTTCAGTAGGTTCTTCGGAATCAATTTGATCGACTAAAGATTCGGAGTCTATTGCAGCCACATGACGGGGTCGCAGGCTGTTTGTCGGAACATTACGGTATGGCGTTCGTTTGAAGAAATCGTCTTTAAAGAAGTTCTCCCTCATCTGTACAAGCTTGCACAAATGAGCAACTGACATAATTGGGATGTACAGCAGTTCATGTCGTATGTCGGGTCTCTCTTATTTCGCGTAATTATTCCCCTGCCCGTTGTTTGCGATTTCGTAGCTCTTCACGAACGTCATAGTTGGAGCGCATATCTTTGAATTCATATTTGAGCGCTACACAAAAACTTTGCCATTCAATTCGCGGGACTTGTTTATGATACCACCAGAACCAATCTTTAGCCTTTCCAGACAACAAAATGTGTAAATTACTGCATACTGCAGTGAAATCTCCATTAAGGCTTTCGGCCGTTAAAGCACGAATACGATATATGAATTCTTCACAAGTAATGCCTGTGGCGGAACCGTCAAAGGTAACTCCCCAGTTGTAAATAATGGAAGGAATCTTTTCGGCTCGTATTCCAAGATTAGAATAGGTACGATGTGGATTACTCGAAAAATTGTTCGAAGGCAGCGAAGCTGAAGCGCCCTCGGGTTGTATCGGGTGTTTTTTTAGAGGTTTGTTTTTCGAATAGAGATAAAACTGGCATTTTGTGGCCAAATCTGGCAACTCTAATGTCATTTATGTTCAGTTTGGTTTGCCATTTCATCATGAACAGGTTGACAAAAGAACAACGCTTGCAAATCGTGCAAATTTATTTCGAAAATAATGGTTCAGTTCGCGAAGTTTACCGCAAGCTCCGTCCATTTTATGGTCGACATAATCGTCCATCAGAGCAATTAATTCGGTTAACCATGGGTCGTTTTCGCACTACGTTTACTCTATGTGATAATACGCATCCGCAGAGACGTCGAACAGTGCGCACCGAAGAAACAATTGCCGCTGTAGAGCAAAATGTTGAAGAGGACCCAGTCAGAAGAGGAGTCAGTTACCGTTAATGGAGACCGGTATAGAGCCATGATAACCGACTATTTTGTTCCCGAATTGGATGGCATGAATGTGGATGAGTTGTGGTTCCAACAAGACGGCGCTACATGCCACACAGCGCACGTCACAATCGATTTATTGAAGGAAACATTCGATGAGCGCATAATTTCGCGGAATGGACCTGTCAATTGGCCACCAAGATCGTGTGATTTGACACCATTCGATTATTTTCTTTGGGGATATGTGAAGTCGCTCGTCTACGCCAACAAACCAGAAACGTTAGGGGACTTGGAAGCCAACATTCGTGGCGTTATTGCCGACATACGGCCCCAAATGCTCGAAAAAGTGGTTGAAAATTGGACCTGTAGAATTGGCTTTATTCGAGCCAGCCGCGGCGGCCACATGCCCGAAATCATATTTAAACATTAATGGCATAAAATTATCCTTCCAATAAAGCCAACTTGATGGACATTAAAACGATTTTCTTGTGTTTTATTTCAATTCGAAGTTCTATACCTCTAAAAAAACCACCCGATACATTCAAGTTTGCGAGCAAGCGTTGGATACTTGTGTGGTGGAAAGTGTATGATCTACTATGGTAAGGTGTGCAGTCAGTGGAGTCCGGGTTGGCTTATTATGAAGGCGAGCCGCGCCAATTGCTAGTGGCTAAAGAGCCGACGTTTTGAGCTTGTAACAAAAAGAAACGCACGAGTTGTCTCTTGTCAAGAAGCTGATTTTATTTTGGAAAAACAAGGTCTTATATACTAAAAAAACATAACTGTTATACCGCTGAGCATTTCCAATGCTCCGCCCGATTTTCCAATGCCGCGGAAGAGTGACCAATCAGCATCACGGGACCCTTTCGGTCGATGCAGCACTTTTCCTCAAGTGCTATTGCCCTGCGGTAGGTGACATCACACAGAGTGCTGATCAGTGCATGTTCCATATGTGGGACACTGCACTGCGGTCAGTGGTGTCGGATGGCACGCCGCTGGCTTAGCCACTTGAGTCTCGCTTGTGTCGTGCACGCGGTGCTATTTGACACTTTGGCACATTTTTCTCGAGTGTAATAATTAAATTAATAATTGACTGGCACGACAGCCCGCTTACGCGAGACTTAGGCCTAGCTTCCCGCAACCACCCGTGTTGTGCGTGTGAATTTGTACACGGGTTGAAGGGACCTACAGTTTTATGCCGGTTCCGAACGGCAGGTTGGGAGCTTTTTCATAAGCAATTTTTACTCTCAGAGGTTTGCCATTTCCAGCTGAGAGGACAGCCACCGAAAGAGAAAACGAGTTTTCCCGTTTTTTTTTTAGGTGTTATTACAGGCAGTATTTGAACCTGAGGTTGCTGCCTGCGACTCGCGGTCCAACGCACTAACCAACTGAGCCACGGCGGCTGCTCTCGAGTGTAGCATGAGTTATTAAGGTTGGCATAAGTGGCTACGTGGTACCACTACACTTGACTCAATTAAATTTGAGATTTGTTCAATTGTCACATTTGTGTTGTGGTTCTGATTGTCACAGTTCGTATGATGATTGAATTGTTGTGCATTGGACTGTAGCCTAATGTCATTCCGTCCAGTATGCCATTGGCTAGAAGGTGCTTCTGTATTAACCGCTTTGGGTGACTCAGAAAAAGTTAATAACGGTAGAGAAAAATTGGCTGTCTCGTTCGCAGCTAAGACGTTCGTCCGTTGCGAAGCCTGCATTCCCAACTCACGTCGACTGTTACGGGTATTATGTCGTTTTGGTACCGTACCGCGTGCTCGACCTCTCGAAATTACATTTGCAGGATTCGATGGAGTCTTACTACTTATAGAAGTTGGTTTTAAATCGCGTAAATGACATAATTGTCGACAACAAGGACATTCCTGTGAATCAGTTAGTCAGTTTGAAATACATTGCCTATGAAACGTGTGATTACATAAGGTAGTCAAACATTCCTGAGTGTCTAGTGTGGGAGTTAAACAGATAGTACACGAGCTTTTAGCTGTGCCTGTGGCCAGTGCCGGAATATTTTCAGTACTCCGTACTACAGCCATTTGCGTTTCAATTACAGTGTGGATGATAGAAAGTAACGGATGCAACATAAATCCGGGTTACACAAACTTACTTACTATTAATACTTAATGTAATACGTCTTTCGACCGCTTACTTAAAGGATTTCTTAATATATAGGTTCGATTGATGTAGAAAAGATGAGTGTTGTTCGTTTGGAGGTATGAGAGAAAGGTCAAATAACGCACAAATTCGTATTGTCACTAGTAAGGATACAACCGCGTAGAATTTTAAGAAGACATACTATAAGGTGAATGATGTTAGAGCCTAGAAAAAAATTATTATCCCAATTGATACCAAGAGCCAAATGTTGCGGACTCCAGTTGTTCTCTGCTACATGGAGTATGTCCAGGCAACATCCAGTTCCTGCTTTACCAATGGATCTTATTACAGTATTCCCATATTCGTTAAGCTATGATACATGGATTCTCCCACTATGTGCAAAGAAATTATAAGAGCCTCAGGGTTAACATACTCGGACGAATTAGTCGCTGCCAAGTAGTTACAGTCTACCAAGGATTAAGATTTATTACACAAAATCAGGTCACCAATGTATCTCTGTGCTCAGCTGTTGTCGCACAAGAAACCATCCTTCAGTTTAAAGTTCAATTGAAATGCCTACTTCGCAAGTGCCAGGAATCCATTGGTTGGTTAATGGATCTGAGAGACTTAAATATGCTGGTATGAACCTCACGTTAGTGGCACGTGTCACACGCTCTTTTGGGCCCCACGTTGGGCGCCATTTTCTTTGTAATGTGCATTTTAAATAATTGTAGTAGCCGAGCACAACCCCCGAAGGTTGGCTTGTCCACCGGAGTAGACAGGTGGTATAAGCCTCGAAAGTAGGTCTGCGGGACCCTTATGTGGCTAGCTAGGGAGTCGGTTGGGGGGTTCGCGACCTTTTCCGAAGGCTCGCTACATTACGGATGTTATATAGAGTCCCTTGTTATTTATTACGAGCATATAAAGAAAAAAATTTATATGTGGGGTGGCAAGATGAAAACAGAAGGAGCCCCGGCAAGGGGTGACATTAATTCAAAAAGACATGGTCCTATCGCGGTTGCAACTTATCAATGAGGAGTGCCAAGGTGATAGTGGCACTCTCGCTTCAATACCCACCCTACCGTGGATCTGCGGCGCGACAACAAAGCGGATCCCAAACGACATTTGACCTCTTCTCACCCCCCAAAAAGATAATTAGAAATTCATATTGGTTTTAATAAACGGATTCTTAAACAGGGGATACAATAGCGTATTTAAATATACAAAATTTTCCGGGTTCTATTCCCCGAACTTAGTTAAATCCCTGCACCGATAAACCTACGTTGCTCAGTCTGCTGTACATTCATAACACTTTATAGCAGTTGAGCCCCGCCTTTTTTCCCTGGCCGTTGCGTATACTCTTTGTTCACAGTTTGGTTTACAAATACCTTACAACTATTCTCAAGCCATAGGCGTTACAAAAGAGTTACTCACGTGCGTCCATCGATTTCCCCGTAGAAGGCCTTCTCCGTGAATCGTGAATGCTGAAAAAAAGGTATAAGAACTTATGTAACCGATGACGAGTACACAAAGAGTGATGCAATTTCAGCATACTTTACCCATAGTAACGTATCCCCCTTTAAATAGATGAAATTGAGCCACTGCTCCTGATCCCCCTTAAATGTGGTTGTTTTACAATTGAGCCACTGCTCCTGATCCCCCTTAAATGGTTTTGTTTTACAATTGAGCCATTGCTCTTTATACCCCCCTTAAATGTGGTTGTTTACAATTGAGCCACTGCTCCTGAATTGTCCTCTGCTTGATGGGGCCTGCTTCCGTTATTACGTAACGACTCGAATGGCGGCGGCCGCCCTCCCTGCGGTCCTGCGTCACTCCCACTGTATATGGGTGCTGCACAATTGCATGCGCCCGGCTGTCGGCGCAGGCGCTGATCGGGCAGGTATCGAAAATGTGGACGGCAGCCTCGCGTCGAATGACAAACTGGCGGCGCTGGCGCTAGTCGTGCGAAGGTCAGCAAATGGCTGCAGCCTTATGTCGAATGGCAAATTGACGGCGCTGGCGCTGGGCGTACAAATGCCGAAAATGTGGACGGCAGCCTCGCGTCGAATGACAAATTGGCGGCGCTGGCGCTGGTCGGCAGATGGCGGCAGCCTTACGTCGTATGGCAATTTGGCGGCGCTGGCGCTAGTCGTGCGAAGGTCAGAAAATGGCGGCAGCCTTACGTCGAATGGCAAATTGACGGCGCTGGCGCTGGGCGTACAAATGCCGAAATTGTGGACGGCAGCCTCGCGTCGAATGACAAATTGGCGGCGCTGGCGCTAGTCGTGCGAAGGTCAGCAAATGGCGGCAGCCTTACGTCGAATGGCAAATTGACGGCGCTGGCGCTGGGCGTAGAAATGCCGAAAATGTGGACGGCAGCCTTCAATTGAGCTGCGCACTCGCGTCGCTGGTGTTGATTCAGTCCAATTCGGCGCCGCATCGGACGTTCACTATTTGCTCTTTGCTATCGGCACACAAACAATGCATGCATTCGGTTTTGCAAGAACGGTTTGGCTGGGCGTCAGCACATCTTGATGACGTTTGCTGTCCGGAACGCTGCCCTCGCAGATAGCAGTCTTATGTTATGTAGCCGAAACTGCCCGTGATCTCGCCGGTGCCTCGGAGCGTACTGTCTGGTTTTGCGGATCACGTCCAAATTGGGCTCGACGTTTTTCCGCAGGTTATTGTACTACTGTGTACAAAAAATAAGGTGACATTTGAATTATCGATTATCGTGGTGTTGTGCATTATGAATTCCTTCCGCCGCACAGTGCTCCGACAGTGGGACAAAAATAGAAAAATTTTATGTCACCGATTTCAAAGAAATTAGTGTCATTTGAAAGATAATACTTATATATTATTTCTTAATCAGGTAAATTTTGAGAGCGTTATAGCATTTACAAGTTGATCTAAATCTAGAAAAATTGTTTTGTGATAAAATGCAGTCTTGAGCGTCAACAATTGAAAACGTTACCAACTCACTATTTTCGCTTCAATCGGGGAAAATGTTACTGCTATGCACTTATAAGAGTCCACAAAATCATTTCATGAGCTATTTTGAAATAAAAGTTAAATAAAAACGGGGTTGTACATTATTTTATAAAAACTATATAGGTATTTTTGTAGATCGCAAATGTCGAATCGCGCATTATCACACCTACTTTTTTACGCAATCCTATAGAATGGACTTTCTTCCTTTGGATCAATAAAAAAAATTCTGCGATTTCCTGCGATCTTGGAAAATAATTGAATTTTTGTAAACTACTCTAACTAAAAAAATTGGATTTTTATACCCTACGTTGAGGTGCCCACCGGTAAATTCACTTTGGTAACGCCCAGAAAGTGATGTAACTAGAAAGAAAAAGTATAGTAGCACTGTCGCTATTTAAAATGGGCATGGTCCGCCCACTAAAAGCAGAGTTGCCATACGGAAGTCTTTCATAAAATATGAAAACTTCTATATTAACAAAGCCAATGTCACAAATTATTAACGTTTTATAAAAAAAGGGTCTTGCTTACCCGTTTAACCCGTTTAGAGCCATATTATCCAACTTTTGTTTGCTTTATTATGAACTTGTTTGCTAAAATGTGATTTAATGCTCATATTTTCAGAGAATAAGGAGGAAAGTTAAGGAAGGCAATTTTGTTAAAATTACGTTGCGTTATTTACACTTGTTTACAATAAAGAAGAAAGCTATGGGAGAAAACTATTTGTAAAATAGTTTTATTTCAATTGAACTGTTTGTGTGGGAGTAAAAACATCATTATTGATGATAGTGAAACTGAATAAACTGTACGGTTTGAAAAATGGCATTTATTTTCTTTCATCCTGTAAATTTTAACATACCATTGCATGTTCATAGCTGTGTCATCTCTATGTTAAGCTCTACGGAAATAAAACCAAAAATTGTTTCTTTCAAGCAACTTCATTACCCTCTTTCCACCCTTTGAAAGTCGAATTTAAAAAAACGCTGAAGTACGCATTTCGTTATTTTTCTTTAAGTATATATATACAAAATTTTAAAGCAATCCGACCAAAAAACAGACGTCTATATAAGCTTCACCACCATGTTTCCGGCCTGTCAAGGTCGATTTTTTTAAAATCGCTCCTTTTTAAAGGTTGACTTTTTAAAATACAACTATTGACCAAATATCATCATTATAGTTCCAGCGGTTTAGGCTCGGTGGTGATTGCATACTTGTTTATATATATTAGATTTTTTTTAAACTATATATTTTTTTGGAAAACAAACATAATTTTTGAAGTCAGTAGCCCCAAATAATTCAGATTGCAAATTTTCAGCGAATTTAGAGCACTCCTTCTATTTTTGTCCCAATTTTGTATGGAGTCGAAGCACTGTGCGCCGGGCCAAACAGTCAACAAGGAATATTATTTGAACGTTATGCGTCGTTTGCGTAACGCTATCCGCCTAAAAAGGCCGGAATTGTGGAAAGACAATTCTTGGTTTTTACACCACGATAATGCACCATCCCATACTGCACTCGTAATTCGTGATTATTTCGCCAAAAACTCAACCCATATCGTTCCGCAACCACCGTATTCACCTGATCTGGCGCCGCACGACTTCTGGCTGTTCAGCAAGCTCAAAAGACCGCTCGGGGGACACCGTTTTGATACGATGGAAGAGATTCAAGCCGCAGCGAAGACGGAACTGAAGGCCATCCCGGAAAGTGACTACAATCAGTGTTTCGAAGATTGGAAAATCCGTTGGCATAAGTGCATTGCATCGGGAGGGGATTACTTTGAAGGGGATGAAATTGATTTGGAAGAATAAATAAAGAATTTTAAAAATAAATACAATGTCACCTTATTTTTTGGACACAGTAGTATAAAGCTTCCTATCCATACCGCCTCATACGTCAATGGGCTTGCCATCGTCTCCTTGAATGTCGGCTTCACCATCATCGTACGTACTGATGCGTGTCTCCGGGTCAAGAATACCTTCGATAAATGCCTCGATCTTCAACGTTTCCAAAACATCCACGCTGACTTCCGGGTACGACAGTATTACCAGTCGCTCAATATCTGACGCATGTGTCTGCAGCGCCTCATTGGCTCTTTGTCTACGGCGTTGGCATACTTTAAAGGGCATGGTATTATCATTAGAACATTCGCAAAGGTGACTTGCGATGTCCAATTAGAATGTGCAGGAACGATCTGTGTGACAAAAAACAAGTATAAAAGGCAGCCGAGTACAGCACAGAGGGAAGAGTTTGGTTTTAGCAAGCAAAGGTGCAACACGGAGTTGTCCAATAAGTAACAAGTGTAGTGAGAGTAAAGTATGAAATTGTAACAATAGTATTTATTATATACATATGTGCCAGATTTAAATCATAATAAGCTGCAGCACTTAACAATTTATTCAAAACAATTTCAAAGGACTGTCAGACTGGAATTCAGGTAGTTGTCAAAAACAAAAATAAACTGTTTCAGGTGTATTTGACAAAAAATTGCATACACTCATCTTAACTCATGCGCAATTCGACTAAAATGAATGAATAAATTCACGAATCCAGCCGTGGCTCAGTTGGTTAGTGCGTTGGACCGCGAGTCGCAGGCAGCAACCTCAGGTTCAAATACTGCCTGTAATAACACCTAAAAAAAAAAAATAACGGGAAAACTCGTTTTCTCTTTCGGTGGCTGTCCTCTCAGCTGGAAATGGCAAACCTCTGAGAGTAAAAATTGCTTATGAAAAAGCTCCCAACCTGCCGTTCGGAACCGGCATAAAACTGTAGGTCCCTTCAACCCGCGTACAAATTCACACGCACAACACGGGTAGTTGCGGGAAGCTAGGCCTTAGTCTCGCGTAAGCGGGCTGTCGTGCCAGTCAATTAATTATTAATAATTAAATTCACGAATCGATTCATCGCTACATATTTGTATATTTACATTTAATACTTGTACATAGCATAAATAAATAATAACAAAAAAGGATTTGAACAAATGTTTCTTTGAAGGATTTTGAATATTATATATCCTTTATAGAATGCTTGAACGTGACGTGGGTTGGTATGAAGCTGTTGCTACCAACGAACATGGCGAAGCTCGACAACGTATTAAACTGAAAATAGCTGAACCTCCAAGGTTTTTGAAACGACCTGAAGAAACGTTTATAATGATGAGAAGAAATGGCCGCATTGAAGCTCACGTTGTGGGAGAGCCTGAACCGGAAATAAAATGGTACAAAAACTGGCAGCCAGTTGCTGAAAGTCATCGAATAAAGGTGAGCCATGAGAATGAAAATAAATGTGTATAATTATTTGGCTTGAATTAATTACAAATATGTATTAGATAAATTGTTTTGCACCGAATATTTATTTGTTATCAATTCACGATGCAATAATCAAAGATGAAGGCCTATATTCAATAAGTGCACGCAACGTAGCCGGATCAATCAGTACATCTGTAATGATACATATAGAAGAAAATGAAGATCAGTATATATATAAAACCTATGGAAGGCATCCTTATGTTCGCTCAAAACCAAATCATTATAACGATAAATATGATATTGGCGATGAATTAGGCCGAGGCACTCAAGGCATTACATACCATGCAGTTGAACGAGCAACTGGTGAAAATTATGCAGCGAAAGTTATGTACGGGAGATCGGACTTACGTCCCTTCATGCTCAACGAGTTGGATGTAATGAATATGTTAAACCACAAAAATTTGCTTCGTATACATGATGCTTATGAAACCGATAGAAATGTTACGTTAGTAATGGAATTGGCAGCTGGTGGAGAACTTGTCAAAGACAACTTGTTGAAAAGTGATTATTATACAGAGCGTGATATTGCCTTTTACATACAGCAATTACTACGTGGTTTGGAACACATGCATGAACTTGGTTTGGGACACATGGGACTAACGGTAAAAAGTAGTAGTGTATTTTTTTGATTTGATATAAATTTTAGTATTTTCAGATTAAGGATTTGTTAGTTTCCATTGTGGGCAGCACAGATTTAAGAATCTGTGACTTTGGACTATCTCGAAAAATTTCTTCCCATCTTTTAAGCACACTAGATTACGGTACACCAGAATATGTCTCACCTGAGGTAGTCAACAAGGAGGTTGTTGGCTTTGCCCATGATATGTGGTCCGTTGGAGTGATAACATATGTTTTATTGAGTGGACATAATCCATTCCGTGGCAGTAATGATCAAGAAACTTTAATGAACATTAAAAAAGGACATTGGGGTTTTTCCGATCCGATTTGGTCGCACATATCTGATGACGGTCGAGATTTTATTACTCGGCTTTTGGAATATAGAGCTGAAGATCGAATGGACGTAAAAACAGCTCTCAAACACCCCTGGTTTTTTATGTTAGACAGAAAGGCTGATGGAAATGAGTATCAAATTAGTACGGACCAACTTCGAAACTACTATAATCTTTTTCAAAATTGGTATGCAAATGCATCATGTAAATCTCACTTTAGAAGAAGACGTCTTAGTGGATGTTATATGCATCCATCGAAAATGGTATATCCTCCAGGTATTTCTTATACACCGGAACCTAGTCCGGAACCACTTCCAGAACCAACGAAGCGATCAAGAAAACAGTATACCATGTCAAAATATTTACATCCGGATTATGAATTAGGACTTGTGCAATCCGAAAGCCAGTAAGCATTTTAACAATAAACGTAAATTCGCAGAACCTATATGTAGGGTCTTTCAACAAGAAGAAACACGTTTTGTTTTAAGTGATGATACATTTATTTTAAACCTAACCACAAACTCTGAGCTTAGTATTTACTGTGTTTCCTGCATCACCACCAACATAGTGTTAGAGAGGTTGTTCCTCTATCTGCGGTTTTCGGTGCGCTAGATGCGACAGTTTTGTCTCTTTACGTATTCAGAAAGATAAAACCATAATTTTTGTAGTGAGTTCTCACTGTTTTAATGCGTTACGTGAGTATGTATCGAAGTATATATAAAAACCTTCTATTAGATGGGTTGAAAGTTTTTAGGTTATATTACTATACTGTTAAAGTGGCATTTGCCAAAGTTGTCAATTGTTTAGTATTTTACGGCATATTCACATGGGAGCTGACAGTGTTGAACAACATTTGAATATATGTAAATACTTTCAAATAAACGTAGATGTCTCGCATTAAACTTTTTTTACGTTATTTTCTAATCGAGCGTTCTTTTTGAGAAGCCTTATTATTAGTTTGTAATTGTAAACAAATTTTCCCAAATGTCAGCTTTTGTTGAAAGACCCTATACAAAAAGTTATTGCCACCTATTAAGATTTAAAAATTATTGGTTGGCCTATTTTTTGTTAATTGATTTCACTGACTCATTCTTAAATTATTTGTTCAGTTACCAGTATGGTCCAGATACTTATTTACTGCAGTTACGTGATGTTAATTTCCCAGTAAGACTACGGGAATACATGAAAGTGGCGCATCGAAGATCACCATCCTTTGCGCTAAATGATAGTGTTGATTGGTCCGTAAGTATAAAGAGCTTCTTTATGCCCATAAATATCCTGAAGTCTTTATGTCTTTATATATGTGTATACTTTAATAGCTGCCAATTATTCGTGAGCGAAGGCGTTTTACAGACATAATGGATGAAGAAATAGATGATGAACGAGTCCGTAGTCGGATAAATACTTACAGTTCAAATGATTCTTATAACATTCGAAGACTTCGCACTGAATTGGGACCTAGACTAGATGAGTACACTGAGGCAAATGCGTTAATGGAGATTCAAAGAGAAGGATGCCCACCATTCTTTAGAGAAAAACCTCAGACTCTTGCTATTACTGAGTGCCAATCGGCTCACATACATTGTTTTGCAGTTGGTGATCCTAAGCCATCTATTCAATGGTTCAAAAATGATATGGTTATTACTGAGTCAAAGCGTATTAAAGCAGTTGTTGATGAAGATGGCCGATCTATTTTACGTCTTGAACCTGCGGTACACACTGATATTGGAATTTATAAAGCTGTTGCAAGAAACAAGCTTGGTCAAACTGTGGCTAGATGCCGAGTAGTTATTGCTACGGTTCCAGATCCGCCTGATTATATTGAGATTTCAGCTACCAGTGGTACTGAGATCCTACTCAGATGGAAACAACCACGAAATGACGGTCATTCTCCAGTTCTATGTTATAGTCTGCAATACAAGGAGGCAAACTCTGATATATGGGCAACTATTGCTGAAAATATTGACCATGAATTTTTCCTTGTTCATGATCTTCAACCAAAAACAAATTATCAAATTAGACTATCTTCCAAAAATAGAATCGGATGGAGCGAAATAGGAGATCCTATTTGTGTTAGTACATCTGATGCAAGTGCAGCACAAATACATATTACAAAAGCTATGAAACATATACAACAATTAACAGAAAATGGTCAGTTGGTTATCCCAGAAGAAGAACGTGTACATACTGATTACCACTGTGAATGTGAACCTCCAAATTGGATAACTGACTCCAGTGTAAACGATAAGTACAGCTTTATTTCTGAGATATTTCGTGGAGAATTCAGTACCATTGTAAAGGCTATCCAAAAATCAACAAATACAATAGTTGCTGCAAAAATTTGTGAAGTGAATGATGAAACTGAGCAAAGTGTTATGGATGAATTTGATAATTATAAGACATTACGCCATGAACGCATTCCTGCCCTTTTTGCTGCTTACAAACCGATGAATGCACCACTAGCAATTTTTGTGATGGAAAAACTGCAAGGAGCTAACATACTTACATATTTTAATAGTCGTCATCAATATTCAGAGCAAATGGTAGCTAGTGTTATAACACAACTTTTGGATGCCTTACAGTACCTCCATTGGCGAGGCTTTTGTCATCTTAATATTCAGCCTGACAATGTCGTAATGGCGTCAGTCCGCACTGTTCAAATTAAACTTGTAGACTTTGGTTCAGCGAAACGTGTGAATAAACTTGGAGCGACAGTTACATCTCCTTGTATGCTCGACTTTCAACCGCCAGAAATGGTAAACGAAGAACCTATATTTCCACAAAGTGATGTGTGGTCAGTTGGAGTGATGACGTATATCTTACTCTCTGGGTGCAGCCCATTCCGTGGTATTGATGAACGCGATACAAAAAAAAATATTTCTTTTGTACGATATCGCTTTGAAAACTTGTTTCATGAAGTGACCCCAGAGGCAACAAGATTTATAATGTTTTTATTTAAGCGGCATCCCACGTACGTAATTACAAAAAAGTTTACCTATATTATATTATCTAATTAAATATTAACAAATGATCAAGATTCAGGAGTGTTATAGCCAATTTCCACCGAGCGCTTAAATGCATTTAAGGGCTCTGTTAAGTTTGCAACTGTCAAGCGTTTCCACCAAAACTGAGTTAACTCCAACAGCTGGTTTTTGTTTACATTTTCATTTGGACAAATCAAATTCTGCATTTATTTATGGGCAGCCACAGCTATATCCATCGCCGCCATCTCCTTGTATACGTATGTTTTGTTTCTTGTAGCCTCTCTAGTACATGAAAACCACTCCGCTTTCCTTCTCAACAGTCTAGGAATGTCTGCGTTTTCAAATTTGTGAAAATTTATTTAATTTATGAAAATTTATTTAATTTGTCAATGTTTATTTCGTTTGTCGGCTGATTGATATCAGAGCTGTCTGAATTTTTAATGTCAAGAGGGTTCATGAGAAGTTCCACGTTTTTTATTTTCTTTTTCAGCATTTATTATTGGCAAAGAATAGATGTTTTGACTTTGATTATGACAGACGATATGTATTTTTGCGAAAAATGCAGTAAAAAGTAATTGTCTTAGCAAAAAATCTACCACACCGAACGCAATTCAAATCCCTTCCTTCGATTGTGTTCGTACGGCTCTTGCAGCGCCTGAAAGCATGCTATCAAAATTTGTACATTTGTGAGTATTGCTCCCGCTTTTAACATAACATTTTCTGTTAGACGTCTGTAAATGGCAAAAATGAGTTAACACAGTTTTGAAAGTGAGTTTACACACTTTGATACAAAAACAATTGTATGGGAATTTGAGCATTTAAATGCGATGTTGAATACATTTAAGCGTTAAATGCGTTTAAGGCCCGGTGGAAATAGGCTATTAGACAAATATTTTCAAGTAAGCTTTTGAATTGCATGAACAATAGATCAGTGGGAATTTATAGAAAATGCATAGTGATTGAATAGTAGAGCATTTATTTTATTTTTGTAGGAGACAATACCAAGTGCTCAGACATGATTGGTCCAATGTACTTGTTGGTATGAGCCCCGCGTTATTGTAGTGAAAATCTATTGCTCTTTTGAATGAACAAGAGGATTTCATTAATTGGCAGCACACTAATTAAGATAGTGTCCACCAGGGGCGTAGCCAGAACTTGGTCATGGGGGGTTTTAAAAAAATTTGTTTGCCAGTTTAGTATTACATGTTTTTTAAAGTAAAGTGCACTTTCCAAATATGGCATTTTGTTGTGGCTTATGTGACTTAATGCATTAAAAACTAAATTTTGTCCCTGATTTTTAGTAAAAATGTCATGAAATTTGGTGGACTGAAAGCGAAGTTATTGCATCTGAAGTGGAAGTATGTTTGTGTCATCGTACAAAAATATGCATGAACAAAGATCCAATATTAACTATTGTTTTAAAAATGTTTAAACTTTAACCGAAGCATTTAAATTCATGGACCAAGTTTATGGTGATATTTGTTTATACCGTGGTGGAGTTCATAAGTGGTAAAAGCGATTTAAAAACGATTGTCAGGACATAAATGCTGACCAACGTGTTAGCCAACTGAAATCCGCGATCACCGTAGATTCCATCAAAACTGGGCGGTAATTCATAAAAGATTAGCCGAAATCTTCATTGACTTTGCTTGCTTTACTTATACCCACCCGAGTGATCTTTTTAATATTCGTGTTTAATATCTGCCAGAGTATTTAGCTATGATTTCGAATAACTGCACAAATTGGAAGGTAATTTTCAATAACATGAACACATTTGTTTTCTTAGAAATTTTGTTTATGTTTAAACTTGAATTTTGTAATTTTGTATACAAAATACCTACCCGGGTGATCCCAAGTGCTTTTGCTGCCATTTTGAATAAAACAATAAATTTTTTTTGCGTACCTCATTATGTGTTAAATAAAACAACTGGAAAGAAATTTTGTAATATTTTCCATAGTTGCAAAATAAATCGTTAAAGTTAGGCCTTTTTTCGAAAAACGAGCTATCGCCAGAGGAAGATCCTAAATACTGAGGTATGAAAAATATTTATATATTATTATATTGTTACGAAAATTAGTTCTAGTGGGCTAGTACGTATCTCTTAATTGTGCAGTTTAAAATAAAAAAACACACTTAATTTCTCAAACGCAGTCAATAAAAACCAACAGTCACTTTATTTCACAAATTTCACGCTTTACGGTCTTTACACTTAATGATTCGCTTAATTACACCGTGTGGCACCTTCACTAGTCAAAACCAGACTGACTCGCTGCGCCGCACCCGGCTACCTTTTATACCTGTCCGGTCATCGCGCAGATCGTTCTCGCACATTCCGGAGTGGACTAAAGGTTTCCATGATGATCGCGACCATCATTGCCAGGTTGGACTAAAAGTTGCCATCATTGCCAGGTTGGACTAAAAGTTTCCATTATTATCGCGGCCGTCGTTGCCAGATTGAATTATAGCACGGCGCGTAGCGACAGGGTTGCTTTGTACAGCGACAGACTGTCTTATCGTTACACTGCCCACCACTTAGACTTGTTCGTCCCGAACAAGTGCCGAGGTTCCGCTGTGATAAGGCACCAGGCGCTCCAAATGGACTACCTTCAGCTTAGCGCCTTTATTGCTGCAACGTTGAATCCTGTATACCACGTCGTTTATCCTAGTCACGACTTCGTAAGGTCCTTCCCATGATGTTTGAAGTTTCGGAGACAAACCTTTCCTCCGCTGCGGGTTGTAAAGCATTACCAGATCGCCTTCTTGGAAACCTGCTGAGTTGGCCCGTAGATCATATCTGGCTTTCGCCTTATCGCTGACCAGTGTGGTGCGGCTCCTTATAAACTGGTGAATTTCCTCCAGTTCCGCCCTCTTATTGGCCACGTAGTCCGTCTTAGCGCCTCCCGTCGTGCTGACTACCCCGAACTTCAAGTCAGCGGGTAAACGCAACTCTGTGCCGAACACAGCTCGGGCCGGAGTGAGTGATGTCGTGTCGTGCGGGGCTGACCTATACGCCATCAGGAACAGGGGGATATGCGTGTCCCAATCTTTTTGATTCCTGCCTACCACTTTCCGCAGATATTCTTCCAGTGTCCGGTTAAAACGTTCCACCATGCCGTCGGACTGTGGGTGCAAAGGAGTGGTACGCGTTTTCTTTATCCCCAGCAGCTCACACACTTCCTGGAAGACCGCAGACTCGAAATTCCGGCCTTGATCCGAGTGTAACTCCAACGGAACCCCGAACCTGGCCACCCAGTTGTTTACCAGCATTTCCGCGACCGTAGTGGCCTCCTGGTTAGGAATAGGATACACTTCGGGCCATTTGCTGAAATAATCCATTACCACCAGTACATATTTGTTGCCTTGAGTGCTGACTGGGAATGGGCCAGCGACGTCCAAAGCAATGCGCTCGAAGGGCGCTCCCACGTTGTACGGCCCCGATACCTTCTTGTCGGACCTTTCGCGGCTGAACATCACAGCTCTTAATCCATTCGGCTACAGACTCCTAGCATCCTACCCAGTAGAATCGTCTTTTTATCTTGGCGACGGTTTTGGTGATGCCCAGGTGCCATCCACTGGAGTCGTTATGGTATGCCTCGATGACCTCGTTGATTCTGCATTTCGGCACTACCATTAGGGAGTTGCTGGTCCGACCATCCGCGCTCTCCCATTCGCGATACAGGCATCCTTCCTTCAGCCGCAGACTTTCTCACTGCGCCCAGTAAGCCTTAGCAATCGGGCTTTCACCGGCCATCTCTTGCCAGTCCGGACGTGCGCCTTGCTCCTTGCCTTCGACGATTTGTGCAAGATCCGCATCCTCACGCTGGTCCTTTTGTAGCCTCTCCGCAGACCACGCTTCCTCTGGCATAACGCTTACCAACCGGACGTCCACTATCTGTTCTTTGCTTTCGGCTCGCGAGCACTGCCTGCATTCGACTTTGCACGGACGGCGTGACAAGGCATCGGCATTTCCATGGCTACTGCCCTTGCGATGCTCTATCGTGTAGTCGTAGCTCTGCAGTCGCTCGATCCACCGCGCCAAGTGCCCTTCAGGATCTTTAAAGTTCAGGAGCCATCTCAATGCCGCATGATCTGTGCGCAGGCGAAACCTTTGTCCATACAGATATTTGTGGATGTGTTTTACGCAGTCCAATACCGCCAGCAGTTCCCTCCGTGTCACACAGTAGTTGCGTTCCGGTTTCGATAGAACCCTACTGTAGTACGCTATCACTTGTTCCTGGCCGTCTATTATCTGTGATAGCACACCGCCAATACTATTCCCGCTTGCATCTGTATCCAGCAGAAACATCTCCCCAGGCACGGGGAAGGCCAGAATTGGAGCAGTGCACAGTGTTTCCTTCAGACGCGCAAAAGCCTGCTCCTGCTCTTCGTTCCACTCGAAAGCGTGGCTCTTTTTCGTCAGTTTGTGCAAGCTGCTGGCTATGTTGGCGAATCCCGGAACAAATCGGCGGTAGTATGTACACAGGCCCAGAAAACTGCGGAGTTCGTGTAGATTGCGTGGCCGGGGCCACTCCTTCACCGCCGTTATTTTGCCTTCATCCGTATGTACTCCGCGGGCAGAAACCGTATGACCCAGATACTTGACCTCCTTTTGGAACAGCGAGCACTTCTTTGGATTGAGTTTAAGCCCGGCTTTTTGTATCCGCTCGAATACCTCCTTTAGCTTTCCCAGGTGGTCGTCGAAGTTTTTACCCATCACGATTATGTCGTCGAGGTACACCAGACACGTCCGCCAATGTAGCCCTTTTAGCACCCGTTCCATTAGCCGCTCGAATGTTGCTGGTGCGTTGCAGAGTCCAAACGGCATGACGGTGAACTGCCACAACCCATCGCCAACACTGAAAGCCGTTTTCTCCTTGTCCTTGTCTGCAAGCTCTACCTGCCAATAGCCGCTGCGTAAGTCGAGCGTGGAGAACCACTGCGTGCCTGACAGCGTGTCCAGGGTGTCATCGATCCGAGGTAGTGGATAACTGTCCTTATTGGTCACATCATTGAGCTTCCGATAGTCCACACAAAACCGGGTACTGCCATCCTTTTTCTTGACTAGCACGACCGGCGAGCACCAGGGGCCCGAAGAAGGCTCTATGACCTTTTCTTTCCGCATGTTTTCGATCAAATTTGTGACCTCTTCCCTCTTGGCCAGAGGAACTCGTCTTGGCGGTTGGCGAATCGGTTTTGCACTTCCGGTGTCGATGCCGTGCTTCACTATGGCTGTTCTTCCGCCTGCTTCTGCCGCAAATATTGACCCATAGTGCTGCAGGAAAGACCTCACCTTCTGTTTCTGCTTGGCCGTCAATTCGCTACTCCACTGGTTCTCTTGCGGCATGACGTCCATGTTAAAACTGCTCTTCTCATTACCTCCAGGTGAGCTACTTTCGCAATTGACCACTGCTACAGCTTCCTTACACTCGCCAATTACCTCATCTTTCCCGACATATCTGGGTGCATTCAGGGGGTTCAAGATTCTGACCGGTATTCTGCCATTCTTAGGTTCCACTAATGTACGTCCGATGATGATGTTGTTGTGTCCTTGTTTCGGTGCTTCTACAACCCACGGCCGACGGGTCCCGTCGTCCTCGTCCACCTTTGCCCACACAATCGCCTCAGAATTCGCTGGTATCCTCCTGTGTTGACACGATACAACCTTCCTTACCGCCACGCTTCGCTCATAGCCGGTGTGCAGCGGGAATTCAACGTTGGCATATCTCAGCACATTTTCCTTCAGGTCCAGCGTGAAACCGTGAATAATCATGAAATTCACGCCGATAATCACGTCGTCTATTATATCCGCGACGATGAACTCATGTTCCATGCTGCTGGTGCCGATAGCAATCGTTTTCGTAACTTTTCCTCTTACCGGCGCGCGCTCGCCAGTCGCAGTCCTCAGCTGTATGCCATGCAGCGGTTCCCAGTTCCTCAGCAGCTTCCTTTTTATGATCGAATATGACGCTCCAGTATCCAGTGTCAACACGAACAACTTCCCATCTATCCTTCCTTCAATTGCCAAGCTGCTGGGCTGTCGTTTCAGCTGTGAGACAAGGACGGTGGGGCGGCAGATTGTGGGGATCAGCTCACGCCCCTTTGGGCTGACCCGTTTTAGTTTAACGACTCGCCGTCCTCAGCCCTGCGCTTGTTGGCTGGGCCTCGATTGTCAGTACTCCTCGCTTCAGGCGATTGCGATCGAGAACGGGAACGCCTCCTTCGTTGGCGGCAGTCTCGTGATATGTGGCCCTGCTTGCCACATATCCAGCAAACAACTTTAGAGGAGACCACCCGTGGCCTGTCCGGTATCTCAGAGCTTATGGCCTGGATCGGAATGTCGTTGTCCGCCTGAATCTGGCGTATCCTTGCAGGTGCATACCGAGTGCTCCCAATCCATGCCGCTTCATATGTCATCGCGCTGGTCACCGTTTCCTTAAATGTTGGCTTGCCCATCATCAACGCACTGCGACGTGTTTCTGGATCATGAAGTTGTTTCTTCAATAAACGACTCAATCTTCATCCTCTCGAGATCATCAGCACCAAATTTTGGGTAGCACAACTATACGAGCCGCTCAATGTCTGCTGCATATGTCTGCAGCGCCTCGTTGGCTCTTTGCTTGCGGTTCTTCAGCTCACAGTAGTATAGCGCATGGTTGTGCTCGTCGCTATACTTCGCTGCTAACGCTCTCATGATGGCACCGTAATCACTTCTTAAACATTCTGGAACTGATTTGATTACCTCAGCCGCAGGACCTTTCAGCGACAGTGCCAACCTCCGACCTTTCCTGATATCTGTCCACTGATTTTCCAAAGCAGCCAAGTCGAATTGCAATTTAAATGTATCGAACGACGCAGCACCATCATAAGTAGACACTTCTGTTCTGGCAGCAAAACCATCCTGAACCGGTGGCAAACATTCTCGTGGCTGTACCTCTCGAAGCCGTTCGTCTATCTTTCTGTGCATCGAATCTTCCAGACTGTCAACTCGTTTGTTCAAGGACTCATCCAGGTTGTCAACTCGTCTGTTCAGGGATTCACCCATTTCGTCAACTCGTTTGTCCCAATTGTCTATTCGCGTCTCGAGATGCTCAACTTTCACGTTCAGCCTATTGGAAATTTCCTCCACCTTCTGCTCTATGCGCGCAGAATTTTCCGCCATTTCTCGATTTGCAGTCTCGACTTTTGCCGAAATTTCGAGATTCGTAGTTTCCAGCTTCGCTGCCATCTCTTGATTCGCAGTTTCCATTTTTGCTGCCATCTGCGCCGACATTTCACGATTTTCCTTTTCCATTTTGGCTGCCATTTCACGGTTGGAAGTCTCGAACATGCCTTTAAGTGCAACCATTAGCTGGCTCATGTCCAATGCTTGTAGTGGCGCAGCCGCTGCAGCCGTACTTTGCATCGACGCGGCACCCGCAGGCGATTCCTCCACTTTGCCCGACGCCTCTAGCTCCTGCGTTCCGAACTCGTGCGCAGCCCAATCGATGCCTCGCGATTCACACGCCTCTCACAAGCGCAGCTGCAACTCCACCTTACCGCCAGCAGTCGGCAAATTCCAGGCAGCCAGCTCCTTCTTTAGCTGGTCCACTTTCAGCAGCTCGAATTTAACCATTTCTGCGTTTTTATAATGTTATTTTTATTTATTGTTTATTTTCAGTAGCACAATCCCACTTCTGACACCAAATGTTACGAAAATTAGTTCTAGTGGGCTAGTACGTATCTCTGGATTGTGCAGTTTAAAATAAAAAACACACTTAATTTCTCAAACGCAGTCAATAAAACCCAACAGTTACTTTATTTCACAAATTTCACACTTTACGTTCTTTACACTTAATGATTCGCTTAATTACTCCGTGTGGCACCTTCACTAGTCAAAATCAGACTGACTCGCTGCGCCGCACCCGGCTGCCTTTTATACCTGTCCGGTCATCGCGCAGATCGTTCTCGCACATTCCGGAGTGGACTAAAGGTTTCCATGATGATCGCGACCATCATTGCCAGGTTGGACTAAAAGTTTCCCTTATTATCGCGGCCGTCGTTGCCAGATTGGATTATAGCACGGCGCGCAGCGACAGGGTTGCTTTGCACAGCGACAGACTGTCTTATCGCTACAATATCTTAATTGTGAGTTTTACTCAAAATATCGGCTGAAGAGCCTGGGGTCATCCGGGTGAATAACATTTGTAAACGACGTACACAAAAATTGTTGGTAAGGCGAAGGTTAAGCATCTCAATAGCAAACATTTATCAATTGCATTTTAACTGAACATTTTTCTATCGAAGGATACCATCTCACCGATCGACACTTGTTTTGACTGTGTTGACTGTCAACCACTCCTCGTTTTCACCTGATGCGGCACCGTGCGACTTTCACCTTTTCAAAAAATGCATTTCCCGATGAAAAAAAGCGTTTAGAGAACGAGGGAACCATCCAAAAGGCTTGTACCGTCATCCTGAAGGATATTCCGGTCGACGAACTAAACTACTCTTTATAAATGTTTTTACATCATGCAAATCGCTGTATTGAGCCTAAACGGGACTATTAAAAAAACAAATTAGCTTCGCCCAAAAATTTTTTTACTATTTTTATTTTAAATGTTTAAAGATGAAAGACCTTTTTGCTAATGTGGGAACGTACATACGACGCATAGTGATTGAAAATGTTGACAAATTACAGGCTATGGGGGGGTTCTGACACCCTAACCCCCTCCCTTGGCTACGCCTCTGGCTCATTGTTTTTCACCTCGCATTACAGAAAAATCATCAAAACGAAATTTTGTATGAAAATTTTGCTCGTAACGTGTAAAATACGAACAAATTTTAAATGTCAGTAATAAACTGTTACTTACAAGTTATTTAATTTGGTTACAGTTTATTAAATAGCTTTGACACTTCAGTTAATTTACAAAAAAAATTTACTCCATTGCGGCTCGCTTTCCGTATATTCTGAGGAACTTTCTTCATTGACCTCTGAATTCCATTTGTATTAATGTTCTTTAGCACTTTACGGATTTTATAAATCAAGCAATCCACATTTTTGGCGCGATATCTGTTGGCATATACCTTTCTTTTCAAGTTTGCAAGACTGTAGCGACATAAACTAAAATTAACATTATTTGTTGATTGCAAATTGCTAATAACTTGCTGTGGAACTTCCTCAATAGTAAAAACTTTCTTCCAGGTCATATGTAAATGAAAAACCAATGTTCATTATTTTGCATTTTCATAAGTCCACGGCTGCCAAATCTGATAGGTAAATTTTTGGCGCGGAAATGTATCTACAAAAACAGCTGTATACTTATTCACCATTTTTTCATAGTGAGAGTAAAATTAAATTTGTATGAAAAATTACTGAAGAATTTTGTAAAACAACATGAAAACAACAAAAATGCAAGAGGTCGCATCACATGCGAATGAAATAGTTTACAATTTGAAATTGATTAATGAACAGAAAATCTTAATTACTAGTCCTTTTTAGTGGAAATCAGTTATACAGTCGAACTTCCCTACAGTGAACTTCTATGTAATGAAGTTCTCCGTATAATGAATTAATTTCAAAGACACAACTTTATCGTTCTATTCTAAGTGCATTTTGATCTCCTTATAATGAATTTCCATATAGTGAATATTTCTCTACAATGAATAAATTTTTCAGTTGAAAACTTCGCTTTCATTCGTTTTTCGTGTCCATATAATGAATTTTTTCATGCTATTTTCTGTCGCGCATATTAACAACACTGAATACCGAAAAAACTATATTTAGGGGAACCCCAAAAGAAATGGCCAGTGAAGAAGAATTGGCGGATGTGGTGTTACCTACATTGGGACGAATTTCTGCTTCTCTTGATGTTCTTCGAACCTTTGTGGAGATGAAGAGCAACGTACCGAATAATGTTTTTAAGTCTCTACATGTATTAGAAGGCTTTGTTGAGGAAGAAAAGTGGAAGCGTGTAATCTAAACTAGAATACCTCATTATTTTAAATAAAAGATGAAACAAATATAGTATAGTATAGACTCTGTATAAAATTTCGAATTACACCACACTTCCACTTCAATGAACTAGTTCAAAGAACTAAATAGTTCGTTAACGACACAACTCTAATAAACTTGAAATGTAAAAAAGTCTTCGCTTCTAGTTGCTCTTGCTGTGAGAAGTATGTAGTATAAAAACTGAAAAATATTGTTTTGTAACATAAATATTTGGTAATGTAGACTCTATAAATTAATGTGTTCCATCTTGAACTTTGTGGGTAGCATTAATATTTTAGATTAAACGATTTTACGATTTATAATTAATGTGACTAAAATCAATTTTAATGAACTAAAAATATGCAAAAAATGAATTAAAACTACAATTCTCTTATTCTTTAGAAAACGACCCTATACCGAGGATTGTTTGGAACATCGATGGCTCATGTCGTCTGATTATATGATAAGAAAACGCGAAAGAGCAGTTTTTCTTGGTGGTGCCCTTAAGGTGAGCATAACGAATATTGTCTGTATGTACTTAATAACAAGTTTCATAAAACTTTTTTACAGGAATTCTGTGATGAATACCACAATGAAAAAAATACAAATACAATCCATTCTAATATATCTGATTCATTAGAAAGTGGATGTACGGCTCAACAATTGTTACGATCGAATAGCATTCAAGACGAATTGTACACATCTTTTTAATTGGATTGGTTCACACCAATCACGTTAGGTACGAAAATATCTGCAAACCTATTTTGATATACATGCGTGATGTATATGTTGGAGATGTTCCAAATTAAAAATATTTTACACTAATGAGTCAATATGAATATAATACTTAAAGTGGTAATTCCGAATTCTAGTTACAATAAGTAAAAAATATGTGTATGTTGTCAGAATATATTTTATCATGTGATTTATTTAATCAATAATTATGTTTTTTATAAGAAAAGCTCTACAAATATTCACACATATGTACATTGAATGCGATTGGAAAGTGTTAATTTAGTGTATAAATATTGGTAATCTCTTTAATATGGTATTAATAAATCCTGTACTGTATTTTCAAGGTTCTTAAAATAATTTAAAGTTAAATACTTTCTAAAAAATGTATGGCAACTCCAAAGCAGATTTCAAATAAAAAGGAATTCCAACAAATATACTTTATTTTAAACTTTTATTAACATAGCAATATCAACATCGCTTTATCAGTCTCGCGCTATCCCTCAACTTTCGAACACCTGACTACGTCACACAGTGTCGCGAGTCCAGAGTAGCGAGGGACAAAAATAAAAGGAATAGCCGTACGACAATAAAATTTGGTACATATGATTTTATTATAAAGAGAAGTTAATACGCCAAAAATTACTTTAATCGCTCCACGGACACGCCACCTCCCATACAAACCAAATACTAAGTTGACAGTATCTCGGAAACTATAAAAGATATATTGATAAAATTTGGTACAGCAACTCATGTCATCAATATAAAGGTATATACCAAATGGATTCGATCAACCTACAAATACGCTAGTCATAAAAAAAGGAAATATTGAAAAAACGACATATCTGTGTATACTTATAAGTAAGTAAGTAATTTCAAACCCAAATAAAAAATAATAACACCTCCTATTAAACTCAGGAGAGCATCTATTTCCATTCAAAATTACAGTTTGTTAGTTTGTACTGCTAGGATATTCGGTTTTCGATCATGAATTATTGGAAATTAAACCTTCTACAACTATTTTTGACAACATTTAAAAACGACTTTCTTCAACTTCCTCAGATATTATATATTGCAGTATATCAGAGTTTCGGTTTTTATATTTAACTTTAATTTTCCTATTAACTGCTATAATTGGTTCTAACGACATTAACAAGTTTTGCTTCTTTTCGAAAGTTGCCTTGACTCGATGGCAACCCACCCAGTATTACCGAAGTCTTCCATCGGATCTACCTTTTTTTGCATTTTTTCTAAATCAAGTGGTGTTTGCATATTAGTACAATACAAAATTTATAGCTCAAGCGAAGCGCAGCAGTGGTCGCTATGTTTTCCTGCCAACCATGCTGCAAAAAGGACCCAACTTTTGACTGCATACGGCACTGAAAATGCTAAATTTCTTAAAAACGTACAAGTTTGTGCAGTTAAAGTCCATGGTTTCTATTAATACATACTTTCAGCTATATCAAACTGTAAAATCTCGAAGTAGTAAGAAGGAGTTTTTTTTTTAAGTTTATCTAACGTTTGATGACACTGCACTTTTATTCCTACGAATTGACGTTTCTTTAAGTAACGGTACAAGGAATATGGAAAGCAAAACAAAAGAGGGAAAGCTTCCACAGAGTTGCAAAAATTGTATATTTATAGAATATATTTACTTAATATAAGGTTCCATGGGAAATTTTTCAATAAGAGACCTCGAACTTACATTCAACAAATTGCAATAATTTCTACCCAAGTCACCCACCTTCACAAAGTGCAAGTTTGGTGGCCTGCCATCGGTATATAAATTGATATTTTTAAAATTCGTTTTCACATTTTAGTAAATTGATGTATTTATTCAGTACTACAAACTTATTTTTCTACATTTACGACATTCAGTTTTTTGATTTTTGTCCCTACTCGCGACACTGTGCGTCACCGAGTAGAACAAAAAAAAAACAGCTATAATAATAACACTGATCAACAGCAAAATGGCTTTTCTGGTTTTGACATCAGTTCTTGGGTAATTAGGGACCGCTGATTTCGAATCCACAAACAGTTCTTAAAACTTAGTTTCCGTTTTTGCAAAAAATGGGCGTGTCATTTTTTCGGATTTTCCCTGATTTTTTTCACGTTTGGGATTGTAATTTCTAAACCAATTGTTCGGACTCCGTAGAGCTACGTCCACGCAAAAGGATTTAAATTAAACGAAGCAAACGTTGTGTCGGTTTTTGTGTAATGTTTTATTGAATTTGTGCACTAGTTGTTAATCATCATCATCATCATCATCATCATCATCATCATCATCATCATCATCACTACATATATAAAGCAAAGTCGCTGCCGCTGTCTGTCCCTATGTATGCTTAAATCTTTAAAAGCGGTTTTTTTTTTCTAAAGCGGTTTTTTTTAATGGATAGAGTGATTCAAGAGGAAGGTTTATATGTATAAAACATGCATAATATAGTAGAGAAACACTGATAAATTTAGAGGTAAACATTATAAGGAACAAACATTAGAGTGTATGTATAGCAAATTACATTCAAACGTTAGGGTGTGTCTATAGCAATTTACATTTCAAACGTTATCGTGCATTCGGTGACCGAACATCCCGCCCCCATGGAAAGGTCTCTTTCAAGAAGGCAAAATAGCGAGTTTCTGTATAGGTCGACGAATGATTCCTTTGGTTGTCCGTATATTGGCTGGCAATGCTGTTCGCCGAATGTAAACAAAACAGACAAAAGACAAAGAAAAAACAGACAGAAAACAGCTTTTCAACTCGAGTGTTGAATTTTAGAGCTTTTTTCTTTTTCTTTCGGCGAACAGCATTGCCAGCCAACTGTTTTTCTCTGAAATTTTAAGCATTTTTGCAATGATGAAAGAAAATTATTTTTCCAATTTTCGTTATGATTTTCTTTTCAATTACAGATGTGTTTATCAGGATTATTTTGCAGTTACGTATTTCTTTTTAGAAAAGACAAGAAGATAAGGTTTATAAAAAAAAAAAAGTCGGGAAAACGGGGCGTGGCACCACAAGAATACATTTTTAGACAATAACTTTGGAACCATAAGTCACACATCAATTAAATTTGGTACAAACTTTCTATTTGATCATATCCTTCAATAGAGGGAATGGGATGGGTATTGAACAAAGGGGTGTGGCACCGCCCATACAACTAAAATCTTTTAAATAGAATAGCTTCGGCATTGTAAGTCGCACAGCATTGAAATTTGGTGCACCGTCGTTTCATAGATGTGTCATTCTACTGTTAAATTTTGATGGGCGTTAAACAAGGGGCGTGGCACATTTTTTATGACCCAACATTTCAGCAGAACTGTAAGTCGCACAGCAATGAAACTTGGTACGAACCTACCATTTAGTCATATCTTTCGACAGAGGGAATGGGGCGGGTATTTAACAAGAGGGCTGGGCTCCGCCCATACAAATAAAATCTTTTATATGGAATAGCTTCGGAATTGTAAGTCGCACAGCATTGAAATTTGGTTTGACATCCTCCCATAGAAGTGTCATTCTACTGTTAAATTTTGATAGGCGTTGGACAAGGTGCGTGTCACATTTTTTGTGACCCAAATATTTCGCTGAACTATAAGTCGCACAGCAATGAAACTAAGTACGAACCTACCATTTATTTATATCTTTCGACAAAGGAAATGGTGCGGGTATTGAACAAGGGGGCGTGGCACCACCCATACAAGCCAAATCTTAAATATCGAATATCTTTCAAATTGTAAGGTGCACAGCATTGAAATTTAGTAAAGCGTCGACCCATAGATGAGTCATTCTACTGGGAAGATTTTATGGGCGTTGGACAAGGGGCGTGGCACATTTGTTGTGACCCAAATATTTCGCTGAACTATAAGTCGCACAGCAATGATATTAAGTACGAACCTACCATTTATTCATATCTTTCGACAAAGGGAATGGTGCGGGTATTGAACAAGGGGGCGTGGTACCGCCCATACAAGCCAAATCTTTAATATAGAATATCTTTGAAATTGGTAGTCGTACAACACTGAAATTTAGTACCCCGTCGTCCCATAGATGAGTTATTCTACTGGTAAGATTTGGTGGGCGTTGGACAAGAGGCATGGCACAATTTTTGTGATCCAAATATTCTGCTGAACTATAGGTCGCACAGCAATGAAATTAAGTACGAACCTACCATTTATTCATATCTTTCGACAGAGGGTATTGAACAAGGGGGCGTGGCACTGCCCATACAAGCAGAACTTTTGATAGAGAATATCTTTGACGTTGTAAGTCGTACAACACTGAAATTTAGTGCCCCGTCGTCCCATAGATGGGTCATTCTACTGGTAAGTTTTTATAAGCGTTGGACAAGGGGCGTGGAACATTTGTTGTTACCCAAATCTTTCGATGAACTATAAGTCGCTCAGCAATGACACTTAGTACGAACCTACCATTTTCTCCTTCGACAGAGGGCATTGTGCCGATATTGAATAAGGGGCCGTGGCCCTGCCAATATAACTTAAATATGGTTCAAGCGCTATCCATTGCTTTATCCATTGAAACTTAGCAGCAACATTGCTTATTTAAGGGCCTCGATTGCGTTAATCAGTAGCACCCTCCTCTTCCTTTAGTTGGTTTTCGTCGTCAATTTGCCATTTGCCACATCGCCCTTGATTCGCCATCTCGCGTATTTCATTATAAAAAAACAACAAATGTCGTGCGGGACGAAGTTCACCGGGTCAGCTAAGTAGTTGTTTATAAATGTATAAATTAATAAAAATCACTTTTAATTTTTCTGTACTTTGCTACGGCGAGCTGTTTGCTGCGCCTTTCTTTATTGAGTTTCTGATTAAAACTAAATTTCCCCAGCAATCAAGTTCCTTAGTGAGCCCTGCTCAGCCTGCTGACCGTGCAATAGTCGTGTGTGGCCGTGAACCGTTGTCGGCTCCGCTGCGACCACCCGAACTCCGCTGATTACGCAGAACGTGCGGAGTATCGGGTTTCGTCAGTTCGCTGACCGACCAGCGCAAACGGTTGCTGTTGATATTGCACCGTCAGCGCCTAACGGCAGCCACAGTCCAGCTACACTCACTCAGGCCGTCGGGTTAACTCCTCCCATCCTCAAGTGAGAGCCGTCCTCGGTTCTCCTTAGACCGTCGATAACCGCCTGGAGATCGTGGCGGTGGCGTCTTCTGGTTTGCCTCTGGTATAACTTGAAGAGCATGAAGCAGCAGGTTAAAACCGCGACGGTGGCTAGACCGGATATTGCTGGCCCTATTATCGTTTTTCCTTCGAGGTCACCGATGTAGCGAAGACTTTCGACATTCAGTCTCTTAAGGTATGGCAAGCTCAGTATGTCGTGTTGGCCAGTGACATTTATGAATGCCGTCGCTACCGAACCGGGTAATTTTCTCAACATGCCTTTGTATATTCTAAAGGTGGTTCCGTTAATCATGACCTCGTCATCGAATGTTACCAAGTAAGTTCCAGTAACGGTTACCTCGGAACTTCCGCTGCTTTTTATCACGGCGGTGTTGTCATTAAAACGATGATACCCTCATCAACCCCTCAAAGACGGTTATGGTACTGTTCACCCGGAGATACAAAATACCTGAGTTTAGGCTGCCGAAACTTAGCGGCATCACTATCACCCTCTCACCCGAGGTGAAATACCTTGGCACCACACTCGACTCCAAGCTTTCTTGGAGACGTAACGTGGAAGAGCGGGTGAAGAAGAGCTTGAATGCCTTCTGCGTTTGTCAGAAGACCTTCGGGAAAAAGTGGGGATTGCGGCCGAGCATTGTCCACTGGATGTATACAGCGATCATTCGGCCGATGTTATGTTACGGAGCCATTGTCTGGTGGCCGGCCACGGACACCAGGTCCTTGACGACGCAACTGACGAAGGTGCAGAGACTGGCGGCTATGGGAATAGCAGGAACCGTCAAAAGCACCCCCCAGGCAGGCCTAGAGATGATTCTACATCTCCACCCAACAGAGCAGTTCATTAAGTGCTGTGCCGCAAAAGGCGCTCTCAGACTGAGAGAGGCCAACCTGTGGAAAGAGCACGCTTATGGACACTCTGGGATTTTAAGGTCATTTATGAGGCCAGGTACAGAACAGCAATTCGATTCCTGCACGGACTATCTGATTCCACACCTGGATTTTGTTTCGCGCGCACTCACCTCCTTTCCCTCAAGGGAAGAATGGGGACTTACAAGTGTGACAAGAGACGCCTCCATCACCATCTTCACAGACGGTTCTAAGATGGAGGAAGGTACAGGAGCTGGTCTCCACTCAGATGAACTGGGGGTACAACGGTCTTTCAGACTCCCGGACCTCTGTAGCATCTTTCAGGCGGAGATTTATGCAATCTGGAAAGCTGCTGAACTAATCCGCGACAGCGGATTACCACCCACGGATGTCACAATCTGTGTGGATAGTCAGGCAGCTCTTAAAGCGCTTGAATCAGCCACTGTGAAATCGAAGGTAGTGCAGAGTTGTCGCACTGCACTTCGAGGCATCGGGCATCACCGAGTCACTCTCTGCTGGGTTCCGGGCCACTCTGGAGTGGCAGGAAACGAGACAGCGGATGAGATGGCAAGAAAGGGGGTCGCCCTGCCTCTCACCGAAGTGGATAACTTTGTGCTCCCCCCGGTATCTGCCCTGTATTTGCGTATTGACAGGTTGAGCAAAAGTTACATCGAGTCCTCATGGCGGAGCAGAACTGATTGCAGTACCTGCCGGGCAATATGGCCTTCCCTTTCCGTGAGGAAAACACGATTTGTACTGTCCTTGAGTCGAACCTCTATTAGGCAGCTTGTTGGGGTCATCACTGGGCACTGCGCCATTGGATCCATGCTTGTCAAATGGTGCCTCTCGTCCAGTGATGTCTGCAGAAGCTGTGGAGATGAGGAAGAAGTGGAAACGATCCAACACTATCTGTGCCACTGCCCGGCTCTGCAGGAACGCCGTCTCCGTACCTTGGGGTCAAGGTTCCTGTCAGACTTGGCCTGCGCAGCAATGGTTGAAATTTACTCTCCTTCATCAAGAGGTCGAATTGGTTTGCCCCGAACTGAGAGCCACTGGCTAGCTCCAGAATCTTCTAAGAAGGGATTCACAATGGGCCATTTTGGCCTCCGAGTGGAAGTGCTGCCCTTGGGACGCACACACCCTTCCCTACCTAACCTAACCTACCCTCATCAATTACTGCCAGTGACTCGAGATGGCTGGGACGTGTACCGCAATGGGCGACGCCGCCTGAGTGGAGTTGCTGCGCGCATGTGGGATTCGGTAGCTCCCTGCAGAATGTTGTCGTCAGCGAGGAGCTGCAGTGCCCAATCGCAACTACCAGATTGCCACAGTCTGCAACCTTGTCGTTTTCGGCGAGATGCAGGACGGTCCCATTGTGTTGGACAGGATAAAGAACAATTTTCTTACATACTAATCTAGGTCTAGGGTACTTAATTAGGAAACGTAGAAAATTATCACCTAACAAGACTTTCATGTAAGATACTTCCATCAGATCGGCTATGGTTGTGTTCGTAGAGCGCTCATTTACAAATATTTTTATGTCACTATCGTCTAAAATTACCGGGTTTATTACACCCACCTTTGCAAGGGTGACGGTTAATAATAGGTTCTCGAGTTCCAAAAATAGTATTCTGTCCCTGGCAAGTAACGTTTCGTATAAGTGACTTGTATCAATTTTCGCTGACTTTGAATTCTTTAGTATCAGGTTAACTGTCGCGGTCAGTTCGTTTATTTGGTCCTGCGTCTTTGTGTTTATTGTTATCTGTCTGTTCTCCTAGTCCACGAGCTCCTGCTGCCGGAATTTTAGCCTTTCGAAGTCATCGAAGTCCGGAGTCCCCGCGATTACCTTTAGGGCAGTGCCCAGACCGTTGATGCTCCTGGTGCGTCTATGGTGGATGCCTAGTGTTGACAACAGCACCTTTACGTGCGTCACGTCGGAGTTCAGTAGCGTTTTCATGTGGTGCGAGGGGAAAAGGTTCGAAAGCCTACTTGTTTCCTCGGCCATTTCCCGATACGTTGTGAGGTTTGTCACATGGCTCAAATATCCAAAGTCCTGCCAAATGGTTACGTCCCCGTCCAGAATGGGAATGTAACTAGAAGTAGAGTAGTCCGTCACCTTCGCCATCGCTACCCGAATGAGAAGTATCACAACCGAAATCCTAAAAGATGATGTTAATTAGACCGAATGCAGAAAGAAGAATATTACCTAATATTGTCCTTGTGGACCACCCTCCCCTTAATAAGAACCGTGGTTCCTAAATCGGCTTCCACTATTTCTTCAACATATAGAGGGGTCAGTTTGTTTCCCAGTCTTCGATTTGTTTTAACCAACACGCGTTCTCCCACCTCAAATACTCGATTTTGCCTAGAAGGGTTGTTTCTCTCTAGGTGCGACTGTTGGGCTTCCCTTATTTTCCTTTGTATCTCTTCTCTAAGCTCTTATGGCGCAGCGTGAATTATATCGGTGGGCTTCCTATTGGTCACAGAGTGAATTGTCCGATTATACTCCACTGTAGCCAATAGGATGAGGTCAATCGTATTTTCAATTTTTTTCTCCAACTTTAGACATCTAGCAATCTCCAAAAGAGTGCTGTGGAAGCGCTCAACCTGTCCATTTGAAGTGCTATGGAGCGGGGGCGCATTTGAGATGTTAACCCCAAACTGATTCCTCAACAAAGAAGCGATAGTCTCAGAATTTAAAGATGCCTCATTGTCGCAATACACCGTTTTGGCGTTGGGAAAAATATTCATTAACTGAATAATCGGGATCTTAACATCTATGATTGTTCGTGATGGAATGGGATAGACCATCGCGAACTTAGAGAACTTGTCAATACAAGTGAGAAAATATTTCCTGTCCGTAGAAAAGATGTCAATATGCAACATTTCGCCCGTATAAGATGGTATTGGCGTTATTCCAAGTTCCTGCTTTCTCGGATGCCTATCGTATTTGGCTTTTGCACAAATTTTACAATTTGTGACAATTTCATTTGCCAACTTAGTCATCTTCGGGAAGTAATAATCACAGAGAATTTGCTTTACATTCTCCTGAGCAGCTCTGTGAGCGCGATTATGCTAAGCAGTCACTATCTCCCTCTGCTCTTCCTCGTTAACAATGTCTGACACCATGTTTTTACAATACCAGAACTTCGTTGAGGGGAAGCACTGGACCAATTCATGCTGGATGTTAGCCAACGTTGGTAGCCCGCAATGTATCGCATTTACCACATTTGGATTTACAGCCAGTTTTATCTCGTCCACAAGAGTTTTTCTATCCGTGAAGTGGATTATATGGCGTGTTTTTTCGCCGAAAAGTATAAAATCCCGTTTTTGAACAAAGTTTGCTTCTTCCAAAACAATTTGGTTTCTGAAACAATTGAGCGGTTTCTCAGTCGCTTCAATAGTGTTAGTCAGCGATACCTCGCTATGGACCGTAGCAAGATCCGAACGCGCCTCCTCCTCCAAGGCATGAATATTCTGACGCGACAGTGCGTCGGCGACATAATTTTCCTTGCCTGGCTTATAAAATATGTTTGCGTTATGTTCATCAATAAAGGCTTTCCAGCGTTTTATTTTTGCGTTTGGGGTTCGGTCTGAAACCGCAAACGTGAGTGGTTGATGATCTGTGAAGATGTTTAAATTCCTAACGCCGTAGAGATAATTTCGAAGGCTTTTTAGAGCCCATACGATGGCAAGTAACTCGCGTTCGTTAGTTGCGAAATTTAGCTCTCGATCCCTTAGAGTTCTCGAAATCATGGTGATTGGCCGCCCATCTTGTGACAATACGGCCCCCAAACCCAACGATGAAGCATCCGTTGTTAAATCGAATGGCTTCGTGTAGTCAGGGTAAAGTAACATGACTTCCTCTGATACCAGGACCTCTTTTAACTTGTTAAAGGCCTGCATTTCATTTTCGTTTCAATTTACATTTATTCTCTTTGATTTGGTGGCGCAGACCCTACAATTCTCACCTTTCAAAATATCAGTTAAAGGTTTTGCTATCGAAGCGAAGTCTTTGATAAAGCAACGATAATAGCTCGCTAGCCCTAAAAATGATCTAACATTGAACAGTGTAGCAGGTTGCGCGTAGTTACGAATCGCGTCTATCTTACTGGGACTTGTTTTAATGCCACCCCTGGACACAACGAAGCCTAGGTATTCGACGCTTTCCTTAAAGAAGTGCGATTTCTCGCGTGATATCCTCATATTTGCTTCATATAATTTGCTCAACACCCATTTTATGTGTTCAACATGTTCTTCCGCACTTTCCGAAAAAATAATTACATCATCGATGTAAACATGGCACGATTTCCCTATTTGTTCTCGTAGTACGTCGTCGATAGCCCTCTGGAAAATGCTGGGTGCATTCTTTAGACCAAACGGAAGCCTACAGAATTCGTACTTTCCATTTCCCACTGAAAAAGCGGTTTTTTCCCTATCCGCCTCTGCGAGCAATATTTGGTGAAAACCCGATTTCAGATCAAGCGTTGTGAAGTACCTGGCCTTTCCCAGGTTCGACAATATTACCGTTATATTTGGAATTGGATATTTGTCATCGACAGTTTTTTGGTTCAACTTCCTAAAATCGATGACAAGGCGTTTTTTTGCGTTCCCTTGTTCGTCTGTTCCCTTCTTATCCACAACCCAAATTGGATTGTTATAGGGTGACCTGGATGGCCTAATTATCCCATTCTCCAATAAGTCATGTATTTCGGTATTTACAAAATCTGCTACCCCCATTGGATAAGGATATAGCTTCGAGTAGACTGGGTCACCATTGTCGGTGCGAATAGTGGCTACGATGTTGGTGTTGAAAGGGAGTGACTCGTTAGGATCTGAGAAAACCCCCATCAAATTTTTTAGCATTTTCTGAAACTGATTTCTTACTACCAGAGGCACCTCTATATCTTCCACCTGTGTGAAATTTACATTAACACACTTTAGAAATTGTATCCTTTCAGAGCCAGAGTTAGTCTGTATTTTTTCGTTCCTAAAATCTAGTGTGGCATCCGTCCGCGTTAGCAGGTCAAGGCCAATTATTCCATCAAATGTTGAAAGAGAGGGAAGAATGAAGAAAACACTACTAGTGCCGAATAAGTTGACGATGCATTTTTCCTTAATACTATTGAAGCCATGAATGGACTTCACCAGGAAGGGATTTTCAACTGGTATTACGTGCTTAAGCACGCTTAGAAGCTTGATATAATTTTTGGATGCCCCTGTATCGATTAACAATTTTATCTTTTTCCCTGCGATCGTCCTTTCTATGAACGGCAGCAGGGAGTTTTGTCTAACAAATTTATTTGGTCCGGATCAGTAAGCTCATCATCAACTGTTGATACCTCCGACTCCGCTACCGCCTGGTAGTCGTTTTCCTCCTGATTTTCACCGTGGGCAAGGTAATTAACCCTTTGTTGTTTTGGTCCCGTGAATCGTGCCGACCCATTATTCGGCCTTTCCCCTGCCTGTCCGTACCATTGACCCTGAGATGTGTGATTATTGGGCTGATACTGCGTAGGCTGTCTAAAGCGCTGCGACGTATCAACATCCATCGGCTGTACCGGTTCCGGTCTTTGGGGAGCCCCATTGTTTGAACCTTGGAGCCTGTTAAAGTGAGGATTTTTCGCGCGGTAGGCATCATTTGCTTGATACCTTCCCGCAGCACCCCTGTCCCTAGCCGGCTGTCTTGATTCGATCTTTTGGGCTTTATCCTCCAAGCTCCTAGCGTAATTGCTTGCAAACAAATACCGCGCATGGTTGGCTTCAACCTCTTGGGCCAGCGCTAGAGCCGAGGCAAGATCTTTTGGCCGTGCCGAAAAGAGCACATCACTCAATGCCTTTTTTGTTCCTGAAATGAACACACGTAGCGCGTCCATTCGATACTTCTCGTTCAATGACGCAGCTATGGGCTTGTCGTAAGTCATGATGGTCTTGTTGGTCAGCAGCGTTAGCTTCCTTTCAACCTCATCATAATATTGGAGGAGTGTCATATTCCCCTGACGAAGGGTGGACATCTCCTGCTCTATCAGATAAATAGGGCGTTTATCTGAGTACGTGAAATCAAGGCGATCGATGATCGCCCAAAAATTTAAGACCGTGTTGAAGGAAGCCAGCACCATGTCGGCCGAACCCTTCACTTTATTCCTAATAATGGCAACAGCCTGGTACTGCCTGGAGCTGCCCACAAAATTCTCAAAAATTTTATAAGCGGTATGTGCCGCCTGTCACCATGGGACGTAAGTCTCTTGCTTGCCGTCAAAGTCCGGCAATGACTTGATGATATCTAACGATTCATCACACTGCACCCCTGGAATAATGTCTATTTCTTTTGTGGTGGAAAGTGAAAAGGAGTGGAGTCAGTAAGTCCGGGTTGGCTTATTATTAAGGCGAGCCGCGCCAATCTCTAGTGGCTAGAAAGCCGACGTTTCAATGAGCAACAATTGAAAAGATAAACACGCAGTTTGTCTATTCTCAAGAAGCTAATTTTATTTTCGTAAAACAAGGTCTTATATACTAAAAAACATAACTGTAATACTGCTGAGCATTTCCAATGCTCCGCCCGATTTTCCAATGCCGCGGAAGAGTGACCAATCACGGCACGGGACCCTTTCGGTCAATGCAGCACTTTTCCTCAAGTGCTATTGCCCTGCGGTAGGTGACATCACACAGAGTGCCGATCGGTGCATGTTCCATATGTGGGACACTGCACTGCGGTCAATGGTGTCGGATGGCACGCCGCTGGCTTAGCCACTTGAGTGTTGCTTGTGTCGTGCGCGCGGTGCTATTTGACACTTTGGCACATTTGTGCTCGAGTGTAGTATGAGTTATTAGGGTTGGCATAAGTGGCTACATGGTACCACTACACCATTGCCCTTAAGCGAAAAATTATTACCTGGAATAATTTTTTAAGATAGCGGTCGGGTTTTTCGGAGGTGGATTTGAAAATGCTTAGCTTACATTACTTTGATTATGATAATTATTCTGGTGTGTTTTGGATATGTATGTATGTGGTATGTTGTGTTTCTATGCTAGTTTCAATTCTTAGGGCAATAGATATATTTATGTGTTTTGTTCTGTACAATTTTAGTTGTTACTTGCTATGTCATTATTTCCTAAAAATTTCTTAAGATTATTGTTATGTAATGTCTTATGCTTACCATTTATATCTAGTGTGGAGTTTACTCCATTTCTATTTATAATCTTGTACGGTCCGTGGTAAGGACTTTGTAGTTTCTAACTTGATTCTAATTTAACAAAAACTAATGGGTCGATTGCCGATTGCAACCCAACTTCAGTTGCTTTGCACTCTGGCAACGCAACCGAAATTAATATTTCCATTGCGTATGGCAACTGCCGCCAGTTGCCGAAAACTTATCGATAACATGATTTTGCCAGTACAGCAACTCTGAATTTAAAGAAGCAGCACAAAAAAAGAAAATTTTTGTGTAACAGGAGTTAAAGCGGAATTAAAGGCTTTATTAATAATGTTGAGTTCTGTGGAACTATTTTTTAATGACAACGAGGATTGTGTGCACGTGGCATCCATTAGACGGAGTTTGAGAGATAATTCCAATCCTTTAGAATTGCCGAATGCACTGTGAGTTGAAGTTTACGTTTGAAGAAATGACTTGATTTTTGATTGAATAATTTTGTTTAGATTCAAAGCTTATTTCCGCCTGCCACACACATTTTTTTCTTTAATTTGGCTTTAAAATGTACCCATACCCTCTGCCATTCCTCTGACGTGCGCATTGGTGGGCCGTAACTATTTAATTTAGAAGAAATTTCCCTCCAAATTTCTTCGACGCTTACTTTCGTTTCGCCAAAAGCGCGCACACCGCGCGCAATCGCCGGGTTAAGCTCCATTTGTTGGAGTAGCACCTCGAACTGCTGCTTCATCGTCACTTTCACCATGTTCACTTCTGCTAACCCAAAAATAGTGTAATTATAATAAAATCAACAAAAATTTCTTAAGAACTTTTACTTACTTTAAAATTTCACTCTCGTACAGCTTGAACGGCAACTACAAATTCGCCGTTGCCAATATTATTTCTGTGCGGCAACTGAGTTGCCACCTTTTAGTTGCCAGTTGCCGTCGGCAATGTGATTTCGGCAACTGGCAACGCAACTAGCGTTGGGTTGCAATCGGTAATCGACCCATAAGTCTCCTATTTCTAATTCTGGTTTATTTGTGTTCTTATTATAATTAATCTGTCTCTTATCTTTAGCTATATCTATCATATTCCTAGCCTTATCTATGGATGTTTTCAGCCTAACTTTTATTTCGTTGGCGTAGTTGTCAAAGTCATAAATCTTTTCGTGTTTGTTTGTTGTGTCACTTGGTAGTGACGGTAATTTTCCGAAGACTAACTCGTATGGGGAGTACTGCGTTTCGACATGTGGTGTCGTATTATACGCGAAAGTGAAATATGGTACCCATTTGTCCCATTCATGTTCGGTTGTAAATGCTAGTAAGTATTCATGCAGTGTTCTGTGGTTACGTTCGAGTGAACCGATTGTTTGATGATGGTAGGGTGTCGAAAAAATTTGTCGCACGTCAAGTAATTGGCATATGTTGTGCATTAGCTCATTTGTGAACTCGGTGCCTCGGTCGGATTTCAACGTTTTAAAACAACCGTACTTGAGAATGAACTGTTCTACAAGAGTTTTTGCTGTCGTTCGTGCGTCCTTGGTTTCCATCGGGTGTGCAATAATAAATTTTGTTAAATCGCATTGCATTGTGAGTATGTAGCGGAATCCATTTGATATTCTTAATGGTCCGACTGTGTCAATGGTAATAGTTTCAAAGCTTGTTGCTGGCGTGTCTGTTTTGACCAGTTCTTATTTAGTGTGTCTAATTGTTTTATTCTTGCAGCAGGTCAGGCAATTGTTGACGAACTCTTTTACCATTTGTCTCATGTTCTTCCATGTGTATCGTTGTTTTAATTTTAGGATCGTCTTTCGAATTCCTAAGTGTCCGGCTGTGCTGGCGTTGTGATATTCGTCAATTAGTTTGTACTGTTGTAATTTGCTTTGAACATTTCGTGGAGCGTTGTATATAATTATTTTTGTAGGCGAGCATTTGTTTTTATTTATTTCGTTGTATCTTTCCTTGAATGCATTCATTGTTATATTTTCAAACTTAAAATTTTCTCTGCAAAGGGCTAGCTCCTTTATATGCAGGTTCTTTAGTGAACTGTGTAGTTTCTCCAACATTGAATCTAGATTCAAAGGGTCATCGCAAGCAAGCAAACAAGTCACGTGCACATTATAATTGTCAATATGTATCATTGGCCGATGCTTTTCTTTTATTTCAAATAGTAATTTCTTCATATTCTTCACGTCGTTCATAGAGGTACATTCCCATATGTAGAGTTGATCAGGCTCTTGAGATTTGTCCTTCCTAATGTCGCGTGTTTTGGTACCATAAATATTTTCTTTTTCTTCATTTTGCATGCTATTCACTTTTGCTCCTAATGTTGCTGCCTTGCTCCTTGTAATTGCCAGTATTTCCATTTGCTTGCCGTTATTTGTGTAATTTTCCTGTGTTGGAATCATTGCCTTTATTGTGTCGCTGTCGATTTTTATGCGAGATAAAGCATCTGCATTTGTGTTGATTTTTCCTTGTTTGTATATGATTTCAAAGTCGTAATCAGATAAGTCTAGTCTGATTCTTGTCATTTTCGATGACGGGTTTTTGTGTGAAAATAGAGAAACCAGTGGTCTGTGGTCTGTAGTGTCCGACCGAAACCACTTTTTTGGGCCGAAACCGAAACCGAAACCGAATATTCGGTTTTTTTTTAATATTCGGCCGAAACCGAAACCGAAACTTTCTAGTTGAAATTAAAATCACCATATCAAGCACTTTTTTCAACAAACGAATTTTATATTAAGTAAATAAAGAACAAACAAACAAACATAGCATAAATAAATAAATACTTATTAATAAAAACAATTTATTAATTTTTTAAAAACGTAAACAAGAAGAAATCACCCTTTCGTACCTTACTCGATAATATTCAAAATTAAATAATTTAATATTATATGCTAAAAAAAAGAAGTTTGTTTACATTGCTGGCATCTATATTACTCCTCCTTTTACTATATATCTGCTACACAATAAAATGTAAAAAATATTCTAGAAAGTTTCGGTTTCGGCTATTCGGCCATTTTTTGGCCGAAACTGAAACCGAAACCGAAACCGAAACCACTTATTTGGGCCGAAACCGAAACCGAAACCGAATATTCGGTCGGACACTAGTGGTCTGTGACTACAATGAATTTTCTTCCGTAGAGGTAGGGTCTGAAGTAGTTTATTCCCCAATGTATAGCTAAAAGTTCCTTTTCTATTATTGGTTTATTGATATCGTGTTTCTGTAATGATTTGCTTGCGTATGAAATGGGAAGGTCATGTCCAATTTCTCCTTGTGATAATACTGCTCCTAGGGCGAAGTCTGAAGCGTCTGTTGTTAATATGAAGGTCTTGTTAAAATCCGGATATTGTAATATTGGTGTGTTTGTTAACTTCTGTTTTAGTGTTTCGAAAGCTGTCTTGCACTCGTCTGACCAAATGAAAGGCGTCCCTTTCTTAAGGAGAGAGTTAAGACATTTTACTATTGATGCGAATTCTGGTATGAAGCGTCTGTAGTAGTTGCAAAATGCTACAAATCGACGTACTTCATCAGCATTCGTTGGTGTTGGATATTTTAGTACCGCTTCGCATTTTGTTGGATCTGTTCTGATGCCTTTGTCTGTGATTAAATGTCCTAAATAGATGACTTCTGGTTTTAAAAATTGGCATTTGCTTGCATTTAGTTTTAAGTTGTATTGTTGTAGTCGGTCGAAAACTTTAATCAGATTTTCGTTGTGGTGTTTTAGTGAGCATCCAAATACTATTATATCGTCGACGTAGAGAAATGCTTCTGAGCTAAGTCCACTTAGTGCTAGAGTGAGCATTCGTTGAAAACTGTTTGATGATATCTTGAGTCCAAATGGTAATCTTTTGAATTGATAGTGTCCATCTTGTGTGGAAAATGCTGTGGGTGGTCTTGAATCTTGGTCTAATGGTATTTGATGGAAAGAGCTTGTCATGTCTAAAGTTGAGAAGTATTTTGCTCTGCCAAGTATGTCAAGAACATCTTCTAGTCGTGTGAGCGGGAATTTATCATTTATTATTTTGTCGTTTAGTTTTCTGTAATCTACGACTAATCGCCATTTTTTTGTATTGTCTTCGCTTTTCTTTGGGACTAGTAATAGTGGTGCGTTGTATGGGCTAGTTGTTGGTTCTATGATATCGCTGTCTATTAATTTTTGTACTTGGTTCTTTATCTCTTCCTGCTGTGTTTGCGGTAATCTGTAGTTTTTTATGTATACGGGAGTTGAGTCTTCTAGGTTAAGTTGTTGAGTGTAGAAATTGTTTGTTGTAATTTCTTCTCCTTCCAAGTGGAAAACTGTTTGATATTTTCGGAAGATGGTTTTAAGCTCTGCTTCTGTTTGTTCGTCTAGGTTGTCTAGTTTGAGTGTTGATATTAGTTTTCTGAATCGTTCATTGTTGGGACTTTTGGTGTTGTAGTTTGTTTTCATTATTGTGTAACTAGACAAGTTTTCTATTTTTGGTCGGATGTTTTTTACTGTTATTGTTCTATCTGTTGTATTAATTATTTTTACGTGGCATTTGCCTTTTGCTGGTGCGATGGAATTTGCCAAAAATACTCCATTTGCAAGTTCTTGGTTTAGTATTACACTGTCTTCTTGAATATTTATGTTAATCGGTAATATTACTTTACACCTTGGCGGTATTGTGTGTGAGGTGTGTGGTGGTGGTTTGGTTGTTATAGGAAATATGTGTTCTTCTTCATTTATTATCATTGTTAGTGTGAGGGTTTCGTAGTCTATTTTGCACATGTAATTGAGTAGAAAGTCTCTTCCTATGATTCCATTTGTTACGATTGGGAAATCTTCATTGACCATGTGGAAGTTTAATTCTGTTTTGGTTTTTCTTAGTGGGAATGTCAGTTTCAATGTTCCCAGTGAGTCTATTTTTTGTGTGGAAATTCCTGTTAGTTTACATGTGTTTTCTGTGTTGATCTCAAGGTTGTCATCGTTATTTGTTTTACAAAGTGATATGTCTGCTCCGGTATCAATGAGGAATGTTAAAGGCTTGGTTGCATTTCAGTGTGATGTAGTTTGTTAGATTCTCTGATATTAGGTAGATTCTTTGTTCATTTGTTACTGCTCCCCCGGAGGAATGTGATTGTCTTCCTCCGGGTCGCCCGAGTTTTCCTGAATATAATTGATGTGTGTAGGGCGACCATGGTTGTTGAAATTTTGGTTTCGGTTTGCATTGTTGTTGTACCTTGGGTTTTGGTTGAAGTTTCTGTTGTTTTGGTTATAGTTCCTTTGGTTTTGATTTTTGTTATTGAAATTTGTGTTGGCAGTGTGATTGTTTGGTCTGCCGTTGTTGTATGAATTGCGATGATTCGGTTGATAGTTATTTTGATTGTTTCTGGGGTTGTAGTTAGGTTGTTGGCTATTGTTCCTATAGTTGTTGTTGTTTCCGACGTTGTTGTTATTTTGGAATCTGTTGTATTGTTGGTTGAAATTTCTGTTGCTTGTTCTATTTTGGTTGTTATTTCGGTTGTTGCCGTTCCTGTTTGTATTGTTGATAAACATCACTCTTGCCTGAGCTTGTTTGTTGTCCTTTTCCAGTTCTAACGCCAATTCGACTGCTTGGTTAAAAGTTTTTGGCATTGCTGCAAAAATTGTTTGTTTGTTTGTATTCGCTGTTTAGTCCGTTTTTGAAGACTGTTAAGCTATATTGTTCGTTTATTTTTGTAATGACGTTTCGCTCTAAGGTGGTTGCGTCGGAACCGGCTTGGATAGTTTGTAACTTGTTTAATTCTGCAATCAAGTTTAGTATTTTGTTTTTGTATGTATTGATATCAAGGTTTCTTTGGGTTAGGCAGGATAGTTGGTTTTGAATTTGAGGCACTGTAGCTGTGCTCTTGTATCGTTCATTTAGTAACTTTGTCAATTCCTCAAGTGTGGTTGGAATATTATTGCCGAGTGCTGTTCTCACTGTCAGACTTAATTTGGCGTAGAATATGAATTCTAGCAGCTCTGTTTTGCCAACCGTGTCAAGTTTTTTGTTAATGAGTTCTGCGATTTTATAGAAAGTTTCTAGTTCTTTGAAATTCCCTGTAAAGCTCGGGATGGCTTTCATAGCCGTTTCAATGTTAAATGTAGACATGTTGGTTGCCTTGGGTATTTCCCCTGAATTGGTATTGGTCTGTTTCAGTTTTAGTATTTAATTAATGTCGTGGTATGTCTTGTTAAAGGCTATTTTTATGCCTGTTGTATGTTCTTTGTCCGTGTGTGCTGTTAACTGTTCTTCAAACCGTTCTTTTAATTCAGCAATAGTTTGCTGTTTTTTCGCTAATGTCTCTTTTGTGTACTGGCGGTTTGGTGTCTTTCGTAAGTTTGTTAGGATTCTATTCAGTTCGTCGAAAATGTCCTCCATTTACATTTCTTAAAACCGAAGATTGAACCTGTTAAGCATTCGTACTGTCTCCTCTTGTAGTGTCGTAGGGTTCCTGACGTCTTCAATTGTCGGTTTTCTTGGCATTCCAATTAGTTGCCAATGGTTAGTCAAAAATGGTCGTTTTTTCTGTTCATCTGTTTCTAACACCGTCTGTTCTGGTTTTGGTCTGTTTTTCTGTCTTCTGTCCATATTATCTAATTTGTTTTTTTTTTTTTGTTTTTTGCTGTAATGTTTACTAGGGATAATTTTGGTATTTGTACATGAAAATTAGTTTATTCTTAACATGGCTTTATTTTTTTTTTTTTTTAAACTGCTGATTTTAACATTTTTGGATATTAATTTTTTTACATAATTTTTGTAATATTTATGTATTTCCAGTAGAATAAGTAATATTACTATAATAGTTAAAATATAAATTAAATAGTTATTGTTGATGTTGGTGGTCGTATTTGTTGCGTTGGAGCTGGCTGCGTTGTTGGTGGCTACTATCACCTCCTCTTTGCTTCTTGTAGCCCCCCATGCAGTTGTCGAAGTAGTGTGTCCTTGTCCGTCGTTATCGCTAGCACGCGATATAGCTCGGCTCGTTGTTTCCGATCTTTCACTTGCCGGCCTGCTCGTTGTCTTTTCCGTGGCTTGTCGGTCGCTGTTGAGTGTGTTTTTGGTGCGTTAGGGCGTCGCTGACTCTGCCTGGCTCTGTACTTTTCCAGGGAAAGGGGTTGAGGACCTGCTGCTTTATTTGTCGGTGTGTATACTGGGTATTCTGCTTGTGGCGTTGTAGCTTCTGGGACGTATTCTTCAGCTTCTTCAGCCGCTAGACGGACCCACTTCTCGAATATCCCGTCGATCTCTTCCTGTGTTGTCATCAGGGGATCGGTGTAAAAGTGTTTTAGCGTGGAACGGGCAGAAATTAAAGTTGTTCTGGCACGATTGGTGTTGCTGTAATGTGTGTTTCAGAGGATTTGGTCCAGTTTGGCAGGATCGCCATGTGGTGGAAAGTGAAAAGGAGTGGAGTCAGTAAGTCCGGGTTGGCTTATTATTAAGGCGAGCCGCGCCAATCTCTAGTGGCTAGAAAGCCGACGTTTCAATGAGCAACAATTGAAAAGATAAACACGCAGTTTGTCTATTCTCAAGAAGCTAATTTTATTTTCGTAAAACAAGGTCTTATATACTAAAAAACATAACTGTAATACTGCTGAGCATTTCCAATGCTCCGCCCGATTTTCCAATGCCGCGGAAGAGTGACCAATCACGGCACGGGACCCTTTCGGTCAATGCAGCACTTTTCCTCAAGTGCTATTGCCCTGCGGTAGGTGACATCACACAGAGTGCCGATCGGTGCATGTTCCATATGTGGGACACTGCACTGCGGTCAATGGTGTCAGATGGCACGCCGCTGGCTTAGCCACTTGAGTGTTGCTTGTGTCGTGCGCGCGGTGCTATTTGACACTTTGGCACATTTGTGCTCGAGTGTAGTATGAGTTATTAGGGTTGGCATAAGTGGCTACATGGTACCACTACACTTTGTATAAGGTTACTTCATGGGATGTGATCGTTATATTGTCCAGTCGCTGGCTAATGCTTGTCAGCCTCTGCTCAAAATTCTCCCGTTGAACAGCGAGAGCGCTACTAACGGCACTCTCCACTAGTGCCTTCAATTGGTCAGGGTGTAAGGCCATTTCGTGTGATTGGCTCACCAGTCCGTCCGTCCACCAATTTCCCTCACAACTACCACTGTCGTCGTGTCTCTTGTCTACCCTTATCCTATTAAAGAGCTGGTCCAAATTTAGCTCGCTGTCGCTCATAAATTGTTTACACGATCACCCGTGCAAAGGTTCACAAAGTCAATAAAACAATATTCACTTAATTGCTAATTACAATTTTTCATAGTGCAATTATTTATAGGATCACCCGTGCAGAGGTTCACAAATTCAATAAAACAAGATTCACTTAATTGCTATTTACAATTTTTCGTAGTGCAATTGCTTATAGGATCACCCGTGCAGAGGTTCACAAATTCAATAAAACAAGATTCACTTAATTGCTATTTAAAATTTTTCGTAGTGCAATTCTTAAAAAAAAAAAATTTTATGAGCACTCTACTCACATGTTTTTTGTGTGATTGCCTTGTTAAAGTTGTCACCAGGATTCTCTTGATTGCCTTGTTAAAGTTGTCTCCAGGATTCTCTTGATTGCCTTCTTAAAGTTGTCTCCAGGATTCTCTTGATTGCCTTGTTAAAATTGCCCCACGTTGGGCGCCAATTAATAAAAATCACTTTTAATTTTTCTGTACTTTGCTACGGCGAGCTGTTTGCTGCGCCTTTCTTTATTGAGTTTCTGATTAAAACTAAATTTCCCCAGCAATCAAGTTCCTTAGTGAGCCCTGCTCAGCCTGCTGACCGTGCAATAGTCGTGTGTGGCCGTGAACCGTTGTCGGCTCCGCTGCGACCACCCGAACTCCGCTGATTACGCAGAACGTGCGGAGTATCGGGTTTCGTCAGTTCGCTGACCGACAAGCGCAAACGGTTGCTGTTGATATTGCACCGTCAGCGCCTAACGGCAGCCACAGTCCAGCTACGCTACACTCACTCAGGCGGTCGGGTTAACTTATACAGTTTAAATGTTAGGATGTTTGTTGAATTATATGTAAAAATGTATTTTTGGTATGGGTCGGAGTTTTTAAAATGTTACTTTCGTACATCGAGTGTCAGCCGGTCGCGCAAGCTCCCTTCGGGATGGCCAGGGTTCCCATCCCTACATATAAACACATAAATGGACAACATAATACAATAATATTGACAATATTTATTTCTGAGAGCTGCGTGGCCTGCAGTGTTTAGCGATCTAAACATCCTGGAGGTCCATTAGGGTTTGGATGGCTCGGGTTTGAAGGGTCCGAACTCGGCGTCTGCGCAACTTGCTGGACTGGAGCCTTGCTTCAGATATCCGTTAGTTGTAGCTGCTTTCGCGAGGGTGGGGCTGATTCGCGTGCGGACAAGTTGCGCTGTCAAGGCGAGGCGAGCGAGTCCGACTCAAGTCCTGCGGTCGTCGTCTACGGCTTGTTCGTACTTGGGGATGAATGTTGCACGGGTGTTGCGCTTCCGCTGCGGTGTGCCCAGACTGTCTAGATTTAGATATGGGGCGAGGGGCTTTTTCCTTTTTTTTTCCGCGAGGTGACGGAAGATGACTCATCTCGAGAACTCCGGGATTTTCTCGACACGGATGAGATGTTTGATGGACTCCGAGGCTGAGTCGTGAAAACTGGTAAGCTGGCGTCTCTTTGCCGATTTGGGATTGTGTCAAAAACGAAGTGAAGCATAGAATGATGCTGCTTCTGACATTGCCAACAAGTGTGTCTACTTGTGCAATCCCGCTTCAAGTGAGTATGGGACAAACAGTTTGTGCACAAGTTGTGGGCTGGTACTACCTTTACTCGATCATAAACAGATAATTTTTTGAACTTCGAGTATAATTTAAGCGCATAAGCCGCGCTACAAACCGGACAGAGGAAAGTCCATCTGCTCTCAGCTAAGTTTTGAGCTCTGTTATGATCCCGGTTGTGAGAAAACACGGACTTGGTCGGCCTCATAAGATTTAGTCTTTCCACGACCTCATATCTGCTGGTCAAGGTTAGGTTAGGTTAGGTTGCGGTGGCTGCCTCTGTATGAGACACACTTAGGCCTCTTAACGGGCCCGTTGTGATACCACAGATTCCACCCGTTCGAAATGCGTATGCAACACTGTTTTTTTTTTCAACATGTGATACAACACACATTTCAAAAGGATGGGGAAAGGGAGGGGAGCGGACCTACAGTTTAACGCCGAATCCGAACGGTGATGGGCAGTTTTTCTTCACACTTGGAGGTTTTGCCATTGCCTGCCAAGAGCGCACTTGTGCGATTCTTGTAATTCTCATTCCCTTTATGTGGATAGCGACAGAAGTAGATGAGTGTTTTTTCCAGCCCAAGCCAGGAATCGAACCCGGGGCGCTCGGTATGAGAAGCCAGCGCGCTACCCGCTGAGCTATCGAGGCCGACTGGTCAAGCTGGTCAAGAAAGTGTTCATTTGCTCCCAGGTTGGAAGATCTTTCCGGGAACTAAGGGACTGTTCCCACAAGGATAAAGTCTCTTCCGGGAGTTTTGTTGAACGGATATAGACCAGGATCGGGTCCCAACCCTCTGTCGAGACGTCTTGAGAAGATAAGACGGACAAAGAATTGTTTATTGCATTTTGAAGGCTTTGCAGCGCTTCACTGTCTTCAACAGCTACTTGAGGGAGGCTCAAGAGCGTGTTGATCTGTTTATCAACCAGAATGCGCCGATTTTCGAATCGGGACTTCAGCGCATTCCATGCCAATTCGAAATTAGAATCGCTCAATGGATACTGCCTAACGATGGTGCCAGCATTTCCGGTCGTTTTATATCGGAGGTGATATAATTTTTGGGCAGAGGTGAGTTTCGGGTGGTTAACATAAACCGCCGAAAACATGTCACGGAAGGACGGCCACTCTTCATACCCACCGGAGAAGATTTCGGGGTCGCAAGGAGGGACATTCAGGCAAATAGAATTACTTGCCTGCTCTGTTGCAGAAGAGAAGGGAATTTCTGCTGGACGACTGGTTTCAGCGAGAGGAGGTTGAGGCTGAGCATCCATGAGGTCCGAAATCTGGGCCATGGTTTCATACACCCGTTCTCGGCACAGTTCCATTTTGGAGCGAGGAATCAACTTAAAAGTTTCAGGCAGGTCATCATCGGGGGTGATGCCGACTTGAGAAAAAGCTGCCTTTAGATCCGCGTAATAGCCATTGAGATCGGCTAAATACGCTTTGAGGATTGCGGGCGTTAACTCTTCGATAGGAACAGAAGAGAATTTGGAACAAAAGTGGACCAAATTGTCCGCTTCGAAATTAAAAATGTTCTTGGAGAGAACATGACACTGTTCGAAAGATTTATGGATTGGCATGTCGAGATGAAGGATTATTTAATAGTGAAATAAATAAATAAATCGATGGTTGATAGATACAGGAGGAACGGTCGAGAAATACCACCAACAGAATTCGAACAACGAATGTCAACAAATGTTGCACAAAGCCTACTAGAAATGTCGCAAACTGGAGCACATTCACGAAAGGTGCAAGAAATTTTTCGAAGTGTTTCACCTCAATAGGGGTTTGAGTGACCACACGAAGACATTTTATGATCAAAAGAAGAAATGTAAGGATTTTTTTTTTTTATGATCAAAAGAAGAAAATGTAAGGATTTTTGGGGAAAAACTCGATTGTGAGTTTTTGCGCAGAGAAATGAACAAATTTGCCCAAAGGACTTGGCATGCAAAAGCTTAAGGCTAATTTTCTTGAAGACGTTAAGAAATTATAATGTTTGAGCAAAATTATTCCACAACTTATTTTTAATCTTCAGTGTACTACATAAAGAGGTTCATGTAGTGCCACTGTAAGTATGTGGAACTGCACTGAGAGGTCAGCGACACTACATATTTACAGGTGTACATATGGGAAAATTTACACATGCAAGGCATGTTTAGACTACCCTACAAGAACAGTGACGGTCATTTGACCGGTCATATGACCGACATGCCTGACCGAAGTTTCGGTCAGCTCTCCGAACAAAGTTTCTATCATTTTTGTACAGGCGGTGTGAAAAAACTGACCAAAACTCTCGTGTACGTGTGATAAGAAGAAGCACCATCTGACAAGAACTCGCATCAGAGTTAATATAATTATTAAGAGCCGGAGGCTGCCGTAGCTGCGTAGCTCAGCTGGCTAATGCGTGCGGCCGCGAGTCAAGACTCCGCGAGTTCAATACACCGTTGCGTTAACACCGAAAAAAAGGAAAAACAACTTTTTTTTTTATTTTTCTTTCGGCGGCTGTCCTCTCAGCAGGAAATGGCAAACCTCTGAGAGTAACATTGCAAATATCTGATGCAAATATCGGTCACAATGTGATGTATAAATCGGTCATTCATGACACAATATTGAAAAAATGCAGGTTTTTATTGAATTTTTTTGGAAAAACCGTTTGATTTTACTTCTGCCTGAATTTATTTTAAATTAATTTAAATGAAATAATATAAAAAAAAATTAAATTTAAAAAAATTCGCAATCGAAGGGCGCATATCATTGGCATCGGCTTCCTTCGTCTTGCGTTTCGGTACTTGCTATGGCCCAATATTGAAGCTACTGAAAGTGCAGAATTATTTTAAATATTCAAATAATATGATTTCAAAGTAAATTTTAATTCGAATTCTTACCTTCATCCTGCTTTTCCTTTTTTTTTGGTGTTTGAAGCAACGGAGTATTGAACTTGGATTCGCGCGTCGCATTTGACTCGCGACCGCACGCATTAGCCAGCTGAGCTACGTAGCTACGGCAGCCTCCGGCTCCTAATAATTATATTAACTCCGATGCGAGTTCTTGTCAGCAGGTGCTTCTTCTTCTTACACATGCATGTATAAGCGATCATCTCAGCAGGTCAATTTCAAAGCACTCTGATGACAAGTTCACAATGCTTGCTGACAAGTTCACAATGGGCCAAATTTCATGCGAATGTATTGGTAAATTGAAAAAATGTTATGAATGTAGTGGAGTTTCGGTCAGCCACGTCTTGTAGGGTACTAGTGCGACTACAACCGAGCTGGTTAGTTCTGTATATAGATGATATACAGGGTAGGGATCCAACCGCTCGTTATAAATAATGAAACAAATGAACTTACAGTCGGTATTGTCAAGGGGACAGACAATACTTAGCGTCAGGGATTCCCACGTAGCGCTCACTGTTGCCGTATATGCCGCTGCTCCCACGCTGCTGACCGTTGCTCTGCTGTTCTACTTGTGGTTGTTGTTGCTCGTGATTTCGTTTGGTGCTCCGTATGTAGTTGTTGTTACTTTTCGTTTGCGCGTTTTGGACTGTGTGTTATTGTAATTGTTGGATCACTCCTGTGTTTGCAATTGTTTTCACTGTGATTAGTTTTTTGTTTTATGCACTTGCACTTTGCTTGATCGTGTGTCTTTACACTTTTGTAGCGTCTATTCAATGTCACAATTTTTGCACACGGTGTTCTCACTAGTTATTGTGTAATGTTTGTTGTTTGAGGTGCCAGTGTTATATCCGGCTCGAAGGACCATGTTCGGACTCAGTAGAGCCACGTCCACGCAAACGGATTTAAATAAAAGAAGCAAACGTTATGTGTCGGTTTTTGTGTAATGTTTTATTGAATTTGTGCACTGGTTGTTAATTGTTTATAAATGTATACAGTTTAAATGTTAGGATGTTTGTTGAATTATATGTAAAAATGTATTTTTGGTATGGGTCGGAGTTTTTAAGATGTTACTTTGCTGGAGTTCGTACATCGAGTGTCCGCCGGTCGCGCAAGCTCCCTTCGGGATGGCCAGGGTTCCCATCCCTACATATAAACACATAAATGGACAACATAATACAATAATATTGACAATATTTATTTCTGAGAGCTGCGTGGCCTGCAGTGTTTAGCGATCTAAACACCAATAAACCGGTTGACATTATTTTCACTTTGTGGCATTTACAACACCTCACGGCTTCTTTTCCAATGTAATTTATTTTTATAAGTTTTAAAAATCAGCGGCAATTGGACCTCAAAGCCGGAAAATATGGAATTTCATGGCGTTTTATTTAATGTTGAAAAACATGCACATTTTTCTTAAAAGCGGAAACATCAAGTAATACAACACGGGCAAATTATTTGGTGTGATTCCCATTCTCATCGAAATAATAGCAAAAATGTACCATAGTCATTTTCATACATTTTTATACTTTTTCCTTAAAATATTAGGGCCCTCAAAATAGTGACAGTAGTGACTTTATAAGAAAAATCCTGAAAAACATATTTCCTCTACATAACAACTTGTAAGAAGCCCATGTTTAGCTTACTTACAAGGGGCACATAATAGCCCCTTCTTCGTGAAAGAGTCCATCAAAAACTCTAGAAAACTGGATTTCCGGAACGATGTGTTGTTATCTATGGAAAGTGGGAAGATTTATTATTATTTGATAATGGTTAGGCATATTTGGCATTAAAAGGCATCAACTAATTTGAAGAGGATCCTGTTAATAACAAAAATCTGAATTTAACAGTGAAGCATAGCATGCGTGGGGGTATGGTACGGGGGTTGCATGTCAGGTAAAGGAGTGAGCAGGCTGTTTTTTTATTCAGAAATGGTTCCGAGGGGTTATTTGCATATTTGCATTTGCATATGCACTTTGAAAAAGTTCCTCCTTAGTCACCCTACGTGCATCTAATTAAATAAATAAGGGGTTTATTTAAACCCTGAGCCCAACAACACTCCATCTTCAAAGTAGTAAGCAAATATAACAATTCAAGAATATAACAAAATAAGCGCTGGAAGACACCAAATTTAATAAAATTTATGCCGAAACTTCTGCAAGGAGTTCAAACAAGAAAAGCAGATTCAAGTTATTAATTTTTGGACAAAACTTATTTCCAATTAAATTTTTGCCACATAACCTTATCGTGTATGAATTTATAACATATTTTTTGTTTTCGGCCCTTCTTTTAAAATTTGGTCAAGTTTTTGATATTATCATCTTAATGGAATAAAAGAACTAATTTTATGGAAGAAATACACAATATTTTGTTTTTGAAAAATTACTTTAAGTGATTTCTTTTTCATATGAAAAAACTATGTACCCCTTGTACGCAAACTTATTCTGACTAGTGTATATGATATGAAAGAAAACGGGGCGTGGCACTTTTTCACCAGCTCAAATTTTCAGACAATAACTTTGAAACCATAGGTAGGTAGGTAGGTAGGTGTGGCTGCTCCAGGAGGAGCTCACTTAGGCCAGGCGGCCCATTGTGATACCACATGAGATCGAGCATCATTTCGCTCACTCGTTAAACCATTTGGAGCTATTAACGAAGCTTAGTAGACGGCGTATGGTCTTATCAGCTAGATCTTCTAGACTTCCGAAGAAGAAGTTGCCTAAGTGGGTTTGCCTTCTTCTGGATAAAGCAGGACAGTAGCATAGGAAGTGAGGAATATTTTCTTCCTCCTCCTCGTCCAGACAGCTGCGACAGAAGTCGTTTGAAAACAGCCCCATCCTTTTTGCGTGGGTACCGATTAGGCAGTGACCCGTAAGGACACCGATCATGGTTCTGATCTGGGCTCTGTTTAGTGAGAGGAGTTCTTTAGAACGTCGAGTATTTAATGTTGGCCAAAGTTGGCGCGCAAGGAGGCTTGTGTTGCCTTCAACCCATCTTAAATTCGTATCGTGTATTGAGCTCGCATGAGTACGAAGCTTACAAGTTAAAAGAGGGACACCGAGCGTGGTCAACTCCTGGCCTAACTGCTCAGTAGTGCCCTGTCTCGCGAGCTCGTCCGCTCTACAGTTCCCTGGAATATCCCTATGACCTGGAACCCAGCATAGGCGAATATGAAGCTGCTTGGCAGTCTCGTTAAGAGATTTGCTGCAGCTAAGGACGGTCTTTGATGTTATTTTGACCGCATCCAGAGCTCTAAGAGCTGATTGGCTGTCCGATAATATAAGGATACCATTAGCCGATATCCTGTTTACCCTGAGCCAATCGGAGGCTGCACAGATTGCTGTGACCTCAGCCTGGAAGACACTACAGTAATCTGGCAACCTGAGCTTTAAATTAAGGTTTAATCCTTCTGAGTAGATACCACAGCCCACCTGACCAAGCAGTTTCGATCCATCCGTATAAATATGGATCTCACCGCTGGCAGGGGGCGCACCCAGCTCCCATTCGGCTCTAGATGGGATTAAAACATGATAGTCCTTATCAAAGGACAGGCTGGGTGTCATGTAGTCAACATTCTGAGATATGCCTTTGAAATAATTTAGAATAGAAGAGTGCCCGTACCGCCCAATTCTCCATTGCGCAGAGGCGCGCATCCTGATGGCAGCATTGGCGGCCAATTGCTTCCCCAGGATATCCAATGGGATTAGGTGGAGCACAACGTCTAAAGCATTAGTGGGAGTAGTCCGCAGGGCCCCACTTATACATAACTCTGCGGACCTTTGAATTTTAGCAAGTATTTGGGAGTGAGACCTTTTGGCCAATGAAGGCCACCAGACTACTATCCCGTATAACAATAGAGGTCGAACAACGGCGGTATACAGCCAGTGTACGATATGAGGTCTTGTACCCCATACATTGCCTATCATCCTTTTACATGTATAAAGGGCAATACTGGCTTTCTTAGCTCTCTCCAGGACGTTGGGTTTCCAGTTAAGTTTCCTGTCTAACACAAGTCCCAGATATTTAGCGGTTTCCGAGAATTTCAGATCGATCCCTAGCAGCCGCGGGGGATCAATATCAGGTATTCTATGTTTATTTGTGAAGAGTACTAGCTCCGTTTTATGTGGGTTGACGCTAAGACCACATTCTATAGCCCAATTTGTTAGGATGTTCAAGCCATGTTGCAGCACATCCCTGATAATTGAAGGAAACTTTCCGGAGACCGCAATAGCAACATCATCTGCGTAGGCGACCACCCGGCACCCCGCCCTCTCCAGACGTATTAGCAGTGTGTTCACCGCTAAATTCCAAAGAAGAGGCGAGAGGACCCCTCCCTGGGGTGTCCCCCTTTTTACAGATCTCTGTGCAGATGCGGTACCAAGACTTGCATTGATGACGCGGCTATGAAGTAGCTGCTCAATCAGTGCTACTAGCGGCACACCTACACCTAGGTCTGCAAGTGCGTCGGTGATGGCCTCCGATCTGATGTTGTTAAAGGCCCCTTCAATATCCGTAAAAGATACCATAGTGAATTCTTTGCACTCAAGTGATTTCTCTATGGTATGGATTAAGCAGTGCAGAGCGGTTTCTACAGATTTACCCCTGCAGTACGCATGTTGTGAGGGCGAAATTGGTCGATCGACCAACAACTGCCTAATATGAATATCCACTAACCTTTCCAAGATTTTGAGAAGGAAAGAGGAGAGACTAATCGGTCTGAGGTCTTTTGGATGAACATGCGAGCTTTTGCCAGCCTTAGGTATGAAAACTACCTTCACATGTCTCCAGATACTGGGTATGTGATTCAGGACTAGGCAGCTCCTCATGATCTCCTGTAACCATGGAAGAATTAGGTTCTTGGTGACCTGAATCTCTATCGGGGCTACGCCGTCTGGCCCCGGCGCTTTGTAGGGTGAAAAACTATCTACCGCCCATAACAATTTCTGTCTAGTCACAATGAGGTCAACTTCTGAGACCGGTGGACGGTTTCCCGACCAGGGGTCCGTCAAGTCCCTAGAGCCACCTGGGAAGTGTGTGTCTAGCAGAATATCAAGTGATTCTTCACTACTAGAAGCCCATGACCCGTCTTCCTTTTGGAGGTAAGAGGTATTAAGTGGACATTTAGAGAGTAATTTCCTGAGCCTGGAGGCTTCGGTAGTAAGTTCTATGTTACCACAGAAGTCTCTCCAAGACTCCCTCTTAGCTTTTCTTAGCCTGTTTTTATAGGCTTTGAGAGCCAGCTTGTATTCTAGCCAGACTTCGTCCGTGCAGGACCGTCTTGCTTTATTGAATGACTTCCTGGCTGCTCTACGGAGCTCACTGATTTCAGCACACCACCAGGGGGGTCTGAATCTTTTCTGCGTGGACAGCTTCCTCAATGGGCAAGCTACGTCTAGGGCCGTATTCAGCATCGACGTGAATGACTCAACTGACTCATTAAGTGCATCCTTACTGTCGAGCGGTCCTGGAATATCAGTTGGGAGAAGGCACTGGACCGTATCGTAATAAAGAGGCCAGTTGGCCTTTTTTAAGTTCCTAAAGAGGGGTTGACTTGGGACATTATCCAAGATCTCCCATAATATGTATCTGTGATCCGAGAAGGAGTGATCCTTGGATACCCTCCAATTACTTAGTCGGTTCGATACAGATTGAGAGGCAAGAGTGAGATCGAGAACTTCTTGCCGGTTTCTAGTAATAAAGGTAGGTTCTTTACCTTTATTACATATGTGAAGATTAGTGGAGAGGATAAAATCGAAAAGAACTTCGCCTCTTGTATTAATATCTGAGCTGCCCCACACTTCATGATGCGCGTTTGCGTCACAACCTATCAACAAATCTACGCTATCATTAGCAGCATGATGTACTAACCTGGATAGGCCGTCTTCTGGAAGGGATTGATGGTCGTGTGCCAAGTAGGCCGAGACGATCCAAATCTTCTTCAAATCGAGCTCGATGCTTGCCGCTACCATGTCCCCGTTGCTGTAATTCGAGAGCAGAAATGTACTCAGTTTATTGCTGACTAATATGCACGCCCTAGGCCTACCTGCCTGCGTTGCATAAAGCAATTTGTGTGTATTAGTCCTGAGACCGCGTACCAGGCCGTTCACCACCCACGGCTCCTGGATCAGGACGATGTCTTCTCCGTGCGTTGCCAAACGGAGAATGAGGCTGGCGGCCGCAGCCTTAGAGTGGTGGAGGTTAATTTGCACCACCTTCAGCATTACTGCTTCGAGTGGTACTGGTGGCCCCCACCACGGTGATGTTAGCCGCGTCCTCGGGGTCTGACTCCAGCAGATCTTCCTCGTACATCAGGGATGAACGAAAGAAGTCCGCCAGCTCCATGTCAGTGTCATCACTAACACTAGACCCGTGCGTGGAGGCTGTTTCAGTTGCATGCTTCTGGTCGGCTACAACTGAAATACCGGCGGCAGAGTTGGACAGGGATAAGGTTGGATTAGAAGAGGCAATCACCGGTCGGGGGGCACTTTCCGCAAGCTTTTGGTCAGCTACAGTTGGTGCTTCCGACGCAGCTATGACGCCGCTGGTGTCACCGTCTTTCTTGAAGACCCTCATGGTTATGGAGGAGAAAGCATAGCCAATGACTCCATTTGTGGCTGACAAGGGGGCCAGGGAATTTGAGTCCACCAAGAAAATGGCGGATCTAAAGTCCCCTCTCGGCTCTTCCAGCCGAATCACCCTCCAATTGGAAGTCACCAGCTTTGGGTTGCTTCTCCGAATTATCTCCAGGATAACTTTCGGGTCAGAGGGTTCAGCTGGGATCCAGGCACGCGCTCTTGGCCGGCTAGGGACCTGATCCTTAGCAACGACCTTAAGTTTCGCGCCTGGCCATACTTCGCCCACCCTGGAGATCGCGATCTTAAAAAGATCCACGGACCTTTGGTCAGCGCAAGCGATCAGCTTCACATGGCCCTGATGCCATCCGCTGTCGCGACAAGAAGGAGCATCGCCAGGATGCTCGTCCAGGATAGGAAGGAAGATAGGTGTTAGCCTGGCCTCAACCGTCTTCCATTGATCAGGCGAAATGCTGCCGTCGGGGTCGCTCTCGTCGACCACCGCCACTATGATGTGGCCTGCGAGAATTTCGCTGAAGGTCCTCGGGGCAGCTGAGAGGCTGCACGGTTTTTTAGCCTCCGGGTGGGTGGTCTCCTCTACTGACCGCTGACGCTTTGAAGAGGAATTAGGTCGGTTCGGGTTGATATCACCTTCCTCCACGACCCGCGTCGCCCACTTAAGCGAAGCTTTCTGCTTCTCCGTGCGTTGCTCTACCGGAGTTAGTTTAAGGCGTTCAATCAAACGCAGGGCAACGCGACGGTTTTTATAAGCCAACTTTGAAGGTGCTTGTTTGGCACTGGAAGCTGTTGGCAGAGCAACCGGTTTAGCCAAATTTTGCGCCGCCTTACTGGTACCAGGTCTGGTGTCCAAAGTCCAAGTCCACCATAACTCACATATAAATTAAATTCATGGGATTCATGGAATGGAGCGCGTATTAAACGAGGGGGTAAGATTTGATGGGTGTTGGACAAGAGGCGTGGCACATTTTGTGTGACCAAATATTCCGCTGAACTATAGGTCGCACAGCAATGAAACATAGTACGAACCTACCATTTTCCGTTTCGACATGGGGAATGTTGCGGGTATTGAACAAGGGGCGTGGCGTAAGTAAAACTGATGAACATTGTTTTTGAAATTGGCATGGTTCAAGAGCAGTCCGTTTCTTTACTGAAACTTAGCAGCAACCAACCCCCCGACCGAGGAAAACCTTCTCCCCGTCTGAACTCCACTTTGATACTGATAACTAGGAACAAATGCAGTATACCGAACCCTCATGAACAAAAAAAAAACGGAAAATTGGGCTTAGAGCTTATTTTAATGAAACTAAAAACTGAAAATTTTGGCTGGAAAGCGCCTACAAAAGGCGTGTCTTGGGGGTCAAATTTCGAAGTTTTTATCAAAAAAAAACTCAATCAATTTCCACTAGATTTACACGATATTTGTATCAAATGAAAGGTCTTTTGCATACCTTTATATTGATGTACAACATTAGATACGTACAGCCCAATTCTGTACACCTGATGAATTTACCATATTGACTATTTGTCAAGTTTTTACTATTTGTCAAGAATCGGTATTCTATTCCCTAAAATAAAAGCTCTTTTCTTGATAAATTGTCAAAAGAATGAATGCTATTGACAACAGCATACAAATTGAAATTTTGCCTATTGAAAATGGAAGAATTGTCATGTTAACACTTTTAGCGGTTGAGGAGGATGGTTGATTGGTTGGTTGAAGTGGCTGACTCACAGTTTCCCCTGCAAGTCACGATTAGCGCATAGACGCCGTTTTGATACCACATGCTCACCGAAACTAAACCTGGTTGGTAATATGACTAAATCCACCCGGTAGAATTTAGGTATCCAAGAAGGTTCCCCAGACTTACTGTCGAGCAATCGGTCGAACAAGTAAGGAAGTGTTTCCCCAGAGACTTAAATCTTACCCTTGCCAAAGCTGGGCAGTGGCACAGGAAGTGATTAAGTGTGTCTTTCTCTTCTAAATTCCCACAGCTCCTACAGTGGATATTGAAGGGGATGCTTAGCCTCTCCGCATGTGGACCTATGGTCCAGTGGCCTGTGATGACCGCCGTAAGCCTAGCGACGTCCGTGCGAGATCTGAGTATAAGCTCGCGGAATCTCCGCTCATTGTAGGAGGGCCACATCGCCCGCGAGGTACGACAGGAAGTCAGCGACTTCCACCTCCGATTGGCAAGACTGAGACAGTGCAGATAGCAGCTCCTCTTGACAACTTCCAAAGGCGTCGGAACCGGGGCACCCATCGATGTGTTAAGCGAGGCACCTGAGCGCGCCAATTTGTCCGCCCTCTCATTCCCTTCAATGTTCCTATGGCCAGGAAGGAAGATAAGGGTGATATCAGCACAACGACTTAGCGCGCTCAGCGCCATCTTACACTCCTCGACCAGCCTTGACTGGACCGTGGTATATTGTAGAGCCTTTATTGCTGCCTGACTGTCAATGAATATTGCAACCTTGCACCTATCGGTGATATGTCTGTCTACCAGTCGGCAGGCTTCCCTGACCGCCAGGACTTCTGCCTGAAAAACTGTGGCATCATTAGGTAGACGTATGGCTTCATTAATCCCCACTTGCTGTGAGTATACCCCCACCCCGCACGCCATTTTGGATCCATCCGTAAAGATGGGTATGTCGTATTCGTTAAAAAGAGTAGTTCTTTCCCATTCGGCCCTCGTAGGAAATTTCGCCCCGAAATCCTTTTGAAAGCAAAGGTAAGGCACGATATAGTCGGTAATCCCACTAAACTTAACGTTTGGTAATGTACTTAGCACTTTGCTGTGCCCATAACTGCGTTCCGCCCAACAACCGATCGCCTTAAACCTTACTGCGGAGTTGAGGGTGATGTGCACTATATGTAAATCAATAGGGAGAAAGTGAACAGCACGTTCAGGGCATCCGTGGGGCATGTGCGTAGTGCCCCCGTGATGCCAACACATGCTGACCGCTGAACCCTGCTGAGCTTCTGGACCAAATAACTCTTGCTTAGAGCCGGCCACCAAACCAATGATCCGTAGGTTAAAATTGGACGCACTATGGCCGTGTACCTCCAGTGACTGATGTGGGGGTGCACGCCCCATCTTTTCCCAAACAACCTGTTGCAAGAGTAAAAAGCCACGTAGGCTTTCCAGATCCGTAGCTCAATATTTGATCTCCAATTTAGCCTTACGTCCAGCAGAACCCCGAGATATTTGGCTTTAGCTGATAGCTTCAGCTGCTGCCCGTTCAGCGATGGAAGGTTAAAAAGTGGAATTTATAAAAAGTGGAATTTAAATGGTTGAGGAAAATAGAAGAGAAGAAATCAGAAGCAGAAAAAACAAATAATTTGCCTTCGTTGAGCGAAGAAGAATTCATGAAGATTTTCCGGCTGACTCGATCCTTATGGCATAGATTAATTGAGCTATCTTTGCCCATTCGCGTTCTGACGACATTGCATTTTTTTGGACATGGATCCTACCAAAATGCGTTGGTAATAAATGTAATTGGCCTATGAGCCAATCATCTGTCTCACAAAATTGTAAACATTTTTAATAAAAATTCACCTTATGTTGAATTAAATGAGCTTTTTACTTTATCAATGTTGCATCAGAATGCCAATAAAGCTTTGATAAAAATCTTGACAAAAACCTTGATAAATAATTTGTCAAGAATACACAGAATCAGGCTGGTAATATGTACTAATAAGAAGTTTTAATCGAAAAATACTGATTTTTTATAAAAATCTTTGAAAAACGGATTTTTTTCTCGTAAAAATTCATTATTAAGGTACAATAAGTTTGGGCGACCTTATCGTCTACTCTAGCACGCATGCGCACCGGGGGCTCTGACTAGTGTGAAGGCTAGAGCTGGCGGAATATGACTAGACCTCCTCGTGGTGGCCGCTGGAAACAGCTGCCCGGGTATGGTTTTGTCTGTACCCGGTTTGACTGGCAAACTAGTCTGTAATGAACAAATCTCTGGATATTGGAATTGTAACGTAGCAACATCGAATAGCTTCCACTCACCGAATGCAACCCTGTAGCAGGATCGCTAAGTTAGCAGCACTGCTGATCTATTACCATGTGCAGGAGAATACGAACAGGAAAAGGGAAAGGGAAGAGAACATGCGATACGGACAGAAGGTAACGAATCGTGAAGCGAGTAAGACGTGGCAGCTTGGGCCCGAGACGACGAAAAGAAAAACCGCGTGGCAGTGGTGGCAAAAGAACGAAACGCCGGTCGGGGCAAGTGCACGTGGCAAGGGGCAGTTGTGACGGATTTCGCTGCGGCGCCGAATTGGACTGAATCAACACTAGTGACGCGAGTGTGCAGCTCAATTGAAGGCTGCCGTCCACATTTTCGGCATTTTTACGCCCAGCGCCAGCGCCGTCAATTTGCCATTCGACGTAAGACTGCCGCCATTTGCTGACCTTCGCACGACTAGCGCCAGCGCCGCCAATTTGCCATTCGACGTAAGGCTGCCGCCATTTTCCGACCAGCGCCAGCGCCGCCAATTTGTCATTCGACCCGAGGCTGCCGTTCACATTTTCGATACCTGCCCGATCAGCGCCTGCGCCGACAGCCTGGCGCATGCAATTGTGCAGCATCCGTATACAGTGGGAGTGACGCTGGACCGCAGGGAGAGCGGCCGCCGCCATTCGAGTCGTTACGTAATAACGGAAGCATGCCCCATCAAGCAGAGGACAATTCAGGAGCAGTGGCTCAATTGTAAACAACCACATTTAAGGGGGGTATAAAGAGCAGTGGCTCAATTGTAAAACAAACCCATTTAAGGGGGATCAGGAGCAGTGGCTCAATTGTAAAACAACCACGTTTAAGGGGGATCAGGAGCAGTGGCTCAATTTCATCTATTTAAAGGGGGATACGTTACTATGGGTAAAGTATGCTGAAATTGCATCACTCTTTGTGTACTCGTCATCGGTTACATAAGTTCTTATACCTTTTTTTCAGCATTCACGGAGAAGGCCTTCTACGGGGAAATCGATGGACGCATGTGAGTAATGTGGGGTTGTGCTCGGCTACTACAATTATTTAAAATGGACATTACAAAGAAAATGGCGCCCAACGTGATGCACAAAAGGGCGTGGGACACTTGCAACCAACGTGGGGCACAAAAGAGCGGGTGACACGTACCACTAACGTGAGGTTCATACCAGCATATTTAAGTCTCTCAGATCCATTAATCAACCAATGGATTCCTGATTGCCGTAAGGCACTTGCGAAGGAGGCATTTCAATTGAACTTTAAACTGAAGGATGGTTTCTTGTGCGACAACACCTGAGCACAGAGATACATTGGTGACCTGATTTTGTGTAATAAATCTTAATCCTTGGTGGACTGTAACTACTTGGCAGCGACTAATTCGTCCGAGTATGTTAACCCTGAGGCTCTTATAATTTCTTTGCACTTAGTGGGAGAATAGTATGTATCATAGCTTAACGAATATGGGAATACTGTAATAAGATCAATTGGTAAAGCAGGAACTGGATGTTGCCTGGACATACTCCATGTAGCAGAGAGCAACTGGAGTCCGCAACATTTGGCTCTTGGTATCAATTGGGATAATAATTTTTTCTAGGCTCTAACATCATTCACCTTATAGTATGTCTCCTTAAAATTCTACGCGGTTGTATCCTTACTAGTGACAATACGAATTTGTGCGTTATTTGACCTTTCTCTCATACCTCCAAACGAACAACACTCATCTTTTCTACATCAATCGAACCTATATATTAAGAAATCCTATAAGTAAGCGGTCGAAAGACGTATTACATTAAGTATTAATAGTAAGTAAGTTTGTGTAACCCGGATTTATGTTACATCCGTTACTTTCTATCATTCACACTGTAATTGAAACGCAAATGGCTGTAGTACGGAGTACTGAAAATATTCCGGCACTGGCCACAGGCACAGCTGAAAGCTCGTGTACTATCTGTTTAACTCCCACACTAGACACTCAGGAATGTTTGACTACCTTATGTAATCACACGTTTCATAGGCAATGTATTTCAAACTGACTAACTGATTCACAGGAATGTCCTTGTTGTCGACAATTATGTCATTTACGCGAATTAAAACCAACTTCTATAAGTAGTAAGACTCCATCGAATCCTGCAAATGTAATTTCGAGAGGTCGAGCGCGAGTTACGTTGGCACCCAACGCCACCACCGATTACCACTGACGCAGCGTTTCCAGCCAACTCCAGAAACCCGAACCCGCTACTTACGCAACTACGGTTCTCACAGAACGTTTTAGTTAGTAAGCATTATTGTAAATTAGTACGTAAGCACCTTTGTATTTTCGTTTAAGTAAAAATCCAGCCAACTCCAGAAACCCGAACCCGCTACTTACGCAACTACGGTTCTCACGAAACTTTTTAGTTAGTAAGCATTATTGTAAATTAGTACGTAAGCACTTTTGTACTTTCGTTTTAAGTAAAATCAAATTGAAGAACAGAATATAATTGTCCACCGAGCTGAGCGGTTAAGCTCAGAGTAAAAATAAATCTTTTTTTTTAAATCGATTAAGTTCTTCGGAACTTAACTGGCGCAGTCATCCGGAGTAGTCCACGGTTGTTAGTGAATAGTGAACTCTATGAAGGAATATCATAGAAAACTAAAACAGTGAATAGTGAATCTATGAAGGAATATCATAGAAAACTAAAACAAGTGAATAGCGAATCTATGAAGGAATATCATAGAAAACTAAAACAGTGAATAGAGAATCTATGAAGGAATATCATAGAAAATTAAAACAGTAAATAGTGAATCTATGAAGGAATATCATAGAAAACTAAAAATAGTGAATCTATGAAGGAATATCATAGAAAAATAAAAGAATATAGAACTCTATGACGGAATATCATAGAAACTGAAGTTCATAAAGAACAGTGAACAAATCCTGCACTTGTGACAAAAGAAACACTATTCCAACCCACTATTCCGCAACCGGCGCGTTTCAACGCCTAAGGACTACACACAAACCACACTCCAACCACCGGCTACTACGACAATACTGATGCGGCTCATCATCATAATTGGGTGCCTGTAAGTCAAGTGAACACTGCTAACAATTTGTAAATGGCTCAAATAATATCTTAAATCATATCTATGATATCTATGTTCTATTACATAAAAATTATAGTTAGTTAAGAATAAAAATAACCGTAAAAAGATAACATACAAAACTGCGATCCCACTTACCCGGGCACTCCAGTACTGCGATCCCACCTACCCCGGGCACTCCAGTATAACAAAACTCAAACTTGCGATTCCGTAGCCCAAAAAGCCGGACCCTCCAAGTTAACAGAGTAATAACAAACAGAAAATTTTTTTAAAATTACATATAGATTCTTAAATCAAGAAAACCAAGAAAAAACAAAATAAAATTTACTCCTCAGAAAAACATACAAGCAATTACTATTAACACACTAACCCCTCCAACGGTCAGACAATTGAACGTAAATTTAATGTTCAGGAAACTAAAACAACCAAAAGACAAATATCTTCCCTACCCAAATCTTTACAAAAGCAAAAGTTTGTCAACTATACCGGAAGACTCAGAAACATCCTTTATGATGGCTCAAAGCAACGCAACCCAGCCCACGGGTATGACACCCCCCAACACACAAACGACAAGTGACATCTTCAACTCCTTGCGCATCCCAGATGCAATTAAGGACCTACCCAAATTCGATGGGAACCAGAGACTCCTCCACGAGTTCATAATTAATGTCGAAGAAATATTGCTTCATTTGAGAGGAGTCGACAGCACGCCATATGCTAAGATCTTTCTAAGAGCAATTAGGAATAAAATCGAGGGACACGCAAACGAAGTTCTTAATATGTACGGCACGCCTTTGAACTGGGATGACATTAAGAACAATCTAACATTGCACTACTCTGACAAAAGAACCGAAACCTCATTAATAAGAGACCTACACAACCTTAGATAGACCAATTCAAACGTGGAAAACTTCTATAGTCAGATCGTAGAAATCCAATCCGCGCTAAGTAATAACGTCCTCATTCATGAGACCGAAAAAGGAGTCATCGCAGCAAAAAAAGAGCTATTTGCGGAGATGTGTTTGAATTCATTCTTGGTAGGGCTAAGGGAACCATTAGGCTCAACGGTAAGGGCTATGCGTCCGGATTCACTGGCTACAGCTTTGGCCATGTGCATCAAGGAGCAAAATATATTTTACCAAAGAACGGATTTAACCAGACCCCTTTTTAAGAAACAGTACAACCAAAGATTCACATACCAACCATATCAAAGCCCAAGATATTTCCAACCGAGACACTATGCAAACCAACAGGAAATACCGGCCTACACCCAAAATTTCCAACCATATAAAAACCTTAATCAGAACAGAACCCCAGGGACCCCCAGGAACCAATACTTTACTAACAGAAGCTTCTTGCCAGATGTAGAAAAGCCTGAACCAATGGACACAAGATCGGGTTTTAGCAATTTCAGACAATCTAACAAACCAGAACGAATGGACATAGATTCTGGACACACCAACATGAGATCCTCAACCATGACACGCAATAGCAACCAAACCTCACGTACCCATCAATCAAGATACTCGCACCCTAATAGGGAAGAAATGCATAACATTAACTTTCAAAATAAATCCCAGAATCCCGGCTACCAAAACGATGTAGATGACCTATCTAACATCGAAGACTCCCAAAATTTTCGCATACCTGCCTGGCTCAACCAACAGGATACATAGATGTTAATAAACACGGTAGTACGTTACCCTATATTAACATCTCATCCCCGTTTGGTAGACCTTTACGATTTCTAATAGATACCGGTGCATCAGCATCTTTCATAAACCCTGAATTCATTGACGAAAACGCCCAAATAGACTGTAACCCCGTCATGATCACAACAATTTTAGATAAATACAAAATAAATAAGAAAACAATTCTTCCCACTTTCGTAGAATTTAAAGAACCCGGTCAACTAACATTCCTGATATTTAAATTCCATAACTATTTCGACGGACTAATGGGACTTGATACATTAACACAACTAAAAGCGAAAATAGACCTATCCACCCAACAACTAAAAACTTCTAACTCCACCATAATGCTAACATTTAAACCAAACATAGCCTCAGGCAAACATCTTATTCCCCCTTACTCAAAAGTAATGTTGAAACTTCCGGTTGACGTCCAGAACGGAGACGTACTAATAAAGTCAATAACAATTAAACCCCACCTTCACATTTCCGAAGGTCTTTACACTGCAAGTAACTGATTCAGTGAAATAGAAATCCAGAATACTTCAGGTGAAGACCAGATCTTGTTTCTAGAACAACCCATAAAAGCAGAAACATACTCCGAGGCAGGGCATATTGAAATAAATAACTGGAACCTAGAAGGCCCACCCCACTCTACCTTCAAAGAGATTTCAGAGCTAATCCGTACAAACCACTTAAACACGGAAGAGAAAAAGCACCTCATATCACTTTGTAAATCGTACGACGATGTATTCTTTAGAGAAGAGCAAACACTTACATTTACCAACAATATTAAACATAGTATCACCACTACAGATAATATCCCAATATACACAAAATCCTACAGATATCCCTACATCCATAAGAACGAAGTCAGCAAACAAATAAACAATATGATTAACCAAGGCATCATTAGACAAAGTTATTCCCCTTGGAGCTCTCCAGTTTGGGTAGTTCCCAAGAAGAAGGACGCCAGTGGGAAACAGAAATGGCGGTTAGTCATAGATTATAGGAAACTGAACGAGAAGACTGTATCTGATAGATATCCAATCCCTAACATCGCGGAAATCCTTGACAAGCTTGGAAGATGCATGTACTTCTCAACATTGGACCTTGCCAGCGGTTTCCATCAGATTGAGATGGATCCGAAAGACATACAAAAGACGGCTTTCACGGTCGAAGGAGGACATTATGAGTATTTTCAAAGGGTCATGGATAACGTGCTCAAAGATCTGATAGGAAAAACTTGTCTAGTATATCTTGATGACATCATCATATATTCGACCTCACTGCAACAACACATAGGAAACCTAAAGGAAATTTTTGAAAGATTGCGCAACGCAAATCTTAAAATACAACTGGACAAATCCGAATTTTTAAAGAAAGAAATTGCTTTTCTCGGCCATATAGTCACAACGGAGGGAATAAATCCAAACCCTGATAAAATCTCAGCCATAAAGGAATTCCCTATTCCCAAAACCCAAAAAGACATTAAAGCATTTCTAGGTCTCTTAGGATACTATAGGAAATTCATAAAAGACTTCGCTAAGCTGGTCAAACCACTCACAATATGCCTAAAAAAAGGTAGGTCAGTAGAACATTCTGAACAATTTATTAAAACATTTGAAACTTGTAAACATATTTTGACAAACAACCCGATCCTCCAATATCCTGACTTTACGAAAACCTTCGTCCTAACAACAGATGCCAGTAATGTAGCTCTAGGCGCAGTTCTGTCACAAGGGAACATTGGTAGCGACAAACCAATTTGTTACGCTAGCAGAACTCTATCGGAATCTGAAATAAATTATTCAACAATAGAAAAAGAACTCTTGGCCATAGTATGGGCCACTAAATATTTCAGGCCATACCTCTTCGGCCGCAAATTCCAGATTATAACAGATCATAAACCACTCACTTGGTTAATGTCCCTGAAAGAGCCCAATTCAAAGTTAATTCGCTGGCGCCTCAAATTAGAAGAATTCGACTACGAAATCATCTATAAAAAAGGAAAAAGCAACACAAATGCGGACGCCTTAAGCAGAATCAAGATAGAAAACCCCAAGACACGTGAGGATATTAACCTAAACGACACCCTATCGAATCAAGGCACACAAGGAACAACCATCCATTCAGCAGACGAGAATTTGGACGACGGTATCTTCATCTCAGAAAAACCATTAAACGAATTCAATTTACAATTAATATTAGAAAAATCCAACAAAGGCTCACCAATGACTCCAGAAACGGTGTTTAGAAACAAACAGAGAAGAATCGTCCGACGACCAACCTTCAACGAAGAAAATATGACGGATATCCTAAAAAAATGTATAGCACCTAATAAGGTAAACGCAATATTCGCAGACGACGAAACCTTCCGCATAGTACAACAAATTTACTCCAAACACTTTTCACACAATAGACTTTTTAAAGTAATACGATGCACAGAAATGTTAATAGATATCAGGAATAACGACGAACAAGAGAAAATAATTAGAGAGTACCACGAAAAAAATAACCATCGCGGCATAAACGAAACCCTCCTACACCTCAAGAGGGAATACTATTTTCCATTCTTGAGAAACAAAATAACTCAAACCATTAATAGTACAGTAAATAGGTATATTTTACTAAAAAAAAATACTTAATGGCTGAAATTTTGAGGGTGTGTTCGGGGGCATGTCCTGAGTCTAAAACTGAGTTTTCGTATTCGAGGGGGTGGGGGAAGATACTACCCCCTGTTTATTTAGGGGTGAGTTCGTTTTAATTCCTTATCTCCGGTGCTATTGCTCGTGCCGTCAAGTCCGAGGGATCAAATTTGTCGGGAATAAAATTATCTATCTAATGATAATAAAATCGAGGTCATAGGTCGATTAGGTGAATCACAATGGCCGGTCAAAAGTCAAAAGTGAGGGATAGTTTTTCGTTTTTCGTGAATACCGTGAAACCGGTAGGTTTTTCGCATACTGCTTCGATACCATTTTAAAGTACTTGAAATTACCTACAAAATGAGTGTTCGAACACTCATCTACTATAAATAGTTTGCCGTCAATCCAACGACCAAGTTGACCGCGCGCGCTGTACGTGCGAGCCACGTACGGCGCGAGAAGTACTCATTGCGCGTACATTGCACTCTCTACGTGCAATTAATAACTATGGTTACATTATTTTCTCGGTGCAATGATTAATTTAGAATAAGTTGAACTTGTTTTTTTTTTTGTTTTTTTTTTATCCAAGGGAAAACGGGAAATCCATTATGGACAAACGAGAAGGTCTGTCCTTGCCGAATAGTGTGAGACTCACTAAAACCCTATAAAACCCCAACTATTGCATATTCAGCGCTCTGTAATGTATGTGTGTGTATTGCTGTATAATTTTTAATTATTCAAAGTGTTCTGATCATAAATTTTACCTGGAAGTTTTCCTGCTTGCCACTTTCATGTGAATTTAGCCCTTTTGGATGGACTTTTTTCGCCTCCTTCGTATTCTTCATCGTTTCCAAGTGTGTCACCACGAGCGTCTTCTTCTTGATCACCTTCATCTTCTTCATTACAAAGATCCGGAAGACTGGCGTTGGAAAAAAACGAAGAGCATTTATATGCCCGTCGCCTGAGAAAAAGATCCAGCGCCGCCAAGTTTGCTGAAATTAATTTCTTGCACCTGCAAAACTGGTTGTGGGAAGGCCTGTGGGTGTCGAAAAGCTGGGTTGAAATGTTCTCCAATTTGTACGACTTGTAGCGGTACCGCGTGCAACAACATCGCCCAATATTCTACCCTGCAAGAAGATGACGATTTTCTCAACGACGACGGGAACTTAAAATCCATTCCTGAAGAAGATGAAGGTGATCAAGAAGAAGACGCTCGTGGTGACACACTTGGAAACGATGAAGAATTCGAAGGAGGCGAAAAAAGTCCATCCAAAAGGGCTAAATTCACATGAAAGTGGCAAGCAGGAAAACTTCCAGGTAAAATTTATGATCAGAACACTTTGAATAATTAAAAATTATACAGCAATACACACACATACACTATGATCAATAAGTACCGGGACTGTGTCAAAAAAACAAAATTGTTTTATTCTTCTGGTAAATTTAGTGTATACCCTTCAAAATAAGCCCCATCTGAAGCAATACACATATGCCAACGCTTAATCCAATCGTCCATGCACTTCTGGTAAGCCGAAGCAGGTATGGCCTTCAGCTCTCGCGTCGCATTTTCTTTTATGACCTCTATGGACTCAAATCTCTTTCCACGAAGCGGTAACTTGAGTCGGGAGAACAGGAAAAAGTCACATGGTGCCATATCTGGAGAATAGGGAGCCTGATCGATGATATTCACACTCTGTTTGTTCAAATAATCGCGAATAATGTGTGCTATGTGAGACGGCGCATTCAAGTCTTGAGGAACAAGCCGTGCGGCGACGCGTTTCATGCGCAAAATATCGACAACAATGTGTTGTGCGCTTCCATAAGAGATGTTAAGATCGTTAGAAATCTCTCTGAGGCTCACATGACGATTTTCAAGCACGATTTTCTTCACAATTTCAACATTTTCGTCGGTATTCGATGTTGAATCACGTCCAGAACGAGGAAAGTCTTCGACCACTTTTGAACATTTTATACCACTCGAACGCTCTGGTTCTTGACAGAGCAGACTCCCCAAATGCTTTCTGCAACATTTTAAGCGCATTGGCACAAGAAATTTCGTTCTTAAGACAAAATTTCAAACAAATACGTTGATCAACAAAATTATCCATTGTAAAATGCGACGAAGTACAAAAAGTTGACTGACGCTAACAGCTGCCAAACAAAAACTAATGATGCAATCCCGCTCAAAATTTGACACAGATGTCAGCTAAGGTCCTACCGACCTAAAAACGGCGTTGCATCGGGCAACGGCGGAAAATTTAAAATACACAGTCCCGGTACTTATTGGTAATAGTGTACATTACAGAGCGCTGAATATGCAATAGTTGGGGTTTTATAGGGTTTTAGTGAGTCTCACACTATTCGGCAAGGACAGACCTTCTCGTTTGTCCATAATGGATTTCCCGTTTTCCCTTGGATAAAAAAAAACAAAAAAAAAAACAAGTTCAACTTATTCTAAATTAATCATTGCACCGAGAAAATAATGTAACCATAGTTATTAATTGCACGTAGAGAGTGCAATGTACGCGCAATGAGTACTTCTCGCGCCGTACGTGGCTCGCACGTACAGCGCGCGCGGTCAACTTGGTCGTTGGATTGACGGCAAACTATTTATAGTAGATGAGTGTTCGAACACTCATTTTGTAGGTAATTTCAAGTACTTTAAAATGGTATCGAAGCAGTATGCGAAAAACCTACCGGTTTCACGGTATTCACGAAAAACGAAAAACTATCCCTCACTTTTGACCTTTGACCGGCCATTGTGATTCACCTAATCGACATATGACCTCGATTTTATTATCATTAGATAGATAATTTTATTCCCGACAAATTTGATCCCTCGGACTTGACGGTACGAGCAATAGCACCGGAGATAAGGAATTAAAACGAACTCACCCCTAAATAAACAGGGGGTAGTATCTTCCCCCACCCCCTCGAATACGAAAACTCAGTTTTAGACTCAGGACATGCCCCCGAACACACCCTCAAAATTTCAGCCATTAAGTATTTTTTTTTAGTAAATGCGATTTATTTGTCTCTATTTACTGTACTATAACAATTGCGACAGATGCCAAACACTAAAGTACGACAGAAATCCACCCAAGCTAAAATACGAGAAACCAGAAACACCCACGAAACCACTAGAAATACTTCACATTGACCTTTACTCCATAAACAATAAGCAAATATTAACAATTCTTGATAAATTCTCCAAATTCGCAGCCGCACACACCCTCTCGAACAGAGTCAGTCTTACCGTTCTAAAATCATTACAAACTTTCATAACCCAATACGGAATCCCAAAAAAATTGATTTGCGATCAAGGTGCAGAATTCACAAGTAACATCTTTAAAGATTTCTGCAAACAATATAACATAACATTACACACAACTTCATTCACAACAAACCAGCAGTAATGGGCCAGTAGAACGACTACATTCAACCCTTACTGAAATCTATAGGATAATAATAGCAAAACGGAAAGAGCAAAAACTAGATTTGTAATCACGACGAAATCCTTTCCGAGACACTAATTACCTACAATAACGCAATTCACTCTACAACAAAACTAACTCTTTTTGAACTCTTCCATGGACGAACTTACAAATTCGACAAGGACATAACATTTGACAACGAACACGACTATTTGAGGAAACTGAACGAATTCCAACAAGTCCTATACCCCTCCATAAAGAAACAGTTAGAAACAGAAGTAAGCAATAGAATCGATAAGTTGAACCAAACTAGGCAGGAACCAGAGAATTTCGAAGGAAACGACAGTGTCTATAGGAAGGAATGTAGAAGAAATAAAATCACACCCCGTTTCACAAAACATAGAATCAAAGAAAACAAAAGAGTAACATTAATCACCACCAACAACCAAAAAATACACAAATCCAGAATAAAAAATAAAAAGAAACTATAAAATCACCCTCACCCCACCCTCAGGTTACCACTGGTCGCCACCCAAATGATAGAAATTCAAAACATCAAAAAGGACCAAGGCACAATTCACTTAGAACTCGGACCAGCTCGGATAATTAATCACTTCAGCAACCTCATTCACATTGTAGACCTGGAGGAATACGACACAAACATCAGGGAAATCACGAACATATTAGTAACTTTCCAAAAACATGGGACGTTAACGGACTCCATCAAAATAACATACCTCAAACTTAACGAACTAAAAAGCAAACTAAACTCACTAACCCCTACCAAAAGAACAAAACGAGGACTAATAAACGGGTTAGGATCAGCCATTAAATTTATAACTGGAAATATGGATGCCAAAGACGCTCAAAATTTAAATAACCAAATAGAAAAACTAAAACATGACAAAACTAACACACAAATAACACTAACAAAACAGCATAACATAAACACTAGTGTCCGACCGAAACCACTTTTTTGGGCCGAAACCGAAACCGAAACCGAATATTCGGTTTTTTTTAAATATTCGGCCGAAACCGAAACCGAAACTTTCTAGTTGAAATTAAAATCACCATATCAAGCACTTTTTTCAACAAACGAATTTTATATTAAGTAAATAAAGAACAAACAAACAAACATAGCATAAATAAATAAATACTTATTAATAAAAACAATTTATTCATTTTTTAAAAACGTAAACAAGAAGAAATCACCCTTTCGTACCTTACTCGATAATATTCAAAATTAAATAATTTAATATTATATGCTAAAAAAAAGAAGTTTGTTTACATTGCTGGCATCTATATTACTCCTCCTTTTACTATATATCTGCTACACAATAAAATGTAAAAAATATTCTAGAAAGTTTCGGTTTCGGCTATTCGGCCATTTTTTGGCCGAAACTGAAACCGAAACCACTTATTTGGGCCGAAACCGAAACCGAAACCGAAACCGAATATTCGGTCGGACACTAATAAACACACAAATGATTGAAAGATTTAGAAACCTGACGTCTCACATAAACAAAGAACAAAAGAAAATAGAATTGTTCTTAAACCAATTGTCACAAGAAACATCAAACAGGATCAACAAAGAAGAAAATATACTCGAAGAAATTCAATATTTGAACCAACTTAATTATAATATAGATTTATTAACCGACCATCTAACAAACCTAGCTGAAGCAATCGTATTAGCTAAATTAAATATTATATCAAAATTCATATTAAGCCAAACCGAACTGCAAGTAATTCATGAAGCCATAAAAAACCAATCCATTACACTAATATCTGAAGAACACATATACGAGTTACTCGGGCTACAAGCTTATTATAATAATTCCTATATAATATTCAATATAAAAATACCAATATTGGCCCCAGAACAATATAAATTTTACCATATTATACCATTACCGGTAAATGAAACAAAACAAATTGTAACAAAGCCATATGTAGGATATAGCGAAAAGAATGTTCACCACTTTGACAAGGCATGCCCAAAAATAGAGCGCATCTACTATTGTCCATCTTCACCACACCAAGAAGACACACAGGACTCAGCATGCGTTGGAAACCTGTTAAGGAACAAACCTCCCCATTGCGTCTTCAACCATATAGGAAAAACGGAAACAATTCTTCAACCTGAAGAGAATCATATCCTATTTGTCAATATACCAGAAACACTAATCAATTCCACTTGCAGTAAAAACGTTCTCGCAGTAGAGGGCACAGCCGTGCTGCACTTCAGAAACTGCAGCATCAACATCAACGGTATAACCTACGAAGACAACCCCAGCATATTTTGGGATGAAGTACACATCGCTCCACCAACATACGTACAAATCCAGCCAAAAGCAATAATAGAGACGATCAACCTGCAAAAACTGAAGGACTACCACTTCGAACATCAAAAAGCCGCACTAACCATATGGGAAGAAACCAAGAAGAGCATCTCATATACATATGCAGCAGTGGGAACGCTGGGCGCATTAGCAATAGCAGCAATCCTAATCATCGCCAGAAAAACCAGAATCACCTACGGAATACCGCCAACACCAGTCATCGCTCCAGCCACTTCACCTTCCTTGTGGCCATCGCTCTACTCCAAGGGGGGAGGAGTTACGTTGGCACCCAACGCCACCACCGATTACCACTGACGCAGCGTTTCCAGCCAACTCCAGAATCCCGAACCCGCTACTTACGCAACTACGGTTCTCACAGAACGTTTTAGTTAGTAAGCATTATTGTAAATTAGTACGTAAGCACCTTTGTATTTTCGTTTAAGTAAAAATCCAGCCAACTCCAGAAACCCGAACCCGCTACTTACGCAACTACGGTTCTCACGAAACTTTTTAGTTAGTAAGCATTATTGTAAATTAGTACGTAAGCACTTTTGTACTTTCGTTTTAAGTAAAATCAAATTGAAGAACAGAATATAATTGTCCACCGAGCTGAGCGGTTAAGCTCAGAGTAAAAATAAATCTTTTTTTTTTAATCGATTAAGTTCTTCGGAACTTAACTCGCGCGGTACGGTACCAAAACGACATAATACGCGTAACAGTCGATGTGAGTTGGGAATGCAGGCTTCGCAACGGACGAACGTCTTAGCTGCGAACGAGACAGCCAATTTTTCTCTACCGTTATTAACTTTTTCTGAGTCACCCAAAGCGGTTAATACAGAAGCACCTTCTAGCCAATGGCATACTGGACGGAATGACATTAGGCTACAGTCCAATGCACAACAATTCAATCATCATACGAACTGTGACAATCAGAACCACAACACAAATGTGAAAATTGAACAAGTCTCAAATTTAATTGAGTCAAGTATCCAACGCTTGCTCGCAAACTTGCCTTCGAACAATTTTTCGAGTAATCCACATCGCACCTATTCTAATCTTGGAATACGAGCCGAAAAGATTCCTTCCATTATTTACAACTGGGGAGTTACATTTGACGGTTCCGCCACAGGAACTTGTGAAGAATTCATATATCGTATTCGTGCTTTAACGGCCGAAAGCCTTAATGGAGATTTCACTGCAGTATGCAGTAATTTACACAATTTGTTGTCTGGAAAGGCTAAAGATTGGTTCTGGTGGTATCATAAACAAGTCCCGCGAATTGAATGGCAAAGTTTTTGTGTAGCGCTCAAGTATGAATTCAAAGATATGCGCTCCAACTATGACGTTCGTGAAGAGCTACGAAATCGCAAACAACGGGCAGGGGAAACTTTTGAGTACTATTATGACGCTATCACGGAAATTACCGATCGGCTAGCTCATTATTACGCGAAATCTGAAACCCGACATACGACATGAACTGCTGTACATCCCAATTATGTCAGTTGCTCATTTGTGCAAGCTTGTACAGATGAGGGAGAACTTCTTTAAAGACGATTTCTTCAAACGAACGCCATACCGTATTGTTCCGACAAACAGCCTGCGACCCCGTCATGTGGCTGCAATAGACTCCGAATCTTTAGTCGATCAAATTGATTCCGAAGAACCTACTGAACTGAGCGTAGAAGAAGTAGTGCATCCAGAGAAGTTGCCAACGTGTTGGAACTGCCATGAGGAAGGGCACTATGGAATATGTGTGAACAAGAACGAACCATCTTTTGCTACGGTTGCGGAGCTAAAAACATATATAAGCCGCAGTGCACTCGGTGCCTTGGGAGGGCAAAAAACTTGCAGAAGACACCATTCGGCAAGAATCGAGGGGTGAAACCCTAAATTTTATTCATAATGGCGAAAGTTCGCGGAGGAACTTTTAGGAGCCCTCAGCTACTCAGTGCTACTCCACCAACACTCATCCAACACCAACGTAAACATGAACAACAACACTCCCACTAAGGATGAAGGCGACAATGAAGTGAGATGGATTCTACCACTGCATGAACGCTGGCTACGATATCAAGAAATACGCAATCGACTGTTTCCCAATGATGCAGGAATGATGAACGGCAGTAGAAGATCCACAAGATCAACTTTACGACAGCGAAAATTTTGGAAAAAATACGCGAACGCAGAAGATTTCTGATGGCAGCGGTCGTTAATGATGAGACGGATGGGCGTTGTTATGCGGAAGTCCGATTGTTGAATCGCACGGTGTATGGTCTACTAGACACAGGCGCTAACATAAGTTGCATCGGGGCAGATTTAGCCAGAGAAGAGATTTATAAAATCGGGAAATTTCATCGGTTGCAGTCGAGTGTGAAAACAGCAGCGGGAGAAAAACAGCCAGTAATAGGTTTTGTTGACTTAGATATCACTTACCTAAATGCGACTAAGCCTATGCGTATGTCTATTATTCCATCAATCAAACAAAAGGTGATACTGAGTATCGATTTTTGGAGACAATTTCAGTTGGCTCCCGGAATTATTGCGACAGTGTGCGCAAGCAAAGAAGCTAGGTGCGAGTCACAGAGACATTACCTATATCCACTAAGCTCAACTCAACAACAACAGTTAGAGGTAGTAAAATCATTGTTTCCCAGTTTTGCAAAGCAAGGATTAGGTAGAACTAGTCTAATTAAACACGAAATATACGTCAGAAATGCAAAACCGGTTAAACAACGTGTTTATCCTGTCTCTTCGGCTGTGCAAAAAATTATCTATAAGGAACTAACTAGATCGAATGTTACAGTTAGGGGCAATTGAACCATCTCACAATGCTTGGAGTTCACCCATGCGACTTGTGATGAAACCTGGTAAAGTACGGCTGTGTCTAGATGCGAGAAAGATAAATTACGTAACTAAAAAGGATGCGTATCCGCTTCCACCAATCGAAGGTATCTTCGCTCGTTTACCTAAAGCAAACCTTATTTCGAAAATTGACTTAAAAGATGCGTATTGGCAAATTGCACTAACAGAGGAAGCGAAAGCGATCACAGCTTTCACCATACCCGGACGATCCTTATACCAATTCACAGTCATGCCATTCGGGTTGTGTAACGCGCCTCAGACTATGTGTAGACTCATGGATGAAATCATTTCAGCCGATCTAAAACATTGTGTTTTTGGTAGCCACCCCTGCTTTGGTAGCCACCTTGTCGCGGTGCGGGGGCTTAGTTACGAGGATCCGGCCTGGCCATGCTGATGGGCGTGTTCGATCACTGTGTCGGTCACGTCCGCTGGGTTCAACCGTGTCAGACGGGCAGGCGGGGAGTACGAACTAAGCGCTACCATCTACCCAAACCCTCTCGAACCCATCCCTCTGCTGCCCGTCACTTCTCTATCCCTTTCCAAAATCCAGGTGCGTCGGTTTCCCACAGTGGGCGGCACCTGGTCTGCGTCTGACTCCAGAGGGGCGGCAGTTTTTCTTTCACCCGGCAGTAGGTATAAAATGGAAACCCCCCGTTTTTCAATGGTGAAGCCTACTCCCAGTTTAGCTGCACGAGGTAACCAGACTTTTGGGAATCCTCCCGCCGATCCGTCGACGGCTTCGGCATTAGATGTGCAGACCCAAAGCTCACCTTCCCTTATGACCGAGACTGTCACCCAGGGTCCCGGAGGAAGCAATTTACTAGCGGTGGACGATGGCACATTGACTATGTCAATGGAGAGCCTACTGTTGGAGGAGAATGTGGACAGACTAATGTCAGAAGCATCAAAGTCAGCCATCAAGGCTGTCGAATTCGGGTACCATGCGTATCTCCGAAAACGGTTAAACCTGGTGCGAACCAGGAGAGTGCCGGTAAGGAGGTTGCTGGCATCGGGGGTTCAGGTAAAGAGCTGTCTGCTAGACAGCGCAAAAGGATGAGGCAGAACAAGAGGAAAGCTGCCGCGAAAGCGGCGGCAAGTACTCAAGTTCTGCCAATGGCCACAGGGAAGCTTGACAGAACGGGCGATGATTCGTCTGCTATGGCACACTCTTCTGAGGCCGCTCTGGGGTCTGAGCACTCGGCTGTGAAGAGTAGCAAGGCAAAGAGGAGGAAGGTCCTTGGACCGGAATCGGACGTGCCGGCACGCTCGACGCAGGAGTCTGCAGGTCAGCCGTCTACTGACATGGAGAAGGCTGCAGGATCCCAGGAAATGTCGGATGACACTCAGCCGTCTACCTCTGGTGCCACTTTCGCGGGAGTGGCTGCCAAAGCGATGATGGTTGAGATACATACCGACAAAGGAAATGGTGTGTTGTCCCAAGGACAGCAAGACTATTTCGACTCCTACCTTTGGAAGGCAATCGGTGATTCGAAAGAAACACTGATGTTCGAAGGAAAGCGCGTTGAAAACGGCATCATTAAGGTGCAATGCTCCAACGCGGCTTCTCGAGAATGGCTGGAAAAAGTCGTAGCGAAGATGCCAGCCTGTGAAAAGAGTAAGTTCGTGCTCATGGACGGAAATAGCATCAGGCTGGTGAGGGCTTCAGCCTGGATACCGGGGATTCTCCGGAAACCAGGTGAAATCCTCGCACGTATCCGTGCCCAGAACGTAGGTCTGGACACGAGCCTATGGCGAATATACTCGCTTACCAAGGATGTATCGGCTGTCAACAAAGAGGTCGGTGCACACTTGGTGGTGATATTGACTTAGACTCGTTGAAGATCCTGAAGTCGAAGTACAGGTATCGTCCTCACCTACACCTGGGGCGGGTGCACTTCCGCCTACAGGATAAGGCGTAACGGTAGTTTCAGTCCCTTACATGACTGAAATTATTATCACGCAAATCAACTTGCAGCAAAGCAAATCGTCTACTGCTCTACTATGCAGCAGGCATGCGAAACTGCAAACATGTCCTCAAATAATATTAATCCAAGAGCCATGGGTGTGCTACAAGCGTATCTGTGGTCTGGGTGCTATTACCTGGGGACAAATCCTTCAACACGAAGGGAGTGATAGACCGCGCGCATGTATCATCATGCCGCGGTCGATCGAATGCACGATGCTTAGACAATTCTGTTTTCAAGATGTCGTTGCGGTTAAAATAAAGTACTGAGTTGGTGGGAACAGCGTCGAAACTGTAATAGTAACGGCCTACCTGCCGTATGACTGTATACTTCCTCCTCCATCGAGGGAGTTAATGGAAGTCGTCCAGTATGCTGAATCCAGGGGTTTAGGACTCATAGTGGGCTGTGACGCAAATTCACAGAACATTGTTTGGGGTAGCAACAAATGCAATCCCAGGGGTACTAAACTTTTGGAATTCATTATGTCGGCTGATCTGGTGATTCAAAACGTTGGTAACAAACCAACTTTTGTGACCAGCAGAAGACAAGATGTGATTGATCGGACACTAACCAATATGAAAGTGGCAGATCAGATCATGCAATGGCGGGTTTTGGAGGAGGGCTCTCTTTCAGATCACCGCTTTATCGAATTCCGACTCGGTATTGATCTAATGTCGATACCAGGTGGACGGAATCCTCGCAAGGCGGACTGGAACAGGTTTGGTGAGCTTCTGACAGAGCGTATACCAATCCTGAAAAAACTCCGAAGTACAGCCAAGATTGAACAAGCGACTAGAGAACTAGGAGTTACTTTGACTGGCTGCTATGAGGAGGTGTGTCCCCTAAGAGCGAGCAGACAAGGCAAAGCAGTTCCATGGTGGAGTGCTGAGCTTTCGAAGCTACGCAAACGATCCAGGAAGCTTCTGAATAGGGCCTTAAAAACCCGAAAAGAGAATGACTGGACCAACTATCACCTCGTCCAAAAGGAATTTAAGAAGAAAGTGAGGTCTGCCAAACTGGACTCTTTCAGAGACTTTTGCAATGAGGTTGAAGGTATGAAGGAGTCAGCAAGACTGTGTAGGGTTCTACAAAGAGACCAACAGTTAAGCTTGATTCTCTTCGCTTGATTCTCCTCGCTCTAAAAGTTCAAGAGGAAGCGATGAAAGCGACATGTCGGCTATATTCCTATGGATACTGGCACGACAACAAGGGATCGGGTCATAGAGAAATCTTCAAGAGGTTGTCAGCGCAATATCCGTTGCTGCTGGCCCCTAAGGATTGCCTAATACCCGTAGTATCCTTTAGGAGGAACTTTGAAGTGAGGTTCCCAACGCGCGACCAATGGCACAACCCACAGGCCATGCTAGGGGATCTGACGGATATTTTCTTCACTGACGGATCCAAGACCGATAAAGGTACTGGAGCTGGATGGCACCTCGATGGAAGTGTCATCTGCTACTACTCACTGGGTGGGCTGACTACCGTCTTTCAGACGGAAGGCTTCGCCATTCTGAAGGTAGCGGAATGGATAATCGGGAGGAAATGATGCGGGAAACATATAGGAGTCTGTAGTGACAGTCAAGCTGCACTTAAGGCCCTGGAGAACGCGCGTGTTACCTCTAAGATTGTCCAAGAATGTAAGATGAAGCTAAAATCAGTCGCGAGACGTAATAAGCTCCAACTTATCTGGGTTCCGGGACACTGCGGTGTTCTAGGTAACGAAACTGCCGATGAACTAGTTAACTGTGTATCAGGGTGTACACCCATGGGACCAGAACCAATAATCGGCACCAGTCTAGCAGGAACCCTGGACTGGATCAAGTCCTGTGTAAATAACCTACACAGAGAACGTTGGTCTAGCTTGGGAAGCTGTAAAACTGCCAAGTGTTTTGTGAAAAGCCCGAACAGGAAAACAGGGAATTTCCTCCTGAAGCTGGGAAGGAAAGACCTCCGTCGAATGGTCGGGTTAATTACAGGACACAATCCATGGGGGCGACATATGGCCAACATGGGCATCATCGAGGATCCAACTTGCATGTCTTGCCTGGAGGAGATTGATAGTACAGAGCACTTTCTCTGTGCATGTCCTGCCTTCTCTAGAACGACGAAGTTCATTCTCTCACCCTGTGTGATCTCCTGAGATTCATTAATGAGTCCGGGAAATTTGCACAGGAGACCTCATAGCCCTTTCTCCCTTTCCACCCACTTTCTCTTTTCTCTTTCCCATTCCAATCTCCTCTATCAACCCTTTTCCTGAGCCTTAAGTACAATGGGCTATAAAGCCTGAGTGCTTGAGGTAATGACCTCCCTTAGGTTATTTCCTCGGCTCCCCCTCACATCCATCCATCCATCCATCCATGTGTAGACTCATGGATGAAATCATTTCAGCCGATCTAAAGCATTGTGTTTTTGGCTATTTGGATGATTTGTGTGTAGTTTCAGACAACTTTGAGAATCATCTGTCGGTATTAGTACGCATAGCAGAACAATTTCGTAAAGCAAACCTCACCTTAAACATTAATAAGAGCCAATTTTGTGTTACAAGAGTGCACTATTTGGGGTATGTCATTGGTGATGGCGGGATAGCCACTAATCCTAACAAAGTTAAATCTATCTTAGCTTGGCCTACGCCAAAAACCTTAAAGCAAGTTCGCGGATTTTTAGGACTAACAGGATGGTACAGACGGTTCATTCAAAACTTTTCTGAAATCGTTTTTCCGATTACCGAAGTTTTGTCAACCAAGAAGAAATTCACTTGGACCGAAGAGGCGCAAACTGCCTTTGAAAAAATTAAAACGGTGTTAGCTACAGCCCCTATCCTTCAAAATCCGGACTTTACGAAGAAATTCTCTTTACAATGTGACGCAAGTGACAGTGGCATAGGTGCGGTACTCACCCAGTTAGACCAAGAAGGCGTAGAAAGACCTGTAGCATTCATGTCAAAAAAATTAAACACGGCTCAGCGTAATTACAGTGTTACCGAGCGTGAATGTCTAGCAGCGGTCACTGCAATTGAACGCTTTCGATGCTATTGTTACGAAATACCAGTTCTAGTGGGCTAGTACGAACCACTGGATTGTGCATTTTGAAATAAACAAACACACTTAGTTCCTCAAACGCAGTCAATAAAAACCAACAGTCACTTTATTTCACAGATTTACACTTCACTGTCTTTACACTTAAATATTTGCTTAGTTATTCCACGTGGCAACTTCACTAGTCAAAATCAGACTGACTCGCTGCGCCGCACCCGGCTGCCTTTTATACCTGTCCGGCCATCGCGCAGATCGTTCCCGCACATTCCGGAGTGGACTAAAGGTTTCCATGGTGATCGCGACCATCATTGCCAGGTTAGACTAAAAGTTTCCATCATTGCCAGGTTGGACTAAAAGTTGCCATCATTGCCAGGTTGGACCAAAAGTTTCCATTATCGCGGCCGGCGTTGCCAGATTGAATTATAGCACGGCGCGTAGCGACAGGGTTGCTTTGCACAGCGACAGACTGTCTTATCGTTACACTGCCCACCACTTAGCCTTGTTCGTCCCGAACAAGTGCCGAGGTTCGGCTATGATAAGGCACCAGGCGCTCCAAATGGACTACCTTCAGCTTAGCGCCTCTATTGCTGCAACGTTGAATCCTGTATACTACGTCGTTAATCGTAGCCACGACTTCGCACGGTCCTTCCCATGACGTTTGAAGTTTTGGAGACAAACCTTTCCTCCGCTGCGGGTTGTAGAGCATTACCAGGTGGCCTTCTTGGAACCCTGCTGAGTTGGCCCGTAGATCATATCTGGCTTTCACCTTATCGCTGACGAGTTTGGTGCGGCTCCTTATGAACTGGTGAATCTCCTCCAGTTCCACCCGCTTATTGACCACGTAGTCCGTCTTAGCGCCTCCCGTCGTGCTGACTACCCCGAACCGGGTACTGCCATCCTTTTTCTTTACTAGCACGACCGGTGAGCACCAGGGGCCCGAAGAAGGCTCTATGACCTTTTCTTTCCGCATGTTTTCGATCAAATTTGTGACCTCTTCCCTCTTGGCCAGAGGAACTCGTCTTGGCGGTTGGCGGATCGGTTTTGCACTTCCGGTGTCGATGTTGTGCTTCACTATGGCTGTTCTTCCGCCTGCTTCTGCCGCAAATATTGACCCAGAGTGCAGCAGGAGTGACCTCGCCTTCTGTTTCTGCTTGGCCGTCAACTCGCTGCTCCACTGGTTCTCCGGCGGTATGACGTCCATGTTAAAACCGCACTTATTTCCTCCGGGTGGGCTACTCTCGCAATTGACCACTGCTACGGCTTCCCCACACTCGCCAATTACCTCATCTTTTCCGACATATCTGGGTGCATTCAGGGGGTTCAGTATTCTGACTGGTATTTTACCATTTTTGGGTTCCACTAATGTACGTCCGATGATGATGTTGTCGTGTCCTTGTTTCGGTGCTTCTACAACCCACAGCCGACTCGTCCCATCGCCCTCGTCCACCTTTGCCCACACAATCGCCTCAGAATTCGCTGGTATCCTCCGCTGTTGACACGATACAACCTTCCTTACCGCCACGCTTCGCTCATAGCCGGTGTGCAGCGGGAATTCAACGTTGGCATATCTCAGCACATGTTCTTTCAGGTCCAGCGTGAAACCGTGCCTAATCATGAAATCCACGCCGATAATCACGTCGTCCATTATATCCGCGACGATGAACTCATGTTCCAGGCTGCTGGTGCCGATAGTAATCGTTTTTGTAACTTTCCCTCTTACTGGCGCGCGCTCGCCAGTCGCAGTCCGCAGCTGTATGCCATGCAGCGGTTCCCAGTTCTTCAGCAGCTTCCTTCTTATGATCAAATATGACGCTCCAGTATCCACTGTCAACACGAACAACTTCCCATCTATCCTTCCTTCAATTGCCAAGCTGCTGGGCTGTCGTTTCAGCTGTGAGACAAGGACGGTGGGGCGGCAGATTGTGGGGATCAGCTCACGCCCCTTTGGGCTGACCCGTTTTAGTTTAACGACTCGCCGTCCTCAGCCCTGTGATTGTTGGCTGGCCCTCGATTATCAGTATTCCTCGCTTCAGGCGATTGCGATCGAGAACGGGAACGCCTCTTTCGTTGGCGGCAGTCTCGTGATATGTGGCCCTGCTTGCCGCATACCCAGCATACAACTTTAGAGGAGACCACCCGTGGCCTGCCCGGTGGCTCAGAGCTTATTGCCTGGATCGCAATGTCGTTGTCCGGCTGGATCTGGCGTATCCTTGCAGGTGCATACCGAGTGCTCCCAATCCATGTCGCCTCGTATGTCATCGCGCTGGTCACCGCCTCCCTAAATGTCGGCTTGCCCATCATCAACGCACTGCGACGTGTCTCCGGATCATGAAGACTTTCAATAAACGCCTCAATCTTCACCCTCTCGAGATCGTCAGCGCCGAAGGACGGGTAGGACAGCTGCACGAGCCGCTCAATGTCTGCTGCATATGTCTGCAGCGCCTCGTTGGATCTTTGCCTGCGGTTCTTCAGCTCACAGTAGTACAGCGTTCTGTTGTGCTCGTCGCTGTATTTGGCTGCCAGCGCCCTTATGACGGTCTCGTACTCACTTCGTAAACATTCCGGAACTGATTTTATTACCTCAGCCGCAGCACCTTTAAGAGCCAGCGCCAATCTCCGACCTTTCCTTACATCGGTCCACTGATTTTCCAGAGCAGCCAGGTCGAATTGTAGCTTCAATGTATCGAACGGCGTAGTTCCATCATAAGTAGGCACTTCCGCTCGGGTGGCCACACCTTCCGGAACCGGCGGCAACCATTCTCGCGGCTGTACCTCCGTAAGCCGCTCGTCCATTTTTCTGTTCATCGAGTCTTCCAGACTATCAACTCGTTTGCTCAGGGAATCATCAAGATCGTCCACACGTTTGTTCAGGGAATCATCCAGGTCGTCGACTCGTTTATCCAAGTGTTCCACTCGAGTTCCCAGGTGCTCCACCATTAAGCTGGTTGGCGATTTCTTCCACTTTCTGCTCCCAGCGCGCAGAATTTTCCTGAAGCTTGACTTCCATTCGCTCTGCCATTTCTCGGTTCGCAGTCTCGACTTTTGCCGAAATTTCGAGATTCGTAGTTTCCAATTTCGCTGCCATCTCTTGATTCGCAGTTTCCATTTTGGCTGCCATTTCACGGTTGGAAGTCTCGAACATGCCTTTCATTGCAACCATTAGCTGGCTCATGTCCGTTGCTTGTGGTGGCGCAGCCGTACTTTGCATCGACGCAGCACCCGCAGGCGATTCCTCCACTTTGGCCGACGCCTCTAGCTCCTGCGTTCCGAACTCGTGCGCAGCCCAATTGATGCCTCGTGATTCACACGCCTCTCGCAAGCGCAGCTGCAACTCCACCTTTCCGCCAGCAGTCGGCAAATTCCAGGCAGCCAGCTCCTTTTTCAGCTGGTCCACCTTCAGTTGCTCGAGTTTAACCATGTCTGCGTTTTATAATTTTATTTAATTTTTTTTTTGTTCTTTATTTATTCAGTAGCACAATCCCACTTCTGACACCAATTGTTACGAAATACCAGTTCTAGTGGGCTAGTACGAACCACTGGATTGTGCAATTTGAAATAAACAAACACACTTAGTTCCTCAAACGCAGTCAATAAAAACCAACAGTCACTTTATTTCACAGATTTACACTTCACTGTCTTTACACTTAAATATTTGCTTAGTTATTCCACGTGGCAACTTCACTAGTCAAAATCAGACTGACTCGCTGCGCCGCACCCGGCTGCCTTTTATACCTGTCCGGCCATCGCTCAGATCGTTCTCGCACATTCCGGAGTGGACTAAAGGTTTCCATGGTGATCGCGACCATCATTGCCAGGTTAGACTAAAAGTTTCCATCATTGCCAGGTTGGACTAAAAGTTGCCATCATTGGCAGGTTGGACTAAAAGTTTCCCTTATTATCGGGGCCGTCGTTGCCAGATTGGATTATAGCACGGCGCGTAGCGACAGGGTTGCTTTGCACAGCGACAGACTGTCTTATCGTTACAATATTTAGAATAGCAAGAGTTTGAAGTAATCACTGATCATGCAAGCCTCGTATGGCTTATGAAGCAAACCAATTTGCGAGTTCGATTAGCTCGTTGGGTGATGAAATTGCAATGTTACCGGTTTACTATACGACATCGAAAAGGGAAAGAAAACATTGTGCCTGACGCGTTGTCACGAATGCACGCGGACGAAATAACCATGTTAGAACAGACAGAACCGAAAGTGGATTTGGGCTCACCTCATTTTCAGGACGAAGAGTACAAAATGTTAAAAACAAAGATCCGAGACCATCAGGATCAGTATCCTGGCATCAAAGTTAATGACCGATTTGTATATATACGTACACAACATGTGGATGGCAGTGAACTGAGTGAGCAAAATGCATGGAAACTTCGGATTCCAGTTGCGTTACGCCAAGCAGTAATATCCCGCTCACATGATTGTGTTACCTCTGCACACGGGGGAATGTTCAAAACCTTAGAATTGCTTCGGTGATACTTTTATTGGCCAGGTATAGTTCGAGATGTACGCAAGTACGTGCGCAATTGTGAGATTTGTAAAACAACCAAAGCTCCAAATATGTCATTAAAACCCCCTATGGGTAACCAAACGATTTCATACCGACCATTTCAGCGATTATACATGGATCTGCTAGGCCCTTATCCGAGAAGCAAACGAGGTCATATTGGATTATTAATTGTGCTAGATCATATGTCTAAATTTCATTGGCTATGCCCATTAAAAACATTTACGACGCGTAATATTATTGATTTCCTATTACAGAACATCTTTCATGTATACGGGGTGCCAGAAAAGATCGTTAGTGACAACGGCTCACAATTTAAGGCACATGATTTCAACACATTTCTGACTCAATATGGGATCGAGCATATGGCTGTATAAGCCATTTATTCACCACAATCAAACGCCTCTGAACGTGTAAACCGCTCACTGATTTCGGCTATCAAAGCCTATTTAAAAGATGACCAACGAGAATGGGACGCCCACATAAGTGCCATTAGTTGTGCTTTGCGAAATGGGTCACATCAATCAATTGGCTGTACGCCTTACCATGCCTTGTTTGGCTTAGACATGATAACCCATGCCTCATCGTACCAACTTTTACGAGACCTAAAAGCACTGGACGATCCTACTGTACGACTTAAACGTGACGACCAACTCACGCTACAGCGCGATGACATACGGAGAAAAATCACAACTGCTTATGAACAAATCGCGCAACAATATAACATGCGAAGCAGGATAATCTCGTATAACCAGGAAGTGTTCAGGCGTAACTTTGTTCAGAGTAACTTTGAAAAGAATGTTAATGCAAAACTCAGCCCGTCATTTATTAAAGCCAGAGTGCGAGAAAAAATCGGAAATCATTATTACCTATTAGAAGACCTGCAAGGAAAGTTGGTAGGCACCTTTCATGCCAACGATATCAGGCAGTGATTGTTCTTTTTCATAAAAATATGTCGCGTTGAAAACGGTCATATTTTTCTGTTTTGTAATGAACAAATCCCTGGATTTGGGAATTGTAACTTAGCAACATCGAATAGCTTCCACTCACCGAATGCAACCATGTAGCAGGATCACTAAGTTGGCAGCACTGCTGATCTATTACCATGTGCAGGAGAAAGGAAGGGAAGAGAACATGCGATACGGACAGAAGGTAACGAATTGTGAAGCGAGTAAGACGTGGCAGCTTGGGCCCGAGACGACGAAAAGAAAAACCGCGTGGCAGTGGTGGCAAAATAACGAAACGCCGGTCGGGGCAAGTGTACGTGGCAAGGGGCCGTTGTGACGGATTTCGCTGCGGCGCCGAATTGGACTGAATCAACACCAGCGACGCGAGTTTGCAGCTCAAGTAAAGGCTGCCGTCCACATTTTCGGCATTTGTACGCCCAGCGCCAGCGCCGTCAATTTGCCATTCGACGTAAGACTGCCGCCATTTGCTGACCTTCGCACGACTAGCGCCAGCGCCGCCAATTTGCCATACGACGTAAGGCTGCCGCCATTTGCCGACCAGCGCCAGCGCCGCCAATTTGTCATTCGACCCGAGGCTGCCGTTCACATTTTCGATACCTGCCCGATCAGCGCCTGCGCCGACAGCCGGGCGCATGCAATTGTGCAGCATCCATATACAGTGGGAGTGACGCAGGACCGCAGGGAGGGCGGCCGCCGCCATTCGAGTCGTTACGTAATAACGGAAGCAGGCCCCATCAAGCAGAGGACAATTCAGGAGCAGTGGCTCAATTGTAAACAACCACATTTAAGGGGGGTATAAAGAGCAGTGGCTCAATTGTAAAACAAAACCATTTAAGGGGGATCAGGAGCAGTGGCTCATTTTTCACACAAAACCATTTAAGGGGGGGTATAAAGAGCAGTGGCTCAATTGTAAAACAACCACATTTAAGTGGGGGTATAAAGAGCAGTGGCTCAATTGTAAAACAACCACATTTAAGGGGGATCAGGAGCAGTGGCTCAATTTCATCTATTTAAAGGGGGATACGTTACTATGGGTAAAGTATGCTGAAATTGCATCACTCTTTGTGTACTCGTCATCGGTTACATAAGTTCTTATACGTTTTTTTTGAGCATTCACGATTCACGGAGATGGCCTTCTACAGGGAAATCGATGGACGCACGTGAGTAACTCTTTAGTAACGCCTATGGCTTGAGAATAGTTGTAAGGTATTTGTAAACCAAACTGTGAACAAAGAGTGTACGCAACGGCCGGGGAAAAAGGCGGGGCTCAACTGCTATAAAGTGTTGTGAATGTACAGCAGACTGAGCACCGTAGGTTTATCGGTGCAGGGATTTAACTAAGTTTAACTGTCTAACGAACAGGGGGAACTCACAAATAGTGCGCAGGATACATTAGCCCTGCTTACTAAAGTCCACTTTCCGGGATCAGAAATGATAGATGACCCCGACTATAATAATCATAGCAGTTGGCAGTCACACTGTCCCAGTAGGGAAGATTGGAGATTGGCCAATCTCATCTGCAAGCGCTCGATTGTAGAATGGGCGATAGGAACGTTCTCCCCGCACAAGGCGGCGGGAAAGGATAAAATCTTCCCGGCGCTGTTACAAAGAGGACTAGACAGTCTGTTGCCCATCCTGTCGAAATTATACACATGCAGTTTGGCTTTTGGCTACATTCCGGAGGTGTGGAGAACAGTGAATGTTGTCTACCTTCCTAAAGCCGGTAAGTCGAACAGAAAGGATCCAAAGTCCTTCAGGCCTATAAGCCTGATGTCATGTGTACTTAAGGGTATGGAAAAAGCAATAGAGAGATACCTCAGAGACGAAGTCCTTATCCGAAATCCTCTAAGTGCACACCAACATGCTTACCGAAAAGGCATGTCTACGGAAACAGCCTTATCTGCCCTGGTCAGCAAAATCGAAAAATCCCTTGACGAGAAAGAAATCTGTTTAGTAGGTTATTTTAGGTAGGTTACATTATTATTTTATTATATTACATTATTATATTATACCATTATACCATTTATATGTTATACCAGGCGTCGTGCGCTTAATAAAAAGACTTAGTCTTACAAGTGCCTTGAAAGTAAATAAATAAATAAACAAATGTCATTGATGTCATTGATGTGTTTCCTAGACATAGAGGGGGCTTTCAACAACACCACCTATGAAGCTATAGGATCGGCTTTAGAGGTATTTCAAGTGCCAACCGCACTTATAAGATGGATCTCCATGATGCTCAAAAGCAGGTTAATAGAATCCGACTTAAACTATCTCCTCTACTCTGGTCCATGGTCATAAACGGATTAATACGCATCCTCTCGGATCGAGGTTATGACGTTATTGCCTATGCTGATGACCTAGTTATTGCAGTTAGAGGCAAAAACGGACAGACCGTCTCTGATCTACTACAGGGTGCAATAAAAATCGTAGAGAACTGGTGCGCCCAGCAGAGTCTATCGGTAAACCCTGATAAGACAATCCTCGTACCGTTCACACTTAAAAGAAAATATGACCTGAGACCGATAAAAGTCGTTGGCAAAGATGTAGGCTTCGTAAAAGAAGCCAAATACCTTGGGGTAACTCTAGACAGTAAATTGAACTGGAAACCTCACATAAATCGTACTATTCAGAGGGCGAGCAACGCTCTCTGGACTTGTAAACGAATCTGTGGCAAAAACTGGGGAACGAAACCGAAATGGCTTCAAAAAATCTACACCCTGGTCATTCTCCCCATCATCACCTATGGGGCGATAGTATGGTGGAAGAAAACCACAGAGAAAACGACTGCGAACAGACTGGAACGGTTGCAAAGAGTAATTAACTCTTGCATCACTGGCTGCCTTCGCACAACGCCAACAGCTGCTCTCAATGTAATATTGGGAGTTTTGCCGTTGGACCTAACCGTACAAATGAATGCGGTCATTAGTACACATAGACTGATGCATAGTGGATTCATATTACAAGATCTACATGCAAGCGGTCACCGCTCCATTGTTAAGGAACGGAGGCGAGACGGAAGCTTTTGGTTGCCTCTTGACTCAATGCCTCCACGACACATCTTCAACAGGAAATATAAAACACATATTCCTAACAGAGTAGACTGGGACAATTCAAAAATCAGTCTTACCTGTGATGACATTATCTGGTACACTGATGGATCCAAGACTGGAGAAGGCACAGGATCTGGGATATATAGTTCCAGTACCCAAATGTCATTCCAAGCGGAAGTCTGTGCTATCAGTCAGTGTGCCAGAGAAATCCTGAACCTTCACCCTCATCGGAAAAGGATCATCATAATGTCAGACAGCCAGGCCGCAATAAGAGCCTTGCACGCGTCGACATTTATCTCTAAGTTGGTATGGGAGACAGCTAATCTTCTCCAACAACTGTCAACAGGGAATCGGGTGATAATACACTGGATTCCAGCACATTGCGGCTATGATGGTAATGAGGATGCAGACAGATTGGCAAGGGAGGGAGCTGGAAAGCGACCATTTGAACCCGAACCGATCTTAGCTGTCAGCAAATCTCATTACAAGGGTTGTATTAAGCAAGAATACTTGATCAAAGCAAATGCAAGATGGTCAAAATCAATTGGTATGGAATGTACCAAAGCCTTTTTCCCGCGATACTCAAGCAGAAATGCAAAATTTCTCCTGCGCTTGAGTAGACCGGAACTAAAACTCATGACAGGAGTAATCAGACCCGTCTGAAATTAACAGACAGTGAAATATGTAGATTTTGCATGGAGGATGACGAGACTTTCATACACCTGATCACTGAATGTCCGGCCTTAGTTCATGCAAGAAAGCAGGCACTAGGCAAGGAAATACTACAGACTACCCATCTGTCTGAAATTGATCTCGCAAGAATCAAAATGTTCTTTGAGAAAATAGGAGGAAATAGTCTCTTCCAGTACTGAACTCGGGCAAGGCACAATAGTTCAAAATGAGCGCAGTGCCATAGACAGCCAATGTCTAGCCCCTATCAATCTAATCTAATCTAAGTTCGGGGAATAGAACCTGGAAAATTTTGTTTATTTAAATACGCTATTGTATCCCCTGTTTAAGAATCCGTTTATTAAAACCAATTTGAATTTCTAATTATTGCTGTTCTTTTTGGAGGGTGAGAAGAGGTCAAATGTCGTTTGGGGATCCGCTTTGTTGTCGCGCCACAGATCCACGGTAGGGTGAGTATTGAAGCGAGAGTGCCACTATCACCTTGGCACTCCTCATTGATAAGTTGCAACCGCGATAAGACCATTTCTTTTTGAATTAATGTCACCCCTTGCCGGGGCTCCTTCTGTTTTCATCTTGCCACCCCACATATAAATTTTTTTCTTTATGTGCTCGTAATAAATAACAAGGGACTCTATATAACATCCGTAATGTAGCGAGCCTTCGGAAAAGGTCGCGAACCCCCCCAACCGACTCCCTAGCTAGCCACATAAGGGTCCCGCAGACCTACTTTCGAGGCTTATACCACCTGTCTACTCCGGTGGACAAGCCAACCTTCGGGGGTTGTGCTCGGCTACTACAATTATTTAAAATGTACATTACAAGTCACCTCCTCCTCTCTATTCCAATCCTGGGTCTTCTAGACCCATCCCGCTCCCTCCCTCCTAATCCAGGGTGTCATGTGACCCGTGCCCTCTGGATGGTTTGCAGCCAGGGGGTATACCGGCTGTATTCGAACACAGCCTCTCTCATACCTGGCCGCCCCAGAGAGTAGCGGTGGCCTTATCGCGGTATGGGTCTCTGCCGCGACGGACCTCTTTTCCCCACTTTCAGCGTTGGTCACCGTGCTGTACCACCCTTTGTGGTGTTGACACGCGCAGCCCGCCAGGTCGGGCAGGTGACCGTACAAAATAGATGTTATGACACTAAAAACAAGCCTTGGACACAAACGAGACGACGCACAAGGACAACGGACGCGCTGAGGGAGTTGGCAACTTCCTCCGAGGACGAACTCCTGGCCTCGAGCCGGGAAACCACAATTCTCGAGGCGAGTAAGAGCGTTGTGGGCCACAGCACGCCTAAACTCGCTGTTAAAACTTCGACCTCGACCGAAGAAACCGGTCAGATCCAAGGAACCTTCTAGGTGTAAGCAGTTTCAGCGCGCTTTAGCGGTCCTCGGTAGGATCAGCAGGAATGAGGCCGCTGGATAAGGATAAGGGGGATAAGTTCGGTTTCAGAGGGTAGTCGATGAGTACCTGGCGTACCATGTCGACTCTCCAGAAGAACGAAGCCATAAAAGGAACCGATCGGTCCAGGAAAAATGTGATCGAGAAGGCTAAGAATGCCAGGGTGGCTGAAGCTGCGCCTTCTCAAAAAAGGGCCTTTAGCGAGGTGGCGCGCGATCACCTGCAGGTGGCGTTGGTCGGCGCGACTAGTAACCGCGGCAAGGAAGCTTAGAAAAAGTGGGGGGAGATCGAGGCAAAGTTGAGCCAGATGGTAATGGACTATGTTATGGCCAACTTGACCTCGGACCCAAAGGTGCCTCTCCCCGGCTTTGACTCAGCCGAGATTGTCAGCGGTTACGGGTGATCAAATGCGAAAGCCAATACTCAAAGGATTTCCTGAAGGGTTACATCTCTAAACTAGGAGAAGCAGCAGGAGGCTTGAGGCTCAAGCTAATAATGGCCAGTGAAATCCCGAGGAGGCCTAGGGCTTGCATTTGGTTGCCAAATATGTCGCTTGACTGTGAGAAGCTGATCCCATACCTGCAGGTGCATAACCCGGGTGTACCCATGACCGACTGGCATGTGATTAAAGTGTAGGCTCCGCAGAAGAACAGCTTGTCTGTTCTTCTAATGATCACCTTGGAGAGCCTACCTGCCTTGGAAAAGGCAGAAAACAAACTGTGCTTTGGCGTTAGGAACGCAAAACTTAAGGTTTTCTGCTCCTCTAACCCGGACGAAGGAGATGCTGACGAGGTCGCTGATGCCGATAAGCTGTTGGACGACATGCGGCTCGACGACCCTGAACCGAACACCAGCGGCTAACATGGGGTTAAATGTTGTCCACGTCAACCTGCAACACTCCAAGTTGGCTACGGAAAATCTTTCTGTCCTTCTTTCAGAGGAGGACGTAAATATCGCCATCTTCCAAGAACCCTGGGTGTGGAACACCGAGGTCAAAGGGCTAGGGCGCAGCGACTATAATCTGTTCTACAGGAGAACGGAAGGTAAGCCCAGGGCTTGCATAGTGGCTAAAAACCACCTTAGTATCTATCTTTTACCTCTTCACAGCACAGGCGATACCACGATGGTAGAGCTGGAGGCGGCTGATGGAGCCAAACTACGCCTAATCTCCACCTACGTGGCGCAGGTGGAAAGAGGGGTTTCAGGGGTTGGAAAGAGGTCCTAGACGTTACAATGATGGCAGGAGATGCTAGCATTAGGGTTGAAAAATGGAGAGTTTCTGACCGTTGATCTTTCTCCGACCATGCGCTGATACTTTATGAGTTAAGCGTAATTGTTGAACTTCCTCCTCCGTACCGTAACCCAAAGAGAACAACCTGGGACAGGTTTGGCAATATGGTTCGAAGGAGGCTAGGGGCCCTAATCATATTTATCACCTCGATGGACATAGGTGACAGTACCGTCAGGCGTCTGCTCAGCTTTTAAAGCAGCCTGTCCGGTGAGGTTATCCAAAATATAATTTCCTCCCTGGTGGAGCGAAAACCTCTCACTTCTACGGGCAGAAGTAAGGAAGAATTTTAACCTTAGCTACTCCTCGGGCGAATGGTAAAGCTACAAGGAGAGCCTCAAAAAATACAAAAAAGCTATAAGACAAACCAAGAATAGCGGATGGAGGGACATCTCCTCAGCTATTCAATCAACCAAAGATACGGCAAGGCTAGGCAAGGTTCTATGGAGGGACCATATTAGTCCCAGTTTCATCAAAAGGCTGGACGGTTCCTGGACGAACTCGTGGATGGAAGCCCTAGACCTGCTTTTCAATACCCACTTCCCAGGGTGCACGGATGTACCACGGGACTTCGTGCCTCGGGTGCGGGAATTGACGACGATTTAATTACCAAGGAAAAGCTAATGTGAGCAATCAATAGCTTTGATCCTTACAAATCCCTGGGTCCGGATGGAATCCACCCCAATATGCTACAGGTGACACACAAATTTATCGTACCTTGGCTGGAGGTCTTTTTTAAAGCATACTTGGTTTTAAATTACGTTCCCGCCAGCGGGTGATGGGTGAAGGTGGTCTTCATCTCAAAGGCGGGTAAAATGGGTCACGAAACGGCAAAGGACTTTCGGCTAATCAGTCTGACGTCTTTCATGCTAAAAACCCTGGAAAGGCTACTCGACTACCATATTCGGCCCTTCATGAAGTTAAAGGGACCGTGGAAATGTCCCTGGAACACAAACAATACACCTTGGCGGCGTTCCTGGACATTGAAGGCGCCTTCAATAACATTCATATCGATGCAATTTATACGGCGCTGGCATACCTTGGAGTAAACAATTCGATAAGTGTCTGGGTTAGGACTTTACTCCAAACGAGGGTGGTGAGCGCAGAACTTGGATGCAGCCACCTTACAAGATACGTGGGCAGAGGTACTCCCCAAGGTGGAGTTCTATCCCTCTTACTGTGTATTTGTGCGGTGAAGGGTATCCTGAATGAGTGAAACAAGGGTGGTTTCAAGGTAGTCGCATACGCAGACGACGATGGCATCAGGCAGCTGCCCTGAAATGATTAGTGGAATCATTCATCGTGGCCTCAGGCGTTTAAGCAAGTGGTGCGCGGACCGCGGACTGGGAATAAACCAAGATACTAACCTTTAGATTGTCGGCCTCGATAGCTCAGCGGGTAGCGCGCTGGCTTCTCATACCGAGCGCCCCGGGTTCGATTCCTGGCTTGGGCTGGAAAAAACACTCATCTACTTCTGTCGCTATCCACATGAAGGGAATGAGAATTACAAGAATCGCACAAGTTCGCTCTTGGCAGGCAATGGCAAAACCTCCAAGTGTGAAAGAAAAAACTGCCCATCGCCGTTCGGATTCGGCGTTAAACTGTAGGTCCGCTCCCCCCTCCCTTTCCCCATCCGTTTGAAATGTGTGGTGTATCACATGTTGAAAAAACAGTGTTGCATACGATTTTAAACGGGTGGAATCTGTGGTATCACAACGGGCCCATTAAGAGGCCTAAGTGTGTCTCATACAGAGGCAGCCACCTCAACCTAACCTAACCTTTAGATTCTCCAAACTAAATGGGACGGCACTAACGCTTTCATCCAGTGCCAAAAACCTAGGAGTCATACTAGATCCTATGTAAAACTGGAAATTGAACATAGAGGAAAAAGTGAGGAAGTATGGTATCAGCCTACTTCCCATTGCATACAAGGTCCTGACGAGCGTACTATGTGAACGATTTAAGCCACTCGCCAAGGCGCTGATTGGACCCTATCAGTGTGGCTGGTCCACCATCGACCAGATATCCACTTTTCGCCAAATCCTGGAGAAGACCCATGAGAATCAAATCGATACACCCTATCTCCTTATCGATTAGAAGGCAGCATTCGATAGCCCGATAAGGGATCGTCTATATGCCGCATTGTCTGAACTTGGTATCCCTGCAAAGCTCGTGAGACGACGTTGAGCAATACGCTCAGCTCCGTCAAGGTTGGAAGTGACTTCTCCGACCCATTTGATACCGTTCGAGGATTCAGACAGGACGATCCTTTGTCCCGCGACCTCTTCAACTTCACTATGGAGAGTGTTCTGCGCAAGGCCCGTGTACATCGTAATGGCACAATTTTCAACACAAGTGTACAGCTCCTTGCCTACGCTGATGACATTGATGGCATCGGGCGTAACACGCGAGATGTCACCGCTGTCTTTGCGGCTGTCGAAAGAGAATCTGCCAAGATGGGTCTGGTGGTAAATGAGGGCAAGACGAAGTCTTCTCTCTACACACAGGGACTCGCAGCGACTAGGGTTTCACGTCGAAGCCGACAGATATACTTTTGACAGTGTGGCCAGATACCTAAAATGACTTTCTTCTAAATCTTAAAAAAAATACTGAAATTTCCTTCCAAAAGTTAAAAAATCTCCCTCAATTTTTGTTTATAATTTGCGTCATTTTAAAAGAATTCAACTTCTCATAAAATATAAAAATATATACCTACCAGTGGCGTGCCCCGGGGGGATTAGGGGGATGGATCTCCCCTCGGTGGATAAATTCATTTATCCAATTTGATGTAACAATATGGAATTCTGCAAATATTTTTATTATTTTCGTTACCTCTTCTGTGATCACCCACTTAACCTTCTGTTTGTGAGAAGGTCCCTGGGGACCTTTTCGATTTTCAAACTCTCACAACTTTTTATTGTTGAAGGGTCGAATATTCGAACCGGACATGTATTCCAAGAGAAAATTGTGCTTAAGCTATTAAATTGGTTTCAAAGTGATTCCAGGAATAGTTTACATTTTATTGAGGTTTAACAACGTTTAGTATGTGGATTAGTGAAAAGGTCCCTAGGGACCTTGTACTACTTTTTTCAGAAATAGCTAAAATTTGTACTAATTCGTCTGGCCAGACGAAAATAGCATGGGGCTACGGTATGTATATAAGTATATATATTGCTACGAGGAGGCATTTTGTGTTGGCCACACTGTACTATGAATGCTGAATGCTTTTCCAAGCATACTTTTAGGCATGCACATTCGCTTGGTGTTATTCCGATATGGCAAGGATGGTTCGCGAACGAATGAACTGTGCGAGAATGGTCGAGCGTTTTCCAATTGGAAGTTGCAAGAAACTTCGGCGCGATAAGAAAACTGGTATATAAGCAGTGGTGCGCGGCGCAACGAGGGGAGTCTGTGTTGAGCAAGCAAAGGGGAAACATGCAATGGTAGTAGTAAAGTAGTAACAAGTGTAAAATGTGTGTAAAAGTGTTTGACTGCGTTTTGCGCTGAGTAATTGAAGTGGTTTTATTTTCAAACACAATCAAACCGAACTTGGATTTTCGTAACATTTGGTGTCAGAAGTGGGATTGTGCTACTGAAAGTAAACAACAAAAAAAAAAAAGGTAAAATTATAAAAACGCAGACATGGTCAAACTCGAGCTGCTGAAGGTGGACCAGCTGAAGAAGGAGCTGGCTGCCTGGAATTTGCCGATTGCTGGCGGAAAGGTGGAGTTGCAGCTGCGCTTGCAAGAGGCGTGTGAATCACGAGGCATCGATTGGGCTGCACACGAGTTCGGAACGAAGGAGCAAGAGGCGTCGGCCAAGGTGGAGGAATCGCCTGCTGGTGCTGCGTCACTGCAAAGTACGGCTGCAGCGGCTGCGCCACCACAAGCCATGGACATGAGCCAGCTTATGGTTGCAATGAGAGGCATGTTTCAGGAAACTTCTGCGAAAATTGAGAATGTCAGTCGTGAAAATCGCGAAATGTCGGCGCAAATGGCAGCGAAGCTGGAAACTACGAATCAGGAACTTTCGGCGCAAATAGCAGAGCGAATGGAATCCAAACTCCAGGAAAATGCGGAAAAATTTGAAAATGCAAATCGAGAGTTGTCCAGCAAGCTTCAGGAAAATTCTGCGCGCTTGGAGCAGAAAGTGGAAGAATTTTCAGACAGGATTAATGTGAAAGTCGAGAACCTGGAGACGCGAGTTGACGACCTGGATGAGTCCTTAAACAAACGAGTTGACAGTCTGGAAGATTCGATGCACAGAAAGATCGACGAGCGACTTAGAGAACTACAGCTACGAGCAAGGGTGCAGTCAGTTGAGGAAAGTTTTGCCATAGAAGTGCCTACTTATGATGGTACTACGTCGTTCGACACATTCAAACTACAATTCGATATGGCTGCTTTGGAGAGTCAGTGGACCGATGTTAGGAAAGGTCGGAGGCTGATACTGGCTCTAAGAGGTCCTGCGGCTGAGGTAATAAAAACCGTTCCGGAAGGTTTGAGAGGTGATTACGACACCGTCATAAGGGCACTGGCAGCCAGATACAGTGACGAGCACAACAAAATGCTGTATTATTGCGAGCTGAAGAGCCGTAGACAAAGAGCCAACGAGGCGCTGCAGATGTATGCGGCAGATATCGAGCGGCTGGTACCACTGTCCTACCCAGAATTCAGCATAGAAGGTTTGGAAAGGCTGAAGATTGAGGCGTTTATTGAAGGTCTTCATGACCCGGAGACACGTCGCAGTACATTGATGATGATGAAGCCGACATTCCGTGAGACGGTGACAAGCGCATTGACGTATGAGGCGGTCTGGAGGGGAAGTTTTCGACATTCATCTGCGGAAAGGAGCCGAGCCCAATCTGGTCGTGTCACGCAAAGCCAGACAGTGAGCTCAGAGGCACCAGCGAGGCCGCGGGCTGTTTCATCTAGAGTCAGTTGCTGGCGATGTGGCAAGCAAGGCCACATATTACGAGACTGCCATCTGCGGGGAAAGCGTTCCGGACAACAGACGTCGCCAAGATGTGCTGACGCTCTGACACATCATTCTTGCAAAACCGAGCGCTGTGATCGGTGTTCGGCTGCGAAAGGGCCGATGAGAAGATCGCGGAGCCGCACTCAACTAGTCGGAAAAAGGTTAACAGCGAGCTATGGTCTACGGGCTAACCCAGAAGGGTTCGAAGAAGGCGATGTGGTAATGCTCAACAACCTGCAGCGGAAGGAAGGTTTGTCTCCAGAAGTTAAAACATCATGGGAGGGACCGTACAAGGTCGTGACAAAGATTAATGACGTGGTGTACAGAGTTCAACGCTGCTGCAACAGAAACGCCAGGTTGGAAGTAGTCCATTTGGAGCGCCTGGCGTCTTACCCCGGCGGAGCCTCGGCACTTGTTCGGGACGAACAAGTCTAAGTGGTGGGCAGTGCTACGAGGAGGCATTTTGTGTTGGCCACACTGTACTATGAATGCTGAATGCTTTTCCAAGCATACTTTTAGGCATGCACATTCGCTTGGTGTTATTCCGATATGGCAAGGATGGTTCGCGAACGAATGAACTGTGCGAGAATGGTCGAGCGTTTTCCAATTGGAAGTTGCAAGAAACTTCGGCGCGATAAGAAAACTGGTATATAAGCAGTGGTGCGCGGCGCAACGAGGGGAGTCTGTGTTGAGCAAGCAAAGGGGAAACATGCAATGGTAGTAGTAAAGTAGTAACAAGTGTAAAATTGTAAATAAAGTGATTGTTGATGTTTGACTGCGTTTTGCACTGAGTAATTGAAGTTGTTTTATTTTCAAACACAATCAAACCGAACTTGGATTTTCGTAACAATATACACAAACGATGTTATACAAGGTGCAACCCAAAGTAAACAGGACTTTTATAAAATAAAGAAAACGGATGATTATTTTTGTATAATTCTTTTTATTTATTCAAAATACTCTCCTTCTGCTTCGATACAACGTTTTGCACGGTCCAAAAGCATTTGGAATGAGTGTTTTAGGTCATCGGCCGGCATCGCCTTCAGAATGTTGGTACAAGCCTTTTGGATGTCCTCAACGTCCTTATAACGGTTTCCTTTCATCGGCAAATGCAACTGACCGAATAAGTAGAAGTCACAGGGAGCCATATCAGGCGAATACGGTGAATGATTGATGGTAAAAATGCGATTTTTGGTCAAATAATAGGTCGTAACTAGGGCTCTGTGCATTATCATGCAATAAACGCCAACTTCCTTCCTCGCGATATTCTGGCCGAATACGACGAATGCGATGCACCAAACGCTTCAAAACTTCAACATAAAACAAAGCGTTAATTGTTTTTCCCGGTGGAACAAACTCTCGATGAATTATTCCCTTTGAATCGTAGAAACAAATGAGATGAGTTTTGATTTTTGACTTCTCACGGCGGGTTTTTTTCTGATTTGGCTCATCTGGGTGCTTCCATTCGGCACTTTGACGCTTTGTTTCGGGATCATATTGAAAGCACCACGTTTCGTCACCGGTTACGATGTTGAACAAGAAATTTGGATCACGTCTGGCTTCCCGAACGATGTCTTTTGCGTGCTCAATTCTCTGCGCTTTTTGGTCGTCGGTTAAAGTGTGCGGAATGAAGCGAGAACACACTTTACGGAGACCCAAATGTTCGGTTAAAATGCGATCAATTGATGTTTTGGAGATGTTCAATTCCATTTCCATCAATTCCAATGATGATTTTGGCTGCATTTTGATAAAATCACGCACAGTTTTGATGGCATCGTCAGTAATCACAAATTTCGACTGGCCGACGTGTTCGTCGTCATTCAAGTCTTCACGACCATTCTTGAATCGATTCAACCACTCATTAACACGGCCACGGGATAAACAATCATCACCATAAACTTGCTTTAACAATTTAAACGTTTCGGTAAAAGTTTTACCAAGTTTAAAACAGAACTTAATATTAGCTCTTTGTTCGATCGACATTCTCGTACCAAAGTTAAAAACATACTGTCACATTGAGCGGGATATTTCGGCGTCTACTAGACCAAATGTCATGAAATTTAGACAGTATGTGAATGAAAGATGTACCTTTCCAACGCATGTCCTCACACATAGATGGCGCCACCAGAAACGTCCCTATTGCAAAAGTCCTGTTTACTTTGGGACGCACCTTGTATATACATTGTTATCAACAAATACACTGTAAAAAAAAGGATATGGTTATATAATTTTTTTGACTTTTTTTTAATTTTAACGTTTTTAGCAACGACTTATATTTTATTTGATTTATTGATTTTGCTTTACATGAAAAACAGAGATACCCCTAGTTTCAAAATTTACCGCACTGTTGAGCATGTTTATTGAAATAGTCAAAAAACAAAGTCAAATGAATTTTTGGACACAATCTCCGGAGAGAATTTTTTTTAGTACTTATGCCACTATCGGGACGATTTTTTATTTGATGTTCAAAAAGAATTGTGATTCAAAAATGGAATTTGGAGAACAAAGCGTAAGTGTAAGTAACTTTGTTTGAAAGATATACATTTGGGTGCTCACAGTTTAATTTTAATTTTTTAGGGAAAGTTGCCCGAAATAAATTTTCCCACAAACTGTGAATACCATAATTGAATACTCAATCATCCATTTTTTAATATTCAGCAAGTTCGCAGCATGCTGCGAATATTTGGCACACATTTTTAGAATTCAAATTGATATATAGAAAGTTAAAATAAATGATAAGTGCTAATAACACACTCGATTTTTGCAAAAACATTTTTCGTCTGGCGAAGATAAATTGACGTTGTTACAAAAATAATTCATAAACGCCCTTACAAATTTTTTCGATTTCTAATTTTTTATATAGAGGGTTAAAATTCTAAAGTTTCATAAACCCAACCATATAAAGTTTATATATTGAGCAGTGAATCGAGTGCGAAAAATTTGAAGTTTGTGTAAATGTCATGTTTTTTTCTCCTACATAGCCAGGCTTCTTCAGGTGACTGAAGCCATTTTGGGCCGTTCCACCACAAGGGATTTCTTGCAAGATCGTGGGGCTTGTACCCGCGAGTGCCCAAGTCGGCGGGATTGTCATGGCTGATGACATGACGCCAGGTAGCATTGCCGACATTTTTCAAAATCTGGGCTGTGCGGTTGGCTAAGTACGTCTTCCAAGTGCTTGGAGGTTTTTCTAGCCAAGCGAGAACTATTTGTGAATCCGACCAGAAGAAGGTGTCTTCGGGGTTCACATTAAGATTTTCAGTAAGGCATTTGGATAAGTGAGAAAGTAAAACGGCGCCGCACAATTCTAGTGCGAGTACCCTTTGCCACCAGTAGGTGACACGAGATATTGCCGTCGCTGTCAGTGGCGCGTAAATAAAGAGTTGCGCAATATGCCTTTTCTGAAGCATCACAAAATCCGTGAAGTTGGATTCGCTTCAGGGGTGAAAACTGTACCCATCGGGGGATCTCGATCTCGCTGATGGACGACAAATTCTTGATGAATTGATTCCACTTTATGAAGGACCCGGGCTTTACGCATTCGTCCCAGTCCATGCCCTCTAACCAAAGCTCTTGCAGGAGTAACTTGGCTTGAGTTATAATGGGCGAGAGCCATCCTGCCGGGTCCAAAAGTTTTGCGACCGCAGAGAGAATCTGTCGCTTCGTGGCAGAACTCGTTTCGGAGTTGGGAATGATCGAATACGATGATGTATCCGACAAAGCGTTCCATCTCATGCCAAATGTTTTGGTATAGCTGGCACTTTCGAACTTGAGGAAGTCTGAGTCGAGAAGTGCCGAGGTGGGAATGTTTTCCAGGATCCTCGGATGATTAGAAGTAATCTTCCTAAGAGGAAATCCTGCTGATTTAAGGGCGTCAATCACTTGTGTCAGTGAATCGACTGCCTCAGAAATGGAATGGGCACCGGACAAAATGTCATAAACATAAGTCTCCTTGAGAAGGACTGTTTCCGCTAATGGGAATTTGTTCTTTGAATCTTCAGCCAGTTGTCGAAGTGTTCGAATGGCTAAGAACGGAGCACAGTTCACACCAAACGTCACTGTCTTTAGTCTAAAGTCTCGAATGGGGGAATTTCGAGACTCACGAACGAGAATTCGCTGAAACTCTTGATCATCTTGGTGGACAAGAATTTGTCTATACATTTTTTCCACATCTCCATTAAATACAAATTGGTACAGCCGCCATCTTAAAATGAGGGTCATAAGGTCGGGCTGTAATGTGGGACCAATATGCAGGATATCATTAAGTGAATATCCAGAGCCGGTTGTTCTAGATGCGTTGAAGACAACGCGGATCTTAGAAGTGGTCTTTTCCGGCTTTACTACAGCATGGTGAGGCAAATAAAATGAAAAGTATTTGCCATCAGAGATGATCTCATTGGACTGAGTTGGTTTCATATGATTGAGAGTGAGATACTCTTTGAGGACCTCATCATATGTGGCTTGGAGATCGCCTTTCTTTGCCAAAGTCCTTTCCATGCTGAGGTATTGAGAGAAGGCTGTGGTACGGGATTGACCTAGAGCCAGCTGGCTGGGAAAACTAGCCTTGAAGGGGAGTCGGACGACGTATCTACCATCTGACCGCCAGGATGTGGTCTTTTGATAGAGGTCTTCGCAAAACCGATCCTCTTCGGAATTTGGAGAAGGCTGTGGAAGTTCCTCCTGTTCCCAAAAGCGTTTGAGCTGGGAACTTAGGAGTTCATTGGAAACTTCTTCCACTTGTGTCGAGAATGTTGACACTTTCTGGGGGAGTGGCCCACTTATGATCCAACCGAATATGGTGTTTTGGGCAAGGAGGCTGCCACACATATTCCGGTGGATTCCATCGAGAAGGATTTGCGGAAGTAAATCGCTTCCGATGACCATGTCGATTTGGGCCTGTTTGAAGCAGTTTGGATCTGCTAGGTCGCTAAACACTGCCGGCCACGCAGCTCTCAGAAATAATAAGTGTCAATAATATTGTATTGTGCGCGTCCCTTTATGTATTTATATGTACGGATGGCAACCCTGGCCATCCCGAAGGGAGCTTGCGCGACCGGCGGACACTCGAAGTACGAACTCCGGCAAAGTAACCTCTAAAAAACTCCGAACCATACCTACATTTACATTTTACATAGATATCAACAAACACCCTAACCTTTAAACTGTTTACATTTGTAAACAATTAACAACCACTCCACAATTAATAAAACAATACACAAAAAACCGACACAAACCATTTACTTATTTTAATTGAAATACGTTTGCGCGATCGTCGCTCTTCTGAGTTTCGAACAATGATGTTACTTGTTCAATGACTTGATGTATACTAAATATGCTTGACAGATGTCATAGCAACGAAACAAAAAAAAAATTAAGGCTCGTTCACAACAAATATTCCCTATCGAGAATGTATCTTGAGGCTCACTTCATACTGATATACCTTCATACTGTACATGTTTTGGATCTCAGTCTGTAGATTCATACATCTAAATTTTATTCCATTTCAAAGTTCTCAAAAAAGTTACACGAAACCCCCCCCCCCCCCCCCCGAAACAAAATCCTGCGTGCGCCACTGTATGCACATATGTACAATTTTATACATTAATTGACTGGCACGACAGCCCGCTTACGCGAGACTAAGGCCTAGCTTCCCGCAACCACCCGTGTTGTGCGTGTGAATTTGTACGCGGGTGGAGGGACCTACAGTTTTATGCCGGTTCCGAACGGCAGGTTGGGAGCTTTTTTCATAAGCAATTTTTACTCTCAGAGGTTTGCCATTTCCAGCTGAGAGGACAGCCACCGAAAGAGAAAACGAGTTTTCCCGTTATTTTTTTAGGTGTTATTACAGGCAGTATTTGAACCTGAGGTTGCTGCCTTCGACTCGCGGTCCAACGCACTAACCAACTGAGCCACGGCAGCTGCCTTACACTCGTCAATTACCTCATCCTTCCCGACATATCTGGGTGCATTCAGGGGGTTCAGTATTCTGACTGGTATTCTGCCATTCTTAGGTTCCACTAATGTACGTCCGATGATGATGTTGTTGTGTCCTTGTTTCGGTGCTTCTACAACCCACAGCCGACGCGTCCCATCGTCCTCGTCCACCTTTGCCCACACAATCGCCTCGGAATTCGCTGGTATCCTCCTGTGTTGACACGATACAACCTTCCTTACCGCCACGCTTCGCTCATGGCCGTCAACGTTGGCATATCTCAGCACATTTTCCTTCAGGTCCAGCGTGAAACCGTGCCTAATCATGAAATCCACGCCGATAATCACGTCGTCTATTATATCCGCGACGATGAACTCATGTTCCAGGTTACTGGTGCCGATAGCAATTGTTTTTGCTACTTTCCCTCTTACCGGCGCGCGCTCGCCAGTCGCAGTCCGCAGCTGTATGCCATGCAGCGGTTCCCAGTTCCTCAGCAGCTTCCTTTTTATGATCGAATATGACGCTCCAGTATCCAGTGTCAACACGAACAACTTCCCATCTATCCTTCCTTCAATTGCCAAGCTGCTGGGCTGTCGTTTCAGCTGTGAGACAAGGACGGTGGGGCGGCAGATTGTGGGGATCAGCTCACGCCCCTTTGGGCTGACCCGTTTTAGTTTAACGACTCGCCGTCCTCAGCCCTGCGCTTGTTGGCTGGGCCTCGATTGTCAGTACTCCTCGCTTCAGGCGATTGCGATCGAGAACGGGAACGCCTCCTTCGTTGGCGGCAGTCTCGTGATATGTGGCCCTGCTTGCCACATATCCAGCAAACAACTTTAGAGGAGACCACCCGTGGCCTGTCCGGTATCTCAGAGCTTATGGCCTGGATCGGAATGTCGTTGTCCGCCTGAATCTGGCGTATCTTTGCAGGTGCATACCGAGTGCTCCCAATCCATGCCGCTTCATATGTCATCGCGCTGGTCACCGTTTCCTTAAATGTTGGCTTGCCCATCATCAACGCACTGCGACGTGTTTCTGGATCATGAAGTTGTTTCTTCAATAAACGACTCAATCTTCATCCTCTCGAGATCATCAGCACCAAATTTTGGGTAGCACAACTGTACGAGCCGCTCAATGTCTGCTGCATATGTCTGCAGCGCCTCGTTGGCTCTTTGCTTGCGGTTCTTCAGCTCACAGTAGTATAGCGCATGGTTGTGCTCGTCGCTATACTTCGCTGCTAACGCTCTCATGATGGCACCGTAATCACTTCTTAAACATTCTGGAACTGATTTGATTACCTCAGCCGCAGGACCTTTCAGCGCCAGTGCCAACCTCCGACCTTTCCTGATATCTGTCCACTAATTTTCCAAAGCAGCCAAGTCGAATTGCAATTTAAATGTATCGAACGGCGCAGCACCATCATAAGTAGACACTTCTGTTCTGGCAGCAAAACCGTCCTGAACCGGTGGCAAACATTCTCGTGGCTGTACCTCTCGAAGTCGTTCGTCTATCTTTCTGTGCATCGAATCTTCCAGACTGTCAACTCGTTTGTTCAAGGACTCATCCAGGTTGTCAACTCGTTTGTTCAGGGAATCATCCAGGTCGTCGACTCGTTTATCCAAGTGTTCCACTCGAGTTCCCAGGTGCTCCACCTTCACATTTAGCTGGTTGGCGATTTCTTCCACTTTCTGCTCCCAGCGCGCAGAATTTTCCTGAAGCTTGTAATCCAAGTGTTCCATTTGCGCCGCCATTCGCGCCGACATTTCGCGGTTTTCACGGTTGGGAGTCTCGAACATGCCTTTCATTGCAACCATTAGCTGGCTCATGTCCATTGCTTGTGGTGGCGCAGGCGCTGCAGCCGTACTTTGCATCGACGCAGTACCCGCAGGCGATTCCTCCACTTTGCCCGACGCCTCTAGCTCCTGCGTTCCGAACTCGTGCGCAGCCCAATCGATGCCTCGTGATTCACACGCTTCTCGCAAGCGCAGCTGCAACTCCACCTTTCCGCCAGCAGTCGGCAAATTCCAGGCAGCCAGCTCCTTTTTCAGCTGGTCCACCTTCAGTTGCTCGAGTTTAACCATGTCTGCGTTTTATAAATTTATTTAATTTTTTTTTCTTTATTTATTCAGTAGCACAATCCCACTTCTGACACCAAATGTTACGAATACCAGTTCTAGTGGGCTAATACGTATCTCTGGATTGTGCAATTTAAAATAAAACACACTTAATTTCTCAAACGCAATCAATAAAAACCAACAGTCACTTTATTGACAAATTTCACACTTCACGGTCTTTACACTTAATGATTTGCTTAATTACTCCGTGTGGCACCTTCACTAGCCAAAATCAGACTGACTCGCTGCGCCGTCCCCGGCTGCCTTTTATACCTGTCCGGCCACCGCGCATATCGTTCTCGCACATTCCGGAGTGGACTAAAGGTTTCCATGATGATCGCGACCATCATTGCCAGGTTAGACTAAGAGTTTCCATCATTGCCAGGTTGGACTAAAAGTTGCCATCATTGCCAGGTTGCACTAAAAGTTTCCATCATCGCCAGGTTGGCCTAAAAGTTTCCTTATTATCGCGGCCGTCGTTGCCAGATTGAGTTATAGCACGGGGCGTAGCGACAGGGTTGCTTTGCACAGCGACAGACTGTCTTATCGTTACAATATTTTTTTTTTTTATTCCTTGTTCACTCCTTACTAGAGCATAGGGCCTCGACAATACTCTTCCATCGTACACGATTCTGGGCTGTTGGTGTTGCGCCGTCCCATGTGGTATTGACATCGGCTAGCTCGCGCAGGGTCGACCTTCTCCAGGTGGTTTTTGGTCGACCGCGACTTCTATTTCCTTGCGGGTTCCAGTCCAGTGCCATTATCGTGATGCTGTCGGGAGGTTTTCTTAGTGTATGACCTATCCATTTTTTGGGCTTTATTTGCCTCAGAATGGGTTCCTCATTTGTAATCTTCCACGGCGCGTCGATAGTAATTGTCGTGGGCCAGAATATCCTGCAGATGATTCGCAGGCATTTGTTGACGAAAGTTTGTAGCCTCTGGGTGATGGCATTTTAGACTAGCCATGTTTCGCTTCCGTACAACAATGTCGACTTCACACATGCGTTGAATATTCGTAGCTTCGTGCGTCTGAAGATCGGCGAGCTTGCCCATACTGAATGCAGCCGTCCGAACGCTGCCCTGGCTTTACTCAGTCCGGCTTTACCGACGTTCCTTACCGCTACTCGGAGGGAGGTCCTGGACGTCACTCTGACCAACGCGCCCTCTGTGCACCTGGTCAGGGAATGGCGTGTTCTGGAGGAGTGCTCCTTCTCCGACCACCGGTACATCAGCTTCTGTCTGGACCTGAGTGTGCCGGCCAGGCCCCCCTTCCGCAATAAACGTAGGACGAATTGGGAAATTTTCTGTTCGATCCTATCCTCTAATCTTAACGCATCTCCTCCGCGTCTCTTGTGTCCAGGGGACATCGAGACCGCGGTGGCTACACTTACCAACTCGCTTAGTCATGCTTCAGCTGCCGCTTGCAAGCCTAGGGTCCACCGGGGAAAACCAAAGCCACCCTGGTGGAACACCACAATTGCAAGCTTGCGGCGAGCATGCAGGCGCTCTTTCAACGCGGCCAAGAGGTATAACACCTGGGACGCGTACAGATCCGACCTTAGAGCCTTTAAGCACGAGGTCAGGAAGGCAAAGAGGGAATCGTGGGAATCCTTCTGCGGCGGTATCGAAAAAGTCTCGGACATCGGCCGTCTCCGCAGGATCCTCAGTAACTCTCCATCCATTCCCACCACCATCCAGAAGGCAAACGGTGTCTGGACGGAGTCCAATGGGGAAACCCTGGAGGTGTTGGGTGACGTGCACTTTCCGGGGAGTACCCCCACCTTCGCTGAAGCGGTAGTTCCGGAGGAACCACTTTCCTGGTCCTTAACGGACGTCCGCATCGATAGCACCATGGTCACGTGGGCCATTAACTCCTTCGAGCCTTATAAATCTCCGGGACCGGACGGCGTCATTCCAGCCGAGCTACGGCAAAGCGCGGAATTGACGGTGCCATGGCTTGTCGCGATCTTCAGGGCATGTTTAGAATGGGGACACATCCCCCTCCCATGGCGGGAGGTGGATGTTGTCTTCATTCCCAAAGCTGGCAAGACCTCGCACGCCAGGGCCAAGGACTTCAGGCCAATAAGTCTGACATCTTTTCTCCTAAAGACCCTCGAGAGGATACTCGACGTCCATATTAGGAGCCTCATTGACCCAGATCTTCTCTCGGATTCGCAACATGCCTACACAAGGGGCAGGTCGGTCGAATCCGCGCTGCACTCTCTGGTCGACTACATAGACAAGTCGCTGGCATTCAAGGAGTACACCCTAGTGTCTTTTATAGACATTGAGGGCGCATTTAACAATGTCTGCCCTCGAGCGATAGGGGTGGCTCTCTCTGAACTTGGCGTTGGTCGTAATCTGACAGATTTCATCAACGCCCTTCTTAGCAGCCGTTTCATAAACTCTACGTTAGGGACGGCATGTATTCGCAGGTCAGTCACTAGGGGTACCCCTCAGGGGAGCGTTTTGTCGCCGCTCCTGTGGAATCTAACCCTGAACAGACTGCTTGTCAAGTTAGAGGCTGTTGGCTGCAGGGTCGTCGCCTATGCCGACGATGTTGCAATGGCCATAGCTGGAAAATTTCCAAGTGTACTCTCCGAGCGGATGAATCACTTCTTGGACATCCTCTCCTCATGGAGCAATTCCTGTGGCCTTACGGCCAACCCGGAACAGACGGATCTTGTTCTCTTCACAAGGAAGTACAAGGTTCCGCCTTTCAGACTCCCCGCCCTGAATGGAACCCAGCTCAATTTGAGTAAGGAGGTTAAATACCTGGGGCTGATATTAGACTCCAAGCTAACCTGGAGCGCAAACATCGCTGAGAGGGCAACAAGAGCCTCCAGGGCCATCTACTGCTGTAGGCGGGCGGTGGGTGCCAGATGGAGGCTCCAGCCGCGCGTCGTTTCCTGGCTATATGAGGCAGTGGTTGAGCCTATCCTTCTCTATGGGGCTGTTGTCTGGTGGCCCGCGGCAGCCAGCCGAGTCAACCTGAAGCAGCTCGATAGAGTCAGGAGACTTTCTGCCACCCTCATAACTGGAGCCATTCGTTCTACGCCTACTAAGGCGCTTTTCGTTATCCTTAATTGGATCCCCTCGATTCTTCTAGTTAGGCAGTCCGCCAAGATTGCCGCTGTACGGCTAAATGCCATACGCAGTTGGGCACGAACGGACCTGGGCCACACTAGAATACTAGGGTTGGATCTTCCAACCCCGACGAATATCGACTATATAGTCCTTCCCCCTAGCTTTGAGCGTAAGTTCACTATAGGGATCCCCAGCACGTGCGACTGGACGGAAGGCCGTCGCCCGCTGCTAAACGCTATCGAAATCTTCACGGACGGCTCTAAACTTGATAACAGGGTCGGATGTGGGGTTTTCTGTGATCAATTAGGGGCCAGTATTACTGCTCGTCTCCCTGACCACTGTAGCGTCTTCCAAGCGGAAACCATGGCTATACTGCTAGCAGTGGGTCGGTTGCAATCGCAACCCTCTCTTCCCTCGGCTATTTGTATTTTCTCAGATAGCCAGGCAGCAATAAAATCTTTGATAGGTACATATACCTCTTCTAAACTGGTTGCAGAGTGCAGAGCAGCTCTGAATGACATAGCGGAGCATGCCAGGGTTCACCTGAGTTGGGTCCCGGGGCATAGCGGAATCGCTGGCAATTGTGCGGCTGACGAGTTAGCCAGAAAAGGCACTCTGCTTCCAGCTCCTACTACGTTGTGTAGCACCCCCCCTTGCGACCGTCAAATTGATGGTCAAGCAGGCCTATTCCCGCCTGGCTAACCGACTCTGGGCGGAGGAGAACCTATGTAGGATCTCCAAAGAAACCTGGCCGTCGCTTAACCAAGGCAGAACACGCGAATTGCTCCGACTGAATCGGAATTCCATTTATTCCACAGTTTCTGTGCTAACGGGACACTGGACGATCGGCGCACACGCCAGGAGACTCGGTCTTCCGTTCAATGACTTCTGCCGCAGCTGTGACGATGCGAGCGAGGAGGAGAGCGTCGAGCACCTGATGTGCCACTGCCCAGCACTAGCAAGGAGACGTCTCCGGGTGCTGGGTGCGCCTTTCTTCAGCAGCTTGGCCGACCTAACAGGACCCAGCATCGGCCGCATCGCCCGATTCATTGTAGAATCGGGATGGCTCCTGCCTAACACCCGGGGGGGTGTGCAAAACTGAAGGGCGGCCACGTCCTTCACGTGGTACCACAACGGGCCGCAACGTGGCCTATGTGAGCTCTTCAAGCTGCCACCCTAACCTAACCTAACCTAACCTTACTCAGTCTGCAGTTGGCATCTTCTTCCGCTCCGCCGTCCGCCTTGATTGTGCAGCCGAGGTAGCAGAAGCTGTCGACGAACTCCACGGCACAGCCGTCAATCATTATATGGTTTGTGCTGCTATGATTGACTCTCATGGCCTTGGTCTGGGCGATGTTGAACTCCAGACCGACGCGACGGTGCGTGCCAGTGCGACCAGGCAGTCGGCTTTTGCTTGCATGTCGGAGAGTTTGTGCGAGAGGAGGCAGATGTCATCAGCGAAGTCCAAATCCTCGAGATGCCTGTTGAAGGTCCATACGATGCCTCGTTGGTGCAGGGTGAGTTTGCTCATGACGTCGTCTAGTACGATGGCGAAGAGGAGAGGCGACAGGGGGCAGCCTTGCCTGACTCCTGCGTTGCTAGTGAAAGAATCGCTGATATTGCCGTTGTGTAGTACTGCCAGTTCAGAGTTCTCGTACAACGCTCTGATGAGCCGAATTAGTTTCTGGGGGACCCCCTTTCTACTCAATGCTAACCAAATTGCGCTTCTTTTTATTGTGTCGAATGCTTTCTTGAAGTCAATAACAACATGTACAGCGGGGAGCGCCACTCAATTGATTGCTCTAACTACTATGATGCGGAGTGTGTTAGCTTGGTCAACACAGCTCCGATGAGGGCGAAAGCCAACTTGCTCATCTCTTAGGGAGTTTTCGACACATTGCAGTCTTCTTTGTATGATTGTGGCTATTATCTTGTAGATGGTGTTGAGTAGGGTTATTCCTCTCCAGTTGCCGCAGTCCCGCAAGTCGCCCTCCTTCGGCAGCTTTACAATGATGCCTTTTGTCCATGACGAAGACAGCTTCTCCCTGTCCCAGGCAGTAGAAATGTGAGGATGGAGGATTTCAGATGATATTTGGGGGTCGGCAAGCATTAGCTCTGGTTGTATGCCGTCTACACCCGCAGCTTTGTTTAGCTTCAGCTTCTTTATTGCATCCCTAATCTCCGCTATGCTAGGGCAGGTTGTTGCTAGTTTGCTGTTCTAGTGCTGCCCACTTCACAGCTGCCCTCATCGTTTGTAGCGATGTTGCTGACTGATTCGAAGTGTTCTTTCCATCTACGAACTTGGTCATCGTTGCACGTTAGTAATGCACCACTCAGATCACTAATTGGCTGGTTTCTATTACTTGGTTGGTTGGTTAGGCGCCCAACTAAGCGATACAGCTGTTTCATATTGTTGGCTCCTGCTGCCGCTTCGGCATCACTGGCGAGGTTTTCCATGAACTTTCTCTTATCATTTCTGGCCGATTTCTTGACTAGCTTTGCGGCTTCTCTGTAGGCTGGCCTCGCAGCATCGTCATTGATAAGTTGCCTTTTGAGTTCATTTCTGCGCTGAATGATACCCCAAGTAGATTCTGAGATCCAAGGTTTGGAGCCAGTAGGCTTTACTGTGCCAAGTTTTTCTTGTGAGATTTGCCTGAACGTGGCATTTGTAGCTTCCCAGTCGGTGTTACTTTGATTTGTGAGCAACTTCCTGCGAAAGGCGCTGGCCACTTCTTTTCTGGTGACGGCATTGCGCAATAGCTGTATATTAAAGCGCTTATATCTGCGTTGCGTGTATTTATATATTTTGATATATCGTTATGGAAAAGTTATAATTGACAATTTAAATTAAACTGTGTATTTTACATTTTTTTAAGAAGGAATAAATTATTTTTATATCGTCCGCACTTGTTGATCGAAGGAGTTCGAGCAAGCTGCAGCCACCCCCCGGATGTGTTGCGAAAGGTGTTTAGGTTTGGGCAATCGTGGAGCAAATAAGTTACGAAAGACAGACGAGACGGATGGTTGCAGCAAAGGGGATACGGCGCAACTCGTATCGAAGAAGACGAAGTTTATCCCGTCCTTCGCTGAAGCTGCAGCAGCCATCAAGGTGCGAATTCCCGGCTGTCCACCTAAACTTGGAGGAGCAGAGGGCGATTGAGGTGGCTATCAAAGAGGAGCTGCATAAGCTCCCGGTTGATGGACCTCAAATCAGGTTCCAAGGATGCTCCTTCAAGCCAGGGTGGATCATTGTGAACTGCGCCGATGAGGCGTCGAAGAATTGGCTGGAGGGGATAATGACGAAGACCCAGCTGGTGGACAAGAAGGTGAAACTGGTACAGGGAAGCGAAATTCCCAAACCCAGCGTAGCCACTGCGTTTTTCCCTGGCTGCTCCCTACCGGCCGAAGATATTCTTCGAATGCTTCGAACGCAGAACCGTTCACTACCGACATGAAACAGGAAAGTATTGAACAGATCTGTCGCGGCGCAGGGAACAACGTTGACACTGGCCATCGACGATCCCTCAGTGACTCAGCTCTCTGCACTGACGAACCTTCCCTTCTTTGAGTTGGGAAGGATTCAGTTCAGGATGCGTCGAGAGCAGGGGGCCAAGTCATTGGTGACCGGTGGCGGCGGTACGGAGACGAAGTATCCAACGTAGGGTGGATGAGGAGAGACCCTCCACCAGCAGACTGGCCCTGGCAAGGGTAAGCGAGGACCGGCCGCGTACCAGCGGACGGGTGCTAACCGTCACTCGGACCGACAAGACGACCGAACGGACGAGTGACAGGACGCCAGGACCGGCATCGGTGGGACCCGCAAAGCCTACCTTAGCTAAACCCGTCCGGCAGACGCGGTTGACTGGGGTGGCAAATCCGTCCAGACAACTGAGCCTGCTGGATAAGTCTGCACATATTGAACGGGTGCAGACAAGGGGTAGAGGAGGTAAGCGTGCGGGATCTCACACCAAGGGACCGCAGGCGTAATATGGAGATTGTACAGATCAATCTCCATACAGTGTCGCAGCCTCGGCTGTCCTTACCAAGACCCTTAACACCTTGGGTCCCAGCATAGCCCTGGTGCAGGAGCCATGGAGGAGCCAGCACCAACGGTCAAATCCGGGGGCTAACTAAGGTAAGGTACTTTGTTGCCAGCGGTCAACAAGAGCCAGAGCCTGCATTGTATTCAATAATGTTTCCTTCTTCTCGTTGGCAGATTACGTCACGCCTGATCTCTGCGCGGTAAAAATTGTGTGGAACTTCAGGGAGGTTATCGTAGCCTCAGCATACTTCCCTGGGGACGACGACCACTGCCCTCCACAAATAGCAGAACAGTTGATTGACTATGCTAGGGGCAACCACCTGGAGCTAGTACTTAGCTATGATGCGAACGCCCATCACACCATGTGAGGGAGCTCGGATGTCAATTCTAGAGGTGAGTTACTATTCAACTTCATACTCTCCCTAGATTTAAACATATGCAACATTGGGAATAGTCCCACGTTTGTTACTAGAGTCACAGATGAAGTCTTAAGTATGACCTTGACGACTTGAATGACAAAAGATCTTGTCAGCAATTGGCTATCTGAAGTGTCTTCTTCTTCTTCTTCTTCTTCTTAGCATGACAGTCCTGGATGGACCACTGCTTCCGCAATCTGAAGTGTCATTTAGACCTAAAAGACAGACCGACTGTAGCAGTTACTGCAACCAGTTCGGACAAGATATTCTAGCTCGAATAGAGAACAGAATATGTAGATACCATAGACAGATTAGAAAGGGCCACCACAACTCTCAAGAAATCCGTTCTAAATGCCTATGAAGACAACTGTCCCCGCAAGACTAAAACCTTTAGGAAACAGACGCCATGGTGGAGTGGTCATCTTAATAAGCTTAGGAAGGAGGTTAGGAAACTGTTTAACAGGGCCAAGCGGAATAACGACTGGCAGACCTACTCCCTGACCCTCACCAAATATAACCCTGAAATAAGAAAGGTCAAGAGAGAGTCCTTTACACGTTTCTGTGAGGACGTGTCAGACCTGTCCTCCAGTTTTAGACTACAAAGGGTCCTCTCGAAGGAGAAATCCTGTCCTATTGGAGCACTGTAGTGAGCACTTGGTCGTTCACAAGTAGTGAAATGGAATCACTCAACCGTACCTCTGATTAACAGTACAGGACAGACATATTGTCCGAGTAGGGAAGACTGGAGGGTTGCCAGAGCGGTGTGCAGCACACCAATAGTGAAATGGGCGCTGGAATCGTTCTCTCCATGAAAAGACGGAATTTTCCCGGCACTTCTACAAAAGGGAATGGATACACTAGCGCCTATTTTAACCAAAATCTATTCATGTAGCTTAGATTTTGGCCATATTACAGAGGTGTGAAGAGCAGTGAACGTGATCTATCTCCCCAAACCTGGAAGATCCAATAAAAAGGACCCAAAATCCTTCAGGTCGATAAGCCTGATGTCATTCGTGCTAAAGGGCCTGGAAAAGGCCGTTGATCGCTTCCTGAGAAAGAAGAAGACATTCTTCCTCGGTGCCCCTTAAGTGCGGACCAACATGCCTACCAGAAAGGTAGATCCACTGAAACGGCCCTATCGGCGCTGGTAGGCAGGATAAAGAAGTCCCTGGAGGAAAAGGAAATCTGTTTGGCAGGTTTTGTAGACATAGACGGGGCCTTCAGCTACACGACCTTCGAAGCGATTGAAAAGGCGCTAGAACAGTTTCAGGTGCCTACCACTCTTATAAGCTGGTGATTCAGTCCAACCTAGGGGCGGTAGAGCTGTTTGCAAGAACAGGGAGGGGATGTCCTCAAGGAGGGGTACTATCCCCGCTGCTTTGGTCTGTGGTAGGTGATGGACTAATCCGCTCTCTTACGGAGCAGGGATATGAAGTCATCGCCCATGCAGACGACCCAGTCATTGCAATCAGAGGCAAAGACGGACACACAGTCTCGGACTTGCTACAGAGCGCAATGAAAATTGTGGAGCGCTGGTGTGTCAGACAGAAATTGTCTGTGAACCCGGACAAAACAATTATAGTGCCTTTTACCTTTAAAAGGGTGGTCTGCCGCCTGCTCTTCTCATCCATCAATCGGGCCCTTATACCGGTTGGTGGGGGGGAAGGACTAGAGCGGAAACTAGACTAGACCTCCTCGTGGTGGCCACCGGTAACAGCCACTTCGGGTAGGGTCTTGTCTCTACCTGATAGTGGCTGGCTAACTAGTCGATTTCCCCTATAACTCCTCTCTCCAACCTTTTTATTTCAATCTACCCTTTTTCCTCATCCTCCCCCTAATCCAAGGTGTCACGCGACCCGTGCCTATTGGATTGGTTTGCAGCCAGGGGGTAATACCGGCTGTATTCTTACGGAGCCTCTCTGATACCTGCCCGCCTCAGAGAGTAACTGTGGGCTTACCGTGCTATCGGGGGCTATGGCACGGCGGACCTCCAAACCCCCACACTCGTGGGATCAAGTATGGAGAAACAATTGAGGAACATAAACTCAGCAGCGGGTTCTTATACCGCAACACAACTGGCGCGACAGGTGGAGCATATCCAGGACACTGACGCCCAGGTTTCTACTCCTAGGAGTAAGAAGACGGCAAGACGTACGACATCTGGCACCTTTGGCACCAAAGTAGGTAAATTTGGGTCAAAGCCAGAAAGGACCGGGACGAAGGACAAACGGAAGGAAAGTCAGGTGGTAGTGGGGTCTGCGGGTGCCTTGGCGCCCAAGGATACGATACCACAACCCTCGACGAGTACTGGCCTGACATCCGGACAAACTCTCAAGCCGGGCCAGCTTGTGAAGACCAGGAAGGAAACTGGGTTGAGTGGCGCTGGTGCCAAATGGTACTTGCGCTATCTCAAGGAGGGCTTAACGCCAGAGCAGGCCAAACAGAAGGTCTTGGACCGCGCAAAACCTACCTCGCTTGACGCGAAGAAGACGGGCGCTGCCGAGATCAGCCCTCAGGAGGGCAATGTGGCCAAGAAAACGAGAACTGAGGTGCCAACTCGGACTGTACCAAGACAGAAGGCGGGAGTCAGGAGGCCAGGAACTACCTATGCTAGTGCCGCTAAGGGCGTTAGACTGGCAATACTCCCAGCATCTTTCCCTGTGAGCATACTCTCCAGAGAGGAACAGGGTCAGATTGAAGAGGCACTTGTAGCAGAAATGTGTAAGGGCTGGAGGGCTAAACTCCAGTTCGATGGCATACACTTTCGGCCAGGACTCATACTGGTTGACTGTGTTAATGCAGACACAGCAGAATGGCTTAAGGGCCTAGTCCCCATTCTACCTGGCTGGAAGGGGGTAAAGCTGGCAACGTGCGACGAGGACCTCATACCCGGCGTACATCTGCTAACTGTCTACCTCCCGAAGGCTGCAGGGAAGGACAACAAACAGCTCCTCAATTTGCTCATCGCCCAAAACGAGGGGCTGCACACAAATTTGTGGAGAATCTTCCGTTCAAGGGACGAGAAGGATGGCAAGGTTCTGACGATCGGGGTCGACGACCGATCGATAGAGGCCATCAAGAAGTGCAAGTGTGTCCTGCGGTACAGGTTCGGCACTGTACCAATACACGTGCACAAGCGCCGTGAGCAGCCGGAGGTGGCTGACACGCCAGAAACGGATACTCCCTCGGAAGGCGTAGCCGAAATTCCGAAGGAGGTGGCTACTCTTGTAGAGAAAGAGGCCGCCAGCAGTGAGGTCGTCGAGGAGATTAGCCTCCTGCCTCATGAAGTCGAGGGGATCGATGCGATCGACCTCTCGATGCTGAGCATGGCCGCTGACGATGAAGACTCCAGAGTCACCCTGTCAGACCTAGACAAGGGAGCGGTCTGACGGAGGATGAAGGCGGCGCCGAAAAACCTTAAGGCCGCCATGACCAGCACCGCAGTTGCGCAGATTAATCTGCACCACGCGAAGGCCGCTTCTGCGGTCATCGCGAGGGCAACCCTCAGGAATAAACTGAGCGTGGTGCTGGTCCAAGAACCCTGGGTGTGCAGGGGCCAAATCAAAGGTTTGGCAGAAAGGAACATACAGGTAATTTGGGACATCAGATGTAATAAACCAAGAGCCTGCATGTTAATAACCAATGGTTTGAATTTTATATGTCTTCCAGATTTCCTTTCTAGGGATTTGGTTACGGTACAGATACCGGTGCAAATAAACGGGACCGCGCAGGACATAGTAATGGCCACAGGTTACTTCCCAGGAGAGGACACCCTGGCTCCGCCAGAGGCAGTCTCTAGACTGGTGAAGAACTGTGAGCGGAAGAAGCTGCCACTTATACTGGGTTGCGATGCGAATGCGCACAGCGAAGCCTGGGGAAGCAGCGATACGAATCAAAGGGGTGAGTACCTTTTAGAATTAATTATTAGTAATAAATTAGAAATTTTTAACGTGGGAAATATACCAACGTTTGTAACCAGTTCGAGAGAGGAGGTCCTAGACATTACCCTAGGAAATACTCTAAGCTCCGAGCTGGTTAAAAACTGGAGGGTGTCTGGGGAGCCTTCAATGTCGGATCATAGAATAATACGTTTTGACATTGAAGGTTCTGCTTCAGTTAGGAAAATTTTGAGAAATCCCAGGAAAACAGACTGGGAAAAGTTCCAGGAAACACTGAGTCTTAACTCCGCCAACCTTGGGCTGGGGGAGAATATCAGGAACTCTATGGAACTAGATAATATGGTGAACTGCTTTAATAAGGTAGTCATCGATGCGTATGAGGACAGCTGCCCGGTCAGCAAGATTGCTTCCTCCAGGGACGTACCCTGGTGGAATAGGGACCTCAGCATACTGCGAAGCAAGGTTCGCAGGTTATTCAACCGGGCTAAACGTACCGGGAACTGGGGCGAGTATAGGAGTACTCTGACACTCTATAATAAGGAGATCAGGGAATCCAAGCGAAGAAATTTCAGAAATTTCTGTGAAAACATAGAACAAACCTGTGAGGCATCCAGACTCTTTAAGGTTATGGCAAGGAGCCACAACCTGACCTCTACCAACCTCCGGAAAAGCAATGGGGAATTTACCGAGAGTGAGGAAGAGAAGGTTCAGCTACTTCTAGATACTCACTTCCCGGGCTCCACTGCTTGGGGAGGGGCAGGGCAGGCTGAGGCGCTATACAGGATCTCTAAAAGAGACTGGAGAGTGGCAAAGGAAATCTGCACGGAGGAAAGGGTACAGTGGGCGGTTAACACCTTCAAACCACTGAAATCACCTGGACCCGACGGCATTTTTCCGGCCCTACTACAGAAAGGTATGTGTCTTTTCAAACACCACCTGCTGAAAATAACTAGAGCCAGTCTGGCACTGGGTTATATACCAGAAGCCTGGAGGAGGGCAAACGTAGTTTTTATACCAAAGGCCGGGAAGAAGGACCCACTTCATCCGAAACCTTTCAGGCCAATTTGCCTAACTTCTTTTGTACTGAAAACTCTAGAGAAAGTTGTGGACAACTACATAAGGACGACAGTCCTATTAGACAACCCTCTGCATACTTGCCAACATGCTTATAGGGCAGGTCGTTACACCGAGACTGCTCTATACCAGCTGACGAGTGTGTTACAGGAAAGTCTAGAAGAGAAGGAAATGGCACTTTGTGCCTTTCTGGATATAGAGGGGGCCTTTGACAATACCTCTCATGAAGTCATAGACAATTCTTTAACCAGCAGGGGCCTGACTAATACCCTAAGAGGCTGGATACATAGCATGCTCGCTACTAGGTCGGTGGAGATACAGACTAGTACGGGTGGCCCAGTTTTAGCAAACACAACCCGGGGCTGTCCGCAGGGGCGAGTACTATCACCTCTACTGTGGAGCCTCGTGGTTGATGATCTTTTACAGGAGCTAACTAACGCTGGCCTAACGGTCCAGGGTTATGCGGATGATATTGTAATCCTATGCAGGGGAAAATTTGAAGATACCCTGCGGGAAAGGATAACCTTAGGACTAAGGTTAACCAAGAAGTGGTGTACGAAAGTGGGGCTGAATATAACTCCGGCGAAAACCACCGTTGTACCCTTCACAAGAAAATACAAACTTGATGCTCTTAGACCTATATGTTTGGATGGGGCGGAGATAGAATTCCAGAAGGAGGTGAAATATCTAGGCGTTATACTAGATCAGAAACTTCTCTGGAAAGGACACCTAGAGGCAACGATAAGTAAGGCCACGAGGGTCTTCATGACCTGTGGATCCATATCAGGTAAAAGTTGGGGTTGTACTCCGACTATACTGAGATGGATTTACACGGCGATTGTAAGACCCATGATAACGTATGGTTCGGCTGTCTGGGTAAACAGGACCAGCCAGGCGACCACTATCGCTTAGTAAGCTACAAAGACTGGCATGCGTGTGCATAACAGGGGCTATGAGAACGTGTCCAACAGCATCCTTGGAGGTTCTTTTGGAACTTACACCTCTTCACTTATATATACAAACCCAGGCGAAGAGGGCTCTCCTACGGATGACTGATGTCAATATCGGGGCTGAGGGATTCCTGAGTCGGAAGAGGATTGATACTCTCACGCTTCAGCATCCCGAAATCGCAATACCGAGGGACACAATCTCACCGAAGTTCAGCTTTGTCAAACGGTTCAGAACTGAACTTAGTAACAAAAGGAAATGGGTAGGTATATCGGAAACATATCGGATAGACCAGTACATGATATCCTGGTACACAGATGGCTCCTTAACGGAGGAAGGTACCGGGATAGGAGTATACGGGCCGAGGATACGATACTCGGAACCTACTGAAAAGCACACTACTATCTTCCAGGCGGAAATATACGCCATTGAAAGGTGTGCTCATTTCAATCTGGTGAAGAATTACCGGAACCGGAAAATTGCCATCCTTTCTGACAGCCAAGCGGCTATCAAGGCTCTTAGATCCTACCAGGTGTCCTCGAAACTGGTATTGGAGTGCCTTGAGAAGCTGAATGAACTTGGCCGTTACAACAAGGTGTGGGTACTTTGGGTTCCGGGCCACACCGGCATTGAAGGGAACGAACGGGCTGACGAGCTAGCAAGGAAGGGAGCTTCCACACCCTTTGTCGGCCCTGAACCTTTTTGTGGGTTGGGAAAAGGAGCCTCCTCCATTCTACTGAGAAAGGACGAGATAACCAGAAGGAATCTATACTGGGAAAATCAACCAGGTCTAGAGCATTCGAAGCTGGTTATCGGATCCTATAATAGAAAACGTTTCGAGGAGTGTATGACCTTGTCAAAAAATAATCTAAGGATTATCACGGGAATGCTTACAGGGCATTGTAGATTGAACTATCATCTAACGAAACTAGGAATCCGTGAAAACGGGTATTGCAGGTTCTGCTTGCAGGAAAACGAGACTGCAATACATATACTAGGAAATTGCCCTGTACTCATGCATAAGAGAAAGAAGCACCTGGGAGACTATATCATATCCGGTGCAGACTGGGTATCCAGAGGCTTAGGAAACATACTAAGATTCCTCTTGGATACTGGACTCACTGACAGTCTTTGAGGTCCAAGAAGGGGGCACAATAGATCTTCTAGGTCGCAGTGCATTATCCCCATTAATAATAATAATAATAATACCTTTAAAAGGAAATTTGACGTTGGACAGATACAGATCTTTGGTAAGGTGCTGAAGATATCAAATGAGGTCAAGTACATAGGGATAACTCTAGACAGTAAATTTAACTGGAAGCCCCACGCTGATCGCACTAACAAGAGAGCAGGCAATGCCCTCTGGAGTTGCAAAAGAATCTGTGAAAAAAACTGGGGACTGAGGCCGAAGTGGCTTCCAAAACTGTAATCTGAATCAAAAACTGGTAGTTCTGCCGACGATAACCTACGGGGCGATAGTCTGGTGAAGGTAGACCACAGAAGTAACAACTGCGACTAAGCTAGAGAAACTACAACGACTAGCGAATACCTGCATAACAGCAAAGACAATTAAACTATAAGATGTCTCACGTTCATACAAATCAGTGGCCCTTCAAAAATTTGCCGTGGCTTTTTTAATAAAGCCACGTGAGAGTGGTTTTTACAGCAGAGCCACGTCCGGAGAGCAAAGATGAAGCCACGCAAGCAACTCTCTCTGCTTGCAGTCAGCAGAGATATGCATATGCGTGTGATCTCTATGTGCTTTTGTGTTGATTTTTTTTGGTAGTTGATTGTTTCAATCAGTAGCGCGCACGGGGCGGGAACATTTGGGGATTCAAACCCCCTCAAATACAAAAATTAGCAGTGAAATATCCCTCCAAAATGAAATCTTGTCTGCGCCACTGATTTCAATGCGTGTGAAGTGAGCTCACACAATTTTGCTTTACTTGGCAGCGAGCGAAACCGTTGTGCTTTGTGTGAGCAAAACAGAGAGCGTCAATATAATTACGCTCTCACTGCACTGCCTTGCACTGCACTCACTGCACTGTGCACACAATTTTGTTTAGCAGCGATCGAAGCCGTTGTGCTTTGTGTGAGCAAAACAGAGAACGTTAATATTATTACGCTCTCCCTGTGCCGACGCTTGCTTCCTCTTGATAATGAAAATATTGCAAATTCGAGCTTGCCCTATGCCATTCGATTGTATGAGCGTAAGACATCTTATACTTTAATTGTCTTTGATAACAGGGTGTCTCAGGACGACTCCAACTGCAGCCCTAAATGTTATATTGGGAGGCGATGCCGCTGGAACTCAAAGTGCAAATGGCTGCAATAATCGCACAGACTAGTCCATAGTGGATTTATACCGAAGGATACACAGGCAATCGGTCACTTATCTCTGCTGAGGGACAGGAGGCGACATCGAGGCTTTTGGATGCTCCTTGATCTAATGCCTCAGAAGCACCTCTTCAGAAGAAGGTACAGAACGTACATACCGCATAGGAAGGACTTGGCTGATAATAGAATCAGTCTGACGTGTGATAATATTGTACGGTACATTGATGGGTCCAAGACGGAAGAAGGAACAGGAGAGGGGATTTATAGCTCTAGCTCCCAGCTTCCAGTCAGTCTTGGGGACCAGGCCACAGTCTTCCAGGCTGAGGTCTATGCCATAAATGAATTTGCCAGGACAATACTAACACTTAATTTTAAAAGGAAGAGGGTATTCATAATGTCTGACAGTCAGGCTGCAATCAAAGCTCTGAACTCAACGACATTTGACTCTAAACTGGTCTGGGAGACAGTAGATCAAGACCTTTATAAGGACAACCAAGTGATAATACACTGGGTACCGGCGCACTGTGGACACGATGGTAATGAGGAGGCGGACAGATTGGCAAAGGAGGGGGAGGCAAGACGACCCTACGGATCTGAACCAATCATAAGTGTTAGCAAGACTCATTACAGACATTGTGTAAAACAGAATTTCTAAATAGAGCAAACCACAAATGGTCGAACACAGTGGGGCAACGCTGTTCCAAGCTTGTCTTTCCAGTTTACTCTGTAAGGAAATCTAGTTATCTCTTGGAGCTAAGCCGAGCAGAGCTTAGATTCATGACGGGGATCCTAAGCGGGCACTGTCTGCTAAATATGCATAGAGCGCGACTGGGAATCAGGGACAACGAACTATGCAGATTTTGTATGGAAGACGAGGAGACTTCTGTACACATCATAACTGAATGTCCCGCCCTCATACACGCAAGAAAGTGGGTAGTGGGGAGGGAACTGGTGCAGACAAAAGATCTGTCTGAATTTGATCTAAGGAAAATATAGGAGTTCCTGGATAACATCGGAGGATACGAATTCCTCCAATAAGATAAAGGGACGTGACACAATAGTTCAACACTGGACGCAGTGTTTCGGGCAGGTGGTGCTCGAATCCCACTCCGCCAATATTAATCTTAGTCGTAGGCGAACGAATGTGTTTAGCTCATAACAGCTGCTGTTTATAGGGTATTTTGGGCTGGGCCATTTGTATTACAGGTAGAATAATGATGGTGAACTGAAGACCGGTCATCAGTTTTTAATGATTGTATGTTTGAGGTTATTGTTTTAAAAATATCCTTTTTGGTAAAAAAAACCCAAACGAGTGTAGTGGTTCCTTTAATGCTGACTCTGAGCTCTGATATCGGCTAACTCGTTCCCGCGAATACCAACATGGCTCGGAATCCACATTAGTTTTATTTTCTTTTGATGTTGTATTATTTGTTCTTTAATGGTTTCGCTTGGTAGAGGGTGTTGAAGAGTAGCTAAAACCGATTTTCTATCCGAGCAGACTATGTATTTTCCTTTTGATTTTGTTGCGAATTGTAGTGCATGCAGTATGGCGGTTGCTTCAGCCATGAATATTGAACAAAAGTTTGGTAGCAAGCCTGCGCTGATTGTACTTCCGGCGCTGTTAACCACAGCAAAGGAGGTGGCGTACTATGTTTTTGATCCATCCGTATAAATATAAAGTTCCAGTTGTTCCTTTTGTATGATGATGATTGTTCTTCAAAGTATAGACGGTAACTTTCTGCGGCTGTACTTTCCTCGGATACTGTTCCAGGCTTAGAATAAATAAAAAGTCGCAGGCAATCCAAGGAGGGTATAGTACTTCATGACTGGTTTTAACTTTGGTGATATACAAGGTGCGTCCCAAAGTAAACAGGACTTTTGCAATAGGGACGTTTCTGGTGGCGCCATCTATGTGTGAGGACATGCGTTGGAAAGGTACATCTTTCATTCACATACTGTCTAAATTTCATGACATTTGGTCTAGTAGACGCCGAAATATCCCGCTCAATGTGACAGTATGTTTTTAACTTTGGTACGAGAATGTCGATCGAACAAAGAGCTAATATTAAGTTCTGTTTTAAACTTGGTAAAACTTTTACCGAAACGTTTAAATTGTTAAAGCAAGTTTATGGTGATGATTGTTTATCCCGTGGCCGTGTTAATGAGTGGTTGAATCGATTCAAGAATGGTCGTGAAGACTTGAATGACGACGAACACGTCGGCCAGTCGAAATTTGTGATTACTGACGATGCCATCAAAACTGTGCGTGATTTGATCAAAATGCAGCCAAAATCATCATTGGAATTGATGGAAATGGAATTGAACATCTCCAAAACATCAATTGATCGCATTTTAACCGAACATTTGGGTCTCCGTAAAGTGTGTTCTCGCTTCATTCCGCACACTTTAACCGACGACCAAAAAACGCAGAGAATTGAGCACGCAAAAGACATCGTTCGGGAAGCCAGACGTGATCCAAATTTCTTGTTCAACATCGTAACCGGTGACGAAACGTGGTGCTTTCAATATGATCCCGAAACAAAGCGTCAAAGTGCCGAATGGAAGCACCCAGATGAGCCAAATCAGAAAAAAACCCGCCGTGAGAAGTCAAAAATCAAAACTCATCTCATTTGTTTCTACGATTCAAAGGGAATAATTCATCGAGAGTTTGTTCCACCGGGAAAAACAATTAACGCTTTGTTTTATGTTGAAGTTTTGAAGCGTTTGGTGCATCGCATTCGTCGTATTCGGCCAGAATATCGCGAGGAAGGAAGTTGGCGTTTATTGCATGATAATGCACCGGCTCACAGAGCCCTAGTTACGACCGATTATTTGACCAAAAATCGAATTTTTACCATCAATCATTCACCGTATTCGCCTGATATGGCTCCCTGTGACTTCTACTTATTCGGTCAGTTGCATTTGCCGATGAAAGGAAACCGTTATAAGGACGTTGAGGACATCCAAAAGGCTTGTACCAACATTCTGAAGGCGATGCCGGCCGATGACCTAGAACACTCATTCCAAATGCTTTTGGACCGTGCAAAACGTTGTATCGAAGCAGAAGGAGAGTATTTTGAATAAATAAAAAGAATTATACAAAAATAATCATCCGTTTTCTTTATTTTATAAAAGTCCTGTTTACTTTGGGTTGCACCTTGTAGGTAAGTTAAGATTTTGGCATATTTTAAAGACTTCTGTATTACGGATTCACGCCGGTACTTGCGCTTATAACTGATGCAGCGTTTTGTGGTGTTGAAGAGGATATCGTTATTGCCCTCAAAAAGCTTAGGTATGAGACGCATTGTATGTAGTTTCAAGTATTCGGTTTTCTATGGATGGCAGTCCTGATTCCGTAAGAATAAATTTGATGGGGGAAGTTGGGAACGCCCGAATACTTCTGCGGACAGCTGCATGATAGGGTGCCTGAATGAGCTTGATATTGCTTTTTGCGCTTTGACCGTGAATTTGCAAACCATAGTCGATCCTGGGGAGTAGTAAGGCTCTGGTGCTGCTAATCAGTGTGGACATGTGAATGTGACAGTGTTTAGAGGAGAGGTATTTTACAATGTTTAGCCTTAAGTTTAGATTAGATCTTAAATAAATACAATGTTCTATGGTCAAAGATAATGCCAAGAATTTTCATATTGTTTGTTCTTTGGATAATAGTGTTGCTAAAAGTTAAATTTATGTTTAAATTTAAAAATTTAAATTTATGTTTAAACTTAAATTTAGTACAACTAGTTTTTTCGCAGCAATGGAGAATTTTACATTTATCGTACGAAATTCTTGTACCTGACCCACTCGACCATTCGGTGATGTCGGATAAGATATTAACAAATTTTTTTTAAAAAGTTTAAAGGGTTACTGACAAGTAACTTCCCCAAAGGAAAGTTGTAACAAAGTGAATTTTTCGACCAAAAAATAATAAATTTTCGGATATTTTTTTAATGGATAAAAAAAGATCTCCGCTAGTTTTAAAATCTAAGATGAAAAATATATTATTATTATATATTTTTTTAGCAAATATATTACTTGAGCAAGTATTAAGCCTAACATCAATCGAATTGAAAGAAAAATGACAAAGTTATGATGCAGTGAGTAAAAACACCAACTTTACATTTATTGCACTGTGCGAAAAATTTTTTTTTTGCCCAGATCCATCCAAATTTGGATATAGACGTCAAACTAGAGATCATTTATAGTAATCTGGCATAGTCAGTTTTTCATTTTCTGGCCCAAAGTCCTTTTTAAAAAACTTTAAAATTTTAAGGATATACACATTTCAAATATTTTTTAAAATATTTGCGGTTGTGCAATGATGGAAATATGGGTATCAAATGAAAGACATCCTTTTAACTAAATTTTCAATTTTGAAGTTTCAGGACCAAAATATGTCAGGTAGGGAAAACATACATGATTTGGATTTCAGTCTGTAAATTCATACATCTAAATTTGATTCTATTTCAAAGTTCCTGTCTAGAAAACACTTTTATTTTTAGGTGCATTTTTTGTGTCGAGTAGTTCAGAAATGTACAGAAATATTTTATAAAACCCTGTAGCAGTAGCTTACTTACAAGGAGCATAGAATTGCCTTCGTAAAAGGGTCTTTCAAAGAAGAAACCCGGATTTCCGGGACGATGTGTTGTTATCCAACCTATAATTATAAAAATAATAATAATAACTGTAAATTTGTTTGACGTCTACAAAGTTTCATGAGGTTAAGTAATTGCGTAATTCGCACTAGTTTACAGGCAAACTCTAAGATTGCGATATTTAATTTTTAACTTAGAATTTTGTATTTGCATACTTTCCACAAAATTTTAAGTTAAAAATTAAATATTGCAATCTTCGAGGGACAATTTTTTGAAAATTTGCAAACAATTGTTATTTAGAAAGGATGTTTTCTTGCTTTTATTGAACTGAATTTATTATTGTAATTTCAAAGTAAATTTTCGATACTGTGTCTCTCTCAATTGATAAAAATTATAAACAACCTTTCAACAACCATTGTGGAGCGCAAATAGTTTTTTACAAGTTTCAGTTTTGAAAAACTTTAAATTTGTATATACAAGTTTCTCTCGAGGGGCCCCCGCAGCCCGGGGCCCGGGGCGGTCCGCCGTGATGACCATTCTGTTCATTAAAGGAATACGTTTTAACATGTCATAAGAGATTCTGTCTTGTCCTGGAGTTTTACCTCGCATAGAGGCTACCGTATCTGAGAATTCAGATATTGTTATTTTTGAGTATAGCCAACGTGATTGGATTGTTGAGGAAGATGTGGAATAATTTAAATTTAAAACTGCTGATTTATCGGAAACAAAATTATGGTGAAAATTAGAGTCATTTGAATAGCTAGGCAAACATTTAGCGAAGTGGTTTGAAATTTCTTTTGGGTCAGTTGCATGTTAATTTCGTCTGTTATGAACTCGATTGGAGATCTTGTTTGAGTTGGGGATGTGTTTATAGTTTTTGTGAGGTTTTCAAGACTTTCCCGTTTGGCGGGTGAAAGTGAAAGTATGTTCGTGTCTTCGTATAAAAATAAGCATCGAACAAAGACCCAATATTAACTTTTGTTTTAAAAATGTTTAAACTTTAACCGAAGCATTTAAATTGATGAACCAAGTTTATGGTGATGATTGTTTTTACCGTGGTGGAGTTCATAAGTAATAAACGCGATTTACAAACGATTGTCAGGACATAAATGATGACCAACGTGTTAGCCAACTGAATTACCGCCCATCAAAACTGGGCGGTAATTCATAAAAGATTAGCCAATATCTTCATTGAAATTCTTGAAATTGGATTTAACTTTCGCTTTTCTTTACTTATGTTTAATATCTGCCAGAGTATTTAGCTATGATTTCGAATTAAAGACCATACCGGTTATGGTTTTTATCAAAAAGATCAGATTTTAACTGTTATCTTTAAACTTGAATTTTTCCCGACAAAAATAAAAGTTATTTTGTACCTTTTATCATTTCAGGCAAAAATTACTGTTATTTTTTACTTTTATTTTATCGGTAAAAAATAACAGTTATTTTGTGACTTATTTTTTTGGTCTAATCTATCAGGCTATTTGAATTTTTTCAAAGTCCGTTTGACCGACTAAAAAACTATTGATACATTTTTTTTCGTCGGACAAGTCTTAAATCTCAAAATGTGCGGTCTGCTGAGACGAAAAAATGGTATGAAAATTGTAAAATAAAAGTTATTTTCGGTCCCTGTTTCGAATAACTTTTTTCGAAAAACTGAAGAAAGATACTAAATACAGAGGTATGAAAAAAATTTATATATTATTATACCTTTATTGTGAGTTTTACTCAAAATAGCGGCGGAAGTGCCTGGGCTCATCCGGGTGACGACATTGGTAAACGACGTATACAAATATCTCTGGTAAGGGGAAGGTTAAGCATCTCAATAGCATAAATTTATCAATAGCACTTTAACTGAAGAGTTGGCTATCGAAGGATGCCATCTCATCGATCGACACTTGTTTTGACTTTTTTGTTTACTAAAAGTCGAATTTTAACCATCAACCAATCCTCGTTTTCACCTGATGCGCCACCGTGCGACTTTCACGTTTTCAAAAAATGCATTTGCCGATGAAAGAAACCGTTTTGAGAAAGTAGAAACCATCCAAAAGCCTTGTACCGACATCTTGAAGGAAAACTAAACTACTCTTTGGACATGTTTTTAGAACATGCAAATTGCTGTATTGAGCCTAAACGGGACTATTAAAACAACTAGTTTCGCCCAACCAATTTTTTGTTATTATTCTTTCAAATGTTTAAAGATGAAAAGACCTTTTTGCTAATGTGCAAACGTAACATACATACGATGCATAGTGATTGAAAATGTTGACAAATTATATTCTATGGGGGGTTATGATACCCCCTTGGCTACGCCCCTGCACCAGGGTACACTGGTTTTGAGGTATTGTAATGAACAAATCACGGGCATCGGGATTTACTAGTATAACAGAAAATAGAATAGCTTATCTTAGGGAATGCAACCCTGAAAAGACAGCAGGAATTGGCAACGCTGGCTGATCTACTACAATTGAACGAAAGATAGCAAACGAAACAAGGCCAACGACAAACGGAAGATCGAGAAGTAGCGCACGAGCAGTAAAGCCAGACGGTCGCAAAAGAAGTAAAACGTAGTGGTTGCCAGCAGAGAAGCGGACGAGCAGCAGCGCGGCGTCGGAGTACAACGGCTCCAACACGTGGAGTGGCGTAGAAGGCGGATAGCGGGGCTGGAACAGTGACCACAAGAAGCAGGCACTGCGCCCGCCGGGTGGCTAAATACGCAGACCGGCAAACATCGGCCATTACGACGCAAAAGCAGCGGCGTCGCACACCAGCTACATGCCCCGCTAAATTACGACAAAGTTCGACGACTGCGCAGGTGCTGGCCACACCGCGGCGCCCGAACCAACAACGCCGCTCACGACCCCACGTCCTGCACCGACTCAACCACGCCTATCGGCGACTGCTGCCCAGTTGCAGGCGCACAAGAAGCAACGGCGTCCGGAGCGATTCAGCTGCAGAAAACCACACGACGACGGCGTACGATTGGCGTTCCATAGTTTGTCCACCATCGAGACGCAAACAGCTATTGGCGTGCACCATCACGGCGTCTGGAGCTTCACGGCGATAGTTCACACTACTCATCGCACCACCTCAGCTCTGCGCGCTCGCTTATCGTCCATCACGGGAGCAGCGTAAGCCAGCCCAGCAACGGCAATCTCAGTGGAGCGGCTTCTCACCGACCAGCGCCTCCACAACTGTCTCGGCAACCAGCGATTCACCACCCCCCCAGAATTGGCGGCACCAGCTAGGCTCCATTCCCGCGTAAAACGCGGCAGTCTGAGTAACGGGACCCTGTGGCGCGACGTGTGTTGACCATCATGGCGGCCGCCGCCATTAACCTCGTGGGCGAGTTATGCAGAATGCAGAAGACAGCGAGCAACGAACATCACAACGAGACGCACAGAGGCGAGACGACCAGCGGTGCAGCCGAGTGACAGCAGCGAGGGAGGGAGCGCAGAGTAGGCGTACTTACAATTAGGGGGAATAAGAGCAGTGGCTCGATTTACATTTCGGGGGAATAAGAGCAGTGGCTCGATTTACACTTAAGGGGAAGAGGGTATTTCCGCCGGTAACCTCCCGGGTAAAGTATGTTATAATTTGAGCATTTAAGTTGCCCCCTTCAGAGTTTACATTATTGGTTGAATTCTTTTCTTTCTTCGACGCAGGAGTCCACCTGAAGGGTTATATAAGCAAGGGCACTTGTGCGAAGGAATTAATACAATAATTGTAGGGGTACCTAAAGGTTGCGCCCTTTCTAAAGGTGATTCAATTTTGTAAAGAGGGTGGCGCAACAGAGGTTGACAGAGAAAGCAAGGCGGAGAGGTTAATGTGTAATTATATGGGAGGGATAGGCTAGTATCCATAATCACTGAAGATATATTGTTAAACACTTACTTGCAAAGGGGATCTGGTTTACTGGCGCGCAGCAGATCCAAAGGTAGGGAGGGTAAAGACGCTTGAGTGCGACGACGACCTCAGTACTCTTCAGGAACAAGATGCAACCGTTTTAGACTAGTGACCGCGCTTAGTGCCAACTTCAGCCCGGTGACACCTTTTCCGGTTTCTTCAACCTTGCCACCCCACTTATAAATTTTTTTTGCTGGTTTTTGTGTAGAATTTAACTAACAAGGGACTCTATATAACAACAGTAGTGTAGGGAGCTCTTGAAACAGGTCGCGAACCCCCCAACCGACTCTCTAGCTAGCCACATAAGGGTCCCGCAGACCTAATTTCAAGGCTTGGTCCAATTGTCCGTGCGTACACGTGGCCACTCCCAGCATCGAAAGAAAAATGTACATTACAGTATTTGGGTTTGGTTTGCGGAATTGTCAAGTGAGCAGCTGTGCGTATAATTTTTTGAATGTTGGCGGTCTCTTTATTTATGTTGCTAGAAACTGGATGTACATAAATCGTTTGTTTTGATTGCAACGTCAGAAAAACTTTGCGAATTAGCTTTATGGAGGATACATTTTGGTTGACTAACGAATTTGTTTATGCTGGTATTTGAGTTCAACTGTGTAGAACAGGGAAATGATCACTGCCGTGCAGGTCGTCCAATGTTTTCGAACTTAATTTTGGCGTAATTTGAGCTGTGCAAAGACTTAAGTCAATGTTGGAGAGGGTGTTATGAGTTGTAAAGTGCGTCGGCGCACCATCATTTAGTACAACGAAGTTGTGAGAAAGAACAATGTCCTCTATTATTTTTCCTCGTTGCAAGTCGAGGAGCCCCATAGGGGACTCCACGCATTGAGGTCGCCAAGAAGTATAATGGGTGTGTCGAAAAGACCAATAATGTCGTTTATATCTATAGATGAGAAACGTTGATGTGGAGGAATGTACATCGATAGAATAGTGAAGTGGTTCTGAGTTTGATTTCAATTGATATTTTTGCTATCATAGTGAAATCAATAAAGTGTACCAGGTAGATGACGTACACTTATTTCTCTGAGTAGCAATTGTCAATGTGTCAATTTATTTGTGTCAAATCGATAAACCTTTATTTTTGGTGTCGCTAAATTTAAAATTTACTTTCAGTACTCCAGAAATACATATATATTTTCGTAATGTGATTGTAACGATAGGACAGTCTGTCGCTGTGCAAAGCAACCCTGTCGCTACGCGCCATGCTATAATTCAACCTGGCAATGATGGCCGCGATAATGGAAACTTTTAGTCCAACCTGGCAATGATGGCCGCGAATGGAAACTGTTAGTCCAATCTGGCAATGGTGGCCCGCGATCATCATGGAAACCTTTAGTCCACTCTGGAATGTGCGAGAACGATCTGCGCGGTATCCGGACAGGTATAAAAGGCAGCCGGGTACGGCGCAGCGAGTCAGTCCGATTTTGACTAGCGAAGGTGCCACACGGAATAATTAAGCAAATATTTAAGTGTAAAGACAGTGAAGTGTAAATCTGTGAAATAAAGTGATTGTGGGTTTTTATAAACTGCGTTTGAGAAACTAAGTGTGTTTTGTTTATTTCAAATTGCACAATCCAGTGATACGTACCAGCCCACTCGAACTAATTTTCGTAACATTTTGTGTTAGAAGTGAGATTGTGCTACTGAATAAATAAAGGAAAAAAGCAAATTAAATAAAATTATAAAACGCAGACATGGTCAAACTCGAGCAACTGAAGGTGGACCAGCTGAAAAAGGAGCTGGCTGTCTGGAATTTGCCGACTGCTGGCGGAAAGGTGGAGTTGCAGCTGCGCTTGCGAGAGGCGTGTGAATCACGAGGCATCGATTTAACTGCGCATGAGTTCGGGACGCAGGAGCCAGAGGCGTCGGCCAAGGTGGAGGAATCGGCTGCGACGATGCAAAGTACGGCTGCAGCGGCTGCGCAACCACAAGCAATGGACATAAGCCAGCTTATGGTTGCAATGAGAGGCATGTTTCAGGAAACTTCTGCTGAAATATCGGCGCAAATGGCAGCAAAACTGGAAACTACAAATCGGGAAATGGCAGAGCGAATGGAAAACAAGCTTCAGGAAAATTCTGCGCGCTGGGAACACTTGGATAACCGAGTCGGCGACCTGGATGATTCCCTGAACAAACGAGTTGATAGTCTGGAAGACTCGATGAACAGAAAAATGGACGTGCGGCTTAGGGAGGTACAGCCGCGAGAATGGTTGCCGCCGGTTCCGGAAAGTGTTGCCACCCGAGCGGAAGTGCGTACTTATGATGGGACTACGCCGTTCGATACATTCAAGCTACAATTCGACCTGCCTGCTCTGGAAAATCATCATCCGATGTAAGGAAAGGTCGGAGATTGGCGCTGGATCTTAAAGGTGCTGCGGCTGAGGTAATAAAATCGGTTCCAGAATGTTTAAGAAGTGAGTACGAGACCGTCATAAAGGCGCTGGCAGCCAAATACAGTGACGAGTAAAACAAAACGCTGTACTACTGTGAGCTGAAGAACCGCAGGCAAAGAGCCAACGAGGCGCTGCAGACATATGCAGCAGATATTGAGCGGCTCGTACAGTTGTGCTACCCGTCCTTCGGCGCTGATGATCTCGAGTGGATGAAGATTGAGGCGTTTAGTGAAGGTCTTCATGATCCGGAGACACGCCGCAGTGCGTTGATGATGGGCAAGCCGACATTTAGGGAGACGGTGACCAGCGCGATGACATATGAGGCGAGATGAATTGGGGGCACTCGGTATGCACTTGCAAGGATACGCCAAATCCAGCCGGACAGCGACATTACGATCCAGGCCATACGCTCTGAGACACCGGGCAGGCCACGGGTGGTCTCCACCAAACGGGTGGCCGCCAACGAAAGAGTCGTTCCCATTCTCGATCGCAATCGCCTGAAGCGAGGAATGCTGACAATCGAGGCTCAGCCAACAAGCGCAGGGCTGAGGACGAGGAGCCGTTAAACTAAAAAGGGTCAGCCCAAAGGGGCGTGAGCTGATCCCCACAATCTGCTGGCCCACCGTCCTCGTCTCGCAGTTGAAACGACAACCCGGCAGCTTGACGATTGAAGGATAGATGGAAAGTTGTTTGTGTTGACACTGGATACTGGCGCGTCATATTCGATCATAAGAAGGAAGCTTCTGAAGAATTGGGAACCATTGCATGGCATAAAACTGAGGACTGCGACTGGCGAGAGTGCGCCAGTAAGAGGAAAAGTTACAAAAACGATTGCTATCGGCACCAGCAGCCTGGAACATGAGTTCATCGTCGCAGATATAATGGACGACGTGATTATCGGCGTGGATTTCATGATTAGGCACGGTTTTACGCTGGATCTGAAAGAAAATGTGCTGAGGTATGCCAACGTTGAATTCCCGCTGCACACCGGCTATGAGCGAAGTGGCCGTAAGGAAGGTTGTCTCGTGTCAACACCAGCGGATACGGGCGAATTCCGAGGCGGTTGTGTGGGCAAAGTTGGACGAGGACGATGAGACAAGCCGGCTGTGGGTTGTAGAAGCACCGAAACAAGGACACGACAACATCATCATCGGACGTACATTAGTGGAACCCAAAAATGGTAAAATACCAGTCAGACTACTGAACCCCCTGAATGCACCCAGATATGTCGGAAAAGATGAGGTAATTGGCGAGTGTAGGGAAGCCGTAGTAGTGGTCAATTGCCATAGTAAAGCACAACATCGACACCGGAAGTGCAAAACCGATCCGCCAACCGCCAAGACGAGTTCCTCTGGGCAAGAGGGAAGAAGTCGCAAATTTGATCGAAAAAATGCGGAAAGAAAAGGTCATAGAGCCTTCTTCGGGCCCCTGGTGCTCGCCGGTCGTGCTAGTCAGGAAAAAGGATGGCAGTACCCGGTTTTGTGTAGACTATCGGAAACTCAATGATGTGACCAAGAAGGACAGTTATCCATTACCGCGGATTGATGACACCCTGGACACACTGCCAGGCACGCAGTGGTTCTCCACGCTCGACTTACGCAGCGGCTATTGGCAGGTAGTGCTTATAGACAAAGACAAGGAGAAAACGGCTTTCAGTGTTGGCGACTGTTTGTGGCAGTTCACCGTCATGCCGTTTGGACTCTGCAACGCACCAGCAACATTCGAGCGGCTAATGGAACGCGTTCTAAAAGGGCTGCATTGGCGGACGTGTCTGGTGTACCTCGACGACATAATCGTGATGGGTAAAACGGGCTTCGATGACCACCTGGGAAAGCTAAAGGAGGTATTCGAGCGGATACAAAAAGGCGGGCTTAAACTCAACCCGAAGAAGTGCAGTTTCCTGGGCCTGTGCACATACTACCGCCGATTTGTTCCGGTTTTCGCGAGCGTAGCCAGCAGCTTGCACAAACTGACGAAAAAGAGCCAAGCTTTCGAGTGGAACGAAGAGCAGGAGCAGGCTTTTGCACGTCTGAAGGAAAAACTGTGCAGTGCTCCAATTCGGGCCTTTCCCGTGCCTGAGGGGATGTTTGTGCTGGATACGGATGCAAGCGGACATAGTATTGGCGGTGTGCTATCACAGGTAATAGATGGCCAGGAACAAGTGATAGCGTACTACGGTAGGGCTCTATCGAAACCGGAACGCAACTACTGTGTGACACGGAGAGAACTGCTGGCGGTATTGGACTGCGTAAAACATTTCCACAAATATCTGTATGGACAAAGGTTTCGCCTGCGCACAGATCATGCGGCATTGAGATGGCTCCTGAACTTTAAAGATCCTGAAGGGCAATTGGCGCGGTGGATCGAGCGACTGCAGAGCTACGACGACACGATAGAGCATCGCAAGGGCAGTAGCCATTGAAATGCCGATGCCTTGTCACGCCGTCCGTGCAAAGTCGAATGCAGGCAGTGCTCGCGAGCCGAAAGCAAAGAAAAGATAGTGGATGTCCGGTTGGTAAGCGTTATGCCAGAGGAAGCGTGGTCTGCGGAGAGGCTACAAAAAGACCAGCTCACGCTGGTCGGATGCGGATCTTGCAAAAATCGTCGAAGGCAAGGAGCAAGGCGCACATCCAGACTGGCAGGAAATGGGCGCAGTGGGAAAGTCTGCGGCTGAAGGAAGGATGCCTGTATCGCGAATGGGAGAGCGCGGATGGTCGGACCAGCAACTCCCTAATGGTAGTGCCGAAATGCAGAATTAACGAGGTCATCGAGGCATACCATAACGACTCCAGTGGAGGGCACCTGGGCATCACCAAAACCGTCGCCAAGATAAAAAGACGATTCTACTGGGTAGGATGTCAGGAGTCTGTAACCGACTGGATTAAGAGCTGCGACCGATGTTCAGCCGCGAAAGGGCCGACAAGAAGATCTCGGGGCCGCATGCAGCAGTACAACGTGGGAGCGCCCTTCGAGCGGATTGCTATGGACGTCGCCGGCCCATTCCCAGTCAGCACTCAAGGCAACAAATATGTGCTGGTGGTAATGGATTACTTCAGCAAATGGCCCGAAGTGTACCCTATTCCTAACCAGGAGGCCACTACGATCTCGGAAAAGCTGGTCAACAACTGGGTAGCCAGGTTCGGAGTTCCGTTGGATTTGCATTCAGATCAAGGCCGGAATTTCGAGTCTGCGGTATTCAAGGAAGTGTGTGAGCTACTGGGAATAAGGAAAACTCGCACCACTCCTTTGCATCTACAGCCCTACGGAATGGTGGAACGCTTTAACCGGACACTGGAGGAATATCTGCGGAAAGTGGTAGGCAGGAATCAAAAGGATTGGGACACACATATCCCCCTGTTCCTGATGGCGTATAGGTCAGCCCCGCACGATACGACATCACTCACTCCAGCCCGGGCAGTGTTCGGCACAGAGTTGCGGTTCCCTGCTGACTTGAAGTTCGGAGTGGTCAGCACGACGGAAGGCGCTAGGACTGGCTACGTGGTCAATAACCGGGCGGAACTGGAAGAAATCCACCAGTTTATAAGGGACCGTATCCGACTGGTCAGCAATAAGGTGAAAGCCAGATATTATCTACAGGCCAACTCAGCAGGGTTCCAAGAAGGCGACCTGGTAATGCTCTACAACCCTCAGCGGAGGAAAGGTTTGTCTTCAAACGTCATGGGAAGGACCGTACGAAGTCGTGGCTAGGATTAACAACGTAGTATACAGGATTCAACGTTGCAGCAGTAGAGGCGCTAAGCTGAAGGTAGTCCATTTGGAGCGCCTGGCGCCTTATCGCAGCGGAGCTTCGGCAGTTGTTCGGGACGAACAAGCCTAAGTGGTGGGCAGTGTAACGATAGGACAGTCTGTCGCTGTGCAAAGCAACCCTGTCGCTACGCGCCGTGCGTAACCTGGCAATGATGGCCGCGATAATGGAAACTTTTAGTCCAACCTGGCAATGATGGCCGCGAATGGAAACTGTTAGTCCAATCTGGCAATGATGGCACGCGATCATCATGGAAACCTGTGAAATAAAGTGATTGTTGGTTTTTATTGACTGCGTTTGAGAAACTAAGTGTGTTTTGTTTATTTCAAATTGCACAATCCAGTGATACGTACCAGCCCACTAGAACTTATTTTCGTAACAGTATTTTATGTTAGAAAAACATAGAACCTGCATTGCCGTGCGTTTTTTTGCAGAGATAGCACGTTTTTCGTGGCAAGTAGTTGCGTTTTTAGTGTCGGTTTTGGTGCAGAACGTATTTTCAAACAAAAATTTATTTTGAAATTTTTTCATACAGCACAGACGGGTTATGAACTCTGACATTTGTCAGCAAAATGACATTAACTGCACGATGAAGGGAGAGTTCCTCCTATCTGGCACACTTTATTAATTTCAATATGGTTGCTATATCTGAAACAACCGGTATACGTTTGTGTGCGATATTACATTTGATCAGAACACCTACACGTTGCTTTGCATAGTTATTATTAGGATGATTAAAGTAATATCCCGTGTAATTTTTAGGAATAGGCGGATTGTTATTTGCTTTGATATGAGTCTCTTGAAGTGCGATAAAAAATGGGGAACATTCTTTGATTAGAATTTGTAGTTCGGCAAAGTTGTTGTAAAAGATTTTCATATTCCATTGTAGGATATTGAAAATTACAACGTTATAAACAGAAACTGTGGGATATCTGGGAGCGGGAGCGAGAAGGCGTATATGAGTTAGTTGAGTGTGAGATGACTAGAGAATGAAACAAAATGAAGGGAAAAATCGAGATAGTGAAATAAAGAGAAAGGAAACAGAAGAAAGGAACAAAACGAGATAGTGAGTTAAAGCTCGTCGTCTGAGATTTTCATGTTGAGAGTTGGTTTTGATTTGTTACTGAGAGTTTTGGTTTTAGTATCAATGGAAGTGGAACTTTTGTTTAAGGAGACATAAGAGGAGATAGACGAGATCTGTGAACGAAAACTTAACAAAAACAAAACATATTGTAACGATAAGACAGTCTGTCGCTGTGCAAAGCAACCCTGTCGCTACGCGCCGTGCTATAATTCAATCGGGCAACGACGGCCGCGATAATAAGGGAAACTTTTAGGCCAACCTGGCAATTATGGGAACTTTATGTCCAACCTGGCAATGATGGCAACTGTTAGTCCAACCTGGCAATGATGGAAACTTTTAGTCTAACCTGGCAATGATGGTCGCGATCATCATGGAAACCTTTAGTCCACTCCGGAATGTGCGAGAACGATCTGCGCGATGGCCGGACAGGTATAAAAGGCAGCCGGGTGCGGCGCAGCGAGTCAGTCTGATTTTGACTAGCGGAGTTGCCACATGGAATAACTAAGCAAATATTTAAGTGTAAGAACAGTGAAGTGTAAATCTGTGAAATAAAGTGACTGTTGGTCTTATTGACTGCGTTTGAGGAACTAAGTGTGTTTGTTTATTACAAATTGCACAATCCAGTGATTCGTACTAGCCCACTAGAACTGGTATTCGTAACATTTGGTGTCAGAAGTGGGATTGTGCTACTGAATAAATAAAGGACAAAAAAATTAAATAAAATTATAAAACGCAGACATGGTTAAACTCGAGCAACTGAAGGTGCACCAGCTGAAAAAGGAGCTGGCTGCCTGGAATTTGCCGACTGCTGGCGGAAAGGTGGAGTTGCAGCTGCGCTTGCGAGAGGCGTGTGAATCACGAGGCATCGATTGGGCTGCGCACGAGTTCGGAACGCAGGAGCTAGAGGCGTCGGCCAAAGTGGAGGAATCGCCTGCGGGTGCTGCGTCGATGCAAAGTACGGCTGCACCGGCTACGCCACCGCAAGCAATGGACATGAGCCAGCTAATGGTTGCAATGAAAGGCATGTTCGAGACTTCCAACTATGAAATTTCGGCAAAAGCTTCAGGAAAATTCTGCGCGCTGGGAACAGAAAGTGGAAGAAATCGCCAACCAGCTTAATGTGAAGGTGGAGCACCTGGGGACTCGAGTGGAACACTTGGATAAACGAGTCGACGACCTGGATGATTCCCTGAACAAACGTGTTGACGATCTTGATGATTCCCTGAACAAACGAGTTGATAGTCTGGAAGACTCGATGAACAGAAAAATGGACGAGCGGCTTAGGGAGGTACAGCCGCGAGAATGGTTGCCGCCGGTTCCGGAAAGTGTTGCCACCCGAGCGGAAGTGCGTACTTATGATGGGCCTACGCCGTTCGATACATTCAAGCTACAATTCGACCTGGCTGCTCTGGAAAATCAGTGGACCGATGTAAGGAAAGGTCGGAGATTGGCGCTGGCTTTTAAAGGTGCTGCTGCTGAGGTAATACAATCAGTTCCAGAATGTTTACGAAGTGAGTACGAGACCGTCATAAGGGCGCTGGCAGCCAAATACAGCGACGAGCACAACAGAACGATGTACTACTGTTAGCTGAAGAACCGCAGGCAAAGATCCAACGAGGCGCTGCAGACATATACAGCAGACATTGAGCGGCTCGTGCAGCTGTCCTACCCGTCCTTCGGCGCTGATGATCTCGAGAGGATGAAGATTGAGTCGTTTATTGAAGGTCTTCATGATCCGGAGACACGTCGCAGTGCGTTGATGATGGGCAAGCCGACATTTAGGGAGACGGTGACCAGAGCGAAGACATACGAGGCGACATGGATTGGGAGCACTCGGTATGCACCTGTAAGGATACGCCAGATCCAGCCGGACAACGACATTGCGATCCAGGCAATAAGCTCTGAGCCACCGGGCAGGCCACGGGTGGTCTCCTCTAAAAATGTATGCTGGGTATGTGGCAAGCAGGGCCACATATCACGAGACTGCCGCCAACGCAAGAGGCGTTCCCGTTCTCGATCGCAATCGCCTGAAGCGAGGAATACTGATAATCGAGGCCCAGCCAACAAGCGCAGGGCTGAGGACGGCGAGTCGTTAAACTAAAACGGGTCAGCCCAAAGGGGCGTGAGCTGATCCCCACAATCTGCCGCCCCACCGTCCTTGTCTCACAGCTGAAACGACAGCCCAGCAGCTTGACAATTGAAGGAAGGATAGATGGAAAGCTGTTCGTGTTGACACTGGATACTGGAGCGTCATATTCGATCATAAAAAGGAAGCTGCTGAAGAACTGGGAACCGCTGCATGGCATACAGCTGCGGACTGCGACTGACGAGCGCGCGCCGGTAAGAGGGAATGTTACAAAAACGATTACTATCGGCACCAGCAGCCTGGAACATGAGTTCATCGTCGCGGATATAATGGACGACGTGATTATCGGCGTGGATTTCATGATTAGGCACGGTTTCACGCTGGACCTGAAAGAACATGTGCTGAGATATGCCAACGTTGAATTCCCGCTGCACACCGGCTATGAGCGAAGCGTGGCGGTAAGGAAGGTTGTATCGTGTCAACACCGGAGGATACCAGCGAATTCTGAGGCGATTGTGTGGGCAAAGGTGGACGAGGGCGATGGGACGAGTCGGCTGTGGGTTGTAGAAGCACCGAAACAAGGACACGACAACATCATCATCGGACGTACATTAGTGGAACCCAAAAATGGTAAAATACCAGTCAGAATACTGCACCCCCTGAATGCACCCAGATATGTCGGAAAAGATGAGGTAATTGGCGAGTGTAGGGAAGCCGTAGCAGTGGTCAATTGCGAGAGTAGCCCACCCGGAGGAAATAAGTGCGGTTTTAACACGGACGTCATACCGCAGGAGAACCAGTGGAACAGCGAGTTGACGGCCAAGCAGAAACAGAAGGCGAGGTCACTCCTGCAGCACTATGGGTCAATATTTGCGGCAGAAGCAGGCGGAAGAACAGCCATAGTGAAGCACAACATCGACACCGGAAGTGCAAAACCGATCCGCCAACCGCCAAGACGAGTTCCTCTGGGCAAGAGGGAAGAAGTCACAAATTTGATCGAAAAAATGCGGAAAGAAAAGGTCATAGAGCCTTCTTCGGGTCCCTGGTGCTCGCCGGTCGTGCTAGTCAAGAAAAAGGATGGCAGTACCCGGTTTTGTGTGGACTATCGGAAACTCAATGATGTGACCAAGAAGGACAGTTATCCATTACCTCGGATCGATGACAACCTGGACACGCTGTCAGGCACGCAGTGGTTCTCCACGCTCGACTTACGCAGCGGCTATTGGCAGGTAGAGCTTGCAGACGAAGACAAGGAGAAAACGGCTTTCAGTGTTGGCGATGGGTTGTGGCAGTTCACCGTCATGCCGTTTGGACTCTGCAACGCCCCAGCAACATTCGAGCGGCTAATGGAACGGGTGCTGAAAGGGCTGCATTGGCGGACGTGTCTGGTGTACCTCGACGACATAATCGTGATGGGTAAAAGCTTCGACGACCACCTGGGAAAGCTAAAGGAGGTATTCGAGCGGATACAAAAAGCCGGGCTTAAACTCAACCCAAAGAAGTCCTCGCTGTTCCAAAAAGAGGTCAAGTATCTGGGTCATATGGTTTCCGCCCGCGGAGTACATACGGATGAAGGAAAAATCACGGCGGTGAAGGAGTGGCCCCGGCCACGCAATCTACACGAACTCCGCAGTTTCCTGGGCCTGCGCACATACTACCGCCGATTTGTTCCGGGATTCGCGAGCATAGCCAGCAGCTTGCACAAACTGACGAAAAAGAGTCAAGCTTTCGAGTGGAACGAAGACCAGGAGCAGGCTTTTGCACGTCTGAAGGAAAAACTGTGCACTGCTCCAATTCTGGCCTTCCCCGTGCCTGGAGAGATGTTTGTGCTGGATACAGATGCAAGCGGGCATAGTATTGGCGGTGTGCTATCACAGATAATAGACGGCCAAGAACAGGTGATAGCATACTACAGTAGGATTCTGTCGAAACCGGAACGCAACTACTGTGTGACACGGAGAGAACTTCTGGCGGTATTGGACTGCGTAAAACACTTCCACAAATATCTGTATGGACAAAGGTTTCGCCTGCGCACAGATCATGCGGCATTGAGATGGCTCCTGAACTTTGAGGATCCTGAAGGGCAATTGGCGCTTTGGATCGAGCGACTGCAGAGCTACGACTACACGATAGAGCATCGCAAGGGCAGTAGCCATGGAAATGCCGACGCCTTGTCACGCCGTCCATGCAAAGGTCCAGACTGGCAGGAGATGGCCGGTGAAAGCCCGATCGCTAAGGCTTACTGGGCGCAGTGGAAAAGTCTGCGGCTGAAGGAAGGATGCCTGTACCGCGAATGGGAGAGCGCGGATGGCCGGACCATCAACTCCCTAATGGTAGTGCCGAAATGCAGAATCAACGAGGTCATCGAGGCATACCATAACGACTCCAGTGGAGGGCACCTGGGCATCCCCAAAACCGTCGCCAAAATAAAAAGACGATTCTACTGGGTAGGATGTCAGGAGTCAGTAACCGACTGCATTAAGAGCTGCGACCGATGTTCAGCCGCGAAAGGGCCGACAAGAAGATCTCGAGGCCGCATGCAGCATTACAACGTGGGAGCGCCCTTCGAGCGGATTGCTATGGACGTCGCCGGCCCATTCCCAACTAGCACTCAAGGCAACAAATATGTGCTGGTGGTAATGGATTACTTCAGCAAATGGCCCGAAGTGTACCCTATTCCTAACCAGGAGGCCACTACGATCTCGGAAAAGCTGGTCAACAACTGGGTAGCCAGGTTCGGAGTTCCGTTGGAGTTGCATTCAGATCAAGGCCGGAATTTCGAGTCTGCGGTATTCAGGGAAGTGTGTGAGCTACTGGGTATAAGGAAAACTCGTACCACGCCTTTGCACCCACAGTCCGACGGCATGGTGGAACGCTTTAACCGGACACTGGAGGAATACCTGCGGAAAGTGGTAGGCGGGAATCAAAAGGATTGGGACACGCATATTCCCCTGTTCCTGATGGCGTATAGGTCAGCCCCGCACGACACGACATCACTCACTCCAGCCCGAGCAGTGTTCGGCACGGAGTTGCGGTTACCCGCTGACTTGAAGTTCGGGGTAGTCAGCACGACGGGAGGCGCTAAGACGGACTACGTGGTCAATAAGCGGGCGGAACTCGAGAAAATTCACCAGTTTATAAGGAGCCGCACCAAACTGGTCAGCGATAAGGCGAAAGCCCGATATGATCTACGGGCCAACTCAGCAGGGTTCCAAGAAGGCGATCTGGTAATGCTCTACAACCCGCAGCGGAGGAAAGGTTTATCTCCGAAACTTCAGGCGTCATGGGAAGGACCTTACGAAGTCGTGACTAGGATAAACGACGTGGTATACAGGATTCAACGTTGCGGCAATAAAGGCGCTAAGCTGAAGGTAGTCCATTTGGAGCGCCTGGCGCCTTATAGCGGAACCTCGGCACTTGTTCGGGACGAACAAGGCTAAGTGGTGGGCAGTGTAACGATAAGACAGTCTGCCGCTGTGCAAAGCAACCCTGTCGCTACGCGCCGTGCTATAATTCAATCTGGCAACGACGGCCGCGATAATAAGGGAAACTTTTAGGCCAACCTGGCAATGATGGGAACTTTATGTCCAACCTGGCAAAGATGGAAACTTTTAGTCCAACCTGGCAATGATGGAAACTTTTAGTCTAACCTGGCAATGATGGTCCCGATCATCATGGAAACCTTTAGTCCACTCCGGAGTGTGCGAGAACGATCTGCGCGATGGCCGGACAGGTATAAAAGGCAGCCGGGTGCGGCGCAGCGAGTCAGTCTGATTTTGACTAGCGGAGTTGCCACGTGGAATAACTAAGCAAATATTTAAGTGTAAAGACAGTGAAGTGTAAATCTGTGAAATAAAGTGACTTTTGTTTTTTATTGACTGCGTTTGAGGAACTAAGTGTGTGTGTTTATTTCAAATTGCACAATCCAGTGATTCGTACTAGCCCACTAGAACTGGTATTCGTAACAATATAGCAAATGAATTACATTAAAAGTGCCAGTGTTCGGGCGGGATTCCATTGTGACAGCAATAAGTAAGAACGAGCTTACATTTTGTAAGCTTACAAATTGTTAACTTTCTAGTTCCAAAGTTTTTAATCTTGTTGAAAAAATTACCAATGATAGTTTTGTGGTGGAGAAGCAATGTTTGTTTGGGGAAAAAAATTCCGTGTCAATAGGAGGCGTGATAGAGGGTGTAGAAAGTAGCAGGCCTACAGGCCTTCTTGGGAAACAAAGCCAAAAAAATTCCATATGAAGATTTTTTTTTAATAAATTTAAATTTTACATTTTTTTTTTAATATATGTAAACATAAAAAACAGGTAACAGTTTCAGTTCTGCGTGCAATAGACAATAACTTAAAAAGGGTGGGGGTAAGGCGAGAGGTAATGTGTTGTGGGGTAGTTTATATACTGCTTTTGGGGGGTGTAGAATCTAGGAAAACTAAAAAAATCGGTATAGGTATATAAGTTACTTTATTTCAGGTATTCATACGAATTTGCCGTATTACAAGATTCTTTAAATACAAGTTCCTTTATTTTGTTCTTTATCTGGAGCCTAGCTCCGTTCTTATTCAGCTACCTTAGTGAACTAACTGACACCAAACCTTAAGCCTACCCTAGGTTAGGTTAGGTTAGGGTGGCAGCTTAAAGAGCTCACGTAGGCCACGTTGCGGCCCGTTGTGATACCACGTGAAGGGCGTGGCTGCCCTTCAATCTTGCACACCCCCCCGGGTGTTAGGCAGGAGCCATCCCGATTCCACAATGAATCGGGCGATGCGGCCGATGCTGGGTCCTGAAAGGTCGGCCAAGCTGCTGAAAAACGGCGCACCCAGCACCCGGAGACGTCTCCTTGCTAGTGCTGGGCAGTGGCACATCAGGTGCTCGACGCTCTCCTCCTCGTCCACATCATCGCAGCTGCGGCAATGGTCGTTGAAGGGGAGCCCGAGTCTCCTGGCGTGTTCGCCGTTCGTCCAGTGTCCCGTCAGCACAGAAACTGTGGAGTGGATGGAATTCCGCTTTAATCGCAGTAATTCGCGTGTTCTGCCATGGTTAAGCGACGGCCAGGTTTCTCTGGAGATCCTGCAAAGGCTCTCCTCCGCCCAGAGTCGGTTAGCCAGGCGAAGATACGCCTGCTTGACCGTCAATTTGACGGTCGCAAGGGGGGTGCTACACAGCGTAGTAGGAGCTGGAAGCAGAGTGCCTTTTCTGGCTAACTCGTCTGCCACACAGTTGCCAGCGATTCCGCTATGCCCCGGGACCCAACTCAGGTGAACCCTGGCATGCTCCGCTATGTTATTCAGAGCTGATCTGCACTCTGCAACCAGTTTAGAAGAGGTATATGTACCTATCAAAGATTTTATTGCTGCCTGGCTATCTGAGAAAATACATATAGCCGAGGGAAGAGAGGGTTGCGATTGCAACCGGCCCACTGCTAGCAGTATAGCCATGGTCTCCGCTTGGAAGACACTACAGTGGTCAGGGAGCCGAGCAGTAATACTGGCCCCTAATTGATCACAGAAAACTCCACATCCGACCCTATTATCGAGTTTAGAGCCGTCCGTGAAGATTTCGATAGCGTTTTGCAGCGGGCGACGGCCTTCCGTCCAGTCGCTCCTGCTGGGGATCCCTATAGTGAACTTACGTTCAAAGCTAGGGGGAAGGACTATATAGTCAATGTTCGTAGGGGTTGGAAGATCCAACCCAAGTATTCTAGAGTGGCCCAGGTCCGCTCGTGCCCAACTGCATATGGCATTTAGCCGTACAGCGGCAATCTTGGCGGACTGCCTAACTAGAAGACTCGAGGGGATCCAATTAAGGATAGCGAAAAGCGCCTTAGTAGGCGTAGAGCGAATGGCTCCAGTTACGAGAGTGGCAGCAAGTCTCCTGACTCTATCGAGCTGCTTTAGGTTGACTCGGCTGGTTGCCGCAGGCCACCAGACAACAGCACCATAGAGAAGGATTGGCTCAACCACTGCCTCATAGAGCCAAGAAACGACGCGTGGCTGGAGCCCCCATCTGGCGCCCACCGCCCGTCTACAGCAGTAGATGGCCCTAGTGGCTCTTGTTGCCCTTTCAGCAATGTTAGTGCTCCAGGTGAGCCTAGAGTCCAATATCAGCCCCAGGTATTTTACCTCCTTACTCAATTTGAGCGGGGTTCCATTCAGGACGGGGAGACTGAAAGGCGGAACCTTGTACTTCCTTGTGAAGAGAACAAGATCCGTCTTTTCCGGGTTGGCCATAAGGCCACAGGAGTTGCTCCATGAGGAGAGGATGTCCAAGAAGTGATTCATCCGCTCGGAGAGCACACTTGGAAATTTTCCAGCTATGGCCATTGCAACATCGTCGGCATAGGCGACGACCCTGCAGCCAACAGCCTCTAGCTTGACAAGCAGTCTGTTCAGGGTTAGATTCCACAGGAGCGGCGACAGAACGCCCCCCTGAGGGGTACCCCTAGTGACTGACCTGCGAATATGTGCCGTCCCCAACTTAGAGTTTATGAAACGGCTGGTAAGAAGGGCGCTAATGAAATCTATCAGTTTACTACCAACGCCAAGTTCAGAGAGAGCCACCCCTATCGCTCGAGGGCAGACATTGTTAAATGCGCCCTCTATGTCTATAAAAGACACTAGGGTGTACTCCTTGAATGCTAGCGACTTATCTATATAGTCGACCAGAGAGTGCAGCGCGGATTCGACTGACCTGCCCCTTGTATAGGCATGTTGCGAATCCGAGAGAAGAACTGGGTCAATGATGCTCCTAATATGGACGTCGAGTATCCTCTCGAGGGTCTTTAGGAGAAAAGATGTCAGACTTATTGGCCTGAAGTCCTTGGCCTTGGCGTGCGAGGTCTTGCCGGCTTTGGGAATGAAGACAACATCCACCTCCCGCCATGGGAGGGGGATGTGTCCCCATTCCAAACATGCCTTGAAGATCGCAACGAGCCATGGCACCGTCAATTCCGCGCTTTGCCGTAGCTCGGCTGGAATGACGCCGTCCGGTCCCGGAGATTTGTAAGGCTCGAAGGAGCTAATGGCCCACGTGACCATCGCGCTGTCGATGCGGACGTCCGTTAAGGACCAGGAACGTGGTTCCTCCGGATCTACCGCTTCAGCGGAGGTGGGGGTACTCCCCGGAAAGTGCGCGTCACCTAACACCTCTAGGGTTTCCCCACTGGACTCTGTCCAGACACCATTTGCCTTCTGGATGGTGGTGGGAATAGATGGAGAGTTGCTGAGAATCCTGCGGAGACGGCCGATGTCCGAGACTTTTTCGATACCGCCACAGTAGGACTCCCATGATTCCCTCTTTGCCCTCCTGACCTCGTGCTTAAAGGCTCTAAGGTCGGATCTGTATGCGTCCCAGGTGTTATACCTCTTGGCCGCGTTAAAAGAGCGCCTGCATGCGCGCCGCAAGCTAGCAATTGTGGCGTTCCACCAGGGTGGCTTTGGTTTACCCCGGTTAACCCTAGGCTTGCAAGCGGCAGATGAAGCACGACTAAGCGAATTAGTAAGAGTTGCCACCGCGGTCTCAATGTCCCCTGGACACAAGAGACGCGGAGGAGATGTATTAAGATTGGAAGATAGGATCGAACAGAAAATCTCCCAATTCGTCCTACGTTTGTTGCGGAAGGGGGGCCTGGCCGGCATACTCAGGTCCAAACGGAAGCTGATATACCGGTGATCGGAGAAGGAACACTCCTCCAGAACCCGCCAGTCTCTGACCAGGCGCCCAGAGAGCGCGTTGGTCAGAGTGACATCCAGGACCTCCCTCCGAGTAGCGGTAAGGAACGTTGGTTCCCTTCCTCTATTTACTATAGCTAGGTTATTATCTAGTATGAATTGAAAGAGCGACTCACCCCGTTCGTTTAGGTCGCTGCTACCCCAGGCGTCATGGTGGGCGTTAGCGTCCGCCCCGACAATCAGCGGAATGCCCCGTGCGTTGGCTGCTGCAACAATCTCCCGCAGTGGCCCGTAAGGAGGTGTGGGCCCGTGGTCGTGCGCCATATAACTGGACACAATCCAGTGGACCTGGCACTGCAGTTCAGCGGCTATGACCACGCAGTCCCCGTCGCAGAACCTAGGGAGAAGAGAGACATTAATAGAGTCCTTTACGAGGGTGCAGGCCCTGATTTTACCTGCGCCATGGTGGGATACAATTCTGTATCCGTTGAGGCTGAGCCCTCGAACCCGATCCTCGAAGATCCATGGCTCTTGGACGAGCACAAAGTCCTCCCTGCTAGATGACAGACGGAGGAGAAGGGCAGCCGAGGCCGCCTTAGAGTGGTGGAGATTAATCTGAAGTATCCCCACCATCTCTAGGAGCGTCGACCACCGTGATGTCGCCGTCCTCCTTCCCGGCGAAGCCTACCCTAAAGCCCTACTCCGTGCGCGCGGTATCGTTTCGCTGATCTTGCAGCTCGTGCAAGCGATCGATCGACCATCAGCAGCAATGGCCACGATTCGCTGATCTTGCAACCCGTGCAAGAATCGAACGATCGATCGCCAGCAGCAATGTCCACGATTCGCTGATCTTGCAACCCGTGCAAGAATCGAACGATCGATCGCCAGCAGCATTGTTCGAATCTGCTGACGGCAGCTACCGCGAAGTAGCTGGGTCGGTGGCCTGCGCTGGCGACGACGACAGCAGCGTTGTTTGCTTGCGCAACGATGTAGCGGGCTGCAGAGTCGCTGGTTTAAGTTGTGGCGGCGGGCTGCGACGTCGTCGGGTTAACTTATATATATGGCGGTTCTTATTATTTTTTAATGCCTTGTTATCTTTTAACACAGATGTCGATAAATCTACTCCATGAAATAAAGGACTAGGGGAGACTAGTTCTCTCATATACCCCCGCGGACTTATTTCCTTACTTTCTCACGAAACTTCAACTTTGTCTTACAATTACTGCCGTTGTGCATGTGCCAGCGTTATCTGACAACATTTTTTTTATAAAATGGAGATTCCCCTTTCCATACGTGTAAAATCAGCTAAAAAAAATCATAAGGTGTAATTTACAGAATTTTTTTAAGCTTAGGATCCTGTAGACATCCTTCTTGGGAACTAGAGGGTTAACACAATAGTGTGCTTCGACTATTAAAATACAGTGTAATCTGGGTGGAGTGAACCCCCGATGGTACGACTACCTCGATAGAGTGAACATCAAAATTTTTACATTGAGTACTCTATAGAGTGAACAATTCTGAATCTCTTTAGAGTAAACACAATTTAAAATAAATGACTTCAGTAACTTCAAGTTACTGCCAACCAGAATTTCGGGCTGTTGAAGAGAAAAACTCTTAAAAAAGGCGAATATCCGCGTGTGGAAAAGGCATTGTACAATTGGTTTGTGTGGCAGCGCCAGAAAAATTTTCCTGTCAGTGGAGATATGTTAAAAAAAAAGCAAAGAAATTACATGCTGTTAATATAACAAAAGGTAAAAGTGCCTAACTTGCATAAATATTACAGCGGTCAATGTCTCGGACACTGAATCACTTTTGCTGCCTAACTTGCAATAGTATCGTATTGCAATGCAGTGGTCAATGTCTGCTTATATAAACACACAAACACCGGATTTAAATCACGCTATGGAATTCGTCTGTTAAAAGTGTGCGGCGAGAAATTGTCTTCAGATAGCCCGGCTGAACCGTTTAAACAAAAGCTCAATAGTACGATTTGTGAGGTACAACTTTATAAAAGCCAAATTTACAACGCGGACGAGAGTCAATTATTTTGGAAGATACTACCCGAAAGAACTTGTAACGAGTAACCAGTGCTGAAAAAACGGCTCCAGGTAGGAAATTAGAAAAAGCCAGAGTTATAATTCATGCATGAGCAAACGCAACTGGACAAATCACGCTCTTTCAAATCTTTCAACATTCCGGTGGACTACCGACATTCAAAATTGCATGGATGACAGCAGAAATTTTTTAAAGAATTGTTTCATAAGTGTTTTTTCCACAAGGGAATTTAAAAAAGAAAGGCAAAATTTCAATTTTTAATAAATTTATTTATTATCCCCTTCAAAATACTCTCCTCCTGCGTCAATACATGTATGCCAACGTTTGATGCAATTTTCCATACATTTTTTATAGGCCGCCAAAGGTATGGCCTGAAGGCCATTCAGCTAACGAAAAAAGTCACACGACGCTGTTTTTGAATGAAATTCAACTTTTTTGGCAGAAGCCAAGAAGCGACGCGTTTCATGCCCAAAATATCAGTTAAAATGTGTTCGGCTGATCCAAATGAGATGCTCAACAACACAGTAATCTCTCTAATCGATACACAACGATTTTCCAACACGATTTGCTTCGCCGATTCGATTTTTTCTTCGGTAACAGACGTTGATGTCCGTCCAGGGATGTCATCGTGCTCTACGCTCTCTCGGCAGCCTTTGAACCTTTTATACCATTCGTGTTTTCGACATACACGCTTCACCATATGTATGCCTTTTGTAACATTTTCAACGAATCAGCACACGAAAGTTCATTTTTAACACAAAATTTTCGGCACGCGCGTTGTTCTAATTTTTCATCCATTATAAAAATCGCCACACAACAATTTTTCGACTTCTTCGTATAGACGCCAATCGAATACTAATCTTACGATATGCGTCAAAACTTGACAGAACACCAATAAAAGTATTCCCAACGTTGAGAAAATAAAAATTTACCGATTGGATAAGCGCGGCAATTTAACATTCCCTATATATCTTTTTTGATCATAAGGTATACTCGTAAGTACGTAATGGTGAACAGAAAAACTCAATCTGTATATAGTGAACAATCTGGATTCTATGAACTGGCTTCGCATTAATTAGTTCACTCCACCCAGATTACACTGTAGTTGCCAAAATATGTTTTGTTGCCAGTGTTCCCAATACATCAAACTTTGTTATCCACAAATCTCCCAAAAATCCACAAAGGATCCGAAAAGTCCCCTAACATAAAATATAAATCTTCCTCCTAAAAGGCCAAGAATCTCCTAAATGTAGGAGGAAATCTCCTGATCTGGCAACACTGACTTTTGAAGTTGTGAAGGAATTCGTCTACCTTGGCACCTCCGTTAACAGCAGCAATGATGTCAGCCTGGAGATAAAGCGAAGGATTACACTTGCCAACAGAGACCTCTCGCGACCGACAAAACTTGCCTCGATAGGACGCTTATTGAACCCGTGCTCCTCTATGGCGCAGAAGCATGGACACCGTCCCGTAACGACACAGGGGTCCTGGGGGTGTTCAAGAGGAAGTAGAGTTGCAAAACTATCGATAGTCGAACTATCAGATAGTTTCGATAGTTTGGAAAAAAATTATCGATACTATCGAAACTAACGAAACTTTCGCTTAGCATTAGATAGTTTGGAAAAAACTATCGATACTATCGCAGCCAAAAAACTAAACTAATTGAAATTTTTAGTTTGAAATTATTTTTTAATTATATTTTTAAACATTATAAAGTATATTAAAGAGTGTATATTTTTAAACATTAAACGTTTTCAACGCAATTGCTGCAGCCAGCACGACAAAAACGCAAACTCAAGAATATGTTTCCGCGCTTGAAGAAACATGCACATAAGTCGTCTCACTCGCCCTCTTTGACAAAATAACAGATACTAGCACACAGTGCGACAATTATGTATTAAGGCTGCCTCTAGAAAACACAATTAAAACACGATATCTGCTAATTTTTCGGTATATTATTCGAAAGATTCTCCTCCTGATTCAATACACTTGTTACATCGATTTGATAGTGATTCAAAGGCGTGTTCCAGCTCATTTTTCGGAATTTCCTCCAGTGCCCTCGTCGAAGCCCGTTGTATGGTCTGAATGTCATCAAAAAAGCATCCTTTCAACTTCAATTTCAGTTTCGGGAACAAAGAGAAGTCGCCCGGTGCCAACACACAGACCTGATTCCGAGCCAAAAATTGACGAACAATGTGTGCTGTGTGACTCGGGTGCATTATCGTGCAACAGAGACCAACTTTTTGGATCGCGGTATTCTGGTCGAATACGACGGATTCTGGCCATTAAACGCTTCAAAACTTCGAGGTAATATGCGGCAGTAATTGGAAACTCGGACCATTGCACCATTTTGGCGTCTTTCTCATACTCTTCTATCCGCAATGCTTCGCCCTTAGCCCCGAAGCGCTTAATGTGGATGTATGATAAAGCTAACTGGAGTGGACTTAACGATTTTTTCGCCCACTTCAATTGGAAATTGTGTTTTCTTGATAGAAATATAAATGCCGCAGCCAAAATGGTTGAAGAAAAAATATTATTGGGAATGCGGTCCTTCATTCCTAATAAGAAAATTTGCATTAAACCTAAGGACAATCTCTGGTTTAATGAGACATGCAGAATTGCTGTCAAGTCTAAAGAGGAAGCTTTCAGAGCATGGCAGGCAAATAAAAATGCCACCACTGAACAGCTGCGTAAACAGGCTAGAAATCGATGCAATGCCATCCTAAGGCGCCAAAAGTTTCTGCACGAACAGCGCCAAAGGAAAAAAGTTCTTCAATGCCAGCGTGGTAGTAAGAACTTTTGGTCATTCGTTAAGAAGGTGAAGAACCAAACATCGTCTTCAATCCCAACTCTTCTTGACAATGATCAAATCATCACTCACTCGGTTGATAAAGCTAATTTGTTGGCTAAAATTTTCGCAGAGAATTCCTCTCTGCCCCCCAGCGATCAACCACTGCCCGTAGTCGAAAACGTATCTTGCTCTATGCCAGAAATTCATTTTCGGACACGGGTAGTTAAAAGAGTGCTTGCAAATCTCGATGTAAATAAGGCTTCAGGGCCGGACGGCATTCCAGCCCTTGTTTTGCAAAAGTGCGCTACCTCACTGGCTTGTCCATTACGCAAACTTTTCAACATGTCATACACCACAGGTGTATTTCCGACATGTTGGAAGGTAGCAAATGTTCAACCAGTTCCTAAAAAAGGCAAGACTACTGACCCTGCGAACTACCGACCTATAGCAATTTGTTCGGTGCTTTCCAAGGTAATGGAAGGCATTGTAAACTTCAACCTTGTGAAATATCTGGAGCACAATAGACTGCTAAGTGTTCGCGATCGACGGGAGACCTTATGGCGGTCCTCACCGAGAAATGGAACCATATCATTCTAAACTCGGTGAAAGCAAGGTTGTTGCATTGGATATTTCCAAGGCCTTTGACCGGGTGTGGCATAAAGCACTCGTGTCAAAATTGATTGCCTATGGTGTCGGTAGTACCTTCTCTCGGTGGATAACGAGCTTCCTCTATGATCGCTCTATTCGTGTTGTAATCAGATACCTAAAATAATTATTATCCATATTTTTGGGAATAAAAAAATTGCCCTAATTTAAGAAATTTCTAAAATTATTGCTTTGTAATAATTATTCTCAATAAGAAATTTTTTACGTCGCCTATAACTATTATCATGTAATTAATATTTTTGAGTTGCATAATAACTATTATAAGTAAAAAAAATATTTTTCGTTGTCGATAATTATTATTTTGGGATTTTTGTTGTTTACATTGCTTCATAACTTTTATTTATGACTGTTTTAATTTACGTTACCGATAACTATTATTTTGAGACATATTTTTTTTACGTTGTTTCAAAACTTTTATTTATGATTTATATTTCATTTACGTTGCCGATAACTATTATTTTGAAAAACATATTTTTTACGTTGAATTACTACATTTTGGATATGAATTCATTTTTAATTGTTCTAAATTGACAAACGCAAATTAACTGCAGAAACCTAATTTCCACCCTCAACTAAACAATTAAAAATCAATTCATACTCAAAATGTGGTAAGGCAACGTAAATACAAAAATTTTTTTTCATAAAAATCATTTTGAGGCAACGTAAAAAAGTTTTCTTTTAAATAATAGTATATAGTTATAATAATCGGCAACGTAAATAAGAAAAAATCATAAATAAAAGTTATGAAGCAACGTAAAAAAAATTTTCTCAAAATAATAGTTATCGGTAACGTAAATAAAAAAAGTCATAAAAAAAAGTTATGAAACAACGTAAATAAAAAAAAAATCCCAAAATAATAATTATCGAGAATGAAAAAAACATTTATTTTTCATAACAGTTATTATGCAACGTAAAAATTAATTGTCAAAAATAATAATTATAATCAACAAATAAAATTGATGTTGCATTGTAATAGTTACATTGCAATTTATTTCTTAAAAAACGTATAATAGTTAAGTCCCTGGTTGTAATAGACGGCATAGCCTCGGAAAAGCATTCCCTTAGCGCGGGAGTGCCGCAGGGTTCGGTCCTTTCTCTTTCCTTCTTTCCTCCTTTCCCTTTTCCTTATCTTCATCAACGACCTATTCTCGTCGACGAAGAATCCCATCTACTCGTTTGCGGATGACAGCACCATTTGTCATTCATACTCCTTCACAAAGCGTCCCAGCTCTGTGGAGATTGAGAGAGAACGGCGCCGTATGAATGACACACTTAATAGTGACCTACAAACAATCTCCAAGTGCGGTCAAGCGAACAGGGTCGATTTTAATCCCCGCAAGACCCAATGTTGCCTGTTATCCCACAATCGAGTCTCCCCACATCCCAACACATTCCTGGTTATGGGTGGTGTGGGTATTGCGGAATCGGCAGCTCTTGATGTTCTGGGCATGTCCATTAAGAACGATCTTCGTTGGAACGATCATATTTTTGGCGTGTCGAAAGAAGCAGCCAAGTGCCTCGGCTTCCTAAAGCGGTGCAAAAAATATTTCACTCCGTCTGATCTCCGCATTATTTACACTACCTATATCCGACCTAAAATGGAGTTTAACTCGCACCTCTGGGCGGGGGCTTCAAAAACCCATTTGGAGTTCCTCGATCGGGTGCAAAAAAGTGCGATTAAACTTATAGGGGACAGTAGTGCATCCAGCTCTATTGACTCCCTGGATCATCGTCGAAACGTGGCATGTGTGGTGTTATTTTATCGATACTTTTTCGGTAATTGCTCAGTGGAGATGAGCAGCTTGATGCCATCACTCCGGGTATTCCACAGGGCAACCCGTTTGAACACTGGCGCCCATGCATTCCACGTCGAAACGATGTTCCAGCGCACTACGCACTACAGGGAAAGTCCGTTTTGGCCCGTACAGCGCGGTTGTGGAATAGTCTCCCTGCGGATATTTTCCACAGCACTTATGATCTCGATGGGTTCAAGGCAAGAGTCCACAACCACTTCACTCATAACCCTATCTCCTAACCTTTATATCCTTCCTAACCAACGCAATACTTCGCATTAATAGGGGTCATCCCCTGCGCGTTTGTTCCTGTTGAAAAAAAAAAAAAAACCTCCGCCAGCCGAACCACAACACCCTTCCACCACAAAAACTATTCCGTCAGAAATCACAGATACCTCTAGTAACCAACTTTAACGCCTCATACGCCCTAAATGCGATTGCAGTTGAAGTCTGTACACGCTGAGAAGAGATACCGCAATACATAGATAACGGTAAAAACGTGAAAGCACAGCCATACTTTTTTTAGCCAGTGTTGCAAAATTTGTGCAGATTTCATTCCGCAAACGTTAAACTCAAATCTATACTTAGTAGAGACATAAATATTGTTACAACATTGAACACACCCATTGTAATAGTTGAATTGAACATACCCCGTTATTTCCACATGGTTTATGAAACATAACCTGTAAAGCGTTAGTCTGCACCGGGAATTCTAAATTGTTCTAGCTTTCACCATGGAGTGGTCAGATAACGAGAACCGTATCGCTGTTATAGCGCTATTTAAGTGTGAAAAAAAAGGTGATATTTTCAAAACGCTACGCCCGCTCGGGATTAGTCGCATGTTCGTCTAGGTTAGGTTAGGTTGAAGTGGCTGCCTCTGTATGAGACACACTTAGGCCTCTTAACGGGCCCGTTGTGATACCACAGGATTCCACCCGTTTGAAATGCGTATGCAACACTGTTTTTTTCAACATGTGATACAACACACATTTCAAACGGATGGGGAAAGGGAGGGGAGGGGACCTACAGTTTAACGCCGAATCCGAACGGCGATGGGCAGTTTTTTCTTTCACACTTGGAGGTTTTGCCATTGCCTGCCAAGAGCGCACTTGTGCGATTCTTGTAATTCTCATTCCCTTCATGTGGATAGCGACAGAAGTAGATGAGTGTTTTTTCGAGCCCTAGCCAGGAATCGAACCCGGGGCGCTCGGTATGAGAAGCCAGCGCGCTACCCGCTGAGCTATCGAGGCCGACGCATGTTCGTCTACCGGTGCATAAAACTGTTTCAGAAGACTAGAGATGGTAAAGGCCGCCACCGGTCGAACACCACAAGTCATGGTTTGGTGGGTTGTCTCTTACGATGGGGTCCCTGACTTGCATTTCTGCGAACAAGGGGTAAAAACATCGGCCATAGTTTACCAAGAAATCGTTTTGAAAGCTGTTGTAAAACCAATTAACCATTCTTTGTTCCAAAACCAGCCGTGGACTTTCCAGCAAGATTCTGCGCCGACCCATAAAGCTAAAACGACTCAAACCTGGCTCCAAAACAATTACCAGCATTTATTTCCTCTGAAGAATGGCTGATTTGAACCCGATCGATTACAAATTGTGGACAGTTTTAGAGGACATGGTTTGCCACAAAAGATACCCCAACATTGATTCTCTTAAGACAGCGTTGATTCGTGCTGTGGCCAATTTTCCGATGGACGAGGTGCGTGCGGCTATTGCTGATTGGCCAGTCCGACTTAAGTCGTGCGTGAAGGCCAAAGGCGGATATTTCGAATGAATGTTTGCTTTTTGTATACAATATATATCAATAAATAAGTAAGCAAAAATTAGCCCAAAAACATTCATTACTTTTAATTTTATAGCATAAATAAATAAATAAATAAATAACTTTTCCACTTTTTAAGTTTTTCGTTTTTTTGACTGAATCCAGTTCTACATGTTAAAATCTATGTAAAAATTGTTATGAAACATACCAAAGGTCAATACTTTCGCTGTAATTCAAAACCAAAAATAATGGTTCAGACCAAAATGCAACATTTCCATATCTATGCAATAAATAACTTCGAGATCTTAGTGAAAAGTCAATGATATAAATTAATTTTAATAAAATTTAAATTTATTATTATGGTAACTCTACAATAACTATAAAACGGTAAGAATTTTATCGAGTTTTTGGGCGTGTTGAAAAAGATTTGCGAAAAAATACTATAATTTATTTAAAGAAATCACAAATTTTATTCTGTGAACAGGCAAGTTACTATTTTAGGAAAGGATTGGACCCTTAAGGATTTCAAAATGTTGGCAGAATATTACCCTCCTATAAACGGCATACAGAGTATGAAAAGAATTTACTTTAAACTCTCCACAAAACAGCACAAGCAATGTGTAGTCAAAACTTTTGAAACTTACAAAGTTGAAGGCAAAGAAAAATTTACCAGCTATCTTAACCCTTCGATGGGCAGTAACTATTTACTACACATTTGCACTTTGTCGTCTGGCCAGACGAAATCTGGGTGAGGTTTTTGACAAAGGCAAAGCGCAATGACAGATGAAGTTTATTAAGTTTATACGGTAGGCTACGTATGTAAGTACATATAAAGTGTGATCCATTTCGAGGTTCCCTACTTTTTTAAAGAAAAAAACACAGAAAATTAAAATTTAACGGGGAATGTTTATTATCATTCGAAAGAACATTCTTTGGCATTTATTTTTTGAAGATTATCTCTTTCAAATGTTGGCCGCGGCTACGTCTCAGATGGCCCATCCGTTGAGTCCAATTTTCGATGACTCGTTCGAGCATTTCGACTGGTAACTGGCGAATGACCTGCGTGATGTTTTGCTCCAAGGCCTGAATCGAAGCGGGTTTATCCGTATAGACTTTAGACTTTACGTATCCCCACAGAAAAAAGTCTAACGGTGTGATATCACACGATCTTGGTGGCCAATCGACCGGCCCATTACGTGAAATTAGCTGTTCACCGAAACACTCTCAGCTACGGCCGCTATATTTTCTTCACTGCGTGCTGGACGTGGTCTATTCGGTCGAACATTATCCAATAATGAATGCTGGGTCTCAAGATGGGTGATGGTGTTGCGAATAGTACGCTCAGTAGGCCGATTATGTTGACCATAAGTTGAGCGAAGCGCGCGAAACACATTCTTTACAGAACGTGAATTTTCGTAATAAAGTTGAACGATTTGTAAACGTTGTTCAGGCGTAAGTCTTTCCATGATGAAATGCCAAACAATACTGAACAAAAATAATATGACAGCTTGACACAACTCACGCGTGATCTGTCAAAAAAAGGTTATTGAAAAAAGTACCTCTAGTTGGATCACCCTTTATAAACAAACTATGTTTATATATATTTACTGCGTTACCTACAAATACACTGTAAAAAAAAGATGAATCTCAGATTTTTTGCTCTTTCTTCCATTTGAGGCACGACCAATTGAATACATCATTAGTTGTATCGTGAGGTCTGACAGATTGCCATGTCCACAAAATCATCGTTGTTAAACAATGTAGCCACTCCCAACACTAAACACACGATTTTGCGATTTGAAGTTTACTCCTCGACTTTCAAATACGAAGTGACACATCACCAACGTTAAAAATGCAGCCATTTTCGAATAGCAACAAATTTTATATGCAATTATATATCAAACCTTTGTAAAAATCAAATGACTTTCACATACAAACTGACCAAGAATGCAAAAAAACGCTTCTTTTGGCTTACTTAGTATTTCGAAATTTTGAAATAATTTTCCATTTTTACATTTTCAACAAGCTCGCAGCATGCTGTGATTACTTAGCTATCATTTTTAAAATTCAAAGAAAGTTAAAATAATAAAAACTAATAATACACCCGATTCTCGCAAAAAACATTTTTCGTCTGGCCAGACGACAAAGTGCAGATGTGTAGAAACTGACTTTGTGACAAAAAACATTCATAAAACCGCTTACAAATTCTTTTTATTTCTTACGTTTTATATAGAGGATAACGAAACTTGAAAAGTCACGAAAGCACAGCACGATGGAGCGCAGAGAAACAAAGTTATGGATGAAAATAGAACCATTTCGTCTGGCCAGACGACAAAGTCCATCCGAGGGTTAAAAGATTCGTTTGCTTGATGGAATTCCTCTTGGTGTTGCAATTAATTCAGAAAAGAAGAAAGATGTTGTTAAACTATTGGAAAAACATTATGGCCAACAGTGGTCAAACATTTCCGGGTTAGAATATTATACAAAGATATTGTTAGACGAATAAGGAAATAGTTACATTGAAACCGATGATGTAACCTTATGTGACTGTTTGGAGGAGGACACTGGAATGAGAGTGTAACACAATGTTGATTTTTTTGAATACTTATATACTTTTGTAATACTTGAATGTACTTGCATAAAGCGGCCTTTAGACGGTCGCACATGTTTGCAATCATGTGCGATGGGGGAAATGTGCGATGAGCGTTTACACGGTCAAACATGTGCGCACACTTCAGTTGTCTCGCTGCTGCCAACAAAGCAACATGGTATGCGCTTTCGCATCAGTTTCTTTAAATTTGCATAAAAGCACCTCTATGCTGCGTTTCTTTTAATTTTTATTTTTATATTCTTCACCTTTTACTTTTCACAGTTCGGGATTGTGTCTATACACCTCAAAGAACTCGTCCCATAATATTTCATTTTTTTGCGACGCCATCCTCACTGCCGCTGTCCACCGATCGAATGAAAAAATGCACTATGTGTGTCACACAGCCATTTACACGGTCGCACATGTGCGTCGCGCCGACAGAGAAATCAAAAAATTTTGAAAACCGTCGCACATGTCCGACGACACGAATTTCTTGCGTTTACACGGTCATTCTTCTCGTCGCGCCGCACATGATTGCGGACATGTGCGACCGTCTAAAGGCCGCTTAATATAATGAAACTTATGCAATTCATATCAAAAAGATTTTATTTCTATGTTATTCACAGCAAAACGCCACAATTCCAAACCTAGTTCATATCAAAACGCAAAATCTCCATAGGGTTCATAGCAAAATGAAATAAATACTATGTATCGGACCAAAACGCAACATTTCCAAATTTGTTTTCTAAATAACTAAAAAAGTAATTGCAAAATAAATTAACTTATTTATGATTTGTATTGTTCCTAGAAAACTATTATTCCACAGCAACTATTAAAAGAAAAATATATATCCTACTGACTTTAATTACATTTGTTCGTTTATCCAAAAAATTGTTAAGGTGGAATTATTGCGTTTTGTTATGGACCTCCTCATTTATGTCCCTACTAAGTATATATAAAAGAAAGTGGCTGTATGTGTGTAAAGCTACGTGTACACTAGGAAACATTTCACAAGGAAACATGTCAGAAACAGGCAAGAAACACGTTTCCCTAGTGTATAAGGTCATGAAAACTTTCCGGCATTGTTTCTTTGTTTCTGGGCAACGAAAATTTCAAAATGTTTCCATAAAGTACAATAGTTGAAAACATCATGAGGGAAACATTTTCTCAAGTTTCCATATGTTTCCGGTGTCAATGGAAACACGCATGGGAAACATTTCAAGTTTCCCGAAAATTTTGTTTTGATTTTTCAATCTCGCGTCGCATAATGTCAATGGTAAATATTTTTGATCAGGAAATCCTCCCCGACTTTAGCAAGAGTCAACGAGTTGTGAGGGAATTGTTTGATTGGAGCGATGGATACCAATCCGAACTTATTTCTGCGGTGGAAAAACACCGTTCCCTTTGGGACGTTTCCAGCCCTGACCACAAGTCATGCGGAAATAAGCTCTCGGTTTGGCAAGCGGTGGCAAATAAAAACAAAAACTTTGCATATTGTGAAGGCCTTTGTTTTTAAGTAAATCATTGACAAATCGCTGAAAAGTGTTGAAATTGGTATAAGCACATTTTCGGTATTATTTCGATGCTAATGAGTATTCCGCCAAAAATGCTGCTTCAGTAGTATTGCATGATGTTTCTTCTTAATACTTATGTATATTTATACACTTTGTAACTTGATTTATGAAACATCTGTACAATTTTCGTCATCAGAAGAAACGCCTTCATATTTTCCTATTTTTGAAACTTTATTACCACGCCAATTTGGAACGCATAAAATTGATTAATGTCAGAAAAGAAGGCGTAAGATGTTGTAAGTGCAACGATATAAAAATGTCGATATCATGTCGATAGGATTATTGGTTGCTGGCATCTATCTATATCTATATATCTAATCACGCTCAAACGGAACTACAGATTTTCATGGGGTTTTCTTTGTTGGATTCGTATTAAGTCTGTTCAGGTTCGTGCGAAAAGAAGATTCTGGAAAATCTATTGGAAAAGTCGGAAAATCCCTGCCATATTTGACCGTGAATTCTGGACATTTTCAGACGATAACTTTGGAACCATAAGTCACACATAAATTAAATTCACTACGAACTTACTATTTAGTCATGTCCTTCGACAGAGAGAACGGGGCGAGTGTTTAACGAGGGGGCGTGGCACCACCCATACAAGCTAAATCTTAATAATGGAATATCTTTGGAGTTGTAAGTAGCACAACACCGAAATTTAGTACCCCGTCGTCCCATAGATGAGTCATTCTACTGGAAGGATTTGATGGGCGTTGGACAAGGAGCGTACCACATTTTTTGTGACCCAAATATATTGCTGAACTTTAAGTCGCACAGCAATGAAACTAAGTACGAACCTACCATTTATTCATATCTTTCGACAGAGGGAATGATGAGGGTATTGAACAAGGGGGCGTGGCACTGCCCATACAAGCCAAATTTTTAATAGAGAATATCTTTGGAATTGTTAGTCGTACAACACTGAAATTTAGTACCCCGTCGTCCTATAGATGAGTCGTTCTACTGGAAGGATTTGATGGGCGTTGGTCAAGGGGCGTGGCACATTTTATGTGACCCAAATATTTTGCTGAACTTAAGTCGCACAGCAATGAAACTTAGTAGGAACCTACCATTTTCTCCTTCGACAGAGGGCATTGTGCGGGTATTGAATAAGGGTGCGTGGTCCTGCCAATATAATTTAAATCCGGTTCTTTACTTAGCAGCAACATTGCTTATTTGAGGGCCTCGATTGCGATAATCAGTAGCTCCCTCCTCTTCCTTTAGTTGGTTTTCTTCGTCATTTTGCATCACCATAGATTCGCCATCTCGCGTATTTCATTATAAGAAAACAAAAAATGTCGTGCGGGACGAAGTTCGCCGGGTCAGCTAGTTTAATATAATTTTCACTTACATACCTCCAAATACTAACTTTAGCATATCCAACTTTCAGAACGTCTCTCTCCACAATCCATCTTTAATACCCGACGATTTTAATAGTTGCCACACTAGTTGGGCTCTTCGATAAATAACAAAAAAGGCTTGCTACTCTTAAAATTCATAAACCAATCCAACTTCATACTACTGAACAACGGCTCGCCGATTCACCTCAGCATACATCATACTCTCTCCCATATAGATTTATATTTCTGCTCTCTTTTCTTGCAATTGAAACCAAATGGAATTTTACAAATGACCTCTCCGGTAGCGACCACTTCCCAATAATTATTGACTTCTTTCCCACCAACCCTCATCACAATTCAACAACTCCCCCTCGTTTCAAGACAGACCTAGCAAATTGGCCCTTGTTAATTCAAAACTGTACAAAACGAGACAATACCACAATATTTGTACAACAGAAGGCCGCATACCGTCCCATGGTGGAAAAGCCACCTAAATCAACTCAAAAGAGAAAACATTGTATATCTGACCCAATAACTCTAACACTGATTAAAACTTAATCTCTAATTATTTTGGCAAACATCAAATTATTCATCTGACTCAAAATTTCAACTCATTATTTCAACTAACAAAAATACAACACAATTACCCGACTAACATATTCCCAACTATGCACATAAGCACTAATAACACAGTGCAACACTAAAAAAAGGGACAAGGTCAAACATGTCTCATTCGATAGAGGACCTCAGTAGATGAAAAAGTGTCAGAGGATTTTTCCCGGGATGTTCAAGTTTTTTTTAAATGCAGCGTTTCAAAAATTATACACTGCTACATTCATGTGTTTATGTACAGAATATCTCGTAGCTGCTTTTTAAAAACATCGCATGTAGCAAAGCACATTTTTTTAATCGTTGTAGAGTCTTAACTGTAAAAGTGATTTACATTAAATTCATAAGCAGTATAGATGTTTGAATGCTTTTTTAACAATTATATAAATTTAGCTCTCACGGTTTTCAGGATATTCAAGGATAAACATTTAGTTCTTGTCCTTTATGTCCTTTTTCAAAAAAATTTTCAAAAAAGGATATTTTTTCTTCGACTTCATATCATTAGCTTTCATTTGACGTAAAAATTATTCCTTTCTGACATTTGAGTCAAGAGATATGATGTTCTAAAAGTTTCAGTAAGGGGCACTAAGCCGCCATCTTTAAACTGCATTTAAAAAAAAAAATCGAACATCCCGGGAAAAATCCTCTAACACTCTTTCATCTACTGAGGTCCTCTATCGAATGAGACATGTTTGACCTTGTTCCTCGAAATTTTTTTTGAATTTGTTGCACTGTGTAATCGAAAAAAAAAATCAACCAACTAGACTAGCTGTAGAAAAAAATCCGTTTAAAAAATTTTGTGTATACAAAAAATATTTTTCGCTTAAAACTTCTTATTAGTACATATTACGTATCTAATGTTGTATCAGTTATTCTATTTTAGTGAAACACTTAAGTCCCTTTTAGTGCGGCACGTCCGCCTTTATTGAGTACCAAAATTATAATGAATAAAAGCTAACCATCCATGCCAAAATCGATATTCGCAAACGCATTATCAGCGTTTCTGCTGCGGAAGTCGAACGCATCAGATCGTTGCGAAGTCAACGATCGCAGAAGCGCTGTCAGTTGTTTTGCGGCGTTAGCATAATTTTCGATAACTCCTCCCTTCTCAAGTCCGAACGTCCGCGTTCGGTGGCCTTGGCTGGAGTTGGCGTAGTAGGTCTTCTATTCCTATGGTAATTAATGCACCTTTATCTCTTGGTAGATGGTGCTGGTGGTTCGGTGGCCTTGGCTGGAGTTGGCGTAGTAGGTCTTCTATTCCTATGGTAATTAATGCACCTTTATCTCTTGGTAGATGGTGCTGGTGGTTGGGTTTGATCTCTATGTTTGCAGTATGTTTTGAATCCCATCCACGTAAGTATTATTATGAGGGACAATATCAATACAACGTCAATGGAGAAGTTGATTTTATGTTCGGTATCCAATTTATTGATGTGACTGCTGTCGTTCACCCGTAGATGCTTTAACATTTCCAACGAGAGTACTTCCTCTATTGCTTCGAAGCTTGCCCTGGCTGGAGAATTGCCGGCATCGGATGCTGATTGATTATTTCATTTGTTATGATTATTTTGTTGTTGACTTGAATGGTGGTGCTGTGATGCCGAATTATAAAAGTGCCTTTTAGCGGTATTACGGTATTATTCGTACTGATTTAGGAACAATATCCGTGGTGATATTTCTTCTATAGTCGGGACTAGGGATTGCAATCCCGGGATCGCGAATCTCGGAATCCCGGACAATTTCAGTCCCGAAAAATCTCGGGATTGACAAAATGCGATCCCGGTATCGAAACAGAAAAACAGCTTATTTTTTCGTTTGTAACTTTAATTTCGAAAAAAGCAAATCTTATTATTTAATATAACAAATAAATTGCACGCTGCCTGTGACGTTTAAATTATTTTCAATGCAACAATAGCTCTGTTTGTGTACGGATACTTTGTACAAATTTGTACAAACTAGCTCTCTTCTCCAAACAAACTTCTCTCCATTAAAATTTATCGGTAGCTTAATTCAGGGAGCAAAGACGCTTATGCTCCCAAAAATGAATCCATCCAATAAAATAAACAAGAAATTTGTAAAAACTTGCAAGTTTAACTCTTGCTTACACCAGTGGGAATTGTCAATACACGGGGAAAGAGTAAAAATAAAAGCGTTAAAGATAGAAACAGCTGATATAAATGTTTTATTTGAGGTTTAATGCTATGGGGAAACTTTAATTATTTATATTCCTCAAACCAAATTTGACTTATTTTAAAATGGCGGAAACCATGGCCAAAACTTCAAAATAGTATATGAAGACTTACATACGATTTCACCTACTAGTATTGAACCAGAGAGATGCTTTTTATCAGCAGGTTTGCCAGGTGGTTTGGAAATTAAATGCATTTTAATGTTATTTGTCATGAATATTTTGTTCTTAGTTTAAAGAAGGAACACTTAGTTTTATTTAATACGAAAATAAAATTTATTTGATTGAAAAAGACGTCTGATTTAGTTCCTTAAAATAATATATTCAATCCCGAAAAAAATCCCGGGATCCCGGGATTGCGATTTTTAGTCCCGAAAATCATTGTAAAACTGGTCCGGGATTGCAATCCCTAGTCGGGACGTATTGATTGTTTACTACGCTGCAGTTGGCGGTGCGGCTGCTCAATAAATTTGGAATGCACGACGTGTTGCTTATATTTATAATGTTAGTATCAAAACGTATTTCTAAATTATTATAAGATTTACAGCTATGTAGTTGCAATTCCGAATATTTTATTGTCATTACATCTTAGAATAGATTCATTTTGTTAATTTTTCCTCTTATTTTTACTGCTCGTATTACTAAGTTTCTACAATTCCCTTTTTGGGTGGTTGGCAAACTTACAATGTAAACAATATTACTTCCATTGGTAGCAATGCGGACTTCCGCAAACTCCAAAGCTTCATCAATGTTTATGTAGCGAAAATCTTCTCTCTGTAGTATAGTTTCTGTGACATTAATTTCTGAGGCTGACAAGATGTATGAATTTACAATATGAGCTTTTGCCCAATGAATGGCATATTCTATATTTAATATTTCCTCCTTTAGAATTTGCATTTTAAATTTCAGTTCTAACGTTAATTCATTATTAAGACTGGATTCTTTTTTGATACCTTTTAGGATCTCATTTGTCACATTGGATATTTCATTAATTTTTGGAACAGTTAATTTATTTATGATTAATTGATTACACTGGACAGCAGCATGTCTTTTGCATGGAGTTTTTTACATGAATCTGAATCGTTTTCCCACGCTGTTTTCAAAACCATACTTCGTTTTTATGTAACAGCTCTAGTTTTCGCAAAAAATGGGAGTTTCACTTTTCGAATTTTCCTCGGCTGTTTTCTCGTTTTCGACTGTAATTTCTGAACCAATAATCTTATCGACATGATTTTTATGTAGTTGCAATAACAACATCTCACGCCAACTTTTCTGACAGTTTTTTTGCGAGTTTGAACTTCTGTGAACGCGGACGCATATTGTGCACGTCGTAAACAAATAAAGTTTTTCGGAGTATAAAAAATCGCAATATTGTTTAAATAAGAGACAGAGACTCATAACAAATTGCACTGATTGCAAGGCCACTCACTTGCCGTGTAATCAATCTGTGTTTTAAAATATTAACAAAAAACCAAACAAGAAAATCAAAACAAAACAAAACAAGCAGTGTCCACCATGAGTGTGCAGCACTCTCCCCCTTGGGAGAGAACAAAAATCAAATCAAAAATTTGCCGTTTGAGGATATTCCGCGCGCGAATGATGCACAAAGGGGACTAAAGGAAAAAAGGGAAAATCAAGCAGTTCTCAACGTTAATGTTCGCTCTCCTCTATTAACTTGGAGCTCACAATGTAAAACTCCTGTTATGAGCACATCATCTTGCGTGAGTACTACCGGTATGCCAACAACGACCACAACCAACACAACAACACCTGCTGTCTCCTCAACTACATCAACAACAACTTCAACGAACATGCTGCTATCTACTCGCTCTGCTGCCCTCATATCGTCACCCATGCAAAAGGAACAGGCACTTACCACATCACAAATTCCCAAAAGAGCACGCAACTCACCAACTAAACAAACTATACCCGCCGCTAATAAAAAACAAAAAACAGCAGTATTGAGTCAAAGCAAGTTGTCAAACTACTGGTTGAGTGAAATCTCCTCATCAAATAAATTTGCGGTCTTAGCTACTGATGATAAAGAGGACGATGATGGCAACGAAAACCAGCTAACCACTACACAAACAACAATAACAGACAGCAATAAAGGAACAAAAACAATGAACAAGCCGCCTCCTATTTATGTTCAGGGCGTCGAATGCATAAAAACATTGAAAAATGCGTTAAATGCAGCAGCAGAAAATGCGTTTCTCCTGAAAGTTCTACCAAATAATCAGGTTCGTGTCCAGGCTAACGATTTAAAAACGTATAAACATATACATGAAATGCTTAAAGAAAAAGGGACGAAACTCTATACATTCAGACCAAAAAATGAAAAAGGTTTTAAAGTCGTTCTACGGAACATGCATCCTTCTGCTGATCAAGACGAAATTAAAAGAGAATAGAATAAAAAAGGCCACAAAGTTCTGAACATATTCAATATATATTCATATATTCAACATATTCAAAATTTTAATAAGCGCTCATACTGTTCGGACGTGGTTTTATTCGCTCCGCTATGGTCGGCTGTTTCAAGTGCAAGGTGCACTGTAATTCATTGGACTCGGTGTCATGTGGCACCTGTCTTGCTAAGTGGCACCATAAATGTGCCAATCTCAACAAGGAAGTTGCCGAGGCTGTTAAAATTAATAATAATTTAATTTTTCGGTGTGACTGCTGTTTGAAAAATTCACGCTCGGCCTGCTCATCTGTAGTACCGTTGCTGCTGGAGAAACTGAGTGAGTTTCGAAGTCTTGTTGACTCTCTCACTGCATCTCATTCAGATCAGTTGTCCGCTGATAAGCTGCTCAATACATCGTCGGCAAAAAAATCAGTGGCGGTGGTGACTCGCTCTCGCTCCAAGGCTGCCGACGTTCGTTCTGCTGGGCAGAAGCTGGCTGCTGATACCATTCCTTCGCCGCTGCCAGCTGGGGCTAAGAGTAAGAGACCATTGCGCATTCCGCCGCTTTCTTCCAATGCGACATATAACGCTGACGCCTCAACAAATGCCACCACTGCTGATTGTGCTAGCGCTGCCAACACGGCCGTTGCCGCAATAGTTGTTGGTGTCCCGGCCGCTGATTCTAATGCTGCTAGCGCGGCCAACGCAACTACACCCGCTGCTACAACAACTGCTAACATAGCCTCAGCCAATGCTACAACAACTGCTGCTGACGCGCCGACTGCTGATTCGAATGCTGCCGTTGACGCTGCTGCGCCGCCGCTTGCATGTCAGCCAGTGCATGTTGTGACCGATCTCACCGCTCTCTCGCAGTCTATTTTGGATGATGCTTCGTCGCCGGGTGCTCTAGCACCCCATGCTTTACACTCATCGCTTCGTGTGCCGCTAGTTGACGGCTGTTCACCTTTATGTGCTCATTCTTCACCTGTTCCTGCTGTTGCTGCTGGGTTGCCCACTGCTGCCGCTAATGCCTGGACTACTGTTTATGATAGAAAGCGAAGTAAGCAAAAGGTTGTTGTTGGATCGAATGATGAGTCGAATTTGGATGTTGCTGTGAGTAAAAAGTGGCTGCATTTTTCGTCATTTCTGCCCTCTGTTGCTGAAGAGAGCATTATTGATTACGTTTCATGTCGGACGGGCATTGGAAAAAACCATCTCTGTTGCTATAAGTTAATTAAGAAAGACGTTCCATCGGAATCCCTTAAACGAGTCAATTTTAAACTTGGAGTTACTTCCACATTCTATGGGAAGCTTTTAGACGGACGACTGCACAGTGCACTCAGTGTCAAAAATACGGACACACAAAAAACTATTGCACGATGGACCCAGTATGCGTCAAGTGTGCTGATAAGCATTTATCAAGCGATTGCAAGAAACATGACGGTACAGTTAAGTGTGCTCTGTGTGGAGGTAATCATACTGCCAACTACAAAGGCTGCGAAATATATAAAGCCTTAAAAATTCGTAGATTCCCACCCTACGCACAAAAGAACCTGAAACAAAAAAAGTAACTGACACAACAAAAATGACAAATGTAAACTCTGCTCAGTCAATAATAACACCTGGCATAAGCTATGCGCAGGCAGTAGCATCCTCAATAAGTAAAAACCCGGAGCAAGAACGCACTAATAATTCTACTGACACTAAAGACATCGATGAATTAAAAGACATGGTAAAATCCCTAATTAATCAAATGAACAATATGATGAATATAATAGCAATGTTACTTAAAAATTTAAATGGACAAAAATAGAAATCTGACAATCTTAATATGGAACGCAAATGGACTAACACAACACTACTTAGAATTAAAGCAATATCTAACTGAAACAGAAATTGACATTGCATTAATTGCAGAAACCCACTTCACAGATAACAGTTACCTCAACTTTCCTGGATATCAGTTATATGCCACTAACCACCCTGACGGAAGAGCTCATGGGGGAGCTGCCATAATTGTAAAAGCCAATATTAAACACACTCAACAGCTACCGTATAAAATGAAACATATACAATCATCGACTATAGAAATTAATGACAAAAATGGACCAATATTAATTTCTTCCATCTATTGCCCACCCAGGCACATAATCACGACAGAACAATATGCTGATTTCTTCAAGACGCTAAACAATAGACTCATCATTGCTGGAGACTGGAATGCAAAGCACATTGACTGGGGCTCAAGGCTGACAAATAAAAAAGGACGTAACCTGATTAATGCGATTGATAAAACCAACTGTAAGTTTCTAAGTACGGGAGAACCTACTTATTGGCCAACCGACATAATGAAAACTCCTGACCTAATTGATTTTTGCATAACAAAAAATATAAAGTCACACCATCTTCAGATTAAATCGTGCTTTGATTTGTCATCTGACCACTCGCCGCTGATACTTGACTACACAGCTGAAATTTTACCCAAGGACGTAAAACCTCAAATATTCAATGACAAGACCAACTGGGATATGTTTCGACAACATACTGAACAGCACCTGTTACAAAGACTTTCATTGAAATCGCAACTTGATATCGAGGGTGCCATCATCTTTTTTAATTACATCATTTTAGACGCAGGAATGAAAGCCACACCGCTGCAGCAACCAAATTCATATAGATCTCATTCGGACAAAGCAATCAAGAGGCTAATTTTAGAAAAAAGGAGGCTGAGAAAACAATGGCAAGTAACCAGATCACCTGACGACAAACGAAAATTAAATGCAGCAACAAAAAACCTAAAGGCTAGTCTTAACGAAATGAGAAACCAGGAAATAGCGAACTATTTAATGTACTTGACACCCACTCAGACCACAAATGATTCGCTTTGGAAATGTACTAAAAAGCTGAAAAAGCAAATCAGACACCAGCCACCGCTAAGGAAAAGTGACAACTCGTGGGCTATCACCAATGACGAAAAAGCAAAAACACTAGCAAAATACTTTGAAAAGGTCCTTTCAAATGATGACGACAGGGAAATTAAGCCATGTAATGACAACATAAATATTGACTTATCCACTAAAATACGGAAAACAACGACGCATGAAATAGAATATTGCATTAAAAAGAGGATTAAGCATAAAAAGGCTCCAGGTTACGACATGCTAACAGGCAAAGCATTAGCCGAACTACCACTCAAAGGATATATGTTCATAAGAAACATAATTAATGCTATGTTTCGAATGCAATATTTCCCAAAAGTATGGAAAGTGGCGGAAATCATCGCGCTTCCGAAACCAGGAAAGGATCCCACTGACGTAGCATCTTATAGACCAATAAGCCTACTACCGACAATATCCAAGATTGCAGAAAAGCTACTACATGATAGACTCAGCGAAATACTTAACAAAAAACATGTAATACCTGACCACCAATTTGGATTCAGAAAAGAGCATTCTACAATACAGCAGATTCATCGCATAACAAATAAGATGATGACTGATTTCGAAAATAAACGTTACTGTGTCGCTGTGTTCCTAGACGTAGCAAAAGCATTTGACAAAGTATGGCATAAAGGACTATTATACAAACTGAGCATGATCTTACCACTTGACTATTACCTCATCATCAAAAGCTATATCAGTGACCGTACCTTCTAACATACATCAAATACAATGACAAGTACTCGCATATTCACTCGATAACAGCAGGAGTCCCACAAGGTAGCGTCCTGGGACCACTGTTATATGTTTTGTTCACTTCAGACATACCAAAACCAGACAACGTAAATTCGGCTATTGCTACTTTTGCTGACGACACAATTTTATTGGCTTCCGACAAGAACCTAGCAGTTGCTACGGAAAAACTACAAAAGTACACCGACGCAGTTAAGAACTGGTTTGACAAATGGAGTTTGAAAATAAACGAGGACAAGACTGTTCAAGTGATATTTACAACAAAAACAAAATACACAGGCGCTCCAATAAAAATCAATGACAAAAATATAACCATAGAACAAACAGCAAAATATCTTGGTATACATTTGGACTCAAAACTGCACTGGCACTACCATATTAAACAAAAAATCAAACAGATAAAAGAGAAATGCAGACAACTTCACTGGCTTTTGGCTAAGAGATCTAAACTCAGTATTGACAATAAACTGCTGCTATATAAAACAGTTATTAAACCAATTTGGCTATATGGACTGCAAATATGGGGAACTGCTAAGAAGACGCACTTAACAAAAATACAACGACAACAATAAAAAATCCTACGTATAATAACACTATCAGACCGTTACACTACAAACGCCGACATTCATGAAATGCTAAAAATATCAACAGTTGATGACGAGGTGAAAAAAGTAACAACAAGGCATTTTGACGTACTTAAAAAACACAAGAACACAGAAATCAACTCACTCTTGCAACGCGAAAACCAGACAAGACGACGGCTAAAAAGGAATCGACCATGTGACCTATTGTCCCTAAACTAAAAATCTGTTACCTAAATATTAAGAAACAATTGTAAATTCCAATCCTGACTGTATCGCTCTTGGCACTGGCCTTATTGTGATGTTTTTATTGATCTTCCTACCTAAATGTTTAACCAAATACTTGATGTCAACGACAGTTGTATAAATAAATGGGGAATGAGAAAAAAAAAACTTTTCTGACATTAATCAATTTTATGCGTTCTAAATTGGCGTTGTAATAAGGTTTCAAAGTAGGAAAATATTGAATTTCAAGGCTTTTTTTCTGATGTCGAAAATTTTACAGATGTTTCATAAACCAAGTTACGAAGTATATGAATATCTTAAGAAGAAACATCAAGCAATACAACACAGCCGAATTATTTGGCGGAATACACATTCGCATGGAAATAATATCAAAAATTTACCATTTTCATCACTTTTCATACTTTTTCCATAAAAACTTAGGAGCCTCAAAATATGCAAAGTTTTTAATTTTTTTGTTTCGAGCAATTCAAAATATTTTTGTTTTTGCTTGTATTTCAGACTATAAATGGAACATATAAAAGAGCATATTTTCAGGCCCCTAATTTTTTAAGGAAAAAGTATGAAAAGTGATGAAAATGACTATGGTACATTTTTGCTATTATTTCGATGCGAATGTGTATTCCGCCAAATAATTTGGCTGTGTTGTATTGCTTGATGTGTCGGCTTTCATTATACACCTAACTCGTTAATTGATTTAGAAAAAATTTGTATGTTTTTGACCATCAAATAAAACGTCTGGAATTACATTTTAAGACCTAACCTAAGACCTACCAGTCTACCAGTTTTTCCGTCCCTAATGAGTTGCAAGCAGCCGTTATTGACCGGAACGATCCCGACGGGAAAATTTCGGCCGCCAACTGGCTGCTTGTTGAATCGAAGATTCTGGATGCCATTGTTCGGGCGGATGGGCAGGAGACCATCTTCGACGGAGCGGGCTGGCAGAGAGGCGTCAAGGTCATCGGGTGCGGGAACACGAAATCTTTGGATTTCATCCGTTCCGCAATTGGTGGCCTGGGCGAACTTTGGCCGGGCGCCAAGTTAGAGGTCGTGTCCCGATCCATCCTCCCTTTGAGGCCTATAATCTCGGTCTGGATTCCGCCCTCGGTTCCGGAGGCTGAATCCATGCTGAGGATTGTAGGCGTGCAAAACCAGGAACTGGCGGTCCAGAATTGGAGAGTTCTGACGAACGCGAAGAGCAAGAATGGCGTGGGAAATGATCTGACGATCGCTATTGATCGTCAGTCATACACTCACCTCATTCAACGCTCGGACGTCATCAAGTTCGGGTTGGGTTCCATCAAGGCACGTTTTCCGGGTAACCGTGAGCAGACCACTGAAGGAACACGTAGCTGACGTGTGGTGCAAATTAACTTGCATCACTCCAAAGCAGCAACCCACGACTTGATGAGGTTCATGGAGGAGGAGGATACCGATGTGGCTCTGATTCAGGAACCGTGGATTGTAAGATCCAAAATTTCTGGATTGGGGTCAGGTCGATATAAATCATATCAATCCTCAACCGAAGGTAGGTTACGAGCCTGTATAGTGGTTAAGAATGACATTAATTTATTTCTTCTCTCCCAATACAGCAATAGACCTAACGGCGGGTATGGTTGAACGAAGAGGAGGGCATAGCCTGATTCTGGCGTCAGCGTACCTGCCGTACGAGGAGCTGGACCCACTATCCCAGGCGGTCCGAGACCTAGTCGGCTTCGCCAGTGCAAAACGGCACGCGCTGGTGTTGGGCTGCGACGCCAACGGCCATCACACGCAATGGGGAAGCAGCAACATTAACGCGAGGGGTGAGTCCATTTTTCAATTTATTCTTTCCACCTCTCTATCTATCTGCAATAAGGGCAACACGCCCACCTTTCAGAATAGGGTCACGGAAGAAGTTATTGATTTGACCTTGCTTTCTGTGGCAAACGACATTGGGGTTGACAACTGGAAAGTATCGGACGGCTGTTCCTTCTCGGACCACAACCGAATACTTTTCGATGTCAACTTTGACACGGTTTGCAAACCACCACCTCTGAACCCAAGGAGTGCAAACTGGGAGAAATTCGCGACCACCGTTCGTTCAAGACTGAGGACGAAACGTTTCGCCCTATTCACAGACGAGCGTGCGATTGAGAGCTCGGTTGAACTTCTAACCGGCACTTTGAACGCTGCTTTTAAGTCGTCCTGTACGGTAAGTCGTGTCAAGAGGAAGCGCAGCGATAGCTGATGGAATCCTGAGCTTCGACTGCTACGTCAGGAGACTAGGCGACTGTTCAATAGGGCAAAGCTAAGTGGGGAGGAAAGGGACTGGAACGCGTACCGATCCAGTTTCAACGCCTTCAAGAAGGCTATTTGTAAAGCCAAAAGAGAATCATGGAGAGCCTACTGCGAATCCATAGACTGTGTCAACGAGGCGTCCAGGCTAAGGAAAGTTCTGTCTAAGCAGCATTGCGCTCTTAGCTGCATCCGCAAGCCGGACGGATCATGGACAGAGTCCAGCAAGGAATCGCTTGAGACTCTAATGGAGGCACACTTTCCTCAGTGTCAGGTTCCTATTGACTCGGATAATCTTCGAGAGCAACTCGGAACCACTACACCACCGGAAATTGTCGCCGAAATAGTGAACAAAGATAAGGTCGAATGGGCAATAAGGTCGTTTGAACCCTACAAGTCCGCGGGCCCTGACGGTAACATTCCAGCAATGCTACAACAGGCCGGAAACTGTATTCTGCAACCCCTGGTAAACATCTTTAAGGGATGCCTACTGGGGAATGTAGTTCCAAAGCAGTGGAGAGAGGTCAAAGTCGTTTTTATACCGAAGGCAGGAAAGCCCAGCCACACTACGGCTAAAGACTATAGACCTATCAGCCTCTCCTCATTCTTATTGAAAACGCTGGAGAGGCTGCTGGATAGACATATAAGAGACAACCGGGGACTGGCTTCTGAGCTCTGCAACGCACAACATGCCTACCTCCAGGGGAGGTAGATAGTGCACTGCACAGCGTAGGTGCCCCCATAGAGAATTCGTTGGCCTGAAAGGAGTACACAATGGCTGCTTTCCTCGATATAGAGGGAGCTTTCAACAATGTCACCACTGAGGCCATAACAAGAGCACTTCGTGCACACAGTGTGGAAAGCTTCGTTATCGGTTGGGTTGAAACGATGCTGCAAGACAGGATAATCAACTCAACGATAGGACCGGCTTCCATCAGAAGGAGAGCCACAAGGGGAACACCCTAAGGTGGGGTGCTATCCCCTCTTTATGGCTGCTGGTAGTGGATGAGATTCTAATAGTCTTTCAGAGAAGACGCACTAGAATAGTGGTCTATGCGGACGACATCGTCATTATGATACAAGGCAAATTTTTGCCTATTATCAGGGAATTGATGGAATCCTCATTAGCCGACTTGTCAGTGTGGGCGAGAGACAACGATCTAGGGATAAATCCCGAAAAGACCGAACTAGTCCTGTTCACCAAGAAAACGAAGATTCAGGAATTTGCTCTTCCCTGTGTGGAAGGGCATCCCATGAAACTATCAAAAGAGGCCAAATATCTTGGCATAATTCTGGACTCAAAACTTTCGTGGAAGCGAAACATTGAGGAAAGAATGAAAAAGGGGCTCAATGCGCTGTATGCCTGCAAGCGGACCTTTGGTAAAAGATGGGGATTAAAACCCTATATTATCCATTGGATGTATACGGCGATAATCAGACCCATCATTGCCTACGGTTCTCATGTTTGGTGGCCAGCCATGGACAGAAAGAACAACCAGAGCAATCTGGGGAAGGTGCAGAGACTTGCCACGATGGCGATCACGGGGGCGGCTAAAAGCGCTCCACGAATAGCTCTGGAAATGTTTCTGCACCTTCCCCCAGTGGACCTGTTCGTAAAGGCCTGCGCAGCAAAGACAATCCTCAGATTGAGGGAGTCTGACCAGCTGACATTCCACCATTCTGAACGTTCTTATGACTAGCTCTACCGGACAAGGTCTTCTAGATAAGGCCACTGATTTCCTGGTAAAGCGCAGTGACTTCAAATTGAACATTCCCATTGACTATCCCTCCAGGGACAACTGGCAACAGCCCGAGGTGGAAGACTCTGCAGGAGTCTACTTCACCGACGGCTCGAAGATGGAGGATGGAACTGGCACGGGTGTCTACTGTGAAACGCAAAATGTATACTGGTCTTATAGATTACCAGACTATTGCAGCGTTTTTCAGTCGGAGGTTTTCGCCATCATGAAAGCAGCGGAACACATAAAACACTCGGCACTTAGTGTGGCCGTCATTTGTGTTGATAGTCAGGCTGCTCTAAAAGCAATTGAATCCACTGTAGTGAAGTCAAAGGTAGTACTAGACTGTCGGAAAGCACTAGGTGGCATACGGCAATGCAGGGTTCGTCTGTGCTGGGTTCCCGGACATAGTGATATCGACGGGAACGAGCAAGCGGACGAACTAGCCCGTGCAGGTTCAGCTATGCCGGCGTGCGAGGCGGTCAACACAATGCTACCACCGATCTCTGCTATGATGGGTTCAATAGGAGATTGGCTCACACGAGCCACAAATAGAGCCTGGACAACCAGGTGCGATTGCAAGATTGCACGCACCCTGTGGCCAGCACTCAACACGAGGAAAACTAAGTGCCTTCTGCTCCTCGACAAACATGCTGTACGCATGGTCACGGGGGTAATCACAGGTCACTGCGCCATCGGTGTCATGCTATGCAAATGGCGTTTGGCGACCGACGATTTATGCAGAAACTGTGGAGATGAGGATGAAGTAGAATCGGTCGAGCACCTGCTATGCCACTGCCCATCACTACAAGGATGACGGCTCCAGACGGGCAAGGTTCTTTGACGGGCTCGGGGAAGTAGCAAACGCACAGATAACCGATCTACACAATTTCCTCGCAAAGACCAAATGGTTCCCAAAAGATCCCGTTTGGATCTACAGGGATCCAAACAGATAAGGGAAGGACATCGGTTTCCGAAAAATGAAGGGATCCACAATGGGCCCAACAGGGTCTCCGAGTGGAAGGGCTCGTCGCACACACCCCTTCCGTAACCTAACCTAACCTAACCTACATTTTCCAACTCCGTGGTCCAATTACCGCGGAATTTTAAAACTTATAAAAATAAATTGCATCGAAAAAGAAGCCGTGCGGTGTTGTTAACGCAAAAAGGTGAAAATTATGTTAACCGATTTATTGGTTTTGAAATTCCGATAAGAAATATGGAAAAAAGAGGAAAATCTGAAAAAGTGACACGGTACCTGTATCTCAGTAACTTGAGCTCAGTGCACACAAGTTAGTAAAAAACAGTAGAAAAACTCCATGCAACAGAAAAAAAGTGCGATTTTGTTGTCCTGTGTAATTAATGAGAGGTGAGTGTAGACTGTCTGATAAAACTCATGCACTATTCTGTTGCCTTGTACCATTGCTGTCATCTGGTACTCTAAAGTATTTACGTCCCGTTTGTCTGCGTAGTGCACATTCCAGCATTTTACAATGCATTCCCAATTTAAGGGTGTGTTGTAAGATTCGAGGACGTTGTCGGCACTACCAATTATTTTGTTCCTTATGACGGTGAGGATGCCGTAGTATTTAGGGGTTCCTTTAAGCGATTCGTAAAGGTTTAAAATACGTTCGACACTTTTCCTCCAGGAGCTATATTCGATAGGGTTGCCTGAAAAGCCCTAAGGCAACGCGCCACATCAGGGATTTTGTCCAAGTCACAAAGGTTTGATAAATGCGTATCGTCTATGGTTTGATCTACTATTCCTGCTATGTCACTATTTGGATTAAATATTGCTTCAACCGTGCTTCTACATTCATTGATGCAAATCCTATTTACGATACCTGCAATTACGGCTTCTAGGTCTAGTGTTGAACTAATTGATTGTGTGTTGGGATTGGCTTGTTGGGGCGTGGCACTACTAGGTCCGGCTTGGTTAACATTTAGGACGGGTGGGCGGATGAGGTTATTGGGGTTGGCCATGTTAGTAATAGGTTTTTTCACTGTTTTTTTTAATAGGGGTACCGGTTATTTCGTGCGGTTTTCTTCTTAACTTGATTTTGTGAACAGTGATTCACCTTTCCAAATATGTGTTGGAAAGCTGTTGTCATATAGTTTCAGAATCAGTATGTGTCATTTAGCTGAAGCGTAAACAACAATACTTTTATTTACTCTGAAAATGTCGAATTTTGTGCCGAATAAAGTGTTTTTGCTGGGAGTACTTCTTCATTACTTCAATATGAAGAAAAAGGCTGCCGAAAGTCATCGTATTTTGGTGGAAGTGTATGGTGTGCATGCTCTAGCTGAGCCTATGTGCCAGAAGTAGTTTGCACGGTTCTAAAGTGGCAATTTTTTGGAGGACGATGAACGGCCCGTACAGCCAAAAAAGTTTGAAGATCACGAATTGGAGACATTGCTCGACCAAGATCCATCCCAAACGCAAGAAAAACTTGCAAAATCACTTGGCGTCGCTCAACAAACCATTTCCGATCGTCTAAAAGCAATGGGAATGATCCGGAAGGTAGGCCATTGGGTGCCGTATGAATTGAAGCCAAGAGACGTCGAACGCCGATTTTTCACGTGTGAACAACTGCTTCAACGGCACAAACGAAAAAGTTGTTTGCATCGAATTGTCACTGGCGATGAAAATTGGGTCCATTACGATAATGCAAAACGTCGAGCAACGTATGGATACCCCGGCCATGCATCATCATCGACGGCCGTTCAGACTATTCATGGCCTGAAGGTTATGCTGTGTATTTGGGTGTGATCTATTATGAGCTGTTGCAACCGAATGAAACGATCACACGGAATATGAACAAAGGCACGGCAAGGTAATTTTGCAACATGAGAATGCTCGGCCACATGTTGCACAGGTCGTCAAAACCTACCTTGAAACGCTCAAATGGGAGGTCCTACCCCACCCGCCGTATAGTCCAGACCTTGCGCCATCCGATTACTATCTCTTCCGATCAATGCAACATGGCCTGGCTGACCAGCACTTCTCCAATTGTGAAGAAGTCAAAAATTGGATCGATTCGTGGATAGCGGAAAAGCCGGCCGAATTTTTCAGAAAGGGTATTCGGGAATTGCCAGAAAAATGGGAAAAAGTTATAGCTAGCGATGGACAATACTTTGAATATTAAATTTAAAAAAACCGCACGAATTAACCGGCACCCCTATTACAAAAACAGAAAATTAAATGTTATGGTTGAATTACAGATATTATATTCTTTACAATTAAATTTGTTTAAACTTCGCTTAACTTTGTGGATTTGCCGTTCTTTTTCCTTTTTTATACAAAATTTCTTTAAAAGCTTACTGTATTATTATTTCCACAATATAATTTTTTCTCTCACGATTTGTTACACTTTACCACTTTAATTTGCTTCTTAAAATTTCACTTACAATACTTAATTTAATTTTAATCATAATTGACTGGCACGACAGCCCGCTTACGCGAGACTAAGGCCTAGCTTCCCGCAACTACCCGTGTTGTGCGTGTGAATTTGTACGCGGATTGAAGGGACCTACAGTTTTATGCCGGTTCCGAACGGCAGATTGGGAGCTTTTTCATAAGAAATTTTTACTCTCAGAGGTTTGCCATTTCCAGCTGAGAGGACAGCCACCGAAAGAGAGAGAGTTTTCCCGTTATTTTTTTTTAGGTGTTATTACAGGCAGTATTTGAACCTGAGGTTGCTGCCTGCGACTCGCGGTCCAACGCACTAACCAACTGAGCCACGGCGGCTGCGTTTACTTACAATAAGCTTTTTAAAAACAACATCACACAGCCGAGTTCCGTTTATTCCGTTTTGTCTGTTATCCAGTGACTTCGGAGTGTCCCTCAGCCTTTTCCGTGTGGTTTCCTGCGTTGATCAACTGCAGAAATGGATTCGAAAGTTGGGCGCTAGTTATTATATTTTAGTGAAACACTTAAGTCCCTTTTAGTGCGGCACGTCCGCCTTTATTGAGTACCAAAATTAGAATGAATAAAAGCTAACCATGCATGCCGAACATGCGTTGCGAAATCGATATTCGCGAACGCATTATCAGCGAAGTCAACGATCGCAGAAGCGCTGTCACCATTATTTGTCAACATTGTGGGGTTATTGACATAAACGCTGCAGAGGCGGCGGTAAGTTTTGCGGCGTTAGCATAATTTTCGATAATTTATATCATTAGAAAGATATGTGAAAGACCTTTCGTTTGATAGTAATATCGTGTACCATAAATCGATTGAGAATTTATTGAGTTATTCTGATACCAACTTTTGTGGGTGTTTTCTAGGCAAAAGTTTTAGTTCGTTAGATTGAGGAGGCAAACCTTTATGTAAAAGCGTAGTTATTTCTTTTTTCACGAGGATTCGCTATACTGCATTTATGCCGGAAAACACCTGGAATAGACGGAATTACTTACTCTATGATTCGGAAAGCCGCACCGATAATTAAAGACAGATTGACTAGGTTAGGTTAGGTTGGAGTGGCAGCTGACTACGTGAAAAGCTCACTTAAGGATATCTTATGGCTCATTGTGCTGCCATAGTGGATGGCGCGACTCCCCCTTACAGTGCTGAGAACCACGAAGCGATAGTTCGGTTAGACTAGTAAAGAAAGCTGAGCCGAGAGACTTAAGTCTTTTTCTGGTTAATGAAGGACACTGACGCAATAGATGGAGAACGGTCTCCTCCTCTTCCTCGGACCTGCATCCTCGACAGTAGTCGTTCGATTGCAGTCCCAGTCTCTCCGTATGCTTACCCATAAGACAGTGACCCGTGAGCACCGAGGCCGTTGTGTTTCATGTTATAGGAAGGCCAGGTTAGTCGAGAGATACTGCATGTCTGCTCCTCAAACCACAGTTCGTTAGCTACTTTTTGGTAGATTTGTTTGAGCATCAATTTAATCGATGCAATAGGAGCTCCCACTGGGAGGAAGGACGAGGCCTCGGCGAGCAATGTGTGTTCTCTGGCTAGTTCGCTCACCACCGCCGCGGGCCCCGGGCTGCGAGGGGCCCCCGAGAGAAGCTTGTATATAAAAATTTTAAGTTTTTCAAAACTGAAACTTGTTACAAATTTTTGCGCTCCACAATGGTTGTTGAAAGGTTGTTTGTCACTTTTATCAATTGAAAGAGACACAGTATCGACAATTGACTTTGAAATTGCAATAACAAATTCAGTTCAATAAAAGCAAGAAAACATCCTGTCTAAATAACAATTGTTTGCAAATTAAAAAAAAAATTTTCCCTCGAAGATTGCAATATTTAATTTTTAACTTAAAATTTTGTGTAAAGTATGCAAATACAAAATTCTAAGTTAAAAATTAAATATCGCAATCTTAGAGTTTGCCTGTAAACTAATGCGAATTACGCAATTACTTAACCTCATTAAACTTTGTAGACGTCAAACAAATTACAGTTATTATTATTATTTTTATAATTATAGGTTGGATAACAACACATCGTCCCGGAAATCCGGGTTTCTTCTTTGAAAGACCCTTTTACGAAGGCAATTCTATGCTCCTTGTAAGTAAGCTACTGCTACAGGGTTTTATAAAATATTTCTGTACATTTCTGAACTACTCGACACAAAAAATGCACCTAAAAATAAAAGTGTTTTCTAGACAGGAACTTTGAAATAGAATCAAATTTAGATGTATGAATTTACAGACTGAAATCCAAATCATGTATGTTTTCCCTACCTGACATATTTTGGTCCTGAAACTTCAAAATTGAGAATTTAGTTAAAAGGATGTCTTTCATTTTTCCATATTTCCATCATTGCACAATCGCAAATATTTTAAAAAAATATTTGAAATGTGTATGTCCTTAAAATTTTAAAGTCCTTTAAAAAAGACTTTTTAGAATCGTTTGCAGTTTTGCCCGATCTGGCCACTCTCGAGCTCATTACTTTTCCGCCACTAGGTGGCAACCCCTTTATACTTTGTGTCACTTTTACATTTTGCTGCTCAACAATAAAGAACGTTTTCTTCCGCTACAACTATTCTAAAAAACATCCTACCCAGAAGCATTTAAACTGGGAAAACTCCGACAGGCAATTGATGCGACTGATGTTCCTCTTCTCGGGGGCGTGTATTCGGGTGGCTATCAAGCAGTATGGCAGTCGCTTAAGGATCGTTTTCACAGCTGGCAGAAATCCATGTGTCGCGTTTCCTCAACTTGCAGCCCACCACGGAGGAGTCCACGAAGTCGCTGCTCGCCATTGTTGATACGGTGCACGAGTCGCTGCGCGCCTTGCGGGTGATGAACATTGCCGTAAGTGAGTGGGATGCTTTGGCTGTGCCGATCATTGTGGCAAAACTTCCTGCTGTCACAAAGCGCGATTGGTGGATGCAGTGCTCGTCCAATGAGATTCCGCTGTTGAAGGATTTACTCCAGTTTTTGGAAAGACGGGCGCACAGTCTCACCAGCGGACTCACCACGTGGTCGGCAGAGTTGGTGACGCGCCCATCGCAGCGAGGAGCTCAACGGGCTTTTAGATCACATGTCAGTGCAATCGATGACGGCAAGTGTGCGCACTGTCATGGAGCGCACCGTACTACAAAGTGTGCCGCCCTGTTGGGAATGAGTGTGGAACAACGTGTCAAGGCGGTAGGCGCTACAAAGCTCTGCTATAATTGTTTGAGATCTGGCCACTCGGCAAGGCAGTGTCCATCAGGTCTGTGCCGACATTGCAGTGGCAAACATAACTCGGTATTTTGCCGGGCAGCTCCAATGGCGATCAACCCCGATCCTGTGGGGGCGCCGCCAGCTACATCGGACAGGTTGTGACTACGGTCGAACGCGGTCACCGGCCTTGCCTGCCCAACACTGACTACACTGGCCCATGACGCACTTGTCATCCCGTCCATCACCTCGGCGCTCCCGGCGGTACAGATTGACATGGCACAGTGGCCGCACCTGGCCAACCTCGAATTGGCGGATACACAATTTGGTAATCCCAGTGGCATCGATGTGCTTCTTGGCGCAGACGTGTGGGGCCGAGTGGTGCAAGGTGACATCATCAGTGGAGGCATCGACGAGCCACACGCTCAACGCACACGATTTGGCTGGATCGTTTTTGGACCAGCAGCAGCAGCAACACCAACGTTACCGTCTCTCGCATTCAGCACACAGCTGGGTGAGGAAGAGGTACACCTGGATGAGCTCGTACGGAATTTTTGGAACCTGGAAGAAGTGCTTCCACAGAACGCCGAAGGCGACTGCGAGTGTGAATGCATATTCGCGACTACGCATACTCGCACGTCCGATGGTCGGTACGTGGTTCACATACCGTTCCACCCTCATGCCCCGCAGTTGGGCGGATCTTATGCACACGCGCTGCGACAGTTCGATTCGCTTGAGCGGTGTTGACGGGTGACAACGACTTGCGTGAAAAGTATGTTGCGTTCATGCGGGAATATGCCAGATTGGGGCATATGCAGCGCGTGGACCAACTTGGTGATCAAGAGAGCGGGTACTACATCCCCCACCATGCCGTCACCGGAAAGTTTCGAGTCGTATTTAATGCGTCTGCAAGGACCACAACGGGCGTCTCCCTCAACGATATTCAGTTAGTGGGTCCTACAATTCAAGACTCCTTGGTCAACATTGTTTTCCGTTTCCGTCGTTTCCGGATTGCTCTGTCTGCCGATATTGAGAAAATGTTCCGGCAGGTGCTAGTCACTCCTGAGCACAGAGACTTCCAGCGCATCATTTGGCGAGAGTCGCCTCATGATGAAATCTCCGCCTTTTGCTTGACAACGGTTACATACGGCATGGCCTGCAGTCCATATAATGCCGTCCGTGCTCTTAATCAATGTGCGTACGACAATTATACTGAGGTGAAGGACCGGCAACAGGCTATTGCTGCACGTGAAGCGATACTTACATCCTTCTATGTGGACGACTTCCTCACCAGTTGCGATTCGGAGAACGTTGCGGTGCGGTTGGCTAGTAACGTAGTTGCGGTTTTGGCTGCCGGACAGTTTTGCTTACGAAAATGGAACTCCAACAGTGGGGAGGTAATTACGTGTTTAACCGGTAGCAAACTTCTGTTACAGAAATTGCTATCCATCCGTCAACGGCTACCGTGCTTGGATTGCGATGGGATCCAATAGTCGATGAACTGTTCTTCGATGTGTCCACTAAACCGGAGTCCGGCTCTTGGACGAAGCGGCGGGTGCTGAGCGAGGTAGCGAAGCTATTTGACCCTACCGGTATGCTAGCCCCCGTGGTAATCACTGGCAAGATCTTCATCCAGATGCTATGGTCAGCGGGTTTACACTGGGACACGCCTTTGCCAGACGATCTTCAAAACACTTGGGTCCAGTTCTATGGTGAACTCGTAGCAATTAATCGGATTCGCGTGCCACGGTGGCTAGGCATGTTAGGCAATGCAACCACTACTCTCCTCGGATTTTGTGATGCAAGTCCGCGAGCTTATGCCGCTGTAATCTACACGATGACGACGAATGACGACGGTCGTTCAAACGTGTCACTTCTCACCGCTCGTACCAAGGTGGCCCCGCTGAAAGGGAGCACAACTCCGCGGCTAGAGCTTTGTGCGGCACATTTGCTCGCTACTACACTCGACAATGTACGCAAGGCGTTGGGCCTAATGGACTCCTCGTATTATTTGTGGTCGGATTCTCGCATCGTCTTGTGTTGGTTACATAAATCACCTACTGCACTTAAGCCTTATATTTCCAATCGAGTACGCCAGATTCAAAAGCTGACCTCTCCGGATCGCTGGAACTACGTGCGCTCCGCTCAAAATCCGTCAGACTGTGCAAGTCGAGGCATCGGCGCGGAGGAACTCCTCACTCACAATCTCTGGTGGATGGGCCCCGAATGGTTAACCGATCCCCGTCTCTCCCCTCTGTCCAAGGTGGAATTAACCAAGGAAGAGTGGCAGATTGCGAAGGGTGAAGAGAAAGTGTCATCACTCTTAGCTGCAACAATCCCGTCACCGGCTCTTACTACTCGACGCCGTGATGGTCACACTATTCTCTTGAGCGAGCGTTTTAGCTCCCTCTCGTCGCGATAGTTTTACGTTGGCTCCCACGCCGCAAGCCTCTGCGGCAATCTATTATCGCTCCCACGGAAACGGACGATGCCCTGGCAGTTGTTGTGCGGATCGAGCAGCGTGACGCCTTTGGAACTGACATTAACCAGCTCCAACGGGGTAATGTCATCTCCAGCACTAGCAAGCTGCTTCCCTTAAACCCATATCTTGATGAAAGCCACATACTTCGAGTGGGAGGGCGGATCGGCCAAGCTGAGCTACCTCACGATCACCGGTTCCCGATTCTACTCCCTAAACACGGCGCGCTGGTACGTTTAATCGTCCGACACGCACACGACATGACCCTTCATGGTGGTGCACAGCTCACGCTTCAAACTCTTCGCAGACGTTACTGGATACTGCATGGCCGACAAGTTGTGAGAAGTTACATACAGCAGTGCGTCGTGGGCACAAAGCGGTCTCGTGTGACCGTTAAAACATATTTAGCGATATTTGTGTGCATGGCCACAAAGGCTGTGCACATAGAGGTTATCGATGACTTATCTTCGCAAGCATTCCTGGACGCCTTTACGCGATTTGTTAGCAGACGAGGTCCATGCCGAGATCTGTACAGCGACAACGGCACAGCGTTCATTGGAGCCAACCGCTTGTTACAGGAAGTCTTGGTTGCTTGGCAGGAGGAGACGAATCAAAAAGCCTTGGCGGCGCTAGGCACCCACTGGCATTTTATAGCCCCAAATGCCCCACATCAGGGGGGGCTTTGGGAGGCAGCGGTAAAATCTGCCAAGCACCATTTAGTACGACTAGTCGGCTCACAAGCATTGTGGCGCAGCGAACTTCAAACCCTGGCGGCACGGATAGAAGCATGTCTCAACTCCCGTCCAATCACACCGCTGTATGACGACCCGGATGATAAATTGGCTCTAACTCCCGGGGACTTTCTGATTGGGGCTCCGTTGCTTGCAGTTCCCGAAGCTGACGTTAGCACCGTTCCGACCAACCGCATCAAGCAATGGCTTTGGGTGCGACAACTTCATCAACAGTTTTGGCGGCGTTGGAGTGACGAATACCTATCTACGCTTCAGGCTCGCAGTAAATGGACAAAAAAATCGCGCGATGTAAGTGTCGGTGACATTGTTCTCGTCAAACATGAGAACTTGCCATCCACACATTGGCGCCTAGGGCGTGTAGTCGAGGTTCATCCGGGCCGCGACGGACTGATCCGCAACGTAGCCCTCCAGACCTGGAGTGGATTCATGACCCGGGCAGTGCAGAAGCTGTGCAAGCTCCTAGATGAGGATGATTTCGAGTCTACCGACTCGACCGGGCAGGATGTTTAGAATCGTTTGCAGTTTTGCCCGATCTGGCCACTCTCGAGCTCATTACTTTTCCGCCACTAGGTGGCAACCCCTTTATACTTTGTGTCACTTTTACATTTTGCTGCTCAACAATAAAGAACGTTTTCTTCCGCTACAAAGACTTTGGGCCAGAAAATGACAAACTGACTATGCCAGGTTACTATAAATCACCTCTAGTTTCACGCCTATATACCCATTAGGATGGGTCTCGGCAAAAAATAATTTTTTTTTTCGCACGGGGTTATAAATGTAAAGTTGGTTTTTTCACTCAGTGCATCATATCATCATTTTTCTTTCAATTCTATTGATCTTAGGCTTAATATTTGTTCAAGTAATATATTTGCTCAAAAAATATATAATAATAATATATCTTTCATCTTAGATTTTAAAACTTGGGGAGATCATTTTTTTTTATCCATAAAAAAAATATTCGAAAATTTATGTTACAACTTTCCTCTGATTTGAACAATTTATATATCACTAAAAAGACTAAGGTAGCCGCCGTGGCTCAGTTGGTTAGTGCGTTGGACCGCGAGTCGAAGGCAGCGACCCAGGTTCAAATACTGCCTGTAATAACACCTAAAAAAATAACGGGAAAACTCGTTTTCTCTTTCGGTGGCTCTCCTCTCAGCTGGAAATGGCAAACCTCTGAGAGTAAAAATTGTTTATGAAAGAGCTCCCAACCTGCCGTTCGGAACCGGCATACAACTGTAGGTCCCTTCCACCCGCGTGCATATTCACACGCACAACACGGCTGGTTGCGGAAAGCTAGGCCTTAGTCTCGCGTAAGCGGGCAGTCGTGCCAGTCAATTATTATTATTAAATAAATTATTATTATCTTGCTCTTGAACGACGGACAGCTCGTGTTAATCGGATAATTCTTTCAGGAGATATGTGCTCATAACTGAAACAACAGGAAAAAACTCGTGTTTCGAAGATTTTTTGAAAACGCTTCTTAAACAAATTTTTTTATTTTCAGTTTCGTGTTTAGCGGCCAATGTTAGTCTAGAAAACACTTTATCTATGCACGCGATTGGCCCATTTTTTGTCGAGTAGTGTAATGATGCACTGATCGCAAAACATTCTAATCCTCCTGCTCGGGTTGCTTAAAATAATGGCCACATCGTAGTAACGAAGCAGGATTTTCTGTTTTTTTTTAGTTTTAAGATGGCTTTTTGAAATGACAAGTTTGCTCTCCCAACAGTTTTCCTAATTTCACGAAAGTTTTTATCAAATTTGGAAAGATTTAGTAAGATTATCCTTTTATCCATTTTTCATTTTTTCTCTGGGATTCTATTGCTTTCTATAAAATTTCAAGCACATATACGTTTAAAAATAATTTGTCCTTTTACTGTCCATTTACTGTTCAATGGAATACAGATTTTCAAAAAAAAATTAAAAAGCATAACCGGAAATTCCAGTTATTCGTTTTGTACGCAAACTTATTCTGCACCGTTTGTGGGGGCCTCTCAGCTGTTGCCGCCCCGGGCCCCCGAGCTCCTTAAGCCGCCACTGAGCCCGGGTGAGGTGGCCGAGCGACTTGATGGCTGCCTGACTATTCGAATATATGTATATGGACATCCGTCCTATGCGCGTTCTCGCGGATTAGCCGGATTGAAGCCTGGTAAATGGCCATTACTTCTGCCTGGAAGACACTACAGTGGTCAACCAGACGGAAGGAGAGATGAAGCCCCAGTTGGCTACAGAAGATCCCACAGCTAACCTTGATCGCCAATTTGGAGCCGTCGGTATAGATGTTGATTTCCAGTGGATAACTCGCCACCGGTCCATTCTCTTCTACTAGGAATACGGACAGTGAATCGGCGGTCAAACTAAATTGTGCTGAAGTGATCAAAGATGTTTGGCACCGAACAGTCTTGAATAAGCATCCTGGAATGACCAAGATCCGGTCTGGACCAGCGGGAAATCGCGTTAAGTCTGACTGCAGAGCATTTCACATGTAATTTGATCCGCTGCGCAGTTGGGAGCCAGGGGAGAAGGGTAAGCAATGCTTTTGTGGGTGTAGTGCGGGGAGCCCCTGTAACCAAGATAACTGCCGTTCTCCTGACTTTTTCAAGAGGCTTCAGGTTGCCCGCCTTACTAATAGCAGGCCACCAGAAAACAGTGCCAAATAGGAGGTTAGGCTCAACTACCGCCGACTGAAGCCAGGACATGATTTGGGGTTGAAGTCCCCATCTAGCGCCTAGGGTCCGTTTGCAGCTGTAGAGAGCACATGAGGCTTCCCGTACCCTCGTAGCCTTCCAATTTAGTTTAGAGTCGAGGATCAGACCTAACATTGTTGCTAAGGCTACGTCTAACACCGTTTAGCTTGGGTAGTACAAACTGGGGTAACTTATACTCCCTACTAAAAAGCATAATCTCGGTTTTAGAAGGGTTGACATCGAGGCCGAATTCCCGGTACTGTCAAGTCGATTAGTTGAAAGTTCACTGCTAGATTCCAGATCAGAGGAGATAGCACACCACCTTGCGACGTGCCGCTCTTGACCGTACGCTTGATGCGAGTGTGTCCGATTGCGGACCTAACGACACGTATTTTGAGCAGACACTCGACAAATCTCACCAGCTTCGTGCCTAGGTTGAGATTGGAAAGTACTCCAACAACCGTCTGAGAACAGACGTTATTATTCAATGTCGAGGAATGCCGTCAGAGTGAACTATTTGTGGGCGAGAGTGCAGTTTCAACAGACTTGCCCTTTGTGATTTAGATAGGAGAGACGGATCGATGGAATTCCAAATTTGATGGTCTAGAATTCTCTCGAAGGTCTTGAGAAGAAATGATGATAAGCAGATGGGTCTGTAGGCCTTAGCGTTAACATGGAACATTTTCCCCGCTTTAGGTATGAAGACCAGCCTAGATTCCCTCCAGTTGAAAAGAATTTAGGAGTGGAGAGGGGCAAGCCTTGTAAATACGTAGGAACTAGGGCGCAACTGACTCAGCGCTGTGCAGGATGTCAGCTGGTATGATACCATCTGGCCATGGGGACTTAACTGGGTCAAAGGACTTCATGGCCCAATGTATGTGGGATTTGGTTAACCAAGTTGAGGGGGTGCTCTGGGGACCCGGTCGACCTCAGGAAAACTGTGATCATGGTCGTTGAAAGTTACGCTTCCAGGAAAGTGAGTATCCAACAGAACTTCTAGTGTTTCGGCACCTGATGTAGACCGGCTACCCTGGGGTCTCTGGATACAATCGAGGTGCATCGGAGACGAACTAAGTATTCTACGAAGTCTGCTGGTGTCAGAGCAGCTTTCGATATTTTCACAAAAGCTCCTCCAAGTCACCCTTTTAGCTTTCCTGATGGCATATTTGAGCTCCCTTTGCTTGTGTTTTTAAGGAGACCAGTCGTTGAGGGCTTTAGCCCTATTGAAAAGTTTGCAACATTGCTTGCGAAGCTGGTTTATCCCTAGGTGTCGAGGAGACGCAGGCTGCCTCGGCGGCAGATTTCAGTAAAGACGTGACGGAGTCAAACGTTCGTTCAATGTCCGAGCAGTTGTTGATAACGGAGGGAATAGCATGTCCGCCTGAATCAATACAGGCCCTAAATCTTTCCCAATCAGTGCGCTTCCTATTAATAAGGCGATCAGTACCCACGACTTCGTTGGGATCATCTAGCGTGAAGTAGATATATCTATGATCAGAGAAGGAACACTCTTGTGAAACCCTCCAGTTGTTAAGAAGATTGGACGAGAAGTTATTGGCAAGAGTGATGTCGATGACCTCCTTCCTAATAGAAGTCAGGAAGGTCGGTTCGTTACCTCTGTTGCCAATAACTAGGTCGTGTGTAAGAATAAAATCAAAAAGAGACTCACCACGCTCGTTGTTATCGGTGCTGCCCCATATTTCATGATGGGCATTGGCGTCCGCACCGATGACGACAGGAACATGGTTTCGGGAAGCCTCGGAGACCATTAATCTCACCTTTGCGTGAGGTGGTAAGAAAGAGTGGTCGTGTGCCATGCAGATGGAGGCAACCCAAGTCACCACGGCGTTGATGGGGACCGCTATAGCCACGTTGTCCGAGTCGCTGAACCTGGAGGAGAAGAAGAGCATTAAGCTTGTTCTTGACAAGGATGCAGGATCTGGGATTACCTTGCCCTACTACATAAACAACCCGATAGCCATCAAGGTTGAGACCACAAACCCGACCATTTACGATCCAGGATTCTTGGATCAGTGCTATGTCTTCGCTTGTTTGTGCCAGGCGAAGAAGGAGAGCTGCCGAGGCAGCGATAGAGTGGTGCAGATTAGTTTGGACAGTCTGCACCATCTACAGGATTGGGGGTTATGGTGGCGTTCGAGTCCTCATCGCACAAGGGGAACTCAGTAGCGCCTTCGACACTCATGGCCACGTGGTCAAAGAACTCACCGACATACTCGGAGGTCGACATGACACTACCGGTGTCGTCGGATGGGCATTCTTCCAACGGGTCCAAGGTGCTGGTAGAGGTCGATGGACCGGGTTCGGGAGCCGTCCCCTTTGGTATCTGTGTGCTACCTTGTAGATCACACCTATATACGCTGAGGACGATCGTCCCGAACGCATAATTAGTTTCTCCGTCTTTTGCGAGATTTGGAGCTAGCAACTCTTCGTTAATGACGATGAGCATCCAATCATGAGTCGGGAGGTGCACATTGCTCAGCTGAAGGTGCTCCAATATCTCGTGTAGTGGTACTACACAGTGGCGGCTTAAGGTGCTCGGGGGCCAGGGGCGGCGACGGCTGGGGGGGGCCCCACAAAACGGTGCAGCATAAGTTTGCGTACAAAACTAATAAGGGGAATTTCCGGTTATGCTTTTTAATTTTTTTTTGAAAATTTGTATTCCATTGAACAGTAAATGGACAGTAAAGGGACAAATTATTTTGAAACGTATATGTGCTTGAAATTTTATAGAAAGCAATAGAATCCCAGAGAAAAAATGAAAAATGGATAAAACTTTCGTGAAATTAGGAAAACTTTTGGGGGAGCAAATTCGTCATTTCCAAATGCCATCTTAAATCTCGAAAAAAAACAGAAAATCTTGCTTCGTTACTACGATCTGGCCATTTTTTTAAGCTACCCGAGGAGGAGGATTCGATTGTCGACAAAAAATGGGCCAATCGCGTGCACCTAAAAATAAAAGTTTTTTCTAGACTAACTTTGGCCGCTGAACACGAAACTGAAAACCAAAAAAGTTTTGAAGAAGCGTTTTCGAAAAATCTTCGAAAAACGATTTTTTTCCTGTTGTTTCAGTTATGAGCACATATCTCCTAAAAGAATTATCCGATTAACACGAGCTGTCCGTCGTTCAGAAGATAATACCTTAGTGGCTTTTTAGTGATATATAGATTGTCCAAATCAGATGAGATTTGGGGAAGTTACTGACGGTGAAAGTTGTAACAATGTGAATTTTTCGACCAATTTAAAAAATCATAAATTTTCGAATATTTTTTTAAAGAAAAAATAAATTATCTTCTCTGGTTTTAAAATCTAAAATGAAATATATACTATTTTAGCAAATATTAAGCCTAACATCAATAGAATTGAAAGAAAAATGATAAAGTTATGATGCAGTGAGTGAAAACACCAACTTTAAATTTATTACACCGTGCGAAACAATTTTTTTGTTTGCCGAGACCCATCCAAATTTTGATATAGACGCAAAACTAGAGATAATTTATAGTATTCTGGCATAGTCAGTATTAAATTCTCTGACCCAAAAATCCTTTTTAAAGGACTTTAACATTTTAAGGAGATACACATTTCAATATTAAATATATGCGGTAGTTCAATGATGAAGATATGGGTATCAAATGAAAGAGGGAAATTGTCTCCATTTAACTAAATTTTCTATTTTGAACTTTCAGGACCAAAATATGTCAGGTATGGAAAACATACATGTTTTGGATTTCAGTCTGTAGATTCATACATCTAAATTTTATTCTATTTCAAGTGCTCAAGAAAGTTAACTCCTAGAAAACACTTTTATTTTTAGCTATATTTTTCGTGTCGAGTAGAAATCTTCAGAAATGTACAGAAATATTTTATAAAACCCAGTAGCAGTGACTTTATTAAAAAAGTCGTGAAAAAACATATTTCCCCTACATAACAGCATGTAAGAAGCCCATATTTAGCTTACTTACAAGGAGCATAGAATTGCCTTCGAAAACCGGATTTCCGGGACATGTGTTTTTATCCAACCAATAATTATAATAATAATAATAATAACTGTAAATTTGTTTGACTTCTACAAAGTTTAATGAGGTTAAGTAATTGTGTAATTTACACTAGTTTACAAGCAAACTCTAAGATTGCGATATTTAATTTTTAACTTAGAATTTTGTATTTGCATATTTTGCACAAAATTTTAAGTTAAAAATTGCAATCTTCGAGGGAAAATTTTTTGAAAATTTGAAAACAATTGTTATTGTTCTTGCTTTTATTGAACTGAATTTGTTATTGCCATTTCAAAGTCAATTGTCGATACTGTGTCTCTTTCAATTGATAAAAGTGACAAACGACTTAGTCTTTCATCAACCATTGTGGAGCGCAAATAGTTTTTTACAAGTTTCAGTTTTGAAAAACTTGAAATTTTTATATAGTTACAAGCTTCTCTCGGGGGCCCCCCGCAGCCTGGGGCCCGGGGCGGTCCGCCCCTCCGCCCCCCCTCTTAAGCCGCTACTGGTACTACATGACCACTTATGCCGACACCAGTCGATCGCGCTACACTTATTACCTCACATGTGTCAAATGACACTACGCGCACGACAGTGCAGCACTCAAGTGGCTGAGCCAGCGGTTAGCCGAGCGTACCATCCGACAGCACCTACCGCAGTGCAATGTCCCACGTACGGAAAAATGAACTGATCGGCATGTTGTGTGATGTTACCTACCGCAGGGCACTAGCACTTGAGGAAAGTGCTGAGTTAACCTAATGGTCCCGTGACGCTGATTGGACATAGCCTTTGGTCACTGGAATAATGGGCGGAGCGCTGGAAATGCTCCGTTGTATAACAGTTTTGTAAATTAGTATTTAAGCACCCAATTTTCAGAAAATAAACCAACTTCATTAGAACTGTCATTCTGTGCGTTTCTTTTGAAGACACTGAGGCTCTAACATTAGCCATACCAGTTGAGGCGAGGTCCGCCAAAAGACCACCCGAACATACACACATATACATTTTTTCCCTACATCGCGATCCTGGTGACCGAACTTCTACTTTAACTCCAAGACTACCTAACAAAGTAAGTTCTGGACAAAACTAGAACCTGATATTCAACCACCGATCAGATGTCCGACCACGAGGAGTTCGATTCCATCTTCAACAGACTCGTTACCATCACTCAACAGCAACTGCACCTCTACAACCCACAAGTAGACGACCACGAGGAATATCAACCAGCCTCCACGTCAGCCACGCTTGATTACCCCACCTACACACCAACTCCGCTAACTGCCGGCCCCAAACTATTGACGATACAGGCCCAATACAGCCCCAAAGGACAAAGACAGAAATCCACACCAACCATCAACCCGACCAAATAGAAGACCACGTGCAGAGAAGAAAGTGTGACTAAGACAAGATGGGAGGACGACACAGCAGAGAAGAAATCGTTGTTACCAAAAACAACGCAGCAGGTGCAACCACAAACGGAAACACCGACACCAAGGAGAAATACACCCTATACTTTTTAGGTTTAATAGTAGGGATATTAGTAATATTAGAAATTAATAGATACTATAAGTCATATGTAAATAGGGAGCTTTTTCATAAGCAATTTTTACTCTCAGAGGTTTGCCATTTCCAGCTGAGAGGACAGCCACCGAAAGAGAAAACGAGTTTTCCCGTTATTTTTTTTAGGTGTTATTACAGGCAGTATTTGAACCTGAGGTTGCTGCCTGCGACTCGCGGTCCAACGCACTAACCAACTGAGCCGAGGCGGCTGCGACAATATTACTAAAACATTAAAACAGAAACTGATCGACAACTACACAGAAGAAAAACCCCACACAGTAAACATGACTTCATTGAATATAGAAACGGCGATGAAAGCCATTCCGAACTTCACAGGCAACCATAAGGAATTAGACACTTTTATAAAAATTACTGAACTAATATACAGAAACCTAGACCCCAACGGAAAGACTGAATTAGAATTACTATTAGAATTCGTCTTCTATGCGAAACTAAATTCTATGGTGAGGCTAGCAATCGGCAACACTACAATTGACACCCTTGAAGAACTAAAAACCGTGTTTAAAGAAAGGTAAAAGAGCTCAACAACGATCCCACAGCTGCAAAACCAATTATCATGTTTCACACAACCACAGAACAAACAATATACAGAATGCGCATCTGGTGTAAAGAAAATTGTCCCGTTTATCGATGCGGGGGGAAGCAGTAAAGGGGACGAGGCACAGTAGTACTTCGGCTATACGAAGTTTTGTCGCTGGCTTCAGCAAACTTCAATTTTCGAAGATCACCTTCATTCTCTGATCATTCTGCTGATTGGCACGAGACGGCGCGCCGCGGCGTACCGTTAGCAAATTCGAATATGCAAGGGTGTGTGTCCGTGTGAAAATAAACGTGCGTGTTGCTTGTGTGTGCGCTGAGGCGATTGAAAACAATTCGAGCAACTGCACAAGATGAAAAGCAAATTGAATTTCCATGGCTTTCGGTTCTGCTATGTATAATGAACCATGTGAATTCGCAAAGGCGTACAGTAGAGTGTGCGTTCTTATTGATACAAAAACAAAACCATTAATTTCTGCTGTGCAATGTTGGCATTCATGTAGGCTACGTTGCGTTCTGGCCTAATAAAATTCATACCGATAAATTCTTCAAATTCATGTATTAATAGCCCAATTCTTAATAAATTCACCATATTGACTATTTGTCAAGTTTTTACTATTTGTCAAGAATTGGCATTCTATTTCTAAAAGTAAAAGCTCTTTCCTTGATAAATTGTCAAAAGTGTAAATGCTATTGAGAATAGCTTACAAATTGAAATTTTTTGTTAATTAAATTAACAAAACAAAAACAAAACATGAATTTAATTATTGGTATTTATTATTATTATTATTAATTATTGTTATTTATTGTTATTATTCTTGTTTAGTTGGTATTTATAACTTTTCTTCATTATTTATTCTTTTTATTTTCTTAAATTTTATATCATTTAGTATTTTTATGTGTTCTTTAGTATTTTTATTTTATTCTTCTTTTTCGTTTTACTTGCAATGTGCTCTTTTAGCCAAAATGCAAGTTTTTCCAAGCAAAATTATTAAAAAGTAATCTAATATAAATTGCTTATGTTCCCTACAAGTAGACGGTTCTGAAAACCACATTTTGTATTCATCTACTTCTGTTACATTTGCAACACACAAATTGTACAAACACTTTTTATATTGGAAGAATGAGGGGTTTCCTTAAAAAACGTATGAAATGTGTTGTAAAAGATTTTTGAAATTAATAAAAAATGAGTCGCTTAGAGCTTTTGCTTTTAAACTACTATTAAAATAGTTGAAATTTTTGAAAAATATAAACATTTCGTTTCCTTGTAAATTACAAGGCTTCAACAAATTATACAAATTACATTCATGATAAAAACTTGATGGTCGTTAACAAAATTTTTCAATTTAAACAAATTTTTTGGGGATTCAACCACGTCAGAATTCGTTTAAATTTTTCAATTCAAACAAATTTCATTTGGATTCATTTCGAGCTGTTCTCAGCAAATTTGTTGAAGCGAAAGCGATCGTCAACGAAAATAAGTATACACACAAAAAATGAGCGCGAACAAGGGAAATTGTGTTTTTGCTTTTGTTGGCTTTTTGGTGGTTGATTATTTCATTGCATGTGAAGTCAGCGCACACAATTATGCGAATATTTTCGAATAGCCGAAGTGCGTATGGGACCTGCTGCGCTGGTAACAAGGCGAATCACAGCAGCAGTCGCAAAATCACAGCTCGCAGTTGATGTGCGACTGACCACATCAACATAAAGCAAATTATGAAAGCTGACTTCGAATTAAGAAGTGTGCCGAAGTCATCGCGAATATCTTCGAATAGCCGAAGTCGCTCGGTTCCATATACATTTTCCTCATCTTTACTGCTCCCGCCCGCGTCCGAAATGAAATCGCAAAATTATTTCAGATGCGCCTTCTGTATACTGTTTATTCTGTGACACAACGTAACTCGAGCATTACATCATATAACGACAAAATTTTAAACCTCATTGCCGAACTTAACAAATTACAGATAGCTCAGACGGGAACCACAACAACCAAAGAACAAGCGTTAATAACAAAAATGAACGAGCAATACAGCCTCACAGTTTTCAAAAATGGACTCAATGACGAATACAAAGAAACGATTTCCGCCCATTGCCAAAAACTTTCAACCAATCAGTCGAATTGACATTAGAGCTAGAAAAGGACAATCGACAAAACCAAGCAAGAGTAATGTTCATCAACCGGAGCAGTAACAATGAAATAACAACCAACACAGAGTGAACAGCAGAAACCCAAATCAACAAAACAGATACCAAAACAACAACAATTATAGAAACAACAATCAAAATAACAGAAATTATCAAAACAACAATCAAAACAGCTTCCGAACCAGTACTCATAACAACTACAACAGCAGACCTAACAACCACGGAAACACCTCGAATGACAACCGCAGCAGAAAGAACTACCCATTCAACAGGAATCAAAACCAAAATAATGTAAACCAAAACAGCAGAAACAATATCCAATACCCAAGAAACAAGAACCAAGAAACTCACACAATTATGACAACCGTAACCAAAACTACAACCAACAAGGTCGCCCCACACGCATTAACTACATGCGGGGAAACGCGGGCGACCCGGGGGAAAACAATCACATTCCTCTGGGGGAGGAAAATTTAACAAATTATATCACACTAAAATGTAATCAATTTTGTAAACCATTGACATTCCTCATCGACACCGGAGCAGACATATGACTTTGTAGGACAGACAACGACGACAGCCTCGAAATCAACACAGAAAACACATGCAAACTAAGAGGAATATCCACACAGAAAATCAACTGTCTGGGAACGCTAAATCTTACATTTTCCTTAAGAAAAACAAAGACAGAACTGAATTTCCACATGATAAATGAAGATTTTCCAATTGTAACTAACGGAATCATAGGAAGAGATTTTCTTATCAAATATACTATACGTGTAAAATAGACTACGAAACTCTCTCCCTAACAATGATAACACTGCGCGTGAAATTTACCCTCAAAAAAAGTAACAAGCGGGGGACCTACTGAGCGACTTTTCTATAGGTATACTGAGTTGAGATTCACCAGGCGTTTGGCTGGATTGGCTCTAGTTTAAGAGAAATCCAACTTTGAATTTTGCTCATTTCAGTCGAGTTCGTCGCTTAAGTCTTCGAACGTTTAAATGCTAATTGGCCCTAAATCGTTCTGAATATCGCTTTACTGTCTTCGGCAAGTTTGTAGATATTTTAACGACCAACAAATTTGCTTAAGACACCAATCGAAAAAAAGACATTCAAACTGTGTTTTCGACAAAAACGTCCCAAAAACCCCAGTTTTTCGTCGAGGCATAAATGCAGTATAGCGAACCCTCGTGAAAAAAATAATTGGTCATTCTTCTATATAGACGGCTGGCTCCTGCATCTAAAAATTGTGCCCATAAAAGGCGTGGCTCGGGGTCAAATTTCAAACTTTTTATTAAAAAAACTCAATTAATCTCGAACTGATTTACACGATGTGGGTACAAACGAAAGGTCTTTTTTATACCTTTCTTCTGATGTGCAACTTTAGATAGGATTTTTTTCTCGAAAAAATTTATTACTAAGGTACAATAAGTTTGTTACCATATTGTACCCTGTGCAATTTTCTTCACAACGAAATATAAAAATGTATACTTTTGTTTTTTCTGAATATATTTTTTTAAATTTTTCTAACTTGACTCTGGGTTCAAAGCCATTTCATATTCACGTTCGCCATCACTTTCGGGCAATGAGAGCTGAAGGGGGTTGTACAAAGTACTTGCCATATTAAAAAACATTTGAAAAGATCTAGATTTCTAGCTTTGCATTATTTTAAGAACTTAAATTTCGCCAAATAGCCATTAAAACTTGTTTTGCTTTTATGGTATTGTGCCATTGAATATTTTGTGTGACACCACAAGCATTCAATTGTATTTGTGTGTGGTTATATTTTTCCATTATATGGAGGGTGATAGTAAATTGCAGTTTTTCTTTATTTTAATACCTTTTGTGGGGCCGGCCTTCGGTCGGGTATTCAAAAAAATAACCCTCATGAGAGTAACTAAGGCATCAGGAATAAATAAAGTGTTTACAGTATTTTTGTATTCGAAATCTTGATGCACGGGCGGTCGCTCCTAAGCAATAACTTTTATAATCGCAACTTCGGCTTCGCGGCCAAAAGTATTCCGGCATTCAAATACCTTTTGTGTAGTCGGCCTTCGGCCGGGCTTCAAGAAAGAACCCTCATGGCAGTGGCGCACACAGGGGGGTTTTGGGGGTTCAAACCCCCGAAATATTTTTAAGTTAGTACAGAAATTTCATTTAAAACCGTCGCATATAAGTTAACGAATGTTAACATTTAAATTTCTAAAATATGTGCACGGTCGAATTTCGACATCACCAAGTGCATTGCTTTATTGACCCATAAATAAAACTGAAGTGCATTGCTCTTTTGTCGCAATAAACAAAAGTGCAAGCTGGTCATATTACCCAATCGCCACTTGAGCGACCACCAGTACCGCTTCAAGTGGGTCAATCGTAAAATAAACACAACGCAGCATAAACGCCAGTATGCTGATACGTCGCCTTTTGCGTTTGCGCTGGTAGGCTAGGTTAAGAATTAAAATTGAAAAATAAAGCAGTCTTGATCAGTCAAGCAATCAAGTAACAACTCCAAAATCTTTAACTGGCGCCCGAGCAGGGACCAATAAAGAGTAGTGATTTGCAGTGCCGGTCCTTTTAACCAAATCATCTCGAGGAGGAACAGTGAAAATCGGAAGTTTCGCGAAGGCCCCCTAGTAGCAGCAGTGGTGAATAAGCGAATAGCAGCAAGCAACAGCGATTAGCAGCAACAAAAAGCAACAAGCAGCGAAAGCAACAGGTAGCGAAAGCAACCCGCAACAACCAGCAGCAAACGGGCGTTCAACCGGAGGACAGCCAGACGAACAGGATCGAAACAGTTCCCCCAATTGGTCCCGATACCCACCCACCCGCAACCTACCAAATGGCGATTAAATTATTGATACTAATGTAAGTCCATTCCAATTTTATTTTAAGAAGTAAAACCATATGAAAATAAAAGCTTATAAAAAGGAGTTTAATGAAAAAAAAATGAAATAAAAGGCGACAATTAAGCCAGTAAACAACGGAAACCAACCAAAAAGGAAATTAGAAACAAAAATATTAGAATAACTCAAAAATTTAACGGGAATTTTTCGAATATCCCGACCCCCCATAAATAAATGTTATGAAGCTCACGCAGGTAGAAAAAGCGATACAAATATTTACAAATAGAGCAGATCTTTATTCTAGAGGAGACGAGTTGGCTAAATACAAAAAATTGGTAAAAAAATTAGAATATTTAAAAGAAATAATTATACAAAAAGAAAACAAGAAGACGGAAAAATGTTATTAAAGGATTCATATTACATTAAATAAATAAAATTAAAATTCACAAATAAAACACAAAAACACATCTGAACAACGATATTCGTAGAAAGGAAAAGGAGCAGCCGGAGGAAAGCCAAGGAAAATTCGAAGAATAAACAATAAAAAACCAACAAGAAGCAAATTAGGAAAAATATTATATTGTTAAGAAATAGTATTTAAGTAACATTCATTTTCTTAAATTTAATTTTTTCACAACACAAATATGAATCCCAACAACTTAATAAGACCAGCTCGTTTAGAGGCCAATCCAGGTCCTAGTGCCGCACCATCCCCAAACCCACCCACCCTTCCACCTTCAAATCCTACCCCCTTCAATCTAAATGACATGACACAACAAATAAGCAGAATAGTCGCAGACATTCTAGCCAGAGACGGTAGACAGATATTCGAGAGTATAATAAATCCAGGTTCAGACATTACCGACGAGACTGACCAATCCATCGACGTAAATATAGACAGAAATTTGGCCGAATTAGACAGAATACCCGACGTGGTAAAAAGCCTTAGGGAATTCTCGGGACAGCCCGGAGAATTCAGCTCGTGGAAAAAAAGCGTAGACCGCATCCTAAAAATTTACGAACATCTTAGGGGAACGCCAAAGTATTATGGCATTTTAAGCGTAATACGGAACAAAATTATTGGCAACGCCGATATAGCCCTCGAGTCATACAACACGCCACTAAACTGGGCAAAAATTTCAAAATGTTTAACACTGCATTACGCAGATAAAAGAGACTTAGGAACTCTCGAATACCAAATGACGACTTTAGTCCAAGGCAGCAGCACAATCCCCGAATTCTATCAAATAGTCTACCACCAATTATCACTCATACTTAACAAACTTTCCTGCATGGATATGGGCCAAGATTCACTTGACAACATGACCAGATCTTATAGGGAAAAGGCACTAGACACATTCGTACGAGGTTTGAACGGCGACTTGCCAAGATTGCTAAGCATCAAGGAACCCATCGACTTGCCCCAAGCATTACATTTATGCCTTAAGCTCCAAAATGTAAATTACAGAACTCAATATGCGCAAAATAGCCAAGTAACCCATCATCGATCCAACTACCAATCCGCCAAACCACCACCACCCCCCCGAAGACAAACGCCGAACTTTACGCCGGCCCCACGCAGAAATTTTTACCCAGAACTTCTCAATAACCCCCAAAGACCACAAAATCCACACTTTAATCGCCAATACCAAACGCAATTCAGAGATAATAGACAAAATCCATTACCACCAAAACCATTACCACCAAAACCATTACCACGACCCGAACCAATGGACATAGACCGCAGCATCCACACTAGACAAGTGAATTAAGCAAACAAACCACAATTCGGAAATAACTACGCTCAAAAGCGATTTAACCCAAACCAATCAACACAGGCGGCCGTACCAAACAAATATCAGCGAATTAACCCTCTGCAGCTGACGTGGTGGTCTGACAGACACCGCAAAACAAAACTTCGTGTATTGCTTCGTAAATTTTGAACTTACGATTCACAGATTCGTAGTACCTTTCATACTCGTATTCTTACGTCGATCAGTGCAATCAGAGTGTTTGTAGGTGGCGCACGTGCGCAGTTACACAATTTAGTGTCTGTCAGACCACCATGTCAGTATTACTGTAAGTATCTGGTAGACCACCACGTCAGCATAATCGTAACATTTTCATAGTGTCCGTCAGACTACTCCACTCCAGTAAAATCGTTTTTATTATTTTATTTACATACATATGTACGCATAGCAAATTCAAACACAATGGAAAACCATCTTCATCAAAAATAACTTCTGCAGGATGTTTTAAAAGCAATGAGAGGCAAGTAATTGAATGGCTAGACTCTAGTCGCTAGAGAAACTTGAAAATGAAGGAGAAGATTTGAGCGATATAGACGACGATGTGAATGATAAAACATTCGAACAAGAAACTTTTCAATTTGAAGAAGACACAATTTCTTTTGAAGAAGATACTCAGGAGAATAGTAATCGCTGTATAGAAGAACACATACATATGTAGAGGGAATTTTACAAAGGTAAAAATGGTTTCGCCTGGAGTGCTCAGCAGGGTCCAAGAACATCCAGAGTGCTAGCTCGCAATATTATTAGATTACACAGACTTGTTAATACATTACAATTTGAAGATTATGTTGAGCTTTGGACAACATTTTTTGATCAGCCCATGCTTTCAAATTTGGTTGCACATACAAATCGAAAATTAAGTATGTTTCGAAACCAATTCAAAAATAATAGTCGAAAAAAATAAAAGTGAGATCCCTCCAAGCTTCTTGTCAAATAAAAAAGAGTAGTTGAAAGCTCTCTTTATGGTTTCACCGAAGACTTTACATTGTTGTCCTATGTGCCAAAGAAAAACAAAGCAGTCCTTCTAGTCTCATCCTCACATCGCATTCGACAATCTGATCCTGAGTCAGGAAAGCCACTGATGATTATAGATTATAATCACACGAAGGGAGGCGTGGATGAGATCGATAAAAAGTGCTTAGAGTATTCAGTCAGCCGCAAAACTCGTCGTTGGCCTATGGCCATATTTTATAGAATGTTAGACATGATAGTCATAAACTGTTTTGTAGCTTACCACACACGTGTAAATATGGGAGCTACGCTGAGAAGAGGCACATTTCTATTAAATATGGCAAGAGAATTAATGCTAGACCACTTGAAAGCACGTGTGTACAATGAAAGATTGGCAAAAGAGTTACGCATGACCATTAGTCGAGTTTTGGGAAAAGATATGCCCCCTCCACCCCCAAAAACTCAATCCGAGACGATCAGTGGAAAAAAATTGTGCCATATATGTCCCTCCAAAATAAAAACAAAGACAAAGTACATACGCTGTGAGTGCTCAAAGCCTATTTGCTTGCAGTGTTCCAATCCTCTTTGTGAGAAATGCCAGCAAAAAAAATTATATTTTAAGTCTGCATACATTTACATTACATGCATTTACACCCATTCTAGGCGGTACAGTTTTAAGTATTAAATCGCAGGCCAAGTATCTTGGTATATTGCTGGACAGAAAACTCAGCTGGAAAGCGAACATACTGGATAGGGTTCGCAAGGCTACAGTAGCATTGTATTCCTGCAAAAGAGCAGTTGGTAAAAAATGGGGCTTGCAACCACGTATATTGTACTGGATTTTTATTTCAGTGATCAGGCCTATTCTCTTCTATGGAGCGGTAGTATGGTGGACGGCCCTAGATAAGAGGGTCCATCAGAAGCCATTGGACTCGGTCCAACGGTCTGCGGCGCTTATCATAACCGGCGCCATGCGATCAACACCATCCAAGGGGCTCTATACCCTGCTCCACCTTCTCCCCGTTGATCTTTACGGGAAACAAGCTGCAACCCTCTCCGCAGTAAGATTGAACTCTATCTGGGGATGGGCGCGCACTGATTTCGGACATTGCCGTATCCTGGGTAAAGTAACCGACCTTCCCAACAACATTGATCACTCCCTACCGTCATACCTCTTTGGCACCAAATTCTCAACCCACATACCCCAAAGATCGGAGTGGGCACAAGACACGGTGTCCAGAACTGGAGTTTGCTTCTTTACAGACGGCTCCAAGTTGGATGGCAGGGTGGGATGTGGTGTTTTGTGTGTTGACCCTCCTATGGAAGACTGTTATCGCCTTCCAAACTTCTGCAGTGTCTTCCAAGCGGAAGTACTTGCAATTTTTAAAGCCCTGTCTTTGCTAAAACAGCACAACCTACCTGGTGATACTGTTAGGATTTTCACGGACAGTCAGGCAGCTATCAAAGCCCTCAAGAAGGCCTTCACCACATCAAAAGTGGTCTCTCTCTGCCGATCCCTGCTCAATGAGCTAGGGTGCGAGTACAATATCACTCTGACTTGGGTACCGGGCCACAGAGATATTAGGGAAAATTGCATTGCCGATGAGCTCGCTAGACGTGGCACCACCCTTCCAGATGACAACATTAACATTACAGTAGGTATCCCTCTCGCTACATGTAAACTCAAAATTCGCTCTTCTTTCCTCGGCATAGCCAACAAGCGATGGCAGGAGGAGAGCACTTGCTCAATCACTAAACAACTATGGCCCACTTTAAACCCCGGGCGTACAAGTATTCTTGTCTCTCTCAGTAGACGACACATCAGCACGATCGTCTCGATTCTGACTGGACATTGTACATTTGGTCGTCATGCCTACAGACTAGGTATTGACAGTCGGGACTTTTGCCGAAGTTGTCAGAATGAGGAGGAGGAAGAATCCATTATTCACCTCCTCTGTCACTGTCCGGCTCTCTCTATACGAAGGTGGAAAGCCTTGGGCTCTACTTACTTCGACAATCTGGACGACCTTAGATCAGTCAACATTAGGGACTTGCTAGGTTTTATCCACAAGACAAAATGGCTTGTATAGGCACTTAACTTGCAGTAAGACAGATCATTCCCTCCTTGTGGTATCACAACGGGCCCTTTTCGTGGCCTAAGTGTGTCTTTCGGCAGGTCCCGTGCCTAGGCAGCCACTTTAACTTAACCTAACCTAAGTCTGCATAAAATATGATCTCACCATGCGATTTCGTTAAAATTCAAAAGTTAACTTATTTAATAAGTGCTTATTGAGATAGAGTGGAAAATGTTCCTTTAAATTGATCACATTCTCTTCTTTATTAATTTTTAAAAGAAGAGTATTATTTTTGCTGCTTTTATTGTATCAATGAAATAAACCACATAAGTTCAATCAAATGTCTTTCATTTAAAATTTTACCCTTAAATTGGATTATAAACTATTTTTTATTATAAATAATAAAGGCCTAATAAATGAAAGTAATAAATTTCATAAAAATAATTCAGTCTAAAGAAGTGTCCGTCAGACCACCACGTCAGTGTTATTGTTAAAATTAGAGCACGTCAGTTGCAGAGGGTTAATCACGTACAACATGAAGCAGACTTAATACAAGAAGATACTCATTACGAAAATTCAGAAGCCTATGAACAGACAGATTTAACCAATGAACAAACAGATGAAAACCCAACATACGAAGAACAACTAGAACTGGAAGACATTCATTTTTTAGACTAGGCCCCTCTTCGCTTCTTTACTTTGAACACAAAAAGGGAAACGGAGCGGTCCTCAAATTTTTTATAGACACAGGTTCGAACAAAAATTACGTCATACCAAAACATATTCGGAATCCAATACCGAACGAAAAGAGCTTCTTAGCAAACTCAGTAGGAGGAAACGTAAAAGTAACACATCATGCCTTAGTGGACCTTTTTTGTCTCAAACACAAACTTAAATTCTACATCCTTCCGAACCTAACCACATTCGACGGCATCATAGGCAACGACACACTTCGCGATCTTAAAGCAATAATTCACACTGAGAAAGGTTATATGGAAATTTCTCCAAAGATAAAAATTGAGCTCAAACACCACCCTTGTGAAAATGTCAACAATATTAATTTACGCACTTCACACCTGTCCAAAGAATGTTGCGACAAACTTAAGTCAATGGTACGCAATTGTCCCAAACTCTTCTCAGACCCCGAACAAAAGTTAACTTACACAACAAAAGTCAGAGGTGAAATTAGAACCACCACCGATACGCCTGTTTACTCAAAATCCTACCCTTATCCCATGGCATTGAAAGATGAAGTCGAAAACCAAATAAACGAACTGCTAAAAGATGGCATAATTAGACCATCTAAATCCCCTTATAATTCTCCCGTATGGATTGTGCCAAAGAAATCGGACTCATCAGGGAAAAAAAATACCGAATGGTAATAGACTACAGAAAACTAAACCCAATCACTATACCAGACAAATACCCAATCCCAGAAATCAATGAAGTCCTTTCTAACCTAGGAGAAAATAACTATTTTTCAGTTCTAGATCTTAAAAGTGGCTTCCACCAAATCCCTCTTAACGAGAGAGACATCGAAAAAACTGCATTTTCAATCAACAACGGAAAATTTGAATTTGTTAGATTACCCTTTGGACTGAAAAACGCACCGTCCATATTTCAAAGAACCCGCGATGACATATTGAGAGAACACATCGGCAAACGATGCTACGTCTACATAGACGATATAGTAATTTTCGGAAAAACAGAAGCCGAACATTTTGCTAACTTAGAGAAAGTCTTTAAAACATTAGAAGCAGCAAACCTCAAAATTCAATTGGACAAATGCGAGTTCTTACAACCCGAAATAGAATTTCTAGGCTTTATTGTAGGAAAGCAAGGCATAAAACCAAACCCGAAGAAAGTTCAAGCAATAAAAAGCTTCCCACCTCCTCAGAACCTAAAAGATTTAAGATCCTTCTTGGGAATGTCCGGATATTACAGACGGTTTATTAAGGATTATGCAAAACTTGCAAAACCATCAACAAACCTTTTAAGAGGGGAAGATGGACGAGTGTCCAAAAATGTATCAAAAAAAACCTCGATCCATCTAAGCGATACAGAATCCGAAGCGTTGGATAAACTGAAAAACTCCTTAATATCTAAAGAAGTAATCCTAACACACCCAAACTTCGAAGAAGCTTTCGATCTTACCACTGACGCTTCTAACTTCGCCATCGGAGCAGTCTTATCACAGAAAAACAAACCAATAACATTTCTTTCACTTACCCTCAACAAAACCGAAGAGAATTACGCAGCTAATGAGAAGGAAATGCTTGCCATTATCTGGTCACTAAAAGCCCTCCGAAATTACCTTTACGGCTCTAGACAAATCAACATTTACACCGATCACCAACCCCTAACTTACGCACTAAGTAACAAAAACTCAAACAGTAAAATGAAGCGCTGGAAATCAATCTTAGAAGAATACAATTATGAACTTAAATACAAGCCTGGAAAAGAAAACGTAGTAGCCGATTGCTTATCAAGACCCCCTGGTCACACCGTAATAAATTCTCTAACACCAACGCTCCACAGCGATGATAGTTCATCCCATCACCTTATTCCTGCAGTAGAATCACCTGTTAACGCCTTTCGAAATCAACTCATCCTAAAATTAGGAAACGAAGAAAAACATGAAACTGAAACACATTTCTCTAAATTCATCAGACATACAATTGTTCGACAGGACTATTCAGAGAACAACCTCAAGCAAATACTAAAACAATATCTAGACCCCAATGCTGTCAACGGCTTATCAACACCCGAAAGAATCATGGGTTTGATTCAAAGACTCTACCCTCTCCATTTTAACAATTACAAAATCCGACAAAGCATTGTGCAAGACGTAGAAAACGAGGACCAACAGGAAGAAATAATTTGCGCAGAACATCGCAGAGCCTACAGAAACGCAAATGAAAATAAACTACAAATTATCAAAAAATTCTATTTCCCCAAAATGTTCTCCAAAATCAAATCAATAGTGAAGAAATGCACCGCTTGTAAAGAAAATAAGTACGATAGACATCCTAACAGCATAGAAATACAACCTACACCCATTCCGCAATACCCCGGACATATTATTCATATAGACATTTTCTCCACCGAACGCAAACTCGTGCTGACCGCTATCGACAAATTTACTAAATTCGCTGTAGGTAAAATAATCGAATCCAGAGCAGTCGAACACATTAAAAAGCCCCTCCAAGACATCCTTTTCCAATTCTGTGTCCCACAAATGGTAGTAATGGACAACGAGAAAGCTTTACACTCAGCTTCAATCCTAGCAATGCTTGAAGATGAATTTCACATAGAAATTTATAGCACTCCCCCTTATCGAAGCGAAGTCAACGGACAGGTAGAACGCTTCCACTCAACACTTACAGAAATCATGAGATGCCTAAAAGCGGACGACAACAAACGAAACTTTGAGCAACTACTTGAACGACGACAGGAAAGAAACCGGTTGAACTCTTTTATGGCCGCATACCACACATAAACCCAGAGGACTTTGAAAAAATCAGAATGCTAAATATCGAAAAAATTAAAGAACAGCAGGATAAAGACTTAAAACACCACAATAAAAATAAGAGCCTTTTTAAAACATACAAACCTGGAGACGAAATTTGTGTAAAACACAACAAGAGAATAGGATCAAAATTAACAGTCAGATACGTTAGGGAAATAGTCAAAGAGAACAAAACCACTACAGTCACTACCGAATCTGGTAAAGTCGTTCACAAAAATAATATTAGGAACTGTCATCCATAAAGGATGCAGCGAAATACAAATATTGGACTTCTCAAACGCACAGATAGTGACAGTTGGAACGGGACTCGCACGGATGCAGATTGGAAACTTCAAAATCATCCATGTCATCGATCTTGACCAGTACGAAAACGAAATAACAACGATTAAGCAAACAATAGGAAAATATCCTGACCACTCCCTGTTCCCATACCTCAACCATGAACTCACACAAATACAAGGACTGGTTGACCATCTAAAGCCACGAACGATCAAAAGGTCTCTAAATTTTATAGGCACAGCTTGGAAATGGATTGCAGGAAATCCTGACCATGAGGATTTTGAAATAATAAAAAATAAATTAGACAATAACTTAGAAAACAACAATCGACAAGTAGTGATAAATTCAATGTATCAAGATAGGATAAATAACATAACTAAAATTGCAAACGAGATAACAAAAACATTGAAAGACAGCAAATTAATTAACCAAGAAATTGTAAGCAGCATTCAATACAAATTAAAGATTTTCAAAGAAGAACTGCAAAATATAAACCATGCAATCCATTGGGCTAAATTAGGAATAATAAATTCTTTAGTATTATCAAAAGAAGAAATTCAGACAGCTATAAGTACTTTAGAAGAAGAAAATGTGCCCTTCGCAACAATAGAAGAGGCCCTCAATTTGTCCGAAATTAAAATTATATCGAATCAAATATCAATACTTTACATTATAAGCATACCTGTTGTAAACAACAAAAATTATGAGAACATACTAATTAAACCGCTAAATATCTGGGACTTGTGTTAGACAGGAAACTTAACTGGAAACCCAACGTCCTGGAGAGAGCTAAGAAAGCCAGTATTGCCCTTTATACATGTAAAAGGATGATAGGCAATGTATGGGGTACAAGACCTCATATCGTACACTGGCTGTATACCGCCGTTGTTCGACCTCTATTGTTATACGGGATAGTAGTCTGGTGGCCTTCATTGGCCAAAAGGTCTCACTCCCAAATACTTGCTAAAATTCAAAGGTCCGCAGAGTTATGTATAAGTGGGGCCCTGCGGACTACTCCCACTAATGCTTTAGACGTTGTGCTCCACCTAATCCCATTGGATATCCTGGGGAAGCAATTGGCCGCCAATGCTGCCATCAGGATGCGCGCCTCTGCGCAATGGAGAATTGGGCGGTACGGGCACTCTTCTATTCTAAATTATTTCAAAGGCATATCTCAGAATGTTGACTACATGACACCCAGCCTGTCCTTTGATAAGGACTATCATGTTTTAATCCCATCTAGAGCCGAATGGGAGCTGGGTGCGCCCCCTGCCAGCAGTGAGACCCATATTTATACGGATGGATCGAAACTGCTTGGTCAGGTGGGCTGTGGTATCTACTCAGAAGGATTAAACCTTAATTTAAAGCTCAGGTTGCCAGATTACTGTAGTGTCTTCCAGGCTGAGGTCACAGCAATCTGTGCAGCCTCCGATTGGCTCAGGGTAAACAGGATATCGGCTAATGGTATCCTTATATTATCGGACAGCCAATCAGCTCTTAGAGCTCTGGATGCGGTCAAAATAACATCAAAGACCGTTCTTAGCTGCAGCAAATCTCTTAACGAGACTGCCAAGCAGCTTCATATTCGCCTATGCTGGGTTCCAGGTCATAGGGATATTCCAGGGAACTGTAGAGCGGACGAGCTCGCGAGACAGGGCACTACTGAGCAGTTAGGCCAGGAGTTGACCACGCTCGGTGTCCCTCTTTTAACTTGTAAGCTTCGTACTCATGCGAGCTCAATACACGATACGAATTTAAGATGGGTTGAAGGCAACACAAGCCTCCTTGCGCGCCAACTTTGGCCAACATTAAATACTCGACGTTCTAAAGAACTCCTCTCACTAAACAGAGCCCAGATCAGAACCATGATCGGTGTCCTTACGGGTCACTGCCTAATCGGTACCCACGCAAAAAGGATGGGGCTGTTTTCAAACGACTTCTGTCGCAGCTGTCTGGACGAGGAGGAGGAAGAAAATATTCCTCACTTCCTATGTTACTGTCCTGCTTTATCCAGAAGAAGGCAAACCCACTTAGGCAACTTCTTCTTCGGAAGTCTAGAAGATCTAGCTGATAAGACCATACGCCGTCTACTAAGCTTCGTTAATAGCTCCAAATGGTTTAACGAGTGAGCGAAATGATGCTCGATCTCATGTGGTATCACAATGGGCCGCCTGGCCTAAGTGAGCTCCTCCTGGAGCAGCCACACCTACCTACCTACCTACCTACTAATTAAACCCGTAAAATGAAACAATAATGTTATTGACTTACCATTTAATAATGTCTTAATAATATATAATAAGCAAAAATGAAATTCTAGGAATAGTAAATAATTGTAAGAATTATGATTACTTAACTTTATGTAAAGCGCAAAACGTAATCGACATAACGAACACGACTTGTATCCCAAATCTGTTATCACTCATCGAGTACGGACGTGTTTAAATTCGCTCTCGCTATGGTCAGTTGTGCTAAATGCAAACTGCCCTGCACCGCTGCCGATTCGGTATCTTGTGGCACCTGTTCGGTCAAGTGGCACTTCAAGTGCTGTAAATTGAATTCTACTGCTGTGGAAGCTTTAAACTCGAGCCCAAATTTAATTTTCGCCTGTGACTCCTGCATTAAAAGTCCGCGTTCAACGTGCTCATCCATGGTGCCGTTACTGCTGGACAAGCTAAGTGAACTTCGAGGCCTCATCGACGCTCTTAAGATATCACCCTCTGAGAACTTAAGTGCTGACAAGCCGAGCTCTGTTTCTTCCGCAACTGGAAAGCCGCTGCCAATTGTTACTCGCGCCCGCTCCAAAGCTGTGGACGCCCTTGCTGTTGTGTCTAAGCCTGCCATCGCCCGTTCTCACTCGCCTCTACCAGTAAAGGGCAATAGCAAAATAAAACGCCCGCAGTCTCCGGCAGCTAAAGCTAATGCTTCCAATGTTGCTCTCGCTGTGAATGCTGCCGTTGATGTTGTTGCTGACGCTGCTGCACCTGCTGCCTCGCCTGTGACTTATGCTGCTGCGACCGCTGATGAGAATAGTACGCTCACTTGCTCTGCTGTTGCCTCGCTCTCTTCGTCACATGCTGCTGGTGCTCCATCTTCTCCTACTCACTCGTCTATTGCTGCTGTTGCTGATCTACCTGCTAACGACTGGACTACTGTGCACAACAAAAAGCACCGAAATCAAAGGATTGTTGTTATTGGCTCAAACGTAAGCTCGGGTTTGGATGTAGCTGTTAGTAAGAAGTGGTTGCACTTGTCATCGTTTCTACCCTCGGTGACTGAGGATATTCTAACTGACTATATTGCAAATCGTGCCGGAGTTGACAAACGTAATATTTCCTGTTATAAACTAGTAAAGAAAGACGTCTCTACTGAGTCTCTGAAGCGTGTTAACTTTAAACTTGGTGTTGCCTCATCTTCATATGCCAAGCTTCTAGATGCCTCTGTGTGGCCTGCTGACGTTAAGGTGCGCCCTTTTCGTTTTTTTCAAAAAATAGACCAGCCAACAGTGACGGCCTAGCATCCCCTAATGTTTCAAATTCTTCGCTTAAGATTCTTTACCAGAATGTTTCTGGTCTTAGAACTAAATCTAATGATCTTTATGCAATGAGCTCAAATTTGGATTATGATATATTTGTGTTGGTTGAAACATGGCTGAACTCAACCTTTTACAGTGAGGAATTCTTCGATCCCAACCTGTACAATGTCTTTCGTAAAGACCGTGACGCTGTTAAGACTGGCTTGTGTAGGGGCGGTGGTGTGCTTATTGCAGTTCGGCGCAAGTTGTGCTCATCGCTCGTGTTACTTGAAAATGCTGACTCGTTATTGGACCAACTCTGTGTTTCCATTCAGGGATTGTCCAACTCATTGCTTCTTTGTGCTTCTTACATTCCGCCGAATTCGGCTGAAGTTTTCTACAAAGCTCATGTCGACAACATCTTATCTTTAGCTTTAAGTAGAGGAGATGACTGTCACTTGTGTGTTATGGGCGACTTTAATTTGTGCAATTTATCTTGGACTCGCCTGGAGGACAATAATTGCGATGGTACTACTTTTTTCCCCTGTAATATAGTAAGCTCTTCTGAAAGTTACTTAGTTGATAACCTGTACAGTCTGAATTTAGTCCAGGTTAATGATTTTGTAAACAAGCTAAATAGAATCTTAGATTTGGTATTTGTAAGTGATAATGTTAACTTTACAGTTTCTGAATGCTTAAATTCTTTTTCTCCTTATAGTATGCATCATGTCCCCTTAGTGCTTGAGCTTAAATTTTATGAATTTCAGCCATTGTGCACAGCCAACCGCAATGATTGCAGGGTTCTTAACTTCAAGTTATGCGATTATGTTAAATTGAATTTAATACTTGACGAAATTGATTGGGACTCTTTGCTTCTTGATCTTAATGTCAGTAGCTCTTTTAATGTCTTTAAATCCAAGCTCTGTAAAGTTTGCTCACTTCATGTCCCTGCTTTTCCCAAAAGGATTTATAAGTTACCTTGGTACACAAAAAATTTGAAATATTTGAAAAATCTGCGAAATAAATTTTTCAAAAAATTCAAGACCACCAACCTCTTGTCTTTTAAGGACAAATACTTGAGGTATTCAAAAGAATTTAATTGTTTGAATAAGTTTCTATATCGAAACTATACTTTAAAGTACGAATCTGAGGTAAAATCTAACCCAAAGGCTTTCTGGCGTTTTATCAAGTCCAAGAGATCTTGTTCTACTATTCCCACTACCCTGTTTCTAAATGATGTAACTGCTAAAACTCCCTACGAAGCTGCCAACTTGTTTGCTGAGTTTTTCCGGTCTAATTTTGTGTCCGACCGTGATAGCGATGTGAATGCATATGGTGATATTTGCTCTTCCATCAATATTGGTTCTCTTTCACTATCCTATGATGATGTCATTGAGGGTTTTCGTCAACTTAAACCCTCGTTTCAACCTGACGTTGATGGTTTATCAGCGTCCATGTTGAAGCGTTGTCCTTCCCTTGTCCGTCCGCTTCTACTGATTTTTAATAGATCTCTTGCCTCTGGGGTTTTTTTAGATGCTTGGAAAGTAACTTCAATCACTCCAGTTTTTAAGAGTGGCAACAAAAATAATGTTACCAATTATCGTCCTATCTCTAAGTTGTCCGCTGTTTCCAAGCTCTTTGAATGTATCATCAAAAATCGACTCTATTTTGCTGTCAAAAACATTTTATGTCCCAATCAACATGGTTTCATGTCTGGCCGGTCAACTGTAACAAACTTGGCTATTTTCACCGAAGACTGTCTATCCGCTTTTCACTCCGGTTTTCCAGTGGATTGTGTTTATACGGATTTTTCGAAGGCCTTTGATAAGGTTAGCCATAGAATTCTTATTTCAAAATTTGCTAAACTTGGTTTTCATTCTGTTTTCTTAGACTGGATTACCTCCTATCTTAGCAATCGCAGCTGTACTGTTGTGATTGACAATGTTTCATCTCGGCCTTTTATAGCGTCATCTGGTGTAACCCAAGGGAGCATTCTGTTGGGGTCTGCATGCTTACAATCTCAAAAGTTTTGGAACCCCTGAAACCATTTGCGCAAGTTGCTCAAAGCTGCGCCGAGCACTCAAGCCACTCACGCAACATCACTCAACCCTTTACCTATGCAAAAATGTTGCGATACATTCGTATAAGTGTGCGTAGGTTTGAGCTTAACTGAGGAAGCGACTAAGAATGGTTGTTGTACTGCCCAGCAAGTGCGCAGGTGGTTGTTGTAACACAACGTGGGTGTTGTAGCGCAATGGTAATCAAATGTGGTTTTTGTAATGCGAAAATTGGGTGTTGTAGCACAATGGTATTTAAATGTGGTTGTTGCGATGCACAAATTGTGTGTTGTAGCGCAATGCAAATCAAATTTGGTTGTTGTGATCGCACAAATTGTGTGTTGTAGCGCAATGCAAATCAAATTTGGTTGTTGTGATCGACAGTTAGTGTCGATTCGCGAAGTTGTTGTTAAAACTGGTGATCGGTTGAATGTTGTTGGTTGTTTTCCGCTATTGCTAAGCGGACAAATTTTGGTGGGGCCATAAAAATATGCACAAACGCACAAACCCATGTAAGCTTATGAATATGCACAAAAAAACTGAATAACGCAGGTCAGGACACGACAAGGTGACAAAACGGCTTGGCGTTGTTTTAAGTCGCTTATAAATAGCGCTGGGCTCACACCAGAACGGGAAGAGAAAGAGCCTAGACACTGCCACGCTGAACCGCTGCACGACTGCGGAATGCCGTCGAGCCAACGCACCTAAGCCGCGAGTCGCGCTTATAACTAAATTAACAAAGAAAATCGTTTTTGCAAAATCGTTGAGCGGCACACGAACTAAATTTTAAACTGAACAATTTTGGAAAAAAAAACAAAACGTTGCGGGAAGAAATAGAAAAATTAAGAAAATACGACTTTTTAAATGGGGAAAAACAGGGTTTGTTCGACATCTTGTGCATATAAAAAAAAAACCCTACATAAACTAGCCCGAAAACCAAAAACCCCACCACATACTTTTGAGAACTAAACAGGCGAAACGCGAAAAAGCCCAAATAAACACTAAAAAGTAAACGCTAAGCGGCGGCGCGGAAACTTAAGAAAAAAAAACCAATCAGTCTGGTGCAGCTATAAGAAAATTTAAACGTGAGAAACAACAGTGCTTAAAAGAGAAAACCGAACAACAACAACAGTCACAGTATTAAGCATGCAGAACAAAAATCACAGCAACAACAACACTCCAAGTTCGGGAAGGTTGCATGACAACAACCACAACAACAGCAACACTTCAAATTTGTAAATCTTTCAAAATTCTACCACAACAGCAACACCACAAGAATTACCTATGCTACGGATAATCGGATTCACAAAACTATCACAGCAATTAAAAGGCAACTAAAATTTTGGAATTAATAATAATGTTTTAAGAAGGAAAAATTGTCTAAATTTTAAGGAAAGAGATTTGTGGAAAAAAAAATTTGTGTAAAAGTGAACAAAGAAAAAAAAATGTCGTCAGATTGATCAGAAAAGAAAGACGGGAAAAGAGAAAGAAAAATGTTTAAGATCTTAGCGTGAAAGTTTTAGAGATTAAAATAAAGAAATATAGTGAAAAGAGAACAGAAGTGTATAGATAAAGGCTAGAGAAAAAAAAACCCGAAAGCCCAAGAAGAATACAGTTTTTATATATTTTGTGTTGTGCCATACTTCAATCACTCTTTGGTGGTTGCGGTTTTTTAGTATTTTTTTTCAGTGTACATCTGCATCGATGGGCCCAACGATGGACTACACACACACGTCAACACACTGTCATGTAAGTTCTATTCATTTTTTTTCGGCACATTTAAATAAAACACAAACCTATTAACTGAGAGAAAAAAAACCCAAAGAAAATTTCTTAACTCAAAAAAAAAAAAACACATATGTTTTCTTCTTTGGCCTTGCATTTATCTACATTATCTTACAGTTTTGATTTGTTAAAAATTTACTACTTAATTTAGGATTTATTTTTGTAGAGAAAAAAGGTTAAAATTGTTCTTAAATCTACAATTATTGAAATTATATTCGCTATAAAACTTAAAATTAAATTAAAACTTTAGATAGAACAAATTTTAAGCTACATTTTTTTTTGTTAAAAAGGTTAAAATGTTTAAATTTCGCTAAGTGTAAATCTTTAGATTGAGATACGTTTGGATACAAAGAAAAATTGTTAATATTATAAATTTATTATTGGCTTCAGAATTTCATTTGGTCAATGCAGTTTTTTTTCAAAACCCCACAGTTATGATTTTAAGTTGAATTATTCAATAAAGGATATTTTTGTAATATGTTAAATTGAGCTAATTTGAGTTTGGCCTGGGAATAAGGGAGGAGGAAATATTTGGTAGTAATTGGGTTTCTTGGTAACAGCTATGAGGAACAAAGGTAGGGAGGGCAAGGAGTATCCGACAATAGATTAATCGGGGTACTAGCGGAGAAGAGTTTGGGACTGCAATGTGTCCGGAGTGCGAACGTCTGTCCGTTTTGGTTTCTGCAGTTGTATTCTGTCCTTGTATTTTTTTTTTTTGCAATCGTGTGCATACATTTTTTCTTCTAGTTATAGTTGTTTTCTCATTCGGTTCGGGTTGATGCTGAATGCATGCCATATGAGTGAGTGTTCTAATGAACCTGGTTGGCCTTATTCGACCCACCCCCGCTGAAGCTTCGGGTAAATTAAAAAGCCAAGTGCACACGGGTTAACCAAGGTCATATTCCCCTCAATTTCCACCACACCTTCACTCATATGTAAAAGCTAGGCTGAAGGATCTGCATTCGTCAAGATGGCTATGTTACGTTGGCATCCCGCAGGGTCTATACGCCGAATCTTAACCGCCGTAATGGGGGAGACACATAACAGAATAAAGAAAATGGCGCCCAACGTGGGGCCCTCTACGAAAATGGGGGTGAAAGCATTGCTATTGTGGTAATGTAGTCCGTCCGTCCGAACAAGGCTTTGGTAGGTTTGCGTAGTGCATGCATGCTGGATTGTGGGTTCTGAAGGTTAAACATCATGGAACTTCACCGCTGCGACATTACGTCAAATGACTTCCACAAGCTAACAGTCCTTTGGTAGATCGGAACTTTGTCGCTATACGTGGATATTGGATTTGTAGTGGTAACTTGGCTAAAAGCTGGTGACACTAACCGTTCTGTTGTTAGCGACCCGAGTTTCATCTGTTTTGTTTTATCGCATGAGCGTCGCGATCGCGAGGCGTCGAGGATCTTGTGAGTCGAAAGACACACAACCACGATTGCTTTTGCCGATTAGTCGCAAAAGCTAATTGCCGACGCGGCACCCTGAACTTTTCCTGCATTTACCAAAATATTTCTGAATCCCTTTTCCACAACAGGCCAACATAAACAATATTTTCTAAATTTATATTGAGTTTCGTGATTATAGTTATTTTTTTTGGTTTTGTCGAACCATTTTTATCGCTTACAATTTTTGTACCGTGATTAATTCGTATTTTGTTTTTGGGTTATTTGGACCAAATATCGATTACTTTCGTGTCTCTTTCTCTTTCTTTAAAATTTTTGTTGCCTATCTTGCGGTGCGAGTTGGAGTTTATTGGACTTAAAGTACTTCCTGTATTAGCGGATAAATAACTTCTTGCTACAACTTTTCGACTTGCTTATTTTTTTGTATTTTTTTAAATTGTTGCCTTGCGGTCACCATGCCGTTGCGGCACAGTAGTGAAAACTTGCCAACTGCTGGGCAGACAGTATGTTCAATTTGTCGCGAAGGTTTGAGCGATGGTGCGGAGGTCTTACGCACAGCCTGCGCACACGTTTTTCACAGGAGTTGCTTGATCAACTGGTTGAAGCGAAACTCTTCTTGTCCGCAGTGCCGAACTGCTTGCAGCAGCAGGGATTTCATGGCAGATCCCAACCGACATACTCCTGGCATGCGAACTCGGGCAAAAGCGAGAGAGCTAACCGATGATGTAAATAATCCGGCACCTTCAACTTCACACGCTGCACAAGCTGCACGCGCAGCGAATTCCGACACGCGCACCGAACACCATTTGACAGAGCCTCCAGCGAATTTGTCAGCTGAGACTGGTGAGAATGCAGGCGATAGTCGTATTCGATCCATAGTAGGGGCAGTCTTAGCGGCGAGACAGGCGAATTTGTTGGATGAGTTAGAAAGTCGAGTAGGGCAGTTGATAGAACAGAAGTTAGAGCACAGCTTAGCTAACGCAATAGGCAGGTTAGATCTACACGGTACGCAGCCGCGTGAAGGCCGCAACGTCTCTAACGACCAACGTGACTCAACTTCAGAATGGCCACAGGACCTACCGTACAGCAACAACAATCGAGAGCAACACATTCGACCTCCATTACGAATGAGCGATGCGTCAGCTGTTACCAACTCGGGCAAAATTGCTCATTTAATTGCAAGTTGGGACATAAAATTTGATGGTACACCAAAGCTTTCAGTCGAAAACTTCATTTTCAGAATTGAACTACAAGTTATTGACACTTTATATGGTAATTTCAATTTATTGTGTGAGCATGCTCAAGGGTTGTTCACACATGAGGCTAAGGATTGGTATTGGCGATACCGAAGATCGGTTGATCGGGTCAACTGGCATACGCTATGCCATTCGTTAAGAACACACTTTGGCGAACATAAAACGGACACCGACATAAAGGAAGCAATGCGGAACCGGAAGCAAGGACAAACAGAATCGTTCGATGACTATCGTAACGCGGTGCTAAGGATTGCTGAAAATTTACAGAATCAAATTCCGGAATCAGAGCTAGTAGAGATCATCCAGAGGGGACTACGTCCGCGCATACGTCAACAGTTATTATATGTAAACATAAATTCTCTAGCCGAACTGCGTCGCTTGTGTCTTAAAGGTGAAAGCTTGTTCAACGAGGTCTCCAAAAACAATTCTGTTCACACACCGGCAACTGCCATGCCGCGCAACAATCCTTTTAGGCGGCAAGTGAACGAGCTAAATGTCGACTTGGAGTTGGATGAAGTACTGAACGAAGATGTCGTCGAAGTGGACGAAGTGTCCAGACCCAACGCGAAGTCCAAACTTATTTGTTGGAATTGTCGAAAGGAAGGTCATCGTTATTTTGATTGCTTGGATAAACGCACGGTGTTTTGTTATGGTTGCGGTGCACCAGGTGTGTATAGACCAACTTGTGAAACATGTCGGCCGGGAAACGTCCAAGCGAGCGAGGCTCCCAAAGCGAGTCCTCGCTACGACCAAACGCGCCAGTAACAGCAAAATCACACACGCCTTCGTCAGCACCCGAGCTGCCGATGAAACATGGGACAAGTACTCAACCTTGTCACATACTTTCGTATGGTGAACGATTAGCAAACTACAATAGAGTCCGAGATTTGATTTTTAACAATACAAAGGCATCGAAAGCGAAACGCGCAGCACGTTCAACGGAGCGTATGAGTAACTTCTGGCAAGCTGTCAAGCGGCAGCGTAAGCATGTTGCAGGAATCTGTGCAATTCAGCACAAACCTTTAGATTTGCGTCCATACGCAGAAATTACACTCTTCAAACAGAAGTTACTCGGTTTACTTGATAGTGGGGCGCAGATATCTTGCATAGGAGGTGCTCTGGCGAATGAACTCAGTGGTAGGAAAGATTTCCGAGCCCATAAAACATCGATTCACACAGCAGATGGGCGAAAACAAATTGTATATGGGATCCTAAACACGATGGTGAAATTTAGAAATAGAGAGGCAGAAATAGCATTTTATATAGTTCCAAATCTTGCACAATCAGTAATCTTAGGAATAGATTTTTGGCAAAAATTCAAAATAGCCCCAAATATTATAGCACAAATTGATGTTGAGCAGTCGTCGACTGCTAATGAAAATTCTTTGGTATTATCTGAACACCAACAAGACCGATTAGAAGAGGTGAAGAAGTTATTTCCCTCTTATGAGCGCGAAGGGTTGGGTAAAACCACTCTAATGGAGCACGTCATAGAAGTTGAGCCAAATGTCCGTCCGATCAAACAACGTTACTTTCCCATTTCTCCTGCTATCGAAAAACTGGTCCATAAAGAAATTGATGAAATGTTGCATCTTGGGGTTATTGAAGAAAGTCCGAACAGTCCATGGTCTAGTCCAGTAGTTCTCGTCCGAAAAGGTGATAAGGTCCGTCTGTGTCTCGACTCAAGGAAGGTGAACGCTGTCACAATCAAAGATGCGTATCCTTTGCCGCATATCGAAGGCATTTTAAGCCGACTGCCTAAAGCTCGTTTCATCACGTCGCTAGATTTGCGACGTGCGTTTTGGCAAATCCCGTTGGAAGAAAATTCTAGGGATTTCACATGCTTCACAGTACCAAATCGGCCGTTGTACAGATACCGGGTTATGCCATTTGGTCTATGCAATGCGCCGCAAGCGCTATGTCGGCTCATGGACCATGTAATACCAGCGCAGCTCAAAAATCAAGTTTTCGTTTACCTTGATGATTTACTGATCGTGTCAGAGACTTTTGAGGAACACTTGGCCACCTTGACGGAAGTGGCTAGCCATCTTCGCAAAGCCGGTTTAACCATTAATGTGCAGAAGAGTAAATTTTGTATAAAGGAAGTGCGATACTTGGGTTATATTGTGGGGAACGGTACATTGCGCACTGATCCTGATAAGGTGTCGGCAATTGCGAACTATCCAGCACCAACGACAGTAAAACAGCTAAGACGATTTCTAGGCATGACTGGATGGTACCGGCGATTTATGGACAACTACGCTGCCCTTACCACGCCACTTACTAATCTTCTTAAAAAGAGTAGAAGCTTCAGTTGGACAGAAGATGCGCAGTCAGCGTTTGATGAACTCAAGCAGAAGCTTGCAAGCGCACCAGTACTTGCGAATCCTGATTACAGTAAGCCTTTTATAATTCAGTGTGATGCAAGTAAACACGGGGTAGGAGCAGTATTGGCTCAAAGAAACAGTGAAGGGGTAGAAGTACCCATAGCATACTTTTCTCGGAAATTGAACAAAGCCCAAAGCAACTATAGTGTAACGGAACTTGAGTGCATGGCAGCAATGTTGAGTCTCAAGAAATTTAGAGCGTATGTAGAAGGGCAAGACTTTACGATAGTCACGGACCATGCAAGCTTGCAATGGCTGATGCGACAACCTGATTTATCGGGACGCTTAGCGCGTTGGTCATTGAAGCTGCAAGGTTTTCGGTTCAAAATAGAACACCGGCGAGGCACGCAAAATGTTGTACCCGACAGTCTGTCGCGTCAGAATTTCGACACCGAAGTAGTGGAAATCGAATTCTGTCCTGTGGTAAACTTGGATTCTCCTGCATTTACGTCGCCTGACTACGAAGACCTCAAACGTCGCGTACGAGAAAATCAAGACAAATTGCCCGACTTACGTATACTGGACAACGAAGTTTACAAACGAAACGAATTTGCGAACGGAAACCCGGAAGCGGAAGCTAGTTGCTGGAAGCTCTGGCTGCCAAAGGAATTGGTACCGGAAGTACTAGAGAATGCTCATTGCCCGCCAAACAAATGTCATGGCGGCATCGCCAAAACCTTAGAACGGCTGAGGAAAAACTTATTTTGGCCAAACATGGTGGCTGATGTGAAGGATTACATAAGCAAGTGTAGCATTTGTTGCGAAAGCAAAGCTCCCAACCGCGTATTGCGGCCGCCAATGTCTGGGCATTATGCTACTCAACGACCTTTCCAAAAGCTTTACATTGATCTTCTAGGTCCGTATCCTAGATCCAAACAGGGAAATATCGCAATTTTAATCGTTTTGGACCATTTCACCAAATTCCCGTTGCTCAAAGCCATCCGAAGAGCTACTGCACCTGTCATTTGCGAATTTCTGCGGGAGCAAGTTTTCAGTGTTTTTGGTACACCGGAAATAATTATGTCTGATAACGGAAAACAATTTAAATCTTCCTATTTTAACGACTTTTTGAAAGACCGATGTATCCGCCACGTGTTTACCGCCTTATATAGTCCTCAAGCCAACGCCAGTGAACGAGTAAATCGGTCCATATTAGTAGGAATACGCGCCTACATCAGCAAAGAGCAATCAATGTGGGATAAACATTTGGCTGATATCGCTGAAGCTTTACGTAGCTCAGTCCATCAATCAATTGGCTGCACTCCTTATTATGCAATCACTGGTCAGCAAATGCTTTCGAACGGCCGTGACTATGAACTGCTGCGTAAGCTGGGTTCATTCGAAGATACAGTCATAGAGAGGTCAGATAACATTAAACTAATTAGAGAAGCAATTAGCCAAAACATTACTAAAGCTTATGAAGCGTCAGCTAGGAGGTATAATTTGCGTAGCACAACAAAAGGTTTTGAAGTAGGAGATAGGGTTTATAGACGTAATTTCATTCTGAGTGATGCTAGCAAGAAGTTTTGTTCCAAGTTCGCTAAGAAATTTATTAAAGCCAAAGTTATAGGCAAAAGAGGCAACAACATGTACCAACTCGAGGACGACGATACCGGCAAGAAAGAATTTTACCATCGGAAAGACATTATCGAGCGAAAATCTTAGCATGCAGTCCTTTTTACAAATATTGCAGCGTAGCCGCAATATCTGGTGTTGTTGGGGTCTGCATGCTTACAATCTCAAAAGTTTTGGAACCCCTGAAACCATTTGCGCAAGTTGCTCAAAGCTGCGCCGAGCACTCAAGCCACTCACGCAACATCACTCAACCCTTTACCTATGCAAAAATGTTGCGATACATTCGTATAAGTGTGCGTAGGTTTGAGCTTAACTGAGGAAGCGACTAAGAATGGTTGTTGTACTGCCCAGCAAGTGCGCAGGTGGTTGTTGTAACACAACGTGGGTGTTGTAGCGCAATGGTAATCAAATGTGGTTTTTGTAATGCGAAAATTGGGTGTTGTAGCACAATGGTATTTAAATGTGGTTGTTGCGATGCACAAATTGTGTGTTGTAGCGCAATGCAAATCAAATTTGGTTGTTGTGATCGCACAAATTGTGTGTTGTAGCGCAATGCAAATCAAATTTGGTTGTTGTGATCGACAGTTAGTGTCGATTCGCGAAGTTGTTGTTAAAACTGGTGATCGGTTGAATGTTGTTGGTTGTTTTCCGCTATTGCTAAGCGGACAAATTTTGGTGGGGCCATAAAAATATGCACAAACGCACAAACCCATGTAAGCTTATGAATATGCACAAAAAAACTGAATAACGCAGGTCAGGACACGACAAGGTGACAAAACGGCTTGGCGTTGTTTTAAGTCGCTTATAAATAGCGCTGGGCTCACACCAGAACGGGAAGAGAAAGAGCCTAGACACTGCCACGCTGAACCGCTGCACGACTGCGGAATGCCGTCGAGCCAACGCACCTAAGCCGCGAGTCGCGCTTATAACTAAATTAACAAAGAAAATCGTTTTTGCAAAATCGTTGAGCGGCACACGAACTAAATTTTAAACTGAACAATTTTGGAAAAAAAAACAAAACGTTGCGGGAAGAAATAGAAAAATTAAGAAAATACGACTTTTTAAATGGGGAAAAACAGGGTTTGTTCGACATCTTGTGCATATAAAAAAAAAACCCTACATAAACTAGCCCGAAAACCAAAAACCCCACCACATACTTTTGAGAACTAAACAGGCGAAACGCGAAAAAGCCCAAATAAACACTAAAAAGTAAACGCTAAGCGGCGGCGCGGAAACTTAAGAAAAAAAAACCAATCAGTCTGGTGCAGCTATAAGAAAATTTAAACGTGAGAAACAACAGTGCTTAAAAGAGAAAACCGAACAACAACAACAGTCACAGTATTAAGCATGCAGAACAAAAATCACAGCAACAACAACACTCCAAGTTCGGGAAGGTTGCATGACAACAACCACAACAACAGCAACACTTCAAATTTGTAAATCTTTCAAAATTCTACCACAACAGCAACACCACAAGAATTACCTATGCTACGGATAATCGGATTCACAAAACTATCACAGCAATTAAAAGGCAACTAAAATTTTGGAATTAATAATAATGTTTTAAGAAGGAAAAATTGTCTAAATTTTAAGGAAAGAGATTTGTGGAAAAAAAAATTTGTGTAAAAGTGAACAAAGAAAAAAAAATGTCGTCAGATTGATCAGAAAAGAAAGACGGGAAAAGAGAAAGAAAAATGTTTAAGATCTTAGCGTGAAAGTTTTAGAGATTAAAATAAAGAAATATAGTGAAAAGAGAACAGAAGTGTATAGATAAAGGCTAGAGAAAAAAAAACCCGAAAGCCCAAGAAGAATACAGTTTTTATATATTTTGTGTTGTGCCATACTTCAATCACTCTTTGGTGGTTGCGGTTTTTTAGTATTTTTTTTCAGTGTACATCTGCATCGATGGGCCCAACGATGGACTACACACACACGTCAACACACTGTCATGTAAGTTCTATTCATTTTTTTTCGGCACATTTAAATAAAACACAAACCTATTAACTGAGAGAAAAAAAACCCAAAGAAAATTTCTTAACTCAAAAAAAAAAAAACACATATGTTTTCTTCTTTGGCCTTGCATTTATCTACATTATCTTACAGTTTTGATTTGTTAAAAATTTACTACTTAATTTAGGATTTATTTTTGTAGAGAAAAAAGGTTAAAATTGTTCTTAAATCTACAATTATTGAAATTATATTCGCTATAAAACTTAAAATTAAATTAAAACTTTAGATAGAACAAATTTTAAGCTACATTTTTTTTTGTTAAAAAGGTTAAAATGTTTAAATTTCGCTAAGTGTAAATCTTTAGATTGAGATACGTTTGGATACAAAGAAAAATTGTTAATATTATAAATTTATTATTGGCTTCAGAATTTCATTTGGTCAATGCAGTTTTTTTTCAAAACCCCACAGTTATGATTTTAAGTTGAATTATTCAATAAAGGATATTTTTGTAATATGTTAAATTGAGCTAATTTGAGTTTGGCCTGGGAATAAGGGAGGAGGAAATATTTGGTAGTAATTGGGTTTCTTGGTAACAGCTATGAGGAACAAAGGTAGGGAGGGCAAGGAGTATCCGACAATAGATTAATCGGGGTACTAGCGGAGAAGAGTTTGGGACTGCAATGTGTCCGGAGTGCGAACGTCTGTCCGTTTTGGTTTCTGCAGTTGTATTCTGTCCTTGTATTTTTTTTTTTTGCAATCGTGTGCATACATTTTTTCTTCTAGTTATAGTTGTTTTCTCATTCGGTTCGGGTTGATGCTGAATGCATGCCATATGAGTGAGTGTTCTAATGAACCTGGTTGGCCTTATTCGACCCACCCCCGCTGAAGCTTCGGGTAAATTAAAAAGCCAAGTGCACACGGGTTAACCAAGGTCATATTCCCCTCAATTTCCACCACACCTTCACTCATATGTAAAAGCTAGGCTGAAGGATCTGCATTCGTCAAGATGGCTATGTTACGTTGGCATCCCGCAGGGTCTATACGCCGAATCTTAACCGCCGTAATGGGGGAGACACATAACAATTCTTGGGCCACTGTTTTTTATAATATTCATTAATGACATTAGTTGTTGTTTTTCAACCTCCAGGTTTCTTCTTTACGCCGATGATCTAAAAATTTACTCTACTATAACTTCCATCACTGATCAGCAAAACCTTCAATCTGACCTTGATAACGTGTTTGCTTGGTGTTGCAGAAACCGGTTATCATTAAATATCAATAAATGCTCCCATGTTGCTTACTCTAAATCTCATTGTCCGCTGCAAACATCCTATTGTATCGATAATGTGCCCCTTAAGTCTCTTAGTGAGATTAGGGACCTTGGAGTTATTTTTGATTCCAAGCTCACTTTTTCCAGCCATCTCAACTTTACTATTTCTAAAGCATATTCAATGCTTGCTTTTGTTAGGCGGAACAGTGCTGACTTCACTGATCCTTACACCGTAAAAACGCTTTTTAATGCTTATGTCCGCTCAGTGCTTGAATATGCGGTTTTTATTTGGAGACCATATCATAGTGTGCATATCAGACGACTTGAACGAGTCCAGAAAGTGTTTTTAAGATATGCACTTCGATCTTTGAGATTTGTTGACCCTGTTCCGTCGTACTACTCTATGTGCTCTTTATTGCATATCAAGTCCCTCGAAGACAGGAGGAAGATTCTTTCTATGAGCTTTGTATTTGACTTAGTTACTGGTGGTATTGACTGTCCCTTGTTGCTTGATAGAATTAATTTTCATGTTCCTGCCAAACAGTTGCGGAATTATGAAATTTTCAATCTTGCCTGCTGTCGTACAAACTACGCCCAATTTGCGCCCCTGGCTAGAACTTTGGCTGAAGTTAACTCGCTTTATAATTTAATTGATTTTTCATCTTCTAAATTGTCTTTTAAACATAGTTTAAACACTTACTTCAAATAATTTGTACTAATCTGTTATTAGTCTGTAAGCTACTTAATGTACAATAGACTTAAATAAATAAATAAATAAATAAATCTTCTTAAAAGCAAAAAGGCAGCTTGCGATTTTACGAATGGGCAACATATTTTAACTATTGACGAAATATCGTCCGATGTAATTCTCCTAAACGATTTCAACGGAACGCTCGAAATCGAATCCGTTAAACAAAACCTTAATGGAACCTTTCTGATAAAATTCCACAATATCACTATTTCATTGAACGGCAGAGTCTTCGTTTCAAAAGAAACAACTCATTTTCAAATCCTTCCAGCGGTCTTGCAACCGACCCCTCACGAAAAAGAATACAGAAAATTATTATCGCTCCAAATGATGGACGAATTGCACATCAATAATACAAAAACAATAAAAAGATTGAAACTCGAGACTACTATCCACATGGCAACCACTTACGGATTACTTACCATTATAATGATTGCAGCAATTGTTACCACAATCCTCAATAAAATCCAAAGTAGAGAAAAACCACACATCATTATCAACAAAGAAAGAGTTCTAACTGCTCAAATCCATGACAATCCATGAAACACCACCGTAATAATTCCAAACCACACTCGCAAAGTCAGATTTAATGACATACCGTACTTCTAATCGATTAGGGACAATCGATTTTTGAGAAGGGAATAGTTAACGAATGTTAACATTTAAATTTCTAAAATATGTGCACGATCGAATTTCGACATCACCAAGCGCATTGCTTTATTGACCCATAAATAAAACTGAAGTGCATTGCTCTTTTGTCGCAATAAACAAAAGTGCAAGCTGGTCATATTCCCCAATCGCCACTTGAGCGACCACCAGTACCGCTTCAAGTGGGTCAATCGTAAAATAAACACAACGCAGCATAAACGCCAGTATGCTGATACGTCGCCTTTTGCGTTTGCGCTGGTAGGCTAGGTTAAGAATTAAAATTGAAAAATAAAGCAGTCTTGATCAGTCAAGCAATCAAGTAACAACTCCAAAATCTTTAACTTATATGTTAAATCATCAATAACACCACTCGACGCAAAAAATGCACCTAAAAAAAGTGTTTTTTACGAAACTGAAGATCAAAACAATTTTGTTAGAAGCGTTTTCAAATCTTGGAAAAACCAGTTTTTACCCTGTTGTTTCAGTTATGAGCACATATCTCGTAAACGAACCATCTGACTAACACAAGATGTCCGTCGGTCAGAAGATAATACCTTAGCTTTTCCAGAGATATACAGATTGTCCGAATCAAATGAGATTTGGATAAATTACTGACGAATTTCTGACAAGCAAAAAATTTGAATTTTTCGACCATTTTCAAAAATCATAAATTTTTGAATGTTTTTTATAGATAAAATAAATGACTTCCATTGGTTTTAGACCTAAGATGAAAAACATATTATTTGCAAATATTAAGCCTACCATCAGTGGAATCGAAAGAAAAATGACAAAGTTATGATCCACTGAGTGAAAACACGAACCGTGACATACACCGTGACCCTTCCAAATGTTGATATAGGCGTGAAACTAGAGGTCATTTACCTGGAATTTTATTTATTTAGTTTTTCATTTTCTGACCCAAAGTGATTTTTAAAGGACTTTAAAATTTGAAGGACATACACATTTAAAATATTTTTTCAAATATTTGCGGTTGTGCAGGATATGGGTATCAAATAAAAGAGGAAAATAGTCTCCTTTAAATAAATTTTCTATTTTGAGCTTGCTAGCCCTGGCAGCTAGAGCTTAAGTTAATTATAATTTTAATTATAATTAATAAAAATAATAATAATAATATTTTGAGCTTTCAGGACCAAAATATTACAGGTAGGGGAAACATACCAGGTATCTCAGTATGAAGTGAGCCTTTTTTGCGAAAATAAAACACTAATTTTTAATGGGAAAGTAAAAAACATTTTATTCAAAGTATTGGCCATTGCTAGCCACACATTTTGAAGCAAACCAATCAGACACCCAATTTTCGACTTCCTCGTAGGAATCGAAGTGCTGCTCAGCCAATGCGTGTCCTATCGATGAAAACAAATGGTAGTCGGAAGGAGCCAAGTCTGGTGAATATGGCGGGTGGTGTAGCAGCTCCCAGCTTTGATTATATCCTGAATCGGTCTTGCTTTGTGTGTAGGTGTATTGCCATGGAGCAAAATTACCTTACCGTGTCTTCTGGCCCATTCTGGTCGTTTTTCGATCAATGCATGGTTCAAATTGATCATTTGTTGTCGGTAGCGATCAGTATTAACGGTTTCGCCAGGTCCGATCGCTCTGGTCCCACCAAACACACAGCATTGTCTTCTTGCCAAATCGATCTGGTTTTGCAGTCGATGTTGAAGGTTGTCCAGGATTAACCCATGATTTTTTCCGTTTAGTATTCTTAAAATAGATCAGTTTTTCATCGCCAGTAACAATTCGATGCAAAATTGATTTTCTTTTGTGTCTTTGAAGCAAAATTTCGGAAGTGTTTTTTCGATTTTCCATCTGCCTTTCATTCAATTCATGTGGCACCCACTTTCCACACTTTTGGATATTTCCCATATCTTTTAAACGGACAGAAAGATTGAATTTTATGCCACCACGGCATAAAATTCAATGCGACGACTATGTTCGACTGCTCACGCTATACAAAAACCGATTCATAATTGGTGGGGATTTCAATGCAAAACATACGCATTGGGGCGTCAGATTAATATCGACACAAGGAAAAGAATTGTTCAAGGCTCTCCAAACGACGAGATGCCAGACGGTCTCCACAGGAAAACCAACATACTGGCCAACAGACTCCTCAAAACTTCCAGATCTGATCCACTTTTTTGTCACGTACAAAATATCCAACAATTACATATCTATTAAGGAAGGATTGGACCTAAACTCTGACCACTCATCTGTTTATCTAGATTTGAGCACGCAAGTCATATACAGAGAACCACCACCAACACTTGCGAATAACTACACCGATTGGGAATATTTCAAGTTTATTCTAGAAAGGCATGATAGCTATGCAACAGATTTTAACTCACCATATCAACTAGACGAAGAAGTTAACAAATTTACAAAACTATTACAACACGCTGCTTGGGAAAGTACACCAATTATTAAAAAGTCTCCTGTGGAAAATACGTACCCGAAAGAAATTATAGACAAAATAAAAGAAAAGCGAAGACTGCGAAGGCGATGGCAACAATCACGATCGCCATATGATAAGTCAGCTCGGAATAAACTAACAAATAGCATTCCTTCTGCAATAAAAGCGTTTAAAAATAGTGCACTCAGCAAGTACTTGACCAACCTCACAAACGACTGAACTACTGATTATTCCTTATGGAAGTACACGAAAAGGTTAAAAAGGCCATTGATGCAATCGGTGCCTATCAAAAATGACAACGGCGAACGGGCGATAAAGCGAACGCCTTTGCAAATTACCTTGCTAAAACTTTTACTCCCAATCCGTCAGTTGGGGGTATGACCATCCACCAGACAAATAATGAGCCTGATGAAGCAAACGCGGACATTGAATATACAAACTCAAATGAAGTAAGGTGTGGTCACTCTAGGTTAGGTTAGGTAGGGAAGGGTGTGTGCGGCCGGAGGCCGCACTTCCACTCGGAGGCCAAAATGGCCCATTGTGAATCCCTTCTTGGAAGGTTCTGGAGCTAGCCAGCGGCTCTCATTCCGGGGCAAACCAGTTCGACCTCTTGATGAAGGAGAGTAGATCCGAAATTTCGACTATTGCCGCGCCAGCCAAGTCTGCCAGGAACCTTGACCCCAAGGTACGGAGACGGCGTTCCTGCAGAGCCGGGCAGTGGCACAGGTAGTGTTGGATCGTTTCCACTTCTTCTTCATCTCCACAGCTTCTGCAGACATCACTGGATGAGAGGCACCATTTGACAAGCATGGATCCAATGGAGCAGTGTCCGGTGATGACTCCAACAAGCTGCCTAATAGAGGTTCGACTCAAGGACAGTACAAATCGTGTTTTCCTCACGGAAAGGGAAGGCCATTGTTTATTGCTGCAGGGGTTGGTCGCTGGACGCTGAGATCTTTCACTCCGAACTAAAAACCCTTCACTTCAACTTCGAAACTAGACTAACGCTCCGGTCGCCCGGAGCCTTTATTTATAATATTCCTTATGTCCTAAATGCTACCTACAATATTTACACTACTTCAATATTTCTTATCCTAACGTTTTGCCTGCACATGCACGTAGGTAGCATGACCCAAAGTGCATGGCAGCCTAAATATACAGCACGATAAGACCATACCAACACCACATGCTGGCCACACGCTCTTATCGTGCCTGTTGCTTGAATTCTTGCAGCGGTCACCACTTGATAAGTGCAACCAGATGTTGGTTATCTTGTGGTGCCGTTGCAAGATTCAACATATTGCCCCCGTTGAAAGGAGTAGCCTTTCAACATAAGACATGCGGTTTTCTTAACCTCCTAAACATAACTGAGCTAGGGCAGCAGCTGGCAGCGATGTTGACCTCAGCTTCCTGACCTTCCAAGCGCTGGTTACTGCTGGTTGCCAACTGGGATCTGCGATCTCTTCACCTTTCAATTTCGCATCTTAACTCCAGCTACTTGACTCCTGGCCGCTAAGTGCTGATGTTGGTTGTCCGCATCATAAACCACGTCTGCTTCCTTCATTAGAGCCAGTTGCACCCGGGCAGGCTGTCTCACGCTTCTGCGCGAACTTGGAGTTCCTCCATTTCTCGTCGATGAACTTCACGATCTTCTTCGTGCTGACGTATCTGTCACACAACGAATTAGCGCTGACCGGACGGCCCAGTTGCCCTCACGCAGGCGATTGTCCACCTTGGTGGGAGTCTCATCGCCCTCAATGTTGTCAAGGTTGCCGTACTCAGGATCAATTGGAAGAGAAACTTCTTCTTCCTCCTGAGTTTGTTCGGCACCCAACCATATTCCTCTAGCTTTGCGCCTTTTGCGCTTTCAGCCTTTTTATTTCAACGCTCTTCTTGGTGCTGACGTATCTGTCACACAACGAATTAGCGCTGACAGGACGGGCCCAGTTGCCCTCACGCAGGCGATTGTCCACCTTGGTGGGAATCCATCACCCTCATTGTTGTCAAGGTTGCCGTACTCAGGATCATTCGGAAGAGAGATTTCTTCATCCTCCTGAGTTTGTTCGGCACCACACCATATTCCCCTAGCTTTACGCCTTTTGCGCTTTCAGCTTTTTGAGGAATCGGTGCCTTCTTCATCTTTTGGGCCAGCCGACATCCTTCAATTTCGTGCAGCTGGTCATAGCGTTACGCCTGCGCTCACTGAACTTGTGGCTACATTCTTTCAATGACCGTCAATGTGAGCCGACATCAGTACGCACAGCAAAATTCTTACTGCACGAATTACTCTTCTGATGCAGGAAGATCCTTCAGCTGCAGCTGGCCGTTGCAACTTGCGATGGGGCGCGGAATTACAGATCGCACATGTTGCAGTTTCCAGATGACGCTGCTTGTCCAAGCGTTGGTACTCCTTCATGGCTGCCTTTCTCCCACGGTCCCACGATGTTCGCGTTGAGCCACGCTGCCCTGCTCTTATAACTTATCCCTGACTTATATTTACCAAGTGGGATTTTAATTAACATTACAATTCATACTAGCTATTTATTCTTATTTCTAGCTCTTGTTATTACTCTGACAATCTTAGCAAGATTTGTCTTCCTTAGTAGTTTTCATTACATTTAACTTTGCATTACATTTATTCCTTTAAACTTAATTTTTCAGTTTGCCGATTTATGCCTTCGACTATCCATTCATATTTTTATAACTCGTAAATTTGCTTTTTAATTATTTAGTAATTATATATTACCCTTTTAATTTCGTAGTAGGAAAAGGATAAGCCGCATATAATTCGCCTGATCCTTGCGTCTACTGTGACACCAAGACCATTTTCAGCGAAACTGGCCTTGGTCACCCTGCCCCCCTGCAATTTATTGCAGAAACCCAATTTTTCGGATCGCAACCCGAGTTTCTCTTTGAAAGACAGAGTCACATTTGACTTATTTTTTTGGGCATTTATAGCACGCGCGTACAACTTGCGCTGCTACTTGCCTTCCTCGCAACGGCCAATATTTTTGCCGCGTGAGTTCTAGCAACTCTTTTGCTCCAACATGCCGGTTCTCTTTGTGAATCCCTGAAATAAATGATTTTGTTAGAAAACATTTGTGCGGTAGCAGAATTGGAAGCTTCGTGTCATCCGACTTTGCCGTCTTTTGCGATCGAACGTCCACTCGAATTATTCCATCTTCACCTAGAATTGGAGATAAAGCGGTTAGTTTCGATTCCTTATCTACTTTTTCCCCTTTCTTTAGCATTTTAATTTCTTTAGAAAAGTGCTTATGCTGCTCTTTCCTTATTAAGGTTTCCGTTTCTTTATCACCTTTTGTTGACCCGTGTTTGGTGGTTCCACAGTCCTTTACCTTATGCTTAATTGGCGCAGTTCCAATTATCACCCAACCAAATGCCGTATTCTCCATATAAAGACTCGAGCTCAAATACTTTTTCCTTTCGTTCTTCAATATGGTCCCCATCACTTCCGCCCCTAGTAGTATGTCAACTTGATTTGGGGTGTGAAATTTCGGGTCGGCTAAAGGAGTTCCTTTTGGGAGATTAGATATCTCAATCTTTTCCCCTGGTAAACTTGGAGTAATTTTTGGAAGAACCATTGACTCAACTTTGATTTTGAAATCATTGTGAGATGATTTTACTTCCACCATTACTTCCTCCTTTACTTTTGTTTTTACACCTGAAACCCCTTCTATGGTTGTTTTTGCCAATTTTGTTTTGAACCCTAATTTTTTACTTAATTGTTCCGTGATAAAACTTCCCTGGGAACAATTGTCCAGCACCGCTCTTGCTGTTATGTATTTGCCTTGGTGGTTTTTTATTTGCACCAAGGCCGTTGCCAGTAATATACGCTTTTTATTACTGCCTATCGCTAATGCAACATTCGATTTACTATTACCGAAGTTGTCATTATGCAGCAGCGTGTGATGTGACTTCTTGCATTTTTGGCAAGGTTCCACCTCACAGCTTTTAAACAAATGCCCTTTCCTTAGGCATTTGGTGCATATCCTATTTTCCAGTGCTAATTTAATTCGCTTTTCTACTGCGAGATTTTTAAACTCGTCGCAATTAAACAAATTATGCGTACTGTCACAACCTAATAAACATTTCCTTGCATTATTTTGAGTCCTATTTGTTTCATATTTAAACTCTCCTTCCCTATTTGGCAACTCGAATCTACTAGCATTCCACCGCTCACTTCCTTCAAGTGCTTTGAATTGCTTTTCGAGAAATACTAAAAGATTTTCTATCGATGGTACTTCCGTTGAATCAGGCAAGGATTCCTCGTACCGAACCTTTGTGTGTGAGTCTAGCTTCCTCACAATTATGAAGTGCATAAGGGCTTCTTTTATTTCCGTATCTGAGAGCTTAGTAACCTCTAACGCTCTCAGATTAGCCGATACTGTGTCGTGCAACTCCTTAATTTCCGCAGGAGTGCGAGAGAATATTTGCCTGGCGTCAAGCAGATTTCTGAACATCTTTGATGTTATTTGCCGCTTATCAGAATATCTCCTCTGAAGAATATTCCACGCCACGTTAAAGTTCGCACCACTTATACCTAAGTGATCAACCAACCTTAACGCCTCACCCCTTAAATATGATTTTAACGCAATCATTTTATGAGTGTCTCCCACATTTTTATGAAGGAATATTTCAGTGAAAATATCCCTAAAGGATATCCACTTACTATAATCCCCGCTAAATATGGGAATCTGAATTTGAGGCAGGCTATATGGCAAGGGAGGAGACGCATTTTGCTCTAACAGCTTTTTCTCTTCCTCTTCTGCCACAATATGAGACCCTTTATCCATTAATAAATAATAATTGACTGGCACGACAGCCCGCTTACGCGAGACTAAGGCCTAGCTTCCCGCAACTACCCGTGTTGTGCGTGTGAATTTGTACACGGGTTGGAGGGACCTACAATTTAATGCCGGTTCCGAACGGCAGGTTGGGAGCTTTTTCATAAGCAATTTTTACTCTCAGAGGTTTGCCATTTCCAGCTGAGAGGACAGCCACCGAAAGAGAAAACGAGTTTTCCCGTTATTTTTTTTTTTTAAGGTGTTATTACAGGCAGTATTTGAACCTGAGGTTGCTGCCTGCGACTCGCGGTCCAACGCACTAACCAACTGAGCCACGGCGGCTGCCCTTTATCCATTAGGACCTCATATTCTTCGCACAGCTCGTCCTCTCCAAAGAACTCACTGTACTCGAACTTAAGATCTGTCGCACGGTCCTCGAACTTGTGCAACCGTGACATATCTTTCCATCCCATCTGGATGCGTTCATGACACCTTTTTAATTCCTTTAAGGTGCCCTGAAACCTCGCCTGAACCGATGCGGCTTGGTCCCTTTGACGCTTCACCGACACCGATTTACCTGTGCTGTCCGTTCGCGCCTCCATCTTTTCAAATGGAGAACTCACCACGCCCTTCCCCACTCTTGCCTCTACCTCACCTACTCTTTTAATTGTACTTTCGTACAGTGCCTGAACCTTTTCATAGTATTTCTTCTCGAAATACACCTTGTACTCCCTAAGCGCTTGCTTGGGAGCTAAAATGCAGTGATTCGCTGTTAACTCCTCGAACAACGAACTCAACTGCCCTTGAAGCCCTTCATTGCGGCCCTCAGCGTTCAGCTGGTTGCAGATGCTAAGAATAGCATTGCCAAGCTCTTCCTGCTTTTTGATCATATCTTTTGCCATATCGTAATTATCCTTTTTTCCTCACCAATAATTTTAATTAATTTAAATTTTACTTACTTACTTTTTTTCCTTCGCAGTAAGTGCGTTTCCTGGGGTCACCAATGTTTATTGCTGCAGGGGTTGGTCGCTGGACGCTGAGATCTTTCACTCCGAACTAAAAACCCTTCACTTCAACTTCGAAACTAGACTAACGCTCCGGTCGCCCGGAGCCTTTATTTATAATATTCCTTATGTCCTAAATGCTACCTACAATATTTACACTACTTCAATATTTCTTATCCTAACGTTTTGCCTGCACATGCACGTAGGTAGCATGACCCAAAGTGCATGGCAGCCTAAATATACAGCACGATAAGACCATACCAACACCACATGCTGGCCACACGCTCTTATCGTGCCTGTTGCTTGAATTCTTGCAGCGGTCACCACTTGATAAGTGCAACCAGATGTTGGTTATCTTGTGGTGCCGTTGCAAGATTCAACAGCCATATTGCCCGGCAGGTACTGCAATCAGTTCTGCTCCGCCATGAGGACTCGATGAAGGTTTTGCTCAGCCTGTCAATATGCATATACAGGGCAGATATCGGAGGGGGCACAGAGTTGTCCACTTCGGTGAGAGGCAGGGCAACACCCTTTCTTGCCATTTCATCCGCTGCCTCGTTTCCTGCCACTCCAGAGTGGCCCGGAACCCAGCAGAGAGTGATTCGGTGATGTCCGATGCCGCGCAGTGCAGTGCGACAACTCTGCACTACCTTCGATTTCACAGTAGCTGATTCCAGCGCTTTAAGGGCTGCCTGACTATCCACACAGATTGTGATATCCGTGGGTGATAATCCGCTGTCGCGGATTAATTCAGCAGCTTTCCAGATTGCATAAATCTCCGCCTGAAAGATGCTACAGAGATCCGGGAGTCTGAAAGACCGTTGAGCCCCTAGTACATCTGAGTGGAGACCAGCTCCTGTACCCTCCTCCATTTTAGAACCATCTGTGAAGATGGTGATGGAGGCGTCTCTTGTCACACTTGTAAGTCCCCATTCTTCCCTTGAGGGAAAGGAGGTAAGTGCGCGCGAATCAAAATCCAGGTATGGAATCAGATAGTCCGTGCAGGAGTCTAAGTGATGTTCTGTACCTGGCCTCGTAAATGACCTTAGAATCCCAGAGTGTCCATGAGCGTGCTCTTTCCACAAGTTGGCCTCTCTCAGCCTGAGAGCGCCTTTTGCGGCACAGCACTTAATGAACTGCTCTATTGGGTGGAGATGTAGAATCATCTCTAGGCCTGCCTGGGGGGTGCTTTTGACGGTTCCTGCTATTCCCATAGCCGCCAGTCTCTGCACCTTCGTCAGTTGCGTCGTCAAGGACCTGGTGTCCGTGGCCGGCCACCAGACAATGGCTCCGTAACATAAGATCGGCCGAATGATCGCTGTATACATCCAGTGGACAATGCTCGGCCGCAATCTCCACTTTTTCCCGAAGGCCTTCTGACAAACGTAGAAGGCATTCAAGCTCTTCTTCACCCGCTCTTCCACGTTGCGCCTCCAAGAAAGCTTGGAGTCGAGTATGGTGCCAAGGTATTCAGGTATTTCACCTCGGGTGAGAGGGTGATAGTGATGCCGCTAAGTTTTGGCAGTCTAAACTCCGGTATTTTGTATCTCCGGGTGAACAGTACCATAACCGTCTTTGAGGGGTTAACCCCTAGACCGTTTTGCGCTGCCCACCTAGAGAGTTCTCCTAAAGCGGACTCCATGAGATCACTGATGGTGGACAGAAATTTTCCAGAGATCAGGATAGTGACATCGTCCGCATATGCTACTACTCGTAGCCTCCTGGATTCGAAGATCTCGAGGATGTTATTTATCACCAGCAGCCACAACAGAGGAGACAGTACGCCCCCCTGAGGTGTGCCTCTTGTGGTTAACCTCCTTACCGAGCACGAGCCTAGACTGGAGTGAACCCTTCTGCTACTAAGCATGTCACTGGTCCACCCCACCACTTTCTCGTCTACTTCGAATTTTCTAAGTGCACTGGTTATTGCCTCCGAAGTGACGTTATTGAAGGCTCCCTCAATATCGAGGAACGTGGCTAACGTATACTCCTTGACGTTCAGCGATTTTTCGATCGTCTGAACAACCTCATGCAAGGCGCTGTCTACAGATTTCCCCCTGCAATACGCATGTTGCGTCCTGCAGAGTCCCCTGGACTGTGCCACTCCCCTAACATAGACATCAACCAGCCTCTCCAAAGTCTTAAGAAAGAACGATGACAGGCTGATCGGTCTGTAGTCTTTAGCAGTGATGTGGTTCGGCTTCCCCGCCTTGGGGATGAAAACCACCCTAACCTCCTTCCAGGCACGTGGTACATAGCCTTGTTGGAGAGATTCCCGAAAGATTCGCACCAAGACTTTGACCACTGCCTCCTTAGACCATTGTAGCATAGCCGGAATGACACCATCGGGACCCGCGGATTTATACGGGTTGAAGGTGTCTATCGCCCATGCCACTTTGACCTCATCGATAATCCCCTGAACTAAACCATCTGGTCGTGACGAGTGCTGTCTATGAGGCGTGGTCGCCTCAACAACACTCGTGCATCCAGGAAAGTGGGTGTTCATGAGAGTCTCTAGAAGCTCCTCTCTCGATTCTGTCCACGAGCCGTCAGGTTTCCTTATGCTGCCAGGGGTGTGCGATGCCCCAGCTAGCACCTTGCGAAGTCTGGCGGCCTCGTTAACATTGTCGAGGGATTCGCAGTAATTCCTCCAATCATCCCGCTTGGCCGCCCTAATAGTCTTCTTAAACTTATTAAAGCTAGCCTTGTAGGCTCCCCAGTCTTCTTCAGTTCGGCTAAGCTTAGCCTTATTGAAGAGACGCCTAGTATCCGTCCTAAGTTGTCTTAACTCTGGGGTCCACCACACCGCGTTGGTTTTCCGTGGAGCTCGACTTTTAGGACAAGATTCGTTAAAAGACTTGTTAAGTACTTTCGTTAGAAGATTTACTGACCTGTCAATGTTGTTCCTCTCGAATGTAGCTCTCGCTTTGCGCGATGCCAGTTTCTGAGAAACTAGTGCACTGAATCTAGGCCAGTTAGTCTTCCTCGGATTCCTATAGGTTTGTGGACTTCCAACTTCTATGGCCACTGAAAAGACTATACGGTTGTGGTCCGAGAACGAACATTCCGTCAGTACCTTCTAGTCGACCACAGAGATAGTGTTGGAGTCGGTAACTAAGGTAATATCTATTACTTCCTCCCTAATCCTGTTGTGGAAAGTCGGCGTATTGCCTCTATTACACAGAACAAGGTTAGAGCTAAGAAGAAATTCAAAAATGAACTCACCCCTACTATTGGTGTCGGAACTTCCCCACAGCATGTGGTGTGCATTGGCGTCGCACCCGATGATGAGGTCGAGCCTCCGTGATCGGGCGTGCGCAGCAAGGTCCCGGACTTCCTTCGGCGGTGGTTCCTCTCCTTCGAAAGGCATGTATGCGGACGACAGAATCAGGTCTCGCCCCTCGCGTCGTTCGCATGCAGCCACACACAGGTCACCAGTACTGTATTGGGATAAGAGAAACAGATTAATGTACTTTTTATACACAATACAGGCTCGTATCTTACCTTCACCGCGCGAATGAAGTACTCTGAATTGACTTGACCCCAATCCACAAACGTTGCCTCAGACGAGCCAGGGTTCCTGGATTAAGGCCAAGTCAACTTCCTCCTCCTCCAGAAATTGCATAAGATCGTGGGTGGCGGCTTTAGAGTGGTGCAGATTTATCTGCACTACCTTCAGCCTTTCCCTGTGTGGCACGCTCCTTATTGGGGAAACGAGCTTTTAAGGAACCCAAACCGAACTTGACAACACCAGAGGAGTCTCGCAGATGAGTGAAGGACGGTTGGTCAACAGCGACCACGAGGTCCTTACCCGTCTCATTCTTGCTAGTAGTGGAGGAAATTACTCTCCACTCTCCAGTATTAAGGCCGGTTCTGCCGACCTATCAGCTTCAACGTGTCGGCATCCTCCATGACTGGAGGGGGGACCCACAGTGTGACGATAGGTCGGAGAGGCAATCGGTCGCGAGGAATGACGTCGAGTTTTGCTCCCTGCCAGAGAGGTTCAAGACCGTCGATTGTGCGCACCAGGAAGTCAAGTGACCGCCTGTTACCACACCCGACGATTTTGACGCCCTTCTGCCAGCCAGCGCCGTCGAAGTCGATTTCATCGTCCGCCGCCCCGAGCATCGCTCGCAGAATGCGCGCCTCAACAGAGAGCCAGTTTTCCGGACGAATTTTCCCATCGGGATCGCTCCGGTCCACTACGGCACTCGGTCCACTCCCCTCCCCTGTAGGCTGATCGTCCCCCGATCTACCCCTTTTGACAGCCTTTTCCACTATGGTGGAAGTGGGCTTTGTCGAGGTGGATGGCTTCTGGTCAGCCTTCCGTTCTGACGAGGCAGCCGTGGCACTGTTTCCAGGCTTCGCCGCTCCTGCTCTGTCCGGCCGTACAGTTGTAGCGGCCGTGGCCGTGGCCCTAGAACCAGGCTTTGCCGCCGTTGCTGTACTGCTGGTCGACTGTGCGGCAGTGGCTCTGTCTCCAGGCGTTGCTGCAGCAGTCGAAGCCTCAGCACCAGAAGTCGCCGCCTGCTTCTTTTCGAATTTAGCCACGATCTTCTGGTGCTTCTTGACCAGTTCCTTCTCCTTGTCAGACAAGGATCCGGGCTCCTTACTCATTTTCCGGAGAAACGCAAGCGAGCGCCGGTAGCCATTTCTGGCTTTCTTCGCAGCACTGCTCGCCTTGCGTTCCCCCGCCGATGAAATTGCAGGAGTGGAACCAGTGGCCGCAGGTTCGTCCCCCTCCTCCAGGAGTGCTGCCTCCGCCACAGAGTCCACCGACCCGGCGTTGCTACCTTGCGAGAGAATCATAGATTCCCCCTCTATAGCAGCGTCGAGTCGAAGGCCCTGGAGCTGGGGCACCACCCCTGAAAGTGAAGGGCTAGCCTGTGCGGTGGTCTCCTGCGCCTTTTGCCTGCTTAGAGCAGGTTTGGGCGCCTCCTGTGGTCATTCTAAATCGGCACTGAATAGAAAATGAAATTACTCGGGTAAACATTGTCGCAGAATAATATGCTTTTTATTGAAATGTTGGTAATTAATTGTAGTTTATATACATAAAGAAACTAATTTTCAACAACACCATTGCGTCGAATGAAATCTAATAGCGACTGTGTATGTTACTAGCTGCTAAGCCCTGTACAACGTTTGCATCGCTTTTAGTCAAGCAATACTTTATCAGGTTAATTAATTGAGCGATATTTTCGGCTTTCCAGTTCTTTTCATAAACTTTTGATTTTAAAACGCCCCACAAATTTTCAATTGATCGCGCTTCTGGCACATTTGCAGGGCTATCTTCTTTCTCCACAAATACTATGTTTTCATCACGTAAAAACTCGAACACTTTTTTCGCATAGTGGGCGATGGCAAGGTCGGGCCAAAACACATTATTACCTTGCGGATAATTTTTTTTAATAAAAGGCAATAACCGCAGCCGTATACAGTCGTTAAGGTAAGTTTTTGTGTTTACGGCGTACCCAGACCGACGTACCAGGACTCGTGACAATCTTTTGCAGCTCATAGCTACCCACACCAGTACCTTCTTTTCAAATTTGGTTTTTGTTTGAAACTTCACATCTGTCGCAGCCAAGGATATTGTTGCGATTGCGGCAATGTGCTGAATGCTTGTCTATGCACGAACGCTTTTCCAAGCATACTTTTAGGCATGCACTTTCAAGTACGGCGAATTTGGTATAATTCGCTTGGTGTTATTCCGATATGGCAAGGATGGTTCGCGAACTGTGCGAGAATGGTCGAGCGTGTTCCAATTGGAAGTTGCAAGAAACTTCGGCGCGATAAGAAAACTGGTATATAAGCAGCGGTGCGCGGCGCAACGGGGAGAGTCTGAGCTGAGCAAGCAAAGTAGAAACAAGTGTAAATACAAGCATAGTGTGAATCTGTAAATAAAGTGATTGCTGATTTTTGACTGCGTTTGCGCTGAGAAATTGAAGTTGTTTTATTTTCAAACACAATCAAACCGAACTTGGATTTTCGTAACATTTGGTGTCAGAAGTGGGATTGTGCTACTGAAAATAAACAAAAAATAAAAATAAATAAAATTGTAAAACGCAGACATGGTTAAACTCGAGCAACTGAAGGTGGAGCAGCTGAAGGAGCTGGCCGCCTGGAATTTGCCGACTGCTGGCGGAAAGGTGGAGTTGCAGCTGCGCTTGCGAGAGGCGTGTGAATCACGAGGCATCGATTGGGCCGCACGCGAGTTCGGAACGCAGGAGCAAGAGGCGTCGGCCAAGGTGGAGGAATCGCCTGCTGGTGCTGCGACGATGCAAAGTACGGCTGCAGCGGCTGCGCCACCACAAGCATTGGACATGAGCCAGCTAATGGTTGCACTTAAAGGCATGTTCGAGACTTCCAACCGTGAAATGGCAGCCAAGATGGAAAATGAAAATCGCGAAATGTCGGCGCAAATGGCAGCGAAACTGGAAACTACAAATCAGGAAATTTCGGCAAAAGTCGAAACTGCAAATCGAGAAATGGCAGCGAAACTGGAAACTACAAATCAGGAAATTTCGGCAAAAGTCGAAACGGCCAACCGAGAAGTGCCAGAGCGAATGGAAAACAAGCTTCAGGAAAATTCTGCACATTTGGAACAGAAAGTGGAAGAAATCTCCAACAAGCTCGATGTGAAGGTGGAGCACCTGGGCACTTGGATAAACGAGTCGACGCACAGTGGGGTAATTGATGCCGAAAATGCCGATTAATTCACCCAGGCTATTTAGATATGAAATAACTATTAGGTTTAGTTAATCGAACATTAGAAAGTAAAAAACAAATGTTTTTGGGTATACTTCAGTGGAAATATTTTTTAAAAACGGTAAAAAACTAAAATAGTTTCAAAAGCGAAATCTTGCACTATTCTAATGAAAGTTAAGTTGAACAGTTTAATTGGAACATTTCATCGCCACCTCTTGCAGCCAATTCAATATCAAAATTATGATGATTATTATCATTATTATAAGCTTCATCATCAACATTATAAGCCTCGCCATCACCATTATCATCATTCCTCATTAGTATCTACTCCATAGTTTTGCAACTTTGGGCATAATATACATACGATGCACTTTTTTGTGGCAATTTTCCCAGACTTGATACAATAGGGTCAGAATTAAAAAAAAACGATTACAAATGTTTTCAATGGTATTTTTTGAGTCCACTTTCGTAAAAAATTCTCCATCCAACACTTGAAATCGTTATTCCGTGCTTCTTCCGAAGGTTGGGCGATTGGCAATAAAGCATGCGATATGATTTGCGGTCGATACAAAAACTATGTGTGGAAAATTGTGGGCATATTTTACCAGGAATAGCATTGTAAAAAATATTTTACAGTTTTTAATCCATAGCTGCGAAAATTTTCTATTTTGATTTGATGTTCACTAGAAACAACCATAAAATGGTGTGAATGTTTTGATTCAAGTCTACATCGAATGCAGATATTTCTGCATTTTGAAAAAACAATAAAAACAACAATAAAACCTATTGCTTTGCTGATGAAAACAAGCATCTAAAAAATATACAATTTTAAAAAAATTTATTTTGCACATGTCTATTTGTTCTCATACATGGCCCATTTGGCCCATGAGTTCGCACACAAAAATCGAAATGCTGGAAAAGTGCGCAACATTCGCGCAACTTTTTTTTTTATAAAATGTTACTTAAATATCTAAGCTATGCGCTAATCAAAACAGTTTTGCTCGACCTCACAAGACTCACAACTATATGTCTATGAAAAGGTTAAAAATTGGACAATTATTAAGCTTTTAAATAAAAAATCAAATAAAATACTTATAAATATTTTTTTACAAAGCAAAATATACACTGCATTGCTGAAATGCCTGAACATGAAGGCTGCATCATTAATTTTTCAATAGTTTTTAAAATTCACACAAAGAAATCGTTTTGAAGTGACGACAAAAACACGTTTATCACTGTGCGCACAAAAACTGAAAATAAATGTCAACTTTCAGAGTGCTTTGCGGGAAAACGGTAAACTATTTTCCAACAACTCTTTCACATAGTGATGCAGAATTTTATCCCCTTTAACCCGGTACTAAAAACATAGTTGTATCTTGATTTTTCATTTTTGAATTAATCGGCACTTTACTTATATATTACCCCACTGTGCGACGGCCTGGATGATTCTCTGAACAGACGAGTTGACGACCTGGATGAGTCTTTAAACAAACGAGTTGACAGTCTGGAAGATTCGATGCACAGAAAGATCGACGAACGACTTAGAGAGGTACAGCCACGAGAATGTTTGCCGCCGGTTCCGGAAAGTTTCGCCACCCGGACAGAAGTACCTACTTATGATGGTTCTGCGCCGTTCGATACATTCAAGCTGCAATTCGACTTGGCTGCTTTAGAAAATCAGTGGACCGATATCAGGAAAGGTCGCAGATTGGCACTGGCGTTAAAAGGTCCTGCGGCTGAGGTAATTAAATCGGTTCCAGAATGTGAAAGAAGTGATTACGAGGCCATCATGAGAGCGTTGGCAGCTAAGTACAGCAACGAGCACAACCATACGCTGTACTACTGTGAGCTGAAGAACCGCAGGCAAAGAGCCAACGAGGCGCTGCAGACATATGCAGCAGACATTGAGCGGCTCGTACAGTTGTGCTACCCGAAATTCGGCGCTGATGATCTCGAGAGGATGAAGATTGAGTCGTTTATTGAAGGACTTCATGATCCGGAGACACGTCGCAGTGCGTTGATGATGGGCAAGCTGACATTTAAGGAGACGGTGACCAGCGCGATGACATATGAGGCGACATGGGTTGGATCACAGAATAAACAGTATACAGAATGCGCATGTCGACCAGCGAAGCAATCTGAATTTCGGATGCGGGCCGAAAGCAGCAGGAGGGAGGTAACAGAGTTTGTTGAACAGAACTTTTGTCTCTGTTATTTTCTCGTGCGACGATGAGCTCTGTTATTGTCAACTTCGGTAAGTGCCGAGTGGTGCAGAGCGAGTTCGTGCGCTCGATGCGGGCCATAGTGTAGTGGTACCACATGACCACTTATGCCGAAACCAGTCGATCGCGCTACACTTATTACTTCACATGTGCCAAATGGCACCACGCGCACGACAGTGCAGCACTCAAGTGGCTGAGCCAGCGATTAGCCGAGCGGCGTGCCACCCGACACCACCTACCGCAGTGCAATGTCCCACTTACGGAAAAATGCACTGATCGGCATGTTGTGTGATGTCACCTACCGCAGGGCACGGGCACTTGAGGAAAGTGCTGAGTTGACCCAATGGTCCAGTGACGCTGATTGGACGTAGCCTTTGGTCACTGGAATAATGGGCGGAGCGCTGGAAATGCTCCGCTGTATAACAGTTTTGTAAATTAGTATTTAAGTAACCAATTTTACGGAAATAAATCAACTTCTCGTACTGAGATCAAGCGACGCGTTTGTTTGCTTATTTCACTCGGGAAAACATTGCGGCCTTTGTGGCCAACTTTTACGGCGCACTCTCGCTTCCTAATCAAGAGTACCCGGACTACGAACTCGCACCTAAACACAGACTTAAACCACCACATGGCGATCCTGCAGACCACGAACTGACGACCTCGCAATGATGACAACCCATGCACCGATGACAATGGCACCGATCACCTTCGTATTGACAGAAAGCAAAGCGCTACGCAAACAGCTAACCACAAAAGTTGCGTACCACATCGCCAGATCCAAAAATTCCTCCTAAATATTTAACAACATTTTAACTAATAGAATAGGATAAGAATTGTAAATGTATTTTTCTCATAATTTTACAACACACAAATAGAAATAAAAGAAAAAAATATATAAACAAGAATACGTAATAATAACATTTAAGCACTTTTAACATCAAACACAGAAGAAATAACACGACATGTGAGGAAGAATCCTACCGCATGTTCGACATGCTAAACATACGCGATTAGTATGGAGGACATCCTCGACAATCTAACAAAAATTCAAACAAATTTACGAAAGACACCAAACCGTCGGTACACTCAAGAAACGCTAGAACGAAAACGGCAAACCGTTGCCGAATTAAAAACACAGTTCGAAAAGCAGTTGACAGAACTGAAAGAAAACGACTATACAACAGGTATAAAAATAACGTTTAACAAAACTTACTACAATATCATTGAAATTTTAAAACAGAAACAGAGCGATACCGATACAGAAGAAATACCCAAAAATACCAACATGTCTTCCTTCAATATAGAAACGGCGATGAAAGCCATACCAAACTTTACAGGCAACTATAGAGACCTGGATACTTTCACGAAGATAACAGAACTAATATACAAAAAATTGGACGCTACTGGCAAAACAGAACTGCTAGAATTCGTATTCTACGCAAAACTGAGCCTCACAACTAGAACGGCAATCGGCCATAACATACCAAAAACGTTTGAAGAACTGACTATACTTCTGAACGAACGATACAAGAGTACGAACACAATACCCCAGCTCCAGAACCAACTATCATACCTCGTCCAAGGAAGTCTAGACATAAATACGTACAAGAACAAGATCCTTAACCTAATAGCGGAGCTAAACAAATTACAAATAGCTCAAACCGGCTCCGAACTAACCACTATAGAACGAAATATAATTACAAAACTCAATGAGCAATACAGTCTCACCGTATTTAAAAATGGACTAAACGACGTATACAAACAAACCATTTTCGCAGCTATGCCAACAAATTTTAATAAAGCAGTCGAATTAGCCCTAGAACTAGAAAAGGACAACAAACAAACACGGGCAAGAGTGATGTTTATCAACAGGAACAGCAACAATCGAAATAACAACCAAAATAGAGCAAACTATAGAAATTTTAATCAGCAAGACAACAACAGATACCAAAGCAACAACAGTGTTAGAAACAACAACAACTACAGAAACAACAGCCAACAAGCTAACTACAACCCCAGAAACAATCAGAACAACTATCAAACGAATTCTCGCAACGCATACAACAACGGCAGACCAAACAATCACACTGCCAACACAAATTTCAATAACAGAAATCAAAACCAAAGGAACTATAATCAAAACAACAGTAACTTCAACCAAAACCCAAGGTACAACAACAATGCAAACCGAAACCAAAATTTCAACAACCATGGTCGCCCTACACACATCAATTATATTCAGGAAAACTCGGGCGACCCGGAGGAAGACAATCACATTCCTCCGGGGGAGCAGTAACAAATGAACAAAGAATCTACCTAATATCAGAGAATCTAACAAACTACGTCACACTGAAATGCAACCAATTTAATAAGCCTTTAACATTCCTCATTGATACCGGAGCAGACATATCACTTTGTAAAACAAATAACGATGACAACCTTGAGATCAACACAGAAAACACATGTAAACTAACAGGAATTTCCACACAAAAAATAGACTCACTGGGAACATTGAAACTGACATTCCCACTAAGAAAAACCAAAACAGAATTAAACTTCCACATGGTCAATGAAGATTTCCCAATCGTAACAAATGGAATCAGAGGAAGAGACTTTCTACTAAAATACATGTGCAAAATAGACTACGAAACCCTCACACTAACAATGATAATAAATGAAGAAGAACACATATTTCCTATAACAACCAAACCACCACCACACACCTCACACACAATACCGCCAAGGTGTGAAGTAATATTACCGATTAACATAAATATTCAAGAAGACAGTGTAATACTAAACCAAGAACTTGCAAATGGAGTATTTTTGGCAAATTCCATCGCACCAGCAAAAGGCAAGTGCCACGTAAAAATAATTAATACAACAGATAGAACAATAACAGTAAAAAACATCCGACCAAAAATAGAAAACTTGTCTAGTTACACAATAATGAAAACAAACTACAACACCAAAAGTCCCAACAATGAACGATTCAGAAAACTAATATCAACACTCAAACTAGACAACCTAGACGAACAAACAGAAGCAGAGCTTAAAACCATCTTCCGAAAATATCAAACAGTTTTCCACTTGGAAGGAGAAGAAATTACAACAAACAATTTCTACACTCAACAACTTAACCTAGAAGACTCAACTCCCGTATACATAAAAAACTACAGATTACCGCAAACACAGCAGGAAGAGATAAAGAACCAAGTACAAAAATTAATAGACAGCGATATCATAGAACCATCAACTAGCCCATACAACGCACCACTATTACTAGTCCCAAAGAAAAGCGAAGACAACACAAAAAAATGGCGATTAGTCGTAGATTACAGAAAACTGAACGACAAAATAATCAATGATAAATTCCCGCTCACACGACTAGAAGATGTTCTTGATATACTTGGCAGAGCAAAATACTTCTCAACTTTAGACATGACGAGCTCTTTCCATCAAATACCTTTGGAACAAGATTCAAGACCACCCACAGCATTTTCCACACAAGATGGACACTACCAATTTAAAAGACTACCTTTTGGTCTCAAAATATCCTCAAACAGTTTTCAACGCATGCTTACTCTAGCACTAAGTGGACTTAGCTCAGAAGCATTTCTCTATGTTGACGATATAATAGTATTTTGATGTTCATTAAAACACCACAACGAAAATCTGATTAAAGTCTTCGACCGACTACAACAATACAACTTAAAACTAAATGCAAGCAAATGCCAATTTTTAAAACCAGAAGTAATTTACTTAGGCCACTTAATCACAGACAAAGGCATCAGAACAGATCCAACAAAATGCGAAGCAGTACTAAAATATCCAACACCAACGAATGCTGATGAAGTACGTCGATTTGTAGCATTTTGCAACTACTACAGACGCTTCATACCAGAATTCGCATCAATAGTAAAATGCCTTAACTCTCTCCTTAAGAAAGGGACGCCTTTCATTTGGTCAGACGAGTGCAAGACAGCTTTCGAAACACTAAAACAGAAGTTAACAAACACACCAATATTACAATATCCGGATTTTAACAAAACCTTCATATTAACAACAGACGCTTCAGACTTCGCCTTAGGAGCAGTATTATCACAAGGAGAAATTGGGCATGACCTTCCCATTTCATACGCAAGCAAATCATTACAGAAACACGATATCAATAAACCAATAATAGAAAAGGAACTTTTAGCTATACATTGGGGAATAAACTACTTCAGACCATACCTCTACGGAAGAAAATTCATTGTAGTCACAGACCACAGACCACTGGTATCTCTGTTCTCACACAAAAATCCATCATCGAAAATGACAAGAATCAGACTAGACTTATCTGATTACGACTTTGAAATCATATACAAACAAGGAAAAATCAACACAAATGCAGATGCTTTATCTCGCATAAAAATCGACAGCGACACACTAAAGGCAATGATTCCAACGCAGAAAAATGACATAAATGACGGCAAACAAATGGAAATACTGGCAGTTACAAGGAGCAAGGCAGCAACATCAAGAGCAAAAGAAAAAAGCATGCACAATGAAGAAAAAGAAAATATTTATGGTACCAAGACACGCGATAATAGGAAGGACATATCTCAAGAGCCTGCGCAACTCTACATATGGGAATGTACCTCTATGAACGACGTAAAGAACATGAGAAGATTAAATTTTGAAATAAAAGAAAAGCATCGGCCGATGATACATATTGACAATTATGAAGTGCACGTGACTTGTAGCGATGACCCTTTGAATCTAGATTCAATGTTGGAGAAACTACACAGTTCACTAAAGAACCTGCATATAAAGGAGCTAGCCCTTTGCAGAGAAAATTTTAAGTTTGAAAATATAACAATGAATGCATTCAAGGAAAGATACAACGAAATAAATAAAAACAAATGCTCGCCTACAAAAATACTTATATACAACGCTCCACGAAATGTTCAAAGCAAATTACAACAGTACAAACTAATTGACGAATATCACAACGCCAGCACAGCCGGACACTTAGGAATTCGAAAGACGATCCTAAAATTAAAACAACGATACACATGGAAGAACATGAGACAAATGGTAAAAGAGTTCGTCAACAATTGCCTGACCTGCTGCAAGAATAAAACAATTAGGCACACTAAAGAAGAACTGGTCAAAACAGACACGCCAGCAACAAACTTTGAAACCATTACCATTGACACAGTCGGACCATTGAGAATATCAAATGGCTTCCGCTACATACTCACAATGCAATGTGATTTAACAAAATTTATTATTGCACACCCGATGGAAACCAAGGACGCACGAACGACAGCAAAAACTCTTGTAGAACAGTTCATTCTCAAGTACGGTTGTTTCAAAACGTTGAAATCCGACCGAGGCACCGAGTTCACAAATGAGCTAATGCACAACATATGCCAATTACTTGACGTGCGACAAATTTTTTCGACACCCTACCATCATCAAACAATCGGAGCACTAGAACGTAACCACAGAACACTGCATGAATACTTACTAGCATTTACAACCGAACACGAATGGGACAAATGGGTACCATATTTCACTTTCGCGTATAATACGACACCACATGTCGAAACGCAGTACTCCCCATACGAGTTAGTCTTCGGAAAATTACCGTCACTACCAAGTGACAAAATATATGACAACAAACAAATTTATGACATTGACAATTACGCCAACGAACTAAAAGTTAGGCTACAGACATCTATGGATAAGGCTAGGAATATTATAGAAATAGCTAAACATAAGAGAAAAATTAATTATGATAAGAATATTAATAATACACAGTTAAGAATAGGAGATTTAGTTTTTGTTAAATTAGAAACAAGTAAGAAACTACAGAGAGAAATGGAGTAAACTCCACAGTAGAAATAAACGGTAAACATAAGATATTACATAATAATAACCTTAAGAAATTCTTAGGAGATAGCAACATAACAAGTAAGAACTGAAAATGTAAAATAAGAAACTACATACATATACATAAATTACTATCAGAATAAGACAACAATTATTTTATTCATAACTTCAATATTGTAAAGCGAAGTATTTCCAACACCACCTCCGAAGACCCCGACCAATATCTTAAAAAATTATTTCAAGTAATAATTTTTCGCTTAAGGGCAATGGTGTAGTGGTACCACATGACCACTTATGCCGAAACCAGTCGATCGCGCTACACTTATTACTTCACATGTGCCAAATGGCACCACGCGCACGACAGTGCAGCACTCAAGTGGCTGAGCCAGCGATTAGCCGAGCGGCGTGCCACCCGACACCACCTACCGCAGTGCAATGTCCCACTTACGGAAAAATGCACTGATCGGCATGTTGTGTGATGTCACCTACCGCAGGGCACGGGCACTTGAGGAAAGTGCTGAGTTGACCCAATGGTCCAGTGACGCTGATTGGACGTAGCCTTTGGTCACTGGAATAATGGGCGGAGCGCTGGAAATGCTCCGCTGTATAACAGTTTTGTAAATTAGTATTTAAGTAACCAATTTTACGGAAATAAATCAACTTCTCGTACTGAGATCAAGCGACGCGTTTGTTTGCTTATTTCACTCGGGAAAACATTGCGGCCTTTGTGGCCAACTTTTACGGCGCACTCTCGCTTCCTAATCAAGAGTACCCGGACTACGAACTCGCACCTAAACACAGACTTAAACCACCACAATAGAAGTTACTGTTATTTTGAATGAAGGGCGATGTGCTATCGTTGTTGTTGTGTTGATCAGCGAATGCAAATTTTGAATTTTTGTTTCTGGCTGACATTGGCTGGCAATTCCCGACGTGTGTTGGTTAATAAGAACAATTGTTTTTCATGTTATTATGCGATCGACCTTCTGCGTGAAGAAATTTGTATCTCCTTATGAGCACTTGAATGCTAAGGTTTCGCTAATTTTGGCTTAAATGACTTCTCGCCGCGATTTATTATTTTATCCCTACGCCTTTTATCCCACTCTAAGCATTCAGTTTTTTTTTTTGTTTGTCAAACTTAAAAAAAATGAGAGGTGCCGAAGAATCGTAATTACAAATTTGTGCATTTAATCAAGTCTAATGTAACACTTCGTTCAATAATGTGGGTGACTGACACATAGATGGCGGCACTAATACTAAATCAATATTTTTTTTCGAAATTGTGAACCTTTTTAGGCTTACTGTCAAAATTATATGTCAATCCGACCATTAGTTTACAAGTTACAGTGCTTTAAGTGACACTACTTTTGAGTTTTCAAAAAAAATGAATTCAAAGCAATTCCGTGTGCTGATTTATCATTGTTTTTTAATGAAAAAAAATACTGTTCAATGCCAGGAATGGCTTGAAAAACATTATTCGGACTCTGCTCCATCAAAAAGAACCATTCGTAAGTGGTTTGCTAAATTCCGGACAGGCCATATGAGCACCGAAGACGATGAACGCAGTGGACGTCCCAAAGGGGCTGTTACGGACGAAAACATCAAAAAAATCCACAAAATGATTTTGGAAGATCGTAAATTGAGGTTGATTTGTATAGCTGACACTCTAAAGATATCAAAGGAACGTGTTGGACATATCGTTCATGAATATTTGGGTATGCGAAAGCTATGTGCAAAGTGGGTGCCGCGCGAGCTCACAATCGACCAAAACCAGAACGTGTCGATGCTTCGGAGCAAAAAAAAAAAATTTTACTGAAAAGTTGGAAGATCGCTATAATCGGTGTATCGCCCTCGATGGCAACTATGTTGATGAATAAAAACGAATTTTGGCAAAAAAATGTGTTTTAATTAGTTAGTCACCCACATTATTGAACGAAGTGTTATGTACACATCTATTATAAAGCAAAAAGCTATAAGAAAAAAGTAAGTAAGCAACAACGATCCCGAATGATGGCAGAATAAATTTTTTGTTTTGCTTTTTTTCGATATATGTACGTACATCCACCATTTAAAGGATATTTCGTACATAACGATTGTACCAAATCGTTTAACTATCATCAATATTAAAAATAGTGTGATATCTTTATACCGTAGTGACTTTTTAAGTCGATAAGTTACCCCCTTTTGACATTCGTTCTCATATATTTTTGCACGCTACACTCCGTCGTAAAATTGCTACCGACAGCGTATGTACGCACTGCGCTGCACGCAGAATGAACCGCAAAGCAAAAAGAATTCAAATTCAATGTTTCATTTCCTAGCCGGCAACAATAACAACAACCATAGCTTATTGCTCTTCTCCCATATATGTAAGAAGCAAGTGGCACTTCGTTTTGTTGGCCGACAACAACAGCAACCACAGCCTGACGCTATTTTCAATGCTTCGCGGAGCCGCTGTGATCATTACTTTCTTCTTATCTGTGTGCTGTTTGTTCTGTCAAATAACAGAAACAAAAGCTGTCTAGTGCGGTTCCTAATGTTAATAGCAGAGGACGTAATGTTAAATTAACAGTGGTCGTAATATTACGACCCCTTAACATTTTTGAATTTGTATGAGATGCGCGTTCTGTATTACTGTTTATTCTGTGGTTGGATGCACTCGGTATGCACCTGCAAGGATACGTCAAATCCAGCCCGACAGCGACATTCCGATCCAGGCCATAAGCCCTGAGACACAGGTCAGACCACGGTTGGCTTCCTCTAAGATTGTTTGCTGGACATGCGGCAAGCAGGGTCACATATCACGAGACTGTCGTCAACGAAAGAGGCGTTCCCGTTCTCGATCGCAATCGCCTGAAGCGAGGAACACTGACAATCGCGGCTCAGCCAACAAGCGCAGGGCTGAGGACGAGGAGTCGTTAAACTAAAACGGGTCAGCCCAAAGGGGCGTGAGCTGATCCCCACAACCTGCTGCCCCACCGTCCTTGTCTCGCAGTTGAAACGACAACCCAGCAGCTTGACGATTGAAGGAAAGATAGATGGAAAGATGTTCGTGTTGACACTGGATACTGGAGCGTCATATTCGATCATAAAAAGAAAGCTTCTGAAGAACTGGGAACCACTGCATGGCATACAGCTGAGGACTGCGACTGGCGAGCGTGCGCCGGTAAAAGGGAAAGTAACAAAAACGATTACTATCGGCACCAGCAGCCTGGAACATGAGTTCATCGTCGCGGATATAATGGACGACGTGATTATCGGCGTGGATTTCATGATTAGGCACGGTTTTACGCTGGACCTGAAAGAAAATGTGCTGAGGTATGCCAACGTTGAATTCCCCCTGCACACCGGCTATGAGCGGAGCGTGGCGGTAAGGAAAGTCGTCTCGTGTCAACACCAGAAGATACCAGCGAATTCCGAGGCGATTGTGTGGGCAAAGGTGGACGAGGACGATGGGACAAGTCGGCTGTGGGTTGTAGAAGCGCCAAAACAAGGATACGACAACATAATTATCGGACGTACATTAGTGGAACCCAAAAATGGCAAAATACCAGTCAGGATACTCAACCCACTGAACACACCCAAATTTATCGGAAAAGATGCGGTCATTGGCGAGTGTAGAGAGGCTGAAGCAGTTGTCAATTGCGAAAGCAGTCCACCCGGAGGAAGTAGGAAACGCGGTTCTAACATGGACGCCATACCGCAGGAGAACCAGTGGAGCAGCGAATTGACAGCCGAACAGGAGCAGAAGGCGCGGTCACTCCTACAGCACTATGGGTCAATATTTGCAGCAGAAGCTGGCGGAAGAACAGCCATAGTAAAGCACAACATCGACACCGGAAGTGCGAAGCCGATCCGCCAACAGCCACGACGAGTTCCTCTGGCCAAGAGGGAAGAGGTAACCACTTTGATCGAAAACATGGGTAAAGAAAAGGTCATAGAGCCTTCGTCAGGCCCTTGGTGTTCGCCGGTCGTGCTGGTCAAGAAAAAGGATGGCAGTACCCGATTTTGTGTGGTCTATCGAAAGCTCAATGACGTAACCAAGAAGGACAGCTATCCACTACCTCGGATCGATGACACCTTGGACACACTGTCAGGCACACAGTGGTTTTCCACACTCGATTTACGCAGCGGCTATTGGCAGGTGGAGCTTGCAGACAAGGACAAGGAGAAAACGGCTTTTAGTGTTGGCGACGGTTTGTGGCAGTTCACCGTCATGCCGTTTGGACTCTGCAACGCACCAGCAACATTCGAGCGGCTAATGGAACGTGTGCTAAAAGGGCTGCATTGGCGGACGTGTCTGGTATACCTCGACGACATAATCGTGATGGGCAAGAGCTTCGACGACCACCTGGAAAAGCTGAGGGAGGTATTTGGGCGAATACAAAACGCCGGCCTTAAACTCAACCCAAAGAAGTGCTCGCTGTTTCAAAAGGAGGTCAAGTATCTGGGTCACACGGTTTCCGCCCGCGGAGTACAAACGGATGAAGGCAAAATCACAGCTGTGAAAGAGTGGCCCCGACCACACAATCTACACGAACTCCGCAGTTTCCTAGGCCTGTGCAATTACTACCGAAGATTCGTTCCTGGATTTGCACACATAGCTGGCAGCTTGCACAAACTGACGAAAAAGAGTCAAGCCTTCGCGTGGGGCGAAGAGCAGGAGCAGGCTTTTGCACGATTGAAGGAAAAACTGTGCACTGCTCCAATTCTGGCCTTCCCCGTGCCTGGAGAGATGTTTGTGCTGGATACAGATGCAAGTGGGCATAGTATTGGTGGTGTGCTGTCACAGATAATAGATGGCCAAGAACAAGTGATAGCATACTACAGCAAAATTTTGTCAAAGCCTGAACGCAACTACTGTGTGACACGAAGAGAGTTGCTGGCAGTATTGGAATGCGTGAAACACTTCCACAAATACCTGTATGGGCAAAAGTTTCGCCTGCGCACAGATCATGCTGCATTGAAATGGCTACTGAACTTTAGAGATCCTGAAGGCCAATTGGCGCGGTGGATCGAGCGGCTGCAGAGCTACGACTACACTATAGAGCATCGCAAGGGTAGCAGTCATGGAAATGCCGATGCCTTGTCACGCCGTCCGTGCAAAACCGAATGCGGGCATTGTTCACGAGCCGAAAGCAAAGAGCAGATGGTTGACGTCCGATTGGTAAGCGTTATGCCAGAGGAAGAGTGGTCGGCGGAGAGGATACAAAAGGACCAGCGCGAGGATACGGATATTGCAAAGATCATTCAAGGCAAGGAGCTGGACGCACGTCCAGACTGGCAGGAGATGGCCGGTGAGAGCCCGATCGCGAAGGCTTACTGGGCACAGTGGCAAAGTCTGCGGCTGTCTGGTGGCTGCCTATACCGCGAGTGGGAGAGTGAGGATGGCCGGACCAGCAATTCTCTACTTGTAGTCCCGAAATGCAGGATCAACGAGGTGATCGAAGCATACCACAACGACTCCAGCGGAGGGCACCTAGGCATCACAAAAACTGTCGCCAAAATTAAAAAACGAGTCTACTGGGTAGGATGCCAGGAGTCTGTAGCCGATTGGATTAAAAACTGTGAACGATGTTCGGCGGCGAAAGGACCGACAAGTAGATCTCGGGGCCGCATGCAGCAGTACAACGTGGGAGCGCCCTTTGAGCGAATTGCCATGGACGTCGCCGGGCCATTCCCACTTAGCACTCAAGGCAACAAATATGTGCTGGTGGTAATGGACTATTTTAGCAAATGGCCTGAAGTGTATGCTATTCCTAACCAGGAGGCCACCACGGTCGCGGAAATGCTGGTAAACAACTGGGTGGCCAGATTTGGCGTTCCGCTGGAGTTGCACTCGGATCAAGGCCGAAATTTCGAGTCTGTGGTATTCAAGGAAGTGTGTAAGCTACTAGGAATAAGGAAAACTCGCACCTGTCCATTGCATCCACAGTCCGACGGCATGGTGGAACGATTCAATCGGACGCTGGAGGAATATCTGCGGAAAGTAGTAGGCAGAAATCAAAAGGATTGGGACACGCATATTCCGCTGTTCTTGATGGCGTATAGGTCAGCCCCGCACGATACGACATCACTCACTCCAGCCCGAGCAGTGTTCGGCACGGAGCTGAGGTTGCCTGCTGACTTGAAGTTCGGAGTGGTCAGCACGACGGAAGGCGCTAAGACTGATTACGCAGTCAATAAGCGGTCGGAGCTGGAAGAAATCCACCAACTTATAAGGAACCGTATCCAACTGGTCAGCGATAAGATGAAAGCCAGATATGATTTACGGGCTAACACAGCGGGGTTCCAAGAAGGCGATCTGGTAATGCTTTACAACCCGCAGCGGAGGAAAGGTTTGTCTCCAAAACTTCAAACGTCATGGGAAGGACCGTACAAGGTCGTGACCAGGATTAATGACGTGGTGTACAGGATTCAACGCTGCTGCAACAGAAACGCCAGGTTGAAAGTAGTCCATTTGGAGCGCCTGGCGTCTTACTCCGGCGGAGCCTCGGCACTTGTTCGGGACGAAAAAGTCTAAGTGGTGGGCAGTGTTGCGATTGCGGCAATGTGCTGAATGCTTGTCTATGCACGAACGCTTTTCCAAGCATACTTTTAGGCATGCACTTTCAAGTACGGCGAATTTGGTATAATTCGCTTGGTGTTATTCCGATATGGCAAGGATGGTTCGCGAACTGTGCGAGAATGGTCGAGCGTGTTCCAATTGGAAGTTGCAAGAAACTTCGGCGCGATAAGAAAACTGGTATATAAGCAGCGGTGCGCGGCGCAACGGGGAGAGTCTGAGCTGAGCAAGCAAAGTAGAAACAAGTGTAAATACAAGCATAGTGTGAATCTGTAAATAAAGTGATTGCTGATTTTTGACTGCGTTTGCGCTGAGAAATTGAAGTTGTTTTATTTTCAAACACAATCAAACCGAACTTGGATTTTCGTAACAATATGTTAGATGAGTAAAATTCGTCATTTCCATTTACTTTCGACTTCGTTAAAGTAAAATAAGACTCATCGTCCAATATGAAGTCGTGATGGGAGAATTTTCTGTAAAGTCGACCAAACTTTACTTTTGCTGCAGTAATTTGCTGGAAAGTACGCTTCGGAATAGTATATTTTTTTCTATATCGAATGTTTGTTTTATGACGCAAAGTGTTTGCAACATAGCTTTTCGATATGTCAAATTTTCTTGTGGCAATGCGTTGAGAAACTCCATCCTTTTGATCAAACATCTACTTTAAGCTTTCAACTTTACTCTGAGCAAAGACAATAAACATACAGAATGCGCATGTCATACAAGCAAAAATTTTGTATGGCGGGTTCTAACATTACGACCCGCGCTCTGCTTTCATATATCAAATATGTGGTGAGAGCGTTGCTTTGCAAGTGAGAGCGTAGTTCTATCTGTGTTGCGCTCGTTGGGTGTGCTCGCTGCAGCGATTGTGCGTTAGCACATTTCTGTGGCGTGGAAAGATTGCGAGGTGAAGACGAACGCTGTTGTTATTGTTGTTGCGCTGGCGAAAAGCTGAAATTGTAAAAAACTATTTCTAATTTCTGGCTGGCTTTTGTTCTTCTTCTATAAGCCTGCACGGCGTCGCATATTGCTCCTGAACTTATTGCAGACTGTAGTGTGCGCCAAATCATAGAAAAGAAAATAAAATATGGTTGGCATGACGACTCATATGGTCGCTACAAACAAAGTTCCTAAAGAATTTATCAAAAAGTAGACCTAATATTTGATTGCATGAATAGGGCAATCGGATAATTGCTTTAGATCGCCTATACAATTAAATAATGAGTCGTACAAATTTATAAAGACTTTTTTAAATTATTTGAAAGAAGTTAAATGTATGGATGATAAATGTCTTTTTTAGAACAAAAATCTGTTTTTTAATCACTGATGAAATTAAGCAAAATAAATAAATACATAAATACATACAATACATAAATTTTGTATAACAAATAAGTTTTTTAACCAAGATAAACTAGAAAATACTTTTACAATTTTGGGACAAAATTCAAATATCACTCGGTCAAGTGTAGCAACTAATTTCGAAGATATACAGGATTCTATGGATCAACTCCTATTACATGCTGAGACAGACGAAAATGTCTTTTGTATTATTTTATTTCAGCAGTAATGATCACGCAAAATATTTTGTAGATAAGAAATATTAAATTATTAATGAAATAATTAAAAAATTAATTGTGGCATCTGTTTCCAAAAACTAAGAAATGATGACGTTTTCACTGCGCTAAGTGAAACATGTTCCATAAAAATTGTAATAAAAATTATCAATCGATTACAGACTTTTGTTATAATCTATTTGCTCCTTCAGATTCCCTGATGAATGCTGACAGTAAATTAAAAAAAGGAAGTTCCAAACGATGCAAAACATAAACAATAAAAAAACAACAAAGGAAGAGCTGTTTTATTGACCCGCAATAATTTTTAAATTCCGTTGTTTGGAGATTCCTTTTTTATGGCCCACATACAATGTTTGCGTAAAAGAACTAAAATAAGAAAATCTAGGATTTTCAATTTACTGTCACAACATTCATCACTGAACCATTCGGTAGTAGAATTCTTGCATAAGTCGGATATATATGCCTTAATACCAATTTTTTCAGGCTCCGACTAAAAAATTTTGTGAAATACCAGAATGTGTTTTTTGCTTGCTTCCATAAGGGAATCCGAAGGAGCTAATAGGTTACCAAAGTCTGTAACCGATTGATAATTTTTATGGAAAATAAATATTTCACTTGGCGCAGTTAAAACTTCATCTTCCTTTCTAAAGTTTTGGAAACATTTGTCACAATTCATTTTTGAGAGCATTTTAATTTGATTGATAATGGCAGTAAACATTCTGTTCAATATTGACGTCACATTTTTCTCGAACTGTGTTGCAAAACCAATCCCAAACACAAAAAAGCATACACACAAAAACTACAACAACAAAAAGCATTGGCGTCGTTGAAACGACGATCATTGCGCTGGCTGATGTGTTGCTGTGAGAAATTTGCACAAAAAATTATTGAGAGACCAAAACAATCACCAACACAGGAGAAGCGGTACTTTCACTTCATGTATGTATGTTTGTGGTGGCGTGTGCTTCAGTTCGCGCAGTCAATGCGCATAAATCGAAGCGCTTGCTCTCCTTGCACCGCTCCTTCCCTTTTGTGGGTTCCCCCCGCTCTATGAAGCTCGCAAACAAAAATTTGAATTTTTGAGCTCAGATGCGCCTTCTATACACTTCATATTCTTTGCTCTGAGGCATTTTTAGAGCTTTCCGTGGTTTCCCGACTTTTCTTTCTGCTGGCAGACCACTTTCGTATCTTTTAATGATGGAATAGGCAGTTTTCTTCACGACATTTTCTTGCAAAAAATGTTTTACAGTAAATAATTTGCCACAACTTTCATGCTCAGTGTAAAATTTGTACACACGCTTTCTTAAGCTCACTTCGTTATTTGTCATGTTGCCAGACAGAAAAATGATTGCGAACTGTTTATTTTGGAACACGTATAGACAGAACAAGCACAAATCGAACGGTACATTTTCTATGCATATGCGATCAAAAGGTTAGAAAATATTGATATTAGAACTCAGTGCCGATTTAGAGTGGGCACACCTTACTCTCTGAAATAAAGAATCTGAAATTTAAAAAGGTGATCTTATCTTATCTTATCACTGCTGAAATTCTAAAACAACTTCCTTATAAAGCTGTAACAGCGCTAACTGACATCTTGAATGCAGTTCTGAATCTGAGATATAAGTATTCCAGCACTCTGGAAAGTATCTGAAGTGTTAATGATACCTAAGCCTGGGAAACCTCCCCAGGAAGAATCTTCATACAGGCCAATTTCATTGTTGCCAATTCTGTCCAAACTACTGAAAAAGCTGCTAATCAGACGTTTAAATAAAAATATAAATCAAAAGAAATTAATACCAACTCACCAGTGTGGATTTCGACGCGGTCATTCAACACTAGATCAAGTACACAGAATCACAAACATCATTGAAAACACATTAGACAAACAGGAAGTGTGCTCTATAGTTTATTTAGATATTTCGAAAGCCTTTGATAAAGTCTGGCATACTGGAATGCTAACCAAAATCAGGGAGATCTTGCCACGTCAATACTGTGATATACTAGAGTCGTACTTAACTAGGCGCTACTTTCGAGTTAAGCAGATGGACGCGTATTCTGAGCTGAAGGAAATCAAAGCGGGTGTCCCGCAAGGTAGTGTTCTTGGGCCACTGCTGTATCTTATCTACACCCGTGATCTGCCCGTTTGCCAATCCTATACCACAGCTACACTTGCAGATGACACAGCACTCATTGCTGTTGGAAAAACGGAGCATGATACCACGAACACCATACAAAAAGCAGTGAATGACTTTGCCAAATGGGCAATGAAATGGCGTATAATGATAAATAGCAGCAAAACAATCAATGTTGTCTACACAAACAAACAAGTCCGATACTAACCCCTGTATCTAAATGGTGTGCAGATTCCACATGCGAACGTAGCCAAATACCTCGGCTTAACACTTGATGCGAAGCTCCGTTGCAATGAGCATTTCAAAAAGAAAAAACTTGAACTCGATGCTAAATACCGGAACCTACATTGGCTAATAGGTAGAAAATCTATTTTATCAATACAAAACAAAATTAATATTTACAAACAAGCCCTAATGCCAGTATGGACGTATGGATGTCAACTTTGGGGTTGCGCCAGCCAAAGCAATCGAGACAAAATCCAACGATTTCAAAATAAAGTGCTACGAGGTTTTGTAAATGCACCATGGTACATTCGCAACATCGATATTCATCGCGATCTTCAAGTAGAGACAGTTGAAGCCACAATACACACTCATGCCGAAGCCCACATGGAAAGGCTCAAAAGCCATGAAAATGCAGAAGTTTCCCTCCTTCAACATTCGTTTGTACCGGAAAGGAAACTAAACAGAATAAGGCCCAGCGATCTTTTAAAATAAAATAAATGTCCGATGTTCGAATTCCTAAGTCAAATGTTAAATTGTTTTAAAATTTAAATTGTATCCTTAGCCCTTTAACTGTTTATGTCGAGTATACTCGACAGAGCGAAACGAAAAATTTTCGCATAATGTCGAGTATACTCGTCGTGAAGAAAAAAAAAATCGCATTCGTATTAATATTCAACGAATCAACTGTAATTTGTTTTCTCTGAGAAAGGGCAAATAAAGATCTTATAAAAAATGTACATTTTAGAATATTCCTTAGTCTGGCAACCCTATTTATTTAAATACACAATAGCTTGTCTTAAGCTAAAATAACAAATTCTGGGGAAGTACGATTACAAAACGGGTTTTTGCAAATAAAAACGTATTTCGTATGCGTTTCTCAGTTGATTGTGCGTTATAATAGTTAAAAACTATCATTGCCCTTAATTTACATTTTTAGTTTTGTATTTTAGATTTCTTGAAATTCATTTGGTCTTTTATTGCTTTTGTTTTCATTTCTATAGGGTGGTCCACATAAGATTTTCAATTTGAACTACGCTTTATTTCGAGAATGACAGTCCAAATGTCATTTAATTTGTGTTCGTAATTTAGTTAAAATTTTGACATTTACGAAATGGGATGCTATACGCTTGAACAAAATTGGGAAATGTTGAGAATTTACTTCCAAAAAAAATTCCGGGAAATTCTACCCGGAACAATCGAAAAAGTATTTGAAAATTGAGTTGACCGAATGGCGTACTGTAAGGCCACTCGTGGCAGTCATATGAACGACATCGTTTTTCATTCTTAAATAACAAAGTCCAAGCTTTGTAATAAAACAGGAATTGTCAAAAAATATTCGTTCGCTTTTTTTTTTATAATGGATTCAAATTGAAAATCTTAATAACGAATAAATATATATATTTTCTAAAAAACCAACACGCAACGTTTGATTTTTAGTCATAATTGCATACATTTACGGGCAGTAACATTTTACTCTGTTTATGTCGAGTATACTCGTCTTCGCTGGAAAATAATCAAGCAGGCAGAAAAAGTTTTTCGAAACAAAATTAAACAGTTAAAGGGTTAGCTATTATGTCAAATGTAAAATGCTAGTTAGTTTAATTTTCTATGTATAAACTAGTCGCAGTCGTAAATAAAAAAAAAAAAACAAAAAAAAATCTTTTGCATGTTGCTCTTGATAGAGCATGATTACCATATGCCTCTACAAGCATTCGAAACGACTCTGCAGCACTTTTCTTCAAATGAAAACAAAAAATGAATGCTTTCCGCAAATCATCACTATCTGGTACAAAATTCGACATTTTTAACACGATGAAAAAATATGATGTTACTTGTTTAATGACTTGATGTATAATAAATATGCTTGACAGATGTCATAGCAACGAAACAAAAAAAAATTAAGGCTCGTTCACAACAAATATTCCCTATCGAGACATTTGTATCTTGAGGCTCACTTCATACTGATATACCTTCATACTGTACATGTTTTGGATCTCAGTCTGTAGATTCATACATCTAAATTTTATTCCATTTCAAAGTTCTCAAAAAAGTTACACGAAACCACCCGCGAAACAAAATCCTGCGTGCGCCACTGCCTCATGGGAGTAACTACGGCATCGGTGTCAGTAAAGTGCTTACAGTATTTTTGTATTAAAATCTTATGATTGTAAAAGATCGCGCCTAAGCAATAACTTTCATAAACGCCATTTCAATATTGCAGGCAGATGCTTTTAACTCAATTTAAATATAAAAGCGGAATCACAAAAATATCAAATGTTTTATATTTCATTGTAAAGGGAATTCCACAGGCTACAATATGGTAACAAACTTATTGTACCTTAGTAATGGATTTTTTCGAGAAAAAAATCCGTTAAAAAAATTTTTTATAAAAAAATGTTTTTTTCGCAAAAAATTTTTATTAGTACATTTTACGTATCTAATGTTGCACATCAGAAGAAAGGTATAAAAAAGACCTTTCGTTTGATACCTATATCGTGTAAATCAGTTCGACATTAATTGAGTTTTTTTAATAAGTTTGAACTTTGACCCCGAGCCACGCCGTTTATGGGCGTTTCCCAGGCAAAATTTTTAGTTTGTTAGATGCAGGAGCCAGCCGTCTATATAGAAGCATGCTCATTTATTTTTTTCACGAGGGTTCGCTATACTGCATTTATGCCTCGACGAAAAACTGGGGTTTTTGGGACATTTTTGTCGAAAATACAGTTTGAATGTATTTTTTTTGGATTGGTGTCTTAAGCAAATTTGTTGGTCGTTAAAATATCTACAAACCTGCCGAAGACAGTTGTTTCGATCAGCGCGGAGCGGTAGAAATAAATACCCGGTGGTGGTTCGGGTTTGAGGTCTTTATTTTTTGACATACGAATTACAAGTAACAGAGAATACAAGAAACATTAAACAATACGAACGGCCGAAACCGGGTAGCAGAAAATAGGGGGAACATTAGCACAAGAGGAGAAGGAAAGATTGGGATTAGTGATGGGATCGACGGATCACTAAATACAGCAAAGTACATCTAAACATCGCGGCCGCCATTGCAGATTGCAATTATATGAGGGTGCCGGAGTCTCGTCCAGGATAACGGCGGACGGCTGGCTGGTGATGAGTTGACGGTGATGCGCGACTGCCTGGCTGTAAGGTGGGCTGACGGCTCGAGAGTTGTCACCGTTCTGCGCTGCCGGAGCGCTGGGGAGTGCGCTGAGATCCTCTTTGTGGGTGATGCTCGGTGCGGCCATGCGGGGCAGTCTTGGGGGCAACTGCTGGGGTGGTCGCTAGCGCCGGATCTGCAAAAGAGATGTCATTTGTGAGAGATGATAATTTTGACATCGTTTGTGTGGGGTCTAAGCGGGTCTGAGCTACGCTCGTCGGAGGAGTAACGGCTCTTTGAACAGGTCGCACGGGAATGGCGACTGACTCAGACCCGGGATGGGTGCTCTCGAGGTTTGTTGTATGTGGGGGTGCAATGTGGAAATGCGAGGGGGCTGCAGTTTCCATCAATTGCTGTGCATATTGACGCGTGGCGTCGAGCCAACGCTTTTGTCGTACCCTTTTTCGCGGTCTCATTGGGGGCGATAGCCATCCTGCGGGGGCGAAACGTTTGGCAACGAAGGGAGGTGTTTCCCATTTCGAGTTTGAGTGTGCAGGGATGGTGGGTTCTGATTGATTTGCTTTTATTTCTTTGGGTGGGAACCCTACGGGTTTGAGGGTGGCAATCACGTGAGAAGGGGCTTCCTTTCGAGTAGGAAGGTTTTTTCGAAGGGCGGGACCAGTGTGCCTGTGATTTGGCACCTTGGCGATATGTGTCATGGGTACTGGACCGCTTAATATCCAACCAAATTCTGTATGTTGAGCAAGTGAGCCGCCACATACATCTCGGTGGAAACCTTCAAGCATGATCTGCGGGATGTGATCACTGCCAATCACTACATCGATCTGCGCTGCCTCGAAGGGGTTGGGATCAGCGAGATCTAGCGTGGCGAAATTGTTCAAATTTTGGGGGTTAATTTTGGAAGGGGGGAGAAATTCCGTTAACTTTGGAAACACGATTGCTTGCACGGGGAGGTTTGTGCTCGTATTAGGGACTGCCAATGTCAAGAAGCATATATGATTGGCGTTTTTCTCAATTTGTTCGCCCATGCCCGAGATCTGGAGGTTAGATTTCTCGATTGGCAATATTATGCGTCTCTGGACCATCGAGGAAATGAAGGTGCGCTGAGAAACTTGATCGATCAACGCTCGAACTCTGAACAGCTTTCCAAAGTGTTTAATGGAAACCAGTGCCGTAGGCAGAAGGGGCTGGGTTCCATTATTTGGGTGAAGGGCTGGTACTTGGAGCGTACTTTGCCTTGAACATGTGCTGGGTTGCACATCGGAAGGGGTAGAATGAGTGGTGGAGTTGTGATTGATGAATGATTTTTCTGGCACTATACGCATGTGAAATTGCTTGTACAGTCCTGAATTAGGTGAGTTGTAGCAAGACAATTTACAAAGATCTTGTGCTTTTTCACATATGCTAATCGACTCTGGGGGGTGAGCCTTTTAAAGCTTTCCGTACGGAGTGATTTGCGTTGCAGAGTTTGCACACGAAGTCGTTTTTCACTTCAGTGTGAAGATTTAGGCCGATTTTTGAGGACATTGGAAGATGAAGGTTGTGGTTTAGACTTGGTAGGCCGAAAGAAATTCAGCCGTCCCACTATCTCGTATCTGCAGGTGAGGAACTGATTCATCTGTGACCAGGGTGGCAGAATCTTCCGGGATGTCAAAGATTGTTCCCATAAAGCTAGAGTTGCTTCGGGCAATTTGGTAGAGCAAATATATACCAACAGCGGATCCCAATTGTCCGTGTCTACGGCCTGAGACGAGAACGGACAGACAATTGTTTATAGAATTCTGGATCCGCTGTAGTGCCTCACTATTTTCGGTGTGGGCAGGAGCGATATTCAATAGAGTTCGAATTTGGTTGTCAACGAGGATGCGTTTCATAGCTGGATCTAAGAGCTTCCCACGCGAGTCCGAAATTCTCATCGGTTAATGCGTATTGTTTAACAATAGCACCGGCTTGGCCTTGCGTTTTGTATCGGAGGTGATAAAATTTCTGGGATGGAATGAGCTGGGGGTGGTTAATGAATACCGCAGTAAACATGTCCCGAAAGGACGGCCACTACTCATATCCCCGAAGAATGTTTCGGTGTCGCAAGGAGGAACTTGGAGGCAAATGTAGGAAGTATTTGCTGGTTCTAGGGGTTGAACCGGTTCCATATGCGCAGCAGGCTGGGGGGCCTGAGGTTGAAGCATCTTAATGATGTCCAACATCTTAGCCATGCACAACTCGTATTGGTCTGTGCAGGCATCAATCTTTTGCCTAGCCGACTCTTTGAAACCGTCGGGCTGGCTGTTGTCTTCAGCAATGAAGACTGCCTGATGTGCGCGCATTAGCCTCTCCCATTGGGCTTGCAGATTTTTCTGCTTAATTTGGAGTGATTTGGTCAAATCCTCAATGGAAGCCGATGAAAATCTTGTGCATAATTGCACTAGTCTCTCGGACTCAAAACTAGGTGGCTTGGAGCGAGTTTTGAGTGCCTCGCGAGTGACAGGAACTGTCAAATGTGCTCAGTCGACAGTGTATCAGGGATCAACGGCGGGATTGCGTTGTATGATCGTTTTTTCACGAGAATTGAAAAAATTAAAAAAAAAATTGTTATGTGTTTTATTCAATAATTATTGTGACCAAACTATTTGTATAATTATCAAAGTATGTATTCACCAATAAATTTTGAAAGTGTATCAGTTGCCGCTACGAGATTGAGGGCCAATGGATACACAACACAATAACCGAAAGTTTGGAAAATTTAAAAAAAATTTCCAAAAACATTTTTTTTTCAAGTGCGCAAATTGCCACTGGGAGTTTGAGGGCCAAAATGCACACGAGAAAATGAATCGATTGCCGCTGCGGGATTGAGGGCCAATCGAAAACGGTACGAGAATATGAAAAAACAATTTTCAGAAAAATTCAAAAAATTTTAAAAAATTTTTCCAAGTGTACAGATTGCCACTACGAGTATGAGAGCCAAAATGTACACCAGGAAGTATTAAGATATATCTGGAAATGACAAGCTACAGATATTACAATTTTCAAATAAAATAAGTCAATTTTTCTAACTACAAATTATCGCTACGGGAAAAGTGTATAAAATGTTGCCAACAAATTTTATTTCCAAATATTTGAGGGGGAAAAAAAGGAAATTGATTCTATGAAAAATTTTCACCAAAACATTGTTTTGTTTTGGTGAGGTGAGGGTGCGTGGCGTCAACCCGATATAAATGTTGCACCGAATGTTGCGAGGTTGCGCTGGATGTTGCTCGGGATGTTGCGCTGGATGTTGCGCTGGCTTCGGATTCAGTTCTTATATGTACAATAGGGCTGCGCATATCGCACACGCACTACAAAAGTGACACAACTCAAAATTTTTGATTTTTCAGGAAACGCAAAAAACTGTTTTTGAGGTAAATAAAATTTTTTTTTAAATAACATATAGACCGTTCAGTAGAAAATCCTTACAGATTATGCTTTAGGATAAGTTACACGATTTTTTTTTTTATTTTACACTAGAAAATCCAAAATTGTGAGTTGTGACTGTTTTGATAATATTTTAATTCAATAATTACGGAATTATTTGAAGTTATGTCACTTTTGCTGAGTTTTATAATTATAAATTACAGTTAAAAAGTCGAAAGAAACATTTTGAGAATTCGAAATTAATTTTTTTATTTGAAAATATATACTACAATTGTCAGAACTTTGCTTGAAATTAACTTTAACAAAAATTTATTTCGTCAAAAGTGTCACAATTTGAGTAAGGACACTTTTGCATTGAGCTTCAGCGATCAAATAGCATCAAACTTCTGACATAAAGAGAGACCTAACTGTATTTTTGCAACAGTTAACAACAACAAAATATACTGAGCTTTTGCTTATTGGTAGATTGATGCATTGTGCACAGTATTAATACATAAACCCGAAAAAAATTTTGAGTTGTGTCACTTTTATAGTGCGTGTGCGATATAAACACCAAAGAAGGATGGAAGAAGAAAAGAGGCAATAACCATCCAACGGAGATGTGTTGGTATGTATTGCTCTTCTTCCTATGCCAAGCTCGTTGCTTATGTGTAAGCGGTTGGCTACGAAGGGGAAATAAGCGGCAAAGAGCAAACGGGAAATAGGTACCGGAGTACCTATGTGCTCAAACGGAACGTTAGCGCGGTAAAATCGAACGATTACACTGTGCAAGTCCAAAATTTAGACATGGGGGGGACCTACTGGGTGAGTTTCCTATAGGTATACTGAGTTGAGATCCACCAGCCGTTTGGTAAGATTGGCTCTAGTTTATGAGAAATCCGGCTTTGAAGTTTGTCGAGTTCGTCGCTTAAGTCTTCGAACATATAAATGCTAATAGGTCCTAAATCGTTGCGAATATCGCTTTACTGTCTTCGGCAAGTTTGTAGATATTTTAACGCCCAACAAATTTGCTTAAGACACCAATGCAAAAAAACCACATTCAAACTGTGTAATTGCGATATGTGCATTTTTTGGCGCAGCGCATCGTGGCGTATGAGTGTTATTTATGTGTAACTAGTAGGGCCCTGCGGGTTTGCACGCAAGCTTGAAGTCAATGGGCCCCATAAATCAAGTTTCTTCATACTACACTCTATGGACGATGCCACGCCTCTTTTATGTAATGCCCAATCCATTCTTCCCGTCGAAGGGTGTGACCCGGTTTCATTGATATGTGACTTTCAGTTCCTAAGTTACTTCAGTCACAAAAAATATGCCTTGTTCAACGTCCATAAAATTTTGCCAGTAGTTAGAATGACACATCTATGGAGCGATGGTATACAAAACTTCAAAGCTTTCCAACTCATTGTTCCGAAGCTATTCCACATTAACAATTTTGGTTCTTTGGACGGTGCCATGCCCCTCGTCCAATACCCACTCCACTCTCCCTATCGAAGGGCACGTCTAAATCGTAAGTTTGTGTCAAATCTCTTTGATTTGTGATTTGTAGTTCCAAAGTTATTCAAAACATTTGAGTAGCTTAAAAAGTGCCACGCCCCTTATCCAACGCTCACAAAGTTTTACCAGTGAAACGGCACATCTAAACGGTGGCCCCTCACCAAATTTAAATGCTGTCCGATTTCTCATTCCGAAGATATTCCAAATTGAAAATTTAAGTTGTATGGGCGGTGCCACGCCCCCTTGTCAAAAACCCACCCCATTCTCCTTATCAAAAACACAACTAAATCGTACGTTTGTACCGAGTGTCATTGATGTGAACGCAGTTGTAGTTCCAAAGTTACACCGGCATTTAAAAAGTGCCACGCCCCTTGTCCAAAGCCCATTACATTTTACCGGTCGAATGACCCTTGTGGGGGAAAGTCAAGTTTGTTGCTTTGTTGAGAGTATGAATGGAGACGATCTTCAAAGTCGGATTTCTCATAAACTAGAGCCAATCTTACCAAACGGCTGGTGGATCTCAACTCAGTATACCTATAGGAAACTCACCCAGTAGGTCCCCCCCATGTCTAAATTTTTGAGGTCAAATTTCACGCACAGTGTTATCAACGGCGCTTTTGCAACGTCCGCCTACACACCGTAATTTATTTTTAAGGCCCTGGTAGCTAGCGCTTTTGTATTTTATTATAATTTTAATTGCAATAAAATGGAATAACTAACTAACTAACTAACTTATTTTTAAGGAAAATAAATTACGGTATGATTTACCGAATTTCTATATCGTTTTACGGGGGGGAACCAAATGGGAATTTTGGCTACTTACTTGGCATATCCTTTTAGGGGGGATCGCAAACCGTGATTTAGGTGGAGGTTGGCGCTGCGTGTCCTGCGGGGTCGTCTGCTGCTGTCTGGCTGCTGGAGTAGCCGCTGTGGTGCTGGGCGCTGCGCTATTTATGCCTATTGTTGTTGTTGTTGTGTATTGTGTATTTTTGTGTATATAATTATGTATTAGCCGCCGTCACTTTTGTTTTTCTTTTGTCACTGCATTTCTGCACTTTTGTCCTTGCACTGGTTTCTGTTGTGTATAAATTTCGTTCTTTGTGATTTGTTGTTTTTTTTTTTGCGTAAATCTTTATTGTGTGATTGTTTTGTTAGCAATTTGCATTTTGTTGAGATTGTGAATTTTTATCAGTTTTCCTTTTTGTTTGTGTCACTTTGTGTTGTGCTTTGATTTTTCTGTTGCACTGTGCACTCTCACTTGGGGGTTTTTTTTTTGTTAAACTTGTATACAAATTTTTTTTTTGTTTTTGTTCACTATTTTGTTTTGTGAAATTTTGTATTACTATGTGTAATGTGCCGCCGCCGTGGCTCAGTTGGTTAGTGCGTTGGACCGCGAGTCGAAGGCAGCAAACCGCAGGTTCAAATACTGCCCGTAATAACACCTAAAAAAAAAAAAATAACGGGAAAATTCGTTTTCTCTTTCGGTGGCTGTCCTCTCAGCTGGAAATGGGAAACCTCTGAGAGTAAAAATTGCCTATGATAAAGCTCCCAACCTGCCGTTCGGAACCGGCATAAAAACTGTAGGTCCCTTCAACCCGCGTACAAATTCACACGCACAACACGGGTAGTTGCGGGAAGCTAGGCCTTAGTCTCGTGTAAGCGGGCTGTCGTGCCAGTCAATTATTATTAATTAATTAATTATTATGTGTAACGTGTAATTTTTGTTCATTGTGTCTCAGTTTTTTCACTTTTGTTCACTTGTAAACTGTGGGTTGTAATTGTTTGGTATTAATGTTTTTAGTGTTTAATGTGTTTATTGTTTTAGTTCGCGGCGCGGGATCGCGATAGCTCGAAGGACCATATCCGGCTCGAAGGACCATGTTTCGAAATAAATACGCGGTGGTGGTTCGGGTTTGAGGTCTTTATTTCTTGGCGTACGAATTACAAGTAACAGAGAATACAAGAAACATTAAACAATACGAACGGCCGAAGCCGGGGAGCAGAAAATAGGGGGAACATTAGCACAAGAGGAGAAGGAAAGATTGGGATTAGTGATGGGATCGACGGATCACTAAATACAGCACAGTACATCTGAACAAGTAGGTCCCCCGCTTGTTACTTTTTTTGATGGTAAATTTCACGCACAGTGTTATCATTGTTAGGGAGAGAGTTTCGTAGTCTATTTTACACGTATAGTATATTTGATAAGAAAATCTCTTCCTATGATTCCGTTAGTTCCAATTGGAAAATCTTCATTTACCATGTGGAAATTCAGTCCTGTCTTTGTTTTTCTTAAGGGAAATGTAAGATTCAGCGTTCCCAGACAGTTGATTTTCTGTGTGGATATTCCTGTTAGTTTGCATGTGTTTTCTATGTTGATTTCGAGGCTGTCATCGTTTTCTGTCCTACAAAGTGAAATGTCTGCTCCGGTGTCGATGAGGAATGTCAATGGTTTACAAAATTGATTACATTTTAGTGTGATATAGTTTGTTAAATTTTCTGATATTAGATAAATTCGTTCTTCTTCCCCCGGTGAAATGTGATTGTTTTCCCCCGGGTCGCCCGCGTTTCCCTGTATGAAACGCATTTTCGTTTTCTCAAACGCTGTTTGCAAAGTTTTTATTTTTTTTTTTGTTTCGAGCAATTCAAAATTTTATTTATTTTTTGCTTGTGTTTCAGGCTAGAAATGTAACATTTAAAAGAGCATATTCTGAGGCTCCTAATTTTTTAAGGAAATTTCACACATTTTGATGAAAATTACTATGGTACATTTTTGCTATTATTTCGATGCGAATGTGTATTCCGCCAAATAAGTTGGCTGTGTTGTATTGTTTGATGTTTCTTCTTAAGACATTCATATACTTCGTAACTTGATTTATGAAACATCTGTACAATTTTGGCCATCAGAAAAAACGCCTTGAAATTCAATATTTTCTTACTTTGAGGTCCAATTACCGCGGCATTTTAAAACTTATAAAAATAAGTTGCATCGGAAAAGAAGCCGTGTGGTGTTGTTAATGCGAAAATGAAAATCATGTCTATCGGTTTTTTGGTTTAGAAATTACAATCAAAAATATGGAAAAGGTAGAGGAAAAACTGAAAAAATGACACGGTACCTATATCTCACAAATTAGAGCTGCTAGAAAAAATCGGAGAATAGATTCGAAATCAGCGCACCCAAATTAGTAAGAAACAGTAGAAAAACTCCATGCAACAGAAAAAAAGTGTTTTTTTGTTGTGCTGTGTTATCATTATTATAATCTTCATCATCAACATTATAAGCCTCACTATCACCATTATCATCATTCCTCATTAGTATCAACTCCATAGTTAGCAACTTTGGGCATAATATTGTAACGATGTTGCTGTGCTATGCATGAATGCTTTTACGGGCATACTTTTAGGCACGCACTTTAGAGTACGGCAAACTTGCTATAATTCCGATATGGCAAGGATGGTTCGCGAAGCTGATGGGCTGTGCGAGAATGGTCGAGCACTGTCCAACTGGAATGTGCCAGAACAGTCGGCGCGATAACCAGACAGGTATAAAAGGCAGCAGTGTGCAGCGCAGAGCGTCGAGTCTTATTTGAATAAGCAAAGTTGTAACAAGTGTAGATACAAGCAAAGTGTAAATCTGTAAATAAAGTGATTGCTGGTATTGGAATGCGTTTTGCGCTGAATAATTGAAGTTGTTTTATTTTAAATCACAATCCAAAACGAACTTAGAGAAGTCATTTTCGTAACATTTGGTGTCGGAAGTAGGATTGTGTTACTGAAAATTTAAAAATAAATAAATAAAATTATAAAAACGCAGACATGGTTAAACTCGAGCTGACGAAGGTGGACCAACTGAAGAAGGCTGCCTGGAATTTGCCGACTGCTGGCGGTAAGGTGGAGTTGCAGCTGCGTTTGCGAGAGGCGTGTGAGGCACCTGGCGTCGATTGTACTGCGCACTAGTTCGGAACGCAGGAGCTAGATTCGTCGGCCAAGGTAGAAGAATCGCCTGGGGGTGCTGCGTCGCACAGTGTCGCGATCCCATATAAGCCGTGGCCAAAAATACTTAGCGTTGTCCTATTTCGATGAAACTTGGTGAGATTGTTTTCGTGATAGAAATTAAGAAATTTACAAAAAAACATTAATATTGGACCACTGCCACGCCCACCTCCCATACGAACGGAACTGTAATATTGAAATAACTTTCTTAATATTAGTGATAGAATTATGAAAATTTGGATTTGAGCTTAAAATAATGACATAAAAGCTCACACTAATGGGCGGTCTGCCATGCCCACTTTCAAAAATATTCGTATTTTACTACAACTAAAACCGCATTTTTAGAAGGCTGTTGCGATACTCGTTCCACGATGTAATTTTAATTGGTAATCTTTCTAAAACCTTAAAGTGGGCGTGGCAGCTGGAGCATATATATAAACTGGCCAAAACTTTTGCTTTATGAATTCATGTTTAATTAAAAACAAGCTTGTGATACCATATTTTGGTATAAATGTTTAGATTTTTAAAGTGGGCGTGGCATTCTGCCTACTTTTGATGATACGAACAATGTGCCAACCTTGTCCTTTATACAGCTCATCATTTGAGCAGCTGCTTTGCCGCTACTTTCATTGAACGTCGGAAGCCATACTTCGAAAAAATCACCATTTTTTACTGTAGGTGCCACTGCAAAAAGTAAATGTTTAGGTGGGGACGCAAACTTTGCTTTTGTTCATAATTAACATCAACGCCCGTCTTATCTTTAAATAAATTTATAAGAAAATCAAGTTTTATTGACCATTTTCTGGAATCAGCTTTACGCCACACTTCGAAGAAATCACGTATTTTTAGTGGAGGCGTCACTAGAAAAATTCGAATAACAACCAAATAGGCACTTAAAGGCAAAAACTTACTCTGGATTATGTTAATACATACTTGTTTGAGTATTTTAGGGTTGGAACTAAAAAAGTGTTTTTTGACTTTTTTTAAACTTTTTTCCACCAAACTTTTGGTTCTTTGTTAGAAGCAAACCGAAAAACGTAATTTTTCAATTTAACGGGATTTCATAGTTATTTCAAAGCACAAACCTAAAAATAGTACTGCCATACAGGAAAAATTCCAAAGTTTTATTTAATATATAACATGACTATATTAGTACATAAATTATATTTTTATTTGATTTTTCATTCAGCACAAAGAATTACCCACAAACTTGGAACGAATGTGTATTTTTTAACATCAACTTTGAAGCTACATAAAAATGGAACGGAGTAGAGTATTGAAGATCGGATAACGGATTTTTCTTAGTTGAGATATTATCTGTCGATTGTCATATTCATTTTAGTCATTTTGTAACATTGATTTTTACCATTTTTGGCCACACTCGCGACACTGTGCGTCGCTGCAAAGTACGGCTGCAGCGGCGGCGCCACTACAAGCATTGGACGTGAGCCAGCTAATGGTTGCAATGAAGGGCATGTTAGAGACTTCGAATCGCGAAATGGCAGCGAAACTGGAAACTACGAATCAGGAAATTTCGGCAAAAGTCGAAACTACGAATCAAGAAATAGCAAGAATGTAAACGGCGAACCGAGAAGTAGCAGAGCGAATTGAAACCAAACTCCAGGAAAATGCGGACAAATTTGAAAATGAAAATCGCGAGTTGTGCAGCAAGCTTCAGGAAATTCTGCACGCTTGGAGCAGAAAGTGGAAGAAATTTCAGACAGGGTGAACGTTAAAGTTGAGCATCTCGAGACGCGAATGGACAATTGGGACAAACGGGTTGACAGTCTGGAGGAGCGGCTTAAAGAGGTACAGCCGCGAGAATGGTTGCCGTCAGTTCAGGAAACTTTTGCCACCAGAACAGAAGTGCCTACTTATGATGGGGCTACGCCGTTCGATACATTTAAACTGCAATTCGACTTGGCTGCTTTGGAAAATCAGTGGACCGATATCAGAAAAGGTCGGAGATTGGCACTGGCGTTAAAAGGTCCTGCGGCTGAGGTAATTAAATCGGTTCCAGAATGTGAAAGAAGCTATTACGAGGCCATCATGAGAGCGTTGGCAGCGAAGTACAGTAACGAGCACAACAGAACGCTGTACTACTGTGAGCTGAAAAACCGCAGGCAAAGAGCCAATGAGGCGCTGCAGACATATGCAGCGGACATTGAGCGGCTCGCACAGTTGTGCTACCCGTCTTTCGGCGCTGATGATTTCGAGAGGATGAAGATTGAGGCTTTTATTGAAGGTCTTAATGACCCGGAGACACGTCGCAGTGCGTTGATGATGGGCACGCCGACTTTTAAGGAGACGGTGACCAGCGCGATGAGATATGAGGCGACATGGATTGGGGGCACTCGGTATGCACCTGCAAGGATACGCCAAATCCAGCCGGACAGCGACATTCCGATCCAAGCCATAAGCTCTGAGACACCGGTCAGGCCACGGGTGGTCTCCTCTAAAGTTGTTTGCTGTGTATGTGGCAAGCAGGGTCACATAGCACGAGACTGCCGTCAACGAAAGAGGCGTTCCCGTTCTCGATCGCAATCGCCTGAAGCGAGGAATACTGACAATCGAGGCTCAGCCAACAAGCGCAGGGCTGAGGACGAGGAGTCGTTAAACTAAAATCATGACCATCCTTGTCTCGCAGTTGAAACGACAACCCAGCAGCTTCACGATTGAAGGAAAGATAGATGAAAAGATGTTTGTGTTGACACTGGATACTGGCGCGTCATATTCGATCATAAAAAGAAAGCTTCTGAGAAATTGGGAACCATTGCATGGCATACACTGAGGATGCGACTGGCGAGCGTGCGCCGGTAAGAGGAAAAGTTACAAAAACGATTGCTATCGGCACCAGCAGCCTAGAACATGAGTTCATCGGATATAATGGACGACGTGATTATCGGCGTGGATTTCATGATTAGGCACGGTTTTACGCTGGACCTGAAAGAAAATGTGCTGAGGTATGCGAACGTTGAATTACCGCTGCACACCGGCTATGAGCGAAGCGTGGCGGTAAGGAAGGTTGTATCGTGTCAACACCAGAGGATACCAGCTAATTCCGAGGCGATTGTGTGGGCAAAGGTGGACGAGGACGATGGGGCAAGTCGGCTGTGGGTTGTAGAAGCACCAGAACAAGGACACGACAACATAATTATCGGACGTACATTAGTGGAACCCAAAAACTGCAAAATACCAGTCAGGATACTTAACCCACTTAACACACCCAGATATGTCGTAAAAGATGCGGTCATTGGCGAGTGTAAGAGGCTTAAGTTGTCAATGGCGAAAGCAGTCCACCCGGAGGAAGTAAGAAAAGTGGTTTTAACATGAACGCCATACCGCAGGAGAACTAGTGGAGCAGCGAATTTACAGCCAAGCAGAAACAGAAGGCGCGGTCACTCCTGCAGCACTATGGGTCAATATGTGTGGCAGAAGCGGGCGGAAAAACAGCCATAGTGAAGCACAACATCGACACCGGAAGTGCGAAACCGATTCGCCAACCGCCAAGACGAGTTCCTCTGGCCAAGAGGGAAGAGGTCACAAATGTGATTGAAAACATGCGGAAAGAAAAGGGCATAGAGCCCTCGTCAGGCCCTTGGTGCTCGCCGGTCGTGCTAGTCAAGAAAAAGGATGGCAGTACCCGATTTTGTGTGGACTATCGAAAGCTCAATGACGTGACCAAGAAGGACAGCTATCCACTACCTCGGATCGATGACACCCTGGACATACTGTCAGCCACACAGTGGTTTTCCACGCTCGACCTACGCAGCGGCTATTGGCAGATGGAGCTTGCAGACAAAGACAAGGAGAAAACGGCTTTCAGTGTTGGCGATGGCTTGTGGCAGTTCACCGTTATGCCGTTTGGACTCTGCAACGCACCAGCAACATTCGAGCTGCTAATGCAACGTGTGCTAAAAGGGCTGCATTGGCGGACGTGTCTGGTATACCTCGATGACATAATCATGATGGGCAAAAGCTTCGACGACCACCTGGAAAAGCTGAAGGAGGTATTTGAGCGAATACAAAAAGCCGGGCTTAAACTCAACCCAAAGAAGTGCTCGCTGTTCCAAAACGAGGTCAAGTATCTGGGTCACACGGTTCCCGCCCGCGGGGTACATACGGATGAAGGAAAAATCACGGCGGTGAAGAAGTGGCCCCAGCCACGCAATCTACACGAACTGCGCAGTTTCCTGGGCCTGTGCACATATTACCGAAGATTTGTTCCTGGATTTGCGAACATAGCCGGCAGCTTGCACAAACTGACGAAAAAGAATCAAGTCTTCGAGTGGAGACAACAGCAGGAGCAGGCTTTTGCGCGACTGAAGGAAAAACTGTGCACTGCTCCAATTCTGGCCTTCCCCGTGCCTGGAGAGACGTTTGTGCTGGATACAGATGCAAGCGCACAACATATTGGCGGTGTGCTATCACAGATAATAAATGGTCAAGAACAAGTGATAACATACTACAGCAAAATTTTGTCGAACCCTGAACGCAACTACTGTGTGAAGAGAAGAGATTTGCTGGCAGTATTGGAATGCGTGAAACACTTCCACAAATACCTGTATGGGCAAAAGTTTCGCCTGCGCACAGATCATGCTGCATTGAAATGGCTACTGAACTTTAAAGATCCTGAAGGCCAATTGGCGCGGTGGATTGAGCGGCTGCAGAGGTACGACTACACGATAGAGCATCGCAAGAGTAGCAGTCATGGGAATGCAGATGCCTTGTCACGCCGTCCATGTAAAACTGAATGCAGGCATTGTTCGCGAGCCTAAAGCAAAGAGCAGTGCACGTCCGATTGGTAAGCGTTATGCCAGAGGAAGAGTGGTCTGCGGAGACGATACAAAACGACCAGCGCGATGATACGGATCTTGCAAAAATCATTGAAGGCAAGGAGCAAGGCGCACGTCCAGACTGGCAGGAGATGGCCGCTGGAAGCCCGATCACGAAGGCTTACTGGGCACAGTGGCAAAGTCTGCGGCTGTCTGATGGCTGCCTATAGAGAGTGAGGATGGCCGGGCCAGCAATTCCCTAATTGTAGCCCCGAAATGCAGGATCAACGAGGTAATCGAGGCATACCATAACGACTCCAGCGGAGGGCACCTAGGCATCACAAAAACTGTCGCCAAAATAAAAAGACGATTCTACTGGGTAGCCGTCTGTAGCCGATTGGATTAAGAGCTGTGATCGATGTTCGGCTACGAAAGGACCGACAAGATCTCGGGGCCGCATGCAGCAGAACAATGTGGGAGCGCCCTTCGAGCGAATTGCCATGGACGTCGCCGGGCCATTCCCACTTACCACGCAAGGCAACAAATATGTGCTGGTGGTAATGGCCTGAATAGCATACACTTCGTAAATGGCCTGAAGTGTATGCTATTCCTAACCAAGAGGCCACCACGGTCGCGGAAGTGCTGGTAAACAACTGGAGTTCCGCTGGAGTTGAACTCGGATCAAGGCCGGAATTTCTAGTCTGTAGTATTCAAGGAAGTGTGTGAGCTACTAGGAATAAGGAAAACTCGCACCTGTGCTTTGCATCCACAGTCCGACGGCATGGTGGAACGATTCAGTCGGACGCTGGAAGAATATCTGCGGAAAGTAGTAGGCAGAAATCAAAAGGATTGGGACACGCATATTCCGTTGTTCTTGATTGCGTATAGGTCAGGCCCGCTCGATACGACATCACTCACTCCAGCCCGAGCAGTGTTCGGCACGGAGCTGAGGTTGCCTGCTGATTTGGAGTGGTCAGCACGACGGAAGGCGCTAGGACTGATTACGCAGTCAATAAGCGGTCGGAACTGGAAGAAATTCACAAGTTTATAAGGGACCATATCCAACTGGTCAGCAATAAGATGAAAGCCAGATATGATCTACGGGCTAACACAGCAGGGTGCCAAGAAGGCGATCTGGTAATGTTCTACAACACGCAGCGGAGGAAAGGTTTGTCTCCTAAACTTCAAACGTCATGGGAAGGATCGTACAAGGTCGTGACCAGGATTAATGACGTGGTGTACAGGGTTCAACGCTGCGGCAACAGAAACGCGAGGTTGAAAGTAGTCCATTTGGAGCGCCTAGCCTCTTACTCCGGCGGAGCCTCTACACTTGTTCGGGACGAACAAGTCTAAGTGGTGGGCAGTGTAACGATGGGGCACTCTGTGCTGTGCTATCCATAAATGCTGTTACGAGCATACTTTTAGGAAGGCACTTTGAAGTACGGCCAGTTTGCTATAAGTCCGATATGGCAAGGATGGTTTGCGATGGTAATGGGCTGTGTGAGAACGATCGAGCAAAGTAAAGTAGTAGCAAGTGTAGATACAAGCAAAGTGTTAATCTGTAAATAAAGCAATTGTTGGTTTCTGACTGCGTTTGCGCTGAGTAATTGAAGTGGTTTTATTTTCAAGCACAATCCAAAACGATCTTAGAGAGCTAGGTAGGTAGGTAGCAGCGACTGCGTGCTCTCAGAGCACACTCAAGTAGCACTATGTGCCGTTTTGTTGTCGCCTCCTCGACTGGGTCTTCCCTGCGTGGGAGAAAATACTGGGCTCTAAAGCCAACCCGCATCGTCCAAATAGGACTTGATGCATTTCAGTCTTATTTCAGACAGATCAGCTAGAGAGCTAATCAGACTGTTCCCCAAGGAATTTAGTCTTTTAAAAGCCAAGGCAGGGCAGCCGCAGAGAAAGTGTTCGAGTGTCTCACTCTCGTTGGTTTCTCTGCAGCTTCTGCAAAAGGGGTTGTGGGGGATTCCCAATCTCGCTGCGTGTAGGCCAATCGGCCAGTGACCCGTGATCACGGCCGTTAGCCTAGAAACATTCCTACGAGAATTTAGCAGCAGGTCGTTGGTTCTGTGGGAGTCGTAGCGTGGCCAGATCTGTCGAGCCACTCTGCAGCTGGAAAGATTGCTCCACCTACTATCCGCCTTCCTAAGGAAATATTCCTTTATCTGTTTTAGCCTTTCACTTAAAGGCGGTGCCACCCTTTCGGGCTGTGAGTCCATGGCGGATCCCACCTTGGCCAACTCGTCCGCTGACTCGTTTCCGCTGATACCCGCGTGACCGGGTATCCAGCAGATGGTAAGATCCACCCGGCCGCCCACCAACCCTAGCAATTCTTTACAGTTATCTTAGAGAGCTAATTTTCGTAACAATATATATTTCCAGCCTCGATAGACCAGCGGGTAGCGCGCTGGCTTCTCATACCGAGGCCCCAGGTTCGATTCCTGGCTCGGGCTGGAAAAACTGGATTCGGCGTTAAACTGTAGGTCCCCCCTCCCTTTCCCCATCCGATTGAAATGTGTGCTGTAAACTTACTACTGTGTCCAAAAAATGAGGTGATATTTGAATTATCGATTATCGTGGTGTTGTGCATTATGAATTCCTTCCGCCGGGCCAAACAGTCAACAAGGAATATTATTTGAACGTTATGCGTCGTTTGCGTAATTCTATCCGCCTAAAAAGGCCGGAATTGTGGAAAGACAATTCTTGGTTTTTACACCACGATAATGCACCATCCTATACTGCACTCGTAATTCGTTATCATTTCGCCAAAAACTCAACCCATATCGTTCCGCAACCACCGTATTAACCTGATCTGGCGCCTGACTTCTGGCTGTTCAGCAAGCTCAAAAGACCGCTCCGTGGACACCGTTTTGATACGATGGAGGAGATTCAAGGCGCAGCGAAGACGGAACTGAAGGCCATCCCGGAATGTGACTACAATGAGTGTTTCGAAGATTGGAAAATTCGTTGGCATAAGTGCATTGCATCGGGAGCGGATTAATTTGAAGGGGATGAAATTGATTTGGAAGAATAAATAAAGAATTTTCAAAATAAATACAATGCCACCTTATTTTTTGGGCACAGTAGTATGTTGGAAAGACAGACAGTGTTGCATACAATTCAAAAACTTTCAAAAACGGGTGAAATATGTGGTATCACAATGGGCCTCATAATAGGCCTCCGAGTGTGTCTCTTATAGAGGCAGCCATCATAACCTAACCTAACCTATGATATGTATTATTACGCCGATAGGCATTACTTCCCGCCTAACTATATCGAGTCAACAAAAAAGTCATCAAAGACGAATAAAAGTAACCAACCACACAAAAAATTAACCTACATATTTTGGTTAAAAGTAACCAACTGTGACAACCGTGAGGACGTGTTCTAAAACCGCATTTTTAGAAGGCTGTTGCGATACTCGTTCCACGATGTAATTTTAATTGGTAATCTTTCTAAAACCTTAAAGTGGGCGTGGCAGCTGGAGCATATATATAAACTGGCCAAAACTTTTGCTTTATGAATTCATGTTTAATTAAAAACAAGCTTGTGATACCATATTTTGGTATAAATGTTTAGATTTTTAAAGTGGGCGTGGCATTCTGCCTACTTTTGATGATACGAACAATGTGCCAACCTTGTCCTTTATACAGCTCATCATTTGAGCAGCTGCTTTGCCGCTACTTTCATTGAACGTCGGAAGCCATACTTCGAAAAAATCACCATTTTTTACTGTAGGTGCCACTGCAAAAAGTAAATGTTTAGGTGGGGACGCAAACTTTGCTTTTGTTCATAATTAACATCAACGCCCGTCTTATCTTTAAATAAATTTATAAGAAAATCAAGTTTTATTGACCATTTTCTGGAATCAGCTTTACGCCACACTTCGAAGAAATCACGTATTTTTAGTGGAGGCGTCACTAGAAAAATTCGAATAACAACCAAATAGGCACTTAAAGGCAAAAACTTACTCTGGATTATGTTAATACATACTTGTTTGAGTATTTTAGTGTTGGAACTAAAAAAGTGTTTTTTGACTTTTTTTAAACTTTTTTCCACCAAACTTTTGGTTCTTTGTTAGAAGCAAACCGAAAAACGTAATTTTTCAATTTAACGGGATTTCATAGTTATTTCAAAGCACAAACCTAAAAATAGTACTGCCATACAGGAAAAATTCCAAAGTTTTATTTAATATATAACATGACTATATTAGTACATAAATTATATTTTTATTTGATTTTTCATTCAGCACAAAGAATTACCCACAAACTTGGAACGAATGTGTATTTTTTAACATCAACTTTGAAGCTACATAAAAATGGAACGGAGTAGAGTATTGAAGATCGGATAACGGATTTTTCTTAGTTGAGATATTATCTGTCGATTGTCATATTCATTTTAGTCATTTTGTAACATTGATTTTTACCATTTTTGGCCACACTCGCGACACTGTGCGTCGCTGCAAAGTACGGCTGCAGCGGCGGCGCCACTACAAGCATTGGACGTGAGCCAGCTAATGGTTGCAATGAAGGGCATGTTAGAGACTTCGAATCGCGAAATGGCAGCGAAACTGGAAACTACGAATCAGGAAATTTCGGCAAAAGTCGAAACTACGAATCAAGAAATAGCAAGAATGTAAACGGCGAACCGAGAAATAGCAGAGCGAATTGAAACCAAACTCCAGGAAAATGCGGACAAATTTGAAAATGAAAATCGCGAGTTGTGCAGCAAGCTTCAGGAAATTCTGCACGCTTGGAGCAGAAAGTGGAAGAAATTTCAGACAGGGTGAACGTTAAAGTTGAGCATCTCGAGACGCGAATGGACAATTGGGACAAACGGGTTGACAGTCTGGAGGAGCGGCTTAAAGAGGTACAGCCGCGAGAATGGTTGCCGTCAGTTCAGGAAACTTTTGCCACCAGAACAGAAGTGCCTACTTATGATGGGGCTACGCCGTTCGATACATTTAAACTGCAATTCGACTTGGCTGCTTTGGAAAATCAGTGGACCGATATCAGAAAAGGTCGGAGATTGGCACTGGCGTTAAAAGGTCCTGCGGCTGAGGTAATTAAATCGGTTCCAGAATGTGAAAGAAGCTATTACGAGGCCATCATGAGAGCGTTGGCAGCGAAGTACAGTAACGAGCACAACAGAACGCTGTACTACTGTGAGCTGAAAAACCGCAGGCAAAGAGCCAATGAGGCGCTGCAGACATATGCAGCGGACATTGAGCGGCTCGCACAGTTGTGCTACCCGTCTTTCGGCGCTGATGATTTCGAGAGGATGAAGATTGAGGCTTTTATTGAAGGTCTTAATGACCCGGAGACACGTCGCAGTGCGTTGATGATGGGCACGCCGACTTTTAAGGAGACGGTGACCAGCGCGATGAGATATGAGGCGACATGGATTGGGGGCACTCGGTATGCACCTGCAAGGATACGCCAAATCCAGCCGGACAGCGACATTCCGATCCAAGCCATAAGCTCTGAGACACCGGTCAGGCCACGGGTGGTCTCCTCTAAAGTTGTTTGCTGTGTATGTGGCAAGCAGGGTCACATAGCACGAGACTGCCGTCAACGAAAGAGGCGTTCCCGTTCTCGATCGCAATCGCCTGAAGCGAGGAATACTGACAATCGAGGCTCAGCCAACAAGCGCAAGGCTGAGGACGAGGAGTCGTTAAACTAAAATCATGACCATCCTTGTCTCGCAGTTGAAACGACAACCCAGCAGCTTCACGATTGAAGGAAAGATAGATGAAAAGATGTTTGTGTTGACACTGGATACTGGCGCGTCATATTCGATCATAAAAAGAAAGCTTCTGAGAAATTGGGAACCATTGCATGGCATACACTGAGGATGCGACTGGCGAGCGTGCGCCGGTAAGAGGAAAAGTTACAAAAACGATTGCTATCGGCACCAGCAGCCTAGAACATGAGTTCATCGGATATAATGGACGACGTGATTATCGGCGTGGATTTCATGATTAGGCACGGTTTTACGCTGGACCTGAAAGAAAATGTGCTGAGGTATGCGAACGTTGAATTACCGCTGCACACCGGCTATGAGCGAAGCGTGGCGGTAAGGAAGGTTGTATCGTGTCAACACCAGAGGATACCAGCTAATTCCGAGGCGATTGTGTGGGCAAAGGTGGACGAGGACGATGGGGCAAGTCGGCTGTGGGTTGTAGAAGCACCAGAACAAGGACACGACAACATAATTATCGGACGTACATTAGTGGAACCCAAAAACTGCAAAATACCAGTCAGGATACTTAACCCACTTAACACACCCAGATATGTCGTAAAAGATGCGGTCATTGGCGAGTGTAAGAGGCTTAAGTTGTCAATGGCGAAAGCAGTCCACCCGGAGGAAGTAAGAAAAGTGGTTTTAACATGAACGCCATACCGCAGGAGAACTAGTGGAGCAGCGAATTTACAGCCAAGCAGAAACAGAAGGCGCGGTCACTCCTGCAGCACTATGGGTCAATATGTGTGGCAGAAGCGGGCGGAAAAACAGCCATAGTGAAGCACAACATCGACACCGGAAGTGCGAAACCGATTCGCCAACCGCCAAGACGAGTTCCTCTGGCCAAGAGGGAAGAGGTCACAAATGTGATTGAAAACATGCGGAAAGAAAAGGGCATAGAGCCCTCGTCAGGCCCTTGGTGCTCGCCGGTCGTGCTAGTCAAGAAAAAGGATGGCAGTACCCGATTTTGTGTGGACTATCGAAAGCTCAATGACGTGACCAAGAAGGACAGCTATCCACTACCTCGGATCGATGACACCCTGGACATACTGTCAGCCACACAGTGGTTTTCCACGCTCGACCTACGCAGCGGCTATTGGCAGATGGAGCTTGCAGACAAAGACAAGGAGAAAACGGCTTTCAGTGTTGGCGATGGCTTGTGGCAGTTCACCGTTATGCCGTTTGGACTCTGCAACGCACCAGCAACATTCGAGCTGCTAATGCAACGTGTGCTAAAAGGGCTGCATTGGCGGACGTGTCTGGTATACCTCGATGACATAATCATGATGGGCAAAAGCTTCGACGACCACCTGGAAAAGCTGAAGGAGGTATTTGAGCGAATACAAAAAGCCGGGCTTAAACTCAACCCAAAGAAGTGCTCGCTGTTCCAAAACGAGGTCAAGTATCTGGGTCACACGGTTCCCGCCCGCGGGGTACATACGGATGAAGGAAAAATCACGGCGGTGAAGAAGTGGCCCCAGCCACGCAATCTACACGAACTGCGCAGTTTCCTGGGCCTGTGCACATATTACCGAAGATTTGTTCCTGGATTTGCGAACATAGCCGGCAGCTTGCACAAACTGACGAAAAAGAATCAAGTCTTCGAGTGGAGACAACAGCAGGAGCAGGCTTTTGCGCGACTGAAGGAAAAACTGTGCACTGCTCCAATTCTGGCCTTCCCCGTGCCTGGAGAGACGTTTGTGCTGGATACAGATGCAAGCGCACAACATATTGGCGGTGTGCTATCACAGATAATAAATGGTCAAGAACAAGTGATAACATAATAATAATTAATAATTGACTGGCACGACAGCCCGCTTACGCGAGACTAAGGCCTAGCTTCCCGCAACCACCCGTGTTGTGCGTGTGAATTTGTACGCGGGTTGAAGGGACCTACAGTTTTTATGCCGGTTCCGAACGGCAGGTTGGGAGCTTTATCATAGGCAATTTTTACTCTCAGAGGTTTGCCATTTCCAGCTGAGAGGACAGCCACCGAAAGAGAAAACGAATTTTCCCGTTATTTTTTTTAGGTGTTATTACGGGCAGTATTTGAACCTGCGGTTTGCTGCCTTCGACTCGCGGTCCAACGCACTAACCAACTGAGCCACGGCGGCTGCCGTGATAACATACTACAGCAAAATTTTGTCGAACCCTGAACGCAACTACTGTGTGAAGAGAAGAGATTTGCTGGCAGTATTGGAATGCGTGAAACACTTCCACAAATACCTGTATGGGCAAAAGTTTCGCCTGCGCACAGATCATGCTGCATTGAAATGGCTACTGAACTTTAAAGATCCTGAAGGCCAATTGGCGCGGTGGATTGAGCGGCTGCAGAGGTACGACTACACGATAGAGCATCGCAAGAGTAGCAGTCATGGGAATGCAGATGCCTTGTCACGCCGTCCATGTAAAACTGAATGCAGGCATTGTTCGCGAGCCTAAAGCAAAGAGCAGTGCACGTCCGATTGGTAAGCGTTATGCCAGAGGAAGAGTGGTCTGCGGAGACGATACAAAACGACCAGCGCGATGATACGGATCTTGCAAAAATCATTGAAGGCAAGGAGCAAGGCGCACGTCCAGACTGGCAGGAGATGGCCGCTGGAAGCCCGATCACGAAGGCTTACTGGGCACAGTGGCAAAGTCTGCGGCTGTCTGATGGCTGCCTATAGAGAGTGAGGATGGCCGGGCCAGCAATTCCCTAATTGTAGCCCCGAAATGCAGGATCAACGAGGTAATCGAGGCATACCATAACGACTCCAGCGGAGGGCACCTAGGCATCACAAAAACTGTCGCCAAAATAAAAAGACGATTCTACTGGGTAGCCGTCTGTAGCCGATTGGATTAAGAGCTGTGATCGATGTTCGGCTACGAAAGGACCGACAAGATCTCGGGGCCGCATGCAGCAGAACAATGTGGGAGCGCCCTTCGAGCGAATTGCCATGGACGTCGCCGGGCCATTCCCACTTACCACGCAAGGCAACAAATATGTGCTGGTGGTAATGGCCTGAATAGCATACACTTCGTAAATGGCCTGAAGTGTATGCTATTCCTAACCAAGAGGCCACCACGGTCGCGGAAGTGCTGGTAAACAACTGGAGTTCCGCTGGAGTTGAACTCGGATCAAGGCCGGAATTTCTAGTCTGTAGTATTCAAGGAAGTGTGTGAGCTACTAGGAATAAGGAAAACTCGCACCTGTGCTTTGCATCCACAGTCCGACGGCATGGTGGAACGATTCAGTCGGACGCTGGAAGAATATCTGCGGAAAGTAGTAGGCAGAAATCAAAAGGATTGGGACACGCATATTCCGCTGTTCTTGATTGCGTATAGGTCAGGCCCGCTCGATACGACATCACTCACTCCAGCCCGAGCAGTGTTCGGCACGGAGCTGAGGTTGCCTGCTGATTTGGAGTGGTCAGCACGACGGAAGGCGCTAGGACTGATTACGCAGTCAATAAGCGGTCGGAACTGGAAGAAATTCACAAGTTTATAAGGGACCATATCCAACTGGTCAGCAATAAGATGAAAGCCAGATATGATCTACGGGCTAACACAGCAGGGTGCCAAGAAGGCGATCTGGTAATGTTCTACAACACGCAGCGGAGGAAAGGTTTGTCTCCTAAACTTCAAACGTCATGGGAAGGATCGTACAAGGTCGTGACCAGGATTAATGACGTGGTGTACAGGGTTCAACGCTGCGGCAACAGAAACGCGAGGTTGAAAGTAGTCCATTTGGAGCGCCTAGCCTCTTACTCCGGCGGAGCCTCTACACTTGTTCGGGACGAACAAGTCTAAGTGGTGGGCAGTGTAACGATGGGGCACTCTGTGCTGTGCTATCCATAAATGCTGTTACGAGCATACTTTTAGGAAGGCACTTTGAAGTACGGCCAGTTTGCTATAAGTCCGATATGGCAAGGATGGTTTGCGATGGTAATGGGCTGTGTGAGAACGATCGAGCAAAGTAAAGTAGTAGCAAGTGTAGATACAAGCAAAGTGTTAATCTGTAAATAAAGCAATTGTTGGTTTCTGACTGCGTTTGCGCTGAGTAATTGAAGTGGTTTTATTTTCAAGCACAATCCAAAACGATCTTAGAGAGCTAGGTAGGTAGGTAGCAGCGACTGCGTGCTCTCAGAGCACACTCAAGTAGCACTATGTGCCGTTTTGTTGTCGCCTCCTCGACTGGGTCTTCCCTGCGTGGGAGAAAATACTGGGCTCTAAAGCCAACCCGCATCGTCCAAATAGGACTTGATGCATTTCAGTCTTATTTCAGACAGATCAGCTAGAGAGCTAATCAGACTGTTCCCCAAGGAATTTAGTCTTTTAAAAGCCAAGGCAGGGCAGCCGCAGAGAAAGTGTTCGAGTGTCTCACTCTCGTTGGTTTCTCTGCAGCTTCTGCAAAAGGGGTTGTGGGGGATTCCCAATCTCGCTGCGTGTAGGCCAATCGGCCAGTGACCCGTGATCACGGCCGTTAGCCTAGAAACATTCCTACGAGAATTTAGCAGCAGGTCGTTGGTTCTGTGGGAGTCGTAGCGTGGCCAGATCTGTCGAGCCACTCTGCAGCTGGAAAGATTGCTCCACCTACTATCCGCCTTCCTAAGGAAATATTCCTTTATCTGTTTTAGCCTTTCACTTAAAGGCGGTGCCACCCTTTCGGGCTGTGAGTCCATGGCGGATCCCACCTTGGCCAACTCGTCCGCTGACTCGTTTCCGCTGATACCCGCGTGACCGGGTATCCAGCAGATGGTAAGATCCACCCGGCCGCCCACCAACCCTAGCAATTCTTTACAGTTATCTTAGAGAGCTAATTTTCGTAACAATATATATTTCCAGCCTCGATAGACCAGCGGGTAGCGCGCTGGCTTCTCATACCGAGGCCCCAGGTTCGATTCCTGGCTCGGGCTGGAAAAACTGGATTCGGCGTTAAACTGTAGGTCCCCCCTCCCTTTCCCCATCCGATTGAAATGTGTGCTGTAAACTTACTACTGTGTCCAAAAAATGAGGTGATATTTGAATTATCGATTATCGTGGTGTTGTGCATTATGAATTCCTTCCGCCGGGCCAAACAGTCAACAAGGAATATTATTTGAACGTTATGCGTCGTTTGCGTAATTCTATCCGCCTAAAAAGGCCGGAATTGTGGAAAGACAATTCTTGGTTTTTACACCACGATAATGCACCATCCTATACTGCACTCGTAATTCGTTATCATTTCGCCAAAAACTCAACCCATATCGTTCCGCAACCACCGTATTAACCTGATCTGGCGCCTGACTTCTGGCTGTTCAGCAAGCTCAAAAGACCGCTCCGTGGACACCGTTTTGATACGATGGAGGAGATTCAAGGCGCAGCGAAGACGGAACTGAAGGCCATCCCGGAATGTGACTACAATGAGTGTTTCGAAGATTGGAAAATTCGTTGGCATAAGTGCATTGCATCGGGAGCGGATTAATTTGAAGGGGATGAAATTGATTTGGAAGAATAAATAAAGAATTTTCAAAATAAATACAATGCCACCTTATTTTTTGGGCACAGTAGTATGTTGGAAAGACAGACAGTGTTGCATACAATTCAAAAACTTTCAAAAACGGGTGAAATATGTGGTATCACAATGGGCCTCATAATAGGCCTCCGAGTGTGTCTCTTATAGAGGCAGCCATCATAACCTAACCTAACCTATGATATGTATTATTACGCCGATAGGCATTACTTCCCGCCTAACTATATCGAGTCAATAAAAAAGTCATCAAAGACGAATAAAAGTAACCAACCACACAAAAAATTAACCTACATATTTTGGTTAAAAGTAACCAACTGTGACAACCGTGAGGACGTGTTCTGCGTCAGCGTCTGGATGGCAGGGAACGCTTCTGCAGCGTATATAGTCGTAGACAGTCGGGGATTAGGGATTGAGTTACCTGAGCGCAACGTGTGCAAAGCCTCGCTTTCAACAGGGATCGTGTTATGGAGTTAATGCGGCGTTGCGCATGTAGTTGAGGAGGTCCATAACAAAACGCAATAATTCCACTTTTTAAGTTTTTCGTTTTTTTGACTTAATCCAATTGTACATGTTAAACAGCAGCCGCCGTGGCTCAGTTGGTTAGTGCGTTGGACCGCGAGTCGCAGGCAGCAACCTCAGGTTCAAATACTGCCTGTAATAACACCTAAAAAAATAACGGGAAAACTCGTTTTCTCTTTCGGTGGCTGTCCTCTCAGCTGGAAATGGCAAACCTCTGAGAGTAAAAATTGCTTATGAAAAAGCTCCCAACCTGCCGTTCGGAACCGGCAGAAAACTGTAGGTCCCTCCAACCCGTGTACAAATTCACACGCACAACACGGGTAGTTGCGGGAAGCTAGGCCTTAGTCTCGCGTAAGCGGGCTGTCGTGCCAGTCAATTACACCGGCACACAAAAAAAAAAAAGTGGTCTGTATATTTGACTAGACCCACCTATCCTTATGTATTTCGGTGCGCTGAAACCGAATCCGAGGTCAGTTTTGTCCGTACACCCTCAAAATTTTGAGTAAATTGCAAAAAACTGCCAAAAATGTCTAAAAATCGCAAATAATTGCAGTTATCAAAATGAAAAAAAATTTTTGTGAATTGTATCAAGTATTTTTCTTATGTATTTCGATGCGCTGAATCCAAATCTGAAGTCCGTTTGGCTCATACACTCTCCAAATTTGAATTAAATGATAAAAAAGCCCTAAAAATTACTGAAAATGGCTAAAAATCGCAAAAATTGCAGTTATAAAAACGACAAAATGTTTTTTTAATTGTATGAAGTATTTTTCTGATGTATTTCGATGCGCTGAATCTAAATCTGATATTAGTTTGCCTCATACACCCTCCAAATTTAAAATAAATGATAAAAAATCGCGAAAAATGGCTGAAAATTGCACAAAATTTGCAGATATGGGAATAAAAAAATCTTTTTGAACTGAAATATCGCTTCATATTAACATTCCACGTTTCTTGATACCGATTCTCCATTTTTATAATGTATTGATGACATCGCTTCCCTTGTTTCGCTCTATGGTCTCTTAAGTTTTGAGGAAAGTAGTCAAGGTACAGACCAAACATCCGAAATTCGGGAAACTTTCCAGCAACTCTTCAACTAAATATTGGTTATTCTCACTCTTCGTGTTTCCCAAAACAATAAAGTTCTAAGAACATTTTTAAAATTTTGCTGTCTGGCCTTCACACCCACAAAGGTGTAATCGAAGAGCGAGAAATTGCGAGGAATTGCAAATCCCCTTCGACGGACCAATTTCTTGTGCCTGTAACCAGGGCACCTCCACGTGGTGACGGTGGGCAACAGCTCCGTCTGGCAGAGTCCCTGGGTTAACGGCTTGTACGCCGTCATGGCAGGCACAAGTAAGTCCTTTACGATGCAGGGATTCGGGACCCCAGTATCGGCGGCTGGTCAGGGTGAGAAAGCAGGCCCGCAGGCGTCGTCATCCTACGACTGCAGCTCTACATTAGTTGGTATGCACCAATTCCAATAGCTCATTCGACTACATTAAAAGAGACATTTGCAGATAGTATTGGATAAAATAAAGTATGCGGAACATCAGTGGAATGTGTGTGGTGATCTCAAAATTGCAAAACTACTGTTAGGTCAACAATCGGGGAACACAAAATATCCCTGCTTTTTATGTTTGTGGGATAGTAGGGACAGAAAAAATCACTATGTTAAGGAGTCATGGCCCCCGAGAATAGACTTTGATCCAGGTACTAAAAATGGCATACGGACACCAATGGTTGATCCTTCTAAATATCTGCTACCACCACTTCATATTAAGCTCGGTCTTATGAAGCAGTATGTCAAAGCTCTAGACAAAGATGGCGATTGCTTTCAGTATTTAGGAGAAAAGTTTCCCGCGATAAGTGATGTAAAGTTAAAAGAGGGGATTTTTGATGGACCACAAATTCGAACTTTATTTCAGGATGAAAATTTCATTAGTCACATGAAAGACACTGAGAAAGCAGCTTGGCAAAGTTTTAAAAATCTTTCTCAGAACTTTTTGGGAAATACTAAGAGTGAGAATTACCAAGATTTAGTTAAAGAGTTGCTGCAAGATTTCCAAAATTTAGGTTGTTTGATGAGTCCGAAATTGCAGTTCTTACATTCTCACCTCGACTACTTTCCTGAAAACCGTGGAGACTATAGTGAGGAACAAGGGGAGAGGTTCCATCAAGATATTAGGGAAATGGAGGATCGGTATCAAGGGAGGTGGGATGTCAACATGATGGCAGATTTTTGCTGGATGCTAAAGAGAGAAGTACCGGCAGAAAATAGTAAACGAAAGAGGAACCCGTTGCATAGGTCATTTGAGGAAAAAAGAGTTAGATAAAAGCGAAGAACGGTTTGAAAGGGCCTCATGGATGTTGAGTTTACATTCAACGTATCAAAATACAATGGAAAAATGCTTGATCTAGTTCAAAAAAACGTTTTTTCTTTTTCATAAGTGCAATTTTACCTGTTTTTAGTAATTTTTTATTTTTATTGCAATTTACTCAAAATTGGATTGTAGAGAAAGCCAAACAAACTTCGGATTTTGATTCACCTTATCAAAATACTGGAGCAAAATACTTATTTTTTAGTTCAAAAAATTTTTTCATTCTCATCACTGCAATTTTTGAGATTTTTAGCTATTTTCAGCGATTTTTTACAATTCAATTGAAATTTTAAAATTGTATAAGGCAAACGGACTTCAGATTTAGATTTAGCGCATCGGAATACATTTGAAAAACACTTAATTTAATTTTTTTTAATGTTGTCATTCTCATAACTGCAATTTTGTGAAATTTTCAGCCATTTTTTATCCATTTATTTTAAATTTGGAGGGTGTATGAGGCAAACTAATATCAGATTTAGATTCAGCGCATCGAAATACATCAGAAAAATACTTCATACAATTAAAAAAACATTTTGTCGTTTTTATAACTGCAATTTTTGCGATTTTTAGCCATTTTCAGTAATTTTTAGGGCTTTTTTATCATTTAATTCAAATTTGGAGAGTGTATGAGCCAAACGGACTTCAGATTTGGATTCAGCGCATCGAAATACATAAGAAAAATACTTGATACAATTCACAAAAGTTTTTTTCATTTTGATAACTGCAATTATTTGCGATTTTTAGACATTTTTGGCAGTTTTTTGCAATTTACTCAAAATTTTGAGGGTGTACGGACAAAACTGACCTCGGATTCGGTTTCAGCGCACCGAAATACATAAGGATAGGTGGGTCTAGTCAAATGTACAGACCACTTTTTTTTTTTTGTGTGCCGGTGTTATTATTAATTAAAATTAATTACATTTTAAACAGTGTCGATTTAGACACATAGCAGTGCGGTCGTACGATAGCGTGTGCTTTTCAGTGAGTTTTTCAGTGCGTGAATTTCCAAGTGTGCAATTGTTGTTGCGTTAGCAGTAGCGGTAAGCGTGCGTAGGTTAGTAAACAAGTTTCCGTAAGTAACTTGTGTGCAATTGTTGTTGTGCGCAATTTGCGTAAACAAGTCACCGTTGGTGGCTTGTGCGACATTGTTGTTGCGAATTTTGCACAAACAAGTTACCGTAGGTAGCTTGTGTGTGAATTGTTGTTGTGCACAAAAGTGTAAACAGGTTGCCGTTAGGTGGCCTGATTGCATTGTTGTGCAAGTGAGTGAGCTCAAGCAAGTAGCCGTAAGGCACTTGCAGTGTGCACAGTAGTTGTTGTACAACAACTACTTGAGTAGCGTGATTGTTGTTGTTTAGCTGCTAGTTGTTAGTGCTTTACTTATAGTAAGTGTGACAGTAGTGAGTGAATGGAGCGCCCTAAGCGCAAGGGGAGTGCGGCAGGCGACTCTGCCCGGGAGCCGTCTGGTCGGGACACCACCGACTTGACGTCTTCCGACGCAGAGTCAGTGATGACGAACGAGCGGTCGCCGCCTCGTAAGAGGCTAAAGCACGTGGCTTCGCCCGGCAAGGTGCGCGCGGCTTCGCCCAGGGTAGGGCTTGGGTGCGCGGCTTTGCCCGAGGGAAGCACGAGCCTTGGGCGCACGGTTTCGCCCGCCAACGCAATAGGTGGAGTGGAAGTGAGTGGGGCCAGCACGTGCACGGAAGGTGCTGAGCCGCCGGTCGTAAAGGCGGGTGTATCTGTCGTTGCGGCCGGCGGTGAGGTGCCGGCTGGGCTGCGCATGGCAGTACGAATGAGGAAGGGGGTGAAGGCGGCGGCTGTTGACCAGGGGCCACCTGCGTCGGTGGTTGCCCTGAAGGCCATCACGGCGAAAATCATGGCAGCCGTGATTGGGGTGGATGGTGTCAGCGCCGTCGCCATGAAGAAGATGGTTGAGGTCGCGGGCGAGTATGAGCTGTTGCTCATGAAGCTCGTGGCCGAGAATGCCACGTTGAAAGGCCACATCGCTGGCCTGGAGAGTGTGGGGGCTCCGGCCTCACGGGCCATGCCGGCGCCGAGTGCGGTGCGTGTGGGCGCCTCCAGGCGGCCGCTATTTCGGCGTCGGTCCCTGTACCGGTTGCGCAGGTCATGACTGTGCAGCCGGCGCAGACGTGGTCGGTTGTTGTCCGGAGCCGTGATGGTAAGGCATCGGGAAAGGAAGTGGCCACCAAGGTCGTCAAGGAGGCGGGTCCTTCATTGGGCGTGAGGGTTCACGAGGTGAAGCCACTGCGTGGTGGCGGTGCGATTATTCGCACCCCCTTCTAGGCCGAAGCAATGAAGCTGACCACGAACGCCAAATTGAGCGAACTTGGGCTTGACGTGGCTGCGAATGAGAAGCTAGGCCCGAGTTGTCGTTCATGGGGTTCACTCGGAAATTTCTCCGAGTGAATTCATGGAAGAGCTCTATGAGTTAAATCTCAAAGAGCGGATAAGCCCGGCTGCCTTTAAGAAAGGCGTCCGTATGGTGAGTCGCCCGTGGACGGTAGGCTCTGGTGGGGCATCTAACGTCGTGTTGGAAGGGAACGAAGGCTTGCTTTCGTCCCTTCTGGAGGCGGAGCGATGCTACATCAAGTGGTTTTCGTTCCGCGTGCGGCCCTTCATGCCGATGCCTGGATGCTTCAGGTGTTTGAGCTTCGACCATAGAGTGGCTGAATGTCGCATGAAAGCGGACGTTTGCCGGCGCTGTGGCCAGAGCGGTCAACGCGTCCAGCAGTGCAGCAATGAGCTGCATTGCCGGAATTGCGCGTTCCGGGGCAAGCCGGCTGGGCATTACATGATGTCCACCGACTGCCCGGCGTATAGCCAAATTCTGGCCAGGGCGCAGGCTCGTCACTGATGGGTCTGCAGGCAATACAGTTAAACTGTCAGGGCGCGTATGCCGTGATGTGTGAGCTAGGTGCGTGTATGTGTGAATGTAGCAGTGCAATTGCCCTGGTGCAGGAACCGTACGCCACCAATGGTGTCGTATGGGGAATACCTGCAACAATGCGGGTCTTTTCTGACACCAGGGCAAACGCGGCTGTAATTGTAAATGATGTCCATCTGGACTGTATGGTTGTGTGTGCAAATGAGTATGGTGTTTGCGTCAGTTTGCAAGGTCACTTTGGCAAAGTGATTGTGGGCAGTGTCTACTGCAAGTATGGTGAGCCTCTAGAGCCCTCCTTGGACTATCTCGACACGGTGTTCCGTCTAGCAGGCGGCACACCTGTCCTGATAGGTATGGATGCGAATGCCGTATCTCCGCTGTGGTTCAGCAAGGTATCGCGGCTTGCTGCCGGTTACCAGAGCCACAGTAGGGGTGAGGCAATGAGTGAATGGTTGGTTCCGCGAGACATTGTTGTTCTCAACGAACCAAGTGAATGGTATACGTTTGACGGGCCTAGAGGGGTGAGCGATATTGACGTGACGCTAGTGAATGGGGCAGCGAGCAGAATGTTTGAATTTAGCTGGCGTGTTCGTGGTGGGTGGGGCATAAGCGATCACAATTTGATTGAAATTGTGATTACTGTGCCTGCCCACAGTGTGAATTAAAGGGCGGGTTTGTGTGAAAGGCGATGGCGCACCTGTGGTGTGAATTGGGAGACCTATGGTTTCCATGTACGTGAAGTGGTCACGGAAGTGCCACTTAGTGTGTTTGAAAGCATGGATGTGGACGACCAGGTCGCTCGACTTAACGAGTGTGTCTGGCGCGTGAATGACAGTAAGCTTCAGAAATGGGAGAGAGTGAATCAGAGGCGGGTGAAGTGGTGGACGAATGAGTTAAGTGCAAAGAGGCGGTCGGTCAGGCATCTGAGACGTAAGTTTCAGCGCGCCCGGGCGGCCAATTCTGAGCACTTGGCCCAACGCAGGTCTGATTTTAATAGGTGTATGAACGAGTACAAGAGTATGCTTGTTCGCGTGAAGGAAGATAATTGGCGGGGGTTTGTGGCAGACCATAGGGATGATCCATGGAGTCATGTCTATCGGATCTGCCGCTCTAAGAAGAAGCAGGTGGAAGTGAGCGCCCTCCGTGTTGGTGACACTCTGACATCAACATGGAGGGACAGTGTAAACTTTCTCTTACCCGAGTTCTTTCCTAGGGCGGTTCAGCAGACGCCACCAGCGTCTAATGGCTCAGCCTCCAGTAAAGTACTGGAACGGGTTATGGTGGATCGGCTTCAAGCGCAACTGGGTGGGCTATCGGATAGGCAGTTTGGGTTTCGAAAAAGACTCGGCGTGGAAGATGCGTGGATGTATGTCAAATCGGTGGTGCGTGAGAGTAGAGAGAACTATGTTCTCGGTGTGTTTGTTGATTTCAGGAGGACGTTTGATCACCTGCGCTGGGATAAAGTGGTAGAATGGCTGAACAATGCCAACTGCCTGGAAACAGCTCTCTGGAAGAGCTATTTCGCAGACAGAAAGGCATGTGTGATTGGGAAGAATGAACGGGTTGACATAGATGTGGCTCGAGGATGCCCGCAGGGATCCGTCTGTGGTCCATATATATGGAACTACATGATGGATCCGCTACTGCGGCGTCTGGCAGCAGTATGCAAGTGTTGTGCGTATGCGGATGATCTGCTTATCCTTGTGGAGGGCAGATCAAGAGCGGATGTAGAGCGCTTGGGGGAGCAATTTATGTGTATGGTGTGTGAATGGGGTGAATCGGTGGGTGTGGATGTGGCAATGGACAAGACTGTGACCATGCTGCTGAAAGGCAAATTGGCTCGCAGTCGTCCGCCCATTGTGCGCGTGAATGGTGTTGGCCTCCGGTATGAGACGCAAGTCAAGTACTTGGGGCTAACAATTGGCGAACGAATGAGTTTTGCTCCCCACTTGGTCAGGCTAAAAGAGAGGGTTGTGTGTATGATGGGTCAGGTGCGCCGGATACTCAGGAGAGACTGGGGACTCGGCCGACGCGCAGTTCGTACCATTTACCACGGTCTGTTCGTAGCTTGTGCTGCGTACGGAGCGTCGGCATGGCACGAATATGCCGCGACGGTTGTAGGCCGCAAATACTTGCTGTCTATTCAGCGTGCTATGTTGTTAGGTTGTATGCCTGTGTGCCGCACTATATCAACAGATGCATTGCAAGTGTTGATGGGTGCGGCTCCTCTGGATCTCGTAGTCATACGGCGTGCCGTGGGCTTCGGGCTAAGGAGGGGGAATATAGAGCTGCTGCTGCAGTATGAGTGGCTGCAAGGCGAAGGTGTGGAGAGTGCTGACAGTATGAAGCGTAAGCGAATACTGAAGGACTGTGTTCTGCAACGTTGGCAGCAACGTTGGGACGAAAGTCCCCATGGCAGAACGACGTATGAGTACATACGGGACGTGAGGTTCGTGGTAGGGCTCAGGGATTTCGGCTTCGGCTTGAGCCTTGGGTTCCTACTCACCGGACACGGGTCACTCCATTGCATTTTTGCATGAGAGAGCCCTGAGTGCAAGTGCTGAGTGTATGTGTGGGGCTGTGCGTGAGGATTGGTTGCATGTGTTGTGTGAGTGCCCGTTGTACTCAGATTTGAGGGAGCTTGGGCGGATGGGGATTAGTCGGACGGACGGTGAAGCACTCTCCACCAGCCAGCTGATTGCCATATTGAATGAAAATGCTGTGTTTCGGCGACGACGGCAGTTTGGTGTATTGCCATGTGTGAATGTGTGAGTGGGCGAGGGGGCTGGTCTGTTGAGTGGATGAATGAGTGCGCACGTGAATGGGGTCAAGTGCGGTGCGGTGGTCACCAGTCCACGAGCTAAATGGGGCTCAACTGGTAGTAGCACGGCTACGAAGTCTGACCAGAGGCTTTGTCTGGTACCACGTGAATCAGGGTGCCCCTGGAGCCTTATGCTTCAGCCTGATCATGGGAATGGCCCCCCCGGGGAGTCTCGTGGTGGCGTGGTTTAACACCCAAATGCGGGTAGAGTTTCGTCTCGGCGTGGAGTTGCGTTTACAACCGGGTGCCGGACCCATAGCACGGCAGAGGTTTAGATAGGCCTCGATCCCTACCAAGGAGGGGTAATGTCCATTTACATTAACCCAATTGGTACCGGGAGCTTGCTCTCGGGGCGCTTATCAATGCTTAATTTTGATACGCTGTGCTTTTGAGCACCGTGGGGTTAGGCCACACTGTGGCGGCACTCACGTTAAAAATTCGACATTCAATGTACATGTTAAACAACAGTGTCGATTTAGATGCCAGGCAGTGCGGTCGTGCGTTAGCGTGTGAATTTGCAGTGTTTTTTCAGTGCGTGAATTTCCGAGTGATTTCAATTGTTTTTGCATTAGCAGTAGCGGTAAGCGTTTGTAGCTTAGTAAACAAGTTACCGTAAGTAACTTGTGCGAAATTGTTGTTGCGCATTTTGCGTAAACAAGTCACCGTTGGTGGCTTGTGCGAAATTTTTGTTGCGCATTTTGCATAAACAAGTTACCGTAGGTAGCTTGTGTGTAGATTGTTGTTGTGCGCAAAAGTGTAAACAGGTTGCCGTTAGGTTTTTTTTTGTTTTTTTTTATAGAGATGGAAAGCATCGAAAGCCAAAACCCCGTCAGTGTGGTAAAACCATCTCTTTCTCGTCCTTTGGCCCACCCGGTACTACCGTCAGGTTTTTCGTCGGGAGGAGGGTTTAGCACTAAGCTCAATCGTCCGTTGTAGTTAATAATCGTCAACCGTTCTCGTACTACATACAATTACCTCCGGTTCCGCCACCTTTCTGCCACTCTAAGACTAGTAATAACACTAGCCGCCATGTTGCACACTGCGTTCCACGTTTCTGGCGACGACGTCATTTGCGTCACCAAGTTCTCTGGTGTTGGCCACTCTCCCAAGGTGTCGGCCAAGCTCTCGCGCAGCGTGTCAAAGCGTGGGCAGATAAAGAACACGTGGTAGGCATCTTCCTCCAGGTTTTCACAGGCGTCGCAGTAGGGTGAATTTTCCCGTTTAAACCGGTTCAGGTAAGCTCTAAAGCACCCGTGGCCACTCATAATTTGGGTCAGGTAGTAGTCGACTTCTCCGCCTGCCCTGCCGATCCACACTTTTATGTCAAGTATAAGGCGGTGTGTCCAACGCCCTGATTTGGCCGCGTCCCAGCTACTATGCCAACTTCGGAGGCTGCTCTTTCGCACCACATCTTTGTTGTCTTTCCGCTGCTGCTCTGCTCCGTCGGGAATTTGCTCTTGTGCCAATATGTCAATTGGGTACATTCCCGCGATGACAAGTACCGCTTCCTCTGACACTGTACGGAACGCGGAGCATACGCGGAGAGCGGACCGGCGATATACGGCTCCGACTTCCTTCGCGTATGCTTTTGTATTGAGCGCTTTCGCCCATATTGGCGCACCGTAGAGGAGCACGCTCTTTACCACACCTTCAAACAGCAGTCTACGGCGCTGCTTTGGCCCTCTCACATTGGCCATAAGTCTTGCCAGCGCCGTTCCGACTTTTGCCGCTTTATCGCTCGAGTACTCAAGATGGTCTTTAAAGTTAAGCCTTGAGTCCAATAGTATGCCAAGATACTTTACCACCGCTTTCGACGTTATGCAGTGTTCGCCTACCATGAACTTGACCGTCTCCTTTTTCTTTCGGCTACTAATAAGGACTGCCTCCGTCTTGTGCTCAGCTAGCGTCAAGGCTACGCTGCTTAGCCACTCTTGTATGGTTTGCACCGTCTTGTTTGCGGTACTCACTATCTCCGTCGTGTGTTTGGCTACTATCACCACAGCTGCCGTTAGGTGACCTGATTGCATTGTTTGTGCAAGTGCCTGAGCTCAAGCAAGTAACCGTAAGGCACTTGCAGTGTGTACAGTAGTTGTTGTACAACTACTTGAGTTGAGTGATTGTTGTTGTTGTTGTTTAGCTGTTTAGTTGTTAGTGCCTTGATAGTAATAGTTAGTTGATAGTAGTGAGTGAATGGGGCGCGCTAAGCGCAAGGGGAGTGTAAAGTCAAGGAGCGTTTTCCTTAACCTCGCGACTTTATAAGAAACGCGATAGAAACTGTTCAGGAGGTGGTATCATTAGAACTAATTTATTACAATTCAATGCAATGAGACAGCAATGCCAAAACATGAGGATAAAGCATAAAGAGGAATAACCAATTATGTATGTAATATGTATGTGCACTAAGCTTAGCATAAGAGATTCGTTCAGTTAAAGTTATAAAGAGATACAAATTATAAAGAAAGTCTTGGGTCAGCGTTTCCCAACATCCAGGCCCCGTTGAAAGGACTTTCAAGCAGGCAGTACAGCAATTTTTGTAATAGGGCGTCGAATGATTCCTCTTGAGGTGCGGATGTCCACCACTCGGATGCGTGAATCTTTCCCAGGAATGCAGTTGATAATTCTACCCAAGAGCCAGCGTTGCGGGGGCGCGTTATCTTCATGGACAATTACCATTGTGTCATTTGAGACATTCGATTGGTCGCATAGCCATTTAGTCCGCAGCAGCAGTTCGTTGATATAGTCATGGGACCATCGTTTCCAAAAGAGTTGCTTAATGCCACTGACTTGTGTCCATCTATCGAGATAGGTAATGCCGTCAGAGACCATACGTTCTGGCAATGGCTTGAGAGCAGAGCCGACGATGAAATGACCTGGAGTCAGCGCTTCGTAGTCACTTGGGTCAGATGAGAATGGTGCTATGGGGCGAGAGTTGAGTACAGCTTCAATTTCAACCAAGGCTGTCGTCACTTCCTCATACGTAAGTTTAGCGTTCATCAGGCTGCGATTCAGATGACCTTTAGCTGACTTCACAGCAGCTTCCCAAATACCGCCGAAAAGAGGAGCTCTAGGTGGGATAAAATTTAAATTAATAAATTCGTTAGCGCAATACTTAATGATGACATCTTGATGGCCCTTGTGAAACAGGAATGCCTTCAAGTCAGCAAGTTTGTTGTTTGCGCCAACAAAATTCGTTGCATTGTCGCAGAAGATGTCGGTTGGCAAGCCTCTTCGCCCGATGAAAATTCGAGACGAATTAATGATATCAAGGCCTTTGGACCAGCGTGATAGTTTTTGAGATGTAAGTACCGAACGTAGCGCATGACGAATTCACATTTACCGGGCAACAAAACAGGGTGTTTACGATTATCAGGTAGCTCCGCTAATTCAAGTCGACCACCAACTTTCAGCAACGGGAATTTTCCAGAAGAATCGATGAACCACCAGTTACTGTTTGCTCTTTCTTCAGCTGACGAATATTCTCAGCGAAATGTGTTCGCTGTATATTCCATATAATGCACTCTGAAGCATGGTGCAATTCCTGCGCGGAAAGAGGTTCTATATTGCGTTCGCTCTTTGAACATTTGTATGCGTTATTGTAGAAACGAAACATCCAAGCAATTATTCAAATGCTGCGAATATAGGAACTGCATTGGTTAATTATATCGAGAAGATAATTTGTTGAGAGCTCGATCTTAAAAGCTGACTTCCTCTTTTCCGCTTCAACAACATCCATATCTATTTCGTTGCATTTGTTTCTGGGCCAGTCATGCATTGCCTTGTAGAGAAAGGGTGGGTCACAGTACCACATAGATTCGACAAGCTCTTCCACTGTGCTCCCTCTTGAAACGATGTCAGCAGGCTTTGAATGGGTTGGTACATGTCTCCAATTTGCACTTGCTGTCAGATCCTGTATCTCGGACACACGATTCCCAACGAAAGTTGAGAGTGTAGCTGAGTGTACCTTGAGCCAGTGTAAAACAATCTGCGAATCTGTCCAAAGATAAATTTCGTAAATATGATTACAAAAGATGGACTTTATTTTATCCATTAGCCTGGCCAGGAGTAAAGCACCGCAAAGTTCAAGGTTTGGTAGTGATTGTTTTTTCACTGGTGCGACTCTTGATTTCGCTGTAAGAAGGTTTACGCAAACTTTGCCAGTCTTGTCCACCACTCGAGTATAAATAGCGCAACCATATGCGCGTATGGACGAATCGCAGAATCCGTGTAGCTGCAAAGACTCGAAATTAGATGATAAGCAATATCGTGGAGTGGTAATCAATGGAAGGTGGGACAAACTGGCGAGAAAATTTGTCCAAGCAGAATGAAGATTTTGTGGGACAGATTCATCCCATTCAAACTTAAGCAACCATAATTTTTGAAGAATAGTTTTAGCTGAAATTATGACTGGAGCTAGAATTCCGAGTGGGTCAAACAACGAAGATGCGATAGAAAGAATTGAGCGCTTTGTAACTGGGTCAGTGAGATCCGATTTTTGATGAAACGAGAAGAGGAAGCAGTCTTTGTCTTGATCCCAGTTCAGGCCAAGTGCGCTAGTAATTGAGGTATCGAGGTTCAAATCCTTAGGTGTTTTATCATCTCTGAATTCCTGAAGATTAGAATGCCACTTTGCTAGTTCGAATTTACCTAATCTTAGGAGGTTCGTCACTTCGTGCTTGATGCGAGATAGTTCAGCGATAGTATCAGCACGACACAGCAGGTCATCTACGTAAAACGAGGCCTTAACAACATTTGAGCCAAGTTCGAATTGTGATGCATACTGATCGGCCAAGTAAATGAGACTTCGCACAGCAAGATATGGTGCAGCAGCCATACCGTAAGTGACAGTATTGAGTTGATAAGTGCGAATTTCTACTGTGGGTGAACTTCTCCAAAGAATGTATTGATACTTGCGATCCTTTAGAGCCATAAGTACCTGTCTATACATTTTTACAATGTCAGCGGTGAGCGCAAAGCGATATAAACGAAAACGAAGAAAAAGCATGAAAAGCTCGCTTTGTATAGTTGGTCCAACCATCTGGATCTCGTTGAGAGATTTTTGCGACGTAGTGCGGCAGGATGCATCAAAAACAACTCTCTAGTAGTTGTGCTAGTGGGCTTCAATACGCAATGATGCGGGATATAATAATGTGACTCATTAAGGTTAGGATTACTTACGATGCTCATGTGACCCAACTTCTCATATTCATCCATGAAGGCAACATACTGCATCTTGAGATCAGGTGAACGGGATAAACGACGTTCTTGTGAGACAAATCTGCGCAGTGCTGTAGTGTAAAAATGTCCTAAGCAACTAGCATCATCTTTGAATGGCAAACTAACTACGATTCTGCCATCGTGATGTCGAGAAACTGTGTCAATGTACAAACGCTCAAAACTGTGTTGTTCACGAGTCCACATATCCACAGGAGCAGAAACTTCTGTAATGATGATAGGAGTCCGGTCTTGTTTAAAGCCACAAGACTAAGGCAGATCAAAAACGCTCAACAGTAAAACTGGAGCGAAACTTTTGGAGTTCAAGAGACCGAGCTTGATTTGCTTGAACTAACTTTATTTTCGGTTTTCACTCTTATTTATACTAAATTTCTTAACGCTAACTAATGCAATTGCGAGTGGCCTTGAGTTCCCACGAATGCACCCAGTAACTCCGGACCTTCGTAACAGTTCAGAATTGCTGGTTTAGCAATTGATTTTTCCAAAGCATTACCTGTCGTTGGTTGGTAACCGAACACGGGTATTGGCTTTATGCTTGGCTATGCGCAAAGTGTGCGAAAGTGCTAAGCATACGGTTGTGTATGCATTGTTGTTGTAGCACGGCGCGAAGTGGCGCTGCTATGTTATTGATATCATTATTATTACTGTGGGAATATTAATGAGTGCATATGTGGTATCACTACACTTCTTCTAATTTCCACAAGCGTTCCAACTTTGCAAATCGATACTCACCATCTCTTCATCGATTACAAGGCAGCATTCGATAGCCCGATAAGGGATCGCCTATATGCCACATTGTCTGAACTTGGTATCCCTGCAAAGCTCGTGAGACAGAAACTTCTTCTAATTTCCACAAGCGTTCCCACTTTGCAAATCGATACTCACCATCTCTTCATCGATTACAAGGCAGCATTCGATAGCCCGATAAGGGATCGCCTATATGTCGCATTGTCTGAACTTGGTATCCCTGCAAAGCTCGTGAGACTTTGCAGAGCGACGTTGAGCAATACGCGCAGCTCCGTCAAGGTTGGAAGTGACCTCTCCGACCCATTTGATACCGTTCGAGGATTCAGACAGGGCGATCCTTTGTCCTGCGATCTCATCAACTTCACCATGGAGAGTGTTTTGCGCAAGGCCGGTGTACATCGTAATGGCACAATTTTCAACAAAAGTGTCCAGCTCCTTGCCTACGCTGATGACATTGATGTCATCGGGCGTAACAAGCGAGATGTCACCGCTGCCTTTGCGGCTATCGAAAGAGAATCTGCCAAAATGGGTCTGGTGGTAAATGAGGGCAAGACGAAGTATATGCTGTCTACACGCAGGGACTCGCAGCGGCTAGGGTCTCACGTCGAGGCCGACAGGTATACCTTTGAAGTTGTCAAGGAATTCGTCTACCTTGGCACCGCCATCAACAGCAGCAATGATGTCAGCCTGGAGATAAAGCGAAGGATTACTCTTGCCAACAGGTGCTACTACGGTCTCGGTAGGCAATTGAGAAGTAGAGACCTCTCTCGACCGACAAAACTTGCGCTCTATAGGACGCTTATCTTGCCCGTGCTTCTCTATGGCGCTGAAGCATGGACAATGACACGAAACGACATAGCGGCCCTTGGAGTGTTCGAGAGGAAGGTACTTCGCAAAATCTTCGGCCCTGTACGTGTTGGTGACGAGTATCGTATACGAACCAATAACGAGCTGTATGAGCTGTATAAGGACATGGACGTAGCGCAGCGAATTAACATCCAGCGGCTACGCTGGCTCGGTCATGTCTGCCGTATGGACGACGAAGCTCCGGCGAAAAAGGTGTTCGATGTGATGGTTGGAGGTCGACGGCGAAGAGGAAGGCCGTGTCTCCGGTGGAAGGACCAAGCAGTGAAGGTCGAAGCAGTGAAGCTGACCACAAACGCCAAACTGCACGAACTTGGGCTTGACGTGGCTGCGAATGAGAAGCTGGGCATGAGAATTGTCGTCAATGGGGTTCACTCGGAGATTTGTCCGAGTGAATTCATGGAATTCACCCGTGGACGGTAGGCTCTGGTGGGGCATCCAACGTCGTGTTGGAAGGGAACGAAGGCTTGCTTTCGTCCCTTCTGGAGGCGGAGCGATGCTACATCAAGTGGTTTTCGTTCCGCGTGCGGCCCTTCATGCCGATGCCTTTCTGCTTCAGGTGTTTGAGTTTCGACCATAGAATGGCTGAATGTCGCATGAAAGCGGACGTTTGTCGGCGCTGTGGCCAGAGCGGTCATCGCGTCCAGCAGTGCAGCAATGAGCTGCATTGTCGGAATTGCGCGTTCCGGGACAAGCCGGCTGGGCATTACATGATGTCCACCGACTGTCCGGCGTATAGCCAAATTCTGGCCAGGGCGCAGGCTCGTCATTGATGGGTCTGCAGGCAATACAGTTAAACTGTCAGGGCGCATATGCCGTGATGTGTGAGCTAGGTGCGTGTATGTGTGAATGTGGCAGTGCAATTGCCCTGGTGCAGGAACCGTACGCCATCAATGGTGTCGTACCGGGAATACCTGCAGCAATGCGGGTCTTTTCTGACACCAAGGCAAATGCGGCTGTAATTGTGAATAATGTCCATTTGGACTGTATGGTTGTGTGTGCGAACGAGTATGGTGTTTGTGTCAGTGTGCAAGGTCACTTTGGCAAAGTGATTGTGTGCAGTGTCAGAGACATGGTTGTTCTCAACGAACCAAGTGCATGGTATACGTTTGACGGGCCTAGAGGGGTGAGTGATATTGACGTGACGCTAGTGAATGGGGCAGCGAGCAGAATGTTTGAATTCAGCTGGCGTGTTCGTGGTGGGTGGGGCATAAGCGATCACAATTTGATTGAAATTGTGATTACTGTGCCTGCCCACAGTGTGAATGAAAGGGCGGGTGTGTGTGACAGGCTATGGCGCACCTGTGGTAGGAATTGGGAAACTTATGGTTTCCATGTGCGTGAAGTGGTCACGGAAGTGCCGCTTAGTGAGTTTGAAAGTATGGATGTGGACGACCAGGTCGCTCGACTTAACGAGTGTGTCTGGCGCGTGAACGACAGTATGCTTCAGAAATGGGAGAGAGTGAATCAGAGGCGGGTGAAGTGGTGGACGAGTGAGCTGAGTGCAAAGAGGCGGTCGGTCAGGCGTCTGAGACGAAAGTTTCAGCGCGCCCGGGCGGCCAATTCTGAGCACTTGGCCCAGCGCAGGTCTGATTTCAATAGGTGTATGAATGAGTACAAGAGTATGCTTGTTCGCGTGAAGGAAGATAATTGGCGGGGGTTTGTGGCAGACCATAGGGATGATCCATGGAGTCATGTCTATCGGATCTGCCGCTCTAAGAAGAAGCAGGTGGAAGTGAGCGCCCTCCGTGTTGGTGACACTATGACATCAACATGGAGGGACAGTGTGAACGTTCTCTTAGCCGAGTTCTTTCCCAGGGCGGTTCAGCAGACGCCACCAGCACAAGTGGCAGCTACTGAGCCATTAGAAATTGGAGAATTAGAATATGCATTTGGCCTGGTTAGGTCTAGAAGGTCACCGGGTGTCGATGGTTTGACTGGCGAGATGTGCAAAGCCTTGTACAAAGTCATTCCGGTGTACCTAGAGGCCATCTACGAGAAATGCCTTAGTGAGGCTTATTTTCCACTCGCGTGGAAAATAGCTATGGTCGTGGTGCTCTTGAAGTCTCCTGATAAGATCAGGACTAACCCCCGTTCTTATCGGGGTATCTGCCTCCTACCGGTACTTGGTAAAGTACTGGAACGGATTATGGTGGATCGGCTTCAACCGCAATTGGGTGGGCTATCTGATAGACAGTTTGGGTTTCGAAAGAGACTCGGCGTGGAAGATGCGTGGATGTACGCAAAATCGGTGGTGCGTGAGAGTAGTGATAACTATGTTCTCGGTATGTTTGTTGATTTTAGCGGGGCGTTTGATCACCTGCGCTGGGATAAAGTGGTAGAATGGCTGAACAATGCCAACTGGCTGGGAACAGCTCTCTGGAAGAGCTATTTCACAGACAGGAAGGCATGTGTGATTGGGAAGAATGAACGGGTTGAAATAGATGTGGCTCGAGGATGCCCACAGGGATCCGTCTGTGGTCCATATATATGGAACTACATGATGGATCCACTACTGCGGCGTCTGACAGCAGTATGCAAGTGTTGTGCGTATGCGGATGATCTGCTTATCCTTGTGGAGGGCAGATCAAGAGCGGATGTAGAGCGCTTGGGGGAGCAATTTATATGTATGGTGTGTGAATGGGGTGAATCGGTGGGTGTGGATGTGGCAATGGACAAGACTGTGACCATGCTGCTGAAAGGCAAATTGGCTCGCAGTCGTCCGCCCATTGTGCGTGTGAATGGTGTTGGCCTCCGGTATGAGACGCAAGTCAAGTACTTGGGGCTAACCATTGGCGAACGAATGAGTTTTGCTCCCCACTTGGTCAGGCTGAAAGAGAGGGTTGTGTGTATGATGGGTCAGGTGCGCCGGATGCTCAGGAGTGACTGGGGACTCGGCCGACGCGCAGTTCGTACCATTTACCACGGTCTGTTCGTAGCTTGTGCTGCGTACGGAGCGTCGGCATGGCACGAATATGCCGCGACGGTTGTAGGCCGCAAACCCTTGCTGTCTATTCAGCGTGTTATGTTGCTAGGGTGTATGCCTGTGTGCCGCACTGTATCAACCGATGCATTGCAAGTGTTGATGGGTGCGGCTCCTCTGGATCCCGTAGTCATACGTGTAGTGGTACCACATGGTCACTCACACCGACACTATCCGTCTGATCGTGCAATCACATATTCCGTTATGCACTGGTGTCAGGTTACCACTCGAGACGCGCGCCGCAGTTGTAAACAAAGCCAGTCAGCACTTGTGGCGGCGGCCGAGCGAGTTCAACGCTACCTACCGCAGCGCTCTGTTCCAAGCGGAAATGTGCAAGATCAGCTATTTTGGTCCTTGCCTACGGATTGGTCAGTTAAACTGTGCTCTGGAATAATGGGCGGAGTATTGGAAGTGCTATGCGAATATAACAGTTATGTTTTTCTTTATAAGCCTTAGTTTTTACGGAATAAAGTTAACTTATGTTCTTGTGGCAAACGGAAACCCTTGCGTTTTAATTTATTGCAAAGAAGTTCACTGAGGCTCTAACTTAGCCATCCACATTTGAGGCGAGGTCCGCCAAAAGACCAACCTACACTTTCACACACACAAACACTCAGCACCCCTACATGGCGATCCTGCCGATTTCGATCCTACGGAATCAGAACTAAACGAAATTAACCAATCCATATGTAGCACACAGTCCTGTTGCGCTTGCTTAAAACAGCACAGGAAGTAATTTGATGCAAATTACATAGGAATCCCCTGCCGACCAAACCCCAACTCTCACTTCAAAAAAATCCATCAAGACTAGACAACTTATCAACCCGAACCAGATGTCCGATCACGAGGAGTTCGACTCCATTTTCAACAAACTCGTCACCATAACCCAACACGAACTGCACCTGTACGACCCAGTAGATCACGAGGAATATCAACCAGCCTCGACATCAGCAACGCTCGATCACCCCACCTACACACCAACTCCGCTAACTGCTGGCCCAAAACCATTGACGATAGAAGAATACCTACGCAGACAGAAACAGAAGAACGCAGCCCCGAAGGAAGAGAACGTCCACCAACATAAACCCACCCACCGACCCAACAGAAGACCACGCGCAGGAAAGAAGGTACGCCAACGACAAGCACTAGCAGTCCTGCACCGAGAGCTGCAACAAGAACCACGTAAAGAAGAAAAAAGAAAACTACTCCAGGAGATCCAAGCGGCAAGACGACACTGATGGGAGGACGACACAGCAGGGAAGAAATCGTTGTTGCCAACAACAACGCAGCAGCTGCAACAACAAACGCAGACACCAAGGAAAAATACCCACTGTACTTTTTAGGTTTAGTAGTAGGAATACTAGTTATATTAGAACTTAATAGATATTATAAGTCATATGTTAACAAGCAAATAGGTAAGAATAATAATGATGGGGGACGAAAATACGTCACCAACATCTGAAGAAACAAACAAAAAATATATATACATATATGAAAAACTAAACACTCACTTGAAATAGGATAAATACAAAGATTTATAGAAACAAGATGAACAGAAATACTAACAAAAAACACCAAGAAAGGGATTTTAGAACAAATACAGTTAAAACATGAGGAGATAGATGAACAGAGAAAACTAAACTTTTTAATAAACTTCTGGCAACTGATTGGTATGCCCAGAGAACCGACCATAGAGGACGTGCGAAATAACACAACACGGGAAGAAGAATCATACCGCATGTTCAACATGCTCAATATGAGATTCTAACTAAGTAAATAGACAGATTTGAAGACAAAAGTAAATGGACAGACTTCTAGAACAGCTAGCGAACATACTGAAAAACATCAAGAAAACACCCAACAGGATATTCAATTCATTTATTTAGTCTAATATATAAAATTACAGACCATGCCAATACAAAATAATTAGATTTACAAAGTAAATTCACAAAATAAATATACAACTACATTTACAAGTAATTCTTAAATTTAAAAAACTGAATTCAAGAGATTCAAAAAAGCTGTCTTCGTAAGCGAAAAGTCAAGGGTAACAGTTTGACTTATGATATTAAAGTCACGCATGGCGCGAGAAATAAGGGTATTATAGGCATAATTCTTCTTAGCGTTATCCCCATAGAACGGGAAGAAGATCCGGAGAGAGCGCTGGGGAACATTAAATCTAATCCTTTCTAACAAGTAAGGACAATTAATAACTCCATTAATAACATTGTAAGTAAAAGACAGAGACAATATAGACCTACGACTATCTAGAGACTTAAGATTTATAAGCAAGAGACGAGAAGAATATGGCGGTAACGGATCAACAAAGTTTAAAGAACGAAGAGCAAATTTGAGAAAGATTTTTTGAACCCGTTCGATTCTATTAGTAGCAAATTGAGTGCACGGTCTCCAAATAAAAACAGCATATTCAAGATGAGATCGGATAAATGAGGTAAAGAGTAATTTGAATGTATATGGATCAGAAAATTTAGCGGCATTACGTCTAACGAAGCCCAGTACAGAGTACGACTTTGAGGTAATATAGTTAATATGCTTATTAAAAGAAAATCTTTCATCGAAAACTACGCCTAGGTCCTTCATTTCACTAACATACTGTAACGATAAGACAGTCTGTCGCTATGCAAAGCAACCCTGTCGCTACGCGCCGTGCTATAATTCAATCTGGCAACGGCGGCCGCGATAATAAGGGACACTTTTAGGCCAACCTGGCAATGATGGAAACTTCTAGTCCAACCTGGCAATGATGGAAACTTCTAGTCTAACCTGGCAATGATGGTCGCGATCATCATGGAAACCGTTAGTCCACTCCGGAATGTGCGAGAACGATCTGCGCGATGGCCGGACAGGTATAAAAGGCAGCCGGGTGCGGCGCAGCGAGTCAGTCTGATTTTGACTAGCGGAGTTGCCACGCGGAATAACTAAGCAAATATTTAAGTGTAAAGACAGTGAAGTGTAAATCTTTGTGAAATAAAGTGACTGTTGGGTTTTATTGACTGCGTTTGAGGAACTAAGTGTGTTTGTTTATTTCAAATTGCACAATCCAGTGATTCGTACTAGCCCACTGGAACTGGTATTCGTAACATTTGGTGTCAGAAGTGGGATTGTGCTACTGAATAAATAAAGGACAAAAAAAAAGAATTAAATAAAATTATAAAACGCAGACATGGTTAAACTCGAGCAACTGAAGGTGGACCAGCTGAAAAAGGAGCTGGCTGCCTGGAATTTGCCGACTGCTGGCGGAAAGGTGGAGTTGCAGCTGCGCTTGCGAGAGGCGTGTGAATCACGAGGCATCGATTGGGCTGCGCACGAGTTCGGAACGCAGGAGCTAGAGCCGTCGGGCAAAATGGAGGAATCGCCTGCGGGTGCTGCGTCGATGCAAAGTACGGCTGCACCGGCTGCGCCACCACAAGCAATGGACATGAGCCAGCTAATGGTTGCAATGAAAGGCATGTTCGAGACTTCCAACCGTGAAATTTCGGCAAAAGTCGAGACTGCGAACCGAGAGATGGCGGAGCGAATGGAAGTCAAGCTTCAGGAAAATTCTGCGCGCTTGGAGCGGAAAGTGGAAGAAATCGCCAACCAGCTTAATGTGAAGGTGGAGCACCTGGGAACTCGAGTGGAACACTTGGATAAACGAGTCGACGACCTGGATGATTCCCTGAACAAACGTGTTGACGATCTTGATGATTCCCTGAGCAAACGAGTTGATAGTCTGGAAGACTCGATGAACAGAAAAATGGAAAGAATGGAATGGAATGGAAAAATGGCGAGAATGGTTGCCGCCGGTTCCGGAAAGTGTTGCCACCCGAGCGGAAGTGCCTACTTATGATGGCACTACGCCGTTCGATACATTCAAGCTGCAATTCGACCTGGCTGCTCTGGAAAATCAGTGGACCGATGTAAGGAAAGGTCGGAGATTGGCGCTGGCTCTTAAAGGTGCTGCGGCTGAGGTAATAAAAGCAGTTCCGGAATGTTTGCGAAGTGAGTACGAGACCGTCATAAGGGCGCTGGCAGCCAAATACAGCGACGAGCACAACAGAACGCTGTACTACTGTGAGCTGAAGAACCGCAGGCAAAGATCCAACGAGGCGCTGCAGACATATGCAGCGGACATTGAGCGGCTCGTGCAGCTGTCCTACCCGTCCTTCGGCGCTGATGATCTCGAGAGGATGAGGATTGAGGCATTTATCGAAGGTCTTCATGATCCGGAGACACGTCGCAGTGCGTTGATGATGGGCAAGCCGACATTTAGGGAGACGGTGACCAGCGCGATGACATACGAGGCGACATGGATTGGGAGCACTCGGTATGCACCTGCAAGGATACGCCAGATCCAGCCGGACAACGACATTGCGATCCAGGCAATAAGCTCTGAGCCACCGGGCAGGCCACGGGTGGTCTCCTCTAAAGTTGTATGCTGGGTATGTGGCAAGCAGGGCCACATATCACGAGACTGCCGCCAACGAGAGAGGCGTTCCCGTTCTCGATCGCAGTCGCCTGAAGCGAGGAATACTGATAATCGAGGCCCAGCCAACAAGCGCAGGGCTGAGGACGGCGAGTCGTTAAACTAAAACGGGTCAGCCCAAAGGGGCGTGAGCTGATCCCCACAATCTGCCGCCCCACCGTCCTTGTCTCACAGCTGAAACGACAGCCCAGCAGCTTGACAATTGAAGGAAGGATAGATGGGAAGCTGTTCGTGTTGACATTGGATACTGGAGCGTCATATTCGATCATAAAAAGGAAGCTGCTGAAGAACTGGGAACCGCTGCATGGCATACAGCTACGGACTGCGACTGGCGAGCGCGCGCCCGTAAGAGGGAAAGTTACAAAAACGATTACTATCGGCACCAGCAGCCTGGAACATGAGTTCATCGTCGCGGATATAATGGACGACGTGATTACACTGATCAACAGCAAAATGGCTTTTCTGGGTTTGACATCAGTTCTAGGGTAATTAGGGACCGCTGATTTCGAATCCGCAAACCGTTTTGAAAACTTAGTTTCCGTTTTCGCAAAAAATGGGCGTGTCACTTTTTCGGATTTTCCCTGACTTTTTTCACGTTTGGGATTGTAATTTCAAAACCAATAAACCGGTTGGCATGATTTTCACTTTGTGGCATTTACAACACCTCATGGCTTCTTTTCCGATGTAATTTATTTGTATAAGTTTTAAAAATCCGCGGCAATTGGACCTCAAAGTCGGAAAATATGGAATTTCAAGGCGTTTTCTTAGATGTTAAAAGACAAACACATTTTTCGTAAATCAACTATCGAGTTATGTATAACAAGAAAGCGGAAACATGAAATTATACAACACAGCCACATTTTTTGGCGTGAGTCCCATTCTCATCGAAATAATAGCAAAAATGTACGATAGTCATTTTCATAATTTGTGATACTATTTCCTTAAAAAATTAAGGGCCTCAAAATATGCTCTTTTATATATTCCATTCAATGTCTGGAAAACAAGCGAAAATAAACAAAATTTTGAATTGCTTCAAACAAAACAAAATTAAAAACTTTGCATATTTCGAGGCTCTTACTTTTTAAAGGAAAAAAACTGATATCTGTTGAAAATGACTTTGGTACATTTTTGCTATTATTTCGATGAGAATGGGACTCACGCCAAAAAATGTTGCTGTGTTGTATAATTTCATGTTTCCGCTTTCGTGTTATACATAACTCGATAATTGATTTACGAAAAATGTGTTTGTTTTTGACCATCAAAGAAAACGCCTTAAAATTCCATATTTTCCGACTTTGAGGTCCAATTGCCGCGGAATTTTAAAACCTATAAAAATAAATTGCATCGGAAAAGAAACCGTGTGGTGTTGATAATGCAACGAGGTGCAAATTATGTCAACCGGTTTATTGGTCTAGAAATTACAATCCCAAACGTGAAAAAAGTCAGGGAAAATCCGAAAAAGTGACACGCCCATTTTTTGCGAAAACGGAAACTAAGTTTTCAAAACGGTTTGCGGATTCGAAATCAGCGCTCCTTAATTACCCTAGAACTGATGTCAAACCCAGAAAAGCCGACCAAAAGTCGAAATTTGTTGCCCTGTGTTATCGGCGTGGATTTCATGATTAGGCACGGTTTCACGCTGGACCTGAAAGAACATGTGCTGAGATATGCCAACGTTGAATTCCCGCTGCACACCGGCTATGAGCGAAGCGTGGCGGTAAGGAAGGTTGTATCGTGTCAACACCAGAGGATACCAGCGAATTCTGAGGCGATTGTGTGGGCAAAGGTGGACGAGGACGATGGGACGAGTCGGCTGTGGGTTGTAGAAGCACCGAAACAAGGACACGACAACATCATCATCGGACGTACATTAGTGGAACCCAAAAATGGCAAAATACCGGTCAGAATACTGAACCCCCTGAATGCACCCAGATATGTCGGGAAAGATGAGGTAATTGGCGAGTGTAGGGAAGCCGTAGCAGTGGTCAATTGCGAGAGTAGCCCACCCGGAGGAAATAAGTGCGGTTTTAACATGGACGTCATACCGCAGGAGAACCAGTGGAGCAGAGAGTTGACGGCCAAGCAGAAACAGAAGGCGAGGTCTCTCCTGCAGCACTATGGGTCAATATTTGCGGCAGAAGCAGGCGGAAGAACAGCCATAGTGAAGCACAACATCGACACCGGAAGTGCAAAACCGATCCACCAACCGCCAAGACGAGTTCCTCTGGCCAAGAGGGAAGAGGTCACAAATTTGATCGAGAACATGCGGAAAGAAAAGGTCATAGAGCCTTCTTCGGGCCCCTGGTGCTCGCCGGTCGTGCTAGTCAAGAAAAAGGATGGCAGTACCCGGTTTTGTGTGGACTATCGGAAACTCAATGATGTGACCAAGAAGGACAGTTATCCATTACCTCGGATCGATGACACCCTGGACATGCTGTCAGGCACGCAGTGGTTCTCCACGCTCGACTTACGCAGCGGCTATTGGCAGGTAGAGCTTGCAGACGAAGACAAGGAGAAAACGGCTTTCAGTGTTGGCGATGGGTTGTGGCAGTTCACAGTCATGCCGTTTGGACTCTGCAACGCCCCAGCAACATTCGAGCGGCTAATGGAACGGGTGCTGAAAGGGCTGCATTGGCGGACGTGCCTGGTGTACCTCGACGACATAATCGTGATGGGTAAAAGCTTCGACGATCACCTGGGAAAGCTAAAGGAGGTATTCGAGCGGATACAAAAAGCCGGGCTTAAACTCAACCCAAAGAAGTGCTCGCTGTTCCGAAAAGAAGTCAAGTATCTGGGTCATACGGTTTCCGCCAGCGGAGTACACACGGATGAAGACAAAATCACGGCGGTGAAGGAGTGGCCCCGGCCACGCAATCTACACGAACTCCGCAGTTTCCTGGGCCTGTGCACATACTACCGCCGATTTGTTCCGGGATTCGCGAGCATAGCCAGCAGCTTGCACAAACTGACGAAAAAGAGTCAAGCTTTCGAGTGGAATGAAGAGCAGGAGCAGGCTTTTGCACGTCTGAAGGAAAAACTGTGCGCTGCTCCAATTCTGGCCTTCCCCGTGCCTGGAGAGATGTTTGTGCTGGATACAGATGCAAGCGGGCATAGTATTGGCGGTGTGCTATCACAGATAATAGACGGCCAAGAACAAGTGATAGCATACTACAGTAGGATTCTGTCGAAACCGGAACGCAACTATTGTGTGACACGGAGAGAACTGCTGGCGGTATTGGACTCCGTAAAACACTTCCACAAATATCTGTATGGACAAAGGTTTCGCCTGCGCACAGATCATGCGGCATTGAGATGGCTCCTGAACTTTAAAGATCCTGAAGGGCAATTGGCGCGGTGGATCGAGCGACTGCAGAGCTACGACTACACGATAGAGCATCGCAAGGGCAGTAGCCATGGAAATGCCGATGCCTTGTCACGCCGTCCGTGCAAAGTCGAATGCAGGCAGTGCTCGCGAGCCGAAAGCAAAGAACAGATAGTGGACAGCCGGTTGGTAAGCGTTATGCCAGAGGAAGTGTGGTCTGCGGAGAGGCTACAAAAAGACCAGCGTGAGGATGCGGATCTTGCAAAAATCGTCGAAGGCAAGGAGCAAGGCGCACGTCCAGACTGGCAGGAGATGGCCGGTGAAAGCCCGATCGCTAAGGCTTACTGGGCGCAGTGGGAAAGTCTGCGGCTGAAGGAAGGATGCCTGTACCGCGAATGGGAGAGCGTGGATGGTCGGACCATCAACTCCCTAATGGTAGTACCGAAATGCAGAATCAACGAGGTCATCGAGGCATACCATAACGACTCCAGTGGAGGGCACCTGGGCATCACCAAAACCGTCGCCAAAATAAAAAGACGATTCTACTGGGTAGGATGTCAGGAGTCTGTAACCGACTGGATTAAGAGCTGCGACCGATGCTCAGCCGCGAAAGGGCCGACAAAAAGATCTCGAGGCCGCATGCAGCAGTACAACGTGGGAGCGCCTTTCGAGCGGATTGCTATGGACGTCGCCGGCCCATTCCCAACTAGCACTCAAGGCAACAAATATGTGCTGGTGGTAATGGATTACTTCAGCAAATGGCCCGAAGTGTACCCTATTCCTAACCAAGAGGCCACTACGATCTCGAAAAAGCTGGTAAACAACTGGGTAGCCAGGTTCGGAGTTCCGTTGGAGTTGCATTCAGATCAAGGCCGGAATTTCGAGTCTGCGGTATTCAAGGAAGTGTGTGAGCTACTGGGGATAAAGAAAACTCGTACCACGCCTTTGCACCCACAGTCCGACGGCATGGTGGAACGCTTTAACCGGACACTGGAGGAGTACCTGCGGAAAGTGGTAGGCGGGAATCAAAAGGATTGGGACACGCATATTCCCCTGTTCCTGATGGCGTATAGGTCAGCCCCGCACGACACAACATCACTCACTCCAGCCCGAGCAGTGTTCGGCACGGAGTTGCGGTTACCCGCCGACTTGAAGTTCGGGGTAGTCAGCACGACGGGAGGCGCTAAGACGGACTACGTGGTCAATAAGCGGGCGGAACTCGAGGAAATTCACTAGTTTATAAGGAGCCGCACCAAACTGGTCAGCGATAAGGCGAAAGCCCGATATGATCTACGGGCCAACTCAGCAGGGTTCCAAGGAGGCGATCTGGTAATGCTTTACAACCCGCAGCGGAGGAAAGGTTTGTCTCCGAAACTTCAAACATCATGGGAAGGACCTTACAAAGTCGTGACTAGGATTAACGACGTGGTCTACAGGATTCAACGTTGCAGCAATAAAGGCGCTAAGCTGAAGGTAGTCCATTTGGAGCGCCTGGCGCCTTATCACAGCGGAACCTCGGCACTTGTTCGGGTCGAACAAGTCTAAGTGGTGGGCAGTGTAACGATAAGACAGTCTGTCGCTATGCAAAGCAACCCTGTCGCTACGCGCCGTGCTATAATTCAATCTGGCAACGGCGGCCGCGATAATAAGGGACACTTTTAGGCCAACCTGGCAATGATGGAAACTTCTAGTCCAACCTGGCAATGATGGAAACTTCTAGTCTAACCTGGCAATGATGGTCGCGATCATCATAGAAACCGTTAGTCCACTCCGGAATGTGCGAGAACGATCTGCGCGATGGCCGGACAGGTATAAAAGGCAGCCGGGTGCGGCGCAGCGAGTCAGTCTGATTTTGACTAGCGGAGTTGCCACGCGGAATAACTAAGCAAATATTTAAGTGTAAAGACAGTGAAGTGTAAATCTTTGTGAAATAAAGTGACTGTTGGGTTTTATTGACTGCGTTTGAGGAACTAAGTGTATTTGTTTATTTCAAATTGCACAATCCAGTGATTCGTACTAGCCCACTGGAACTGGTATTCGTAACAATACTTTAGGACAGAATTCGAAATATTGTAACTTGTAGGTAAAATGTTAAAGATTTTTGCATACGTCATCTGAAAACATTTACTTAGATTCAAGGAGAGGCACGACTCCAGGCACCACGCATTAAGCCTATCAATATCACTTTGGAGGTTAATTGCATCATCCAAGTTTTTTATTACAGAGAATATCTTTAAATCATCAGCATAAAGCAAAAATTTAGCAAAAGAAAAGCACCTACTAATATCATTAATAAAGAGAATAAAAAGAAGAGGGCCCAAGATACTCCCTTGTGGCACTCCAAAGGAGGCAACAAAAGGGTTGGAGGTAACCCCATCAACTGTGACAACACACTGCCTATTACACAAATATGAGTTTATCCAACGTAGAAAAACAGAGTGGAAGCCAATACAGGCTATTTTTTCAATTAAGATTCTATGTGACACCTTATCAAAGGCTTTTGAGAAGTCAGTATAAATACAGTCGACCTGAAAGCCAGAAGAAAAAGACTCGAAACAAAATTCACTAAAAACGGCCAAATTACTAACTGTAGATCTACCAGGAACGAAACCATGCTGGTTCGGGCAAATTATAGATTTAACTGCAAAACTCAACTTGGTATTGACAATATGTTCAAAGATTTTAGAAATAGTCGAAAGCTTAGAAATGGGTCTATAGTTACGAACATCATTTTTATTGCCACTTTTGAAAATAGGCGTTATGGAGGTAAGCTTCCAGTCATCAATAAAAGTCCCAGAAGATAACGATTTATTAAAAATTAATTTCAATGGAAGAACTAAAGCCGGACAGTTTTTTATTAAAATAGCAGATAGTCCGTCCACATCCGTTTGAGAAGAAGATTTGAGTTTACTAATACCATAAATAATATCATCCGAAGAAAGACTCAAAGCACCAAAGTTTAGAGAGGAAGCTATATTCGCAGAAAAGTTCGGGAACATACTGTCATCATGAACAAAATTCGACTTAAAAACCTCTGCAAATAGGTTAGCCGCATCGAATGGAGTCTGTGCGAATTTATCATCAAGGAAGATGGCAGTGGGTACACTAGAACACCCTTTTTTTGATTTTACAAAATTCCAAAATAATTTGGGATTAGATTTAATGTTCAACTCAGTATTATGAATGTAATTATAATAGAGTGATTTGTTTAACGAATTAAAAGCTTCTAATAAATGCTGGTAATTAATGAAAAACGAGTGGTTTTTCGTGGATTTAAACTTCTTATAAAATTTGTTTTTAAGATTTTTCAGCTTTTTTAACTCTTTTGAATACCAAGGCAATTTATATGGTTTTTTCTTTTTAAGCGGTATATTATTCAAACAAAGTTCAAACAAAATCGATCTAAAAGTAGAGAAACAATTAGAAGTGTCCAAGCTAGTGAACACCTCATCCCACTTAATATCAAATAATTTATCATTAAAATCCGAAAAATCACATAAGGCATAATTAAAGGATAATCTATCAACAGCAGTAACAGATGCAAAACTATAGAATTCAAGCTTAATAACTAAAGGTAAATGGTGCTTATCTTTAGGAGTTATTGGATTAACACATTCATTGATTGCATAGTTCAAGTTATCACTTACAAATATGAGATCCAATATTCTATTCAGTGAATTAGAGAAACTATTAATTTGTTTTAAATTAAGACTTAGAATACTATCAATAAAATACAATTCATGGCTAGCAACAATATTAAGAGCAGTGAGACTAGAGCATGACAAACTACTAACCCAATTAATATTGGATAAGTTAAAGTCACCCAGCACACATAAATGATTATCTTTTACGTTGTTTAAAACTAAAAATACAATGTTATCGGCATGCGCTTTATACAAGTCATACGGACTACCTGGCGGTACGTACGAAACTAGTATGTATAACGAATCATGTGAGGAGGAGCTACGGATACAAACACAAAGTTGATCCAGCAGCGAATCATCATTGTTAAGTGGGATCGAGAATGCACGCAGTTCACGCTTGACAGCGATAAGAACACCACCTCCTCTTAGGCAGCCAGTTTTAACAGCATCCCTGTCTTTACGAAAGACATAAAAAATATTTGAGTCAAAGAATTCACTGTCGAAGAAATTAGTGCTCAGACACGTCTCGACAAAAACAAAAATGTCATACACATTAGAAGCAGCAACAACAGCATCAGCATTAGCAGTAGAGAGAGTGTTATTAACACCAGTAGGAGAGGCTTTAACCTTCGCTTTGACCTTTGATCGTGTAATAATCGCACAATTGTTATTGTTGCTAGTAACCGATGCAACCGGCGCGGCCGAGGAAAAATTATTATTGTTATTACTTGCAGAATCAATGAAAGATGTTAAAAGAGTTTTAATTTTTTCCAGATCAGCTAAGGCCTCCACAATTTTAGCAATAGATACAGAATCAAGCTCACAACGGCCCGAGCATTTAGCACAAAGATTCATTTTATAAGAAAATAGACTGAGATTAGCGCGGAGCAAACAAAAGCACGTCCGAACAGCTTGACAGCTCTCACTGAACTATACACCAAAACCACAATCCTACACAAACTTTCAATAATACAACATATAAAGAGAGAATTTGACGAATTAATAACTGACGAACAGGACGACAAAAGTGTAATAGGAATAAAAATAACATTCAATAACACCTATGACACTTTAAACAGACTATTACAAGAACAACTCGAACAAACCCAAGAAACAGACACAAATATAGCAAACGAATCCCCCAAACAATGGCAGAATTTAGTATTGAAACGGCAATGAAAGCCATCCCAACTTTCACAGGGAATCAGAGAGAACTAGACACCTTCCTGAAAATAACGGAACTGGTATACAAGAAACTCAATAACACGGGTAGGATAGAACTCCTTGAATTCGTCTTTTATGCAAAACTCGACGCTACAGTAAGAACAGCAATAAGCAGACAAACAGCACCAGAAGACATAGACACACTAAAAGAATTATTAAAGGACAGATACAAGAGCTCCACAACCATACCCCAAATCCAAAATCAACTGGCATATTTTATGCAAAGAAACATGACAATCAACACATACAAAGACAAAATCCTGAACATGATAGCCGAGCTAAAAAAGCTTCAAATCGCACAAGCCGGCAACAACCCAACAACAGCAGAACAAACCATAATAACGAAACTAAACGAACAATACAGCCTTACCATTTTTAAGAACGGGCTTAACGAATTTTTTAAACAAACAATTTTTGCGGCAATGCCAAAGACTTTCAACCAACCCGTTGAATTAGTTTTGGAATTGGAGAAAGACAATGAGCAAAACCGATCACGAGTAATGCTCCTAAACAACCATAACAACAACAGAAACCTACGAACTACAACCAAGTAAACAACCACAACAGAAATAATAACACCCACCAAGCAAACAACTCGTACCACAACAACAATTACAGATATAATACACAAAACAATAACCGCTACAGCAACAATGACAGAGCGAATACAAATCAGCGCAACTACAACAGCAACTACAGGGTTTTCCAACAAGAGGTGTTATTTTGGTATTCAAAGAAAAATGTCATTTTTTGAGATAAATGATCGGATGTTTATTTCATAATAAAGAGGAAGGTTTGCCGTTAATAATGAAAAACGACATCAGCCAAATGGCCACCACGACCACGCTTACAGGACCATATCCTTTTCATGAAATTTTCCATAACCAAATCGCAAAGTGGCTGCCCTTTGTCCTCGATAGCCTCACGAATTCTATCTTTGAGGTCTTGAATCGACGCTGGGCTGTTGGCGTACACCTTATCTTTCACGTGGCCCCAAAGGAAGAAGTCGTAAGGTGTTAAATCACAAGATCTCGGTGGCCAATTGTGATCACCTCTTCCAGAGATAACACGGTCCGGAAACTTTTCCCGTGAAAGAGCAATGGTTTCGTTGCTTGTGTGGCACGTAGCGCCGTCTTGTTGAAAGTGAACGTTGTCCAGATCAATACCATCCAACTCCGACCATAAAAAATCATGAATCATCTCTCGATAGCGCAATCCATTCACCGTAACTGTTGATCCAACCTCATTTTCGAAAAAGTAAGGTCCAATGACCCCGCCGGACCATAAACCGCACCAAACAGTCACACGTTGAGGATGGAGAGGCTTGTCAACAATAACTCTTGGTTTTTCCGAGCCCCAGATGCGACAATTTTGCTTGTTGACGTAGCCACCGAGGTGGAAATGGTCCTCATCAGTCAATATGATTTTTCGATGGAATTCCGGATCATTTTCATGCATTTCAAGAACCCAATCAGCAAAGACACGACGTTGTTGAAGATCGGTCGGATTGAGTTCTTGTGTTCACTGAACTTTATAAGCCTTAAGACCGAAGTCTTTATGCAAAATACGGTGTAATGACGTTTTTGGAATGGTCAATTCCAAAGAACGACGAGGAATCGACAAACCTGGGATTTCTTCAACACTTTGGGCTACAGCAGCAATATTCTCAATTGTTCTTGAGCGACGTGCACGGGTTTTATTCTTCACATCACTAACTTGTCCCAACATCTCGACTTTTTCCACCAATTTCTGTATTGCGGTCCGACAAGGTGCTTCACGACGACCCAAAAATGCTTTAGTTTTGCGAACTGTGACTGCAAGATTTTCACCATTTTTGTAGTGAATTTTAATAATTTCAAGGCGTTGTTGAAGCGTGTATCGTTCCATTTTTAGTAATGGCGTAGTTTCTACTTGTCAAATGTCAAAGAATAAAAGCTTCAAAAGTGGCAGCTACCGAAATTCCGGGTGATTAAAAATAACACCTCTTGTAGGAAAACCCTATACAATAACCAGCGCAACAACCACAACCAAAACAACTACAACAGCAACAGATATGTGTCAAATAACCGAAACACTCAAAATTATCGAAACACCAACAACAACAACACCAACAACAGAAATGGATCATATAACCAAAATAACTACAACAACAACCCGCGGCGATACAACAACAACAACACAAGACGTATAAACATAGTAGAAACGTCGGGAAACGAGATGGGTCAGGCGGAAGAGGACAACGAATACGAGGACAATGACCGATTCGAATACGAACACAATTCTCCTCCACCACAAGACTGCAATTAAAAATATTCAAAATATCGGATAATCTCACAAACTACATACACATAAAATCGTCCAATGCAAACGAAAAACTGGCATTTCTAATTGACACAGGCGCAGACATTTCACTATGCAAAAGAACAAACATAAGAGACAATGAACCCTACAAGACAGAGGATAGCTGCAAACTAACCGGAATATCCAAAGGAGTTATTCATTCACTGGGCACCATACAACTACATTTACTTTTCAATGACGAGAAAATCTCACACCCGCTGCGGCGGAGGGAAAGGTTTGGGTGTGACATATATATTTGCTCAGACAGCCAAGCGGATGTTAAGGCTTGCTCAGCAATGCAGACAAAATCCAAAATTGTGCCGGAGGCTGCCAGCAGACTGAACGAGCTAAGCATTGACAATGTCGTCACACTTCTGTGGGGGCCTGGGCATTCTGATGTCGAAGGCAAAGGAAAGGCGGATGAGCTCGCCAGAGTTTGATCTTTGGCTCGTTTCTTAGGACCTGAACCAGCGATTGGCTGCGGTTTATCTGAGCACAAAGCTGCATTCAGTAGCACATTAGCACGCAGACACCTCGACTAGTGGCGGAGTCTTACGACATGTAGGCAATCGAGGATGTTTATTGATGCGCCTAGGCCTAACAGAACGGGCTTCCTGCTGGGCTTAGGCAAGAGTGACTTGAGAACTATCTTAGGGCTCGTCACAGGGTTTTATCCTTTTAACGAGTACCTCAATAGCAATGGGGTCAAAGACTCGGCCTTATTTGGCATGTGCCTTGAGGACGACCAAACCACGGTGCACTTCATTTGTGAGTGCCCGGCTTTCGGGCGGCTCAGGCATATACGCTTCGGCAGTATGATCCTCCACGAGGATGAGCTCAGGAACCTCAAGTTGTCGGACGTGCTCAGCTTTGCTAAAGCCACGCTCCGTCTAACTGAGATCCAGAGCTTATGGGAACCTTCTTAGGGCGACTGCAAACCTGAATGCAATAGGTCATTGGAGACAGGTTCTGTCTCGTGACCAGCGAACGGGGGCGCAGTTGAGTATTTCTCAGAAATGGCCCCATCTGACTTGGCGATGAGAGTCGCCAACGGAAGTGGGCCCGTTACTTGCTCGCAAGGAGGGAGGCGCAAGCCAGGGCACAAAGGGCAGACCTTTGCCTACGCGCCCGCGTTTCTGGCTGCTCCCTACACAAATAAAACTGACCAAATACCAAAACACTAGTGTCCGACCGAATATTCGGTTTCGGTTTCGGCCCAAATAAGTGGTTTCGGTTTCGGTTTCAGTTTCGGCCAAAAAATGGCCGAATAGCCGAAACCGAAACTTTCTAGAATATTTTTTAAATTTTATTGTGTAGCAGATATATAGTAAACGGAGGAGTAATTTAGATGCCAGCAATGTAAACAAACTTCTTTTTTTAGCATATAATATTAAATTATTTAATTTTGAATATTATCGAGTAAGGTACGAAAGGGTGATTTCTTCTTGTTTACGTTTTTAAAAAATGAATAAATTGTTTTTATTAATAAGTATTTATTTATTTATGCTATGTTTGTTTGTTTGTTCTTTATTTACTTAATGTAAAATTCGTTTGTTGAAAAAAGTGCTTGATATGGTGATTTTTATTTCAACTAGCAAGTTTCGGTTTCGGTTTCGGTTTCGGCCGAATATTAAAAAAAAACCGAATATTCGGTTTCGGTTTCGGCCCAAAAAAAGTGGTTTGGGTCGGACACTACAAAACACCATCCACATGCTTGCAAAGAACGTATAACTATACCCAGGAAAGAAGGAGGCAGAGGTTTAATAGACTTACAACAGATCCACAACAAACAAATAGAAAATCGAAGAAACTACTTTTATGCACAAACTACAACACTACAAAAAACAACAGTCAACAATAGCAGGCAAGGGATATACACCACTAAACCTTCATAACCGAAAAATAATTATAAATAAACAGACAATAGAAGATAAGAAGAGTATATGGAAACAATTACATGGAAAACATCCACACATAACAGAAAGCAGTAACATAGACAAACTAAATACATATTCATGGCTTAAGAAAGGTGAGCTGCAACCGAAAACGGAAGGGCTTATGATAGGCATACAAAACCAAATAACAACGAGAAACTACAGAAAATATATTACAAAGGATCCCATCGGCCACACAGACAATTGTAGAAAATGTCACACCATACCAATGTCACATAGAAACAGTAGACCACATTACCTCTGGTTGCGCAATACTAACCGGATCGAAATACACACAAAAGCATGACACAGTTACCAAAATAATCCACATAAATAGTAAACAACCTCAACATCATAAATGACAAATCACCGTACTACCAATATACACCCGAAAACATACTCGAAAATCAAGACTACAAGATATACTGGGACAGAACAATATATACAGACAAAAGAATAACATTCAATAGACCTGACATAACAATCATAAATAAGAAAGCCAAAATAACAAAACTAATAGGGTGCCGGTTATTTCGTGCGGTTTTTTGGGAAAATTGAAGCTTTATTGTGAAAAAATGTCTCCAATTCGTGATATTCAAACTTTTTTGGCTGTCCGGGCCGTTCATCGTCCTCCAAGTCAAAATTGCCACTTTTGAACAGTGCAAACCACTTCTGGCAAGTACGCTAAGACAGTCTGTCGCTGTGCAAAGCAACCCTGTCGCTACGCGCCGTGCTATAATTCAATCTGGCAACGACGGCCGCGATAATAAGGGAAACTTTTAGGCCAACCTGGCAATGATGGCAACTTTTAGTCCAACCTGGCAATGATGGCAATTTTTAGTCCAACCTGGCAATGATGGAAACTTCTAGTCCAATCTGGCAATGATGGAAACTTCTAGTCTAACCTGGCAATGATGGTCGCGATCGTTAGTCCACCGTTAGTCCACTCCGGAATGTGCGAGAACGATCTGCGCGATGGCCGGACAGGTATAAAAGGCAGCCGGGTGCGGCGCAGCGAGTCAGTCTGATTTTGACTAGCGGAGTTGCCACGCGGAATAACTAAGCAAATATTTAAGTGTAAAGACAGTGAAGTGTAAATCTTTGTGAAATAAAGTGATTGTTGGGTTTTATTGACTGCGTTTGAGGAACTAAGTGTGTTTGTTTATTTCAAATTGCACAATCCAGTGATTCGTACTAGCCCACTAGAACTGGTATTCGTAACATTTGGTGTCAGAAGTGGGATTGTGCTACTGAATAAATAAAGGACAAAAAAATTAAATAAAATTATAAAACGCAGCCATGGTTAAACTCGAGCAACTGAAGGTGGACCAGCTGAAAAAGGAGCTGGCTGCCTGGAATTTGCCGACTGCTGGCGGAAAGGTGGAGTTGCAGCTGCGCTTGCGAGAGGCGTGTGAATCACGAGGCATCGATTGGGCTGCGCACGAGTTCGGAACGCAGGAGCTAGAGGCGTCGGGCAAAGTGGAGGAATCGCCTGCGGGTGCTGCGTCGATGCAAAGTACGGCTGCACCGGCTGCGCCACCACAAGCAATGGACATGAGCCAGCTAATGGTTGCAATGGAAGGCATGTTTGAGGCTTCCAACCGGAAAATGAAAACTGCGAATCGGGAAATGGCAGAGCGAATGGAAAACAAGCTTCAGGAAAATTCTGCGCGCTGGGAACAGAAAGTGGAAGAAATCGCCAACCAGCTTAATGTGAAGGTGGAGCACCTGGGGACTCAAGTGGAACACTTGGATAAACGAGTCGACGACCTGGATGATTCCCTGAACAAACGTGTTGACGATCTTGATGATTCCCTGAACAAACGAGTTGATAGTCTGGCAGACTCGATGAGCAGAAAAATGGACGAGCGGCTTAGGGAAGTACAGCCGCGAGAATGGTTGCCGCCGGTTCCGGAAAGGGTTGCCACCCGAGCGGAAGTGCCTACTTATGATGGGACTACGCCGTTCGATACATTCAAGCTACAATTCGACCTGGCTGCTCTGGAAAATCAGTGGACCGATGTAAGGAAATGTCGGAGATTGGCGCTGGCTTTTAAAGGTGCTGCGACTGAGGTAATAAAATCGGTTCCAGAATGTTTACGAAGTGAGTACGAGACCGTCATAAGGGCGCTGGCAGCCAAATACAGCGACGAGCACAACAGAACGCTGTACTACTGTGAGCTGAAGAACCGCAGGCAAAGATCCAACGAGGCGCTGCAGACATATGCAGCGGACATTGAGCGGCTCGTGCAGCTGTCCTACCCGTCCTACGGCGCTGATGATCTCGAGAGGATGAAGATTGTTTCGTTCGTTTATCGAAGGTCTTCATGATCCGGAGACACGTCGCAGTGCGTTGATGATGGGCAAGCCGACATTTAGGGAGACGGTGACCAGCGCGATGACATACGAGGCGACATGGATTGGGAGCACTCGGTATGCACCTGCAAGGATACGCCAGGTCCAGCCGGACAACGACGTTGCGATCCAGGCAATAAGCTCTGAGCCACCGGGCAGGCCACGGGTGGTCTCCTCTAAAGTAGTATGCTGTGTATGTGGCAAGCAGGGTCACATATCACGAGACTGCCGCCAACGAAAGAGGCGTTCCCGTTCTCGATCGCAATCGCCTAAAGCGAGGAATACTGATAATCGAGGGCCAGCCAACAAGCGCAGGGCTGAGGACGGCGAGTCGTTAAACTAAAACGGGTCAGCCCAAAGGGGCGTGAGCTGATCCCCACAATCTGCCGCCCCACCGTCCTTGTCTCACAGCTGAAACGACAGCCCAGCAGCTTGACAATTGAAGGAAGGATAGATGGGAAGCTGTTCGTGTTGACATTGGATACTGGAGCGTCATATTCGATCATCAAAAGGAAGCTGCTGAAGAACTGGGAACCGCTGCATGGCATACAGCTGCGAACATGTGCTGAGATATGCCAACGTTGAATTCCCGCTGCACACCGGCTATGAGCGAAGCGTGGCGGTAAGGAAGGTTGTATCGTGTCAACACCGGAGGATACCAGCGAATTCTGAGGCGATTGTGTGGGCAAAGGTGGAAGAGGACGATGGGACGAGACGGCTGTGGGTTGTGGAAGCACCGAAACAAGGACACGACAACATCATCATCGGACGTACATTAGTGGAACCTAAGAATGTCAGAATACTGAACCCCCTGAATGCACCCAGATATGTCGGGAAAGATGAGGTAATTGGCGAGTGTAAGGAAGCTGTAGCAGTGGTCAATTGCGAGAGTAGCCCACCTGGATGTAATAAGAAGAGCGGTTTTAACATGGACGTCATACCGCAAGAGAACCAGTGGAGCAGCGAGTTGACGGCCAAGCAGAAACAGAAGGTGAGGTCTTTCCTGCAGCACTATGGGTCAATATTTGCGGCAGAAGCAGGCGGAAGAACAGCCATAGTGAAGCACAACATCGACACCGGAAGTGCAAAACCGATTCGCCAACCGCCAAGACGAGTTCCTCTGGCCAAGAGGGAAGAGGTCACGAATTTGATGAAAACATGCGGAAAGAAAAGGTCATAGAGCCTTCTTCGGGCCCCTGGTGCTCGCCGGTCGTGCTAGTCAAGAAAAAGGATGGCATTACCCGGTTTTGTGTGGACTATCGGAAACTCAATGATGTGACCAAGAAGGACAGTTATCCATTACCTCGGATCGATGACACCCTGGACACGCTGTCAGGCACGCAGTGGTTCTCCACGCTCGACTTACGCAGCGGCTATTGGCAGGTAGAGCTTGCAGACGAAGACAAGGAGAAAACGGCTTTCAGTATTGGCGATGGGTTGTGGCAGTTCACCGTCATGCCGTTTGGACTCTGCAACGCCCCAGCAACATTCGAGCGGCTAATGGAACGGGTGCTGAAAGGGCTGCATTGGCGGACGTGTCTGGTGTACCTCGACGACATAATCGTGATGGGTAAAAGCTTCGACGACCACGTGGGAAAGCTAAAGGAGTTATTCGAGCGGATACAAAGAGCCGAGATTAGACTCAACCCAAAGAAGTGCTCGCTGTTCCAAAAAGAGGTCAAGTATCTGGGTCATACGGTTTCCGCCAGCGGAGTACACACGGATGAAGACAAAATCACGGCGGTGAAGGAGTGGCCCCGGCCACGCAATCTACACGAACTCCGCAGTTTCCTGGGCCTGTGCACATACTACCGCCGATTTGTTCCGGGATTCGCGAGCATAGCCAGCAACTTGTACAAACTGACGAAAAAGAGTCAAGCTTTCGAGGGGAATGAAGAGCAGGAGCAGGCTTTTGCACGCCTGAAGGGAACACTGTGCACTGCTCCAATTCTGGCCTTCCCCGTGCCTGGAGAGATGTTTGTGCTGGATACAGATGCAAGCGGGCATAGTATTGGCGGTGTGCTATCACAGATAATAGACGGCCAAGAACGAGTGATAGCATACTACAGTAGGATTCTGTCGAAACCGGAACGCAACTACTGTGTGACACGGAGAGAACTGCTGGCGTTATTGGACTGCGTAAAACACTTCCACAAATATCTGTATGGACAAAGGTTTCGCCTGCGCACAGATCATGCGGCATTGAGATGGCTCCTGAACTTCAAAGATCCTGAAGGGCAATTGGCGCGGTGGATCGAGTGACTGCAGAGCTACGACTTCACGATAGAGCATCGCAAGGGCAGTAGCCATGGAAATGCCGATGCCTTGTCACGCCGTCCGTGCAAAGTCGAATGCGGGCAGTGCTCGCGAGCCGAAAGCAAAGAACAGATAGTGGACGTCCGGTTGGTAAGCGTTATGCCAGAGGAAGCGTGGTCTGCAGAGAGGCTACAAAAAGACCAGCGTGAGGATGCGGATCTTGCAAAAATCGTCAAAGGCAAGGAGCAAGGCGCACGTCCAGACTGGCAGGAGATGGCCGGTGAAAGCCCGATCGCTAAGGCTTACTGGGCGCAGTGGAAAAGCCTGCGGCTGAAGGAAGGATGCCTGTACCGCGAATGGGAGAGCGCGGATGGTCGGACCATCAACTCCCTAATGGTAGTGCCGAAATGCAGAATCAACGAGGTCATCGAGGCATACCATAACGACTCCAGTGGAGGGCACCTGGGCATCACCAAAACCGTCGCCAAAATAAAAAGACGATTCTACTGGGGAGGATGTCAGGAGTCTGTAACCGACTGGATTAAGAGCTGCGACCGATGTTCAGCTGCGAAAGGGCCGACAAGAAGATCTCGAGGCCGCATGCAGCAGTACAACGTGGGAGCGCACAGTGTCGCGATCCCATATAAGCCGTGGCCAAAAATACTTAGCGTTGTCCTATCTCGATGAAACTTAGTGAGATCGTTTTCGTGGTAGAATTAAAGACATTTGCAAAAAATCATTTAAATTAGACCACTGCCACGCCCACCCCCTTACGAAAGAAACTGTAATATTGAAATAACTTGCTTAATATTGGTGATAGAATTCTGAAATTTTGTATTTGTGCTTAGAATAATGACCTAAAAGCTCACACTAAAAATGGGCGGTCTGCCATGCCCACTTTCAAAAATATTCGCATTTTACTACAACTACAACTGTATTTTTAGACTGCTGTTTACAATACCGTTCTACGATGTGATTTTAATTTTTAAGCTTTCTAAAACCTTAAAAGTGGGCGTGGCAGCTGGAGCATATTTATTAAGTGGCCAAAACTTTTCCTTAATGAATTCGTGTATTAATTTTTTCAGCTTGTGATACCATATTTTGGTATAAATGTTTAGATTTTTATAGTGGGCGTGGCATTCTGCCTACTTTTGATGATACGAACCAAGTGCCTACCTTGTCTTTTATATAACTCACCATTGTAGTTGTTTTGCCGCTGTTTTCATTGCGCGTCGCAAGCCACACTTCGAAAAAATCACAATTTTTGACTGTAGGTGCCACTACAAAAAGTAAATTTTTAGGTGGGGACGCAGGCCGACGCAGCTAATTTTTTTTTTATTTGAAAGGTCGTACTCGTGTCTTTGTTTTGCAATAATCACTGGAGAGATGCATTGAGACGTTTTCTTTTTATCGTCTCCCAAAGTTAGCGATTTTTCTCACTTTTCGTGAGACAGGCCGGGTTTTTTTAAAGCAACGTAACTTCGCATATGCTGATCAAAACAAAACAAAAACGTAGTGCCTACTTGCCCTTACTCTATATTTTTCTTACGTATGTAATTTGTATCCATACGTAGTACCTGTAAGCTAAAAATGCTACTTACATTTAGCATGAAAATAGTGAGTTGCTCTGGCGAAAATGTGTTCCAAAAAAAGGCTCAACTTTGTGGATGGCTCCTGCTTACATTTATTATTTGTTTTAAGAAATATTTTGGATTTGTCTTATTGGGAGTATTATCTCAACATATATGTAAAAAAATATCATGTTTGCAACATCCACTTTTTGTATTTTTGGCCACTCGCGACACTGTGGAGCGCCCTTCGAGCGGATTGCTATGGACGTCGCCAGCCCATTCCCAACTAGCACTCAAGGCAACAAATATGTGCTGGTGGTAATGGATTACTTCAGCAAATGGCCCGAAGTGTACCCTATTCCTAACCAGGAGGCCACCACGATCTCGGAAAAGCTGGTAAACAACTGGGTAGCCAGGTTCGGAGTTCCGTTGGAGTTGCATTCAGAGTAAGGCCGGAATTTCGAGTCTGCGGTATTCAAGGAAGTGTGTGAGCTACTGGGGATAAAGAAAACTCGTACCACGCCTTTGCACCCACAGTCCGACGGCATGGTGGAACGCTTTAACCGGACACTGGAGGAATACCTGCGGAAAGTGGTAGGCGGGAATCAAAAGGATTGGGACACGCATATTCCCCTGTTCCTGATGGCGTATAGGTCAGCCCCGCACGACACGACATCACTCACTCCAGCCCGAGCAGTGTTCGGCACGGAGTTGCGGTTACCCGCCGACTTGAAGTTCGGGGTAGTCAGCACGACGGGAGGCGCTAAGACGGACTACGTGGTCAATAAGCGGGCGGAACTCGAGGAAATTCACCAGTTTATAAGGAGCCGCACCAAACTGGTCAGCGATAAGGCGAAAGCCCGATATGATCTACGGGCCAACTCAGCAGGGTTCCAACGAGGCGATCTGGTAATGCTCTACAACCCGCAGCGGAGGAAAGGTTTGTCTCCGAAACTTCAAACGTCATGGGAAGGACCTTACAAAGTCGTGACTAGGATTAACGACGTGGTCTACAGGATTCAACGTTGCAGCAATAAAGGCGCTAAGCTGAAGGTAGTCCATTTGGAGCGCCTGGCGCCTTATCACAGCGGAACCTCGGCACTTGTTCGGGTCGAACAAGTCTAAGTGGTGGGCAGTGTAACGATAAGACAGTCTGTCGCTGTGCAAAGCAACCCTGTCGCTACGCGCCGTGCTATAATTCAATCTGGCAACGACGGCCGCGATAATAAGGGAAACTTTTAGGCCAACCTGGCAATGATGGCAACTTTTAGTCCAACCTGGCAATGATGACAATTTTTAGTCCAACCTGGCAATGATGGAAACTTTTAGTCCAACCTGGCAATGATGGAAACTACTAGTCTAACCTGGCAATGATGGTCGCGATCATCATGGAAACCTTCAGTCCACTCCGGAATGTGCGAGAACGATCTGCGCGATGGCCGGACAGGTATAAAAGGCAGCCGGGTGCGGCGCAGCGAGTCAGTCTGATTTTGACTAGCGGAGTTGCCACGCGGAATAACTAAGCAAATATTTAAGTGTAAAGACAGTGAAGTGTAAATCTTTGTGAAATAAAGTGACTGTTGGGTTTTATTGACTGCGTTTGAGGAACTAAGTGTGTTTTTTTATTTCAAATTGCACAATCCAGTGATTCGTACTAGCCCACTAGAACTGGTATTCGTAACAATACGATGACTTTCGGCAGCCTTTTTCTTCATATTAAAGTAATGAAGAAGTACTCCCCGCAAAAACACTTTATTCGGCACAAAATTCGACATTTTCATAGTAAAAAAAGTATTGTTGTTTACGCTTCAGCTAAATGACACATACTGATTCTGAAACTATATGACAACAGCTTTCCAACACATATTTGGAAAGGTGAATCACTGTTCACAAAATCAAGTTTAGCCATCTATTAGCAAACCGCACGAAATAACCGGTACCCCTATTAATAGAAATAATTGTACCAAATGACAACAATATAGATGACAAATATATAGAAAAAATTGAAAAATATACACAACTGGCACAAGAAATTAAGAACAAATGGAGGCAAAACGAAGTAAAAATTGTCCCTTTCATAATATCAGCCACCGGAGTACTACATAGAACATTTATGTATAGAAAACTTAAGAACTCTAAAAATAGAAGAAAAAACGCACATCCCAATACAAAAAGCTGTAATACTAAAAACGTGTAACATAGTGCGGTCCCTCCTAACCTCCTGCCTTCCTAACCTTCTGACGGGGTCAACAATGGGTTCAGAATTTATATCGGGGGAAACAAGAGAGCTTGCGTGCGAAGCCGCGGGGCCCAGCTAGTATTATGGTTATGCAATGCAAACGTTTGTGAATTGGCGCACAAAATTTTAAGTTTTCTGTAGTACATAAATTTCGCGGAGCAGCATCGATCCATCTGTTAGGCAATAACGACGCTAAGAAAACATTATCAGAAAAAACATCGATCTCTTCCGATGTTTTTAAGTTGTTTTTGAAATTCTAGTTAAAATTACAATTTTGTTTGTAATAATTTCAATCAAAGCTTCAGTCAAGCCTTCAGAAATGAGGGATATGCGTATTTTTTTTATTAAAAATTAACTTTCAACAGCCACGCCAAATAAAAAGAAACAAATATATACAAAGCCCCAAATGCAATAGTGGAAGTTCGAGCGGAAATATTGAAACAATTGTAAAAGTTGAATAATTTCGATGTTGAAAATATCTTTGAAATTAATATACAGTCTGTTCACTAAATAACGATCACCCATAAAAAGAAAATAAATAACTTTTTTGTTTTTAATTTATTATTTTCTTATATTTGGAATATAAATAAATAATTCGTCCAATCACCATTACTATCTAAAATAGCCTGACATCTTCGCTCACAACTTGCTGCTAAATTCTGTGCATACGTCAATGAAAAACTTCTCCATATTTTTTTCAGTGCAGCTTTTAACTGTTTTGTTGTTGTAAATTTTTTTTGGCAATATTCTGCTTCATTAGATCCCAAACATTTTCGATTGGGTTTGCATCGGGGGACTGGGATGGCCAATCCATCGTTACGATATCGTTTTTTTCTTTTCACTCGGTACATAGGCGACTTCGATGCTTTGGATCGTTGTCCTCCTGCAGTATTCGCGCTTGATTATTTTATCCATGAAGCTTCCATGCAGATGGTAATAAGCCTTTTTGGTAAAGTTTTAACATTTTTGGTGCGTTCAAGTTTTCAGTAAAGCATGTCAAAACTCCAAAACCCTTTGCTGAAAAACAGCCATAAATATGGACCTTTGCTGGGTGCTAAACCGTTCTTCGCACAATTTTAACCCCTTTTTCTGACCAAACATATTTCATTCCATTGGTTAACCAAAAAGAAGATTAATCGGTGAAAATTATTTTATTTAGTCCAGTCACGATTGATATTTTCCTTTGCCCAGTGCAAGCGTTTTTCTTTGTTTTTGTGATAATAGAGCTTGTTCCGTACACTATTGTACACGATGCTTTTTTCCTTAAGTCTTTTCCTTATCGTATTCAGTGATATATCTATTCCACGATCGGCAAGTTTTTTTGCGCTCCTCTTAAGATAATTGAAGGATATTTAAAAAAAAATTTGGCCACTGCATTATCGTCCCGCGGCGAAGTCTTCCGTTTTGGACCTCTGCCTAGCTCATCGTCGACATTTCCAGTCAACTCGCAGCGTTAGACCATCTCGTAACAAAAGTACGCGTCGCCACCATATACTTGGCGGCCTGCTCTACGGTCCATTTTGGCCCCTGCGGATGCTTTGTCAATAAGTACGCTTCAAACCGTCTTTTGTAAATGGCACTCATTGCAAAAACAGCTCAAATAACCAAAAACTTTTGGAAAATTTGTATAAAATTGAATTCTCAAATTTCACAACGGTTAAACAAAATCAGCTGATGTATTCACCGTCATGTGTCATCGTTACACAGGGTGTAACAGATGATCGTTTTTTAGTGAGCAGACTGTACATATATGTAATGTAATTCTTTGATGTTAGTAAATTTTTAACATCGATATACAGTACATTCCATTTAGCTGCATGCACTTAAGCGAAAAATGCAGCTAAGCGGAATTTCTAAAAAAGTTTTTGGAAACGAAGATATGCTGTTGTTGCGCTGGCGAAAAGCTGAAATTATAAAACGATTTCTATTTTTTGGCTGGCTTGTGTTCTTCTTCTATAAGCCTGCACGGCGTCTCATATTGCTCCTGAACTCACTGCCGACTGTAGTGTGCGCAAAATCATAGAAAAGAAAATAAAATATGGCTGGCATGGCGACCTATATGATCGCTACAGGCAATTAAAAAATAAATAATAAGTAATCAACAAAGACAATTAAATACAAGGGAATTGGAAAGTGTAAGCGTTACTTTATAAAGAGTAGGTACATATAATAATTTAATTTAATAATTGACTGGCACGACAGCCCGCTTACGCGAGACTAAGGCCTAGCTTCCCGCAACCACCCGTGTTGTGCGTGTGAATTTGCACGCGGGTGGAAGGGACCTACAGTTTTATGCCGGTTTCGAACGGCAGGTTGGGAGCTCTTTCATAAGCAATTTTTACTCTCAGAGGTTTGCCATTTCCAGCTGAGAGGACAGCCACCGAAAGAGAAAACGAGTTTCCCCGTTATTTTTTTAGGTGTTATTACAGGCAGTATTTAAACCTGGGTCGCTGCCTTCGACTCGCGGTCCAACGCACTAACCAACTGAGCCACGGCGGAGTAGGTACATATACTTGAATATATATAAGCAACCCACATCTGAACTAGTACATAAGCCTCTTCCAATATGTAATTGTAATTTTTCTTGCACTCAATAAACGGACATCGAAGAGTTAACAAAGGTTATGGGCCCAGTGCTCGTTGGTCCACGTTGCGAAAAATTTAAAGTTGAATAAAATTGTAAAATACGCTTAATCGAAGTCGCACGGAGCCATATCTGGCGAACTCGGTGCTGCAAATCGAAAAACTAAATGGCGAAAATTATGGAATATGGTGCATTCAGATGCGGAGTTTGCTCATCACTCTGGATTACTGGTGTGTAATGGAGCAGGCAGACTTTACCCAGAAGACGGCAGCGGAAGCGAGTGCGTGGAAAATATTGGACAGCAAAGCGTTGGCAACTATTACGTTGAGTGTAAAACCTTCCGAGTTGAATAATATTAAAGGATGCGTTACTGCAAAGGAAGCATGGACGAAATTAAGAAGCATATATCACGCTGAAGGGCCTGCGAGGAAAGTGAATTTATTCAAGCAACTAGTCCGATTTGAATTTGACTTGAATAAAAAGTTCTCGGAACAAATCAATAAATTTTCCAGCATTGCGGATAGTCTAAAAGAAATTGATGTAACAGTGCCGGACGATCTTCTTTGCATTTTGTTGTTGTGCAGCTTACCGTCAGAGATGGAGAACTTTGTTGTTGCAATTGAGTGCAGAGATTACTTGCCGAGGCTAGACTGCCTGAAACCGAAAATTCTGGAGGAGGAGCAACGACAAGGTGAAAAAGCTAACGCAGGTGGTGAACATGTGCTTGCAGCGAAAACGCAGTGGAAGCGTGGTGGACAACCAACAGGTGACGGTAGTGGCAAAAGTAAGAAAAATTTCAAGTGCTATGCGTGCGGGCAAAAAGGTCACTTTCGTGCTCAGTGCAAAAATGTGCAAAGCAAAGAAGCAGCAGCATTGAGTGCGACGGGCGAGTCAGTTTTTGACCGTGGTGACAACGATTGCGTTTGGATACTCGATAGTGGAGCATCCTCCCACATGTGTCGTGGAAGGCGTTTCTTTTCGTCGCTGAGAGCGCATACTCAGAGAGTTTTGCTTGCTTCAGGGCAAAGTGTGTTGGCCAGCGGCATAGGTGAAGTTGCACTGATATCTTCTTATATGGATATTGTACTGTCGAATGTATTGTATGTGCCTGAATTGAGTTCGAATTTTCTCTCAGTCAGTAAGATTTTGAGCAAAGGCAATTTCGTAAACTTTTCGCATAACAAAGCACTTGCCGCAGATCCACGAAAGGTTACAGTTTTTGAAGCCGAGTTGAACGGTGGAATATTTTTGGTGAAGCTGGAAGCCAAAAACGAATACATAGGTGTTGTGAATGAGAAGACCAATTCGGAAAGTGAACTTTGGCATAGAAGGTTTGGACACCTAAACGCACGTGATTTACAAGCACTACCAGGTTATGTTCGTGGCATAAAGGTGACCATACCAAAAAAATTTTCTTGTTTTACATGTGCAGAATGCAAAAATTGTACTAAGCCTTTTGCAAGTTATAGAAATGTGTTTTCAAGCAGACTATTGGAGATCGTGCATACAGATTTATGCAGACCGATGCGTGTACCATCTGAAGGCGGATCGTTGTACTTCATTACATTTATAGATGACTTCTCGCGGTACATGACGGTATCGTTTTTGCGTAGCAAGTCGGAGCCATTCGAGGCTTTTATGAAGTACAAGGCGTATGCGGAAACGAAGAGTGGGTGTACTCTAAAATGTTTGCGGAGCGATAATGGCCGTGAGTACTTGAGTTCAAATTTTATAAAGTATTTACAATCACACGGCATAATGCATCAAACAACTGTGAGCTACACACCGCAGCAAAACGGCATAGCAGAGCGAGCGAATAGAACGCTGGTGGAGATGGCACGCTGCATGCTTAACGATTCTTCATTACCCCACAGCTTATGGTCGGAAGCTGTCAACACTGCTGCACATTTAAGAAATCGCTGTCCAACCAAAGTTATCAAAGGGATAACACCATATCAAGTTTGGGTGGGAAGAAAGCCCGTGGTGTCATATTTAAAAGTTTTTGGCTGCGATGTAGTTGCGTTAGAGAAACGGCCCGGTAAATTGAAGTTTGCTCCTAAAGGTGAGAAATTTATTTTTGTGGGATACGCAGAACAAAGTAAAGCGTATCGTCTATATGACAAGCAAGGAAGAAAAATTGTACTGGCAAGAGATGTGTTATTCTTTGAAGATTCATTTTCATATCATATGTAACCCACACAACCAGATATTGCTCATACTGAAACTGATTGCTTCGTTCCGTCTTTTTATGAACAAGTAGATCATGGCATGTCAAAGGACGCTGCTGTTAAAACCATTGAGGCTAGCGTACCTAGCGAAGCTCGCGACGCACATAGTGAAGCAGAAATATGCAGTGAAGGTGACAACGGCAACAACAACGATTACATTACTTCTTCGGATGAAGAGCGCGAAGCGGGTCAGAAAAAGAAGAGAGGTAGACCGAGATTGGAGCGTACAGGTAAACCTGGAAGGCCACGGAAAGTGTTTGCTGCTCAGCGTACAGTGGAAACTTTGAATGAGGTACGTCAGGTGTGCAACGACCCTAAATCGGTGAAGGAAGCTATGAACAGCACAGTATGGTCGAAAGGGAAAGATGCAATGCAGTCGGAGTTTAATGTACTGAAGAAAAGTTGTGCTTGGGAACTAGTAGACAGACCGATGAAGAAAACTGTTATAGGGTGTAAATGGGTATTTACGACTAAGCGATTGCCAGATGGAAAGGTTGAGAAGCCTAAAGCTCGATTGGTAGCACAGGGGTGTATGCAAAGCTACAACGTAGATTATTTTGACACATTTGCACCTGTGGTAAAACACTCTACTATACGTTTAATTTTGGCAATAGCTGTTCAACATAAATTGTTGGTTAAACATATTGATATAGTAGCTGCATTTTTAAATGGAAGGCTAGAAGAAGAAATGTACATGCGACAGCCGGAAATGTTTGTTGACAAAAATAACCCACAGAAAGTTTGTCGGTTGAAGAAAAGTTTGTATGGGCTAAAACAGGCAGGTCGTGACTGGAACCAGAAAATTTCTGAGATTTTGGAAAAAATTGGTTTTCGGAAATGTGCGACCGATAATTGCGTTTATGTCATGTTAACGAAGAATGAGCTAAACTTGATTGCTTTATACGTCGATGTCATGATTCTTGCCTGTTCCACGGAAACAAAAATGAATTACATTTCACAAAATCTTACACAAGACGTTGACGCCACTGATCGTGGTCCGACCTCGTATTACTTGGGTATGGAAATCGAGAGAAATGGTCCGCGAGGAAACATCAGTTTACATCAACATCGCTACACTATCGAATTGCTGCGAGAATGGGGAATGCTGAATTGCAAACCTGCACAGACGCCGTACGCGAGCGGTACAATTTTGGAAAAGTGCATAAATGCAGACTGTAGCAGAATGATCAATGAAAAACAATATCAGTCGCTTATAGGAGCGCTGATGCATCTTGCAGTTGTGTCCAGGCCGGACATAGCTCACGTTATTTCGAAGTTGTCAGATTTTACTAACATCTACACCAAGAGCATTTTGTGGCAGCGAAACACGTACTTCGATATTTGAAAAATACACCAAAAGGTATTTTGTCCTTTGAAGCTGGTAATCAAGAGTTTGTTTGTTACACAGATGCGGACTGGGTGTCGGATGCGATGGACCGCAAGTCATACAGCGGCTACGTTTTATTCTTTGGTGGTGGTCCAGTAGCTTGGGAGTCCAAGAAGCAGACGTCGGTATCCCTGAGCTCTACTGAAGCGGAGTATGTGGCGATGTGCCAAGGAAGTAAGGAGCTGTCATTTTTTCGAAGCTTGCTGCATGAGATTGGGCTGACAGAATACACGAACTGTGCGACCACCCTTCGCTGCGATAACCAAGGCGCGCAGTTTCTTGCTAAAAATACAACATCCCACAAACGGAGCAAGCATATTGACATTAAATACCATTATATTCGCGACAGATGCGATGCTAGGGAAATCGATATTGAATATATTCCAACCACAGAAAATGTAGCAGACTTATTCACAAAATGTTTAACTAGAGATAAGCATCGGAAATGTTGTGAAATGTTAAGAATTCGATTCTCTTGAAAAATCTCGTTGTAACATTTGCCAGATTTGGGTTGAGTCGGAGTATGTAAGCGTTACTTTATAACGAGTACATATGAGTACGAGAGTACGAGTACACACTAAAATGTGCTCTAAGTCTTAAACGGTTGGAGATCACGTTTTCATTTTTTTTGTGGAGAATGAGTACATTTGAACCTTTCATTTACGTTAAAATAATTTAAAAAACAAGTGTCGAAGTTACTCAAATATCGATGTGAAATTTTCACTTCCGGTTTGCTATACGTAAAAAAAATTAAAATTTAGAATTCGACAAAAACAAAAAAACAACACCTTTTTTACTATCAGAAACAATACTTTTTAGTTTTTTTTACAAATTAATTTATGTAAATTTGTGTAAAAATCCATTATTTTCAGCTATGTGTATGTACTGTATGTGCTCTAATTCTTAAACGGTTGGAGATCACGTTTTAATTTTTTTGGTGGAGAATGAGGAAGACGTTTTTATTAGCCCGCAATAATTTTCCGTCCCGTTCTTTGGAACCTTTTTTACGGCCCACATATAATGATTGTTTAAAAGAACTAAAATAAGAAAATCTAATATTGTAAATTTATGGTCACATCATTCGCCATGGAACCATTCAGGTGTAGAATATTAATACTATTTTTAAACGTAGGCATGCCGTAATAACATTTTTCTTCTTTCTTTTCTTTATTTAGTGCTTTAGTAGTGCTTTCGCCATATTGAAAGTCAATTATGTTTTTCCATGCAACCGTTTAACCCTTATTTTGCCCGTTAGATTTCGATTTTCAAAAAAAAATTAAAACACGTATGGAATTATTTTTGATTTCATGTGTTTTCACGAATTTTGAAGTCAATATGCCCATCAGTTCATTTCGTTCAGTTCGTAGTTTTCCCATATTCTCAAAACTGTAATCAACCATGTGAAAATATAAACAAATATTACTTCGAACTTCGAAATTTTACTTCGAACTCGCCACGAAAAAATATTTGTAAACATTTTAAATTGGGATCAACCACCAAATTTTTATCAAATCAATCAAAGCGCACCATTGGCCAGCAAAAACCCATATACCACAAAGATTCGATTAATGGTGACATGCAGTGGCGGATTCAGGGGGGAGGGGTTTGGGGGTTCAAACCCCTCCCCGAAATATTAGGGTCGACTTTAAAACTGCATACAACTGAAAAGGCATTTTTGTTTTTTGAATGGTTTTTCGACACATTTATGTATCTACGTGTGTGCCCGGCGACATCGCTCGTCGATTTCATAATTAATTTTTTTCATAAATATTTTTGCTATGACAAAAAATGTCAGCGCACAATTGCAGGAATGGAATTGTGATCTCAGCCGATGTTTAGACTTTGCAAAATCAGTTTATGAAGAGTTACAAGAGTTGCGTGGAAACGCTCAAAATGAGTTTCTGAATATCTTTGTACAAGCTAAAGAAAAGGCAAATAATGTTGGATTTATGATAGAAGTACTACTGTGTACAAAGAATACCCGGAATTTCTTCGATTATCGTGGTGTTGTGTATTATGAGTTCCTTCCGCCGGGCCAAACTGTCAACAAGGAATATTACTTGGGCGTTATGCGTCGTTTGCGTGAAGCTATTCGCAAACAGAGGCCGGATTTATGGAGAGACAACTCTTGGTTTTTGCATCACGATAATGCACCATCTCACACGGCATTGGTTCTTCGTGAGCATTTCGCCAACTCATATCGTTCCACAACCACCGTATTCGCCTGATTTAGCTCCTTGTGACTTCTGGCTATTCTCCAAACTCAAAAGACCACTTCGAGGACACCGTTTTGAATCGATTGAAGAGATTCAACGTGAATCGCCGCGCGCATTGAAGGCCATACCGGAAGGTGACTATTTGGCATGCTTCGAAGATTGGAAAGTCCGTTGGCATAAGTGCATTGCATCGGGGGGGGGGGGGGGACTACTTTGAAGGCGATGAAATTGATTTGGAAGAATAAATAAAGATTTTTTGAATTATAAACAAATTCCGGGTATTCTTTGTACACAGTAGTATATGCCGACAGGGCATTGCAAACTTTTCCGTCAATCATGCACAATATATGCGTACTTTTCACTTTGAAGTTTAGTGTGTCAGATTGAATTGTTGTTGGATGCAGATCCGAAATTTGGTCTTTGATATATTTAACCTCCCTTGAAATAACGTCTCGAGTTTCTTTTGTAAATATAAATTTTATAGGCCGACAATATCTCGTAGAAGAAGGAGCAGGATTATTCCATATTATAATCTTTTGGTTATTAAGTAACTTTTGTATACATTTGAAGGATTACTAGTGAAATAAAAAACATACTACTATCTGATTGGTTTTCTTCCGCAAATTTTTGTTTGTAGTTGCTATGCTCAGCGCCATCGCACCCCCACTTTATAATTGCATTTACTTCTTCAACTTCGGAAAATGAAAGTAATGCTTCCTCTTGTGCAGCAAACAATCTTTTTAAAGTATGATCAATTAGCGATTGCAATTGAATTTCAGCATAAGTTTCCGTGACCGTTATTTGTTCAGGATGGCATAAAATCTTTGATTACAGTTATATGAAGGATACATCTTTTTGCTTATGTCTAAAGTGTGTTTCCGTATCATGTTATATTCATGTGTTGAAAGATTTGCATCAACTATCATTGCAAGTGCTTGGTCTGGTGACAAACTTTTAGTATTTTCATCGGAAATTCGTGATTTTTTTAAAGCAGTGCCTCTTGATGGGGAACTCGTGCTCAGCTCTTCAAATATTTTTGCAGAATTTCTTTTTCCGGACAATCTAAGCTTCATTTCCGCCGCCATTAACAATTGGTCGTTATCAGTATTACTCATGAGTTTCTTGGCTTTTCGTTTTTTTGAGCGCAAAGAAGATTCAGAAAAGTGTTTTTTTGGCCTTCCCATCTCGGAAGTTTCACGAGAAGTACACGGTCCAACATCAAGAATAAAATCTGATAAGTCTAAATATTTCGAAAGCCAGTCAAAGTTGTTTTTAAGGAAACGGCTATTGATTCGACTAGAATGTGCCCATCTTGAGCGAAATTTAGAGCAGAGTTTCTTTACACATGATTTTAATTTAGAGTGGACAACATCTTTTCCAAACAAACTCAAAATATATTCAAAAACTGCTTGGCTCTTATTTTTTTGCTTGGATTTTAGCCAAACATCAAAAAGTTCACTTCGCGGAACTGCCATGTTTGATTGGCTGTGAACTAAATTGGTGCAAAAAGGAGCAAGAATTGATTGCAGAATCTGAAACTAGGCACATTTTTCATTAATGTGGTTATAAACATCACATGGGACTCTACGGAACTCTATAAGTTTTACTCTATTACAAAAATAAACAAGTTTGGGAATCACCTAATTTTTAGTAACTAGCTATTTTAATCTATAAACAATTAAAATAAATTAATTAAAGCTTCAAAAACTTACCGGAGTTTGCACAAAATATTCAAGTAACTAAAATTAAAACGATTTGTGTAAAAATATTTCTGACAGAAAGATTATGTGACTGTACACTTCACAAAAAATCTCACATTGAGAAAAGTGTTTTTGCGCTTGTCGCAGTGAGACAAATTCGATAACGGTTATCATGCTAACTGTTGTTTTTTGTTTTGCTTTGAGCATATATTCGTAACATTTGGATATTCCTCTATTGCATACCAAAAAATTTTTGCGATCGGAGAACATTTTTTTTTTACTTTTGGCATCCTAAAAATGATAAAAGTCACACTGTGCGGCGCTAGGCATTCTAGCAGCACTCTTCCACGGTGATTTGTTCTCACGCTGCCCCATGTTGTCGACCACGCATTGAAGTCGCCGGCGATTACCACTGGTGCTTTTCCCCGCACCTCCGCCACCAAGGCTGTGAGCATATGCTCGAACTCCGAGATGCTCAGGCTCGGTGGGGCATAGCAGGAGAAGAGATAAATACCGCCAATTTTCACCCACGTGAAACCGTGTTCTCGTCTGACCATTTTACTCTGAAAGGCCTTGCCGTTCACCGCCCATACAGCAGCTTTATTCCCCGCGTCTGCCACCCACTCGTGCCCCCCGATGCTTTTATACTGCTCGCATAGCAGCGCGACATCTACTTTGTGCTCCTTTATTGTCTGCTTCAATAAGTCCTGTGCGGCAGCGCAGTGGTTTAGGCCTGCCGCATGGTTGCCTTGGCACAAGGCACACTTTTCATGGTTGTTGCATTTCGCCGCCAGGTGGCCGCTTTCACCGCACTTCCTGCATAGGGCGGTCCTATCAACTGCTGATTTGCAGTGCAGTCCCATATGCCCGTAGCCCCAGCACCTGTAGCAGCTTTTCACTGACACTATTTGTCGTATCCTACAGGATACCCAGCCTACGCGAATGTGGCGAGCATTCAGCATTTTTTTGCCTCGTTTGCCGGCAAAGCAATAAAGGCTGTCTGAGTGCCGTTTGCATTTTTCCGCAGACTTCGTACTACCGTGTCAGCATGGGGCTGAATGCCGCATTGCTTATACAACGCGTCACAGATTTCGGCAGGGGTTGTGACTTCATCCAGGTCCCTGCATTGGATCGTAATCATGTGCTGCTTTGCCTCCACTTTCGCCTCCTCCTTCAGCACCCCCTCAATTGCCGTTTGGTAGTCCTCCGTCTTGCCTTGCTGCGTTCGCTTGAACTCTAGCAACAAGTCGCCTTTGGCTGTTCTGCGTATAGCCTTTATGTCATCGCTGAGGGGCTTCAGGACTTCACTGGACTTGACCCTACGTAAAATATCTGCGTACGACGCCTCGCCCGTCTTCGATATGACTATCGCGTCCGGTCTTGGCCTAATCTGCTTAACAGCACCCTTTTTGCCTTGTTTTACTTCTTGGCTATCTTTAAATTTGAGACGCTTCGCACTTACCAATTGCCAGTCAGCTGCGCCGGTTGTAGTTGCTGCATTAGAGTTGGCAGTAACTGTGCTCGTCGCTTTACCTTTTTGGCCGTTTTCGATGGCGTTAAGACCAACTTGCTTCGCTTGCTGCCTAGCGTCTTTTTTACTATTGCCCTGCTGTTGTTGCTGCCTGCTGCTATTACGCGCCGCTTGTTTTGGCGACGTCACTTGCGATCGTTTTTGCGTTGGCAGCGATGGATATTCAGCGATCGAGTCGGCCTCCTCACTAGTTGGCACTCTGGCCCGCTTTCCTTGCCTGTCCACTTCTGTAGCTACTTGAGTCGTTTGCGTACTCTGCTCAGCCGTTTTTCTACTGCTGCGCATACTACCAAGTGCCTGTTTTTGCAACTTGGCAATACCGCAGACCAGGTTCTTCATCGGTTGGTTCACATGTCATTGTGCGTCCATCATTTTTGCCAGCTCTTCGATTTTTCCTTCCATTATTGCCAGGACCTCTTCATAGTTTTTTTTCCCTTCCAGTGCGGCGCGGTCGCTCCGGCTTAGCGGTAGTTGCACTGCGCGCCCCGTTAATGAGGTGGGGGTAGAGCCGTTTTCTTCCGGGTTTCGTCCCGATTCTGTAATAACGCAACTCTTCTCCGCTTGCATGCTCGGTGGTGAAGACTGCGAGCGTTCTTCGTTTCTACGGGTCGGCGATCGTGCTATTTTTGCTCCGCACTTAAACGGGTTTATCGCTAATACCCCTGCTATCTCGGTATGGCGCGCTTCATTCACCCCTACAGAGCCAGCGCTCTCCTTTGAGCCTATTAGCGGTGTTGCCCTTCCGCCATTACTCACGCTTCGCCCAGATTGGGGCGATCGGTTGACGCTCATAGTTGCAGCTCAGTCTGCTCGATTGCTATTGGTCGTTTTTCAATTGGAAAATTAAAGATGGCTGCGGCAGCCGTTTTTGCTTTCCAATTCGCCGTAGCCAATGGCACTAGCTTATTATGTTGACGAGCTTTTATAGTCAAAAGCTTTGCTGCATTGAAAGCTTCGCTAAGGTTTGGGTCTTCGCTAAGCTAACCGCAAAGATTGTTGCCAACGGTGCTGTCTTGCTACTGTCCGAGAGCTTTCACCTGGATCCTGGAAATCCACTTTGACAGGCGGTCTGTTAGTACGATCAGCTGTTTCCCTTTCTCAGGCCGGCAGCTTCCCGCTTTTTTTCTAGTTGCGGCGAGAGTTCACGATCGCGGCGAGTTGGAAAAAAGTTTAGCTCAGTGAAGAAAAAGCACTATTTTTTCACAAATCAGCGCAGCCTTGCACCGTTGGTGGCTTGTGTGTAATTGTTGGTGTGAACAGAAGTGTAAACAGGTTGCCGTTAGATGGCCTGTGTGCATTGTTTGTGTACTGCTTGGGCTCAAGCAAGTAGCCGTAAGTCACTTGCAGTGTGTACAGTGGTTGTTGTACAACAACAACTACTGAGTTGAGTGAGTAAGTGTTGTTCTAGTATAATTAATAGACTAAATAGTGGTAATAAGTCAAGTGTTAGATTAGTAGTGTGTAGTGAGTGAATGGGGCGCCCTAAGCGCAAGGGGAGTGTGGCAGGGGACTCTGCTCGGGAGCCGTCCGGTCGGGACACCACCGACTTGACGTCTTCTGACGCAGAGTCAGTGTTGACGGACGAGCGCTCGCCGCCTCGTAAGAGGCTTGAGCACGTGGCTTCGCCCGGCAAGGGGCGCGCGGCTTCGCCCAGGGTAGGGCTTGGGCGCGCGGCTTTGCCCGGGGGAAGCATGAGCCTTGGGCGCACGGTTTCGCCCGTCGACGCTACAGGAGGAGTGGAAGTGAGTGGGGCCCGCACGTGCACGGAAGGTACTGAGTCGCCGGCTGTGAAGGTGGGTGCGGTCGTACCCGTCGTTGCGGCTGGCGGTGAGATGCCGGCTTGGCCGCGCTTGGCAGTGCGAATGAGGAAGGGGGTGAAGGCGGCGGCTGTTGACCAGGGGCCACCTGCGTCAGAGGCGCAGGCGTCGGTGGTTGCCCTGAAGGCCATCACGGCGAAAGTCATGGCGGCTGTGCTTGGGGTGGATGGTGTCAGCGCCGTCGCCATGAAGAAGGTGGTTGAGGTCGCGGGCGAATATGAGCTGTTGCTCATGAAGCTCGTGGCCGAGAATGCCACGTTGAAAGGCCGCATCGCTGGCCTGGAGAGCGCGGGAGTTTCGGCCTCACGGGCCATGCCGGCGCCGGGTGCGGTGCGTGTGGGCGCCCCCCAGGCGGCCGCTACTTTGGTGTCGGTCCGTGTACCGGTTGCGCAGGCCATAACTGGCATGGCCTGAATACGCCGAAGATCCGGCGTATAGCCAAATTCTGGCCAGGGCACAAGCTCGTCATTGATGGGTCTGCAGGCAATACAGTTAAACTGTCAGGGCGCATATGCCGTGATGAGTGAGCTAGGTGCGTGTATGTGTGAATGTAGCAGTGCAATTGCCCTGGTGCAGGAACCTGCAGCAATGCGGGTCTTTTCTGACACCAGGGCAAATGCGGCTGTAATTGTGAATAATGTCCATTTGGACTGTATGGTTGTGTGTGCGAACGAGTATGGTTTTTTTGTCAGTGTGCAAGGTCACTTTGGCAAAGTGATTGGGGCAGTGTCTACTGCAAGTATGGTGAGCCTCTAGAGCCCTACTTGGACTATCTCGACACGGTGTTCCGTCTAGCAGGCGGCACACCTGTCCTGATAGGTATGGATGCGAATGCCGTATCTCCGCTGTGGTTCAGCAAGGTATCGCGGCTTGCTGCCGGTTACCAGAGCCACAGTAGGGGTGAGGCAATGAGTGAATGGTTGGTTCCGCGAGACATTGTTGTTCTCAACGAACCAAGTGAATGGTATACGTTTGACGGGCCTAGAGGGGTGAGTGATATTGACGTGACGCTAGTGAATGGGGCAGCGAGCAGAATGTTTGAATTCAGCTGGCGTGTTCGTGGTGGGTGGGGCATAAGCGATCACAATTTGATTGAAATTGTGATTACTGTGCCTGCCCACAGTGTGAATGAAAGGGAGGGTGTGTGTGACAGGCGATGGCGCACCTGTGGTGTGAATTGGGAAACTTATGGTTTCCATGTGCGTGAAGTGGTCACGGAAGTGCCACGTAGTGAGTTTGAAAGTATGGATGTGGACGACCAGGTCGTTCGACTTAACCAGTGTGGCTGGCGAGTAAATGATAGCATGCTTCAGAAATGGGAGAGAGTGAATCAGAGGCGGGTGAAGTGGTGGACGAATGAGTTAAGTGTAAAGAGGCGGTCGGTCAGGCGTCTGAGACGTAAGTTTCAGCGCGCCCGGGCGGCCAATTCTGAGCACTTGGCCCAGCGCAGGTCTGATTTCAATAGGTGTATGAATGAGTATAAGAGTATGCTTGTTCACGTGAAGGAAGATAATTGGCGGGAGTTTGTGGCAGACCATAGGGATGATCCATGGGGTCATGTCTATCGTATCTGCCGCTGCTAAGAAGAAGCAGGTGGATGTGAGCGCCCTCCGTGTTGGTGACACTATGACATCAAGATGGAGGGGCAGTGTGAACGTTCTCTTAGCCGAGTTCTTTCCTAGGGCGATTCAGCAGACGCCACCAGCACAAGTGGCAGCTGCTGAGCCATTAGAAATTGGAGAATTAGATCGGTCACCGGGTGTCGATGGTTTAGCGAGATGTGCAAAGCTTTGTACAAAGTCATTCCGGAGTACCTGGAGGCCATCTACAAGAAATGCCGTTATGACGCTTATTTTCCACTCTCGTGGAAGATAGCTAGGGTACTAGTGCTCTTGAAGTCTCCCGATAAGATCAGGACTAAACCCCGTTCTTATCGGGGTTTCTGCCTCCTACCGGTACTTGGTAAAGTACTGAAACGGATTATGGTGGATCGGCTTCAAGCGCAACTGGGTGGGCTATCTGATAGAAAGTTTGGGTTTCAAAAGAGACGGCGTGGAAGATGCGTGGATGTACGTTAAATCGGTGGTGCGTGAGAGTAGGGAGAACTATGTTCTCGGTATGTTTGTTGATTTCAGGGGGGCGTTTGATCACCTACGCTGGGATAAAGTGGTAGAATGGCTGAATCATGCTGACTGCCTGGAAACAGCTCTCTGGAAGAGCTGTTTCACAGACAGGAAGGCATGTGTGATTGGGAAGAATGAACGGGTTGGAATAGATGTGGCTCGAGGATGCTCGCAAGGATCCGTCTGTGGTCCATATATGGAACTACATGATGGATCCACTACTGCGGCGTCTGGCAGCAGTATGCAAGTGTTGTGCGTATGCGGATGATCTGCTTATCCTTGTGGAGCGCAGATCAAGAGCGGATGTAGAGCGCTTGGGGGAGCAATTTATGTGTATGGTGTGTGAATGGGGTGAATCGGTGGGTGTGGATGTGGCAATGGACAAGACGGTGACCATGCTGCTGAAAGGCAAATTGGCTCGCAGTCGTCCGCCCATTGTGCGTGTGAATGCTGTTGGCCTCCGGTATGAGACGCAAGTCAAATACTTGGGGCTAACAATTGGTGAAAGAATGAGTTTTGCTCCTCACTTGGTCAGGCTGAAAGAGAGGGTTGTGTGCAAGATGGGTCAGGTGCGCCGGATACTCAGGAGTGACTGGGGACTCGGCCGACGCGCAGTTCGTACCATTTACCACGGTCTGTTCTAGCTTGTGCTGCGTACGGAGCGTCGGCATGGCACGAATTGGCCGCGACGGTTGTAGGCCGCAAACACTTGCTGTCTATTCAGCGTGTTATGTTGTTAGGTTGTATGCCTGTGTGCCGCACTGTATCAACCGATGCATTGCAACTGTTGATGGGTGCGGCTCCTCTGGATCTCGTAGTCATACGGCGTGCCGTGGGCTTCGGGCTAAGGAGGGGGAATATAGAGCTGCTGCTGCAGTATGAGTGGCTGCAAGGCGAAGGTGTGGAGAGTGCTGACAGTATGAAGCGTAAGCGAATACTGGAGGACTGTGTTCTGCAACGTTGGCAGCAACGTTGGGACGAAAGTCCCCATGGCAGAACGACGTATGAGTACATACGGGACGTGAGGTTCGTGGTAGGGCTCAGGGATTTCGGCTTCGGCTTGAGCCTTGGGTTCCTACTCACTGGACACGGGTCACTCAATGCATTTTTGCATGAGAGAGCCCTGAGTGCAAGTGCTGGGTGTATGTGTGTGGCTGTGAGAGAGGATTGGTTGCATGTGTTGTGTGAGTGCCCGTTGTACTCATATTTGAGGGACCTTGGGCGGATGGGGATTAGTCGGACGGACGGTGAAGCACTCTCCACCAGCCAGCTGATTGCCATATTGAATGAAAATGCGAATGCTGTGTTTCGGCGGCGACGGCAGTTTGGTGTATTGCCAAGTGTGAATGTGTGAGTGGGCGAGGGGCTGGTCTGTTCAGTGGATGAATGAGTGTGCACGGAAATGGGGTCAAGTGCGGTGCGGTTGTCACCAGTACACGAGCTAAATGGGGCTCAACTGGTAGTAGCACGGCTACGCAGTCTAACCAGAGGCTTTGTCTGGTACCACGGGAATCAGGGTGCCCCTGGAGCCTTGTGCTTCAGCCTGATTATGGGAATGGCCCCCTCGGTTAAACCACGCCACCACGCGTGGTTTAACACCCAAATGCGGGTAGAGTTTCGTCTCAGCGTGGAGTTGCGTTACAACCGGGTGCCGGACCCATAGCACGGCAGAGGACCCCTCCCCACCAAGGAGGGGTAATGTCCATTTACATTAACCCAATTGGTACCGGAGCTAGTCTCTCGGGGCGCTTATCAATGCTTAATTTTGAGACGCTGTGCTTTTAAGCACCGTGGGGTTAGGCCACACTGTGGCGGCACTCACGTTAAAAATTCGACATTCAATGTACATGTTAAAGATCATGGGTTGGCCCTTCGGGGAGTTTCGTGGTGGCTTGGTTTAACACCCAAATGCGGGTAGAGTTTCGTCTCGGCGTGGACTTGCGTTTACAACCAGGTGCCGGACCCATAGCACGGCAGAGGTTTAGATAGGCCTCGATCCCTACCAAGGAGTGGTAAAGTCCCATTTACATTAACCCAATTGGTACCGGAGCTAGTCTCTCGGGGCGCTTATCAATGCTTAATTTTGATACGCTGTGCTTTTGAGCACCGTGGGGTTAGGCCACACTGTGGCGGCACTCACGTTAAAATTCGACATTCAATGTACATGTTAAAATCTATGTAACGATTTTTATAAAACATACCAAAGGTCAATAATTTCATTGTTATTTAAAACCAAAAATAATAGTTTAGACCAAAATGAAACATTTCCATATGTATGCAATAAATAACTTCGAGATATAAATGAAAAGTCAATGATATAAATTAATTTTACTATTATGGTACCTCTACAATAAAATTTAAATTTATTGCTATGGTAACTCTACAATAACTATAAAACGGTAAGTATTTTATCAAGTTTTTGTGCGTGTTGAAAAATATTTGCGAAAAAACACTACAATATTTTTTTAAAAGGTTATCACAAAGTTTATTCTGTGCACGGGCAAGTTAAGATTTTAGGAAAGGATTGGCACCTTAAGGATTTAAAAATGTTGGCAGAATATTATCGTCCTATAAACGGCATACAGAGTATGAAAAGAAGTGGGTGGCCAAGTAATTAGCACGCTTCAAGCAATTAAATGCATTCTGGTTAAAAACAAACTATTGCAATTTTAATTTGTAATTAAATTATATTTTAATTTCAGAACAAATAAGAAGATATCGCTCCTTCGCTGCAAGAACGTCATAACTCAAAACTACATCATTCCGAGAAAATTCAATTTTAAAGTTTACCATTACAGGGAGTTCAAGGTATCAAAAAATTTTTCATGTCGTCTTGTGAGCAAAGTATTGAATATTTTACAAAGTGGTTTTTACAGATTAAAGATCATATGCAGATAAACACAGGGTTGCTATAAACTGAAAACAATTTTGTTTTGAGTTATGACGTTCTTGCAGCGAAGGATCGATATGTTTAACGTGGATTGTTCAGTTTTTTGCACCATCCTTAAAAACAGAAATTTGTTCAACACACCGTTCCAAACTACTTAAAACAATAATTACCTACCCCCAATGCGAGTATTTTTCAATATATCGTTTTCCTTTTTATTTTATTCCCAAAAACGCACGACTTTCTCATAATGATTTCACAATTTGAATGCGCACTTCACTGTTCAAGATTTGCAACAAATGTTCAATTCAATACTGCTGCTAACAAAGTCCCGTTGTCGTGCTCACCCACGGCACATAAATTCACAAATACCATTAGAAATACTGTGGGACAAATAAGCTAAGCAAACTAGAAAACAAAAAGCGTTTGGAAACTATTTTAGTACATCTTACTTCCACTTAAACATGAAAACGTAGATTTTTCGTAAGCGTGTTAATTGTCGTCAAGCAATTTGACTGTACTTTAAACTCTCCATAAATCAGCAAAAGCAATGCATAGTCAAAACTTTTGAATCTTACAAAATTGAAGGCAAAGAAAAATTTACCAGCTATCTTAAAAGAGGCAAAATACACCCTCGTTTCCTTGATGGAATTCCTCTTGGTGTTGCAATTAATTTAGAAAAGAAGATGTTGTTAAACTATTGGAAAAACATTATGGCCAACAGTGGTCAAACATTTCGGGGTTAGAATTTTAGACGAACAAGGAAATAGTTCCAATGAAACCGATGATATAACCTTATGTGACTGTTTGGAGGAGGACACCGGAATGAGATGTAACACAATGTTGATTTTTTCTAATACTTGAAAACTTATATACTTTTGTAATACTTGAATGTACTTGTGTAAAATAATGAAACGTTTGCAATTCAAATCAAAAGGATTTTATTTCTATGTTATTCACAGCAAAAAGCCACAATTCCAAACCTAGTTCATATCTAAACGCAACATCTCCATAGGGTTCATAGCAAAATGAAATAAATACTATAGGGGTATTCTCGATGTCTTGCATAGCCCTGACATCGTGCACGAAATGCATAATTGACATGGCCATGCATTTCGAGCAACGACACAACAACAAAATACAAGCAAAAACAGTTTGCATTTTTTGCATGTCATGCTACGCAAAAACCCTTGTTTTGTGTGTGACATCGCGATTGTACGGCAGCCATTTAATTTTCTTCGTGTGCGCAAGCGTATTTTCTTTATATTTGGTTTTATTTCAACCTTTTTGTATAATTTGCATATATGTCTTGCTTGCAGGTAGAAATGGATCAACCGAAAACCAAATTAAAAAGAATTGGAGAAAGTTTGCAGCATTTTTGCAATATTTGCAATGTGTGCTTTTTTGTGCGTTCTCGATGTGTAGCATTTTCCAGTCTTGCACGGTTGCATTTTTACGAATTCTTCCTCCGTGCAAGACATCGAGAATACCCCTTATGTATCGCAACATTGCCAAATTTGTTTTCTAAATTACTTAAAAATTGATTGCCAAATAAATAATTTTATTTATGATTTGTATTATTCCTAGAAAACTATTATTCCACAACAACTATTTAAAACAATATACAGCTGCGGTCAAAATAATAGTAGTACGCATACCACGAAAAGAAAATTAAGAAAAAATAATCTGTTTTTCTTTACAAATATTTACTTTGTATTTTTTTAACAAGTTAACAACAAGTTAACAATACAATCATAAAAGAAAACTTAAGAATTAAACTCAGTTTGATTCGATTTAAATTAAATGCGCCAAAAGCTCCAAAATATGGACGGTCAAAAAAATAGTAGTACGCTTTACTTTCATAAAAATGAAAAAAAAATGGTGTTACATTTTAAAAGATTTAGTGGTTAAATAGTAATAACGTAATTTTTCTTCATATTAATATTTAGTTGCGTGACTGGTGTTCGCTATTACTGCAGCACAGAGCCGATGCATTGAATTAGCCAAATTTTCATATCTTTCTCTATGTATTATATTGTAACGATAGGACAGTCTGTCGCTGTGCAAAGCAACCCTGTCGCTACGCGCCGTGCTATAATTCAACCTGGCAATGATGGCCGCGATAATGGAAACTTTTAGTCCAACCTGGCAATGATGGCCGCGAATGGAAACTTTTATTCCAATCTGGCAATGATGGCCCGCGATCATCATGGAAACCTTTAGTCCACTCTGGAATGTGCGAGAACGATCTGCGCGGTAACCGGACAGGTATAAAAGGCAGCCGGGTACGGCGCAGCGAGTCAGTCTGATTTTGACTAGCGAAGGTGCCACACGGAATAATTAAGTAAATATTTAAGTGTAAAGACAGTGAAGTGTAAATCTGTGAAATAAAGTGATTGGTGGTTTTTATTGACTGCGTTTGAGAAACTAAGTGTGTTTTGTTTATTTCAAATTGCACAATCCAGTGATACGTACCAGCCCACTAGAACTAATATTCGTAACATTTGGTGCCAGAAGTGGGATTGTGGGAAAATTGAAAAAAGAATAAATAAAATTATAAAAACGCAGTAATGGTTAAACTCGAGCTGCTGAAGGTGGACCAGCTGAAGAAGGAGCTGGCTGCCTGGAATTTGCCGACTGCGGGCGGTAAGGTGGAGTTGCAGCTGCGCTTGAGAGACGTGTGAATCACGAGGCATCGATTTGGCTGCACACGAGTTCGGAACACAGGAACAAGAGGCGTCGGCCAAAGTGGAGGAATTGCCTGCGGGTGCTGCGCCGATGCAAAGTACGGCTGCAACGGCTGCGCCACCACAAGCAATGAACATGAGCCAGCTTATGGTTGCAATGAGAGGCATGTTTGGGAATGTCAGTCGTGAAAATCGTGAAATGTCGGCGCAAATTGAAACGGCGAACCGGGAAATGTCAGCAAAACTTAAAAATGCAAATCGGGGGTTGTCCAGCAAGCTTCAGGAAAATTCTGCGCGCTTGGAACAAAAAGTGGAGGAAATCTCGGACAGGATTACTGGAAAAGTCGAGCACTTGGATAAACGAGTCGACGACCTGGATGATTCCCTGAACAAACGTGTTGACGATCTTGATGATTCCCTGAACAAACGAGTTGATAGTCTGGAAGACTCGATGAACAGAAAAATGGACGAGCCATCATAAGTGCCTACTTATGATGGGACTACGCCGTTCGATACATTCGAGCTACAATTCGACCTGGCTGCTCTGGAAAATCAGTGGACCGATGTAAGGAAAGGTCGGAGATTGGCGCTGGCTCTTAAAGGTTCTGCGGCTGAGGTAATAAAATCAGTTCCAGAATGTTTAAGAAGTGAGTACGAGACCGTCATAAGGGCGCTGGCAGTCAAATACAGTGACGAGCACAAGAAAACGCTGTGAGCTGAAGAACCGCAGGCAAAGAGCCAACGAGGCGCTGCAGCCATATGCAGCAGACATTGAGCGGCTCGTACAGCTGTGCTACCCGTCCTTCGGCGCTGATGATCTCGAGAGGATGAAGAGTGAGGCGTTTATTGAAGGTCTTCATGATCCGGAGACACGCCGCAGTGCGTTGATGATGGGCAAGCCGACATTTAGGGAGACGGTGACCAGCGCGATGACATACGAGGCGACATGGATTGGGAGCACTCGGTATGCACCTGCAAGGATACGCCAGATCCAGCCGGACAACGACATTGCGATCCAGGCAATAAGCTCTGAGCCACCGGGCAGGCCACGGGTGGTCTCCTCTAAAGTTGTATGCTGGGTATGTGGCAAGCAGGGCCACATATCACGAGACTGCCGCCAACGAGAGAGGCGTTCCCGTTCTCGATCGCAATCGCCTGAAGCGAGGAATACTGACAATCAAGGCCCAGCCAACAAGCGCAGGGCTGAGGACGGCGAGTCGTTAAGCTGAAACGGGTCAGCCCAAAGGGGCGTGAGCTGATCCCCACAATCTGCCGCCCCACCGTCCTTGTCTCACAGCTGAAACGACAGCCCAGCAGCTTGACAATTGAAGTAAGGATAGATGGAAAGTTGTTCGTGTTGACACTGAATACTGGAGCGTCATATTCGATCATAAAAAGGAAGCTGCTGAAGAACTGGGAACCGCTGCATGGCATACAGCTGCGGACTGGGACTGGCGAGCGCGCGCCGTTAAGAGGGAAAGTTACAAAAACGATTACTATCGGCACCAGTAGCCTGGAACATGAGTTCATCGTCGCGGATATAATGGACGACGTGATTATCGGCGTGGATTTCATGATTAGGCACGGTTTTACGCTGGACCTGAAGGAAAATGTGCTGAGATATGCCAACGTTGAATTCCCGCTGCACACCGGCTATGAGCGAAGCGTGGCGGTAAGGAAGGTTGTATCGTGTCAACACCGGAGGATACCAGCGAACTCTGAGGCGATTGTGTGGGCAAAGGTGGAAGAGGACGATGGGACGAGACGGCTGTGGGTTGTGGAAGCACCGAAACAAGGACACGACAACATCATCATCGGACGTACATTAGTGGAACCTAAGAATGTCAGAATACTGAACCCCCTGAATGCACCCAGATATGTCGGGAAAGATGAGGTAATTGGCGAGTGTAAGGAAGCTGTAGCAGTGGTCAATTGCGAGAGTAGCCCACCTGGATGTAATAAGAAGAGCGGTTTTAACATGGACGTCATACCGCAAGAGAACCAGTGGAGCAGCGAGTTGACGGCCAAGCAGAAACAGAAGGTGAGGTCTTTCCTGCAGCACTATGGGTCAATATTTGCGGCAGAAGCAGGCGGAAGAACAGCCATAGTGAAGCACAACATCGACACCGGAAGTGCAAAACCGATTCGCCAACCGCCAAGACGAGTTCCTCTGGCCAAGAGGGAAGAGGTCACGAATTTGATCGAAAACATGCGGAAAGAAAAGGTCATAGAGCCTTCTTCGGGCCCCTGGTGCTCGCCGGTCGTGCTAGTCAAGAAAAAGGATGGCACTACCCGATTTTGTGTGGACTATCGGAAGCTCAATGATGTGACCAAGAAGGACAGTTATCCACTTCCGCGGATCGATGACACCCTGGACACGCTGTCAGGCACACAGTGGTTCTCCACGCTCGACTTACGCAGTGGCTATTGGCAGGTAGAGCTTGCAGACAAGGACAAGGAGAAAACGGCTTTCAGTGTTGGCGATGGGTTGTGGCAGTTCACCGTCATGCCGTTTGGAGTCTGCAACGCCCCAGCAACATTCGAGCGGCTAATGGAACGCGTGCTGAAAGGGCTGCATTGGCGGACGTGTCTGGTGTACCTCGACGACATAATCGTGATGGGTAAAAACTTCGACGACCACCTGGGAAATCTAAAGGAGGTATTCGAGCGGATACGAGAAGCCGGGCTTAAACTCAACCCAAAGAAGTGCTCGCTGTTCCAAAACGAGGTCAAGTATCTGGGTCATATGGTTTCCGCCCGCGGAGTACATACGGATGAAGGAAAAATCACGGCGGTGAAGGAGTGGCCCCGGCCACGCAATCTACACGAACTCCGCAGTTTTCTCCGCAGCCTGTGCACATACTACCGCCGATTTGTTCCGGGATTCGCGAACATAGCCAGCAGCTTGAACAAACTGACGAAAAAGAGCCAAGCTTTCGAGTGGAACGAAGAGCAGGAGCAGGCTTTTGCGCGTCTGAAAGAAAAGCTGTGCACTGCTCCAATTCTGGCCTTCCCCGTGCCTGGAGAGATGTTTGTGCTGGATGCAGATGCAAGCGGGCCTAGTATTGGCGGTGTGCTATCACAGATAATAGACGGCCAAGAACAAGTGATAGCGTACTACAGTAGGATTCTGTCGAAACCGGAGCGCAACTACTGTGTGACACGGAGAGAACTGCTGGCGGTATTGGACTGCTTAAAACACTTCCACAAGTATCTGTATGGACAAAGGTTTCGCCTGCGCACAGATCATGCGGCATTGAGATGGCTCCTGAACTTTGAGGATCCTGAAGGGCAATTGGCGCTTTGGATCGAGCGACTGCAGAGCTACGACTACACGATAGAGCATCGCAAGGGCAGTAGCCATGGAAATGGCGACGCCTTGTCACGCCGTCCATGCAAAGTCGAATGCAGGCAGTGCTCGGGAGCCGAAAGCAAAGAACAGATAGTGGACGTCCGCTTGGTAAGCGTTATGCCAGAGGAAGAGTGGTCTGCGGAGAGGCTACAAAAGGACCAGCGTGAGGATGCGGATCTTGCAAAAATCGTCGAAGGCAAGGAGCAAGGCGCACGTCCAGACTGGCAGGAGATGGCCGGTGAAAGCCCGATCGCTAAGGCTTACTGGGCGCAGTGGAAAAGCCTGCGGCTGAAGGAAGGATGCCTGTACCGCGAATGGGAGAGCGCGGATGGTCGGACCAGCAACTCCCTAATGGTAGTGCCGAAATGCAGAATCAACGAGGTCATCGAGGCATACCATAACGACTCCAGTGGAGGTCACCTGGGCATCACCAAAACCGTCGCCAAAATAAAAAGACTTTTCTACTGGGTAGGATGTCAGGAGTCTGTAGCCGGGTGGATTAAGAGCTGCGACCGATGTTCAGCTGCGAAAGGGACGACAAGAAGATCTCGAGGCCGCAGGCAGCAGTACAACGTGGGAGCGCCCTTCGAGCGGATTGCTATGGACGTCGCCGGCCGATTCGCAACTAGCACTCAAGGCAACAAATATGTGCTGGTGGTAATGGATTACCTCAGCAAATGGTCCGAAGTGTACCCTATTCCTAACCAGGAGGCCACTACGATCTCGGAAAAGCTGGTAAACAACTGGGTAGGTTCGGAGTCCCGTTGGAGTTGCACTCAGATCAAGGTCGGAATTTCGAGTCTGCGGTATTCAAGGAAGTGTGTGAGCTGCTGGGGATAAAGAAACCGCGTACCACTCCTTTGCACCCACAGTCCGACGGCATGGTGGAACGCTTTAACCGGACACTGGAGGAATACCTGCGGAAAGTGGTAGGCAGGAATCAAAAGGATTGGGACACGCATATCCCCCTGTTCCTGATGGCGTATAGGTCAGCCCCGCACGACACGACATCACTCACGCCAGCCCGAGCAGCATTCGGCACAGAGTTGCGGTTACCCGCTGACTTGAAGTTCGGGGTAGTCAGCACGACGGGAGGCGCTAAGACGGACTACGTGGTCAAGAAGCGGGCGGAACTGGAGGAAATTCACCAGTTCATAAGGAGCCGCACCAAACTCGTCAGCGATAAGGTGAAAGCCAGATATGATCTACAGGCCAACTCAGCAGGGTTCCAAGAAGGCGACCTGGTAATGCTTTACAACCCGCAGCGGAGGAAAGGTTTGTCTCCAAAACTTCAAACGTCATGGAAAGGACCGTACGAAGTCGTGGCTAGGATTAACGACGTAGTATACAGGATTCAGCGTTGCAGCAATAGAGGCGCTAAGCTGAAGGTTGTCCATTTGGAGCGCCTGGCGTCTTATCGCAGAGGAGCTTCGGCACTTGTTCGGGACGAACAAGTCTAAGTGGTGGGCAGTGTAACGATAGGACAGTCTATCGCTGTGCAAAGCAACCCTGTCGCTACGCGCCGTGCTATAATTCAACCTGGCAATGATGGCCGCGATAATGGAACCTTTTAGTCCAACCTGGCAATGATGGCCCGCGATCATCATGGAAACCTTTAGTCCATTCTGGAATGTGCGAGAACGATCTGCGCGGTAACCGGACAGGTATAAAAGGCAGCCGGGTACGGCGCAGCGAGTCAGTCTGATTTTGACTAGCGAAGGTGCCACACGGAATAATTAAGTAAATATTTAAGTGTAAAGACAGTGAAGTGTAAATCTGTGAAATAAAGTGATTGGTGGTTTTTATTGACTGCGTTTGAGAAACTAAGAGTGTTTTGTTTATTTCAAATTGCACAATCCAGTGATACGTACCAGCCCACTAGAACTAGTATTCATAACAATATATTCCTGCTTCTCAAATTTGATTATTATTAGTTAGATTATAGTGAGCAACTGCTCTCTTCACACATTTTTAATTGTATTGAAGTCTGGTGATTGTGCGAGCCATTCCATAACCCTAATACTGCTCTTGCGAAGCCCCTTTCGTGCGACCTTGCTTGTATGCTTTAGGTTATAATCCTGTTGAAAGACCCAAAGCAGAGGCGTTTTTTCACGGACATACGGTAGCACGATTTCCTGCAAGATTCGTACATATACACATCGATCCATCGTTTTCTTGATCAAATAAATAGCGCCACCTCCATAAAACGTAAAACATTCTCAATTAGTCCGAATAAATCTAACCCAAAAAACAAATTTTTACATTAGCTGCAAACGCCTGCAATTATAGCAATGCCTTTTTCTTGTGTTCTGTATATATCCTACTGACTTTAATTAGATTTCTTCGTTTATCCCAAAAATTTGTTTGGTGGAATTATTGCCTTTTGTTATGGACCTCCTCAGTTGAGATAGTAGATATAACTAGTATGTACCCTGTGGGAAATCGGACTGGTCCAAGTCTAGTTTTTCAACTTGACAGTCATATATGACCTCAGAATCGACACGTTTTCTTTTAGCAAACTCACCCTTTTAACATGGCGGTGTCCTAGGCGAGGGTCAATTGTCCCCGTCTGCATCCATTTGCAACTAGTCCAAGGTTAGTCCGAAGTAAACCAGTTTTCAAACCAGTTGCAAAGCGACTAGTTTGCAAACTAGTTTATTCTGGACAAGTTTTCTAACCACTCGATTTTTATGGGGAAAATAAAACAATGCATTTTTTAAATAATTATTTTATTTTAAAAATATTTAAAAATAAAAACAAAAAATCATCGCGAATAAAAAAAATTGTTGGTGCATTTAAAGATGAACCAAGATAAACTTCCACTTGTTGACACACTTCTGCCGGAACTGTTTGGGGCCTGATGCAATACAACAACCTGACTTCGCCTGCAGTAAATAAATAAGTAAATTAGTTAATAAATAATTACATAAATAAATTAATAAATATATTAATACACACCTTTCAGCTGCCGCTGCAATTCGTTGCTTTACGCAACAACGCAAAATTCTAACTGAAATCATTCAAGGCAAAACGTGCAAATCGAGCAAACTTCATGTTATAGAAACAGAAAGTACGAAAATTGCTAACATTTCTACGTTGTTGTTGTAGCAGATCAATCGCAAGATCAGCCTTAACAGTATTTTTTTGCTTCTCTCACCTCTGTTTCGTTTTTCTCATTTTTATGTGCTCTTCTCGCTTATGAACGCGCACACAGAACGTGAACGATTAGACGCGAACTGACTGACTTCTGCATCCGCTGACAGTCACTTTGACAACTAGTTGTCCAATTGACTACAAAAAACCAGTTGAAAGACCAATGAATTTTGGGAACTAGTTGTCTCAGGTCCGACAGGGTAAATATATATTAACTTATATGTATACAAGGTGCGTCCCAAAGTAAACAGGACTTTTGCAATAGGGACGTTTCTGGTGGTGCCATCTATGTGTGAGGACATGCGTTGGAAAGGTACATCTTTCATTCACATACTGTCTAAATTTCATGACATTTGGTCTAGTAGACGCCGAAATATCCCGCTCAATGTGACAGTATGTTTTTAACTTTGGTACGAGAATGTCGATCGAACAAAGAGCTAATATTAAGTTCTGTTTTAAACTTGGTAAAACTTTTACCGAAACGTTTAAATTGTTAAAGCAAGTTTATGGTGATGATTGTTTATCCCGTGGCCGTGTTAATGAGTGGTTGAATCGATTCAAGAATGGTCGTGAAGACTTGAATGACGACGAACACGTCGGCCAGTCGAAATTTGTGATTACTGACGATGCCATCAAAACTGTGCGTGATTTTATCAAAATGCAGCCAAAATCATCATTGGAATTGATGGAAATGGAATTGAACATCTCCAAAACATCAATTGATCGCATTTTAACCGAACATTTGGGTCTCCGTAAAGTGTGTTCTCGCTTCATTCCGCACACTTTAACCGACGACCAAAAAGCGCAGAGAATTGAGCACGCAAAAGACATCGTTCGGGAAGCCAGACGTGATCCAAATTTCTTGTTCAACATCGTAACCGGTGACGAAACGTGGTGCTTTCAATATGATCCCGAAACAAAGCGTCAAAGTGCCGAATGGAAGCACCCAGATGAGCCAAATCCGAAAAAAACCCGCCGTGAGAAGTCAAAAATCAAAACTCATCTCATTTGTTTCTACGATTCAAAGGGAATAATTCATCGAGAGTTTGTTCCACCGGGAAAAACAATTATCGCTTTGTTTTATGTTGAAGTTTTGAAGCGTTTGGTGCATCGCATTCGTCGTATTCGGCCAGAATATCGCGAGGAAGGAAGTTGGCGTTTATTGCATGATAATGCACCGGCTCACAGAGCCCTAGTTACGACCGATTATTTGACCAAAAATCGCATTTTTACCATAAATCATTCACCGTATTCGCCTGATATGGCTCCCTGTGACTTCTACTTATTCGGTCAGTTGCATTTGCCGATGAAAGGAAACCGTTATAAGGACGTTGAGGACATCCAAAAGGCTTGTACCAACATTCTGAAGGCGATGCCGGCCGATGACCTAGAACACTCATTCCAAATGCTTTTGGACCGTGCAAAACGTTGTATCGAAGCAGAAGGAGAGTATTTTGAATAAATAAAAAGAATTATACAAAAATAATCATCCGTTTTCTTTATTTTATAAAAGTCCTGTTTACTTTGGGTTGCACCTTGTATTACTAGCTTAAACGTGAGCAAGACCAGGGAATGAGTTTTGAGTGTTAGAACCATATTAATAATGCATGGTAGGTCTGTACTCAATATGTCTCTGCAGCTTCTCTACGAAGTGCTTTACTTGGCTTTACTTGTCAAACTAGCTAAAAAGGCCTTTTTCATTTATTTAAAAATGCATGGGTCAGGAATATGATCCTGTTGCATTTCCAAACGTTCACTTTCTGATTAAAGTATTTTGCTAGTATGTACCACAACAAATAAAAAGTTGTTTTGATCTCTAAGACTTATTAAACACAATTTGACAACCACCATGAGCGGAGGTAGATTTAAGGGTCTTCCTTCCATAGCGCCTTGCTTATGAACTAAATGGGGCATTTCACGTCAAGCGGACAACCCAAAAAAAGTGAGGTCATGAATTTTGTTTATATTCTGGTCAGTTATACTTCTAGTAGACGTGGATGTGTACACCCAATTTTTTTTCGTATGATGTTTTTTTGCTGAGTTATGAGCTTCTAAAAATTGACTAAACATAAAGTCATGAATTTTTGGATGCTTATTATCTGTATCAATTAATTTGTAAAAAAAACTAAAAACTATTGTTTCTGATAGTAAAAAAGGTGTTGTTTTTTGTTTTTGTCGAATTCTAAATTTTGATTTTTTTTACGTATAGTAAACCGGAAGTGAAAATTTGAAATCGATATTTGAGTAACTTAGACACTTTTTTTTTATTATTTTATCGTAAATTAAAGCTTCGAATGTACTCATTCTCCACAAAAAAAATTAAAACGTGATCTCTAACCGTTTAAGACTTAGAGCACATACAGTACATACACATAGCTGAAAATAATGGATTTTTACACTAAAATGTGCTCTAAGTCTTAAACGGTTGGAGATCACGTTTTAATTTTTTTTTGTGGAGAATAAGTACATTTGAAGCTTTAATTTACGTTAAAATAATTAAAAAAAAGTGTCGAAGTTACTCAAACATCGATGTGAAATTTTCACTTCCGGTTTAAGGGGCACAACTAGTTTGACCGCCTGAAAAAAGGAGATTTTTGTGAATTTTGAATTTTGTGAAGTATTGCATCGAATGTTTTAAAATTTTGCGGATATATTTATGCATAAATAATGTATAGAAAGTAATTTTTTCAAATAAAAATATTCGATTTGCAGCAAGTTATCCACCATCTCCTGAGTCTTCAAAAAAAAAACGTTCTCCCACTGCTGCAGTGATTGTAGCCTTCGCAGTGCCTGAATTCAAAAAAACCAAAAATTTTACTTAACTAGGTTATATTTCGTATACAATGACCCTCGGTTGTAAAAAAAAAATAAAATGCAGCAAAATGGCGGTCTTTTGAAAAAAAAATAAAAATTTTGCTGAAAAATCTGATGGTTTCTGGCATGGCATAATTATACTTTTCATCCTATCATTAAACTGGAGGGTCATTGTATGGAAAAACAAATACACAATAAGCTAAAAAAAGACCCAAGTCGATCGGATGATTTGTTATCAAGTTACAGCTGCAGCAAATTTGAAAAATGTAGTTTTGAGAAAAACGCGTTTAACAATAACTCAGGTACGACGGTCAAGTAACGCGCCATTCTAAATAATGAGAAGCTGCTATGTAGAAGGCTGTAACTCAGAAACTATTTAAGATTTTCACTTAAGATTTTAATATGTTATTTTTAAAGGTATAAATTATCGAAATTGCAAAAACAAAAAAAACGAAATTTTCAAAATTTCAAACTAGTTGTGCCCCTTAATATACGTAAAAAAAATTAAAATTTAGAATTGTTTTTTATTTAAGTCTAATAAAATTACAGACTTAGAGAAATAAGAGGTGTAAATTCAAACAAATTCGGAAAATATACTTAAAGGTACTTATAATTAGATAACATGGTGCAAACTGCGTTTAACGGTAATGCGAGATCAATATCCAAAGAATTTGTGAGGCTATTAAATTCAGTTAAAACTCTAGTAATAGGAGCATTTTTGGCATAATTGGTCTTGTTAATGCCAACATTAAAGAGCTCAGACCGCCGAAGAGATCTGGCTGGAATATTAAAATGAATTTTTTCAAGAAGAGACGAGCAGTCAATAAGTCCATTCACGATATTATATAAACATTTCAATGAGAGAAAAGATCTTCTACTAATTAGAGATTTCAAGTTTAGAAGCTGACAACGTGCGTCATAGGAGGGAATCGGATCTGCAAAATTCAGGGAACGAAGAGCAAATCGAATAAAAACCTTCTGCACTCGTTCAAGCCGATTTATGCTTAAGGCATAAAATGGCCTCCAAATGACGGCTGCATATTCTAGCCTGGAACGAACAAAGGCGGAATAGAGTAACTTGAAAGTATAAGGGTCAGAGAAGGTAGAACAGTTGCGACGAATAAAGGCTAACATAGAATACGATTCGGAGATGGTAGAGTCAATATGTGCAGAAAAAGAGAAATTAGAATCGAAGAAGACACCTAGGTCTTTGATAACACTGACCACTTTAAGCCCAGAATTTGAGATAAAGTAGGAGGCAGGAAAAGAAATACGTTTTTTAGCGTTAGTTGGAAACATTTTTTGGTATTAAGAAAGATACGATTTCTGACACACCACTCATTTAAGATGTTGAGCTCAGATTGAAGCGCAAAGGAATCATCAGGGGTTCTAATCTCAGAGTAGATTATAAGGTCGTCTGCATACAATAGAAATTTGGAGGTTGAAAAGCATGAACAAACATCGTTAACCCATTTTCGGCCGCTGGTCGATTTTTCGACCAGCCACTTTGAAGGAGAGTAGCTCTGCACTTAGACATTATATCTTTGAACTTTTGAAGCAGAAAATAGCTTTGGTATTTTGGTAACCCCTCGAAATAATAATTTTTTTTAAAAACGATAAATTTAGAGATGTTGGCGAAGGCACGAAAAAAGCAGTTTTTTTAGTCATATTTTGAATATTCTGAAAAATATATAACCTTTTCAAATTATTGATTTATTATTGATTCTTTACGAAGCCTAAAGAACAAATTACCACAATCAATTGATATCCATAAGATTAAGAAACTATTTTTACCTCTCAGCACCGCGTACTTTTCAGTGTTCGAAAAATCGACCATTGGCCAGAAGTCGACATGTATGTACACATGTAAGCCAACAATTGTTTGTTTTCATGCTTGATTATTATTTGACTAAAACTATGTACATATATATTTGTTTTTATTTGAAATTGAATTTTTATTAATTTATAAAAAAAATTTGTAAAAAAAAAACACAAAAAATGTCAAAAAATATTCTTGATTAAGGTCCTAAATGTAAGTCCTTAAAAGGAATTAAAAAAATATTGGCTATTTCTGGTAGCGGCCGAAAATGGGTTAATAAAGAGCACAAATAATAGTGGACCCAAAATACTACCCTGGGGAACACCGGAGGTCGCCATAAAAGGCTGGGAAGAGGTGTTGTCAAATGACACAACACAGAGACGTTCACTAAGATAGGATTTTAACCATTCAAAATCCATCCTCAAATCCATCCTCAATCCATCCAAAAATTCTTTGGATTGCGTTTAATGTTTCGTTCGAGACTCTGTATGTAATTATTATATAGCATTTCTTCCAATTTTCTAAATTCATTTAGGTAATGAAGATATTTGTCATAGAAAACAAGGAAGGTGAAACTTATTTCTCAGATTCTTAAGATGCATTAATTCTTTTGAGTACCATGGGAGCTTATAAGTTCGAGTAGCAAAAATGGGGATATTAGCTAAGCAGATATCGAAGACCAAAGATTTAAATTTGCTATAACATTTGGAGACATCAGCATTTGAAAAAAGGGCGACCCAGTCAGTATTAAGAAAAAAAGAATCAAGAGAAGCGAAGTTACACAAATTGATATTGAAAGAAATTTTACTGGTGGCAGAAGGTACTTCAAAAAATTTATAAAACTCGAGGTCTAAAGTTAATGGAAAATGATGCAAGTTCGACGGGGAAATTGCAGAGGAACTTCGAGACAACTTGAAATTTACGTTATTGCTAATAAAAATTAAATCTAAAATACGATTGAAGTTATTTACAAAGCCGTTAATCTGAGCCAAGTCAATACTTAACAGATTATCAACAACAAATGTTTCGAACGGCTTATTTACATTAGACGGTGTAAGAGAAAAGTCATTATCCAAATGAGACCAACAGATACCGCTTAGATTAAAATCACCAAGAACACAAAGTTGGTTATCACTAGTGTCCGACCGAAACCACTTTTTTGGGCCGAAACCGAAACCGAATATTCGGTTTTTTTTTAATATTCGGCCGAAACCGAAACCGAAACCGAAACTTTCTAGTTGAAATTAAAATCACCATATCAAGCACTTTTTTCAACAAACGAATTTTATATTAAGTAAATAAAGAACAAACAAACAAACATAGCATAAATAAATAAATACTTATTAATAAAAACAATTTATTCATTTTTTAAAAACGTAAACAAGAAGAAATCACCCTTTCGTACCTTACTCGATAATATTCAAAATTAAATAATTTAATATTATATGCTAAAAAAAAGAAGTTTGTTTGAAACACAGAATGAAAACCAAGACTAGAAAGCTTAGCAAGTAAAATTGTATGAGAGACTCTATCAAACGCTTTAGAAAAATCGGTATAAATATGTAGTATCTATTTGTAAGCCCTTCTGAAAAGCCGAGATGCAGTACTCAGAAAAAACCGCAAGGTTGGTTATAGTAGACCGACCAGATACAAACCATGTTGATTTGGGTTAATTATATTTTTAACCGCAAAATAACCCTTATCTTTAATGATGGTTTCAAAAAGTTTAGAAACTGTGGATAACTTTGAAATTGGTCTATAATTGGACACATCAGTTTTGTTGCCACTTTTGAAAATTGGAGTAATTGAGGCTTTTTTCCAATCATTGATAAATACTCCAGTTAAGAGAGACTTATTAAAGATAATTTTCAAAGGTTCAACAAGGGAAGGACAGTTTTTTAGCAGGACAGAAGAGAGACCATCTATATCAGTTTGCGCCGAAAGCTTTACATCGCGAATACCCTTTGCTACATCGTCTGAAGTTAAGACCAAAGAGCCAAAGTCAACAGATGCCTTAGTATTAATGAACTCACTGACTTCGAACTCGTCATCAGTAACAAAATTAGAACGAAAAAATTCCGCAAAGAGGTTTGCAGCATCCTCCATTGAGACAGCTGATTTCCCTAAAAGGGAAACAGAGGATGGAATATTGGAGCACTTTTTTGAGATTTTATAAAGCTCCAAAAATTCTTTGGATTGCGTTTAATGTTTCGTTCGAGACTCTGTATGTAATTATTATATAGCATTTCTTCCAATTTTCTAAATTCATTTAGGTAATGAAGATATTTGTCATAGAAAACAAGGTTCTTTGTTAACTTAAATCTTTTGTGAAACTTATTTCTCAGATTCTTAAGATGCATTAATTCTTTTGAGTACCATGGGAGCTTATAAGTTCGAGTAGCAAAAATGGGGATATTAGCTAAGCAGATATCGAAGACCAAAGATTTAAATTTGCTATAACATTTGGAGACATCAGCATTTGAAAAAAGGGCGACCCAGTCAGTATTAAGAAAAAAAGAATCAAGAGAAGCGAAGTTACACAAATTGATATTGAAAGAAATTTTACTGGTGGCAGAAGGCACTTCAAAAAATTTATAAAACTCGAGGTCTAAAGTTAATGGAAAATGATGCAAGTTCGACGGGGAAATTGCAGAGGAACTTCGAGACAACTTGAAATTTACGTTATTGCTAATAAAAATTAAATCTAAAATACGATTGAAGTTATTTACAAAGCCGTTAATCTGAGCCAAGTCAATACTTAACAGATTATCAACAACAAATGTTTCGAACGGCTTATTTACATTAGACGGTGTAAGAGAAAAGTCATTATCCAAATGAGACCAACAGATACCGCTTAGATTAAAATCACCAAGAACACAAAGTTGGTTATCACTAGTGTCCGACCGAAACCACTTTTTTGGGCCGAAACCGAAACCGAATATTCGGTTTTTTTTTAATATTCGGCCGAAACCGAAACCGAAACTTTCTAGTTGAAATTAAAATCACCATATCAAGCACTTTTTTCAACAAACGAATTTTATATTAAGTAAATAAAGAACAAACAAACAAACATAGCATAAATAAATAAATACTTATTAATAAAAACAATTTATTCATTTTTTAAAAACGTAAACAAGAAGAAATCACCCTTTCGTACCTTACTCGATAATATTCAAAATTAAATAATTTAATATTATATGCTAAAAAAAAGAAGTTTGTTTACATTGCTGGCATCTAAATTACTCCTCCTTTTACTATATATCTGCTACACAATAAAATGTAAAAAATATTCTAGAAAGTTTCGGTTTCGGCTATTCGGCCATTTTTTGGCCGAAACTGAAACCGAAACCGAAACCACTTATTTGGGCCGAAACCGAAACCGAATATTCGGTCGGACACTAGTTATCACCAACAAGGTTATGTAACGCCAGCACATTGTCCACGTGCGATTTGTAGAGAGATTCATTAACTGCAGGTGGGATATAGGAGCAGCACAGGAACAGCAAGCCGGACGAACCTTGCAAGCGTACACAGAGTTAATCCAGGATAGCGTTATCATTAGCGAGTGGGATGAAAGTCGCCCGAAGTTTACGACGAACAGCGATCAATACACTACCACCTCTACTACACCCAGTCATAGTGGCATCTCGGTCCTTGCGAAAGACGTCAAACAAATTAGGATCAAAATATTCCGAGTCAAAGAAGTTCGCAGTCAGCCAAGTCTCCACGATGACATAAATATCGTGGTCCGATTGTGTGGTAAATTTACGAACATTGTCAGCTTTAGTTCTAAGTCCAGAACAATTTTGAAAATAAAGCTTAACACCACTGCGCATAGGACTGGCCGTACACGACGAACTTATCCTGTTGCCGGCTGTTGCCCTTGCTTTAGAAAAAACTGAAAAGGGCGCACAGTCACACTTGCCGGCCACAATTCAGGACTAAGCAGTTTTTCAATCGCGTTTTCAGGAACACCCAGCTTAAAGTTTATTCGTCTTAAAGATTCTACGGAAGTGTCTTTTTTAACAAGACTATAGCACGAAATGACGCTCTTCTCGATGTTGTTATCAGGAGTAACAGTGGGCAAGAAAGAGGAAAGGTGCAGCCACTTAAGGCGAACAGCAACGCCAAGTTCGAAATTGTCATTAGAACCAACAACACGCATTTGGTTACGTCTGTTGTTTTTCTTCCCAGCAGCAACCCAGCCTGGTGTAGTGGGCTGTCTGGGAGGCGTGGAGACTTCACGACGCAAAGCAGCGCAGTCAGCAGAGAAGCAGCAGAATCAGCGGAGGCAGCAGCAGCGGCGGCAAAAGGCAGAGCAGCAGCAGAATCAGCTGAGGCGGCAGCGGCAGCGGTGGCAGCATAAGAGCAAGTAAGCTTTGAGTGGCCCGTCGAACCAGCAGCGGCAGCAGGCGGACAATGCGCAATGGAAACGACGGGTTGAGCGTGTTCAACGACAACGGAGCGACAGGCATCCGAGGTCATAGCATTGTTGTTGGAGAGAGTGCGAGTGTCAGAGACCAAAGTGGCTCTTTTATCCAGAAGATCGCAGATATTATTTCCAATAGCTTTGACATCGTTAGTTAGGACAGATAATTTAGAGACAGTATCATTGTCACTTAACTTGCATTGCATTGAATGAAGCTCTTCCTGCAGGCTTTCGAATTTTTCGGCTAGAAGCTTTTTTCATCTTGTAAAGAGTTCAGCACAGAGAGCACATGCGCATTGTCAGCTCTGAGGGCGACGAGCTCACTGAAAATCGTTTGCAGCGTAACTTCATGCTTATCACACTTTTGTTGTTGAGACAATCGGTTTAGGGAGCTGAACTTGTTGTTCCGGCTTAGGCTGATGCACTTGTTGTTGCGGTTTAGGCTGATGCACTTGTTGTTGGGCTTTAGGCATTTGAGCTTGATGTTGGGATTTTGGCTGTAGTGCTTGTTGTTGCGACTTAGGCTGTTGTGCTTGTTGTTGCGAAGCTGAGCTCGGGTTATTGCACTGCCCTTGTTGTGTTATGTGTGTAGAATTAGATGAGAAAATCGCGGCGTCGCTGTCCGAGCACACTCGATCGGCGCGGGTGGTAGGCATAGGGGGCGACTGAATTGAGTTTCGGCGCGCACTTAAGCAACCATTACAATGGTATGGTCTACAGTTTTTTTGCATAAACTCGAGGTCAGCAGGCTGAAAGTTCACGCAGTCCAAATGAAAAAATTCGTTGCATTTGGCACATTGCAGCTTCGCCTGACCTCGCTCAACTTTCTGACCACAAACACACGGCATTTGGAAGTAATGAAATTAAGAAGTGTCCAAGTGAAAACGAGTGAATAAGGAACTACTCGCCTCACTCTCGCACGGGCAGAGAGGTAAAAAAAAAGCACGAAAGCGCGGAGCACAGAAACACGTCTGCACAGTACAAGATCACAGACTGTACTGTACTGAATTCGACAAAAACAAAAAAAACAACACCTTTTTTAATATCAGAAACAATACTTTTTAGTTTTTTTACAAATTAAATTATGTCATTTTGTGTAAAAATCCATTATTTTCAGCTATGTGTATGTACTGTATGTGCTCTAAGTCTTAAACGGTTAGAGATCACGTTTTAATTTTTTTTGTGGAGAATGAGTACATTTGAAGCTTTAATTTAAATTGGGTCCACGTCTACTAGAAGTGTAACTGACCAGAATATAAACAAAATTCATTTTTTTGGGATGTCCGCTTGACGTGAAATGCCCCAAATATGAAAAAATTCCAATGTCAAAAAGTTGCACAAAATACCTGTCAAATTTCAGACACCAATATTGAAAATCTTTTTATAACAGTAGGTATGTTCCTATATAATCTTTTTACATTACTTTATAAAAACAACAATATTTTACAAATAGTTTTCTGAAGTTTTTAATTGCAATTCCAAATCTACAACGAAAAATGTTGTTTATGTTATGTTTATAACCTCCCTGACCAAGTTCTGGCTACGCCCCTGAATGAAACAATAAGAATGGGATCAAAAGAACAGAATATGATGTCGCGGCATGTTTTATTGATGGAATATTTACTTTAAATGTAGTAATAAATTCTTTTCATTTAAATAGTATTAACTTTTCCTTAATAAATAATAATGTTTCATTAATTAAATAATAATATTTGATACGTGTTTAAAAGAGTTACACCACTCTTGGATTTTGGAACATTGATTTTTTGTTAATAGTTGAGTCATGAAAATTATAACCATTTAGTCCTATGGTAAAAAAACAGGTTGAAATCTTTATTTTGCCACATTGCCTCGTAGCGCACACTGAGTGCTTGCAATAGCTGCGCAACTTCACAATTACATTCTGTGTGGCAGTATATAGCGGTTTTTTATTTAATGTAAACTTTTTTACCTTCTATTTCAGCGTACTATTTATTTTCTGACCAACTCTATTTTTTCAACAGTGCAACATTTATATAAAATTTGATTAGTTTCATAGGTAATACATAGATGACAAGTCTTTTAGGTATTTATTCCTGGCCATATATTTTACGAGAAATTCGTCCTCCCGAAAGAGCTTAAAAAAAGACGATTTCAAAACTGGCTCCCTCGTTGTCATATTGCATGAAAATGGTAATAAAAAATTGTTTTTTCAACCGCTAGAGTGGTTTACTAACTATGCATTCAGAATTGTTCTTCGAGTCTAGGATACAATATTTTCATTCGGTAATACAGCACAAGCGATTGCAGATAATATGCTTATAACACTGTAAGTCGCAAATGTTTGCCACTCTGATTTATCGATTAATACTTGAGCAATAAATGGTGTCAACATACCGCCAAGACGTGCCAAAGTAGAACAGCCTCTGACCCCAACTGATCGAAGGTTGCTCGGATAAACTTGCGGCGTATATACATATGCTGCTTGAAATAGTCCCGAAATTATCCCACGTGCTAAGAATAACAGCGCCGTATTGTAAGCTCGACTTAAAACATAAAAATGAAAAAAAAGATGAAATAAATTAAATACATTTGTGAAATAATATTGTACATGTAACATATATGGTCGTATATGAAATATGTAGAGTTAGTGGACTTATATGTTTCTTATCTATAATAGAGCTATAATTTTATTTTGATTTTGGTGAAATTTTTTTGACCCGTGATTTTTAAAACATAAAGCAAGGTATGTCCCTTTTTCTAACTTATGCAATTTCTTTGCTTGTGAGCATAAGAGCAAAGCTACTGTATACATTTGAAAGCACCAAAATACAAAGCAAATCAATATTAACATCTACTCGTATGTATATTTTGTACTATGAAAAATATTATAAAATAAAGATCAGCAAAAATACTGAAATCAGTACCAACAAATAAAATTATTTAGGACCCATGATGTTGAAATTCCTAGCGAAATTCTGTTAACTATTCAATTTCAAATTGCAATATTTCAAGTTGGAATTGAATGTAAAACTTGTTACGTGTAGCTGCGAACGAACTGTCAGTAAACTCTTTCAAGAAATTATAAAGAATTATGTAGTTGTTCCCCGCGGCTTTGCTCACGGTGATTTCAAAATATTTTTTTTGTAATATCTGATAATACAATAAGTACAAAGGCTCTCAACAATTGAGATCGATTTTTTTGTGTAGTGTTTTCATGCCGATGACTTGTGCAACACTCGTAAAATTTTTCCTCTAGAAAAACTCAACCTTTTAACTATCGATCAAGATGTGCAACCTACACTTCTAAAGATATGCTAATTTCTGTTATGTGAAGGTGCAGCGCCCTCTTGTTGAACGCCGTCACATTTTTCAATAAAACAGAACCATTAAGTGATAAATCCATACCCCATGGAAGCTAAACCAAATATAATAATGTAACGATAAGGCACCCTGCCGCTGTGCTAGGCACAAGAATGCTTTTACGGGCATACTTTTAGGCACGCGCTTTTAGAATACGGCCGGCTTGCTATAATGTCGATATGGCAAGGATGACTCGCGATAGTAATGAAAATGTTTAGTCCAATTGGAATGTGCTAGAACGTTCGGCGCGATAGGCAGACAAGTATAAAAAGCAGCCGGGTACAACGCAGAGCGACAGTGTTTGAGCAAGCAAAGGTGCAACACGGAGTAGTCCAATAAGTAGAAAGTGTAAAGACAGTAGAGTGTAAATTTGTAAATAAAGTGATTGCTGGTTTTTGACTGCGATTAAGAATTGAGATGTGTTTTATTTCGTCTTTCAGAGAGACAAGCAAGCCTACAGAACTAATTTTCGTAACATGTGGTGTCAGAAGTGGAATTGTGCTATTAAAAATAAAAGAGGGGGAAAAAATAAAAAAATGTAATACGCAGCCATGCTGAAACTCAAACAGCTGAAGGTGGTCCAGCTGAAAAAGGTGCTGGCTACCTGGAATTTGCCGACTGCTGACGGACAGGTGGAGTTGCAGCTGCGCTTACGAGAGGCGTGTGAATCACGAGGCATCGATTGGGCTGCGCACGAGTTCGGAACGCAGGAGCTAGATGCGTCGGCAAAAGCGGAGGAATCGCCTGCTGGTGCTGCGCCGCCGCAAGGACTGGACATGAGCCAACTGCTGGAAGCAATGGAAGGCATGTTCCAGGAAACTCCGGCAAAAATCGAAAAGGTGAATGATGAAATTTCGGCGTAAATGGAAACTACGAATCAGGAAATAGCCAAAATGGAAGCGGCGAACGGAAGGAAGGGAGCGGGCATACAAGGTAAAGTTTCTGATTGCGTTCAACCTGGCGAACGCCAGAACGATCCTTGTCCCTGTCCAATCCAAGCTGATACACAGCCTCCGCGCGGCCCTTCTGGATAGCTATTTGGCACCCGCTGAATAGTGAACTAATGTGTGCAGCGTGTCCAATCCCCAGGACTTGAAATTTGGGTTGTGCGCAGGGTTTGGTGCCCGCCACGTAAAATCTACCACCAATGAAAGCCAAAAACAAAGCCTCGGAAGGAATCCACAATGTTGACGACCACAGCAAACGATTTAAGGACCACGATTTGAGGATATGCACCTGGAATGTCCGGACCCTCTATAGGGAAGGTGCCTCTATCCAACTGGCGGAAGCCCTCACAAAATGTAAGGCTGACATCACCGCCATACAGGAAATGCGATGGACAGGACAAGGTTGCTCCAAGCGAGCAGACTGCGACATCTACTACAGCGGCCATGCGGAGAAGCACGAATTTGGCTGCGGATTTGTGGACAGCAAGAGACTTCGCCACCACGTCTCTCGGTTCACTCCGGTGAACGAACGGCTGGCTTCGATCCGCATCAAGGCTAAATACTTTAGCATTAGCCTAATTTGCGCGCACGCCCCGACGGAAGAGAAGGACGATGCGACCAAGGATGCCTTCTATGCGAAGCTCGAGGACGTCTACGACGGGTGCCCGGCCCATGACGTCAAAATTGTCCTCGGGGACTTCAACGCAAAGGTCGGGCGAGAAAGTATCTTTGGCTCCACAGTCGGGCAGTTCAGCCTCCATGCGACCACTACGAACAACGGTCTGAGGCTGATCGATTTCGCCGCGGCACGAAACATGGTAGTTAGTAGCACCAGATTCCAGCACCTCGATATCCATAAAGTCACCTGGCTATCCCCCGATCAATCCACCCGCAACCAGATTGATCACATTGTGATTGATGGAAGGCATGCTTCTAGCATTCTAGATGTGCGCACGTTCCGAGGACCCAACATCGACTCGGACCACTACCTTGTTGCAGCCAAGGTACGCATGCGTCTTTGCGCAGCGAAGACCGCGCAACCTAGTTTGCGAAGAAAGCTGGACATCAGTAAGCTGCGATCACAAGGGGTAGCCGAAGCTTACTCCGCTCAACTCTCCAACCAGCTCGGTCGCTCCCCCTTTCCACCTGATGACATTGGCGGATTATGGGCTCACTTATCCCACTCTATGCGCGCCGCCGCAGAAAATGTCCTTGGTTTTCGACGCCCACCACCAAAAAACCAATGGTACGATGAAGAGTGTCGCGCAGCCACTGCAGCGAAGAATGCTGCCTACAAGAAGACCCTGCAGTCGGCTGCCACGCGAGCCGTGACAGAAAAATACCGGGAGGAGAGGAAGAAGGAGAGGTCCCTTTTTAGACGCAAGAAACGGGAGCAAGAAAGGCGCGAGCGTGAGGAAATCGAGGAGTGCAGGAGCAGGAATGACGCCCGAAAATTCTTCCAAAAAGTTAAGCGTCTCACGGAAGGATTTAAGAACGGGCATCTTCTTGCAGAGACGAAAACCGTGATCTGGTTACGGATGCGCAGGGTGTACTGAGGTTGTGGAAGGAGCACTTCACCAAGCTGCTCGCAGGCGACGAAGGGAACAATACCGCCAGTGGTGAAGATGTCCAGATGGCACCAATCGACGACGACGGTGTGGATGTGCCACCGCCCAGCCATGACGAGGTCTGGGTCGCTATCCAGCGACTCAAGAACAATAAAGCTGCAGGGCCGGATGGGCTACCAGCTGAATTGTTCAAGGCCGGCGGCGGTGAGCTGATTGGGTGCATGCATCAGCTCATCTGCAAAATATGGCTGGAGGAACGAATGCCCAACGATTGGAACCTCAGTGCCCTTTGCCCTGTGCTGAAGAAAGGCGACCCAATAATATGCGCCAACTACAGGGGTATCAGCCTACTTCCCATTGCATATAAGGTCCTGACGAGCGTACTATGTGAAAGATGAAAGCCACTCGCCAAGGCGCTGATTGGACCCTATCAGTGCGGCTTTAGACCTGGTAAGTCCACCATCGACCAGATATTCACTCTACGCCAAATCCTGGAGAAGACCCATGAGAACCAAATCGATACTCACCATCTCTTCATCGATTACAAGGCAGCATTCGATAGCCCGATAAGGGATCGCCTATATGTCGCATTGTCTGAACTTGGTATCCCTGCAAAGCTCGTGAGACTTTGCAGAGCGACGTTGAGCAATACGCGCAGCTCCGTCAAGGTTGGAAGTGACCTCTCCGACCCATTTGATACCGTTCGAGGATTCAGACAGGGCGATCCTTTGTCCTGCGATCTCTTCAACTTCACCATGGAGAGTGTTCTGCGCAAGGCCGGTGTACATCGTAATGGCACAATTTTCAACAAAAGTGTCCAGCTCCTTGCCTACGCTGATGACATTGATGTCATCGGGCGTAACAAGCGAGATGTCACCGCTGCCTTTGCGGCTATCGAAAGAGAATCTGCCAAAATGGGTCTGGTGGTAAATGAGGGCAAGACGAAGTATATGCTGTCTACACGCAGGGACTCGCAGCGGCTAGGGTCTCACGTCGAGGCCGACAGGTATACCTTTGAAGTTGTCAAGGAATTCGTCTACCTTGGCACCGCCATCAACAGCAGCAATGATGTCAGCCTGGAGATAAAGCGAAGGATTACTCTTGCCAACAGGTGCTACTACGGTCTCGGTAGGCAATTGAGAAGTAGAGACCTCTCTCGACCGACAAAACTTGCGCTCTATAGGACGCTTATCTTGCCCGTGCTTCTCTATGGCGCTGAAGCATGGACAATGACACGAAACGACATAGCGGCCCTTGGAGTGTTCGAGAGGAAGGTACTTCGCAAAATCTTCGGCCCTGTACGTGTTGCTGACGACGATCGTATACGAACCAATAACGAGCTGTATGAGCTGTATAAGGACATGGACGTAGCGCAGCGAATTAACATCCAGCGGCTACGCTGGCTCGGTCATGTCTGCCGTATGGACGACGAAGCTCCGGCGAAAAAGGTGTTCGATGCGATGGTTGGAGGTCGACGGCGAAGAGGGAGGCCGTGTCTCCGATGGAAGGACCAAGTTGAAGAGGCCCTGTCATCACTTGGTGTGACCAACTGGAGAAGGCGCGCGCAAAGCAGAGGCGCCTGGAGAGAAGTTTTGCGGCAGGCCGTAACCCGATAGCGGGTTGTTATGGTCAGTTAAGTAAGTAAGTAAGGAAGCGGCGAACCATGAAGTGACGGAGCGTATCGAAACCAAGCTTCAGAAAAACTCGTTGCGCTTGGAGCAGAAAGTGGAGGAAATCTGCGACAAGCTGAATGTGAAGGTGGAGCACCTGGCAACTCAAGTGGAACACTTGGATAAGCGAGTTGACGACTTGGATGAGTCCCTGAATAAACGAGTTGACAGTCTGGAAGATTCGGTGTACAGAAAAATAGACGAGCGGCTTAGAGAGGTACAGCCGCGAGAATGGTTGTCACCGGTCCCGGAAAGTTTTGCCACCAGAACAGAAGTGCCCACTTATGATGGTGCTACGGCGTTCGATACATTCAAACTGCAATTCGCGTTGCTGCTTTGGAAAATCAGTGGACCGATATCAGGAAAGGGCGGAAATTGGCACTAGCGCTTAAAGGTCCTGCGGCTGAGGTAATAAAATCAGTTCCAGAATGTTTGAGAAGTGATTACGAGGCAGCGTTGGCAGCAAAGTACAGGAACGAGCACAACAAAACGCTACTACTTCTGCAGAGAGCAAACGAGGCGCTGCAGACATATGCAGCAGACATTGAGCGGCTTGTACAGTTGTCCTACCCGGATGTCGGCGCTGATGTTCGAAATGAAGATCGAGGCGTTCATCGAAGATGTTCATGACCCGGAGACACGTCGCAGTGCGTTAATGATGAGCAAGCCGACATTTAAGGAGACGGTGACCAGCGCGATGACATATGAGGCGGCATGGATTTAAAGCTCTCGGTATGCACATGCAAAGATACGCCGAATCCAACCGGACAGCGATATTCCGATCCAGGCCATAAGCTCTGTGACACCGGCCAGGTCACGGGCAGTCTCCTCTAAAGTTGTTTGTAAAAAAAAGTTGTTTGCTGGCTATGTGACAAGCAGGGTCGCCCTTAACGAGGAATCGTGACAATTGAGACTCAGCCAACAATCGCAGGGCTGAGGAGGAGGAGGCGTCAAACTAGAAAGGTTCAGCCCAAAGGGGCGTGAGCTGATTCCCACAACCTGCTGCCCCACCGTCCTCGTCTCACAGCTGAAACGACAACCCAGCAGTTTGACGATTGAAGGAAAGATAGATGGAAAGTCGTTCGTGTTGACACTGGATACTGGCGCGTCATATTCAATCATAAAAAGGAAGCTCCTGAAGAATTGGGAACTACTGCATGGCATACAGCTGAGGACAGCGACTGGCGAGCGTGCGCCGGTAAGAGGAAAATTGCTATCGGCAAAAGCAGCCTGGAACATGAGTTCATCGTCGCGGATATAATGGACGACGTGATTACCGACGTGGATTTCAGAAATTTGCGCTGGACCTGAAAGAAAATGTGCTGAGGTATGCCAACGTTGAATTCCCATTGCACATCGGCTATGAGCGAAGCGTGGTGTCTGGTGTCAACACCAGAAAATACCACCGAATGTGTGTGTGAGCGAAGGTGGACGAGGACGATGGGACAAATCGGCTGTGGGTTGTAGAAGCACCGGAATAACACTCGGTCGTACACTAGTGGAACCCAAAAACAGCAAAATACCAGTTAGAATACATAACCCGCTTAATACACCCAGATATGTCGGAAAAGATGCAGTAATTGGCGAGTGTAAAGAAGCTGTAGCAGTTGTCAATTGCGGGAGTAGCCCACCCAGAAGAAGCACCTGAAACGGGTTCAACATGGACGCCATACCGCAGGAGAACCAGTGGATCAGCGAATTGACAGCAAAGCAGAAACAGAAGCACGGTCACTTCTGCAGCACTATCGGTCAATATTTCCAGCAGAAGCAGGCAGAAGAACAGCCATAGTGAAACACAACATTGACACGGGAAGTGCGAACCCGATCCGCCAACCGCCAAGACGAGTTCCTCTGGCCAAGAGGGAAGAAGTCACAAATTTGATCGAAAACCTGCAGAAAGAAAAGGTCATAGAGCCCTCGTCAGGCCCTCGGTGTTCGCCGGACGTGCTAGTCAAGAAAAAGGATGGCAGTACCCGATTTTGTGTGGATTATCGGAAGCTCAATGACGTGACCAAGAAGGACAGTTATCCACTACCTCGGATCGATGACACCCTGGCGGTATTGGAATGCGTGAATCATTTCCACAAATACCTGTATGGGCAAAAGTTTCGCTTGCGCACAGATCATGCTGCATTGAAATGGCTACTCAACTTTAAAGATCCTGAAGGCCAATTGGCGCGGTGGATCGAGCGGCTGCAGAGCTACGACTACACTATAGAGCATCGCAAGGGTAGCAGTCATGGAAATGCCGATGCCTTGTCACGCCGTCCGTGTAAAACTGAATGCAGGCATTGTTCGCGAGCCGAAAGCAAAGAGTAGATAGTGGACGTCCGATTGGTAAGCGTTATACCAGAGGAAGAGTTGTCTGCGGAGAGGATACAAAAGGACCAGCGCGAGGATATGGATCTTAAAAAAATCATTGAAGGCAAGGAGCAAGGCGCACGTCCAGACTGGCAGGAGATGGCCGGTGAAAGCCCGATCGCGAAGGCTTACTGGGCACAGTGGCAAAGTCTGCGGCTGTCTGATGGCTGCCTATACCGCGACTGGGAGAGTGAGGATGGCCGGACCAGCAATTCCCTAATTGTAGTCCCGAAATGCAGGATCAACGAGGTGATCGAGTCATACCATAACAACTCCAGCGGAGGGCACCTAAGCATCACAAAAACTGTCGCCAAAATAAAAAGACAATTCTACTGGGTAGGATGCCAGGAGTGTGTCGCCGATTGGATTAAGAGCTGTGATCGATGTTCGGCTGCGAAAGGGCCGACAAGAAGATCTCGGGGCCGCATGCAGCAGTACAACGTGGGAGCGCCCTTCGAGCGAATTGCCATGGACGTGGCCGGGCCATTCCCACTTAGCACTCAAGGCAACAAATATGTGCTGGTGGTAATGGATTACTTCAGCAAATGGCCCGAAGTGTATGCTATTCCTAACCAAGAGGCCACCACGGTCGCGGAAATGCTGGTAAACAACTGGCTGGCCAGATTGGGAGTTCCGCTGGAGTTGCACTCGGATCAAGGCCGGAATTTCAAATCTGTGGTATTCAAGGAAGTGTGTGAGCTACTAGGAATAAGGAAAACTCGCACCTGTCCTTTGCATCCCCAGTCCGACGGCATGGTGGAACGATTCAATCGGACGCTGGAAGAATATCTGCGGAAAGTAGTAGGCAGGAATCAAAAGGATTGGGACACGCATATTCCGCTGTTCTTGATGGCGTATAGGTCAGCCCCGCACGGTACGACATCACTCACTCCAGCCCGAGCAGTATTCGGCACGGAGCTGAGGTTGTCTGCTGACTTGAAGTTCAGAGTGGTCAGCACGACGGAAGGCGCTAAGACTGATTACGCAGTCAATAAGCGGTCGGAGCTGGAAGAAATCCACCAGTTTATAAGGGACCGTATCCAATTGGTCAGCGATAAGATGAAAGCCAGATATGATCTACGGGCTAACACAGCGGGGTTCCAAGAAGGCGATCTGTTAATGCTTTACAACCCGCAGCGGAGGAAATGTTTGTCTCCAAAACTTCAAACGTCATGGGAAGGACCGTACAAGGTCGTGACCAGGATTAATGATGTGGTGTACAGGATTCAACGCTGCGGCAACAGAAACGCCAGGTTAAAAGTAGTCCATTTGGAGCGCCTGGCATCTTATTCCGGCGGAGCCTCGGCACTTGTTCGGGACGAACAAGTCTAAGTGGTGGGCAGTGCAACGATGAGGCACTCTGTGCTGTGTATGAATGCTTTGCCAAGCATACTTTTAGGCATGGACTTTGGAGTACGGTCGGTTATCTATAATTCCGATATGGCAAGGTTGGTTCGCGAAGGTCATGGGCTGTGCTAGAACAATAGAGAGTACAACTAGAATGTGCAAGAAACATCGGCGCGATAAGAAAACAAGTATAAAAAGCAGCAGTGGCAGCGCAGAGGGTCGAGTCTTAGTTGAATAAGCAAGTAGCAACAAGTGTAGATACAAGCAATGTCTAAATCTGTAAATAAAGTGATTGTTGATTTTTGACTGCGTTTTGCGCTGAATTGTTGTTTTATTTTCAAGCACAATCCAAAACGAACTTAGAGAAGTCATTTTTGTAACACTATAACCTACCTACAGTTTGTCGGTCACAATTTCTACATATGTAGATTTTGCTGTGTGTACACTTTCCCCATACACTTTTTTGCATGTATTGCATATATTTACAGTCTTATTGTTATTGCAATATCCTATTTGACACCACTTGCATATAGTAACCTTGCCACTTGTAGTTGATGTTTTTGCCTTGAAGTCTGATATTCTGAAGCAAGTTCATCTGCTACTCGAAATAGAATGTCTTTCCGTGATATATTTTCTCCTGTTGTATTTTTATACAATATCCAGCAATTTATTCCGGCTAAATCTAAAATATTGAAAAATACTTTAAGTGAACACCTTCTGGAACCTGATTTCACGGCCATTTGATCAGTGATATCGACGCCAAATTTAGTTCTATTATAAAGCGATACAGCTTCAGGTAATTTCTTTGCAGTTTTATCAATTTTGACCTGCTGATATTTTAGTATAAGTACTTTTTTAATTGCTTTGCTCTTGTAAACGGTGAGTGTGCATCCACTGAACTTGTACAACAACGTTGAGGAACGAGCCATGCTGTCTTTTTTCAGTTTGCAAGCTTTCGGCAGTTCCCCCTTGTTTGCGCGTTTTGTTCCAAGCAACGAAGTATTTTTAGATCTTAAATCGAACGCGAAAGGAATACTTGTAAACAAATTATCGGTTGTTACAGTTCTAACCTTCTAGTGTCCGACCGAAACCACTTTTTTGGGCCGAAACCGAAACCGAAACCGAATATTCGGTTTTTTTTTAATATTCGGCCGAAACCAAAACCGAAACTTTCTAGTTGAAATAAAAATCACCATATCAAGCACTTTTTTCAACAAACGAATTTTACATTAAGTAAATAAAGAACAAACAAACAAACATAGCATAAATAAATAAATACTTATTAATAAAAACAATTTATTCATTTTTTAAAAACGTAAACAAGAAGAAATCACCCTTTCGTACCTTACTCGATAATATTCAAAATTAAATAATTAAATATTATATGCTAAAAAAAGAAGTTTGTTTACATTGCTGGCATCTAAATTACTCCTCCTGTTACTATATATCTGCTACACAATAAAATGTAAAAAATATTCTAGAAAGTTTCGGTTTCGGCCATTTTTTGGCCGAAACTGAAACCGAAACCGAAACCACTTATTTGGGCCGAAACCGAATATTCGGTCGGGCACTATAACCTTCATGGTATACGATATTTGAAAGCACAGCTGATAACTTGCAAGACATTTGTATAGTGCTTGTGCAGCTCACAGCTACAAAGTAATACGCATGAGCCGCTATACATATTGTAACGATAAGACGGTCTGTCGTTGTGCAAAGCAACCCTGTCGCTACGCGCCGTGCTATAATTCAATCTGGCAACGACGGCCGCGATAATAAGGGAAACTTTTAGGCCAACCTGGCAATGATGGCAACTTTTAGTCCAACCTGGCAATGATGGAAACTTTTAGTCCAACCTGGCAATGATGGAAACTTCTAGTCCAACCTGGCAATGATGGAAACTTCTAGTCTAACCTGACAGTGATGGTCGCGATCGTCATGGAAACCGTCAGTCCACTCCGGAATGAGCGAGAACGATCTGCGCGATGGCCAGACAGGTATAAAAGGCAGCCGGGTGCGGCGCAGCGAGTCAGTCTGATTTTGACTAGCGGAGTTGCCACGCGGAATAATTAAGCGAATATTTAAGTGTAAAGACAGTGAAGTGTAAACCTGTGAAATAAAGGGACTGTTGGTTTTTATTGACTGCGTTCGAGGAACTAAGTGTGTTTGTTTATTTCAAATTGCACAATCCAGTGATTCGTACTAGCCCACTAGAACTGGTATTTTCGTAACATTTGGTGTCAGAAGTGGGATTGTGCTACGGAATAAATAAAGGACAAAAAAAAAATTCAATAAAATTATAAAACGAAGACATGGTTAAACTCGAGCAACTGAAGGTGGACCAGCTGAAAAAGGAGCTGGCTGCCTGGAATTTGCCGACTGCTGGCGGAAAGGTGGAGTTGCAGCTGCGCTTGCGAGAGGCGTGTGAATCACGAGGCATCGATTGGGCTGCGCACGAGTTCGGAACGCAGGAGCTAGAGGCGTCGGGCAAAGTGGAGGAATTGCCTGCGGGTGCCGCGTCGATGCAAAGTACGGCTGCGCCACCGCAAGCAATGGACATGAGCCAGCTAATGGTTGCAATGAAAGGCATGTTCGAGACTTCCAACCGTGAAATGGTAGCAAAGCTGGAAACTACGAATCTCGAAATTTCAGCAAAAATGGAAACGGCGACCCAGGAAATATCGGCGCAAGTGGCGGAGCGAAAGTGGAGGAAATCTCAGACAGGATTAATGGGAAAGTCGAGCACCTGGAGACGCGGGTAGAGCACTTAGATAAACGAGTCGACGACCTGGATGATTCCCTGAACAAGCGAGTTGGCGACCTGGATGATTCCCTGAACAAACGTGTTGACGATCTTGATGATTCCCTGAACAAACGAGTTGATAGTCTGGAAGATTCGATGAACAGAAAGATGGTCGAGCGGCTTAGGGAGGTACAGCCTCGAGAATAGTTGCCGCTGGTTCCGGAAAGTGTTGCCACCCGAGCAGAAGTGCCCACTTATGATGGGACTACGCCGTTCGATACCTTCAAGCTGCAATTCGACCTGGCTGCTCTGGAAAATCAGTGGACCGATGTAAGGAAAGGTCGGAGATTGGCGCTGGCTCTTTAAGGTGCTGCGGCTGAGGTAATAAAATCAGTTCCAGAATGTTTACGAAGTGAGTACGAGACCGTCATGAGGGCGCTGGCGGCCAAATATAGCGACGAGCACAACAGAACGCTGTACTACTGTGAGCTGAAGAACCGCAGGCAAAGATCCAACGAGGCGCTGCAGACATATGCAGCAGACATTGAGCGGCTCGTGCAGCTGTGCTACGCGTCCTTCGGCGCTGATGATCTCGAAAGGATGAAGATTGAGGCGTTTATTGAAGGTCTTCGTGATCCGGAGACACGTCGCAGTGCGTTGATGATGGGCAAGCCGACATTTAGGGAGACGGTGACCAGCGCGATGACATATGAGGCGACATGGATTGGGAGCGCTCGGTATGCACCTGCAAGGATACGCCAGATCCAGCCAGACAACGACATTACGATCCAGGCCATAAGCTCGGAGCCACCGGACAGGCTACGGGTGGTCTCCTCTAAAGTTGTTTGCTGGGTATGTGGCAAGTAGGGCCACATATCACGAGACTGTCGCCAACGAAAGAGGCGTTCCCGTTCTCGATCGCAATCGCCTCAAGAGAGGAATACTGACAATCGAGGCTCAGCCTACAAGCGCAGGGCTGACGATGAGGAGCCGTTAAACTAAAACGGGTCAGCCCAAAGGGGCGTGAGCTGATCCTCACAATCTGCTGCCCCACCGTCCTTGTCTCACAGCTGAAACGACAGCCCAGCAGCTTGACGATTGAAGGAAGGATAGATGGAAAGTTGTTCATGTTGACACTGGATACTGGAGCGTCATATTCGATCATAAAAAGGAAGCTGCTGGAGAGCTGGGAACCGCTGCATGGCATACAGCTGCGGACTGCGACTGGCGAGCGTGCGCCGGTAAGAGGAAAAGTTACAAAAACGATTGCTATCGGCACCAGCAGCCTGGAACATGAGTTCATCGTCGCGGATATAATGGACGACGTGATTATCGGCGTGGATTTCATGATTAGGCACGGTTTTACGCTGGACCTGAAAGAAAATGTGCTGAGGTATGCCAACGTTGAATTCCCGCTGCACACCGGCTATGAGCGAAGCGTGGCGGTAAGGAAGGTTGTATCGTGTCAACACCGGAGGATACCAGCGAATTCTGAGGCGATTGTGTGGGCGAAGGTGGACGAGGACGATGGGACGAGTCGGCTGTGGGTTGTCGAAGCACCGAAACAAGGACACGACAACATCATCATCGGACGTACATTAGTGGAACCTAAGAATGGCAGAATACCAGTTAGAATACTGAACCCCCTGAATGCACCCAGATATGTCGGTAAAGACGAGGTAATTGGCGAGTGTAAGGAAGCTGTAGCCGTGGTCAATTGCGAGAGTGGCCCACCTGGAGGTAATAGGAAGAACGGTTTCAACATGGACGTCATACCGCAGGAGAACCAGTGGAGCAGCGAGTTGACGGCCAGCAGAAACAGAAGGCGAGGTCTCTCCTGCAGCGCTATGGGTCAATATTTGCGGCAGAAGCAGGCGGAAGAACAGCCATAGTGAAGCACAACATCGACACGGGAAGTGCGAACCCGATCCGCCAACCGCCAAGACGAGTTCCTCTGGCCAAGAGGGAAGAAGTCACAAATTTGATCGAAAACCTGCAGAAAGAAAAGGTCATAGAGCCCTCGTCAGGCCCTCGGTGTTAGCCGGACGTGCTAGTCAAGAAAAAGGATGGCAGTACCCGATTTTGTGTGGATTATCGGAAGCTCAATGACGTGACCAAGAAGGACAGTTATCCACTACCTCGGATCGATGACACCCTGGCGGTATTGGAATGCGTGAATCATTTCCACAAATACCTATATGGGCAAAAGTTTCGCTTGCGCACAGATCATGCTGCATTGAAATGGCTACTTAACTTTAAAGATCCTGAAGGCCAATTGGCGCGGTGGATCGAGCGGCTGCAGAGCTACGACTACACTATAGAGCATCGCAAGGGTAGCAGTCATGGAAATGCCGATGCCTTGTCACGCCGTCCGTGTAAAACTGAATGCAGGCATTGTTCGCGAGCCGAAAGCAAAGAGTAGATAGTGGACGTCCGATTGGTAAGCGTTATACCAGAGGAAGAGTTGTCTGCGGAGAGGATACAAAAGGACCAGCGCGAGGATATGGATCTTAAAAAAATCATTGAAGGCAAGGAGCAAGGCGCACGTCCAGACTGGCAGGAGATGGCCGGTGAAAGCCCGATCGCGAAGGCTTACTGGGCACAGTGGCAAAGTCTGCGGCTGTCTGATGGCTGCCTATACCGCGACTGGGAGAGTGAGGATGGCCGGACCAGCAATTCCCTAATTGTAGTCCCGAAATGCAGGATCAACGAGGTGATCGAGTCATACCATAACAACTCCAGCGGAGGGCACCTAAGCATCACAAAAACTGTCGCCAAAATAAAAAGACAATTCTACTGGGTAGGATGCCAGGAGTGTGTCGCCGATTGGATTAAGAGCTGTGATCGATGTTCGGCTGCGAAAGGGCCGACAAGAAGATCTCGGGGCCGCATGCAGCAGTACAACGTGGGAGCGCCCTTCGAGCGAATTGCCATGGACGTGGCCGGGCCATTCCCACTTAGCACTCAAGGCAACAAATATGTGCTGGTGGTAATGGATTACTTCAGCAAATGGCCCGAAGTGTATGCTATTCCTAACCAAGAGGCCACCACGGTCGCGGAAATGCTGGTAAACAACTGGCTGGCCAGATTGGGAGTTCCGCTGGAGTTGCACTCGGATCAAGGCCGGAATTTCAAATCTGTGGTATTCAAGGAAGTGTGTGAGCTACTAGGAATAAGGAAAACTCGCACCTGTCCTTTGCATCCCCAGTCCGACGGCATGGTGGAACGATTCAATCGGACGCTGGAAGAATATCTGCGGAAAGTAGTAGGCAGGAATCAAAAGCATTGGGACACGCATATTCCGCTGTTCTTGATGGCGTATAGGTCAGCCCCGCACGGTACGACATCACTCACTCCAGCCCGAGCAGTATTCGGCACGGAGCTGAGGTTGTCTGCTGACTTGAAGTTCAGAGTGGTCAGCACGACGGAAGGCGCTAAGACTGATTACGCAGTCAATAAGCGGTCGGAGCTGGAAGAAATCCACCAGTTTATAAGGGACCGTATCCAATTGGTCAGCGATAAGATGAAAGCCAGATATGATCTACGGGCTAACACAGCGGGGTTCCAAGAAGGCGATCTGGTAATGCTTTACAACCCGCAGCGGAGGAAATGTTTGTCTCCAAAACTTCAAACGTCATGGGAAGGACCGTACAAGGTCGTGACCAGGATTAATGATGTGGTGTACAGGATTCAACGCTGCGGCAACAGAAACGCCAGGTTAAAAGTAGTCCATTTGGAGCGCCTGGCATCTTATTCCGGCGGAGCCTCGGCACTTGTTCGGGACGAACAAGTCTAAGTGGTGGGCAGTGCAACGATGAGGCACTCTGTGCTGTGTATGAATGCTTTGCCAAGCATACTTTTAGGCATGGACTTTGGAGTACGGTCGGTTATCTATAATTCCGATATGGCAAGGTTGGTTCGCGAAGGTCATGGGCTGTGCTAGAACAATAGAGAGTACAACTAGAATGTGCAAGAAACATCGGCGCGATAAGAAAACAAGTATAAAAAGCAGCAGTGGCAGCGCAGAGGGTCGAGTCTTAGTTGAATAAGCAAGTAGCAACAAGTGTAGATACAAGCAATGTCTAAATCTGTAAATAAAGTGATTGTTGATTTTTGACTGCGTTTTGCGCTGAATTGTTGTTTTATTTTCAAGCACAATCCAAAACGAACTTAGAAAAGTCATTTTTGTAACACTATAACCTACCTACAGTCAGTTTGTCGGTCACAATTTCTACATATGTAGATTTTGCTGTGTGTACACTTTCCCCATACACTTTTTTGCATGTATTGCATATATTTACAGTCTTATTGTTATTGCAATATCCTATTTGACACCACTTGCATATAGTAACCTTGCCACTTGTAGTTGATGTTTTTGCCTTGAAGTCTGATATTCTGAAGCAAGTTCATCTGCTACTCGAAATAGAATGTCTTTCCGTGATATATTTTCTCCTGTTGTATTTTTATACAATATCCAGCAATTTATTCCGGCTAAATCTAAAATATTGAAAAATACTTTAAGTGAACACCTTCTGGAACCTGATTTCACGGCCATTTGATCAGTGATATCGACGCCAAATTTAGTTCTATTATAAAGCGATACAGCTTCAGGTAATTTCTTTGCAGTTTTATCAATTTTGACCTGCTGATATTTTAGTATAAGTACTTTTTTAATTGCTTTGCTCTTGTAAACGGTGAGTGTGCATCCACTGAACTTGTACAACAACGTTGAGGAACGAGCCATGCTGTCTTTTTTCAGTTTGCAAGCTTTCGGCAGTTCCCCCTTGTTTGCGCGTTTTGTTCCAAGCAACGAAGTATTTTTAGATCTTAAATTGAACGCGAAAGGAATACTTGTAAACAAATTATCGGTTGTTACAGTTCTAACCTTCATGGTATACGATATTTGAAAGCACAGCTGATAACTTGCAAGACATTTGTATAGTGCTTGTGCAGCTCACAGCTACAAAGTAATACGCATGAGCCGCTATACATATTGTAACGATAAGACGGTCTGTCGCTGTGCAAAGCAACCCTGTCGCTACGCGCCGTGCTATAATTCAATCTGGCAACGACGGCCGCGATAATAAGGGAAACATTTAGGCCAACCAGGCAATGATGGCAACTTTTAGTCCAACCTGGCAATGATGGAAACTTTTAGCCCAACCTGGCAATGTTGGAAACTTCTAGTCCAACCTGGCAATGATGGAAACTTCTAGTCTAACCTGGCAGTGATGGTCGCGATCGTCATGGAAACCGTCAGTCCACTCCGGAATGAGCGAGAACGATCTGCGCGATGGCCAGACAGGTATAAAAGGCAGCCGGGTGCGGCGCAGCGAGTCAGTCTGATTTTGACTAGCGGAGTTGCCACGCGGAATTATTAAGCGAATATTTAAGTGTAAAGACAGTGAAGTGTAAACCTGTGAAATAAAGGGACTGTTGGTTTTTATTGACTGCGTTCGAGGAACTAAGTGTGTTTGTTTATTTCAAATTGCACAATCCAGTGATTCGTACTAGCCCACTAGAACTGGTATTTTCGTAACATTTGGTGTCAGAAGTGGGATTGTGCTACGGAATAAATAAAGGACAAAAAAAAAATTCAATAAAATTATAAAACGCAGACATGGTTAAACTCGAGCAACTGAAGGTGGACCAGCTGAAAAAGGAGCTGGCTGCCTGGAATTTGCCGACTGGTGGCGGAAAGGTGGAGTTGCAGCGCCGCTTGCGAGAGGCGTGTGAATCACGAGGCATCGATTGGGCTGCGCACGAGTTCAGAACGCAGGAGCTAGAGGCGTCGGGCAAAGTGGAGGAATCGCCTGCGGGTGCCGCGTCGATGCAAAGTACGGCTGCGCCACCGCAAGCAATGGACATGAGCCAGCTAATGGTTGCAATGAAAGGCATGTTCGAGACTTCCAACCGTGAAATGGTAGCAAAGCTGGAAACTACGAATCTCGAAATTTCAGCAAAAATGGAAACGGCGACCCAGGAAATATCGGCGCAAGTGGCGGAGCGAATGGAAGTCAAGCTTCAGGAAAATTCTGCGCGCGTGGAGCAGAAAGTGGAGGAAATCTCAGACAGGATTAATGGGAAAGTCGAGCACCTGGAGACGCGGGTAGAGCACTTAGATAAACGAGTCGACGACCTGGATGATTCCCTGAACAAGCGAGTTGGCGACCTGGATGATTCCCTGAACAAACGTGTTGACGATCTTGATGATTCCCTGAACAAACGAGTTGATAGTCTGGAAGATTCGATGAACAGAAAGATGGTCGAGCGGCTTAGGGAGGTACAGCCTCGAGAATGGTTGCCGCTGGTTCCGGAAAGTGTTGCCACCCGAGCAGAAGTGCCCACTTATGATGGGACTACGCCGTTCGATACCTTCAAGCTGCAATTCGACCTGGCTGCTCTGGAAAATCAGTGGACCGATGTAAGGAAAGGTCGGAGATTGGCGCTGGCTCTTAAAGGTGCTGCGGCTGAGGTAATAAAATCGGTTCCAGAATGTTTACGAAGTGAGTACGAGACCGTCATTAGGGCGCTGGCGGCCAAATATAGCGACGAGCACAACAGAACGCTGTACTACTGTGAGCTGAAGAACCGCAGGCAAAGATCCAACGAGGCGCTGCAGACATATGCAGCAGACATTGAGCGGCTCGTGCAGCTGTGCTACGCGTCCTTCGGCGCTGATGATCTCGAAAGGATGAAGATTGAGGCGTTTGTTGAAGGTCTTCGTGATCCGGAGACACGTCGCAGTGCGTTGATGATGGGCAAGCCGACATTTAGGGAGACGGTGACCAGCGCGATGACATATGAGGCGACATGGATTGGGAGCGCTCGGTATGCACCTGCAAGGATACGCCAGATCCAGCCAGACAACGACATTACGATCCAGGACATAAGCTCGGAGCCACCGGACAGGCCACGGGTGGTCTCCTCTAAAGTTGTTTGCTGGGTATGTGGCAAGCAGGGCCACATATCACGAGACTGTCGCCAACGAAAGAGGCGTTCCCGTTCTCGATCGCAATCGCCTCAAGAGAGGAATACTGACAATCGAGGCTCAGCCTACAAGCGCAGGGCTGACGATGAGGAGCCGTTAAACTAAAACGGGTCAGCCCAAAGGGGCGTGAGCTGATCCTCACAATCTGCTGCCCCACCGTCCTTGTCTCACAGCTGAAACGACAGCCCAGCAGCTTGACGATTGAAGGAAGGATAGATGGAAAGTTGTTCATGTTGACACTGGATACTGGAGCGTCATATTCGATCATAAAAAGGAAGCTGCTGGAGAGCTGGGAACCGCTGCATGGCATACAGCTGCGGACTGCGACTGGCGAGCGTGCGCCGGTAAGAGGAAAAGTTACAAAAACGATTGCTATCGGCACCAGCAGCCTGGAACATGAGTTCATCGTCGCGGATATAATGGACGACGTGATTATCGGCGTGGATTTCATGATTAGGCACGGTTTTACGCTGGACCTGAAAGAAAATGTGCTGAGGTATGCCAACGTTGAATTCCCGCTGCACACCGGCTATGAGCGAAGCGTGGCGGTAAGGAAGGTTGTATCGTGTCAACACCGGAGGATACCAGCGAATTCTGAGGCGATTGTGTGGGCGAAGGTGGACGAAGACGATGGGACGAGTCGGCTGTGGGTTGTGGAAGCACCGAAACAAGGACACGACAACATCATCATCGGACGTACATTAGTGGAACCTAAGAATGGCAGAATACCAGTTAGAATACTGAACCCCCTGAATGCACCCAGATATGTCGGTAAAGACGAGGTAATTGGCGAGTGTAAGGAAGCTGTAGCCGTGGTCAATTGCGAGAGTGGCCCACCTGGAGGTAATAGGAAGAACGGTTTCAACATGGACGTCATACCGCAGGAGAACCAGTGGAGCAGCGAGTTGACGGCCAGCAGAAACAGAAGGCGAGGTCTCTCCTGCAGCGCTATGGGTCAATATTTGCGGCAGAAGCAGGCGGAAGAACAGCCATAGTGAAGCACAACATCGACACGGGAAGTGCGAACCCGATCCGCCAACCGCCAAGACGAGTTCCTCTGGCCAAGAGGGAAGAGGTCGCAAATTTGATCGAAAACATGCGGAAAGAGAAGGTCATAGAGCCTTCTTCGGGCCCCTGGTGCTCACCGGGCGTGCTAGTCAAGAAAAAGGATGGCAGTACCCGATTTTGTGTGGATTATCGAAAGCTCAATGATGTGACCAAGAAGGACAGTTATCCACTACCGCGGATCGATGACACCCTGGACACGCTGTCAGGCACACAGTGGTTCTCCACGCTCGACTTACGCAGCGGCTATTGGCAGGTAGAGCTTGCAGACAAGGACAAGGAGAAAACGGCTTTCAGTGTTGGCGATGGTTTGTGGCAGTTCACCGTCATGCCGTTCGGACTCTGCAACGCACCAGCAACATTCGAGCGGCTAATGGAACGCGTGCTAAAAGGGCTGCATTGGCGGACGTGCCTGGTGTACCTCGACGACATAATCTTTATTTATTTATTTATTTACTTTCAAGGCACTTGTAAGTATAAGTCTTTTTATTAAGCGCACGACGCCTGGTATAACATATAAATGGTATAATATAATAATGTAATATAATAAAATAATAATGTTGTAACAAAAATGAGAAGCGGAAAAGAGTAAAGATGAATAGTGAAATTAAGGAGAGCAGAAGAGAGAGAGAGAGAAGAAAATAAGAAAGAAAATTCCATTAAAGATTAGAAAAGTATTGAAGAAGTTTTTTTTGAAATTGATGGCGTTGGTCTCACGTTTAATGCTTGTTGGAAGTGCGTTCCACAGAGAAACTGAGTGGACAAAAAATTGTCGACCAGTTATTAAGTGCTTGTGCCTGGGCAGTATGAGCTGAAAAGACCTTGTTTTGGTACCGAAACGCAATTTATCATACAAATATTCTGGCTGTTTGGAGTTTATAATTTTATGAAGAAAGATAAGCACACGCGACTTTAACACATTAGTAAAAGAGCATCCAAGCATTATTTTAACATGGTCGGAGATATGCTCACGCCGTCTTACTCCAAACACATACCTTGCACAGTCATTGATCGCCACCCTCAACTTGCCGTTACTTTCTTGGTCCAAGCTGGAAAAAATCTCACATCCGTAGAAAACTAAAGGCAAAATAAAAGACTTCACGAGTTTCAACTTAACAGCGGTGGATAAGTAGCTCGTTGTCGGACTAAGACCAGATAGTGCACCATAGACACGGGAAACTGTCTTGTTGACATGTGTTTTAAAATTAAAATTGGCGTTGAAATATATTCCAAGGTTTTTTATCTTGTCAACATAATCAACCGCCGAGCCGTTTAGATAGATCGTGGGAAGAACAGACGTTCCACTGGTTCGATCAATAAACAACGCTTTTGTTTTGCTTGGATTGAGTTTTAGCTTATTGGTAGCAGACCACTGATGTATAATATTCAAATCGCTGTTAATTTTTTCTATAGCCAGATTAATATCTGATTTTGGAAAAAGCATATACGCTTGCACATCATCTGCGTAAATGTGGTGTTGACAGTGATTAAAACAATTCGAGATGTCATTAATAAACATAGTAAAAAGTAGAGGACCCAGCACCGACCCTTGCGGTACACCAGCTGAAATGAAGCACGATTTTGAAAAGTTGCCATTGTGACTGACAAACTGGGACCTTTTTCTCAAATACGAAGAAAGAAGTTTGCATGCTGAATTGTCGAAGTGGAAGTTGTATTGCGCTTTCTCCAGTAGGATAGCATGGCTGACAGAGTCGAACGCTTTTGAAAAGTCAAGAAAAACAATAAGGCACATCTTGTCAGCATCAAGACCTAAACGTATATCATCACATACTTTTAAAAGCGCATTGATGCAACTGTGTTTAGGACGGAAGCCTGATTGGTGCTTAGTTAGTGCTGTTTAATTTGATCACTGATCAAAGATTCGAAAACTTTACTTAGAAAGGGCAAAATTGCAATGGGCCGGTATTCCGTTGGTGATTTCGGAAGTGGAATAATTCTAGCACATTTCCAGCAGTCAGGAAAAGAAGACGTCATGATAATGCAGAAAAAGATATATATGATATGCTTCAGGATGACCGGAATCAATAATTTTATAAACGAGGGACTAATTTCATCCGAACCAACAGCATTCGATTTTATCTTCATTATCGCTAGACCAACACAAATTTCATCAAAGCCTTCAAACGAGAAACTATTATTAACAGTCGCAGTAGCACTGCAATCAGTATAAAAGGACATCGCCGGGCAGTCCGCTGGTTGAATAAATTTTTTGTTTAATTCATCTAGGTCTATACATTCTGGTGCAGTAATCCTGTTGCGATTAATCCCTAGCTGCCGCACGTTCTTCCGAAAACTAGCACTAGAATTTGTATGTGAAAATTTACTTTCAAAGTAAAGCCTTTTGTTCTTGCGAATAAGTGATGTAACGTTGTTACGTGCTACCTTGTAATCACGAAGAATGTCGGTATGCCTATATTTTCTCCAGTTAGCATATAAATGGTTGCGTTTATCGATAAGTAAACTCAATTCATCTGTCAGCCATGGGTACGCTACTGCTTTTTGTTTTTTTGCTCGAACAGGGACATGTTTCTTAAAAAGCGAACAAATATTTTATTAAATAGATCAACCTGCTTATTCACATCATTTGTGGAATAAAGGGGGGACCAGTTCAGGTTACTGCAGTCATCGAAAAGTGATGCTACATCTATCGCTGAATAATTATAATAAGTCTTAGTCCCCTCTCCACTGACATCTCCAACAGCGTTTAACTTTAGGAAGATTAAATCATGATGGGAAAAAGCAGGCGCTATCCGTTGATCATATGTCAAAATAAGTTCAGGATCAGAGACCAAAAAAACATCAAGCAGCGAAGGTGGCGCCGCTGGAGCGAAGTGAGTGGGTTGGGTGGTGTTGCACAGATGCATATTAGAAGCTTCAAGCATATCCAGAAAATTCTTGTTTTTGTTGCGTAGTATATCTAAGTTCAGATCTCCACAGATCACAACATCGGCGTAGCTACACACCACATCCGTCAACTGCTCGCTTATGAGATTATAATTAGCAACGTTTGGCGCCATATAGACGCAACCAAGCAAGAGTTTTTTGTATCCGAATGAAATTTCAACAAAAATAAATTCTATTGGATCAGTAATATTAGATTTCTTTACTACGTTGCACCTAAAGAATGTTTTCGCATAGATGCAGACTCCACCACCCACTCTGTCATGTCTGTCACTACGCATTAGCCTGTAGCTATTCAGTTTAAATAAGTCATTACACATTTCCGGTCTTAGCCAGGTCTCCGAGATACACACAAAATCAAGCAGACCACCATCGACGAGCAAACGAAGATCATCTATTTTGTTTTTTAAACTTTGCGCGTTTAAATGACATATATTAATGCCATTAATCGATTTGCACATGACATCCAATACTATCTTAGTTTTATCTATGGAACGACTACACAAAGTCTTCTTACCCATTAAAAATAAATGTATAAGTTGCTAGGCAAATGACCACGCCATCAAATAACAAGCGAATATAGAATGCGCGAAAAGTAAGAAGCGAATATAGAATGCGCGAAAAAGTATAAAAGAGAATAAAGGAGGGAAAGATGATAGTAAGGGAGAGTGGCGAACTAACAAACAATTTATAAGAATTATAGATAAAAGTACTAGATAATGTAACAAGAGAAAAGAAATCAATCGCCGTGGGCACCAGCCCTTGTAATTTTCCGCAGTTCCTCAATGCTATCGACTTTAATTCCATCTCCGTTTTTCTCCAATCTGATGTACACGGAGCCACGCAGAGTAAACGCATTATAGATACTTTTCTTGCGCTTACAGGCAATCGCTGCATGTAAAACTTTTCGGGTATCAGCTGAGATGCTTTCATGTATGTAGACGTTGTTGTCAAAGTCAATTCCAGCATTTCTCAGGTTTACTGCTTGTTTTGCTTGCCGGCGATAATCGCCAAAAGCCTTCAGCACCCGATTGCGATCGTAAGGAGTGTAAAATTTTATGATGACCGCAGGATTGGAGTAGTTAGATATTGACTTGATGCGAAAAATATCTTTAAGTTGAGGAGACAAAAAGTCAATAGAGCGACAAATCAAATTGAAAATGCTTTTGAGATTTTCCTCCTTCGAAAAAGGCACACCGAAAAGAACAGCATCCAAAGAATGATCAACCGTGCTGCGGTGATTATTGTTTTTGCTTAGCTGTTGTGAAAGCTCATCACATCGCGCAGTCAGAGCGTTTATTTGTTCCTTCAAGCAGTGAATTTTTTCATCATACTTTGCGAAATTAGCGCTGATGGAGCTTACTTCGCTCTCCAAATTGCTTACTACCCGAGCTATTTCCGCAGAGAGTCTATCAAACAAGCAGTCGGTATGTTGCCTAAGTCGATCCTCTAGTTGTTTGAACTCCTCTTTCACATTTGCTTTCAGCCTTACTTCCAGAGATAAGACGGTCTGTCGCTGTGCAAAGCAACCCTGTCGCTACGCGCCGTGCTATAATTCAATCTGGCAACGACGGCCGCGATAATAAGGGAAACTTTTAGGCCAACCTGGCAATGATGGCAACTTTTAGTCCAACCTGGCAATGATGGAAACTTTTAGGCCAACCTGGCAATGATGGAAACTTCTAGTCCAACCTGGCAATGATGGAAACTTCTAGTCTAACCTGGCAGTGATGGTCGCGATCGTCATGGAAACCGTCAGTCCACTCCGGAATGAGCGAGAACGATCTGCGCGATGGCCAGACAGGTATAAAAGGCAGCCGGGTGCGGCGCAGCGAGTCAGTCTGATTTTGACTAGCGGAGTTGCCACGCGGAATAATTAAGCGAATATTTAAGTGTAAAGACAGTGAAGTGTAAACCTGTGAAATAAAGGGACTGTTGGTTTTTATTGACTGCGTTCGAGGAACTAAGTGTGTTTGTTTATTTCAAATTGCACAATCCAGTGATTCGTACTAGCCCACTAGAACTGGTATTTTCGTAACAATATGTACTGCATCGGTCTCATGATTCTCCGAAAATCATATTTTTGTTCCGATAGAACATTGCAGTGCCCATCAATTGTTATAGCTGCCCCAATATCATTTCATCCCAGAATTTCTTCATAGAAACATTCACCAGTTATTTTGACTGGTACTGGTATGTGTAAGAAACAAAAAATATATTTGTTACAAATATACATAAAGTGACATTAAGTTCATAAAATGTTTTCCCTACTTATAGCTACAAAAGTCATAACATCATTTCGGAAAGCAAATGTTACATGCAGTGGGAAGTTTGATTTGAAATTGCTTGACCAGTCAAAATTACTGGTCTGGCAAATGTAGTGTTAAGGCCTGGTGGAAATAGGCTATAACTTAGAATCACGTGTAATGTGAATATCTTTAATTGTGTCGTCTGTTTTGTCCGGGTTGGCTTAAGGGCGAGCCACGCCAACTTGGTTTGGCTAAAAAGCCGACCTGAACTTCTGGGTAAATAAAAAGGCAACAAGTTTGATTGTAAAACAGAAGTCGACTTTATTTTGGAAAAACGGGGGTTTATAAAGTAAATCATAACTGTTATACCAGTTTGAGCATTCCAACACTCCGCCCATTATTCCAGTGTACTAATTCTATTGACCAATCCGGGAAGAAGGACAATATGCTGATCTCGCATATTTCCGTTAGAACGCTGCAGTTGGTGGTATCCATCTCGCTTGCACTGCTCGCGCCGCGGTATCGATCATTGAACCCAGTCGGCGAGTCAGCATAGGTGCTTTGTTTACATTAAGCGTATTACGCTATTGCTGGTCAAACGGCATCGGTGCCTGCAAGTGTCGCGAGTGGCAACCTGACACTAGCGCATAACGGCGTGCATATTGCAAGTTGTGTGGCCCATTTAATAGTGTCGGTCTTGACGACTATGTGGTACCACTACACCATTGCCCTTAAGCGAAAAATTATTACTCGGAATGATTTTTCAAGATAGTAACGGTCCGGGGGGGGGTGTTTTGGAAATGCTTTACATCAATAGTTTTGGAAATAGTTTTTTAAGGGTAATTAATTTTTAATTCTTAACAATGAAGCAATAAGGGGTAATCCATAGATGGTGTGTTTAAATAATAGTGTTTTGGTGATAAGTTTAGTCATTAAGGTTCTAACTTAGATATATATGTATACGATGTAGTATATGAAAATTATATATGATTACAATTGGTGTTTTCATGGTAGTAGTACTTAATGTTACATGTGCACATGTTTTCTTAGTAACTATTGTTACTCTAATACCTTAAAATCTCTTATCCGTATGTTTTACAAAGTATTGGTTTTTATTATTCTACTTGGTCTTAACCCATATCGGCCCAATGTTCGATTAATCGAACAGTAAATTTTAGCATTTTCCAAAAATTTTTTTGGGCTGTTCTTTAATTTTAAACGCGAACTTTTTGCATGATATGATGGTATGATGTATTTTGTATAATACGAAATAAATATATCCATTTCTCACACCCCTTTCCTGTTGTAGGAATTCCCCAAACAAAAGGTAATTTTTGACATAATTTTAAAAGTATCGAATAACATAAAAAAACAATAATATTTAAAAAAGTAATTATGCAGTCTTATTACAAATTGATCAAACTCTTAAAAACATATTTACACTTTTCGCATAAAACCGATATTATAGTCAGAATATATATTTATAATCAGGTGTTCGATTAATCGAACGCTGGGCGCTAGTTACTATTTCTTTTATATTCGAATCAAAAGATTTAATTTGAAATATCTTTGTCACAGCAACAGTTTCAAAGTGAACATTGAACGGCGACCATGATTTCGAATTTGACTACCGTAATAAGATTTTGATTTGTGGTTGGCAGGACAACAGCGAAGTCACGGTTGCAACGAACTTCGACCAAATCTTACCAACAGTACCTACAAAAAGATGGAAGTAATCAAAAACAAATGCTGGGAAAATTGTTGCACCTGGTCGCTTTGTCAACTATAACCAACCGCAACTGTTGAAAAATTATAGCAGAGGGATGGATGGGGTGGATTATGATAATGCTGCGCAGAACTATTATATTGCTATTCGATCTAAGAAGTGGTATTGACCATTATTTATATCTGTTTTAAATTCAGCCATTGTTAACGCATGGAAACTTGACTGCTTCAATCGTCGTTATTATAAGAAAAATATTCTTCATCAAAAAGACTTTCGGGCGGAGGTTGATTACTCCCTCATAATGACCCGGATGAAGGAGAATCATCTAGTGATAGCGCCGAAGGGAGTTTATTTGAGGTGCCATCAGGGTTTTCAAAGAAGGTTCAACCAAAACACCTTCCCCCCGAACAAAGGGGCAACATCTTATTATAACAGAAAACAATAAGAAATGGCGATGCAAGGCTTGCCATAAAAATATTTCGTATTTGTGTAAGAGATGTAACGTTGCACTTCACACTCCCTGTTTTGAACCATATCATTTAGAAAAAAAATATGGAATAAACTGTGAATTTATAGTACTGGTCAATGGTCACTTATTTATTTAGTATCAACTCAAGGCATACATCAATCATACAAAAAAATGCCAAGTGGTGCCCAGCGTTCGATTAATCGAACACCAAATATCTCGAAAACTAAAAATCGGAAAAATTTTTTGACCCCAAATTTGAATTCTCCGACCTCATTTAATGCTAAAAAAGAATGTTTCATTTGAATATTAACAAAAAAAATATCTCTGGGCCTATATGGGTTAATTATTTCGTATATCCATGTTATATGGTTTTAGCGAGTTGTTATGCACTTCTTTTTGTTTTCCGTTGTAGTCGATTACGGTATTTACTCCTTTTCGTTCTAAAATTTTGTATGGTCCGCTGTATGGACTCATGTTCTTTTTTCTGTTTTCTACTTTCAACAATACCAAGTCATTGACCTTCAAGTGCAATGGGTTGGCATATTGTTGGTCTTGTTTTTGTTTTCGTTTGATTTTTGTTTGGATTGTGCTTGCCTTTGCTTTCTGTATTGCGTCATGTAATCTGATCTTGAGTTCGTGCACAAAGTTGTCATAATCGTAAATTGGTTGTGAGTATTTTAGTGTGTCAGTGGGTAACGAAGGTAATTTGCCGAAAATGAGTTCGAATGGTGTGTATTCTGTATCAATGTTGGGTGTCGTGTTGTACGCAAATGTGAAGTACGGTATCCATTTGTCCCATTCATCGTCGTTGGCGTAATTTAATAAATATTCATTAGTTCATTTGTGAATTCGGTTCCTCTGTCTGATTTTAGGATTTTAAACTGTCCGTATTTTAAAATTAATTGTTCTACTAATGTCTTCGCTGTTGTAGTCGCGTCCTTAGTGCTCATTGGGTGTGCTATCATGTATTTGGTTAGTTCACATTGCATCGTGAGAATGTATCGGTAGCCGTTGGACATGCGGAGTGGTCCGACTGTGTCAATCGATACTATCTGGAAACTGTCATTTGGTGTGTTGGTCGTTGTAATCTGTTCTCTTGTGTGTCTAACCTGTTTGTTTGTTGCACATTTATGGCAGTTACTTATGTACGTTTTTACCATTCTGTTCATGTTTTTCCATATGTAGCGTTGTTTGAGTTTCAAGACTGTTTTTCTTACGCCAAGATGTCCTCCATGTGTTGAATTGTGGAATTGTTGGATTAGTTTGAATTTTATGATGTCCTCTGTTATTCTCTGGGGTGGTGTATATATTAATATGTTTAAATTCGGCCTATCGCATTTCTTATATGCTTTTTCATAGATATCTTTTAATTCATTAGTGCGCGTCTTTTTAAATATCTCATCACTTGTCGACAGTGCTAATTCTTTAATATTATATCTTCTCATGGTACGTATGAGCTTCTCCATAATCGAAACTAGTTTCGTAGGGTTATCGCTGCATCGTACTTTTACATTGTCATCAACTATCTCTACCATTGCCTGGGCTAGTGGCTTAGTTGGAATTAATATATATATCATCGGCCGATGCTTTTCCTTTATTTCAGTTTTCAATGTTTCGTATTCTTCACGTCGTTCATAGAGGTACATTCCCATATGTAGAGTTGATCGGGCTCCTGAGATATGTCCTTCCTATTGTCGCGTGTTCCGGTACCATAATCTTCACTAATCTTCACTAATATTCTCATTTTCTTCATTGCGCATTACATTTTCATATATTGTAGTATCTTTTTTTTTTTTTTTGTTTTTTTTTTTGCTCTTAGTTTTGCTGCCATGCTCCTTGTAATTGCCAGTATTTCTTTTTGTTTGCCGTCATTTGCGTTATCTTCATGTGTTGGAGTCATTGCTTTTAAGTCGTCACTGTCTAGTTTGATGCATGATAGTGTTGGTTTCTGTTGTTCTGGTTTTGCTTGTGGTTTGGTTGATAGTACTTTGAGTTGTTTACTTGCTCGCTTAACTGCCAAGTTCCGATTCTGCGTCGGTTGGTAGCAATTTGAGTTGTTGACATACTCATTTTGCTGCTGGTTATTCGCATTACTTCTATTCTACTATTCTTAATGTATAGTGTAACGTAATGACAAATTTGCAGATGTTGCTCTGGTGTGTATATTGGATTTGATAATAAGTTTATTCTTTATAATGTTGTTATTATTTATTCTTGTGTACATATGTAAAAAAAATTTTTTTTTTTTTTTTGTTTCTTATATCATTATCCAATTATAAATCATTATCTAATTATAACGTTATTATAATGGGTACTTGTATATATATACATATTTCGGTAGACAATTTTATTCAAGGATTTCTGGATAGGCCTAGTCAGCTGGTCAATGTCTTTTGAATTTACTATATGTGTGAAAGTAGGGCCATATAGTTCAGAGGCATGACGAAATGAAAGTACTTTCGAAAGAATCTCGTAACGATTGATATGAAAATCGCGCTCCATGCATTCGTACGGCAGATCTCGGCCATGATGCATCTCAATAGCCACGGCTAATTTCTTCAAAATTTGTATCATAACTCTCTGAACATCTTCCTCAGGTATTTTTCCGATATATTGTCGCTGTTGCCGTATGGCGGTCGGGAAGTGCTTTTCGCAAAATTTCAGACGGTGATTGTAGCCCATCAAATGATCTTGCATACCATGCTCATCCGAAATAAGTTCGCATAACCCACACTCGAACCTCGCATATATGTCACCAGGGCCTTTAAGTATTTTGATTACATACTCAACGCCTATTAGTCCCAGTACGTTGTCATCACTTAGGTTGTAGCTATATAGTCTGTTTGTTGCAAACGCTGGTTGGGCTGGTTCGTGCATCTTTGGTTTGTGCTCGGTTGGCGGTGTCGGTTGTTTCGTCGTTCTCCGCCTGTACTCCTCGATGGTAAGTCTTCTGGGGCCTGCTGTCTTCGGTGTTGGAGTGTAGTGTGGGATTTCTCCCTGTTCTGCAACGGGCTGCGGGATGTATTCGTCTACTGCTCCTTGAGTTGTCGCCAAGTGTTCCCACTTCCGGAAGATCGCGTCGATCTCTTCCTGGGTTGACATAGGGGTAGTAGTGTTCAAGTCTCGGAGTGAATCTTAATCTTGTTGGTTCGATTTGCAGGATCGAGTCGTGCAGGATCGATTTGGGCAGGATCGCCATGTAATGTGAATATCTTTAATTGTGTCGTCTGTTTTGTCCGGGTTGGCTTAAGGGCGAGCCACGCCAACTTGGTTTGGCTAAAAAGCCGACCTGAACTTCTGGGTAAATAAAAAGGCAACAAGTTTGATTGTAAAACAGAAGTCGACTTTATTTTGGAAAAACGGGGGTTTATAAAGTAAATCATAACTGTTATACCAGTTTGAGCATTCCAACACTCCGCCCATTATTCCAGTGTACTAATTCTATTGACCAATCCGGGAAGAAGGACAATATGCTGATCTCGCATATTTCCGTTAGAACGCTGCAGTTGGTGGTATCCATCTCGCTTGCACTGCTCGCGCCGCGGTATCGATCATTGAACCCAGTCGGCGAGTCAGCATAGGTGCTTTGTTTACATTAAGCGTATTACGCTATTGCTGGTCAAACGGCATCGGTGCCTGCAAGTGTCGCGAGTGGCAACCTGACACTAGCGCATAACGGCGTGCATATTGCAAGTTGTGTGGCCCATTTAATAGTGTCGGTCTTGACGACTATGTGGTACCACTACACACGGTTGCCACTCAACTAAAACTTTTTGTACCAAAATTTTCCCAAAAAAGGCCCAAAGTAGAAGCGAAAGGACCATTTTATGTTTTCGGTAGATTGTTTTTTAACACCAAAGCAAAACATAAATTTTATATCGAATTTACGCTTGTACACTTTTGTAAAAAAAATGCCCAAATTACACAAAAGCGGCCCAAGGGCCTACGTGAAATAAAAAGTCTCACTTTTGGTCCAAATGGACCATAAGTGGCAACCGTGCCTTAAATATGAAAATAAAATTGCTAAAACTTATATTTCAGAAAAAAGTAGTATAATCGGCCTGTGGGTAGTACGGTAGTACAAATGACGAAATACAGTACATTCCGTTTAGCTGCATTCACCTTCGATGCACATGAAAAATGCAGCTAAGGGCGATGTTATGCTGCCGGTCACGGATCACAATCACGGATAAAGTTGTTGTTGTTTCAATGTAAAAGAGAAAATTGGGAGAGCGAGCGAGCGGATAAAATTTGACCGCACCGATCACCGGATGATGAGGCTTTCGATGCCAAATCAAACGATCAAATCAGTGTTGCGTCGTGAGATTATTCACAATAGTTGTGTTTTGGGAACAAATTTGTTCCCTTTTGGTGAAAATGTGTATGCAATAAGCAAAAAAAGGGTTGGTAGCAACCCTCATCACTAGCGTGTGTTTATATTTGTGTTTTCGGCGAAAAAGAAGAAAGAAAAATGGAAATTTAAATGGTAAACAAATATTGTGATACTTTCACACACGCAATGCCTCGCATTTATAGGGGTATACCCTGCGCGTTGGCTCGTATTAAAAAAAAAAAAAAAAAAAAATTCATGTATAAATTACTAGCTCAGAATGCCACAAATTTCGGCCCAATCAAATACTGAAGCGCTGATAACAATGTTCCAGGAGCAGGAATCCCTTTAGAAATGTGTGCTATTCAGACCGATGCAAGCGCGAAAAAGAATTTTACATTTTAATTGAAAATTGTATTTGAAAAAGTAAAGTCCCAATAAAAAGTGCGGAAAAAGTAGTAAAAGTAAGCGAAAATCGTAGTGGTGACCGGCGATCAAATGACCGTCAGCATAACATGCTTTCGGCACGGAGTAGAGAAATTAAAACGAGAGCGTAAAAAGTTACGTGACCGACGATCATTTGACCGGCAGCATAACATCGGCCTAAGCGAAATATCTAAAAAAGTTTTTGGAAACAGCTAAATTTTTTTGATGCAGGTCCTTAGCGCACCTATATAAAAATGTCAAAATATATCAAAATATATAATATATATATTGTAATGATGATAGGAGTCCGGTCTTGTTTAAAGCCACAAGACTAAGGCAGATCAAAAACGCTCAACAGTAAAACTGGAGCGAAACTTTTGGAGTTCAAGAGACCGAGCTTGATTTGCTTGAACTAACTTTATTTTCGGTTCTCACTCTTATTTATACTAAATTTCTTTACGCTAACTAATGCAATTGCGAGTGGCCTTGAGTTCCCACGAATGCACCCAGTAACTCCAGACCTTCGTAACAGTTCAGAATTGCTGGTGTTAGCAATTGATTTTTCCAAAGCATTACCTGTCGTTGGTTGGTAACCGAACACGGGTATTGGCTTTATGCTTGGCTATGCGCAAAGTGTGCGAAAGTGCTAAGCATACGGTTGTGTATGCGTTGTTGTTGTAGCACGGCGCGAAGTGGCGCTGCTATGTTATTGATATCATTATTATTACTGTGGGAATATTAATGAGTGCATATGTGGTATCACTACAATATATTATATATATATATTATATCAATATTGATATATTATATATATCAAAGTTTTGCATGAACAAATCTATTGCATTATTGAAAAGATTACGCCAGTGTAAGATTGAACAAATTTTGATTAGCAAATGAACCGCTATCTTATAGATGCTTATGCATACATAATATGTATGTATACACTGGATATGATAAAAATATTTATGTACATATTCTTACTGACATGCTTTTATGCAAATTAATCGGTAATTTTACCCTGCGAATATTTCTTTTTTGACAATTTCACAACCATTGCCTCCATTTCGAAAGCGACGTTAAAATGACGAAGCGTACGTGTTGAAATGAGGTAGGTTGCTGATAAAATTGATCTCGTAAAAATTTTCCAGTGCTGCTAAACGAAGTATTTTTCATACAAATCATAGAAAACTTGCTCAAAATCAGGGCTGTTAAATGGAATAGTGCAGCTAAGTAAAATGCAGCTAAATGTGAAATTTTCAAAAAAAATTCTATTTGCGAAGTATCGGGTGCGCCATCTAAATGTGGTCGATGGAAATATTGAATAACTTGAACAATTCTCAATCGATTTTGGAAAACTATTTATTTTTATAAAATTTGAAGATTTAAAATTTTTTCCATTCAGTTTCCAAAAACAACGTCGATCAGATGACCACCTTCATTGCGGATACAAAATTCAGCTGTTTTTCTGGCATTTGCCAGCATCTCGGGTGATATCGCAGTGATTTAGGCTCGAATATTGTCCTTAAGCTCGTCTAAAGTCTTTGGTTTGTTGGCATACACTTTGCTTTTTAAAAATCCCCACAAAAAAAAGTCCGATGCCGTTAAATCTTTTTAGGCGCAGAACGACCGCGATACTTTTGACGATACGCACGCTGTGTTGCAACAACTGAACGATTACATTTAATGAACATTGTTACTATTTCCGCGCGTTCTTTGGAATTGGTGAATCGATTCATGGTTAAAATTGTAATGCAATAACCTTTCCGAAATGTGTTCGACGACGTCAATCGATGTAAATCTGTCAAAGTTATTAAATATTTCCATCGACCATATTTAGATGGCGCACCCCGTAGTATTTTGGCCAAATCATGCAGCTAAGCGAAAATACACCTAAGCGAATAGGCAACTAAACGGAATGTACTGTAGTAGTAAAATACTACTTGTGCTGAAAAGTTCGTATCGTTTTATAGAAAAACAAATTTTTTTGGCAAAATTCGATTTTATTATTCAACATAGTTGCCATCGAGAGCGATAGACCGATTATAGCGATCTTCCAACTTTTCAATACCTCAAAATAGGCCTCTGTTTCGGCGATTACTTCCTCATCGGCTTTAAATTTCTTTCGAGCGAGCATTCTCTTGAGATCTGAGAACAGGAAATAGTCGCTGGGGGCCAACTCAGGAGAATACGGTGGATGCGGAAGCAATTCGAAGCCCAATTCATGCAATTTTACCATAGTTTTCCCCGATTTGTGACACGGCGCATTGTCTTGATTAAACAACACTTTCTTCTTCTTCAAATGCGGCCGTTTTTTCGCGATTTCGTCCTTCAAACGCTCCAATAACGCTATATAATTGTCGCTGTTGATGGTTTTTCCCTTTCCAAGATAGTCGATGAAAATTACCGACGCCATAACCTTACCGGCCGACTGTTGAGTTTTTCCACGCTTTGGATTCGGTTCATCGCGTGCAGACCACTCAGATGACTGCCGACTGGACTCCGGAGTGTGGTGGTGGATCCATGTTTCATCGATTGTCACATATCGACGCAAAAATTCACTTCTATTGCGGTTGAACAGCTCCAAACATTGCTCTGAAGCATCGACAAGTTCTTTTGAAGGTTGGTACTACGTAAAAATGATACGGATTTTATTCCAGTGGTGCCATCTCATACAAACGATACGAACTTTTCAGCCCAACTGTTAGTAGTACGTTCGGCAGCACTGATTGCATATGCGCATGGTGGCATGACCCAATGTGCATGGCAGCATAAATAAACAGTACGATAAGAGCATGCCGGCAACACATGCTGGCCACACGCTCTTATCGTGCCTATCTTACTTGAATCCTTGCAGCGAACACGACTTGATAAGCGCAACCAGGTCTTGCAAGATTCAACAATAGAATTACCTTCAAAATGACAAGTTCTCGAAAAACGGTACCCATATAAATCGCATCATTTTAACTATGCTAAATAAGGCCTTAAATTTCTTGCAAAAATAACGGATTTAATTTTCTTACACCTCAAACATAAAATATATTATTTAAATCTTAATATATTAATATATTGAGATGAGAGTTAATATATTGAGATGCTACAAATGTTTTGGTTATAACCATAAAGCTAGTGAATGTGTAAACAAAAAGGCTTGTAGTAAGTGTGCGGGAGACCATGACTTAAATGACTGTAAATCTGATTTTGTTAAATGTGTCAATTGCTATGAAATGGTTCAGAAAAGATTATTGGATGTCAACGTATATCACTCGGTATTCAGTATAGACTGCCCCGCTTACAAAAAATGTGTTCAAAATAAAAATAAGGCAAAGAAATAGCAATCACCAATTTCAGATTTAAATTGTATGTATCTAAATATTAATAGTATACTAGCAAACAAAAATGAACTTGAGAGATTATTAGAAATCAAGAAGCCATCTATGATGTTATGCGCAGAATCTTGTACAACTACAGACATAACAGACCAAGAACTCAATATGCAAACGTACAATTTAATACGATGTGACTCGCATAGTAGACATACTGGTGGTGTTTTAATATACGTACATAGCTCCTTAAATTATGTTGTGAAATATAACAAATCAATAGATAAGAATATTTGGTGCATAGTAATTCAGCTAAAGCAAATAAGTCCTAAATGGCAAATAGGAATTGTTTATCATTCTCCTAATTCCAGTGATGCGAATTTTATTAACTATTTAAGCGATGTTCTAGGGGCCACTTGTGAATTATCTAACAACTGCATCATTATAGGTGATTTCAACATAAATTTAAATAACCAATCAACATACAGCAATAAACTATTAGCACTTTTTAAATCACATTCGATGTACCAAAAAATAGATTTTGATACTCGCATAACAGACCGTTCTACGACAAGAATTGATTTATTGTTTACAAACTCACTCGCTGTACATTGTGAACGGATGGATGAGTATCAGATTTCAGACCATCAAACGATAAAATTTACTGTTAAAAAAAACCTTAACTATCAAATGAGAAGTAGTACCAAAATAATATCATGGGAATTATATGACAATGAAATACTTATGACGCTCTTACGACAACAAAATTTTAGTTTCTTTAATCAGTTTGACTTAGAAGACAAGGTGTTATTCATCAATAATACTATTATGGACGTTATGCAAAATCTTACTTATGAAAAATTAATAAAGCTTAAAATAATGAACAAGTGGTATGACAAGGAGTTAGCAGTTCTAAATAAAAGCAAGTTAAAATTGTACGAGCGAGCGCGAACAACGGGAGTATGGGACGAATATAAACACATCAAAGCATTATATAAGAAATTAATAAGAAAAAAAAAGACTGAGTTTTTGGAACATAAAATTACCAGCAATAGACATGATCATAAATTGATGTGGAAATTTTTAAAGCAAACCATTTGCATGACGGAGGAAAAGACCCACATAACGAAAATATTAATAAAAGGACAGTTGTACGAAGAGGAAAAGGAATTAGCAAACAATTTAAACAAATATTTCTTGGAGAGCGTAGAAGAATTAATTGACAACATACAATATAGCGGCACAAATTTATATGAGAGACCTTTATTTACAGCACTTAACACTGAACTTAAATTCATGAAAGTCACAGTAAAGGACATTGAAGACATAGTTAATAAATTTAAAAACAAAAAAGGGGGTAAAAAATTATTATCAGAAGGAGTGTTGAAGGACTCAATGCCATACCTCGGCTACTTCTATACCCAAATAATAAATAATAGTCTCGAAGAAGGAATCTTTCCGGAAGTATGGAAAACCTCTGTAGTCGTTCCTATTGAAAAGGTCAAAGGGACCCTAAAAGCAGAGGAGCTGCGACCAATTAATACCTTACCCTGCGACGAAAAGATATTGGAAACTGTCGTAAAAACCCAATTAGTAAATTATTTAGAAGACAATAAAATAATAATTCCACAACAGTCAGGATTCAGGCATAAGCATTCGTGCGAGTCAGCGTTAAACCTAGTGTTGGCAAAATGGAAAGTAGACTTGAACAACAAAAAATCGATTTTGGCTGTGTTCATTGATCTCAAAAGAGCCTTTGAGACTATAGATCAGGACATTCTACTAAGCAAGTTGTCTTTAATTGGTATAAGGAATATTGAATTAAAATGGTTTAGAAGTTTTTTGAAAAATCGTAAGCAGAAAACAGTAATAGGTTCTTCCATATCCGATGAAATGGACGTTAAAATCGGCCTGCCGCAGGGTTCTGTTTTAGCTCCAATTTTATTCAATATTTATATAAATGACATTGTATCATCGCTTCAGTACAGCAGTATAAAGCTTTTCGCAGATGATGCGTTGATAATGATAAGTGGGAAGGACATAGACCAAATGCGTGAACAATTACATTTAGATTTAGACAGTTTTTATAGTTGGCTCTGTGCAAATAAACTTAAACTTAACATTGACAAAACGAAGTTTATGTTTATAACAAGAAACAACAACTTACATGTGAATGTACTGAAGTTTAATAGGACAGAGATCGGACAAGTATCTAAAATAAAATATTTAGGTGTTGTAATAGATAGATAGATTGACATTCAATAATCACATTGACTACACAATTAGTAAAATTGCCAAACAAATCTTTATGAAAAGAACTTGTAAATATTTGCAAAAACATTACAAAATTATGGTTTATAAGTCCATCATCGAACCGCACTTTATTTACTGTCCAACAATATTTTTTATAATGAAAGATGCACAAATTAAAAAGCTACAAAAAATGCAAAACAAAGCTATGCGATTTATCTTGAAATCGCGTTATGATGCACATATAGCAGATATGTTAAGGAATCTCAACTGGCTTAGTGTGAAGCAGAAAATATATTATTACACAATGAAATTCATACACAATATAAAAAATGGTAACTTACCTAATTATTTATATACTCAATTAAAATTTGTAAATGAAACACATAGCATTAACACTAAGCACAAAAATAATTTTAAACTACCTAAGGTGAGAACAGAAATGGATAAAAATTGCCTGTTTTATAAGGGTTTAAAATATTACAATGAACTGCCAGAGGAATTGAAATTATGTGAACTTACTGTTTTTAAAAAGAAGCTACACAATCATTGTAAGACCTTAGCATTAAGATAACCTTATATTTAATATATTTATATTTATAACAAAATGAAATTTGAAATAGGTAATATATTTATATTTATAACAAAATGAAATTTGAAATAGGCTATTACAAGCCGTAACAAATAAATAAACAATTACCTTTTGTTAAATGCTAATAATGTGACACAAATTGCAAAAACAACAAATTGTAGCACCATTGTTTTCTTCTTGCCATAATGTTTAATGGTCGCTGTCGTCAAAAAGATTCCGGGGAATTCGGAGAAGGTCACCCACATGAGGTCCATGAAATCGGTGGTACTAAATACAGGAGATAAGTCGTTATGAGCACATAACTTGTTATTTTTTAGTAAGATTTCGGCAGAAATTAAAACAAGTCCGTAGTAACAAAATGAGCATGTCATCCATATAAACCAAAGCAAAAGGGTAATTCTTCTTAATTCAGGTTCAAATAGTGCTCTCATATGCTCAGAAGAGTTAACATCGCGATCCGGTACCAAACGACCCAATAACATGTGCCGATTATTATCTTTCGCCATCTGAAAAAGAACCAAATAATTATTTTCAGTTACTACACTAGTAAAACAGTTATCACTTGAATTCAAAATAAGTATATAAGTTGACGGACGGCACCAATGTTTTCGGATGTTGACATTAACACTTCAGTTAATGTCAACAACCGCACAATATTGATGAGAAGCGCACTTTTTCGGCTGTTGGCATTGGAACTGCAGTTAATGTCAACAACCATACAAAGTTGATGAGGAACGCGCTTTTTTCGGCTGTTGGCATTGGCACTTCAGCTAATGTCAACGGCCTTAAAATGTTGGCAAAGAACGCTGGCAATGCGTCTGCGACATATTTCGCAACGCATTGCGGCGTCCGGTCGCTTGGACAAAAACGCTGACAGGGCTGCGAGTATCGATTTCGCAATATCGATTTCGCAGCGCTTTGCAGCGTTGGGCTTAGGTTAGCTAGTAAGATGATTTTAGCTGTAAAGTTAGTCTTAAGTTGAACTTTTTAAAATAAAGACGTACTCCGATCGACTGGGAACATAACTGGCGCCCGAGCAGGGACCCCAGGGATAACTGGCGCCCGAGCAGGGACGCCAGGGATAACTGGAGCCCGAGCAAGTTTGAACGCGTGTCCGGCTACTACAAGTCCCTAAGTAGTACAAGTAGCCAGGACAATAGTGTCGTGCGTTTTACGTCGGTAACAAAAATACTCAAGCAGTGTCGGTAATTCGCGCGGTTCGCAAGAGTAGAGAAGGAGGCTCCCTAGTAGCCATTGCAAAAGGGACGCTTTGAATGCAAGCCGCTCTACCGCGGGAATTAACAGAAAAACTGAGAAAGTGCAGTGCGTGAAGCAGCAGCAGCAGTGAAAAAAAGAGCAGCAGCGAAGCAGTAAAGTGTCAGCAGCAACGCAGCAGTAGAGGCAACAGCAGCAGTGGGAAAAAAAGCAGCATGAAGCTGGACGGAAGCGCCATTATCTTGTAAGTTTGGTAGCACCTGAAATTAGCATCTAAAAAAAAAAAACTACTTAGAGAATTTGAATCCATAAAAATTGCTTGAAGCAAATTATTTAAAAAATTGAAAAGACATTGGAGTACAGTTAAATATAATTGAAATACAATTGAATTGAAATTGAAATGAATGAAAATTGAAATGAGTTTGAAATGAATTTGAAACGAAATGAAATTCCAATGAAATTGAAAAAAAAAATTGAAAAGAAATTTAAATACAATTTAAATAAAATTGTAATGAATTTTAAACGAATTTAAAATTAAACGGTAATGAAATAAAGTTGAAATGCATTTGAAACGAAATTGTAAGGATTTTGAAATGAAATTGAAAGAAATTGTTAATGAAATGAAATTGTAAAGAAATTTAAATAAAATTTAAAAGATATTGTAAAGAAATAATGGAACAACGCTAGGTGTATTAAGTAATTGTGTAACTATTAATAGTATAAGAATATGTAAGAAAGCCCAAGTAATCGACATATCTAGCGACCCATGCGTACCAAGACTGTTGGACGGACTTAATTCGTCGTGTCTGCTAACTCACGGATACCACTTGCCAAGGGTAGAGGAAATTTCTCCCGGTATAATCCTGTTGAACGATTTCCATGGTCAATAACCAAACAATAGTCAATAACCAAACAATCGGGGGAACATTGCTGATTAAATTTTATAATTCCACTCTCAAAATTGATAACACGACTTACCGCAACCTAGAGGCACCCCTCATGGAAGCCAACCATCCAATGGTACAAATGACTCCCCAAGAAGACGGCTTCCTTAACTTACTTTCTCTGGAGCAGCTGAACCAGCTCCATCTCAATAACACCAAGAAAATCAGTTCCCTAAGGTCAGCGTCGACAATAAACAAGTATCTCACTATTTCATCTTCAATGTTATTCATCGTCTGTCTGATTGTAATTAAAATCTGCTCTAAGAGTAGCACAAAAGTGGTTCTACAACCACCAACCCCGAATCCCATGCCGGTTGCACACGTGCAAACGTCGGTAACAGCTAGGCCGTTGCCTCAAAAGATCAGCGACCTACCCTACTTTTAACGATTGGGGACAATCGTTTTTAAAGGGGGAGGAGTTGACGGACGGCACCAATGTTTTCGGATGTTGACATTAACACTTCACTTAATGTCAACAACCGCACAATATTAATGAGAAGCGCACTTTTTCGCCTGTTGGCATTGGCACTGCAGTTAATGTCAACAACCATACAAAGTTGATGAGGAACGCGCTTTTTTCGGCTGTTGGCATTGGCACTTCAGCTAATGTCAACGGCCTTACAATGTTGGCAAAGAACGCTGGCAATGCGTCTGCGACTTATTTCGCAACGCATTGCGGCGTCCGGTCGCTTGGACAAAAAAGCTGACAGGGCTGCGAGTATCGATTTCGCAGCGCTTTGCAGCGTTGGGCTTAGGTTAAAAAAAACTAGTAAGATGATTTCAGCTGTAAAGTTAGTCTTAAGTTGAACTTTTTAAAATAAAGACGTGCTCCGATCGACTCGGAACATAACTTATACTCTGATTAGTCAAGTTGCCATCGAGCAGTGTTGTCGGAAAACTCTGAAAGTTATTGCCTTGTCGTTGACTGAAAAAGCTAAAAATAAATAAAGAATCACTAACCGTATTTCATCATACAAAAACACCGGGGACCGTGTCTCCGGTGGAAGGTCCAACTTGAGGACACCTTATCTTCTCTGGGTGTGACCAACTGGAGAAGGCGCGCGCAAAGCAAAGGCGCCTGGAGAGAAGTTTTGCGGCAGGCCGTAACCCGGTAATGGGGTTTTATGGGCAGTTAAGTAAGTAAGAAAGTGTATGTGTATAATTTCATCGCAAATATGAATATGTTTTTATATGCAGATTCCTGTGTCCGACGGAAACAACTTTTGGGCCGAAACCGAATTTAGGAACCGAACTTTTCTAGTTGAAATAAAAATCACCATATCAAGCATTTTTTTCAACAAACGAATTTTACTTTAAGTAAATAAAGAACAAACAAACAAACATACCATTAATAAATAAATACTTATTAATAAAAACAATTTATTCATTTTTTAAAAACATAAAAAAATTACCCTTTCGTACCTTACTCGCTAATATTAAAATTAAATAATTTAATAATATATGCTAAGAAAGCATCTAAACTACTCCTTCTTTCACTATACCATATATCTGCACTAACTAGCTGTTCACTCGCTACACAATAAAATGTAAAAAATATTCTAGAAAGTTTCGGTTTCGGCCGTTCGGGCATTTTTTGGGCGAAACAGAAACCGAAACACTTATTTTGGCCGAAACAGAAACCAAATATTCGGTCGGACACTAGCAGATTCCAATAATGCGAATCCAATTGATGAAGGAATATCCAGCAAGTGAACAAGGAATGGGCAATCAACGTGTGGAGCTTTTTTAACAAATCGAGTGATGGCAAGTCTGCCAAATGTATAAAATGTGGATAAACGTACCAAACAAGTGGCAATACAACTAATTTGTCTGGACATCTGAAGTCATCAGGCTTTCGTCATTTTGTCAACATGCTATACTCGCTACGAGTTACCTTCTCGTGCAACATTGCAAGATATATGCATGACAAAAAGATTTGCGTCATGAAAGCAAAATTAAGTGTTATTCTTGATGAAGTTGACTATTGCGCTGTCACCACAGATTGCTGGACTTCGCGAACAAACGAAAGTTACCTTACGGTCACTTGTCATTTTATTGCAAGTTTTGAGTTACGCACAGCAGTTTTGACAACCAAAAAACTGCTTGACGAAACAAACCACTCGGCAGAGAACATATCGAGTTTATTGCGTGATGTGCTGATTGAATAAGGCGTTTTGGATAAAGTGACGGCCATTGTAACTGACAACGCAAGAAATATGATAAGAGCATGTGAGATTCTGCAAAAAAGACATGTGCCATGCTTTGCTCACTTGATAAATTTGACAGTACAAGACTGTGTCTTAAAAAAAAATTAAAGCTATTGTGGCAAAATGCAAGCGAACCGTGGCATTTTTCAAGAGCAGCACAATAGCTTATGCTAAATTAAAAGAAGCGCAGGAGACGAACAATCCATACAGTTTAAAACAGGAATGCCCTTACTTACTTAACTGGCCATAACAACCCGTTATCGGGCTACGGCCTGCCGCAAAACTTCTCTCCAGGCGCCTCTGCTCGCGCCTTCTCCAGTTGATCACACCAAGAGATACCAGGGCCTTTTCCACTTGGTCCTTCCACCGGAGACACGGCCTCCCTCTTCGCCGTCGACCTCCAACCATCGCATCGAACACCTTTTTCGCCGGAGCTTCGTCGTCCATGCGGCAGACATGACCGAGCCAGCGTAGCCGCTGGATGTTAATTCGCTGCGCTACGTCCATGTCCTTATACAGCTCATACAGCTCGTTAAGGAATGCCCTACTAGACAGAATAACTATTGCATATTACATGATAGAACGCTTCTACTAACAAAAGTTGCCATTCAAAAGGTGCTCCCAAACCAAAGACAATTAGACTATAAGATGTCTTACGTTCATACAAATCAGTGGCGCTTCAAAAATTTGCCGTGGCTTTTTCAATAAAGCCACGTGAGAGTGGTTTTTACAGCAGCGCCACATGCGGAGAGCAACGATGAAGCCACGCAAGCAACTCGCTCTGCGCAACGATGAAGCCACGCAAGCAACTCTCTCTGCTTGCAGTCGGCAGAGATATGAATATGCGTGTGATCTCTATGTGCCCTTGTGTTGATTTTTTGGTGCTTGATTGTTTTAATCAGTAGCGCACACGGGACGGGAACGTTTGGGGATTGAAACCCCCTCAAATACAAAAATTAGTAGTGAAATATCCCTCCAAAAAGAAGTCCTGCCTGCGCCACTGACTTCAACGCATGTAAAGTGAGCAGACACAATTTTGCTTTTACTTGGCAGCGATCAAAGCCGTTATGCTTTCCGTGAGCAAAACAAAGAGCGTTAATATTATTACGCTCTCACTGTACCGACGCTTGCTTGCTCTCGATAATGAAAATTTTGCAAATTCGAGCTCGCCCTATGCCAATCGGTTGTATGGCCGTAAGACATCTTATTGCTTAATTGTCTTAGTCCCAAACACACCTCTATGATGAAATGCCCTCAGCTGATGAAATGCCCTTCCTGGAGGATTTAAGCAAGCTTTCTTGCCGTTTGAACATGCAATTCTACACACTTCATCAAGAGCTCTAGTAACAGTGTCCAAAATTATACCGTCGGTTTGGGGGCACCTACACAATTTGGAAAGCTTAAAAGACAAACTAAGCACTGATGAAGGCCGTGAAGCTTGTAACAATTTGGTGGAAGGAATAAAACAATGACTGTTACAGTATGAGAAGCGCAGTGTCAGACGAGTGCCAACACTTCTGGATCCTCGTTTTAAAAGAGAAGCTTTCTTCTGGCACATGCCTGCTAACACTAATATCCACACCATAGCCGCCACTTTTTGAGTTCCTGGAAAATATATATTGCAAAGGATTCAGAACAATCGAGTTGACTCCATTTTGACACTTCGTTAATATTTCAATATGGAAACTCAGAATCAAGCTTGAACCCATTAGATTACCAGAAGGAAATACTTAACATAACAATATCGACTTAATAAGTTTTCAATTATACCATATTTTCTTTACAGATCTCAAACGATAAGACTTTACAAAAATGTATTCAAAAGTTCCTCTGCGTTCAGCTGTTCAGCAAAGCAGCGAAAAAAGGAGCTTACTTAAATTCAAGCATGTGCACACGCTGGTATTTATAAGCCGCAATAAATGGATCTCGACCATAGTCAAATAAGATTTTGCTACTGGGTGGCACAGAAATGTTTTTTTTTGTTATTAATGTTCATTTATATGTTTAATTATCTTTTGTTTTTGTTTTTGTTAAATTATTTTAACCCGGCATTGGTGTGGTGGGGTATACCACCCCAGAGGTTGTATTTTTGTAAATAATACGGATATCAGTTTTATGTGGGCACTATTGCTTCTAGTAGCTGTTTATAACAGTCCATCCATACACATTTGCTATCCAAAAACAACTTAAGTGTGACCAGATTTGAGTCACATCCCGCTAAAGTTCATTGGGGTATGACATACCCCACCACACCAATAACGTAACTTTTTGTGTAAATGATTTTGAGTTTAAATTGTTATTTTCGATGGTCTAGTAGTCGTCGATTTATTAAAAAATATACCGTACGGGAAAATAACCGTACGGAATAATACCAACTGCCCAACTGCTACGTGCAAGAAAAGCTCCCAGTTCAGTATTCGCATTACGTCGCCGTAGAAAACGAATGTCGTATGTTCCATTGAATTTAATAGCAATCGTTTTCATCGTATCATATGTTCCAAAAAATATCATTAATACACAAAAATATCATGATTCTGTAAATCCTTGAAATAAGGCGAAGCTGTACCAAAACGTCGTCAGTACAGCACTCGATGTTCGGTTTGTCCGAGAGCAAAAACCTTATGAGACTTGCGAAAAATGTGCTAATTTTGACACCCTGTAATTCGCTTCTCTTTCATGGTAGCTTCCAAAGTTTAAGTTAAGTAATTAATGTCACATAACTATATGTATTTCATTCTTAAAACAGACTATGTTTTTTGGAAAATTATATACAGACATTTTTTTAAACCCCATTATATGAAGTCAACTTATAAATATCGGTACTTTTCGTTTATTTTTGTTATATTTGATATTTTCTTTTACAAATTGCTTGCACATGGAGTGCTTTTGTATTTTCTTGCGTAAAAGTAAATGAAGAATAATATAAAATTGCTATCTTTTATATTTGTGTTGTTTCGTGAGGTTGCTGCTATATCAAGTCTTGGGGTATGTCATACCACCACACCAACGCCGGGTTAATGGATTATTTTATTTTATTTTAACACACAAACCTTTAATAAAGTTGAAATGATTAAATACATTTTAAGTTTTAATATATTTCAGAAAACTCCCCATTGGAAAAAGGGCGATACATTGATACATCGATGTTCGTTTCCGAAAAACATCGATGCATTACCAACTCGAATGCTTATTCTCGTTATACTCGTAGCTTCCAAAAAATCAATGTCACATAACTATATGTATTTCATTCTTAAAACAGACTATGTTTTTTGGAAAATTATATACAGACATTTTTTTAAACTTTTTGGAAAAAGGGCGATACATTGATACATCGATGTTCGTTTCCGAAAAACATCGATGCATTACCAACTCGAATGCTTATTGTAAATTTCCCATTTCCAAAATCTCGTTGTTTTGTTTATTTCACACAGCTTCTGACAGCCCCAAAGCACTTTCCGAACACATCCTTAAATATGAAAACGAGAGTGCTGTTGTCAAAATACAGAAAGCAAAACGGTCTTGTCGAGCGCTCTATATCGAATTGATGTATCGAGCCGACGATTGTCGACTATCGCATTACGGAAAGCCACCCCAGGGTACCTACAATGATACAAAAATAGAAGGTAGAGCCGATGCTTCTTCTCAGCCGCCATATTGCGAATCTGACACTAAAGGTCTTTTTGACGTTCTTCTTTGATAATGTGCTACCGTACTGTTGTTAGAAAATCCCTTGAACATCTTTTTAATCCTGCAATGAATTATCTGCTGTTGAACTCGCATTCACATTTTTATACTTTCGCCCAAAATATATAAGTCACAGTGAAAGGTCTATTCCGTGTTTATTTAAAACAAAACTTAATATTTTTATAACCTTAAATCTCGTTAATTAGGTATTACAACGAAGTGGCATCACGACTCAATCTTTTGACAAATACGAAAAACGTCAATAAGCACGTTTAGTGTCAAAACAAATGACAGCGGTTCTACCTTCTATTTTTGTATCATGGTACCTACTAAACTGAAACCGATCATTGGCTTTGGTACCAAAGATGCAGACTTTAACTCGCTGTAAGCCATTTCATCGGAAATTACGATAAATGCGTACTCATTAACACATCACCATAAACTTGGTGCATCAATTCAAATTATAAGTAAAAGTAATTATAAAGTAAAAGTTTTACCAACTTTAGAACATGACTTAATACTTTCTCGTTGTTCGATGCTAATTTTTGTATTGATGTCACAAAAAGACTGTCACTTCAGACATAATAATCCGCTTCAGTCAACCAAGTGTCGTTAAATTCTGATTGGAAATTGGAAAAGGATGTATGTACCTTTCCAACACACTAAGTTGCATATATAATAGGTGACGACAGAAAATACCCTATTTCAAAAATCCTCTTGTTTATTCATTTCGTTGCTTGTGTAGTGGTACCACATGACCACTGATGCCAACACCATAGCGTACAGGCCAATCGGCAAGACCGACGTGCATCGATCGGTGCGCACTCCACTTTTGTTTACATTACAAGTGTCAAGTGTCGCATGCACAAGAACGCCGGCGTCACTCAAGTGGCCTGCACTTGCACAAGCGACACATGTCACAACACATGTGGGCACTTGCACCGATCGCGCATGCAACACGACCCGACCTACCGCAGGTCAACGCAGTGCGCTGGCCCACTTTGGGAAAATTCCGCGTTGTCGGTTTTGACCCGCGTTGTGATTGGCGCAATGCGAATGCATTGGAAATAGAAGGAGGAGCACTGGAATTGCCCCTCCGTATAACACTTTGTAAAATTAGTATTTAAGACGGCAATTTGAAAATAAACAGGAACTTCTCGTGCTGAGATCAAGCGACGCTCTTGTCTGCTAATTTCATTTATCGAGGAAACATTTCGGCCTTTGTGGCGAAAAATCTTGGCGTACTCTCGCTTTCAAAAAGAGTAACCCGGACTCTGACGAACAAGTATTACCCTATAGCGATAACCTTTACACTTGGTTATGACGAAGACGGAAGTGCTATCTTGCTGTAGTACCTCTATCGGTCTTAGTTCCGTCAATGAAGATAATGTCTGTTGCGTGTAGGCTTGCCACCCGTCCTCCATTGTGAAGGACAGTCCTCCAAATTACTCAAATGTCCTCCGTCCTCCAAAGAGGGTAAAATGTCCTCCACGAACACGAAACATGTCGATTTTACTATTTCCTTTGGTAGCAAACACGAAATGCATCATAATGATCTGAGTTGAAATTAACAATGTTTCGTATAAAAGCAGCCTTATACTACGTTTACATTGAACCCAAATGCGTAGTTTCAAATGAGTCATTTCAAAGTGTTTACATTGCCTCATTTGCATTGCATTTGCATTTTGTTTGGCAGCTAATGTCAAATGCTCAATGCTCATGTCCTCTTGCCGCAGCTCATAGATCAGCGCTTCTGACCGGCTACTGACTAAAGAATTTGTTGCTTTTTTACTGCCTCTATGTTCTACACACTGCGATATTTGAATACAAATATATTACATATCTTACATATCTTGCATGCTAAGAATATTCTACATATTTGCAGCAGACGAAAATTTCCATTCAAAATTTCCATTTTGATAATTTTCGTTTGTTTGGATTTTGAATTGTCGAAAGAAGAAAAAGCTTTTGAACCCGCTTTCATTTTGTGATGCGTTCGATAAAATTGGTCATGTTTTATCGCATTTGCTTCGTCGTTTTGTTGAAATGAGTCATTTCGTAGATTTGAATTTGTATGGGGAAATGCGTGATTTGGCTTCGCATTTAAGAATTTTTGCCCAAATCACGCATTTGGGCTCAATGTAAACGTAGTATTAACATTGATATTTATTTCGATAAAAATTGATATTTTTTGTTTTGATCTCATTTTTAGTTGATTAATTTTATGATATCATTAAATGCAATATAAGTCTGATTAAAGCAGCAAAGAGCAATGACAAATATTTATTTAAGAGCAAATAGTCTTTGAAAAGCACATATATGTATTTATGTAAATGATTTTATTTATTTTTTAATTGTTTTCGTATTTATGTTTTATGCTGACTTGTTTTGTTATCTTTATGTTTAAATGTTAAAATTTTTGGGAGCTTTTTCTGTATACATATGTACTATATATGTAATATTAATTGACTGGCACGACAGCCCGCTTACGCGAGACTAAGGCATAGCTTCCCGCAACCACCCGTGTTGTGCGTGTGAATTTGTACGCGGGTGGAAGGGACCTACAGTTTTACGCCGGTTCCGAACGGCAGGTTGGGAGCTTTTTCATAACTATATATGTATGTATATTAAAGTTCAAACACATGTACAGTCGCACTCTGAAAACTAAAAATGTATGTATGTTTGTGTTTATAGTATTTTTTGGTGTCCTCCACAGCCATTTTAAAAAGGTGGCAAGCCTAATTACGTCCCATAGAATAGCCTCTGGGTCACGCTTCAGCAACCTGATTTCAAATTTTCAGTATATTACAGGTATTATCTTAATCATTACCACAGAATAAACAGTATACAGAAGGCGCATCTGAAATAATTTTGCGATTTCATTTCAGACGCGGGCGGGAGCAGCAAAGATGAGGAAAATGTATATGAAACCGAGAGACTTCGGCTATTCGAAGATATTCGCGATGACTTTGGAACACTTCTTAATTCGAAGTCAGCTTTCATAATTTGCTTTATGTTGATGTGGTCAGTCGCACATCAACTGCGAGCTGTGATTTTGCGACTGCTGCTGTGATTCGCCTTGTTACCAGCGCAGCAGGTCCCATACGCACTTCGGCTATTCGAAAATATTCGCATAATTGTGTGCGCTGACTTCACATGCAATGAAATAATCAACCACCAAAAAGCCAACAAAAGCAAAAACACAATTTCCCTTGTTCGCGCTCATTTTTTGTGTGTATACTTATTTCCGTTGACGATCGCTTTCGCTTCAACAAATTTGCTGAGAACAGCTCGAAATGAATCCAAATGAAATTTGTTTGAATTGAAAAATTTAAACGAATTCTGACGTGGTTGAATCCCCAAAAAATTTGTTTAAATTGAAAAATTTTGTTAACGACCATCAAGTTTTTATCATGAATGTAATTTGTATAATTTGTTGAAGCCTTGTAATTTACAAGGAAACGAAATGTTTATATTTTTCAAATATTTCAACTATTTTAATAGTAGTTTAAAAGCAAAAGCTCCAAGCGACTCATTTTTTATTAATTTCAAAAATCTTTTACAGCATATTTCATACGTTTTTTAAGGAAACCCCTCATTCCTCCAATATAAAAAGTAGTGTCAGACCGAAACCACTTTTTTGGGCCGAAACCGAAACCGAAACCGAATATTCGGTTTTTTTTTAATATTCGGCCGAAACCGAAACCGAAACTTTCTAGTTGAAATTAAAATCACCATATCAAGCACTTTTTTCAACAAACGAATTTTATATTAAGTAAATAAAGAACAAACAAACAAACATAGCATAAATAAATAAATACTTATTAATAAAAACAATTTATTCATTTTTTAAAAACGTAAACAAGAAGAAATCACCCTTTCGTACCTTACTCGATAATATTCAAAATTAAATAATTTAATATTATATGCTAAAAAAAAGAAGTTTGTTTACATTGCTGGCATCTATATTACTCCTCCTTTTACTATATATCTGCTACACAATAAAATGTAAAAAATATTCTAGAAAGTTTCGGTTTCGGCTATTCGGCCATTTTTTGGCCGAAACTGAAACCGAAACCGAAACCACTTATTTGGGCCGAAACCGAAACCGAAACCGAATATTCGGTCGGACACTATTAAAAAGCTTTTGTACAATTTGTGTGTTGCAAATGTAACAGAAGTAGATGAATACAAAATGTGGTTTTCAGAACCGTCTACTTGTAGGGAACATAAGCAATTTATATTAGATTACTTTTTAATAATTTTGCTTGGAAAAACTTGCATTTTGGCTAAAAGAGCACATTGCAAGTAAAACGAAAAAGAAGAATAAAATAAAAATACTAAAGAACACATAAAAAAACTAAATGATATAAAATTTAAAAAAATAAAAAGAATAAATAATGAAGAAAAGTTATAACTACCAACTAAATAAGAATAATAACAATAATTAATAATAATAATAAATACCAATAATTAAATTCATGTTTTGTTTTTGTTTTGTTAATTTAATTAACAAAAAATTTCAATTTGTAAGCTATTCTCAATAGCATTTACACTTTTGACAATTTATCAAGGAAAGAGCTTTTACTTTTAGAAATAGAATGCCAATTCTTGACAAATAGTAAAAACTTGACAAATAGTCAATATGGTGAATTTATTAAGAATTGGGCTGTTAATACATGAATTTGAAGAATTTATCGGTATGAATTTTATTAGGCCAGAACGCAACGTAGCCTACATGAATGCCAACATTGCACAGCAGAAATTCATGGTTTTGTTTTTGTATCAATAAGAACGCACACTCTACTGTACGCCTTTGCGAATTCACATGGTTCATTATTCATAGCAGAACCGAAAGCCATGGAAATTCAATTTCCTTTTCATCTTGTGCAGTTGCTCGTATTGTTTTCAATCGCCTCAGCGCATACACAAGCAACACGCACGTTTATTTTCACTAGAGAGCTGCATAAATCCATTTATACTCGATGCCTTCACGTGCAGTTTTAAAAACGGAACACGTATCCGAAGAGAAGCCGAAAAAAATGTACTCATTTTTCGGTACCTCTAAATTGTCGAGTAACTGCACGTTGTTACTCGACGCTGAGCGAGCAGCTTCTCGTTGCGAATCGACGCTAGCAGACTTCCTTCTCGTTGCTACGCAATTACTCGCGGAAGCTGTCGAGTATGTCGGAAGGTTTGAACTGCATGAGGAAGCGCAAATGCTCGCGGAAGGTGTCGAGTATGTCGGAAGATTTGAAACTGCATGAGGTACCGCAAATACTTTGTGAAGTTTGAGTTGGATGTGCTTCAAAGGAATGTTGCAAAGCATTGCGCGCATTGCGCGAAGCATAATTTTTTGTATTTTATATTTGTTTAGTTATTTATAACGAATAATATGAACAAATATATGTTATTGTAAATATTAATTTATAAAAAACCTTTCCCTTCCCACATTAACAACATTCATTGATTTCAGCTTCCACGCGTAATCGCTCGAATTTTGATTACAGGATGATAAATGAATAAATAAATAAAATAACTAATAAATAAATATTTTAATTTTCATTTATATTGATTTAAAAATATTTAATTACAATAAGTATTGAAAAATTAATAATACATATAACTATAATAAATAATATAACTATATTTTAAGATTTTAAATCAATTTACTGCAATGCAGTAACTGCATAAACATAGCAAAAACATTCTAAGTCCAACCACAACGCCATTAGCAGCAGCAATATCTGGTCTGCCGTTGACCTTGAAGCTGAAAAATTCTCGAGCTTCCGTAGGAAGGTACCTCATACTCGCGGAAGTTTTGCTATTATGTTCCTATTTTTACATGTTCCTATTTTTTCATGTTCCGATTTTTCGGCTTCCGCTTTTTCGCGGCTTCCTTCTCGTTGTTATCCGAAATTCTGTGCTTCTCTTCTCTTCTCTACGCGTGAGCGGGAGAGCGAGTAAGAGCAGTATACATACTCGACGGCGATCGAGTAAGTGAAGCATACGTATCCGACAACAAACTTCTCATGTGCAATAAAAAGTTATCCGATGCAGCTCTCTAATTTTCACACGGACACACACCCTTGCATATTCGAATTTGCAAACGGTACGCCGCGGCGCGCCGTCTCGTGCCAATCAGCACAGCACACCTCGCAATTGATGTTCCTTGTCGAACACCCCAACAGAGAATGAAGGTGATCTTCGAAAATTGAAGTTTGCTGAAGCCAGGGTTACCGTTGAGAATTTTGAGAAAGTCGCACAAAAGGTCGTTTTAAAAAAAAAAGTCGCACAAAAAAGTCGTTTTTTAAAAAAAAAGGGGCACACTTTTATTACGGAAAAACACAACTAACAATTCAAATTAACATTTCAACGATATAAATAACTTAGAAATAATGATTAAAAAAGTGTTTATATACACTTTTGTGTAATTATTTTACATTTTCAATTTTATTTTTGTAACTCTGTACTTTTGCAAAAGTTAATCCAGTCTTCTATTTCGGTATCTAGCAAATTTACATTTTAAATTTTATTTTTTTTAACTTCTCTGTATTCTCGCACAAGTTCATCGCTTGGCATCCAGTCTTCTATTTCGGATCTATTTAACAAATTTAGAGCTGATAGCATTGACTCACAAGTTCCTACTTTTAACCTATTGGTTAATTTCTTTTTCATTAATCCTAATTTTGAAAAAATTCTTTCCGCACACGCACTACTGTGAGGTAGAGTTAATACATGCGCTGCCAACTTATATAAATTAAGGTACAATGGTTCATTTAAAATATTCTTTAAGCTTCCTACTATATGCCAAAAATGTTCAGCATTTGTAATTTCAAAAATGTGTTTGTATGATTTATCATTGGATTTACTTTCTAATAACTTATATTCACTAATGAAAGCCTCAGGGTCACTTATAACATTTTTAAATTCAGATATGAGATCAATATAGTTAACTTCTTCGTTAGAGGTAAAACAAGTTGGTTGTAAAAAGCTTAAAATACTTAGTTTCTTATCATTAATATTTATCCTCGACAATATTTCGTCACAGAGTTTTTGGTAAAACTTTAAAATATTTTGTTTGATTGCTATGCATTCAATATTAGACATATTTTCAGACTGTATTGCAACTTCAGCTTCATGACCTATATATACATTTATAATATTTTTAATATTTACCGTATCTTTATAACTTACATGTTCTAGCTTTGTTGCCAGTATATATTCTTTCTTCAGAAAATTTTGAAAAATTTGGAGTAAAATTTCCCTTATATATGATATAAGGTAAATTATTTGAGAGGACTCGCTTTGAAAGCATTTGTTAAACTTATTCATAATACCTAAAATATATGATAAAAATTTTAAGTAAATGCGATTTGTAGACGACAGCCCATCTTGAATTACACGAATTTTATCCAATGTCTGTGCACATTTTTCTTCAAATTGTGCCCGAATGAAATAATGCTGTAATACAGTCCATTGTTCTAAGATTCTATTCGCGACCGATTCAAAAGATAGCCATCTACTGTCCGAAAGCCTTAAAAGCTTGTGTTCTGGCACGTTAAAAATACTCTGCATTTCTTGAAAATCAATTTGCCTGTTCGAGCTTTTAAAAAAGTTAAAAATATTCTTGGGTAACTTTTCGACGTCTTCGGGTATACACTCTAATGCTGAAATGTTCATAAGATTCACAGAATGACAAACACAGCCAAGATGGAACAAGTTGGGAATTTTCTTTTTTAATAAACTGCACTCCATTCATTCTTCCGACCATAGTAGATGCGTTGTCAGTAGCAAACCCGATGAAATTTGGTAGTGGAATATTATTACCTTCTAGTGCTTCTAGCACAGCATGTTTCGCCTTTTCCATTTTCTGGCTTTACTAATTAAAAAAAACGATCTTCAGTCTTGCCTCGATCCATGTTGAATTGTCTCGCTACTATTACCAGACACTTATCAATGGAAATGTCAGTTGTCTCGTCGATTATGAGGCTAAACTGTTGTTTTTGCATTTGACGGACTATAGATAGCTGGCCTTCCCTTCCGAGAAACTGTGCAATTTCCTTCGATTTAGTACGGCCGCATTTTACCTGCTGGCTAAATGAGTGCTGTCTCTAGTGATTTGTCGATCCCATCTCTAATCCCTTCCTTTCCTTACCCTTTTGTACCCATGTTTCCCCCTATTTTCTCCTCCCCGGCTTTCGCCGTTTGTATTGTATAATGTTTACTGTTTATACTTTGTTATTCGTTATTCACCCGTCGAATAATAAACACAACCCCAAATCCGAAAAACCATCGCTTTTTTATTTAACCGCTCCGCCGACGTCAACACCTGCAATAAATGAAAACTGTTAAGTAAATGAAATATTATACTTATACAAAATTTTGGACTGACTTAGCTATATTCGAATCGGGAAAAATCAAGGAATTGAATTTACTTATTCCGTCCAGAGAGTTAAACGATTGGTTTTTGCTGATGGCACGCAACACTAATTTAATCTCTGCAATAGCAACATTTCTTTGGAAGTCTGTATTTCGATTGGGCAAAAATTCAATCAGCTGTATTTTACTATTTTCCGAAGCTTGCTTTAAGTGAGTAATATGCTTTTTTGTTTTTGCATGTCGGTGAAGATGATTTTTTTGATTAACCAGGAGTTGTTTACAAGCAATACAAAAAGGCCGCTTTGTTCCCTCATCTTGCTTAAGCCATTTATACTGCAACTCCCACTCTTTACAATAATAGCGTGGAACATGGCGTCTTTTGGAAGAACATGTGGGATTGTCAGAATTTTCCGATTCGGACTCAAGGGTGTCTTCAGATTCGGAACTTTTTTCATTGGTCGTATCATCGCCTCTACCCAGCGTCTGTCTAGTTTTGCTTGGAGATTCATTTTCAGCCTTCCTTTTCGATCTAGCAAGAAACCTTTTGCTTTTAAACATTAGTATTGGAATGTATTCAAATAAAAAAATATTTACCTGTCCATAAAGTTTAATTTCGATTATGCACAAATATTTGTGCCGCAGTTTTTCTAAACGCCGGCCCAGCCGTTACACATTCAATTCGATGAAAACGACGCCAATAATCACCTGATCAATCGAATGATGTTACCATATCGCGAGGAATGTCGTAACCTTAATGACTTTTTTAAGGACAAATATGTGTAATTTTGTAGTGTATAACTATAAAAAGAGGTAGAAGGATTAACTTCAGGATCAGAAGGATCACTTAGCAAAAAAGGGGGGAAAAAGTCGCACAAAGATGGAAAAGTTGCAAAATTAGACAATTATGAAAAAGTCGCACAAAAAGTCTCAGAGCGTCAAAAAGGTTGCAAAATGCAACTAAAGTCGCACAACGGTAACCCTGCCTGAAGCCAGCGACAAAACTTCGTATAGCCGAAGTACTACTGTGCCTCATCCCCTTTACTGCTTCCCCCTGCATCCACAAACGGGCCCTACCGCTGGAACCCGCAAAGAAAATTGTATATTGTTTGTTCTGTGTCATTACCTATGACTCGATTCCCCTTTACACCGTGCGACAGCATTTTTCACATCGGGATAAATCCATATGTCCGTGAAACTAGAGACCAAATATAGTAATACTGCGGAATCAGTTTTTCATTTCTATATCCTTTGTCCTTTTAAAAGGACTTCAAAATATTGAAGGAGGTAAAAAAATAAGAGAAATATAGGGTGTTTTTTTAGAGGTTTGTTTTTCGAATAGAAATAAAACTGGCATTTTGTGGTCAAATCTGGCAACTCTAATGTCATTTATGTTCAGTTTGGTTTGCCATTTCATCATGAACAGGTTGACAAAAGAACAACGCTTGCAAATCGTACAAATTTATTTCGAAAATAATGGTTCAGTTCGCGAAGTCTACCGCAAGCTCCGTCCATTTTATGGTCGACATAATCGTCCATCAGAGCAATTAATTCGGTTAACCATGGGTCGTTTTCGCACTACGTTTACTCTATGTGATAATACGCATCCGCAGAGACGTCGAACAGTGCGCACCGAAGAAACAATTGCCGCTGTAGAGCAAAATGTTGAAGAGGACCCGAATGAATCGATTCGCCACCGTGCACAGCAATTGGAGCTTTGTCCATCAACTTTATGGAAGATTTTGCGCAAAGATCTTGGCTTGCGACCTTACAAGATCCAGCTTGTGCAAGAATTAAAGCCGCGAGACCATGCAATGCGTCGTGATTTTGGTGTATGGGCCGAAAATGAGATTGATCTCGATGCTGATTTTCATCGCAAAATTTTGTTCAGTGATGAGGCTTATTTTTGGTTGAATGGCTACGTCAACAAGCAAAATTGCCGCATTTGCAGTGAAGAGAATCCACATGAGACCCTTGAGACGCCATTACATCCACAAAAACTGACTGTTTGGTGTGCTCTATGGGCTGGTGGAGTCATTGGGCCATACTTCTTCCGAAATAATGCTGGAGAGTCAGTTACCGTTAATGGAGACCGGTATAGAGCCATGATAACCGACTATTTTGTTCCCGAATTGGATGGCATGAATGTGGATGAGTTGTGGTTCCAACAAGACGGCGCTACATGCCACACAGCGCACGTCACAATCGATTTATTGAAGGAAACATTCGATGAGCGCATAATTTCGCGGAATGGACCTGTCAATTGGCCACCAAGATCGTGTGATTTGACACCATTGGATTATTTTCTTTGGGGATATGTGAAGTCGCTCGTCTACGCCAACAAACCAGAAACGTTAGGGGACTTGGAAGCCAACATTCGTGGCGTTATTGCCGACATACGGCCCCAAATGCTCGAAAAAGTGGTTGAAAATTGGACCTGTAGAATTGGCTTTATTCGAGCCAGCCGCGGCGGCCACATGCCCGAAATCATATTTAACATTAATGGCATAAAATTATCCTTCCAATAAAGCCAAATTGATGGACATTAAAACGATTTTCTTGTGTTTTATTTCAATTCGAAGTTCTATACCTCTAAAAAAAACACCCGATATAAAAAATACTTAAGGCCAGGTTCCTCCAAAAAACACTTTTTTTCAAAAATTCCATTTATTGTTAAAAAATAATTTGAAAATAAATTTTTTTACAAATAAAAGTACATAGGGGAGACCGGGGCAAATACGCCCACGGGGCAAATACGCCCACCCGTTGTTTCTTTTAAAGTATTCATTCAAATTCCGCGCCAATTTTTTTGTAAGTGCGCCTTAACTCGTAGACATAACCACAAAAAAATCGAGGCGATTGACATTGCGGTTAAAACGTTATAAATAAAAGCAGATTGTTTTGTCGTTCCATAGTCTGAACATCTAAGTTTTGCAGTTTAGGAAAAAATATCTACAATCTTCGTTTCTCGTTCCTTATGCAGCCAGGTAAGTTTTTCCTGTTATTTGAAGTAAGAAAAACTGTAGGCCAAAGTAGTTTTGTCGTAAAAAGTTTTTTTGTATTTTTTTTAATTTTTAAAAAACATTTTGTTGTTTTGGGGCAAATACGCCCAGTTCGTTTCGGGGCAAATACGCCCACCTAACGCATTTATCAAGGTTTTACTGCCTGAAGATTATAAATGACAATTTTATATTAATATACAGGGTGGTCCAGAAATACATCCACTTAATATACAGCGTGGTCCAGATAAATGACCTGCTTAATATACAGGGTGGTATGGAAGTTACGGACCAAAACCTAACGAAACTTTTTCTCTATTTTTCCGAATTTGAAAAATCCTTCGCCACTTTTCGCAGAACTCAAAATCGAAGAAAGTATTCAAGTTAGAAGTTTTAATAAAGCATATTTGTTCAATTTTTTTCTAAAATATTTTTTTCAATTGATAGTTTTGTAAAAAGTGGTGAAGGATTTTAGGAATATATAAAATTATTAATATTATTTATCATTCGTGGAAAAAACTTCTTCCTCAAATAATTGTATTATTGACTATAGGTTACCACCAAAGACAATTAAGTATAAGATGTCTTACGCTCATACAATCGAATGGCATAGGGCAAGCTCGAATTTGCAATATTTTCATTATCAAGAGGAAGCAAGCGTCGGCACAGTGAGAGCGTAATAATATTAACGCTCTCTGTTTATAGTATTTCGTTTCTGAAATGTTGTTTTCTATTACTTTCGTCCGAGATTCTTGAATTAATAAAGTGGGCGTATTTGCCCCGGGCAGTGGGCGTATTTCCCCGAGGGTTTTCCGAATGGCCAATTCGATATTACTTTAAATTTTTCGTTGAAACTTGAAAATAAATAGGAATCTATAAAAATGATAATGTGAGTTTTGTTCCTTAGGAAAGACACTAGCGCGTGACATATATTGTTATTCGAGAATCATTACTGTCATGTTGAAAAATAAATTTTCCAAAACGTGGGCGTATTTGCCCCGGTCTCCCCTACATTAAACTACTAAAAAACATGTTTTTTTTGTTTTTGTTATTATGGTGGCTCCGAAAACAGCTGCTCAAACTCGTCCGATTTGTTGATGAGTGTCACCATTTCTTGGAAACGAATCATGCGAAAGCAAAAAGCAAAACAGTTTCATATTCTGTATCGAATTGTCTATGTTCGGAACTAGAATAAAACATTTTTACTGAAAAATAAACAAAATGGCGTACTTTTTAATTTTTGACCCTTTTTTTGCACTTTTGATTGTTAATAATTTTTTTAAATAACAATGAATATTTTTGGTTGTAGTTCCGACCATAGAGAGACATTTAAAGAGTAAAATTCCGTTTGGTTCATGATGATAAGTGAAATAGTTTTGAAATACGAGTGACACTCAGTTGAAAAAATGTAGTTTCGAGAAAAAGCCGATTAAAGATTTTATTCGTAGAAATTCCGCTTGAGCGCGCACCGTCCTCCCTTATCTCAACCTACTTCTAGGCAGCGCATACCTTCGGGACTAATTATACATCATTTCTAAGAGTATTTTCTAGCAATTTATAGAAAAAAAAAATTTCGATTTTTTGAAAATTGTTTGGAGGAACCTGGCCTTAACCTCAAATATATCAAATGCAAGAGGAAAGGCTCAAGAATTTAAATAAAAGTAATTTTTCATATATTTGTAAAAAAAGGATATGAAAAAGGTCCTTTGAAAAATGGAATCCTTTATATCCTTGAAAATTTACATCGAATTTTCTTGAAAAGTAAGTATGTTAAAACCCCAAATCTCCCTGATCACGTGCCAAACGACCTCGGCTCGGCGCACGCAGGCACTACAGCCAAGCGCCCCATATCGGGTCAGCCAGGGCAGCCATCGCGCAAGGCGGTGAAACAGAAGAAGGCCGCGACGACCAAAAGGGCCACCAAGGGTCGACGGGCGGCTACGATGCAGTAGCTAATCCAGACAGCGGTTTCCACGCTGGAGCAGTTGGGCCGTGCACTGAAGGTTGCACTCGTCCACGGGGTGCGCGATGTTCCCTTCCCACACAAAATTACTGGTAAGTAGATCAAAGTGTTCTCAATCCAAAAGCGTTTTTAATAAAAGTGTTATAAAAGTGAAAGGTTACAAAAAGCCTTCTAATCATTGGCCGCCTACAGGCGGACCTGCCAGGCTACGCAACATTTTGCGATCTTTGTTGCTCATGTTGGCCTTTAATTTGTTTAGATATGCCGCGACGAGGAAGTAATAAACTGTAAATTTTATCTGATAGAGAAATTCTGGAGTTCATGGAAGGCTTGCATTCTGACCTCGAGTCTGATGAAGAATCAATTGGGGATTTTAGCGATGATGATAACGATGATAGGGGTAATAGTATTTGGTCCCAAATATTGAATATGAAATTGATCAATGTATTGCATTCCATCTGTTGATTTGCTCTGTAATGTGGTAAAGAAAGGTTTGAATATCAGTAACCTAAGCCATATAACTTCAGGAGCTACTTCACCATCAGTCATTCATCAGCAATTACAACCAAATGTGCCTGAAAAACCACAGGCTGATGAACAAACTTCGAAAATTCGATATTTTATAACTAAACCGGCAAAACGGCCTCGATCGCCATGGCCATCGCAAGAAGGCCCATTTTTTGAATCTCATGATGGTGGTTTTGTCGGAAATATAGCTGAAATTGATCCAAAGTCTAAAGGATTTCCCAGTATTTTGTGGAGAAAGAAACATTTGGAGTTCCATAAGAATGATGTTGCATTTCATGGAGTAACCACAGATAACTCATCATATAGATGTCCACTCTCATACAACGAAAACGGCACAAAAATTTCAAGCTCTGAATTACAGCTTTTTTCCGCAAAGCTATTTTACGCACACAGCTGCATTTGCTCATCCAGAACTTTTGCCGGATTGAATTAATTTAGAATTTCTTTTCTTGCTTGCTGATATTCTTTTCTGCAACATAAGTACATTTATGATTTTAGCTACGCCGATCACGTATTGTATTTGGTGTAACAGGTAGGCAGCACATCAGATATCCGTAATTTCTTTTTGTAAATTTCGCCTCGGGTTCAAGGCTGGGCGAGAAGCAAAATTTTTCTTAACTTTTAATGCTTTTTTTTATTAACTTTTTTAATCGGTTATACCTGAAATTAATAATGTGTTGAAAAATTTTTAGTGTCCGACCGAAACCACTTTTTTGGGCCGAAACCGAATATTCGGTTTTTTTTAATATTCGGCCGAAACCGAAACCGAAACTTTCTAGTTGAAATAAAAATCACCATATCAAGCACTTTTTTCAACAAACGAATTTTACATTAAGTAAATAAAGAACAAACAAACAAACATAGCATAAATAAATAAATACTTATTAATAAAAACAATTTATTCATTTTTTAAAAACGTAAACAAGAAGAAATCACCCTTTCGTACCTTACTCGATAATATTCAAAATTAAATAATTTAATATTATATGCTAAAAAAAAGAAGTTTGTTTACATTGCTGGCATCTAAATTCTCCTCCTTTTACTATATATCTGCTACACAATAAAATGTAAAAAATATTCTAGAAAGTTTCGGTTTCGGCTATTCGGCCATTTTTTGGCCGAAACTGAAACCGAAACCGAAACCACTTATTTGGGCCGAAACCGAAACCGAAACCGAATATTCGGTCGGACACTAAAAATTTTCATATAAATGAATCGACACTAAAAATATTTCAGTGCACAAATTACACAGAGCAACAAAGTCGACACGTTTTCTTTTTCTAAAATCAAACTATACTTTTCTAAAGGATTTTTGGACGCTGATCGCAACTGCGTACTTAGTTTTTTGATTGTTTGAGCGGCTTAGGAAATATTGATGGTTTTCCGCGGAGGGGATTTTCCATGTTTTTTGACCATTATATGCATGCAGCTCCTACAAACCTGAAGTCTTAAATGCTATTTTTTTAACATAGATTAACAATACTCTAACTATGTATTTAAAATTTAAAACATTAAAATCGGTTCAAATTTGCAAGAGTTATTCATTTGCAAAGTCAAATTTTCAGTTACTTTGCAAGATTGCGAATACACAAAAGAATTTTGCTTCCAAAAAATATATATTGTCATATAGTTAAAGAAGAATGTTGGAGCTTTCATTAAAAAAACATTTCAATTAACAGACATTTTTGAAATACGATGTTTGTAATAGAGTATATGTTCAAATATGTATGTTTTCCATTCATAAATTCAGCAAAAAAAGCAAGGATTTACTTTTGAGCTATAATATCGGAGCACACTTTTAGGCAGCAGTATGAAAATTCTATCATTTTTCAAATGCCCTTAACCCTTGTGTGCGCACCCACTTGAAACCTCATAGTCGAACCCCCCATGGTCTGGCCAGACCATGGTGCAAAAAAGAGGATATTCGAGGATAGTGCTAGTTAATATATTTTTTTTTATATTTTTGTTAATAAGTTTATATATATCTGAGTATGTATGAGTGTTTGTATGTGTATGTTTGTGTGTGTAAGCCTGTCAAAAAAAATAGTAAGTGTGAACACAATAATTTCTCTTGCTTGCTTACTTCTTATTTAGGTAAAAATATACTTCCATAAATCCATAAATACATTTTGAAATTAAAAATATACGACAGTAAGGAAAAAAAATTAAAAAATGTAAAAACGTAAAATTCGTCGTTTATGGATATGCTTCAACTGCTTGAATGCAGTGGTTGCAACGATATAATGCCGACTAATGACTTAAACACATTGAGATTTTACATTGGACACATACAAATCGTGTTTTAAGATATATCTGTTATTATTTCTGGCAATTATGCTTTGAATTCGAAAAGGTAGCTAATTAATACAGAACACTGGGAATAAATAAGAAAAGGCTATAAATAACAAAAAATATCTTCTATTGGCCACTTAGTTCCATCTGTACAAGAAACAAAAACATTCCGTTCAAGCATAATAGGCTCAACATGTAATTGTTCATGCTGAACTGGTCGGATATCGCCTTCGTCATCGCTATCTCCACGTTGAAATATCATATTTTCCATCAGCATCGAAGCTTCGGTTTGTTCAGGGTCCAAAAGATAATTTGCAGCACCGTTATTATTACCTCCAGTCGCAAACGAATCCTCCATAAACTTTAGAAAGTGCAGATGGTTCATTAAGTCATCCCACAGAACTACGTATTCATTCAATGAGCCAATTGCGAGAATTATTTGCCTGTGCAATTTGTATGCTTCCGAGTAAAACTTTAGTGATAAGTACTCAACATTTCAGTTGAGCTTATTCAAACTATTTAATTAATGACTTAGACAGAATAAATAAATAAATATATATCCTAATTCTGTTGCTCCAAAGCATTGGTTTTCGCTACTGCTTAGACTATTTTTTTAGAGAAATCGTCCTCTCTGATTTAACTCCAGCGTTGAAGTTCAAAAATAATGTACACCTTATCCTCAAAATATAATTTTCTTCCTTCCATCTCTGTCACAGAAAACATACAATCCAATTGATAAAAAATCAGACACGACAAGAGCACAAATACTTCCTTCGCTTCAGAAATGTAATTGAATTGACACCAAAAACACGGATATAACCACAAATACAATGGATAAATATTAATTTTAACTATGTTCACACATTCTTTTCCAACAAAAGTTATAATTTACTAACCCAAGAAAATAAAGGCCAAAGTGAATGAAAATCACTTGGACCACGTAAATTTTGCGCCATCTAACCTATGTCACAATTAACGGAATGGCACGGAAAAAGGGCTCCAAATCGGGTCAGATGGAAAAGTCTAGTTGAAGCCCTATGCTCCGTAGGGGACTGGATAAAGAACAAACGAAAAAAAATATTTATAAACAATTCTGACACTAATTACGTCGAAAGTAACAAAAAAAAACTGAAAATAACTGGCAAATTTGTATGAAAATACACCATGGTCTGGCCAGACCATGGGGGGTTCAACTAAGGGGTATAAATACGTTTTGCACGATTCTCGCCTTGTTTTTGTAAAAATTTTGTTCATGTATTGGTTTTTGTGCTTAGAAAGGATCAATTGAGGATATCATGAAATATGAACCCGATAGCTTTACTAAAACCTTACTAAAAGTGGACCCAAAGTTCAATATGGTCTGGCCAGACCTGGGTGCGCACACAAGGGTTAATTCATACATTTTTTAGCTTTCGCATTTTCCTGAACAGCAGCAATTTTCCGATGGCTAATAAACCTTTTCTAAAGGATTTTTGGACGCTAATCACAACTGCTTACTCAAATTTGTGGTTGTAAGAGTGGTTTGCTTGGATTTTCGTTTCTCAACTCCCAATTTCCAATTTCCCAATGCACTTCATTGGACAACTGCTAAAAATTTTTCGATTCTTGTGATGATTCTGGTCATGTATATATACTGTTCTATACCGCCTCCGCATCCTTACAAACTTCGTCCCGTAGCATATATACCCTGGAGTAACTGACCGAGTTCCAAAACAATGTTTGAAACAGTAGCTAATTTCTTGCCTCAAATGTTGAAATTTGCATTCATCTGGCATTTATGCAATTGTTTGCAAAAAAGTGCTTGCGTTTTGGCGCAGTTTTTTAAAGCAATGATCTTTACCACGACGCCCGCCATTTTCAAAGCAACCAAGTTGCATACAAAGTGTCCCAAAACGTTAAACTGTGTACATAAAATGCTGTAAAATTACAAAGTTTTCGCAACGCTTTCCATTCATACTTTTCCTAGCACTCGGTGATTCAATTGTCAATACTTTATAAAAACTTGCTCATTCAGCGAAAGTAAATCGTACAGTGACAATGCAACGTGCGTGTGTGAATAATTCGAATAACTTTTGCTACATATGTATGTGGCAAAGTGACCTTTTCGCGTAAAAAAAAAGAAATTTCCACTACTGTAAAAAATGACTATTTCAAATATTTTGGTCTTGAAGTTTCGGACCAAGATAAGGCGTGGGCACCGCATATTTGCTGCCGAAATTGCGCAGCCACCCTTCGAATGTGGGCTACCCAGCAGAATGTAGCAATGCCGTTTTCTGTGCCTATGATTTGGAAAGAACCCGAAAATCACTTAACGGATTGCTATTCCTACAATCGGGCAGAACATCTTACAATTCAAAAAGGGTTTGGTCGCATACCCCGATACAACGTCGGCCAAACGTCCAATTGTAACACAAAAACTTTCGCACACAAATTTGAAAACCTCGAGTGAAGATAGTGAAAATTATCTTGATTCTACCGCATCGCTATTGGAAAAAGGTCATAAAATATCCCAAGAGGAACTGAATGACTTAATTCGAGACTTGGACTTAAGTAAGTCCAAATCTGAAGTTCTTGCTTCTAGGTTAAAGCAATGGGACTTATTAGAGGAATCTGTCAAAATCACGATGTATCGCGAGCGCCAAGTGCTGTTCGAAAAGTTTTTTCAAAGCGAACATGAAGTCGTCATCTGTTCTGATATTGACGGACTCATGCAAGCTTTCCAAATTACGCACAACCCCGACGACTGAAGACTTTTTATTGATGCGTCAAAAACAAGCTTGAAGGCAGTGCTTCTGCACATTGGAAATCAACGTCCGTCTATACCCGTGGCGTATGCAGTCAACATGAAAGAGACCTACGACAATATAGAACGAATTTTAGCACTAATTAACTACGCCACTTTCCAATGGATAATATGCGCCGATCTGAAAGTGATATCGATTCTCATGGGGTTTGCAGTTGGGGTATGTAAAATATTGCTGCTTCCTTTGCGAATGGGATAGCCGCGCTCGTTCCCAACATTATACCAAACAGGAGTGGCCGCCTCGAGCATGTTTGACACCAGGATCAAAAAATGTCCAACGAACTCCACTTGTAGACCCCCAAAAAATTGTTTTGCCACCATTACATACGAAATTGGGGTTGATGAAAAACTATGTCAAAGCTATGGATAGCGATGGAGCGGCTTTTCTCCATTTAAAGAAATCCGTGGACCGTGGCGATGTTGGCTGACTATTGCTGGACCATCAAAAGGGATACTGAGCAGTGTTATATACGTAATGCTACGAGAAAAAAACGAAAACTTGAGAGCATTTAAAGTGACTGCGCAATTTCGCTGCAGTAGTCAAGGCCAAGCAACGTTGACTGGAACAGCAACGGCGCGTGGAGGACGATCCGACAATATAAGGCTTAACCCCCCTCTACGATGCGATGCTTACGGCAGTTCCGTAGGGGGTATGATGGGTTAACGGGAGGTGGTTTTAGTCGGTAAGAATCCGGCATGCTGATGGGTTGCCATCAGTATCTATGAAGATTTCCACCTCCTGCGCGAAAAAAAAAGATGAGTTCGGTATCAGGATGCAGCTTGAGCTATGAGGATTTTCGCTACTTTTTTACCTGCTCGAACACTTGTTTAAGTCAACCCTGCAAAACAAAAAATTGCTTAAAATAGCAAGAAAACTATTTTCATTTGCGAAATCAGGGTACCAGTATTCATATAAAGCTAAAGTTTCACCAAATCCAGACAACTCTTTCTATTTTTACCACACTTTGTGTAGAACCAATATCTACGAACGAATTTCTTGGTCAGCCCAGGCTGTATGCAATGTTTTTTAAAATGAATTTTTTGTCCCTAAAAATATGTCGCAATGAAATATGGAAAAACAGCAAGTAGTTTGCTAAGTGTGTGTGGATGAAATTTTTACTTGTGTGATGCAACTCTTTTTAGTATAGCTCCCACGGTAACGAACTTATTCGAATTTTGTTAATGCCCTTGTGAAGACAAATATTGACGCTTGCGAAAATACTTTTGATACTTTCGTCAATGACGCGAAGAGCATTAGAAGATTTCAATACAAACACGTGTTCAGAAGGTGAAGTCGCATTTACACTCTAATGAGTATAGGCTGAGAATGGCACATGCAACACAAAAAATCTGTTCTATAAGTTTAAGTTACAACCTTACACTATACATTGCACACTAATAGTCTATTTCCACCGAGCCCTTAAATGCATTTAAGGGCTCTGTTAAGCTTGAGAACTGTCAAGCGTTTCCACCAAAACTGAGTTAACTCCAACAGCTGGTTTTTGTTTACATTTTTAGTTGGTCAAGCCAAATTCTGCATTTATTTCTGGGCAGCCACAGCTTACCCATTGCCGCCATCTCCTTGAATACTTATGTATGGTTTCTTGTAGCCCCTCTACTGCAAGAAAACCAATTCGCCTGCCTTCTCAACAGTCTAGGAATGTCTGCGTTTGCATATTTGTGAAAATTTATTTCATTTCTCAATGTTCATTTCATTTATGAAAGTTGTCAGCTGATTGATACCAGAACTGTCTGAATTTTTAATGTCGAGAGGGTTAGTGAGAAGTTCCACGTTTTTGATTTTCTCTTTCAGCATTTATTGTTGGCAAATAATAAAAGTTTTGACTTTGATTATGACAGACGATATGTATTTTTGCGAAAAATGCAGCAAAAAGTAATTGTCTTCGCAAAAAATCTACCACACCGAACGCAATTCGAATCCCCTCTTTTGTTTGTGTTCGTACGGCTCTTGCAGCGCCGAAAAGCATGCTATCAAAACTTGTACATTTGTCAAAATTGCTCCAGCTTTTAACATAACATATTCTGTTAGACGTCTGTAAAGGGCAAAACTGAGTTAACTCAGTTTTGAAAGTGAGTTAACTCACTTTGATACAAAAACAATTGCATGGGAATTAGAGCATTTAAATGCGATGTTAAATGCATTTAAGCGTTAAATGCATTTAAGGCCCGGTGGAAATAGGCTATAACTCCTAGTTGAAAATTGCAACCCCGAATTAAAATGAATTTTTATAAAAAATTCGCGAAAATTGAAGTTTGAAGAGCCATAGCCGTGTTAACCCTTGACCAATCGAAATCGACTATGGTCAAAATTATAGCTTGAGGATTCGTTATTGTGTCATAAAAAAAATTATCGTGTTTTTCAACATATTATAAATGCAATAAAAATTCAAAGATGAAAAATCGTGGAAAACACCTCCTAGCACCAATAACTTACAAACCGCTCAAACAATCAAAAAACTAAGTACGCAGTTGTGATCAGCGTCCAAAAATCCTTTAGAAAAGGTTGACTAGAACTCAGAAAAATGTTGGCTGTTGCTCAGTGTTATTTGTGTGTATGATGAAAGAATATGAAGTCTTTATTTTCTTTGGTATGATACATACACATCGTTGCTAAGGCAACGCATTGCCAATAGCTGCGGCGCCAGCAGGTCTATCCTTTGCGTCGGCGTAACTGTATTGCGACAATGTAGTGACCGCTGAACAATTCAATTCGTTCGGCAAATTGTGCCGATCTTTTCATTCTTTTTTGCGGAAAGCAAGTGCCTGGGCGTACCCAGCAACAACTAAAAGGGGGCGAAGACATAACTACATTTCCAAATTCAGAATATAAAATTCGAATAGAATAGAAATGAATATAGATTTCTGTACATATGTAAAATCTGTAAATATATAAAATATAGAATAACGAGGGAAGAAATACCCCCCTCTACCCATACCTAGGTACGCCCATGAGCGCCTGTATGGTTGTTTGTAACCGTATGCAGCGCTTGATTGATTGATTTTAAAACTTGCGAACAATTATATGTGTCTCCAAAACCAAACAATTTACTAATCAAGAAATCTAGAAGCCAAATTAATTTTGCATTGACATTGTTTTCACGTGTTGTAAAAAAGGAATATGTACACCTAATTCTGTTTTTACACGGTCGTTTTTTACACGGTTTTTATTTAATACGGTTTGAAAATAAAAAAATTTTTAATTTTTCGTGCTAAATGGAATAAAACGTAAAAAAAATTAAAATTTTTTTATATTCAAACCGTGTTAAAGCAAAACCGTGCAAAAAAAGACCGTGTAAAAACAGAATTAGGTGTATATTTAAAAAGAAGCCATTAAAAGTCTTGGTAGCTACAGTAAGGATCGAACCGCGGACCTCTCGACTGAGACACTTCAGCTTACACACTCGACCGCCAACATTCAATTCCAACCGATTGCTTAAAAGGTATAATAGCAGATAAGCGTCGTTTAAACTAAAATTTAGAGCACAATGCGTGTGAAGCGGTGATTGTGTGAGTGACATTAGAGGCCAAAAAGTTTTTATCGGAGGCCAAATTTGTCGAACTTTTTGACACATTTTTTCCTTGGCCGCTGGACATCTATATGATGAGTTATCTGTGGAGTAACTAAGCTCCCGGAAACCTTCAATAACTTGAAAACTCCTTATGATTGCTTCCGATTCTTTTTCAAGGATGAACATTTCCAAAAAAATTTTGATGAAACTAATCTTGCTGCCCATCAAAACGACATTAAAACCAAATTTCGTATTTGTGCAATCGATATAGAACGCTACATAGGAATCTTGGTATTCATGTCGTTATACCGGTACCCGAATTTGGAATCTTATTGGGGCGAGGATTCATTTGAACCAATACGATCTGCCATGACATCGAAAGATTTTAACACTATTCGAAAGTAATTAAGATTTAACAACCATGAACTAATGCCAAAAAAGGGGGAAGACCAATATGAGCCTTTGTATAAAATTCATCCCATCATAAGCATTTTGAACGAGAGATTTGACTCAGTTCCAAAACTGCCACGTCTTTGCGTTGACGAGCAAATGTGCACCACCAAAATGAAAAGCGGCCTCCAGCAATATATGCCAGCAAAACCCCATAAGTGGGGAATAAAACACGTTGTACTGTGTGACTCTGAAGGCTTTTCATATAGATTCGAAGTGTACATCGGAGCTGGAGATAATACTGTATTACCTAATGTGCCAAATTTAGGTGCTGCACCTTCGTTTGTCTCAAACGGTACCAAATTTTAAAAATCGCATCATTTATTTTGAAGTTTTACACTACACTTCCACTATTAGTATATCTACAAGCAAGAGGAATTTTTTCCCTTGGGACTATTCGCGCCAATCGTATTAAATACTGCAAGCTGTCAAAAGATTTCCGAACTATCAAAGAAATTTGGCCGTCGTGCCGTCAGTCACTCAGGGGGAATAACATGTAACACTGGAAAGTGTACGTGCCGTAACTGAGCTGGCTGACGGAAGCGTGTGCTAACACCTCCACGTGGTGACGGCTGGAAACGGCTACTTCCGGATCTGGTTCTGGTCGTGGCCGGCTAAGGTAGCACAGCGGAACCTCCCTAATCCGGGGTGTCATGCGACCCGTGCCCATCGGACTGATTTGCAGCCAGGGAGTATATCGGCTGTATTTGAACGGAGCTTTCCTGATACCTGGCCGCCTCAGGAAGGAACGGTGCCTTATCACGGTAAGGGGCTCTGCCGTGACGGACCCTCCCCTTCCCCATTCCCGCATTGGTCACCGTGCTGGTACTTCATCAGTGCCACGCACAGCCCGCCAGGTCGGGCAGGTGACCGTAAGAACCAGTTGATGTCGACCCTCAAAAAAGCCTCGGATGAAAACGAACAGACGATGGACAAGGACCAACGAGTTATGGACTCGGACAAACGACAAACGGAAAAGAACAAACGACTGACGGACAAAAGGAGAGAGGTGGGCACTTCCTCCGAAGATGACCTCTTGGCATCAAGCCAGGAAACCCTAACTTCCTCGATAGGAGTGGGCGCTGTGGGCCACAGAAGCTCTACCCCTACCGAGAAACCAACAACCTCAGCAGCGGCAGCGAAAGCCAGCAAGAAACCGGCCAAACCTAGAGAACCGTCCAGGTATAAGCAATACCAGAGAGCCTTAGCTATCCTCGGCACGATCAGCAAGAACGAGGCTGCTGGTACTGCTCATCCCAAGGACGCGGAGGACAAGGTACGGTTTCAGAAGGTTGTCGATGAGTACTTGGCGTACCAAGCGACCCTGCCGAAAGCAACAGCCACAAAGCGTGACCGGTCTGCCCACGACAGCTCAAACCGCGAGACAAAAAAGGCGAAGGTTGCCGGTGCAACCGACGCAGCGGCGAGACGCGTTTTTAGTGACGTGGCACGGGACCACCTGCAGCTAGCACTAGTCGATGCCACTTCCAACCGCGGCAAAGAAGCCTTGGAGAAATGGGGAGAGATTGAGGCCAGGTTGACACAGATGGTCATGGACCATGTGATGAGCAACCTGACAGCGAACCCGAAGGTGCCTCTCCCTGGTTTCGACTCGGCGGAAATTGTTCGCGGATATCGGGTAATCAAATGTGAGAACCAATTCTCTAAGGATTTCCTGGAGGGCTGCATCTCTAAGATGGGAGAGGTAGCAGGAGGCTTGAGGCTCAAGCTCATCCCCGCCAGTGAAATCCCGAAGAGACCAAGGGCTAGCATTTGGTTGCCCAATATGCCCTTGGACAGTGGCAAGTTGGTGCCCTACCTGCAGGCACACAACCCGACAGTGCCTATGACAGACTGGCAGGTTATAAAAGCGGAGGCTCCTCAAAAACACAGCTTATCCTTCCTCCTCGTAATAAGCGAGGAGAGTCTTCCTGCCCTGGAAAAGGCAGAATACAAACTTCGGTTTGGCGTGCGGCACGCGAGGCTGAAGGTCTTCCGCTCCTCTAACCCGGAAGAGGAGGACGTAGACGAGATCGTGGATGCCCAAAAGTTGATGGACGACGTACGGCTCGACGATCCGGATCCTACCACCTCGGAACAATAGGCTTGGGGTTGAAGGTTGTCCAGGCTAACCTCCAACATTCAAAGTTGGCAACGGACAACCTAACCGTCCTCCTATCGGAGGAGGACGTAGACATCGCTATAGTCCAGGAACCTTGGGTGCGGAGCACGGAGGTGAAAGGACTTCGGCGGAGCGACTACAACCTCTTCTACAAAAGAGGTGAAGGTAAGGCAAGGGCGTGCATAGTCGCCAAAAAACATCTTAATATGTACCTTTTACCCCATCACAGCACCAACGACACCACGGTGGTGGAGCTAATTGCAGTCGGTGGTAAAAAACTGCGCATAGTCTCGGCCTACATGGCGCACGATAGGCCTGCACCGCCGGAGGAGATCAAGAAGCTTGTGAACGGCGGAAACACCCACAGCACGGTGCTGATAGGCTGTGACGCAAACGCAAGGCACACCCTATGGGGTAGCACCGAGAACAACGAACGGGGTGAGTCACTCTTCGACTTTATACTTAACACTAACCTAGAAGTGTGTAACAGGGGTAATACCCCCACCTTCGTCTTCCCAAGCACTGATGGTTTCAGTGGGTGGGAGGAGGTTCTAGATGTTACACTACTAACTGATAACGAACAGGTGAGGGTGAACAAATGGAGGGTATCCAGCAAGAAATCCTTTTCGGATCATGCATGGATACTCTTCGATTTGGATCTTCAGGTCGAAGCACCTGCACCATATCGTAATCCCAGGCGTACCAACTGGAATCGATTCGCCGGCATAATCCGTAATGGGATAGGGAGGGTTTCTCCTGTCAATATCTCCTCGGTAGGAGACATTGATCATAGAATCGACCAGTTGGAAAATGCGATGGCTTCCGCTTTCAAAACGTCCTGTACTATCAAATATTCTAAAAAATCGTTCCCACCTTGGTGGAATGATGATCTATCACGTCTGAGATCGGAGGTCCGGAGGTCATTCAACCTAAGCTACTCTACAGGTAACTGGCAAAGTTACAAGGATAGCCTAAGAAATTATAAGAAGGCGATTAGAAATTCTAAGAACAAGGGTTGGAGGGATTTCTGCTCGGCCATTGAAACTACGAAAGATTCGGCAAGGCTAGGAAAGGTGTTGTCCAAGGAACACACCTGCCCCTCGTTCATAAAGAAGCCGGATGGCTCCTGGACTGAAAGCACCGAGGAGGCCTTAGACCTGCTGTTGAATACACATTTCCCAGGATGCACCAAGGAGGAGACCTCGATCAGGTATGCGGTACCAGATCGACTTCGACCAAACAACAACAACAACAACATTGTAACGAGGGAAAAGCTCACATGGGCTGTGAAAAGCTTCTCCCCCTATAATGCTGCAGGTGTCACAAGACTCGGTATTACCATGGCTAGAGGCCATTTTTAGGGCCTGCCTAGTCTGGAACTATATCCCCGTCAGCTGGAGACGGGTGAAAGTCGTCTTTATCCCAAAGGTGGGGAGAAGAGGCCACGATTCGGCGAAAGATTTTCGGCCTATAAGCCTGCCATCTTTTATGCTCAAAACATTCGAGCGATTGCTTGACCTCCATATACGTGAGGAAATAGAACCTAAGCTTTCTAAAGCCCAACATGCCTACCTAAAGGGTAGGTCAACGGAGACCGCCCTCCATGAGGTAGTGCGAACAGTGGAAAGGTTACTGGAATATAAACAATATACATTGGCGGCCTTCATGGACATAGAAGGTGCCTTTAATAACATAGAGACTAGGGCGATAGAGGAATCGCTGGTAAATCTTGGAGTTAATGCACAGGTACGCCACTGGGTCACTGCAATGCTCCAAACGAGGGTGGTGAGCGCGATGCTTGGAAGCACCCACCTTACAAAATTTGTAAGCAGAGGCACACCACAAGGGGGGGTACTGTCGCCTCTTCTGTGGGTTTGTGCCATCGACAGCATTTTAACAGAACTCAACCAGAGAGGAGTCAAAACGGTTGCGTATGCTGACGACGTGGTTGTAATGGCATCAGGGATGTGCCCTGATGTGATTAGCGGAATCCTTCAGGGTGGCCTGGATAGGTTAAGCGCTTGGTGCACGGGACGTGGACTAAGCATTAATAATTAAATAATAAATAATAATTGACTGGCACGACAGCCCGCTTACGCGAGACTAAGGCCTAGCTTCCCGCAACCACCCGTGTTGTGCGTGTGAATTTGTACACGGGTTGGAGGGACCTACAGTTTTATGCCGGTTCCGAACGGCAGGTTGGGAGCTTTTTCATAAGCAATTTTTACTCTCAGAGGTTTGCCATTTCCAGCTGAGAGGACAGCCACCGAAAGAGAAAGAAAGAGAAAACTAGTTTTCCCGTTATTTTTTTTAGGTGTTATTACAGGCAGTATTTGAACCTGAGGTTGCTGCCTGCGACTCGCGGTCCAACGCACTAACCAACTGAGCCACGGCGGCTGCATTAACCCTACCAAAACTGAACTGATGCTATTTACGACCCGTACTAAGATACCAACCTTTAGACGACCTCATCTCGGGGACATAGCGCTACCCCTTTCGTCTAGTGCCAGATACCTCGGGGTAACTCTGGACCCTAAACTGAACTGGAGACTTAACATTGAGCAAAGAACACACAAAGCAGGATTTGCACTTTATTCCTGCAGAAAAATGATCGGAAGGAGGTGGGGCCTCCGACCAAGTCTAATTCTATGGATGTTCAAGATGGTTGTACGTCCAATACTATCATACGGAGCTCTGGTCTGGTGGAAGGCCCTCAGGAGGGAATACAACATCACCAAGCTCGGTAGGCTACAGAGAACAGCTTGTGCTGGAACCACGGGGGCAATCAGATCCTGCCCTGGAGAGGCGTTGAACGTGCTGACGCACCTGCTCCCAATTGATCTGCATATCATGAAATCCGCAACCCTTAGTGCTCTCAGGCTGAAAGAAACAGGTTGCTGGAAAGACAGACCGTACGGCCACGGCAGTCTATTATCACAAGGGCCAAGGTGTCTGACCTCGACTACGGATTACACAATTCCCGGCATTATCTTCGGGAAAAACTATGAAATCCGCACCCCCTCCCGTCTGGAATGGAAGAGGGGAAACATCTTAAATAACTTAGGAACCACAATCTACACTGACGGCTCCAAGATGGAATGCGGAGTAGGAGCAGGAGTCTTCTCCGAACATCTGGAACTAAGTGTGTCTTTCCGACTCCCAAACACAGCAAGCGTTTTCCAGGCGGAAATGCTTGCCATTAGGGAAGCGTGCAGGATGGCACTGGCTGATACATCCTACAAAAGCCACATCACTATACTTTCCGACAGTCTATCCACGATTAAGGCACTGGACTCGCCGATTCTGTCGTCAAAACTGGTGCGGGAATGCAGGAAGATCCTCACAGAGCTAGCTCATCGGTTTCAAGTTACCCTGATATGGGTGCCAGGGCACAATAACATTGACGGGAACGAACGAGCCGATGAACTGGCTCGGAGAGGCTCCGCTCTTGATGAGAGTGAGGCGCTGACGGTTCTCGCCCCACTTGGCTCTATCAAGAACGAGGTCTCCAAGGACTTCTTCGCCAAGGCTAACACTAGATGGCAGAGTATGGAATCCTGTAAAATCAGTAGATCACTATGGCCAGCATATGACAAGAACAAGACCGCGGAGCTCTTGAACAAAGGCCGACGGGATGTGGCAAGACTAACGGCAGTCATCACTGGCCACTGGCCCATTGGAGAGCACGCGGCAAAAATTGGGATTCCATACAATACCAGCTGTCACAGCTGTGAAAATCCGGATGAGAAGGAAACCGTCCATCATTACCTCTGCGCCTGTCCGGCCTTATCAAGAAGGAGATGGAAAACGATGGGAAAACCAACATTCCAGAATTTCGAAGAGATAGCGAAGTGCACCATACACTCGCTACTCTCTTTCATCAACCTCACGGACTGGATATAGGGTATATATTGTAAAGGGTCCAGAAGACAAAACATCAGTATACCGTAAAGTACCTACCGGGAATAGTGGTATCAAAACGGCGCCAACGCGCTAATTGGATGTTCATGTTGGATGCAACATCACCACTTAAACCAACCAACCAACTATCAAAGAAATTTAACACGGTACTTCAGAAGAATATTTTGGAGAATCTTATGGAGTTAAAATAAATACTGTTTCGTGGAAAGACATGAAACCCGTTCGCCTCGCATCAACATATGCAGGAGTTCGTTCTTTTAAAACATCTTCTCCACAATTTCAACCACACAAAGCCGTTAGATATGGTAGAACACAAAAAAAGTATTTCGAAGTCGATTGTTCATATGCAATTAAGGCATATAACTGAGGAGTTCCATAACAAAACGCAATAATTCCACTTTTTGAGTTTTTCGTTTTTTTTTGCTGAATCCAATTCTACATGTTAAAATCTATGTAACGATTGTTATAAAACATACCATTTATTTAAATTTATTCGATTATCCAAATACATTTTTCTGGTGGAATTATTGCATTTTGTTATGGACCTCCTCAACTATCATATGGGCCGAGTAGACCTCATGGATGGCTTACTAGGTCGATATAATATACAATTAAAAACAAAAAGCCCATCGCTGCGACTATTTTTTCATTTTATTGATATGGCATTGGTGAATGCGTATCTACTGCATCGCCTGTCCTTTGTCAGAGACTGCAGGGACAACGTAAACCATCAGGTAGACCGTCCAAAAATATTTCAAACGGACGGTTACCGCCACCAAAGAGGACTTACATACCGCATACAGGCGGGGTACCTTATTTCTCATCTGGAAGCTAAACTACTAATCAATTAGAAAAAATAACTTCATTTCCGACTTTTCTGATCCAAAATTAGCCCGTCTATAATTTTTTATCGAAAAAAATTGGCCTGCTACAGGGTTAAGCACCCGTACTCCAGTACAGAGTTAACAAGGTAGAAGTAGATGCTTTTTAACCCATTTTCGGCCGCTACCAGAAATGGCCAATATTTTTTTAATTCCTTTTAAGGACTTACATTTAAAACCTTAATCAAGAATATTATTGGATTTTTTTTGTGTTCTTTTTTTAATATTTTTTTTATAAATAAATAAAAATTGAATTTCAAATAAAAACAAATATATACAAGGTGCGTCCCAAAGTAAACAGGACTTTTGCAATAGGGACGTTTCTGGTGGCGCCATCTATGTGTGAGGACATGCGTTGGAAAGGTACATCTTTCATTCACATACTGTCTAAATTTCATGACATTTGGTCTAGTAGACGCCGAAATATCCCGCTCAATGTGACAGTATGTTTTTAACTTTGGTACGAGAATGTCGATCGAACAAAGAGCTAATATTAAGTTCTGTTTTAAACTTGGTAAAACTTTTACCGAAACGTTTAAATTGTTAAAGCAAGTTTATGGTGATGATTGTTTATCCCGTGGCCGTGTTAATGAGTGGTTGAATCGATTCAAGAATGGTCGTGAAGACTTGAATGACGACGAACACGTCGGCCAGTCGAAATTTGTGATTACTGACGATGCCATCAAAACTGTGCGTGATTTTATAAAAAAGGAAGCCAAAATCATCATTGGAATTGATGGAAATGGAATTGAACATCTCCAAAACATCAATTGATCGCATTTTAACCGAACATTTGGGTCTCCGTAAAGTGTGTTCTCGCTTCATTCCGCACACTTTAACCGACGACCAAAAACCGCAGAGAATTGAGCACGCAAAAGACATCGTTCGGGAAGCCAGACGTGATCCAAATTTCTTGTTCAACATCGTAACCGGTGACGAAACGTGGTGCTTTCAATATGATCCCGAAACAAAGCGTCAAAGTGCCGAATGGAAGCACCCAGATGAGCCAAATCCGAAAAAAACCCGCCGTCATCTCATTTGTTTCTACGATTCAAAGGGAATAATTCATCGAGAGTTTGTTCCACCGGGAAAAACAATTAACGCTTTGTTTTATGTTGAAGTTTTGAAGCGTTTGGTGCATCGCATTCGTCGTATTCGGCCAGAATATCGCGAGGAAGGAAGTTGGCGTTTATTGCATGATAATGCACCGGCTCACAGAGCCCTAGTTACGACCGATTATTTGACCAAAAATCGCATTTTTACCATCAATCATTCACCGTATTCGCCTGATATGGCTCCCTGTGACTTCTACTTATTCGGTCAGTTGCATTTGCCGATGAAAGGAAACCGTTATAAGGACGTTGAGGACATCCAAAAGGCTTGTACCAACATTCTGAAGGCGATGCCGGCCGATGACCTAAAACACTCATTCCAAATGCTTTCGGACCGTGCAAAACGTTGTATCGAAGCAGAAGGAGAATATTTTGAATAAATAAAAAGAATTATACAAAAATAATCATCCGTTTTCTTTATTTTATAAAAGTCCTGTTTACTTTGGGTTGCACCTTGTATGTACATAGTTTTAGTCAAATAATAATCAAGCATGAAAACACTGACTTCTGGCCAATGGTCGATTTTTCGACCACTGAAAAGTACGCGGTGCTGAGAGGTAAAAATATTTTCATAATTTTATGGATATCAATTGATTGTGGTAATTTGGTCTTTAGGCTTCGTAAATAATCAATAATAAATCAATAATTTGAAAAGGTTATATATTTTTCAGAATATTCAAAATATGACTAAAAAAATGTTTTTTTTTTCATGCCTTCGCCAAATCTCTAAATTTATCTTTTTAAAAAAAATTTTTATTTCGAGGGGTTACCAAATGACCAAAGCTATTTTATGCATCAAAAGTTCAAAGATATAATGTCTAAGTGCAGAGCTACTCTCCTTCAAAGTGGCTGGTCGGAAAATCGACCAGCGGCCGAAAATGGGTTAAAGTTAACGAATCACGGAAATCGAGTTACGTTTGAGAAAATCAAATTTTGAGTTAGCCGCTGAAATAATGTAATCCCTAAGGTAATCGAAGCAGAGCTTTTTGCCAAGGTAAACGCCCAAGTCCTTGACACCTTCGTGCACATAATCATAATGTAGTTGAAGTTTCGCACACGAAAATGTTATAACATTACAATTTAAGAAGTTCAAAAGCAACCCATTTTGTCTGCATCACGAAATTAACGAGTTTATATCATCCTGTAAATTTGCACAATCCTGAAGATTCTTGACAGCGTAGAACAGTTTCAAGACATCGGCATATAGCAGACACTTATCAAATTTAAAAGTCTGCACAACATCATTAATAAATAAAAAGTAAAGGTTCCAAATTGCTGCCTTGAGGGACAACAGAAGTCACGGTAATTGTCCTGGAAAGACAGTTGCCTACCCTAACAATCAATTTTCTGTTCGTTAGGTAAGATTCGAGCAAATTAAGCGCGGCGGAGTGAACTCTAAGTCTTTCTAATTTTGGAAGTAGTAAATGGCTTAAGCTGTCAGATGCCTTAACAACCCTTTTCCATCGCATTTAAAACAAAATGGGAAAAGATTGCAAGGTTCGTAGTAGTAGATCTACAAGGAAAGAATTCATGCTGTTGAAAAGCAATATGGTTTTTGAACGATGATAATAGGAAATTAGTCACCAGCATATTAAATAATTTCGGTATAACTAGTAGAAAGAATTCGACCTGAGCTGAGGCCTTTGTTCAAAATTACTGTTCGAAGGATAAACATACCGATGCAGGTCTTCAATTACGGGGGTGGCAATACAGTATGCAAAATCTGTTTTCGTACGGAGCGCCTTTTACTACAAAACTTAAATTTTCTTGTAAAAAAAAGAAGTAATTTAAATAAAATGCACCATATTTATTTAGAAGACACGTTTATTATAAAAAATCAAAGGGTATCAAGTAATAAGAAGTAAATATGTAATTCATTTTTAACTCAAACAAAATTCGTATTCGTACATTATTTTACTTAATAAAAGGTTCTTTAAAGTTAATTTAATATTTTGTGGGATATCCTTTTCGTCTTATGATGGCGTAGAGGCTTCTTGGCATCGATTTAATTAACTTTTTCGTTAAAGAAGGTGAAATTTGGAACCACTCGATCGCTAAAACTGTTTTTAGGTCCTGCACGTTTCTTATGTTGTAATGTTCTAACTTTCTTTTAAAAATCGACCACAAACTTTCGATTGGGTTAATGTCAGGGCTTTCCAGAATTTGAATCCCTTTTTTAGATCTTTTTTTGCGATCATAAGTCATTTACGTCTATTTATACGGTTTACTACGGTCTACTGTTAAAACCAAGTTTTCTGATATAATTTTGAACAGTTTGCGGAGTAACGTCAATGCCAAGTTGTCTAGGAAACAGGACTGAAATTTCACTGCACTAATTGTGTTGTATTTTCGGATATCGCGGCGAAGAAACGATTCAGCTCTTCTATTCAGCCGAAGTCTGTTAACGTTTCGTGGTATTTTGTGAACTCTTCCCGACTTTTTATACACATTTACAACATATTGCACAGTAGAAGGGATTCTTTTAATTATTTTCCCGATTATTCGCAGAGATTTTCCTTCTTTGTACAAATTCACTATGATTTGCCGAGCGACATTTGAAAGTTCACTTGATTTTCGACCCGACTTGTAACACAACAGTGAAATAATATAGTACGTATAGAAGTAGTAAGTCATGGACTCGCAAATTGCAATTTTAAATTCCCAGATAACGGTATCGTTCCCATCCGTACGAATACGAATTTTGTTTGGTATAAAATACAACGTTGCCATATTATTAAAATATGAATGATCAATGCAGAAATGTTTGGTTCTGCACAATATTTATTAAGTGCTGTTAACAACATAAAGCAAATTTTACTGCATAAATGTGGGATCGGGGACAGACAAGTGCGACGCTGCACAACGGACAGACCAATGCGACCCTTACAGACGAACGACGAGACAAAGCGGGCGAGACGCTTGCAGAACCGAACGAGGACGACGACAGGAGAGTCATAAAAGAACCACGAGACAGCACGGACGGCGGACAACACGGACAACAGTTAAATTCTAAAATAAAAGATAAATTGTTTGAACTCATTAAAAGTGAAGTGTTTTGATTTGGACTACGATTGATTTGAGTTTGATTTTGGACTACGGCGATCCTACAAGTGGTGTCAGAAGTGGGATACAGAAGGGATACAGTTTCCCCGAAGGAAAAAGTACACTTTAAAGGAAGAAAAGGGGCCGCCGTCCGTGCTGCAGAAAGTGCGTTTGAGTTCCGTTGCGGTTGTACCGGAGCTTCGGACCACGGCTGTCACGCCACCAAAGTCACGCTAACGGAACGTCGGGCCACGGCGATCACGCCACCAAAAGTCCCGCTAACTCAGGCGACAACGAAGGCGCAGCCGACTGCGCAGGCATCGAAGGCGCAGGCGACAACGAAGTCGCAGTCCGGTGCGCAAGCAGCGACAACGAAGGCTCAGTCCAGTGCGCAAGCAAGAAAACATCGAAGGCGCAGTCCAGTGCGCGAGTAGGCAACAGTGAAGGCACAACCAAGTGCGCAAGCAAGCAGCAGCGAAGGCGCAATTTGGTGCGCAAGTAACAGCGAAGGCGCAATTTGGTGCGCAAGTGACAGCGACGGCGCAGCGTAGTGCGCAGGCAACAGTGAAGGCGCAGTCCAGTGCGCAAGCAAGCAGCAACGAAGGCGCAATTTGGTGCGCAAGTAACAGCGACGGCGCAAACTGGTGCGCAAGCAAAGGCGACGGCGCAGTGTAGTGCGCTGGCAACAGCGACGGCGCAGTGTAGTTCGCTGGCAACAGCGACGGCGCAGTGTAGTACGCTGGCAACAGCGACGGCGCAGTGTAGTGCGCAGGCAACAGTGAAGGCGCAGTCCAGTGCGCAAGTAAGCAGCAACGAAGGCGCACCCGACTGCGCAGGCATCGAAGGCGCAGTCTGGTGCGTAGGCAACAGCGACGGCGCAGTCTAGTGCGCAGGCAACAGTGAAGGCACAACCAAGTGCGCAAGCAAGCACACACCGAAAGCGCAGTCCAGTGCGCGAGTAAGCAACAGCGAAGGCGCAGGCGACAACCAAGGCGCAGCCGACTGCGCAGGCATCGAAGGCGCAGTCCAGTGCGCAAGCAAGCAAGCATCGAAGGCGCAGTCTAGTGCGTGAGCAGCAACGAACAGAAGCAGAGACGAGGTCAAGCGCGCAGCAGGCGCAAACGAGTGCACCACAGGCACAGCGAACGAGGCAGCAGCGTAAGCGTGAGTGGAAACGCAGGCGTGTGAGTGAATATTGAACTTGAATTAAATAATTAAAATGTTTAATATTGCAACATAAATCGAAATGTTTTGAAATTTATTCAACCTTGAAATTGTTTTGTATAGTTTTAAGATACCCTTTTGAAATTGTATTGATTCGTTTGTATTACCTCGAACATGGACCGCGACCAAATTTTTAGACTGACGGTGAACGAACTAAAGGAAAAGTTAGGGGGTTTTGATCTTTCGACGACCGGACGAAAAGCTACGTTACAGGACAGGTTATGCGAACATTTCGGTCTGACGGTAGGCGAAGACGATGGTTCCGACAACGATAGCGAGTCGATGCAAAGTAGTGCGTCGCCGACAACCGGGTGTGTCACCTTCACACTGCGCGACATTGAGGGCTCGCTTTCTTCATTCAGCGGTTCAGGTCACCCATCGATAGAGGAATGGCTCGAGGACTTCGAAGATAACGCAACCGCGGTGCAATGGGGCAGTCTGCAAAAATACATTTATGCGAAGCAATTGCTGAAGGGCGCAGCTAGGACATTCGTGCGGAGTCAACGTGGTATCACAAACTGGAGCTCACTAAAGCGATCCTTGCAGAAGGAGTTTGGAACCACTACCGCGTCCATCGATGTGCATCGACTACTTAGGAATCGGCGCAAGCGCCCGAACGAAGACTACCGCGAATACCTTTACATTTTGAGGGAGATTGGCAAGCAGATCGAGTTGGATGAAAGAAGTCTTCTGGAATATTTTGTCGAGGGTATTCCTGACTGCGAACAAAAGTAATTTATACCAAGCAAGGACCGTTGTCGAATTGAAAGAGCAAATTTGCATATACGAAAAAGTGCGATCTGGGCACCAACCCAGCACTAATCCAGTGCGAAATCATTGTGAAGAGAATAAGACTACTCCGGATGTTCGTGGTGAAAGAGTGAAGCGATGTTATCGGTGTGGGACTATTGGACACTTGGCTAGGGATTGCCCACCAAAGCAAGTTGACATGATTGTAACAGAAGATGGAGCTGAGTTCAGGCAGCGTAAAGGTCAAGTCGGTGAGGACGCGAAACAAGTAGCGGCTGGAGGGCCGTTGGAAAAGCTCGTTGGCGCAGTTGCGTGTAAGGCAGTAGCAGGTAATTCGCTTGAAGGCGCATTGGCGCGTGATGGTGCTGAAAGCACTTTGGCGTGGATGGTTGCGGGAATACACGAGGTACAAACGGCCATGCCAAAGGGTGACAACGAGAGCGTGAGCGTGCGCACTGTTGTTGCTGAGGGGTCCATTAAGGGACGTGAAGCGAATCACCTGACGGGAGAGTTGATTGAAGAACGAGAAAAGGTGCGAAAGGACGCGCAGGAGAACATTGCAAGGATTCAAGAGGAAAACCGAAGACAATTTGACGCTAAACGTAAGCCTGAGACAGAGTATGCTGTTAACCAGTTGGTAGCCATCAAGCAGACCCAATTTGGGACAGGGCTCAAACTAAAGCCTAAGTTCCTTGGCCCCTATAAGATCACCAAGGCGGATGAATCGCGGCAGGTATGAAGTGGAAAAGGTGGGAGATCACGAGGGCCCGAATCGCACAACTACTGTTGCTGAATACCTAAAAAATGGGAGCCATCGTTCGAGCCGAACGATAGGTCAGGCTGGCCGAATGTGGGATCGGGGACAGACAAGTGCGACGCTGCACAACGGACAGACCAATGCGACCCTGACAGACGAACGACGAGACAAAGCGGGCGAGACGCTTGCAGAACCGAACGAGGACGACGAAAGGAGAGTCATAAAAGAACCACGAGACAGCAAGGACGGCGGACAACACGGACAACAGTTAAATTCTAAAATAAAAGATAAATTGTTTGAACTCATTAAAAGTGAAGTGCAATCGTTTGATTTTGGACTACGGCGATCCTACATAAATTTGTTTAATTTAACGAGAATGTAGGTACTATTTCATTCGCAAAATACATAGATATGTACGAATACGGATTTTGCATACTGTAGGTCGTACCCAACTCCTTTCATAGCATCTAAAGATGAGAGACATTCAAAGACTTCGGTCTCTTAAATTACAATAACATTTTCAATTTCTTGGATGCAAGAGAGTTCAGTGCTAGCTATCCCACCTTTGAAGCTTTAAAAACATTGCCAAAGAAACGAAACAACGAACTCCTTAAATAACATGGTCTTGGGTATGCCGTTTACCTTACGTTTTGAGTTAAAAAATAACCAGAAAGATTTAGGGTTAAGATAGATGTTGGCTTCGACCCAGTTGATAAATCTATATATATTGTAGCGATGAGACACTCTGTCGCTGTGCTATGCATGAATTCTTTTACGGGCATACTTTTAGGCACGCACTTTAGAATACGGCCAGCTTGCTATAATTTCGATATGGCAAGGATGGCTCGCGATGATAATGGGATGTGCGAGAATGATCTAGAGATAGGCCAATTGAATGTGCGAGAACGATCGAGAGATAGTCCAACTGGAATGTGCAAGAACAATCGGCGCGATTACCAGACAAGTATAAAAGGCAGCCAGGTGCAGCGCGGAGGGTCGAGTCTGATTCGAGCAAGCAAAAGGGAAAGAAAGTGGATGTATGTGTGTAAGCGCATCACGCTCAAACGGAACGGCCGATTTCCATGGAGTTTTTTTGTTGGATTCGTATTGAGTCAGTTCAGGTTCATGTGGAAAGAAAATTCCGAAAAATCTATTGGAAAAGTCGGAAAATCCCTGCCATATTTGACAGTGAATTCTGAAAATTTTCAGACGATAACTTTAACAATTAAATTCACTAAGAACTTACTATTTAGTCATGTTCTTCGACAGGGCGAATGGGGTATTGGTATGGTAATGGGGTATAGATATTGGACGGGGGGCATGGCACCACCCATACAAACCAAATCTTTAAAATAGAATATCTTCGAAATTGTAAGGTGCACAGCATTGAAATTTAATATAGCGTCGTCCCATAGATGTGTCATTCTACTGGTAAGATTTAATGGGCGTTGGACAAGGAGCGTGGCACATTTTTTGTGACCCAAATATTTTGCTGAACTTTAAGTGGCACAGCAATGAAACTAAGTACGAACCTACCATTTATTCATATCTTTCGACAGAGTAAATGGTGCGGGTATTCAACAAGGGGCGTGGCACCGCCCATACAAGCCAAATCTCTAATATAGAATACCTTCGAAATTGTAAGTCGTACACACTAAAATTTAGTACCCCGTCGTCCAATAGATGAGTCATTCTTCTAGTAAGATTTTGTGGGCGTTGGACAAGGGGCGTGGCACATTTGTTGTGACCCAAATATTTCGCTGAGCCATAAGTCGCTCAGCAAAGCAGCTTAGTACGAACCTACCATTTTCTCTTTCGACAAAAGGCATTGTGCGGGTATTGAATAAGGGAGCGTGGCATGGCCCATATAATTTAAATCTCGCTCAAGGGCAGTCCAGTTCTTTACTGAAACTTAGCAGCAACATTGCTTATTTGTGGGACTCGATTGCGTTAATCAGTAGCTTCTCCTCTTCCTTTAGTTAGTTTTCTTCGTCAATTTGCATCGCCATATTTCATTAGGGCAATTCCCGATAACGTGCAAACCAGTGTTACCGTTGTGCGACTAAAGTGTCAAATTGACCCTTTTTGGAAACCGATGCCACCTGACACCGACTTTTTAAAAATAGGCTTATTTTGACACTTCTCTTCAAAATCATGCGACTTTTGCCCCTTTTTTATCAAAAAGTTTACATGTACATTTTGAAAGTTGTCTTGTAAAGATAATTTTTCTTATTTTTGCGTGTTTAAAAATACTCAAAATATGCCTTCCTTTTAGTAGTCAGGCACTTTTCAAAGGTAACACTTAAGTACTTAAAAACTACACCTCTGGCAACATTTAAACTACTTGCAACCCTTTTATTATGTCAAAGTTTTCCCGCAAAAATGTACAAAATTAATCTGAATTAACGCGGTTTTTTGTGGCATTGCCTAAGTTTTTTGGGTTAAATTAATTTTGATAGCTCCCAATGGATAAGTAAGTATATCACGCATAAGCTTTGAAATGCAAGTGTTTTCATAATAAATACAAAACATGCATATTGGGACTTTTTAATATAGGGGTTTTCATCATGAGCCGAAAAAGTAAATAAAGAAAACAAATCAATTAAAATTTGAATTTTGATGAAACTTTATTATCAAAATAATATTTGGTTTGTACCATTAGTAATGGAATATGACATCATTCAAATGACCGCCACGAGCAGCCTGGCACACCTCGATTCTTTTTAGGTAATTTTCGATGACTTTTTTACATATAGAACTGCACGTATGTTGTCCCTCAAATGCTCCAGATTGTCTGCATAGACTTGGTCTTTCGCGTAGCCCCAAAGAAAAAAGTCCAAAGGGTTCAGATCGCACGATCTTGACGGCCAATTGGCATCACCAAAACGCGAAATTATGCTGTCATCGAACTTGGTTCGCAATTCTGTCATGTTACGACGCATTCTGTGATCTCCCGGCTCCAATTTCTACACCAACTGAACTTTATATGCATGAAGATCCAAATCCAAATGCAAAATACGCCAAATTGAGGTGATGGAGATGTCCAATTGTTATGAACGCCGGGGAAGCGATATATTCGGGTCATCTTCAACACTGGCAGCTACAGCAGCAATATTTTCGGCCGAACGAGCAGGGTGATTACGTATTGGCCTCTGTACATCTTGTACATAACCAGTTCGTTCGAATTTCGCCAATAATTCCGAAATTGTTGACAAAACAGGCGTTCCGTGACGTCCGAAATCCTTCCTTAGTGCGCGAAAAGTGGTGCTCAAATTTTCACCATTTTTGTAGTGAATTTTCACTATGTTTACACGTTGAGCGATGCTAAATCGGTCCATTTTCATAAATGGCAAACACTAAACTACAATATTAACTCAATGCAACGACGATGACGATGACAGCTGCGGTTGTCGAACGCAGGACAAAATTTTCGGTTCGAAATGAAAAACCCTGTATATACTTTCAATATTTTACGTTTCGAAACTTATTATTTTTAATAAATTTCTAAAGGAGATAATTTTCTGTGAAAAAACCGTTTCCCCCTTAAATTAATTGATGAGGGATATACAGGGTTTTTCATTTCGAACCGAAAACTTTTACAGCCCTGCGTTCGACAACCGCAGCTGTCAACAACCTTATAGTTGAGCCATGAAGGCAACGCACACAATTTTGCGAATATTTTCAAATACCCGAAGTGCGTATGGGACCTACTGCGCTGGTACACAACAAATTTGTGCGAGTTGACACCTCTATGTGTTTATTTGCTTAGTGGAATAGCCGAAGTACGTGTTTGACCTATTGTGCTAGATTTGCGTGACCGAAACATTTTGTACTGCGTGACACCTCTATGTGTTTATTTGCTTAGTGATATAACTTACATATTTTAGTCGCCACCAAAAGGAAAACATATCCGCACGGTTTCGCAGTCAATTTTATTCTCACCACGCTGTCGCTGACAGCATCATCATCAAACATCATTTACATGTCAGCATATTGATACAATTATACATGCCTTACACTCTAACGCATGTGAAATATAAAGAAGTGAACAATGAGGGTTGCAAAATGTGTACACACGCTCATGCTGTTCATAAGAAACATAGAGAAGAAAACGATCACATGCCTTTGCAGTTACAAATACATATGAACTATGCTTATGTTGTACGCTGCCACGCACATCGATACTGATCCAGTAACTTTATCCCAATTTATGCCAAATCAAAAAAAAAATTGGCAACAGCGCAATTCTTTTTGCGTTCGCTTTAGGGGTCCAAAGGAAGCTTAAATTCAAAAATTAGTCACCCTCACCCCTTGGGAAATTCCGCCATCTTGAATTAAAGGGGTGAGTTTTTATTCTGCATGTAACTCTCTTTCTGGTCATTTTTCGTAAAAAATGTAAGAGTACAAAGTTGTTGAGAGGAAAATTTTCTACAGAAATGGTCCTCTGACATTTTTTGGTCATTGCATAATTAGCGTTGTTAGTAACAAATTAATCTTCAAAAATGGCCGGTACACTTTTTGCAATTGTTTTCATGTATTTTTATGGTAAAATTATGCAACAAAAAATCATGATACTTTGTAATTTGTTGCAGAATTGCATAGTTGAAATTGTAATAAACAATTTGAAGCGAAACAAAATTTTATCTATTACTTAATTTGGAGATTTTAAATAAGTGAATATTATCGTAATATTCTAGCTGACCCGGCGAACTTCGTCCCGCACGACATTTGTTGTTTTTTTATAATGAAATACGCGAGATGGCGAATCAATGGCGATGTGGCAAATGGCAAATTGACGAAGAAAACCAACTAAAGGAAGAGGAGGGAGCTACTGATTAACGCAATCGAGGCCCGTAAATAAGCAATGGTGCTGCTAAGTTTCAGTAAAGAAATGGATAGCGCTTGAACAATATTTAAGTTATATTGGCAGGGCCACGGCCCCTTATTCAATATCCGCACAATGCCCTTTGTCGAAAGAGAAAATGGTAGGTTCGTACTAAGTGTCATAGCTGAGCGACTTATAGTTCAGCGAAATATTTGGGTCCCAACAAATGTGCGCCCCTTGTCCAACGCTTATAAAAACTTACCAGTAGAATGACCCAACTATGGGACGACGGGGCACTAAATTTCAGTGTTGTACGACTTACAACTTCAAAGATATTCTGTATTAAAAATCTGGTTTGTATGGGCAGTGCCACGCCCCCTTGTTCAATACCCGCACCATTCCCTTTGTCGAAAGATATAAATAAATGGTAGGTTCGTACTTAGTTTCATTGCTGTGCGACTTATAGTTCAGCGACATATTTGGGTCACAAAAAATGTGCCACGCCCCTTGTTCAACGCCCATCAAAATTTAACAGTAGAATGACACATCTATGAAACGACGGTGCACCAAATTTCAATGCTGTGCGACTTACAATGCCGAAGCTATTCCATTTAAAAGATTTGAGTTGTATGGGCGGTGCCACACCCCTTTGTTCAATACCCATCCCATTCCCATGCCGAAGAAGAATATTACGATATTCGAAATAAGATATTTTAAACGTCTACAGAGAAATTTCGTTTTGAGTAACTTGAAATTTCAATCGAAATCGATCCCTGCAGAGTTACATGCAGAATAAAAACTCACCCCTTTAATTCAAGATGGCGGAATTTCCCAAGGGGTGAGGGTGACTAATTTTTGAATTTAAGCTTTCTTTGGACCCCTAAAGCGAACGCAAAAAGAATTGCGCTGTTGCTAATTTTTTTTTTGCTAATTCCTATAGTTACTGGATCATACATAAAAAGCATAAAGGAGAAAACAATCACATGTCTTTACAGTTATAAGTGTATATAAACGCAAGCTTATGTTGACGATTGCATCAGCCAAACATTTACAGTTATTTGTAACGTCTTTTTGTGAACATGAATACAGGGTTCTTATAATGTAACATACTACTACACAGGGTTCTTACAATGTAACATACTACTACACAGGGTTCTTACAATGTAACATACTACTACAATATGTACGTAAGAAAAATATAGAGTTCGGTCCAGTAGGCACCACTTTTCTTGTTTTGTTTTGATCAGCATATGCGAGATTAAAGTGGTGCGGGTATTGAACAAGAGGGCGCACAGTGTCGCGATCCCATATAAGCCGTGGCCAAAAATACTTAGCGTTGTTCTATCCCGATGAAACTTGGTTAGATTGTTTTCGTGGTCGAAATTAAGAAATTTACAAAAAATCATAAAAATTGGACCACTGCCACGCCCACCTCTCATATGAAAGGAACTGGAATATTGAAATAACTTAATAATTTTAATTAATAATAATTGACTGGCACGACAGCCCGCTTACGCGAGACTAAGGCCTAGCTTCCCGCAACTACCCGTGTTGTGCGTGTGAATTTGTACGCGGGTTGAAGGGACCTACAGTTTAATGCCGGTTCCGAACGGCAGGTTGGGAGCTCCTTCATAAGCAATTTTTTACTCTCAGAGGTTTGCCATTTCCAGCTGAGAGGACAGCCACCGACAGAGAAAACGAGTTTTCCCGTTTTTTTTTTTTAGGTGTTATTACAGGCAGTATTTGAACGTGAGGTCGCTGCCTGCGACTCGCGGTCCAACGCACTAACCAACTGAGCCACGGCGGCTGCCGTGAAATAACTTGCTTAATATTATTGAAAGAATTATGAAATTTGAGCTTAAAATAATGACTTAAAAGCTCACATTAAAAATGAGCGGTCTGCCACGCCCAATTTCAACTATAACTACAACTGTATTTTTACAAGGCTGTTTACGATACTCTTTCTATGATGTGATTTTAATTGGTAATCTTTCTAAAACTTTAAAAGTGGGCGTGGCAGCTGGAGCATATTTATTAAGTGGCCAAAACTCTTCCTTTATGAATTCGTGTATTAATTTTTTCAACTTCATATTTTGGTAGAAATTTTTAGATTTGTAAAGTGGGCGTGGCATTCCGCCAACTTTTGATGATACGAACAAAGTGTCAACCTTGTCCTTTATATAGCTCACCATTGCAGCAGCTGCTTTGCCGCTGCTTTCATTGTGCGTCGCAAGCCATACTTCGAAAAAATCACAATTTTTGACTGTAGGTGCCAGGTCGACGCAGCTAATTTTTTTTTTGTATTTGAAAGACCGTACGTGTATATTTATTTTGCACTAAGAAGTTTTGAGAAGCTTTTTTTATCAAATTTTCGCGATTTTTTTCACTTTTTGTTACACAGAGCGTGTTTTTTTAAAGTAACGTAATCTCGCATATGCTGATCAAAACAAAACAAGAAAAGTGGTGCCTACTGTTATATCACTAAAATAAACACATAGAGGTGTCACGCAGTACAAAATTTTTCGGTCACGCAAATCTAGCACAGTAGGTCCCACACGTACTTCGGCTATACCACTAAGCAAATAAACACATAGAGGTGTCAACTCGCGCAAATTTGTGTACCAGCGCAGTAGGTCCCATACGCACTTCGGGTATTCGAAAATATTCGCAAAATTGTGTGCGTTGCCTTCATGGCTCAACCACAGATAACTCATAATATAGATGTCCACTCTCATACGACGAAAACGGCACCAAAATTTCAAGCTCTGAATTACAGCTTTTTCTCCGCAAAGGTATTTTACGCACACAGCTGCATGTGCTCGTCCAGAACTTTTGTCTGATTAAATAAATTTGGAATTTCTTCTCTTGCTTGTGATATTCTTTTTTGCAATATACATTTATGATTTTAGCTACGCCAACCACGTACTGTACTTGGTGTAACAGGTAGGCAGCGCATCAGATATCCGTAATTTCTTTTTCGTAAATTTCGCCTCGGGTTCAAGGCTGGGCGAGAAGCAAAATTTTTCTTAACATTTAATGCTTTTTTTTTATTAACTTTTTTAATCGGTTATACCTGAAATTAATAATGTGTTCAAAAATTTTCATATAAATGAATCGGCACTAAAAATATTTCAGCGCACAAATTATTCTTGTGTATGATCAAAGAATATGAAGTCTTTACACAGTCAGCGTCTAGCATTCAAAGTGTTTGGTCGTGTTAGGTCTGCTATCGTTGTGTTATTCAGTGCCGGCTTCGTCCGTTATCTTTTGTTCTTTTTTTTCTCCAATTAGCGAAAAAAGCAGTGCTTTGTATATTTTCACTTGAAATGAACATATTTCTTTTTGGATTTGGTGAGTTCTTTTTTCCTTTCGTGAACATGCCCCCTGGGGCAACTGATAATAGGGAGAATCGCTTTCCGTTACTTGCAAGCGATACTCCACGAAAAAAGAAGAGACTTGCACATGGTTCCTCATTTTATCTTTTTCCTGAATTACCAAGTGTTGCGACGGCAGATCCCAAGTTTCTGATCCTAGCTTGTAGTGATGAAAATAAAAAAATCACTGATTTTTCATGTTTTGCTGTTCATAAGGCAATACAGCTTATTAGTAAAGAGGTAATTTCGATTTCTGAACTCCGAGACGGTAACCTTCTGCTACTAGTAAAAGACAAGAAAATTGCGCAAAGATTTCTAACCACCACACAATTACATGGAGTGTGCCGTATTAAGTTTTATTTTCATTCTTCACTCAACACAACCAAGGGGACAATTTATGCCCCTTACCTCAACAAAGTTTCTGATGAAGAAATAATAAGTGAACTCAGCAGTCAAGGTGTTACTTCTATTTATAAATTTAACAAAATTATCAATAGAAAACCAACTCCTAGTGGTGTTATTTTATTGTCTTTCGACTCTTACAATTTACCTAACAAAATAGACATTTCATGGCATTCCGTGAAGGTCAGGCAGTACATCCCTAATCCGATGAGATGCAAATTATGTCAATTGCTTGGCCACACTGCTAAATGGTGTAAAAATCAACCGATATGTGTTGTCTGTTCATTGCCCCCACACCAACCAGATGATTGCACTCGCACCTTGTGTGCTAACTGTTCCGAACCACATCCATCATCGTCCAATGAGTGCAAAAAATTTAAACAAGCTAAAGATATTTTAGCTATTAAAACAAGGAACAAATGCTCCATGATGGAAGCTAGGAATATTTATCGGACACAAGTTACTATACCCCCCCTTAATAATTCAACATCCTACGCCGCTGCCCTTTCTTTAACAGAAACTCCTCGTGCTACAAATGCACAAAGTACCTCTACCCCCAAAAACAACAATAAACAAAGAAAACAACAACATCAAACCATCGAGTACTAAACATAACAGCTCTCCAAATCCAAAAGTCTCCAACGACCAAACAACTCACTCAAGCAACAGCTTACCAAATCAACTAATAAATAAAGAGAGTATTTCTCTCGAAGAATCCAACAAAAGTATATATAACACAACTCCATCCGTTATCACTGATAACAATTCAAGTATTTCTCTTAAAAACACAAAAAACATTACTGATAACAGTTTTGCGAGTATTAGATTTACCCCTCTTCAATCTCTTAACAAAGTTCTTTCTCTAACTCAATTATCAAATATGTCTGACTCTTCTGATGAATGATGCTCGCAATAGTAAAATTACTGTTAAATAAAATTGCTTAGTTTTTTTCATGTTACTCCATTTATCATGTTGACTTTCTTGCAATGGAATATAAATGGTTATTTCAATAACTACCACAAGCTTCTCTTGCTTATCTCAGAATTAAAGCCCGATCTTGTAGCCTTGCAAGAAACTCACCTTTCCCACCACAATAACCCCTCTCCTCCCTCTCCTTATGTAGCTTATTTCCATAATGCGAATAATACAAATAAACACGGAACTGGTGTGTTTATTAGAAAAAGCATATGCCATAAAAGAATTCATATCCAAACCAATTTAAACATTATTGCTTTAGAAATTAAGACCAACATTACTCTCACACTGATATCTGTTTATTTTCCACCCGGAAAAGATTTGGATCTACGTGAATTTAAATCTATTCTGATTTAATTGCCTCAGCCGCTTATTCTTTGTGGAGATGTTAACGGGTGGAGTCCACTTTGGGGCTCTTCCACCCATAATAAGAGGGGTAAAGCAATTGAGGAACTAATCTGTTCCCAAGATTTAACTGTCTTAAACGATAAATCTCCCACACACTTTTCCACACTTTTCTTACCCTCTCCTTTCTTGGAAAATCTTAGATAATCTCTGTGGAAGTGACCATTATCCGATAACTTTTTATCTAAATTGTGACAAGAGCAATAAGACTGTACATATGTATTCCTAGATTCAAAACTGAAACAGCAGATTGGGAAAAATACAGATTATCATGTGACACACAAAATGAACTTCATCCCCTTAGTCACAACATAAACAAGGAAGCCGCTTCGGTTAAAAAGATTATCCTTAGTGCAGCTACGTTATCTATACCTCAAAGCCAACCATATTTTTCCAAAAAATGTGTACCTTGGTGGAATAAAGAGCTCGCTGAGCTACGTACATTAAAGCAAGACGCATGGTATGCATTTAAGCGCTTTCGCTCCAATCAAAACCTCATTGCATACAAGGCAGCAAATGCCAAATTTAACCCTTCGATGAGTGACAATTCTGAACTTCACGGCCGTGTGACAAGGTGCGTAGGAACTTTTTTTTTTTTAAATTAGGGTTTTTTCATGAAAAAATTTTTTTTCTTTTTTTATTTTTGTGTTTTTATTGTTTATAACTAAATACTACATACTAAAATAAAATTGTTTAATTTTTTTTTTGCTCCATTTTTCTTATTTTTACTATGAAAAAGCTTTAAAACTATTGTTGTTGAGCGTGTTCCGCTTGTCCCCCGCACTGTGCGCAAGTGTTGCGGCGATGTAGAACTGTGCTGTGTTCTCCACAAACAGCGTTGCCGCATCCGAAGCAGTAGGCCCTCGTTTTCCGCTGCCGCCCGTACTCATAACGGTAAAGGCGACATGACGGTCTATTCACCCTAGACGCAAACGACGGTGCATCGGCTTCTACCGGTCTTGATATCATCTGAAATGAAAAAAAAAAAAAAAAACAAATAAATACACAATCTACTCTTCAATTTGAAGGTGTTTTTTCTTACCCTGACATCAAATGCTTCCATCGCATTGCGTATCCTTGGATATGCGGTTATATGTATGGTTATTCAGGGCACGTTCCTCGATATTTGGTGTGGCCAATTGTTTAGTGAGAAGTAACAGGAATGACCGCCGTCTGTCACTCCTTTTTATCGGCTTCATCTCATTATAAATTGTAAAAGCAGCCAATGCAGCGACGTCCAGCATATTATAGAACATGGCCAGTGGCCAGCGTTTCGTTGATTGCTTGCATGTGTACGTGCCAAGCATCTAGTCCATTGTATCAACGCCGCATTTGTTGGCGTTGTAGTCCAATATGCCAAACGGCTTCCGCTTCTCACTTTGCTCGTCGACACGGCAAGTGTAGTGCATTGCAGACTGCACGTTCACAACTTTATTTTTCTTAGGTACATATGAACACAACGCTATGTCCCCTTCGTTGAACCCGAACAATGTGCTGTTGATGGGGCGCTTCGGGTTCTTCTTCAATTCCCGTGGAACAAAAGTTTTGTTGTAGCGCACTGTACCAACACATGCGGTCTTGCTCCTCATCAAAATACGCGCCAAATCCAAAGTAGTAAAGAAATTATCCGCGTATATTGTGCGGCCTGTATCCAAATTGTTGGGGTCTGCATGCTTACAATCTCAAAAGTTTTGGAACCCCTGAAACCATTTGCGCAAGTTGCTCAAAGCTGCGCCGAGCACTCAAGCCACTCACGCAACATCACTCAACCCTTTACCTATGCAAAAATGTTGCGATACATTCGTATACGTGTGCGTAGGTTTGAGCCTAACTGAGGAAGCGACTAAGAGTGGTTGTTGTACTGCCCAGCAAGTGCGCAGGTGGTTGTTGTAACACAACGTGGGTGTTGTAGCGCAATGGTAATCAAATGTGGTTTTTGTAATGCGAAAATTGGGTGTTGTAGCACAATGGTAGTTAAATGTGGTTGTTGCGATGCACAAATTGTGTGTTGTAGCGCAATGCAAATCAAATTTGGTTGTTGTGATCGCACAAATTGTGTGTTGTAGCGCAATGCAAATCAAATTTGGTTGTTGTGATCGACAGTTAGTGTCGATTCGCGAAGTTGTTGTTAAAACTGGTGATCGGTTGAATGTTGTTGGTTGTTTTCCGCTATTGCTAAGCGGACAAATTTTGGTGGGGCCATAAAAATATGCACAAACGCACAAACCCATGTAAGCTTATGAATATGCACAAAAAAACTGAATAACGCAGGTCAGGACACGACAAGGTGACAAAACGGCTTTGCGTTGTTTTAAGTCGCTTATAAATAGCGCTGGGCTGACACCAGAACGAGGAGAGAACGAGCCTAGACACTGCCACGCTGAACCGCTGCACGACTGCGGAATGCCGTCGGGCCAACGCACCTAAGCCGCGAGTCGCGCTTATAACTAAATTAACAAAGAAAATCGTTTTGCAAAATCGTTGAGCGACACACGAACTAAATTTTAAACTGAACAATTTTGAAAAAAAAAACAAAACGTTGCGTGAAGAAATAGAAAAATTAAGAAAATACGACTTTTTAAATGGGGAAAAACAGGGTTTGTTCGACATCTTGTGCATAAAAAAAAAAAAAACCCTACATAAACTAGCCCGAAAACCAAAAACCCCACCACATACTTTTGAGAACTAAACAGGCGAAACGCGAAAAAGCCCAAATAAACACTAAAAAGTAAACGCTAAGCGGCGGCGCGGAAACTTAAGAAAAAAAAAAACAATCATTCTGGTGCAGCTATAAGAAAATTTAAACGTGAGAAACAACAGTGCTTAAAAGAGAAAACCGAACAACAACAACAGTCACAGTATTAAGCATGCAGAACAAAAATCACAGCAACAACAACACTCCAAGTTCGGGAAAGTTGCACGACAACAACCACAACAACAGCAACACTTCAAATTTGTAAATATTTTAAAATTCTACCACAACAACAACACCACAAGAATTACCTATGCTACGGATAATCGGATTCACAAAACTATCACAGCAATTAAAAGGCAACTAAAATTTTGGAATTTATAATAATGTTTTAAGAAGAAAAAAATTGTCTAAATTTTAAGGAAAGAGATTTGTGAAAAAAAAAATTGTGTAAAAGTGAACAAAGAAAAAAAAAATGTCGTCAGATTGATTAGAAACGAAAGACGGGAAAAGAGAAAGAAAAATGTTTAAGATCTTAGCGTGAAAGTTTTAGAGATTAAAATAAAGAAATATAGTGAAAAGAGAACAGAAGTGTATAGATAAAGGCTAGAAAAAAAAAAACCCCGAAAGCTCAAGAAGAATACAGTTTTTATATATTTTGTGTTGTGCCATACTTCAATCACTCTTTGGTGGTTGCGGTTTTTTAGTATTTTTTTTCAGTGTACATCTGCATCGATGGGCCCAACGATGGACTACACACACACGTCAACACACTGTCATGTAAGTTCTATTCATTTTTTTTCCCGGCACATTTAATTAAAACACAAACCTATTAACTGAGAGAAAAAAAAAACCCAAAGAAAATTTTTTAACTCAAAAAAAAACACATATGTTTTCTTCTTTGGCCTTGCATTTATCTACATTATCTTACAGTTTTGATTTGTTAAAAATGTGCTACTTAATTTAGGATTTATTTTTGTAGAGAAAAAAGGTTAAAATTGTTCTTAAATCTACAATTATTGAAATTATATTCGCTATAAAACTTAAAATTAAATTAAAACTTTAGATAGAACTAATTTTAAGCTACATTTTTTTGTTAAAAGGGTTAAAATGTTTAAATTTCGCTAAGTGTAAATCTTTAGATTGAGATACGTTTGGATACAAAGAAAAATTGTTAATATTATAAATTTATTATTGGCTTCAGAATTTCATTTGGTCAATGCAGTTTTTTTTCAAAACCCCACAGTTATGATTTTAAGTTGAATTATTCAATAAAGGATATTTTTGTAATATGTTAAATTGAGCTAATTTGAGTTTGGCCTGGGAATAAGGGAGGAGGAAATATTTGGTAGTAATTGGGTTTCTTGGTAACAGCTATGAGGAACAAAGGTAGGGAGGGCAAGGAGTATCCGACAATAGATTAATCGGGGTACTAGCGGAGAAGAGTTTGGGACTGCAATGTGTCCGGAGTGCGAACGTCTGTCCGTTTTGGTTTCTGCAGTTGTATTCTGTCCTTGTATTATTTTTTTTGCAATCGTGTGCATAAATTTTTTTCTTCTAGTTATAGTTGTTTTCTCATTCGGTTCGAGTTGATGCTGAATGCATGCCATATGAGTGAGTGTTCTAATGAACCTGGTTGGCCTTATTCGACCCACCCCCGCTGAAGCTTCGGGTAAATTAAAAAGCCAAGTGCACACGGGTTAACCAAGGTAATATTCCCCTCAATTTCCACCACACCTTCACTCATATGTAAAAGCTAGGCTGAAGGATCTGCATTCGTCAAGATGGCTATGTTACGTTGGCATCCCGCAGGGTCTATACGCCGAATCTTAACCGCCGTAATGGGGAGACACATAACAGAATAAAGAAAATGGCGCCCAACGTGGGGCCCTCTACGAAAATGGGGGTGAAAGCATTGCTATTGTGGTAATGTAGTCCGTCCGTCCGAACAAGGCTTTGGTAGGTTTGCGTAGTGCATGCATGCTGGATTGTGGGTTCTGAAGGTTAAACATCATGGAACTTCACCGCTGCGACATTACGTCAAATGACTTCCACAAGCTAACAGTCCTTTGGTAGATCGGAACTTTGTCGCTATACGTGGATATTGGATTTGTAGTGGTAACTTGGCTAAAAGCTGGTGACACTAACCGTTCTGTTGTTAGCGACCCGAGTTTCATCTGTTTTGTTTTATCGCATGAGCGTCGCGATCGCGAGGCGTCGAGGATCTTGTGAGTCGAAAGACACACAACCACGATTGCTTTTGCCGATTAGTCGCAAAAGCTAATTGCCGACGCGGCACCCTGAACTTTTCCTGCATTTACCAAAATATTTCTGAATCCCTTTTCCACAACAGGCCAACATAAACAATATTTTCTAAATTTATATTGAGTTTCGTGATTATAGTTATTTTTTTTGGTTTTGTCGAACCATTTTTATCGCTTACAATTTTTGTACCGTGATTAATTCGTATTTTGTTTTTGGGTTATTTGGACCAAATATCGATTACTTTCGTGTCTCTTTCTCTTTCTTTAAAATTTTTGTTGCCTATCTTGCGGTGCGAGTTGGAGTTTATTGGACTTAAAGTACTTCCTGTATTAGCGGATAAATAACTTCTTGCTACAACTTTTCGACTTGCTTATTTTTTTGTATTTTTTTAAATTGTTGCCTTGCGGTCACCATGCCGTTGCGGCACAGTAGTGAAAACTTGCCAACTGCTGGGCAGACAGTATGTTCAATTTGTCGCGAAGGTTTGAGCGATGGTGCGGAGGTCTTACGCACAGCCTGCGCACACGTTTTTCACAGGAGTTGCTTGATCAACTGGTTGAAGCGAAACTCTTCTTGTCCGCAGTGCCGAACTGCTTGCAGCAGCAGGGATTTCATGGCAGATCCCAACCGACATACTCCTGGCATGCGAACTCGGGCAAAAGCGAGAGAGCTAACCGATGATGTAAATAATCCGGCACCTTCAACTTCACACGCTGCACAAGCTGCACGCGCAGCGAATTCCGACACGCGCACCGAACACCATTTGACAGAGCCTCCAGCGAATTTGTCAGCTGAGACTGGTGAGAATGCAGGCGATAGTCGTATTCGATCCATAGTAGGGGCAGTCTTAGCGGCGAGACAGGCGAATTTGTTGGATGAGTTAGAAAGTCGAGTAGGGCAGTTGATAGAACAGAAGTTAGAGCACAGCTTAGCTAACGCAATAGGCAGGTTAGATCTACACGGTACGCAGCCGCGTGAAGGCCGCAACGTCTCTAACGACCAACGTGACTCAACTTCAGAATGGCCACAGGACCTACCGTACAGCAACAACAATCGAGAGCAACACATTCGACCTCCATTACGAATGAGCGATGCGTCAGCTGTTACCAACTCGGGCAAAATTGCTCATTTAATTGCAAGTTGGGACATAAAATTTGATGGTACACCAAAGCTTTCAGTCGAAAACTTCATTTTCAGAATTGAACTACAAGTTATTGACACTTTATATGGTAATTTCAATTTATTGTGTGAGCATGCTCAAGGGTTGTTCACACATGAGGCTAAGGATTGGTATTGGCGATACCGAAGATCGGTTGATCGGGTCAACTGGCATACGCTATGCCATTCGTTAAGAACACACTTTGGCGAACATAAAACGGACACCGACATAAAGGAAGCAATGCGGAACCGGAAGCAAGGCCAAACAGAATCGTTCGATGACTATCGTAACGCGGTGCTAAGGATTGCTGAAAATTTACAGAATCAAATTCCGGAATCAGAGCTAGTAGAGATCATCCAGAGGGGACTACGTCCGCGCATACGTCAACAGTTATTATATGTAAACATAAATTCTCTAGCCGAACTGCGTCGCTTGTGTCTTAAAGGTGAAAGCTTGTTCAACGAGGTCTCCAAAAACAATTCTGTTCACACACCGGCAACTGCCATGCCGCGCAACAATCCTTTTAGGCGGCAAGTGAACGAGCTAAATGTCGACTTGGAGTTGGATGAAGTACTGAACGAAGATGTCGTCGAAGTGGACGAAGTGTCCAGACCCAACGCGAAGTCCAAACTTATTTGTTGGAATTGTCGAAAGGAAGGTCATCGTTATTTTGATTGCTTGGATAAACGCACGGTGTTTTGTTATGGTTGCGGTGCACCAGGTGTGTATAGACCAACTTGTGAAACATGTCGGCCGGGAAACGTCCAAGCGAGCGAGGCTCCCAAAGCGAGTCCTCGCTACGACCAAACGCGCCAGTAACAGCAAAATCACACACGCCTTCGTCAGCACCCGAGCTGCCGATGAAACATGGGACAAGTACTCAACCTTGTCACATACTTTCGTATGGTGAACGATTAGCAAACTACAATAGAGTCCGAGATTTGATTTTTAACAATACAAAGGCATCGAAAGCGAAACGCGCAGCACGTTCAACGGAGCGTATGAGTAACTTCTGGCAAGCTGTCAAGCGGCAGCGTAAGCATGTTGCAGGAATCTGTGCAATTCAGCACAAACCTTTAGATTTGCGTCCATACGCAGAAATTACACTCTTCAAACAGAAGTTACTCGGTTTACTTGATAGTGGGGCGCAGATATCTTGCATAGGAGGTGCTCTGGCGAATGAACTCAGTGGTAGGAAAGATTTCCGAGCCCATAAAACATCGATTCACACAGCAGATGGGCGAAAACAAATTGTATATGGGATCCTAAACACGATGGTGAAATTTAGAAATAGAGAGGCAGAAATAGCATTTTATATAGTTCCAAATCTTGCACAATCAGTAATCTTAGGAATAGATTTTTGGCAAAAATTCAAAATAGCCCCAAATATTATAGCACAAATTGATGTTGAGCAGTCGTCGACTGCTAATGAAAATTCTTTGGTATTATCTGAACACCAACAAGACCGATTAGAAGAGGTGAAGAAGTTATTTCCCTCTTATGAGCGCGAAGGGTTGGGTAAAACCACTCTAATGGAGCACGTCATAGAAGTTGAGCCAAATGTCCGTCCGATCAAACAACGTTACTTTCCCATTTCTCCTGCTATCGAAAAACTGGTCCATAAAGAAATTGATGAAATGTTGCATCTTGGGGTTATTGAAGAAAGTCCGAACAGTCCATGGTCTAGTCCAGTAGTTCTCGTCCGAAAAGGTGATAAGGTCCGTCTGTGTCTCGACTCAAGGAAGGTGAACGCTGTCACAATCAAAGATGCGTATCCTTTGCCGCATATCGAAGGCATTTTAAGCCGACTGCCTAAAGCTCGTTTCATCACGTCGCTAGATTTGCGACGTGCGTTTTGGCAAATCCCGTTGGAAGAAAATTCTAGGGATTTCACATGCTTCACAGTACCAAATCGGCCGTTGTACAGATACCGGGTTATGCCATTTGGTCTATGCAATGCGCCGCAAGCGCTATGTCGGCTCATGGACCATGTAATACCAGCGCAGCTCAAAAATCAAGTTTTCGTTTACCTTGATGATTTACTGATCGTGTCAGAGACTTTTGAGGAACACTTGGCCACCTTGACGGAAGTGGCTAGCCATCTTCGCAAAGCCGGTTTAACCATTAATGTGCAGAAGAGTAAATTTTGTATAAAGGAAGTGCGATACTTGGGTTATATTGTGGGGAACGGTACATTGCGCACTGATCCTGATAAGGTGTCGGCAATTGCGAACTATCCAGCACCAACGACAGTAAAACAGCTAAGACGATTTCTAGGCATGACTGGATGGTACCGGCGATTTATGGACAACTACGCTGCCCTTACCACGCCACTTACTAATCTTCTTAAAAAGAGTAGAAGCTTCAGTTGGACAGAAGATGCGCAGTCAGCGTTTGATGAACTCAAGCAGAAGCTTGCAAGCGCACCAGTACTTGCGAATCCTGATTACAGTAAGCCTTTTATAATTCAGTGTGATGCAAGTAAACACGGGGTAGGAGCAGTATTGGCTCAAAGAAACAGTGAAGGGGTAGAAGTACCCATAGCATACTTTTCTCGGAAATTGAACAAAGCCCAAAGCAACTATAGTGTAACGGAACTTGAGTGCATGGCAGCAATGTTGAGTCTCAAGAAATTTAGAGCGTATGTAGAAGGGCAAGACTTTACGATAGTCACGGACCATGCAAGCTTGCAATGGCTGATGCGACAACCTGATTTATCGGGACGCTTAGCGCGTTGGTCATTGAAGCTGCAAGGTTTTCGGTTCAAAATAGAACACCGGCGAGGCACGCAAAATGTTGTACCCGACAGTCTGTCGCGTCAGAATTTCGACACCGAAGTAGTGGAAATCGAATTCTGTCCTGTGGTAAACTTGGATTCTCCTGCATTTACGTCGCCTGACTACGAAGACCTCAAACGTCGCGTACGAGAAAATCAAGACAAATTGCCCGACTTACGTATACTGGACAACGAAGTTTACAAACGAAACGAATTTGCGAACGGAAACCCGGAAGCGGAAGCTAGTTGCTGGAAGCTCTGGCTGCCAAAGGAATTGGTACCGGAAGTACTAGAGAATGCTCATTGCCCGCCAAACAAATGTCATGGCGGCATCGCCAAAACCTTAGAACGGCTGAGGAAAAACTTATTTTGGCCAAACATGGTGGCTGATGTGAAGGATTACATAAGCAAGTGTAGCATTTGTTGCGAAAGCAAAGCTCCCAACCGCGTATTGCGGCCGCCAATGTCTGGGCATTATGCTACTCAACGACCTTTCCAAAAGCTTTACATTGATCTTCTAGGTCCGTATCCTAGATCCAAACAGGGAAATATCGCAATTTTAATCGTTTTGGACCATTTCACCAAATTCCCGTTGCTCAAAGCCATCCGAAGAGCTACTGCACCTGTCATTTGCGAATTTCTGCGGGAGCAAGTTTTCAGTGTTTTTGGTACACCGGAAATAATTATGTCTGATAACGGAAAACAATTTAAATCTTCCTATTTTAACGACTTTTTGAAAGACCGATGTATCCGCCACGTGTTTACCGCCTTATATAGTCCTCAAGCCAACGCCAGTGAACGAGTAAATCGGTCCATATTAGTAGGAATACGCGCCTACATCAGCAAAGAGCAATCAATGTGGGATAAACATTTGGCTGATATCGCTGAAGCTTTACGTAGCTCAGTCCATCAATCAATTGGCTGCACTCCTTATTATGCAATCACTGGTCAGCAAATGCTTTCGAACGGCCGTGACTATGAACTGCTGCGTAAGCTGGGTTCATTCGAAGATACAGTCATAGAGAGGTCAGATAACATTAAACTAATTAGAGAAGCAATTAGCCAAAACATTACTAAAGCTTATGAAGCGTCAGCTAGGAGGTATAATTTGCGTAGCACAACAAAAGGTTTTGAAGTAGGAGATAGGGTTTATAGACGTAATTTCATTCTGAGTGATGCTAGCAAGAAGTTTTGTTCCAAGTTCGCTAAGAAATTTATTAAAGCCAAAGTTATAGGCAAAAGAGGCAACAACATGTACCAACTCGAGGACGACGATACCGGCAAGAAAGAATTTTACCATCGGAAAGACATTATCGAGCGAAAATCTTAGCATGCAGTCCTTTTTACAAATATTGCAGCGTAGCCGCAATATCTGGTGTTGTTGGGGTCTGCATGCTTACAATCTCAAAAGTTTTGGAACCCCTGAAACCATTTGCGCAAGTTGCTCAAAGCTGCGCCGAGCACTCAAGCCACTCACGCAACATCACTCAACCCTTTACCTATGCAAAAATGTTGCGATACATTCGTATACGTGTGCGTAGGTTTGAGCCTAACTGAGGAAGCGACTAAGAGTGGTTGTTGTACTGCCCAGCAAGTGCGCAGGTGGTTGTTGTAACACAACGTGGGTGTTGTAGCGCAATGGTAATCAAATGTGGTTTTTGTAATGCGAAAATTGGGTGTTGTAGCACAATGGTAGTTAAATGTGGTTGTTGCGATGCACAAATTGTGTGTTGTAGCGCAATGCAAATCAAATTTGGTTGTTGTGATCGCACAAATTGTGTGTTGTAGCGCAATGCAAATCAAATTTGGTTGTTGTGATCGACAGTTAGTGTCGATTCGCGAAGTTGTTGTTAAAACTGGTGATCGGTTGAATGTTGTTGGTTGTTTTCCGCTATTGCTAAGCGGACAAATTTTGGTGGGGCCATAAAAATATGCACAAACGCACAAACCCATGTAAGCTTATGAATATGCACAAAAAAACTGAATAACGCAGGTCAGGACACGACAAGGTGACAAAACGGCTTTGCGTTGTTTTAAGTCGCTTATAAATAGCGCTGGGCTGACACCAGAACGAGGAGAGAACGAGCCTAGACACTGCCACGCTGAACCGCTGCACGACTGCGGAATGCCGTCGGGCCAACGCACCTAAGCCGCGAGTCGCGCTTATAACTAAATTAACAAAGAAAATCGTTTTGCAAAATCGTTGAGCGACACACGAACTAAATTTTAAACTGAACAATTTTGAAAAAAAAAACAAAACGTTGCGTGAAGAAATAGAAAAATTAAGAAAATACGACTTTTTAAATGGGGAAAAACAGGGTTTGTTCGACATCTTGTGCATAAAAAAAAAAAAAACCCTACATAAACTAGCCCGAAAACCAAAAACCCCACCACATACTTTTGAGAACTAAACAGGCGAAACGCGAAAAAGCCCAAATAAACACTAAAAAGTAAACGCTAAGCGGCGGCGCGGAAACTTAAGAAAAAAAAAAACAATCATTCTGGTGCAGCTATAAGAAAATTTAAACGTGAGAAACAACAGTGCTTAAAAGAGAAAACCGAACAACAACAACAGTCACAGTATTAAGCATGCAGAACAAAAATCACAGCAACAACAACACTCCAAGTTCGGGAAAGTTGCACGACAACAACCACAACAACAGCAACACTTCAAATTTGTAAATATTTTAAAATTCTACCACAACAACAACACCACAAGAATTACCTATGCTACGGATAATCGGATTCACAAAACTATCACAGCAATTAAAAGGCAACTAAAATTTTGGAATTTATAATAATGTTTTAAGAAGAAAAAAATTGTCTAAATTTTAAGGAAAGAGATTTGTGAAAAAAAAAATTGTGTAAAAGTGAACAAAGAAAAAAAAAATGTCGTCAGATTGATTAGAAACGAAAGACGGGAAAAGAGAAAGAAAAATGTTTAAGATCTTAGCGTGAAAGTTTTAGAGATTAAAATAAAGAAATATAGTGAAAAGAGAACAGAAGTGTATAGATAAAGGCTAGAAAAAAAAAAACCCCGAAAGCTCAAGAAGAATACAGTTTTTATATATTTTGTGTTGTGCCATACTTCAATCACTCTTTGGTGGTTGCGGTTTTTTAGTATTTTTTTTCAGTGTACATCTGCATCGATGGGCCCAACGATGGACTACACACACACGTCAACACACTGTCATGTAAGTTCTATTCATTTTTTTTCCCGGCACATTTAATTAAAACACAAACCTATTAACTGAGAGAAAAAAAAAACCCAAAGAAAATTTTTTAACTCAAAAAAAAACACATATGTTTTCTTCTTTGGCCTTGCATTTATCTACATTATCTTACAGTTTTGATTTGTTAAAAATGTGCTACTTAATTTAGGATTTATTTTTGTAGAGAAAAAAGGTTAAAATTGTTCTTAAATCTACAATTATTGAAATTATATTCGCTATAAAACTTAAAATTAAATTAAAACTTTAGATAGAACTAATTTTAAGCTACATTTTTTTGTTAAAAGGGTTAAAATGTTTAAATTTCGCTAAGTGTAAATCTTTAGATTGAGATACGTTTGGATACAAAGAAAAATTGTTAATATTATAAATTTATTATTGGCTTCAGAATTTCATTTGGTCAATGCAGTTTTTTTTCAAAACCCCACAGTTATGATTTTAAGTTGAATTATTCAATAAAGGATATTTTTGTAATATGTTAAATTGAGCTAATTTGAGTTTGGCCTGGGAATAAGGGAGGAGGAAATATTTGGTAGTAATTGGGTTTCTTGGTAACAGCTATGAGGAACAAAGGTAGGGAGGGCAAGGAGTATCCGACAATAGATTAATCGGGGTACTAGCGGAGAAGAGTTTGGGACTGCAATGTGTCCGGAGTGCGAACGTCTGTCCGTTTTGGTTTCTGCAGTTGTATTCTGTCCTTGTATTATTTTTTTTGCAATCGTGTGCATAAATTTTTTTCTTCTAGTTATAGTTGTTTTCTCATTCGGTTCGAGTTGATGCTGAATGCATGCCATATGAGTGAGTGTTCTAATGAACCTGGTTGGCCTTATTCGACCCACCCCCGCTGAAGCTTCGGGTAAATTAAAAAGCCAAGTGCACACGGGTTAACCAAGGTAATATTCCCCTCAATTTCCACCACACCTTCACTCATATGTAAAAGCTAGGCTGAAGGATCTGCATTCGTCAAGATGGCTATGTTACGTTGGCATCCCGCAGGGTCTATACGCCGAATCTTAACCGCCGTAATGGGGAGACACATAACAAAATAGTTTTCCGCAAGTTCAAGCACCACGTTCTGCCCTTGATTTACTTCGCGTTCTTGGTTAGGCAATTTGCCGGAATATATCATTCCCTTCACGGGATAATAAGACATCGAGTCGCATAACCACCATACTTTTAGATCATACTTAGCCGGCTTTGACGGAATGTATTGCGTGAAGCGGGTACGGCCTCTGTAAGGGAACTGCTCATCGACGGTTAGTGCTTCAAGAGGAGTGTAAGCTGCTGCCAAGTTATGCTGCAACATGTGCCAAATATCATCGATAGCCGCAGTTTTGCTGTTGTCGAGTATTTCCATTGTCGAATCGAATGAATTGCTTTATGCACATGAAGCGATCGTACGACATCGCAGCTTTGTATATTGGACAACGCGTCGCGCCCCATAATTCCGTAGCAGGTTCACGATTCGATTTTGTGAGTCCAGCATACAAAAGGATGGCTAGAAAGGCGTCAAACTCTTTCACAGTCACTGGCTTCCACTCCTTTTTCTTCGTGTTATTCGCCAAATTCCATGCAGCTGTAACCTCCCTGCCTTTACGATTTGTTTCGCGTATTATGATGTATATTATTTCCTCGCTGATGATTGAACGAAATATAGTGTAGGGGTCATGTACAGTTCCTGATGGTCCTGGTTTCCTTCTTGTGAAGTCGACCACGTTATGAACACGAGTACGAGAAGTTGGTGGTGCTTTTTTACACCATTGGGTGCCATCTTTAGCAATATAGTAGTTTTCATTTGTTTCCGGTGCATCATTTTCTTCCTCTTCATCATCGTCGTCATCAATATCTTCATTTATCTCTACGTATCCTTCAGTTTCGGCATCTGACTCTTCAGCGGGTTGGTATGTGCAGTCGTCATCATCCTCAGTTTCATTCCCAAGTGCAGCAATATCAACTTCTTCATCCATCTCTTCATCCATAAAGTCTGCAAACCTCATTTCATCCGCACTCATTTGCTGGTAACGTGTACTACGGCGTACAACCATTTCAGCAATATCTACATTACTTGCATCTGCCATTTTTATATTTTTGTTTTTATTTTATTTGTAATTAGGGATGGCCAAAAACTGTAATCACTGATTATAGTACAGATTAAGATTACAGAGTAATCAGTAATCAGTGATTACAATGATTAATCATTAATCATAAAATTCACCACGAAACAAATAAATGATTACAGTAATCAAAGAAATCATCGCATGATTACTTCATGATTAATTTCATTAATCATGAGTATAATTAGTGTCATTAGATTAATGATTACTTTTGAATATTTGTCAAATGAAAAGTCTTTTAGTTTATTTTATAATTTTTCATTTGGACTCATTTGTGCAACATAACAATGGGTGTTTTCCAAAACGTTTATGTACAGTGCAGTAATACAGTATGAATACTGTATTCATACATTGCATCAATACAAAATTAATGCTTTGTATACATATGCTTTGCAACCCTGTTGGCCGTTTTGAACGCTATTTTTGCTTTGCATCACTGTCAAATAATTAAAGTAAGCAATGACGGCAATAAGAATTTTGTGCGAACAATTTTTGGATTTCTGCGATGGAAAAGCGTCAGCAGCCAAATTGTCGCTTCTTTCGCCTGGCGCGGAAATCAGTTTCCATTTTCAACCTTTCGTCTAGAAGCAGTTTTTTCCATTCGTGTGTCCATTTTTTAATACTGAAATATTAAAAATTTATTTATTGTATATATTCAATACCACCAATTTAATGTTTATTAGCAGAAACTACTTCTCTTCGTTTTCAGCCATTTTGTATACATATTGCATCAGCTTTTTTAGTGATGCGCTGGTTGCTTTTTATTGCGTATCGATAACATCCATGATACTTTTTGGAACACAGTACATCGTCAAAGATTGCAGGGTTGCGTTTTGGAACATGGTACTTTGTTCGAATACAAAGCAACAGGCGTTTTGGAAGACGCCCAATATTTCGATTATGTAAATAGAAAAGTTGAATAAAAAAGAATGAATGCAATCTATTTAATTTATGCATTAGCTTTGGCCAAAACTCGAATTTCAAAATTTTTGTCAGACAGACGGTTGTACCGTGGGAGGTTTGCCATAGTGGATTAAGAGAATAACCTCTCCACGGGGGCCGATGATGGCAGAGTTGTATTATATTGTTACGAAAATTAGTTCTAGTGGGCTAGTACGAATCACTGGATTGTGCAATTGGAAATAAACAAACACATGTAGTTCCTCAAACGCAGTCAATAGAAACCAACAGTCACTTTATTTCACAGATTTACACTTCACTGTCTTTACACTTAAATATTTGCTCAGTTATTCCACGTGGCAACTCCGCTAGTCAAAATCAGACTGACTCGCTGCGCCGCACCCGGCTGCCTTTTATACCTGTCCGGCCATCGCGCAGATCGTTCTCGCACATTCCGGAGTGGACTAACGGTTTCCATGATGATCGCGACCATCATTGCCAGGTTAGACTAGAAGTTTCCATCATTGCCAGGTTGGACTAAAAATTGCCATCGCAGCCGTCGTTGCCAGATTGAATTATAGCACGGCGCGTAGCGACAGGGTTGCTTTGCACAGCGACAGACTGTCTTATCGTTACACTGCCCACCACTTAGACTTGTTCGACCCGAACAAGTGCCGAGGTTCAACGTTGAATCCTGTAGACCACGTCGTTAATCGTAGTCACGACTTTGTAAGGTCCTTCCCACGACGTTTGCAGTTTCGGAGACAAATCTTTCCTCTGCTGCGGGTTGTAGAGCATTACCAGATCGCCTCCTTGGAACCCTGCTGAGTTGGCCCGCACATCATATCGGGCTTTCGCCTTATCGCTGACGAGTTTGGTGCGGCTCCTTATGAACTGGTGAATTTCCTCCAGTTCCGCCCGCTTATTGACCACGTAGTCAGTCCTAGCGCCTCCCGTCGTGCTGACCACCCCGAACTTCAAGTCAGCGGGTAACCGCAACTCTGTGCCGAACACTGCTCGGGCCGGAGTGAGTGATGTCGTGTCGTGCGGGGCTGACCTATACGCCATCAGGAACAGGGGGATATGCGTGTCCCAATCCTTTTGATTCCTGCCTACCACCTTCCGCAGATATTCTGCCAGTGTCCAGTTAAAACGTTCCACCATGCCGTCGGACTGTGGGTGCAAAGGAGTGGTACGAGTTTTCTTTATCCCCAGCAGCTCACACACTTCCTTGAATACCGCAGACTCGAAATTCCGGCCCTGATCTGAGTGCAACTCCAACGGAACTCCGAACCTGGCTACCCAGTTGTTTACCAGCTTTTCCGAGATCGTAGTGGCCTCCTGGTTAGGAATAGGGTACACTTCGGGCCATTTGCTGAAGTAATCCATTACCACCAGCACATATTTGTTGCCCTGAGTACTAGTTGGGAATGGGCCGGCGACGTCCATAGCAATCCGCTCGAAGGGCGCTCCCACGTTGTACTGCTGCATGCGGCCTCGAGATCTTCTTGTCGGCCCTTTCGCGGCTGAACATCGGTCGCAGCTCTTAATCCACTCGGCTACAGACTCCTGACATCCTACCCAGTAGAATCGTCTTTTTATTTTGGCGACGGTTTTGGTGATGCCCAGGTGCCCTCCACTGGAGTCGTTATGGTATGCCTCGATGACCTCGTTGATTCTGCATTTCGGCACTACCATTAGGGAGTTGCTGGTCCGACCATCCACGCTCTCCCATTCGCGATACAGGCATCCTTCCTTCAGCCGCAGACTTTCCCACTGCGCCCAGTAAGCCTTAGCGATCGGGCTTTCACCGGCCATCTCCTGCCAGTCTGGACGTGCGCCTTGCTCCTTGCCTTCGACGATTTTTGCAAGATCCGCATCCTCACGCTGGTCCTTTTGTAGCCTCTCCGCAGACCACGCTTCCTCTGGCATAACGCTTACCAAACGGACGTCCACTATCTGTTCTTTACTTTCGGCTCGCGAGCACTGCCCGCATTCGACTTTGCACGGACGGCGTAACAAGGCATCGGCATTTCCATGGCTACTGCCCTTGCGATGCTCTATCGTGTAGTCGTAGCTCTGCAGCCGCTCGATCCACCGCGCCAATTGCCCTTCAGGATCCTTAAAGTTCAGGAGCCATCTCAACAGTAGCGGCTTAAGGGGGGGGCGGAGGGGCGGACCGCCCCGGGCCCCGGGCTGCGGGGGGCCCCCGAGAGAAGCTTGTATATAAAAATTTAAAGTTTTCGAAACTGAAACTTGTAAAAAACGATTTGCGCTCCACAATGGTTGTTGAAAGGTTGTTTATCACTTTTATCAATTGAAAGAGACACAGTATCGAAAATTGACTTTGAAATTGCAATAACAAATTCAGTTCAATAAAAGCAAGAAAACATACTTTCTAAATAACAATTGTTTGCAAATTTTCAAAAAATTTTCCCTCAAAGATTGCAATATTTAATTTTTAACTTAAAATTTTGTGCAAAGTATGCAAATACAAAATTATAAGTTAAAAATTAAATATCGCAATCTTAGAGTTTGCTTGTAAACTAGTGCGGATTACGCAATTACTTCATTAAACTTTGTAGACGTCAAACAAATTTACAGTTATTATTATTATTTTCATAATTATTGGTTGGATAACAACACGGCAGCCGCCGCGGCTCAGTTGGTTAGTGCGTTGGATCGCGAATCGAAGGCAGCAACCTCTAGTTCAAATACTGCCTGTAATAACACCTAAAAAAAAGTAACGGGAAAACTAGTTTTCTCTTTCGGTGGCTGTCCTCTCAGCTGGAAATGGCAAATCTCTGAGAGTAAAAATTGCTTATGAAAAAGCTCCCAACCTGCTGTTCGGAACCGGCATAAAACTGTAGGTCCCTTCCATCCGCGAACAAATTCAGACGCACAACACGGGTGGGTGCGGGAAGCTAGGCCTTAGTCTTGCGTAAGCGGCCTGTCGTGCCTGTCAATTAATTAATTATGTAGATTATAACAACACATCGTCCCGGAAATCCGGTTTTCTTCTTTGATAGACTCTTTTACGAAAGCAATTCTATGCTCCTTGTACGTAAGCTACTGCTACTGGGTTTTATAAAATATTTCTGTACATTTCTAAACTACTCGACACGACAAATGCACCTAAAAATAAAAGAGTTTTCTAGACTGGAACTTTGAAATAGAATAAAATTTAGATGTATGAATCTACAGACTGAAATACAAATCATGTATGTTTTCCCTACCTGGCATATTTTGGTCCTGAAACTTCAAAATTGAAAATTTAGCTAAAAGGATGTCTTTCATTTGATACCCATATTTCCATCATTGCACAACCGCATATATTAAAAAAAATATTTGAAATGTGCATGCCCTTAAAATTTTAAAGTTTTTTAATAAAGGCTTTGGGTCAGAAAATGATAAACTGACTATGCCAGATTACTATAAATGATCTCTAGTTTCACGTCTGTATCCAAATTTGGATGGGTCTCGGCAAACAACATTTTTTTCGCACAGTGTTATAAATGTAAAGTTGGTGTTTTTACTCACTGCATCATAACTTTTTCTTTCAATTCTATTGATGTTAGGCTTAATATTTGCTCAAGTAATATATTTGCTCAAAAAATATATAATAATAATATATCTTTCATCTTAGATTTTAAAACTAGGGGAGATCATTTTTTTTATCCATAAAAAAAATATTCGAAAATTTATGATTTTTGTGTAGAAAAATTCACTTTGTTACAACTTTCCTTTGGGGACGTTACTTGTCAGTAACTTTCCCAAATCTCATCTGATTTGAACAATCTATATATAACTAAAAGGGCTAAGGTATTATCTTCTTCTTGAACGACGGACAGCTCGTGTTAATCAGATGATTCTTTCAGGAGATATGTGCTCATAACTGAAACAACAGGAAAAAACTGGTTTTTCGAAGATTCTTTGAAAACGCTTTTTAAAAAATTTTTTTTTTTTAGTTTCGTGTTTAGCGGCCAAAGTAAGTCTAGAAAACACTTTATCTATGCACGCGATTGGCCCATTTTTTGTCGAGTAGTGTAATGATGCACTGATCGCAAAACAATCTGTATTTTCCGGTGAAAAACGAAATAAAATTAGGCGGCGGAGTTTGGGGTTGCGAGGCGGTTTATTGTGGCGTGCGATCGCTTTGAATAGTTCTTAATAACTAATTTTATAAATGTGAGCTTAAAGCTAAGGGAGTAGGAAACCGGGGACACAATTCATTTTAGGAGTGGGAAGAAAGTGGGTGAAGGATAAGAGAAGATAGTTTATAGATGTGCGTGTGCGTGTAGGTGCGTGTGCGTGCGTGTGGGAGGGGGAGTGAGCCGCCGACTCAGAGATCAATTAGATTCTCTTCGTCGGCGGTCTCAACATCGCGCCCCCCTTGCACGAGTGCAACCTTGAGTGCGCGACCCAGCTGCTCCAACGTTGAGACCGCTGTCTTCAATAGCTGCGCAGTCGCGGCAGCTTGTCGGCCCTTGTTGGCCTTCTTCGCTTTCGTCGCCGTCTTGCGCGGCGGCTGGCTCTGGCGACACCGACATGTGGCGCAAGGTGGTTGTACTTGTGGGCGCCTGGTCGCGTTCTTGAGCTGGCGCCGCGTTGATGGGGCCGGTTGAGGCGCTGCGTGGCGACTGGCTGGAAGCGCCGGTGTTTGGCGCCGCGTTGCTGACGCCGGTTGGCGCGTCGCGTGGCGCTTTGTGGGGGGGGCCGGACGCCGCCGAGCTGTGCCGAGGCGCTGACGAGCCGGCATGGCCCGGTGCAGCAACGTGTGGTGCCCCAACCCACACTTGTGGCAGCTCTGGGATGACGAACATTCGCCCGTCGTGTGCGAGCGGGCGAAGCAGTTGACGCAATACAGGTTGGAGCGTACCGCATCTAGCCGCTCCGCCGGCGCCATCTTCTGGAACGTCTGGCAGTTCCGCAGGGCGTGGTGGCGCTCGCATACCAGGCACTTCCGGTACGCCTCCTTCGTGGACTCGGTGTCTGAAAGATAGAGGAAACATTAATGTTATACTGCCGGTGATGTTGAGTGAGGAGGGGGAATGAAATCTCTTTCTGCGGTCATGTGGGGGGTAACACGCAGAGTTTAACAATTGGTCTTGTCAAAATTCCATTCTGGGTTTTGACGTCAGCGACTCGGATGTGATTATCCGCCCCCCGATACAGTTTAACTATGCGCCCGAGGCGCCATTCGTGGGGAGGAAGGAGCTCGTCTTTAATGACGACGAGCTGACCTTCAGAGACTTCCGTCTGGGGATATTTCCACTTTTGTCGCTTATGGAGTTCTTTAAGATACTCCTCCCGCCATCGTCTACTGAATTGGTGATGAATCACCTTCAGTTTTTGCCAGCGATTGGCAAGTGATAGACTCTCCGCGTTGGGTTCAGGGGGTGCCAGCAACGGGGCTCCGCGGAGAAAGTGACCTGGAGTTAAGGCCTGAAGATCGGCGGGGTTTTGCGACATTGGGGAGAGCGGCCGCGAGTTAAGGACCGCTTCAATGCGAATGAGGAGAGTGGAAAATTCCTCGGAAGTAAACTTGTGAGTGCCGGCGACTTTGGTCAAGTGAATTTTGAAGCTTTTCACTCCAGCTTCCCAAAGACCGCCCATATGGGGAGCACTAGGGGGAATAAACTGCCACTCGAGACCATGAGTGACATATTTATTTGCGATGTCGGCTGACGTTTCTTTTAGAAATCGCGTGAGGTCCTTACTTATTGCACGCTGTGCACCAATGAATGTTCTGCCATTGTCTGACATTATTTTGCTGGGGAGGCCTCGCCGGCCGACGAATCTTGCGAACGCCGCTCGAAATGCGTCAGTGGTGAGATCTGAGCAGAGTTCGAGGTGAATCGCTTTGGTGGAGAAGCAGACGAAGACGCAGACATAGGCTTTGAGAACTGCAGCACGCCGGAGAGGGGATGACTTCACTTGAAAAGGGCCAGCAAAATCGACTCCGGTGATGGAGAACGGTAACGAAAATGTACACCGCTCGGGAGGAAGAGCGGCCATAATTTGAGACCGTACGCGCTGCTTATAAATGGTGCAGGTCTTGCATTGAAAAATGCATTTCTTGACCTTGATTTTCAGCCGGGGAATATAATATTCTTGCTGAACCATACGGACCATTAGCTGTTTCTCTGCATGCAAGAGGATGATATGCAGAAAGTCCAAATACAACGTGCAGAGACGAGAGTTATCGGGAATGATAATTGGGTGTCGCTCATTATAAGTGAGACCTGAGTGCGCGAGGCGACCATTGACCCTAATAAGCCCTTCTTTATCCATGAAAGGATTTAGAGTGAGTAAGGAGCTTTTTCGAGAGATAACTTTAGAGGATGAGAGCGCAGCATGTTCATCGGGGAAGTGATGGCATTGCGCGAGGGAGATAAGCCGTGTTTTCACCCTCTTTATTTCCAGGTGAGTTAACGCACCAATTGAGATGGGGACTTTGCGAGCCCTGTCGATGAATCGGAACATGTAACCGAGAATTCTGAGGGCTTGCGAGAATTTCGAAAACCTATTAAGTACATCCTCGACTTCAAGCGTGTGGAGGCTTTCGATTTTCCGCTTTTCTGGAGCCTGAGTCTGACGAGGCTCTTCTTTGGGCCATGATTGGGGATCGTCTCGGAGCCAACTGGGGCCGTGCCACCATAATGTGTTGGCAATCATGTCTTGCGGTTTGCATCCGCGTGTACCGAGATCTGCGGGATTGTCAGAACTGGAAACATGACGCCAAGTTGCATTGCTCACATTATGGAGAATTTGAGTGGTGCGGTTTGCTACATACGTTTTCCAAGTATGGGGTGGTTTTTCGAGCCATGCGAGTAAGATGGACGAGTCAGACCAGAGTGTTAAGTTGTAAGTCTGAAAACCAAGGTGAGTTCGTACTTGTTTCACCAGCTTGGATAGTAGCAGGGCGCCGCACAATTCTAGGCGTGGCAAGCTTACTGTCTGCAGAGGAGCGACTTTGCTTTTGGCTGCCAAGAGATGCGACGAAGCGCTTGCATGGTCGGCATGGGTTCGTACATATATGCATGCACAATATGCCTTTTCAGAGGCGTCGCAGAATCCGTGAAGTTGGATTTGAACGCTTGGGGAGAACTGAACCCAGCGCGGAATTTCGATTTTGTCGATGGATGATAAATTTTCGATGAATGCGTTCCACTTGTGAAGTGATTGTGGTTTTACGCACTCATCCCAGTCTGTTCCTTCCAACCAGAGTTGTTGGAGAAGCATTTTCGCTTGAATCATAATGGGCGATAGCCACCCTGCCGGGTCAAAAAGTTTCGCGACAGCTGAGAGGATCTGTCTCTTTGTGACCGACCCTGAATTGGAGATTGGGTCAAAAGTGTACGAAAAGGAATCTGACAGGGCATTCCAGCGAATTCCAAGAGTTTTCGTTGAACTCGTGGTATGGAATCGCAAAAAGTCGGAATCTAACAGATTTTCGGGGGGGATTTTTTCGAGGAGTTTCGAGTTGTTGGCAGTGATCTTTTTGAGGGGGAACCCTGCGGAATTGAGAGTTTTAACGAGCTGATCTAAGGAGGTGATAGCCGTGTCAAGATCGTGACTGCCTGAGAGTATGTCGTCAACATATGTTTCGTCGAGTATGATTTGAGCCGCAAGAGGCCATTTATCTTTTGAATCATATGCTAACTGCTGAAGTGTACGGATGGCCAAGTACGGGGCACAGTTCACACCAAATGTGACTGTTTTGAGTTTGAAGTCTTCCACTGGTTTATGTGAACACCGACGGAAGAGAATTCGTTGGAAATCTTGGTCATCTTTATGTACGAGAATTTGGCGGTACATTTTTTCAATGTCGCCGTTGAAAACGAACTTATAGAGCCGCCATCTTAAGAGTAACAGCATAAGATCGTTTTGAAGCGTGGGGCCGATGTGAAGTACATCATTTAATGAGCATCCAGAGCTTGATGCTTTTGAGGCGTTGAAAACTACTCGCACTTTAGTAGTCTTCTTTTCTGGGCGAATAACCGCATGGTGAGGTAGGTAAAATGAAAAATATTTACCGTCACTTATAATCTCACAAGAGGATGTGGATTCCATGTGGCCGAGAGTGAGATACTCGTTTAATACATCTGAGTATGTAGTTTTGAGATCCCCTTTTTTCTCTAGTGTCCGCTCTACACTTAAGAATTGTCGCAAGGCAGCTGTCCGAGTATGGCCTAGGGCCGAAGTTTCGGGAAAGCTCTTTTTGAAGGGGAGCCTTACGACATACCGACCGTCGGGGTTTCGGAACGTTGTCTCTTTATAGAGTTGTTCGCAAAAGCGGTCGTCCTCAGATGTGGTGGGTGAGTCAAGAATTTCTTCCTGTTCCCAAAACTTCCTCAGAAGAGTGTCGAGACATTCGGTGTTGACTTCTTTGACTTGCGTCGAAAATGTTGAAATCGATTCTCTAATGGGACCGCTGAGAATCCACCCGAATATTGACTTTTGGGCCAGAAGACTGTCTCCGTAATTTTGGTGAAGGCCTTCTTGCAGAATTTGTGGGGTCAAATCGCTACCTATCACGAGATCTATTCTAGATGGGCGGAAACAGTTTGGATCTGCTAATTCGAGTTTGGAGTATTTCATCCAATCAGGCTCTTTTACCGTGAAGGTGGGTAAAAAGTGTGTGAGTTGAGGGAGGATGATGGCTTGAGCTTCAATTTGGGGGTGGTCGTCCAAGCCGCAGAGTGTTATTGTACAAATTTTATTGGCATTTTGGACGACCTTGCCACCTAGGCCCGAGATTTCATAATTAATTTCCCTTGTGGGCAGCTTCAAAGGCCTTTGGATTCTGGACGAAATGAATGTTTTTTGAGAGCCGGGATCTATGAGGGCTCGGACCTTATGAATTTCTCCTAAATGAACAATGGACACAATTGCTGTGGGGAGAAGCGTTTTCGCTCTAGTGCTCGAATGATGAGCATGAGTCTGTTCATGGCTGCAGGTACATGTATGTCGATCTTGAGGCTGATCTTTTGAAGTGGAGGACTTTCGGCTTGGGGAGGGTTCTTCGTGACCACTCGGCCGAGTTATTGTGGTTTGAGCCACTGCCTTTTGGGGCCGGGGAGTTGGCTTATGCGTTTGATTGCTCGTCGGAAAGTGTAGCATCGAATGATGCTTTCTTTGGCAGTAAACGCATGAAAAATTGCTGGGGCATTCACTACGTAAATGAGAATATGCCAGGCAGTTTTCACAATAATTGTTCTCTTTAACAAACTTGACTCTGTCTTGCACTGAAAGTGACTTGAATTTTTGGCAAGTTTTGAGTGGGTGGTTCGACTTGCATAGATTGCAAGTGAACGACTTGCCGGTTTCTGAATGAAACGTTTGAGTCTTGGTTTGCGGTTTGTTGAAAGAGAAGTTCGGTTGCGTAGCCCGAGGGGGTTTGGGCTTATACGCGCTTAACCTTTCCACCACTTCATACCTGTTTGTGAGAAACGAGTTCATTTGCGACCATGTGGGGAGCTCTTTTCGGGACGTAAGCGATTGCTCCCACAGAGCTATGGTCTCTTCGGGTAATTTCGAAGAGCAAATGAAGACTAGGATTGGATCCCAGTTGTCTATCGAAACCTTTTGTGCACTCAGAACAGACAAGCAATTGTTTATTGTGTTTTGAATTTTTTGAATGGCAGCGCTATTTTCTGACGTGACAGGAGAAATATTCAACAGCGCTTTGATCTGGTTATCAACTAAGATGCGTCGGTTCTCATACCGAGCTTTGAGTGCATCCCAGGCCAATTTAAAATTTTCGTTGCTCAGAGGATATTGTTTGACGATAGCACCCGCTGTGCCTTTCGTCTTGTATCGGAGGTGATACAATTTTTGTGCGGGGGTCAATTTGGGGTGGTTTATATAAACCGCAGTAAACATATCCCTAAAGGAAGGCCATTCTTCATATCCTCCATAAAAAACTTCAGTATCGCAGGCGGGAACTTTTAGGCAGATACCTGAAGAATCGGTTTGAGGAACTAAGTCTGCACGAGGTGCAGAAACCGAAGCAGAGGTTGCTCGTTGAGCCTTTAGCAGATCAGATGATTGAGCTTTGCAGTTTTGGAAGTTTTCACTGCATGCACTATATTTTTGGTCGATTGACTTTTTGTACGTACTGTATGAGTCAGACAAATACGCATCTTCGTATGTCTGCAGTACACGCGCCCAGTTTTGCTCAAGCTCTTGGAGTTGAACTTCAATCAGTGATTCTGTTTGGTCCTCGACGGGGATTGACGACCATTTTGTACAGAATGTGATGAGCCGGTCGGTTTCGAAAATAAACTTACGAATCGTTAAGTCAATTTTATTTTCTACTTCCGCTTTTGAAGCGGCTCTCGAAGTTCTGGCAGTTTCTTTGGTGCTTAGAGGATTATCGCTATCGTTTCCTGGCATTGTGTTGGTTTTAAATTTCCAAGTAAAGAGCGAACCTAATATTTATTTCTTTCAGTGTATTGGAAAAGCACTGAATGCAATGGTTTATGGGAGAAAACCGAAATAAATATTCCTAAGCGAGTTCCAAATAAACTTGAAACTGAAAATTGTTCTCAGTGTATCAGGGATCAACGGCGGGATTGCGTTGTATGATAACACCTTCGTATGAGAAATTACAAAAATTCAGCACTGAGTTGAGGAGAAAAAATTTTTTGAGAAATAAAAATGTAAAAAAAAGTGTGTCGGTGGGTTTGAGAACCACTGACTGAACTCGTTGAGTGTGGATACCGAAATGAATGTTTCAGTACTAGTAGTTCAAATTAAATTTGAGACTGAAAATTTTTCTCAGTGTATCAGGGATCAACGGCGGGATTGCGTTGTATGATAACACTTTTGATCGAGAAATGAGAGAAATTCAGCTTTGAGTTGAGAAATTTTTATTAAAAAAAAATTTTTAAACAAATTGTCTGTGGGTTTGGGAACCACTGGCTAAATTTGTTTAGTGCTGAGATGTAAACGAGTGGTTCTAAAAATAAATCTAGAACCGAACATTTTTCTCAGTGTATCAGGGATCAACGGCGGGATTGCGTTGTGTGATAACACTTTGATTGAGAATTGAGTGACTCGTTTTTTCACGAGAATCGAGAAAATTTCAAAAAAAATTGTTATGTGTCTTTTTCAAAACTTATTGTGACCAAAACTATTTGTATCGTTAGCAAAGTGTATATTCACAAATAAATTTTGAAAGTGTATCAATTGCCGCTACGAGATTGAGGGCCACTTGATACACAACACAATACCGAAAATTTTGAAAATCAAAAAAATTTCCAAAAAAAATTTTTTCAAGTGTACAGATTGCCACTGCGAGGTTGAGGGCCAAATGTACACAAGAAAATACCTCGATTGCCGCTGCGGGATTGAGGGCCAATCGACAAGAGATTTCGAGAATGTCAAGAGAAAAAAAAATTTTTTAGAAAAATTCAAAAAATTTTACAAATTTTTCCAAGTGTACAGCTTGCCACTATGAGGATGAGGGCCAAAGTGTACACAAGGAAGTAAGACAGCTGGAAATGACTACTCTACAAAATTTAAAATTTTCAAATAGTATAAGTCAATTTTTCTAACTACAAATTATCACTACGGGAAGAGTGCATAAATGTTTTTAGAAAAAAAAAATTTCCAACTATTTACACGGGGGGAGAAAAAAAAGGAAATTAATTTTCAATGGAAAAATTTTCCCCAAAAAATTATTTTGTTTGGCGAGGTGAGGGTGCGTGGCGTCAACACAATACAAATGTTGCACCGAATGTTGCGCACTGAATGTTGCACTGGATGCTGCGCGGGATGTTGCGCTAGATGTTGCGCTGTATGTTGCGCGGGATGTTGCGATGTATGTTGCGCTGGATTCGACTTCAATGTTTATATGCACAATGGGGCTGCGCATACAAACACCAAAGAAGGATGGAAGAAGGCAAGAGGCAATAACCATCCAACGGAGATTTGTTGGCACGTATTGCTCTTCTTCCTATGCCAAGCCCGTTGCTTATGTGCCAGCGGTTGGCAACGAAGGGGAAATGGGCGGCAAAGAGCAAACGGGAAATAGGTACCGAAGTACCTATGTGCTCAAGCGGAACGTTAGCGCGGTAAATCGAACGATTTACCAACGGCGCTTTTGCAACGTCCGCTTGCACACCGTAATTTATTTTTAAGAAAAATAAATTACGGTATGATTTACCGATTTTTTAATCGTTTTTTTGGGAGGGGAACCAAAGGGGGGTTTGGTCACTTACTTGACATCCTTTTTTTTGGGGGGGAATCGCAAACCGTGTTTTCTGAGGGTGGCGCTACGTGTCCTACTGGGTGATCTGCGCTGTCTGGCACGGTGGTGGCTGGATCGGCTGGTGCTGCTGTTGTCGCTGCGCCTGTGTGGTTGTTGCTGTTGCTGTCTTTTTCCGCTGCCTTGTGTGCTCGTCGCCGTCACTTTTGTCTTCCACTTTGTTTGTTTGTTTTTTACACTGTTTTTTTTTTTTTTTTTTTGGGTTGTGTTATGTATGTATGGAACTTTTTGATGTTTATGTTTTATGTTAAAATTTTTGCACTACTTTCTTTTTTTTTTTTTTTGTTGTGATTTTGTGATTTCCTTAACTTTTATAACTTTGTTTTGCTCACTTCACTTGTATTTTCCTTCTGTTTTCCCTTTTTTGTAGTGGTGTTTTCATGTACTTGGTGTAATTTGTGTGCTTTTTGTTTAATATTTTTTTTTGTGTGTACTGCGCACTGCTATTTGTGGTGGGGGTTTTTTTTTTTTTTTGTTCACTATGCACTGTCAAATTTGTGTACTTGTGTAATATATATATTTTTTTTGTTCTTTGATAGCTTTGTATCCCTGTGTAATTTTTGTTCACTGTGTGTGTCACTTTATTTTTATTTTTTTTCACTTTTTTCCGTTGTTCACTGTGGTTTGTGATTGTTTTTTAAATGTTTAAGCGCGGCGCGGGTTCGCGGCTCGAAGGACCATGTATTTTCCGGTGAAAAACGAAATAAAATTAGGCGGCGGAGTTTGGGGTTGCGAGGCGGTTTATTGTGGCGTGCGATCGCTTTGAATAGTTCTTAATAACTAATTTTATAAATGTGAGCTTAAAGCTAAGGGAGTAGGAAACCGGGGACACAATTCATTTTAGGAGTGGGAAGAAAGTGGATGAAGGATAAGAGAAGATAGTTTATAGATGTGCGTGTGCGTGTAGGTGCGTGTGCGTGCGTGTGGGAGGGGGAGTGAGCCGCCGACTCAGAGATCAATTAGATTCTCTTCGTCGGCGGTCTCTCTCTCCTGCTCGGGCTGCTTAAAATAATGGCCAGATCGTAGTAACGAAGCAAGATTTTTTTTTTTTTAGGGTTAAAATGGCTTTTTGAAATGACGAGTTTGCTCTCCCAAAAGTTTTCCTAATTTCACGAAAGTTTTTTTCAAATTTAGTAAGGTTATCCTTTTATCCATTTTTCATTTTTTCTCTGGGATTCTATTGCTTTCTATAAAATTTCAAGCACATATACGTTTCAAAATAATTTGTCCCTTTACTGTCCATTTACTGTTCAATGGAATACAAATTTTCAAAAAAAAATTAAAAAGCATAACCGGAAATTCCAGTTATTAGTTTTGTACGCAAACTTATTCTGCACCGTTTGTGGGGCCCCTCAGCCGTCGCCGCCCCGGGCCCCCGAGCACCTTAAGCCGCCACTGCATCTCAATGCCGCATGATCTGTGCGCAGGCGAAACCTTTGTCCATACAGATATTTGTGGAAGTGTTTTACGCAGTCCAATACCGCCAGCAGTTCCCTCCGTGTCACACAGTAGTTGCGTTCCGGTTTCGATAGAACCCTACTGTAGTACGCTATCACTTGTTCCTGGCCGTCTATTATCTGTGATAGCACACCGCCAATACTATTCCCGCTTGCATCGGTATCCAGCACAAACATCTCCCCAGGCACGGGGAAGGCCAGAATTGGAGCACTGCACAGTTTTTCCTTCAGACGCGCAAAAGCCTGCTCCTGCTCTTCGTTCCACTCGAAAGCTTGGCCCTTTTTCATCAGCAAGCTGCTGGCTATGTTGGCGAATCCCGGAACAAATCGGCGGTAGTATGTACACAGGCCCAGGAAACTGCGGAGTTCGTGTAGATTGCGTGGCCGGGGCCACTCCTTCACCGCCGTTATTTTGCCTTCATCCGTATGTACTCCGCGGGCAGAAACCGTATGACCCAGATACTTGACCTCTTTTTGGAACAGCGAGCACTTCTTCGGGTTGAGTTTAAGCCCAGCTTTTTGTATCCGCTCGAATACCTCCTTCAGCTTTTCCAGGTGGTCGTCGAAGCTTTTACCCATCACGATTATGTCGTCGAGGTACACCAGGCACGTCCGCCAATGTAGCCCTTTTAGCACGCGTTCCATTAGCCGCTCGAATGTTGCTGGTGCGTTGCAGAGTCCGAACGGCATGACGGTGAACTGCCACAAACCATCGCCAACACTGAAAGCCGTTTTCTCCTTGTCCTTGTCTGCAAGCTCTACCTGCCAATAGCCGCTGCGTAAGTCGAGCGTGGAGAACCACTGTGTGCCTGACAGCGTGTCCAGGGTGTCATCGATCCGCGGAAGTGGATAACTGTCCTTCTTGGTCACATCATTGAGCTTCCGATAGTCCACACAAAATCGGGTAGTGCCATCCTTTTTCTTGACTAGCACGACCGGTGAGCACCAGGGGCCCGAAGAAGGCTCTATGACATTTTCTTTCCGCATGTTTTCGATCAAATTTGCGACCTCTTCCCTCTTGGCCAGCGGAACTCGTCTGGGCGGTTGGCGAATCGGTTTTGCACTTCCGGTGTCGATGTTGTGCTTCACTATGGCTGTTCTTCCGCCTGTTTCTGCCGCAAATATTGACCCATAGTGCTGCAGGAGAGACCTCGCCTTCTGTTTCTGCTTGGCCGTCAACTCACTGCTCCACTGGTTCTCCTGCGGTATGACGTCCATGTTGAAACCGTTCTTCCTATTACCTCCAGGTGGGCTACTCTCGCAATTGACCACGGCTACAGCTTCCTTACACTCGCCAATTACCTCGTCTTTACCGACATATCTGGATGCATTCAGGGGGTTCAGTATTCTAACTGGTATTCTGCCATTCTTAGGTTCCACTAATGTACGTCCGATGATGATGTTGTCGTGTCCTTGTTTCGGTGCTTCTACAACCCACAGCCGACTCGTCCCCTCGTCCTCGTCCACCTTTGCCCACACAATCGCCTCAGAATTCGCTGGTATCCTCCGGTGTTGACACGATACAACCTTCCTTACCGACACGCTTCGCTCATAGCCGGTGTGCAGCGGGAATTCAACGTTGGCATATCTCAGCACAGGTTCTTCCAGGTCCAGCGTAAAACCGTGCCTAATCATGAAATCCACGCCGATAATCACGTCGTCCATTATATCCGCGACGATGTTTCACTCATGTTTCAGGCTGCTGGTGCCGATAGTTTTTGTAACTTTCCCCTCTTACTGGCGCGCGCTCGCCAGTCGCAGTCCGCAGCTGTATGCCATGCAGCGGTTCCCAATTCTTCAGCAGCTTCCTTTTTATGATCGAATATGACGCTCCAGTATACAATGTCAACTCATGTTTCAGGCTGCTGGTGCCGATAGTTTTTGTAACTTTCCCTCTTACTGGCGCGCGCTCGCCAGTCGCAGTCCGCAGCTGTATGCCATGCAGCGGTTCCCAATTCTTCAGCAGCTTCCTTTTGATGATCGAATATGACGCTCCAGTATCCAATGTCAACACGAACAGCTTTCCATCTATCCTTCCTTCAATTGTCAAGCTGCTGGGCTGTCGTTTCAGCTGTGGGACAAGGACGGTGGGGCGGCAGATTGTGGGGATCAGCTCATGCCCCTTTGGGCTGACCCGTTTTAGTTTAACGACTCGCCGTCCTCTCCCTGCGCTTGTTGGCTGGGCCTCGATTATCAGGATCCCTCGCTTCAGGCGATTGCGATCGAGAACGGGAACGCCTCTCTCGTTGGCGGCAGTCTCGTGATATGTGGCCCTGCTTGCACATACCCAGCATACAACTTTAGAGGAGACCACCCGTGGCCTGCCCGGTGGCTCAGAGCTTATTGCCTGGATCGCAACGTCGTTGTCCGGCTGGATCTGGCGTATCCTTGCAGGTGCATACCGAGTGCTCCCAATCCATGTCGCCTCGTATGTCATCGCGCTGGTCACCGGCTCGCACTGCGACGCGTCTCTGGATCATGAAGACCTTCGATAAATTCCTCAATCTTCATCCTATCGAGATCATCAGCGCCGAAGGACGGGTAGGACAGCTGCACGAGCCGCTCAATGTCCGCTGCATATGTCTGCAGCGCCTCGTTGGATCTTTGCCTGCGGTTCTTCAGCTCACAGTAGTACAGCGTTCTGTAGTGCTCGTCGCTGTATTTGGCTGCCAGCGCCCTTATGACGGTCTCGTACTCACTTCGTAAACATTCTGGAACTGATTTTATTACCTCCGCCGCAGCACCTTTAAGAGCCAGCGCCAATCTCCGACCTTTCCTTACATCGGTCCACGGATTTTCCAGAGCAGCCAGGTCGAATTGAATGTATCGAACGGCGTAGTCCCATCATAAGTAGGCACTTCTGCTCGGGTGGCCAAACCGTCCTGAACCGGTGGGAAACATTCTCGTGGCTGTACCTCTCGAAGCCGTTCGTCTATCTTTCTGTGCATCGAATCTTCCAGACCGTCAACTCGTTTATTCAAGGACTCATCCAGGTTGTCAACTCGTCTGTTCAGGGATTCACCCATTTCGTCAACTCGTTTGTCCCAATTGTCTATTCGCGTCTCGAGATGCTCAACTTTCACGTTCAGCCTATTGGAAATTTCCTCCACCTTCTGCTCTATGCGCGCAGAATTTTCCGCCATTTCTCGATTTGCAGTCTCGACTTTTGCCGAAATTTCGAGATTCGTAGTTTCCAGCTTCGCTGCCATTTCACGGCTGGAAGTCTCGAACATGCCTTTCAGTGCAACCATTAGCTGGCTTATGTCAAATGCTTGTGGTGGCGCAGCCGCTGCAGCCGTACTTTGCATCGACGCAGCACCAGCAGGCGATTCCTCCACCTTGGCCGACGAATCTAGCTCTTGCGTCCCGAACTCGTGCGCAGTCCAATCGACGCCTCGTGCCTCACACGCCTCTCGCAAGCGCAGCTGCAACTCCACCTTACCGTCAGCAGTCGGCAAATTCCAGGCAGCCAGCTCCTTTTTCAGCTGGTCCACCTTCAATTGGTCAATTTTATTTAATTTTTTTTTTGTCCTTTATTTATTCAGTAGCACAATCCCACTTCTGACACCAAATGTTACGAAAATTAGTTCTAGTGGGCTAGTACGAATCACTGGATTGTGCAATTGGAAATAAACAAACACACGTAGTTCCTCAAACGCAGTCAATAGAAACCAACAGTCACTTTATTTCACAGATTTACACTTCACTGTCTTTACACTTAAATATTTGCACAGTTATTCCACGTGGCAACTCCGCTAGTCAAAATCAGACTGACTCGCTGCGCCGCACCCGGCTGCCTTTTATACCTGTCCGGCCATCGCGCAGATCGTTCTCGCACATTCCGGAGTGGACTAACGGTTTCCATGACGATCGCGACCATCATTGCCAGGTTAGACTAGAAGTTTCCATCATTGCCAGGTTGGACTAGAAGTTTCCATCATTGCCAGGTTGGACTAAAAATTGCCATCATTGCCAGGTTGGACTAAAAGTTGCCATCATTGCCAGGTTGGCCTAAAAGTTTCCCTTATTATCGCGGCCGTCGTTGCCAGATTGAATTATAGCACGGCGCGTAGCGACAGGGTTGCTTTGCACAGCGACAGACTGTCTTATCGTTACAATATAATAGAAACATTTCCTTAACCAAGGGATCTGCGTTTATTTGGTGCAAGTCTTTTGAACAAGGCTTATTAAGATATTCCAAAATGGCAATATCGGTGTCGATACTGATTGCTTGCGAATCATTGACGTTTATGATGTTTTCAAACTCGTAAAAATCGTCAAGATTTTCATTTTGTATCCTTCGGCCTTCTAAACTTTTTATTTTTTTGGCGGCTTGCAGGACAATCTCTTTTATTTTTTCGCGCAGTTCAACTGGGAAACTATTAAGCCATCGCAGTTTAAATGATGGGTGAATAGCAGCAGCGACAGCAGCATCGCGACCACGTCCTTCGATTTCAAAAAAATCCGAAAGAAAAACAATGAAAGGCGTTATATGTTGAATTCCACCAGGTTACTATAGGGCGAATTAATAAGCAACTTAAATTTTCTTTGATACATAATTTCGCATTGCTTCGGTGTTTTTTGTTTCTTCCATAAAAAATTACATCGCTTAATTGTTTTTTCATGTCTGCTACGCAATTCTGATGCGTTAATAGCTTTCTGGGCATCTACGGTAACCACCAAATTCAAGGTATGACTTACACATCTTACATGTTTAGGGAGCTGAAGTTTTGAATAACTAACACAGTGCAACAAATTCAAAAAAAATGTCGAGGGACAAGGTCAAACATATCTCATTCGAAAGAGGACCTCAGTAAGTAAAAAAGTACCAAGGGATTTCTTCCGGGATGTTCGAGTTTTTTTTAAATGCAGTTTAAAGACGGCGGCTTAGTGCCCCTTACTGAAACTTTTAAAACACCGTATCTTTTGATTCAAATGTCAGAAAGGAATAATTTTAACGTCAAATGAAAGCTAATGACATGAGGTCGAAGAAAAAATATCCCTTTTTGAAAAATTGTATGAAGGACATAAAATTAAGGTTTATCCTTGAATATCCTGGAAACCATGCGAGCTTAATTTATATAAGAGACTTCTGGTAAAAAAGCATTCAAAGATCTATACTGCATATTAATTTTTTTTCAATAACTTCACTGTTAAGCCACTACAAATAATAATTTAATAATAATTGACTGGCACGACAGCCCGCTTACGCGAGACTAAGGCCTAGCTTCCCGCAACTACCCGTGTTGTGCGTGTGAATTTGTACGCGGGTTGAAGGGACCTACAGTTTTATACCGGTTCCGAACGGCAGGGTGGGAGCTTTTTCATAAGCAATTTTTACTCTCAGAGGTTTGCCATTTCCAGCTGAGAGGACAGCCACCGAAAGAGAAAACGAGTTTTCCCGTTATTTTTTTAGGTGTTATTACAGGCAGTATTTGAACCTGAGGTTGCTGCCTGCGACTCGCGGTCCAACGCACTAACCAACTGAGCCACGGCGGCTGCCACTACAGCGTTTCAAAAATTATACACTGCTACATTCAAGTGTTTATGTCAGAATATCTCGTAGCTTCTTACTAAAAACATCGAATGTAGTAAAGCACATTTTTTTAATCGGACATGTAAGGTCTACACATAACGGCACTTACATTCCACGAAATGCAACAAAGTCTCCTATTTTTGTAATTTGGGTCAATTGTTGTAATAATTTTACTTCTGAATTGTGTAACATACTTTAAAAAAGTTCGTGGTGTATTTGATTATTGTCTTAGCCATCCATCCATCCATGGTCTGCTTGACCTAGTGTGATCTCCAACGGTTAAACAATGCACCTTACGCCGAGCATGATACGATCAATGCAGGTGTATTTACGATAGGTGTTCTCGCAAACGCTCTCGCTTCTATATAGGTTTTGATATGAAAACAGTGTTGCTTCTTTTTGATTTACTTATTCTATTTTACATTTCTTGCGTGCCTATACATTTGTGGACGCAGAGTTTATAAAGCAAATATTTATAAACAGACAAGTTTTTCATAAAAATTCACCTTCATATTTCTTAAAATACTGTTTACATCATTAGTGGAATTTATCTTGAAATCTTAACTTTTCCAAAAATTATCCTACATATCAGCTGGTTGACAAACGAAAAGACGGACGTACAGACAGCCAGACGGACGTACAAATCGGCAATCAAATAGACGGAAAATGCTAGATCAATAGTTTTGTAGGCAATTATTTCTAAAAACAAAGCAGCGGCCATAATTGTAATCATTGATTACTTGTAATCATGATTACTTGTAATCAAATTAATGATTACACAAAGTAATCATTAATCATTCAAAAATAATTACATGATTTTTTATTCTAATCGGTTGATTACTGATTACTATTTTTTAATGATTACATTTACCAAAAATTAATTAATGATTATTCAAAGTAATCATTTAATCATAAAAAAATGATTACAGATTACGATTTATTTGTAATCAGAGTGTAATCATTACGCAAATGTAATGATTAATGGCCAACCCTATTTGTAAAACAATTTCACACACGATTTTACTGTTCACTGTCTAAACTTTGACTGATTTGGTTTACGAAACTACAACTTCTTATATACTCTTTCGTACGTATGTATACCTGAACACATGGACATTAGGGATGAAGTAAATTGAAACAACTGGCTTGGTACGTATACCTGCGCACGTGGACATTTAGTTTTATACCTAAATGTCCAAGAACTGTTCCAAGAACTGGTTATGTATGAACACCTGCGCATATGGACATTTAGGGATAAAGTAAATTCAAAGAACTGGTTTATTGCTTTCAATGAAAGGCACAATAAAAATAAAACAAAAAGTAGCCAGAATTGAAAGAACAAATTAGTTATGTGTTCAAACAATAAAAAAGTATAATGATGCCCAAAGAACATGCATTTATTAGTCATTGCATGAAAATTCAGTACAAGGTCCCTACGGACCTTGTCACACGTCCGCGTACTATTTTCAATAAAACCTCAATAACTCCTAAACTAATGGTCGGATCGCCTTAATTTTTTGTGGGGGGGTTGTAGTGGCCGAAATAGGAGTAATTTCAGTTTGAAAATGCAAAAAGGTCCCTAGGGACCTTCTCACTCATCGAAGGGTTAAACGCGTTGCAAAAAAGCGAAAAAAGAAAGTTTTATGAGCGTCACTAGCTCCATCAATCCGTCATCTTCTCCTAAAGAAATATGGAAAAATATCAAAAAGCTGTCAGGTTCATATAGGCATTTTGTAATTCCGCAGCTAATAATAAACAATAAGAACATTTCTTGTGCGAAGAAAATTGCCAATTCTTTTGCAAAACATTGGTCGGATTATTCAGATGATGAAAATTTTACTCATGACTTTGCTGCCCATAAGTCGAGGGTTTTAAATGATATATACCACCCCCCACAAAATCTCACTGGCTCAGCAAGAGAAATTGATAATCCCATCACCATGCAGGAGTTTGACAATTTCGTTAATAAGGCCAAGGGCTCCTCCCCTGGCCACGACAGGATAAATTATCTAATGATCAAAAATCTATCTGATTCTATTAAGACTAGATTGTTAAACCTATATAACTGCATTTTTTCTTCTGGTATCATTCCTCAAAGTTGGAAATGTGCCTGTGTATTTCCTATTCCTAAACCTAAGAAATCTATAGATAATCCATCCAACTTTCGTCCGATTTCGTTACTACCATGTAGCAGCAAGGTTCTGGAGAAGATAGTTGCCAATCGACTGATGTGGTTTGCTTCCAAACACAACTTTTTAAGCTTTAATCAGGTTGCCCTTAAAAAGGGACATGGCACTATTGATTCGCTTTTATCTTTCGACCATTTTTCTTCGTGTGCTTTATCTAGTAAGAAGCATGTTACTGCACTTTCCCTTGACTTCGAAAAAGCCTTCGATCGGATTGGGGCACACATTGTTCTAAGGCAATTAAAAAAATGGAGGGTTGGCCCTAAAATATACAACTTCATTAAAAGTTTTCTAACTAATCGAAGACTAATGGTCAGAATTAACGGTTCTTTTCCCCACAAATACGACTTAAAAAATGGGATCCCTCTTTTCGTTCGCCGTTCTTTAGTTCGCCTCTTTCAGTTGTGTTATTTATTATCGCTTTTGACGAAATTAGTCATATAATAGATAATTATAATATAAATCACAATATTTACGCAGATGACGTTCTAATATTCACTAAAGACGATAACTTAGAAACGGTTACAACCATTTTTAATAAAATCCTTGAGGACATTTCTGTATGGTCGCTTCAATCAGGAGCGATTATATCATACGAGAAATGTAATATCTTGCATATTTGTCGGAAAAAGTGCTGCTCGAGTGTACAACTATGCTACAATAATGTACCTATTAATAATGTTAACCAAATGAAAATATTAGGAGTTTTCTTTGATTGTAAATACACATTTAAATTTCATTGTAATTACATTAGAAATAAATTAATAAAACGCCTTAATATTGTAAAATACTTTTCATCTAAAAAATCCTTTGTACATACTTCAACACTTTGCTATATTGTTAAATCGCTATTTCTATCTGTAATTGATTACGCGCTGCCAATTTATGGAAGCTGTGCCAAAAGCAACCTGAATCTTCTTTGTGCTCCATATCATGCTGCTCTGCGAAAAAAACCTGCGTGCCTTCACCACCACTCCTGTATGCAACATTTTAGCCGAATCTGGACTTCCTAGCCTAACTGAACGGATGGATTATATGACTGCCAGCCTTATACACAAAATTCTATGCTGCAATAATTATAATCTATATAATATCATTCTTAAAGCTGCAAATCGAAAGTATCTTCCAAAGAGACCCTCGGCGTTACATCGTGTTCTTGCCATGGCCAAGAAAATGAATATTCCAGTTAAGCCCACACTGAAAGTTTATTCCAGATGGCCCCCATGGCTTCTATCGGAGTCCTCATTTGTGAACTGCCCACAGAAATACCAGAAGCAAAATACTTGTCCTCTTGTCTACCAACAAATTTTTCTGGAGTGCAAATGGCTACTAAACGTCAAATCATTCAATTTCATCTTTACCGATGGCTCAAAGAACGACTTTTCAACTTCTTTTGCGGTTGTATCGGAAGGCTTGGCGGTATTGAATAAAGGGGTCCTATACGATCACTGCTCCATCTTCACTAGTGAAATTTTTGCTATATATCAAGCTGCTGTTATAGCTTCCAAAACCGATGGTAAATTCTGCATCTGTACTGATAGTCGATCTGCCATCGCCGCTGTACGCAACTTAAACAACGACAGTGTTTTAGTAACATATGTTCGAGATTTACTCATCAAACATAAGAGCAAAATTAAATTGATGTGGATACCGGGCCACTGTGGCATACACGGCAACGAATTTGCCGACCATGTTGCGAAGGGTGTGCATAAGGAACCTGTTTTGTGTTTTCATACTCTTGAAAAAGCTGACTTGAAACGTATCATAACACAGTACCTACACGATAAGTCCTTATTAAAGTGGAAGGACTACGTTCATCACTATTCGGCTATAAATCCTACTAGAGTTAAACCTATCTTTCCTACCGTTTCCAAACATACAGACATCACGTTATTCACGAGGCTCCGACTGGGGCATACGCAGATCACGCATGGTTATCTACTCACTACCGGAGATCCCTCCTGCTATTTTTGCAAATCTTCTAGCTCATCAGTTAAACATCTCATAGATAATTGCCCCCAATTCACCAATGCAAGGCGAAGGATATTTGGCACAGTTGTCCCATCGGAACTACTAGCAGACTCAACATCGTTAAATATAAGCAATATATCTAAATTTCTAGCTTTATGTAACTTATCTCATTTAATTTAATCTAATCAATTTTTCTAAATTTTAGATATAAGCACAATTGTAACATTTAGCGTTAGTTTTTTATAACAACCAGCTGATGGCCTCGAGCTAGTGCTGTTATTTTATTATTTTTTGAATAATAATATTGTTACGAAAATTAGTTCTAGTGGGCTAGTACGTATCTCTGGATTGTGCAGTTTTAAATAAAAAACACACTTAATTTTTCAAACGCAGTCAATAAAAACCAACAGTCACTTTATTTCACAAATTTCACACTTTACGGTCTTTACACTTAATGATTTGCTTAATTACTCCGTGTGGCACCTTCACTAGTCAAAATCAGACTGACTCGCTGCGCCGCACCCGGCTGCCTTTTATACCTGTCCGGTCATCGCGCAGATCGCTCTCGCACATTCTGGAGTGGACTAAAGGTTTCCATGATGATCGCGACCATCATTGCCAGGTTGGACTAAAAGTTTTCGTCATTGCCAGGTTGGACTAAAAGTTGCCATCATTGCCAGGTTGGACTAAAAGTTTCCCTTATTATCGCGGCCGTCGTTGCCAGATTGGATTATAGCACGGCGCGTAGCGACAGGGTTGCTTTGCACAGCGACAGAATGTCTTATCGTTACACTGCCTACCACTTAGACTTGTTCGTCCCGAACAAGTGCCGAGGTTCCGCTGTGATAAGGCGCCAGGCGCTCCAAATGGACTACCTTCAGCTTAGCGCCTTTATTGCTGCAACGTTGAATCCTGTATACCACGTCGTTTATCCTAGTCACGACTTCGTAAGGTCCTTCCCATGACGCTTGAAGTTTCGGAGACAAACCTTTCCTCCGTTGCGGGTTGTAGAGCATTACCAGATCGCCTTCTTGGAACCCTGCTGAGTTGGCCCGTAGATCATATCTGGCTTGCACCTTATCGCTGACCAGTTTGGTGCGGCTCCTTATAAACTAGTGAATTTCCTCCAGTTCCGCCCGCTTATTGACCACGTAGTCAGTCCTAGCGCCTCCCGTCGTGCTGACCACCCCGAACTTCAAGTCAGCGGGTAACCGCAACTCTGTGCCGAACACTGCTCGGGCCGGAGTGAGTGATGTCGTGTCGTGCGGGGCTGACCTATACGCCATCAGGAACAGGGGGATATGCGTGTCCCAATCCTTTTGATTCCTGCCTACCACCTTCCGCAGATATTCTGCCAGTGTCCAGTTAAAACGTTCCACCATGCCGTCGGACTGTGGGTGCAAAGGAGTGGTACGAGTTTTCTTTATCCCCAGCAGCTCACACACTTCCTTGAATACCGCAGACTCGAAATTCCGGCCTTGATCTGAGTGCAACTCCAACGGAACTCCGAACCTGGCTACCCAGTTGTTTACCAGCTTTTCCGAGATCGTAGTGGCCTCCTGGTTAGGAATAGGGTACACTTCGGACCATTTGCTGAAGTAATCCATTACCACCAGCACATATTTGTTGCCTTGAGTGCTAGTTGGGAATGGGCCGGCGACGTCCATAGCAATCCGCTCGAAGGGCGCTCCCACGTTGTACTGCTGCATGCGGCCTCGAGATCTACTTGTCGGCCCTTTCGCGGCTGAACATCGGTCGCAGCTCTTAATCCACTCGGCTACAGACTCCTGACATCCTACCCAGTAGAATCGTCTTTTTATTTTGGCGACGGTTTTGGTGATGCCCAGGTGCCCTCCACTGGAGTCGTTATGGTATGCCTCGATGACCTCGTTGATTCTGCATTTCGGCACTACCATTAGGGAGTTGCTGGTCCGACCATCCACGCTCTCCCATTCGCGATACAGGCATCCTTCCTTCAGCCGCAGACTTTCCCACTGCGCCCAGTAAGCCTTAGCGATCGGGCTTTCACCGGCCATCTCCTGCCAGTCTGGACGTGCGCCTTGCTCCTTGCCTTCGACGATTTTTGCAAGATCCGCATCCTCACGCTGGTCCTTTTGTAGCCTCTCCGCAGACCACGCTTCCTCTGGCATAACGCTTACCAAACGGACGTCCACTATCTGTTCTTTGCTTTCGGCTCGCGAGCACTGCCCGCATTCGACTTTGCACGGACGGCGTAACAAGGCATCGGCATTTCCATGGCTACTGCCCTTGCGATGCTCTATCGTGTAGTCGTAGCTCTGCAGCCGCTCGATCCACCGCGCCAATTGCCCTTCAGGATCCTTAAAGTTCAGGAGCCATCTCAATGCCGCATGATCTGTGCGCAGGCGAAACCTTTGTCCATACAGATATTTGTGGAAGTGTTTTACGCAGTCCAATACCGCCAGCAGTTCCCTCCGCGTCACACAGTAGTTGCGTTCCGGTTTCGATAGAACCCTACTGTAGTACGCTATCACTTGTTCCTGGCCGTCTATTATCTGTGATAGCACACCGCCAATACTATTCCCGCTTGCATCGGTATCCAGCACAAACATCTCCCCAGGCACGGGGAAGGCCAGAATTGGAGCACTGCACAGTTTTTCCTTCAGACGCGCAAAAGCCTGCTCCTGCTCTTCGTTCCACTCGAAAGCTTGGCCCTTTTTCATCAGCAAGCTGCTGGCTATGTTGGCGAATCCCGGAACAAATCGGCGGTAGTATGTACACAGGCCCAGGAAACTGCGGAGTTCGTGTAGATTGCGTGGCCGGGGCCACTCCTTCACCGCCGTTATTTTGCCTTCATCCGTATGTACTCCGCGGGCAGAAACCGTATGACCCAGATACTTGACCTCGTTTTGGAACAGCGAGCACTTCTTCGGGTTGAGTTTAAGCCCAGCTTTTTGTATCCGCTCGAATACCTCATTCAGCTTTCCCAGGTGGTCGTCGAAGCTTTTACCCATCACGATTATGTCGTCGAGGTACACCAGGCACGTCCGCCAATGTAGCCCTTTTTGCACGCGTTCCATTAGCCGCTCGAATGTTGCTGGTGCGTTGCAGAGTCCGAACGGCATGACGGTGAACTGCCACAAACCATCGCCAACACTGAAAGCCGTTTTCTCCTTGTCCTTGTCTGCAAGCTCCACCTGCCAATAGCCGCTGCGTAAGTCGAGCGTGGAGAACCACTGTGTGCCTGACAGCGTGTCCAGGGTGTCATCGATCCGCGGTAGTGCATAACTGTCCTTCTTGGTCACATCATTGAGCTTCCGATAGTCCACACAAAATCGGGTAGTGCCATCCTTTTTCTTGACTAGCACGACCGGTGAGCACCAGGGGCCCGAAGAAGGCTCTATGACATTTTCTTTCCGCATGTTTTCGATCAAATTTGTGACCTCTTCCCTCTTGGCCAGAGGAACTCGTCTTGGCGGTTGGCGAATCGGTTTTGCACTTCCGGTGTCGATGCCGTGCTTCACTATGGCTGTTCTTCCGCCTGTTTCTGCCGCAAATATTGACCCATAGCTGCAGGAAAGACCTCACCTTCTGTTTCTGCTTGGCCGTCAACTCGCTGCTCCACTGGTTCTCTTGCGGCATGACGTCCATGTTAAAACTGCTCTTCTCATTACCTCCAGGTGAGCTACTCTCGCAATTGACAACTGCTACAGCTTCCTTACACTCGCCAATTACCTCATCTTTACCGACATATCTGGGTGCATTCAGGGGGTTCAGTATTCTAACTGGTATTCTGCCATTCTTAGGTTCCACTAATGTACGTCCGATGATGATGTTGTCGTGTCCTTGTTTCGGTGCTTCTACAACCCACAGCCGACGCGTCCCATCGTCCTCGTCCACCTTTGCACACACAATCGCCTCAGAATTCGCAGGTATCCTCCTGTGTTGACACGATACAACCATCCTTACCGCCACGCTTCGCTCATAGCCGGTGTGCAGCGGGAATTCAACGTTGGCATATCTCAGCACATTTTCCTTCAGTTCCAGCGTGAACCCGTGCCTAATCATGAAATCCACGCCGATAATCACGTCGTCTATTATATCCGCGACGATGAACTCATGTTCCAGGGTGCTGGTGCCGATAGCAATCGTTTTCGTAACTTTCCCTCTTACCGGCGCGCGCTCGCCAGTCGCAGTCCGCAGCTGTATGCCATGCAGCGGTTCCCAGTTCTTCAGAAGCTTCCTTTTTATGATCGAATATGACGCTCCAGTATCCAGTGTCAACACTTGTTGGCTGGGCCTCGATTGTCAGTATTCCTCGCTTCAGGCGATTGCGATCGAGAACGGGAACGCCTCCTTCGTTGGCGGCAGTCTCGTGATATATGGCCCTGCTTGCCACATATCCAGCAAACAACTTTAGAGGAGACCACCCGTGGCCTGTCCGGTATCTCAGAGCTTATGGCCTGGATCGGAATGTCGTTGTCCGCCTGAATCTGGCGTATCCTTGCAGGTGCATACCGAGTGCTCCCAATCCATGCCGCTTCATATGTCATCGCGCTGGTCACCGTTTCCTTAAATGTTGGCTTGCCCATCATCAACGCACTGCGACGTGTTTCTGGATCATGAAGACCTTCAATAAACGACTCAATCTTCATCCTCTCGAGATCATCAGCACCAAATCTTGGGTAGCACAACTGTACGAGCCGCTCAATGTCTGCTGCATATGTCTGCAGCGCCTCGTTGGCTCTTTGCTTGCGGTTCTTCAGCTCACAGTAGTATAGCGCATGGTTGTGCTCGTCGCTATACTTCGCTGCTAACGCTCTCATGATGGCACCGTAAGCACTTCTTAAACATTCTGGAACTGATTTGATTACCTCAGCCGCAGGACCTTTCAGCGCCAGTGCCAACCTCCGTCCTTTCCTGATATCTGTCCACTGATTTTCCAAAACAGCCAAGTCGAATTGCAATTTAAATGTATCGAACGGCGCAGCACCATCATAAGTAGACACTTCTGTTCTGGCGAAACCGTCCTGAACCGGTGGCAAACATTCTCTGGCTGTACCTCTCGAAGCCGTTCGTCTATCTTTCTGTGCATCGAATCTTCCAGACTGTCAACTCGTTTGTTCAAGGACTCATCCAGGTTGTCAACTCGTCTGTTCAGGGATTCACCCATTTCGTCAACTCGTTTGTCCCAATTGTCTATTCGCGTCTCGAGATGCTCAACTTTCACGTTCAGCCTATTGGAAATTTCCTCCACCTTCTGCTCTATGCGCGCAGAATTTTCCGCCATTTCTCGATTTGCAGTCTCGACTTTTGCCGAAATTTCGAGATTCGTAGTTTCCAGCTTCGCTGCCATCTCTTGATTCGCATCACAAACATTCTCTGGCTGTACCTCTCGAAGCCGTTCGTCTATCTTTCTGTGCATCGAATCTTCCAGACTGTCAACTCGTTTGTTCAAGGACTCATCCAGGTTGTCAACTCGTCTGTTCAGGGATTCACCCATTTCGTCAACTCGTTTGTCCCAATTGTCTATTCGCGTCTCGAGATGCTCAACTTTCACGTTCAGCCTATTGGAAATTTCCTCCACCTTCTGCTTTTTCCGCCATTTCTCGATTTGCAGTCTCGACTTTTGCCGAAATTTCGAGATTCGTAGTTTCCAGCTTCGCTGCCATCTCTTGATTCCATTTTTGCTGCCATCTGCGCCGACATTTCACGATTTTCACGACTGACATTCTCAATTTTCGCAGAAGTTTCCTGAAGCTGGCTGGACAACTCCCGATTTGCATTTTTAATTTTCTGGTCGGAAGCCTCGAACATGCCTTTCATTGCGACCATTAGCTGGCTCATGTCCATGGCTTGTGGTGGCGCAGCCGTACTTTGCATCGACGCAGCACCAGCAGGCGATTCCTCCACCTTGGCCGACGAATCTAGCTCCTGCGTCCCGAACTCGTGCGCAGCTGCAACTCCACCTTACCGCCAGCAGTCGGCAAATTCCAGGCAGCCAGCTCCGTCTTCAGCTGGTCCACTTTCAGCAGCTCGAATTTAACCATTTCTGCGTTTTTATAATTTTATTTTTATTTATTGTTTATTTTCAGTAGCACAATCCCACTTCTGACACCAAATGTTACGAAAATTAGTTCTAGTGGGCTAGTACGTATCTCTGGATTGTGCAGTTTAAAATAAAAAACACACTTAATTTTTCAAACGCAGTCAATAAAAACCAACAGTCACTTTATTTCACAAATTTCACACTTTACGGTCTTTACACTTAATGATTTGCTTAATTACTCCGTGTGGCACCTTCACTATTCAAAATCAGACTGACTCGCTGCGCCGCACCCGGTTGCCTTTTATACCTGTCCGGTCATCGCGCAGATCGTTCTCGCACATTCTGGAGTGGACTAAAGGTTTCCATGATGATCGCGACCATCATTGCCAGGTTGGACTAAAAGTTTCCGTCATTGCCAGGTTGGACTAAAAGTTGCCATCATTGCCATGTTGGACTAAAAGTTTCCCTTATTATCGCGGCCGTCGTTGCCAGATTGGATTATAGCACGGCGCGTAGCGACAGGGTTGCTTTGCACAGCGACAGACTGGGTGTTTTCCAAAACGTTTATGTACAGTGCAGTAATACAGTATGAATACTGTATTCATACATTGCATCAATACAAAATTAATGCTTTGTATACATATGCTTTGCAACCCTGTTGGCCGTTTGGAACGCTATTTTTGCTTTGCATCACTGTCAAATAATTAAAGTAAGCAATGACGGCAATAAGAATTTTGTGCGAACAATTTTTGGATTTCTGCGATGGAAAAGCGTCAGCAGCCAAATTGTCGCTTCTTTCGCCTGGCGCGGAAATCAGTTTCCATTTTCAACCTTTCGTCTAGAAGCAGTTTTTTCCATTCGTGTGTCCATTTTTTAATACTGAAATATTAAAAATTTATTTATTGTATATATTCAATACCACCAATTTAATGTTTATTAGCAGAAACTACTTACTTCTCTTCGTTTTCAGCCATTTTGTATACATATTGCATCAGCTTTTTTAGTGATGCGCTGGTTGCTTTTTATTGCGTATCGATAACATCAATGATACTTTTTGGAACACAGTACATCGTCAAAGATTGCAGGGTTGCGTTTTGGAACATGGTACTTTGTTCGAATACAAAGCAACAGGCGTTTTGGAAGACGCCCTATGTTCTACCTATACGTATTACACTGTGCGACAGCTTTTTCTAACCCGGAACCGACCAAGACTAATCGATAGTACTCTTATAGAGTAACAAAACCCTAGCTGGGTTTTGTTAAGTTAGTTGCCTTTTAAAAGTTACAGCCGTGTAAAGTTTGTGTGAATTAGGGGTTTTATAACCAGTTTTTTCTTTATAAGTCTTAAGATATTCAAAATTTTGTATTGCTGTCTTCAGCAAACTTGCTGCTTATGCTTAGATGAACAAATTCTCTGAACACTATGTAACAAAATTATTACACCTTATCGAAATTTTGGGGGCCAATGTTTAAAAATTTACTTTTTTTATTGTAATAAAAAAACCTGTTTTTTATTCTATTAATATTAATGCAAAAACGCATTTATATTGCCAAAAATTAAAAAAAATAAGCTAAACCCTCTATGCTAAATCCTCTAACGTCACAAAGACATGTTTTTTTGCAAAATAAAGTGAAAAAATGTTCAAGTCTAAATTTGAATTTTTATTGTATACCTACATATTTCAGTCTGTTTGAAAAGTTTTGTGCATTCAGTTTAAGCGTCGTTTTCTCCTTAAAATCCACCGGTTGCGTTTGCTGACTTTACCAACAATTTGACCACAATTTGATTCAATTTCTCTTGTGTAATTAGAAATGGCTGGCCCGACGATGATTGTGGAGGAACATATTCGGAGATTACGGTCGTACTCTCCCTTCGTGTATATTCCGTTACAAGATCAGGGCTTGGGCATGTTGGTTGAGGGATGCTATCAGAGTGAGGTAATGGTAGCTGAACATTTGCAACTCCACTATAAATCTTTCGTTTTGTTTTCTTTTTGTTCATTCCAACCTCACTCCGCAAAGGTAGAAAAAGGAGGATTTTAAGGACAAAACGACGCTTAAACTGAATGCACAAAACTTTTCAAACAGACTGAAATATGTAGGTATACAATAAAAATTCAAATTTAGACTTGAACATTTTTTCACTTTATTTTGCAAAAAAACATGTCCTTGTGTTGTTAGAGGATTTAGCATAGAGGGCTTAGCATATTTTTTTTTAATTTTTGGCAATATGAATGCGTTTTTGCATTAATATTAGTAAAATAAAAAACATGTTTTTTTATTACAATAAAAAAAAGTCAATTTTTAAACATTGGCCCCCAAAATTTCGATAAGGTGTAATAATTTTGTTACATAGTGTTCAGAGAATTTGTTCATCTAAGCATTAGCAGCAAGTTTGCCGAAGACAGCAATACAAAATTTTGAATATCTTAAGACTTATAAAGAAAAAACTGGTTAGAAAAACCTTAATTCACACAAACTTTACACGGCTGTAACTTTTAAAAGGCAACTAACTTAACAAAACCCAGCTAGGGTTTTGTTACTCTATAAGAGTACTATCGATTAGTCTTGGTCGGTTCCGGGTTAGATTCCATGACCCCAAAATTGTCGCACAGTGTTATTAATACGTATACCAATATTTTAATACACATGAATAATACATTATACACAGAATTTCTCAAGTTTTGTACACCTCATGTGTATTCCAAACTTCAATTTTGGATATCTCAAAGACGAAAAATTACTTTTGAGCAAACTAAGGCGCATTTGAAAGGGAAAGGCTTGTACTTTAAGATGCCAGCAGTTATTTTACAAAAAAATAGCTATGCTACATAACCTCAAATATAGGCAAAAACCGCAATTTTCGCACTTTTAGGTTAGGATATCTCGAAAACCTGACGTGATGGAGCAATTCTGAGGCCAGATTCTTGTTCAGCGCACCAAAAACCTTCGGAAAAGTATACTCTGGTTTCTGGTTCTGAAATTTGTTCGAATTTTGTCGGCCTGTGTTATCAAAAAAATGAGTTTATTTGATATTTAATACCTATTAAGTACCAAAATACGCCACCCTTCGGCAGTATTTTCAGTCTAGCTCCTAATCCACTTCCACGCCCATTATAAAAGTTGGCACCAATGTTCTATACAATATTAGCAATATATATAAAAAAAATAAAATGGTCCAACTTAGTGAATATCAAGAAAAAAAAATTAATTGGTTTTTTTTACGAAAAAAAAATTTTTTTTCTTTTCCAACAAGACCATTAAAAAGCTCAGTAAATGAAGTAAGAAATCCAGTGGTTTAATTATTTTAATATATAATTTTATGACTCCATAATCGGCTTTGAAGTACTGCATGCCAACCGGCTGTCGAAAACTTCAAAGTCCCATAACTCTTTAACTAGTCATTATATCACAAAAATATTTGGTATACGTATCAATAATACGTATAGGTAGACTAGACATACTCAAATATTATTGAAATCGGAAACATAGAGTTTTTTTACCTGTCCGCTTCGCGTGGAATGCCCCATATGTTTCTTGCTTAAATTAGAAGTGAATTTCATGTGTTGTTCAACATACATTTTAGTTTCGAATGCAACTTTTAAACTGTTTATTAATAAAAATGTTATTAAATTGGCCTTTCACTTAACCCTTTCGGTTATTCTATTCCATATGGCATAGTCTCTTTTCAGTGCCAGTTTTAGGTCAAAAAACTTGTGGATACTATTTTTTTGTTGTTCCTTAGAGTAGTTTGAAGTTTTAGGAAAACTACGAAATTAATAAACTGAATAATTAAGTTGAGAGAAGAGAAGTATACACGTTTTTTAAATGGTATATCTTGAGATAGTGAAGGAAGAAGAAGCAGAAAAAATTAGATAACTTTTTTAATTTGACGTTTTCTTTCAATTTAGATACTTTTTTAAAAAAATTTTGGCTGAAGTAAATGAAGAAATATTCAAATTTTCGTTATGCATAAAAGTTTTATGTTTTATTAATAATTATTACAACCACAACGATGTGGTTGCTCTTAAAAACACTCTAAAATACAGGGTCCGAGTATAAAAATTTGAAAATTTCTTATGGATTGTTGTCTGCTGGTCACCGTTTCCTTAAATGTTGGCTTGCCCATCATCAACGCACTGCGACGTGTTTCTGGATCATGAAGACCTTCAATAAACGACTCAATCTTCATCCTCTCGAGATCATCAGCACCAAATCTTGGGTAGCACAACTGTACGAGCCGCTCAATGTCTGCTGCATATGTCTGCAGCGCCTCGTTGGCTCTTTGCTTGCGGTTCTTCAGCTCACAGTAGTATAGCGCATGGTTGTGCTCGTCGCTATACTTCTCTGCTAACGCTCTCATGATGGCACCGTAAGCACTTCTTAAACATTCTGGAACTGATTTGATTACCTCAGCCGCAGGACCTTTCAGCGCCAGTGCCAACCTCCGTCCTTTCCTGATATCTGTCCACTGATTTTCCAAAACAGCCAAGTCGAATTGCAATTTAAATGTATCGAACGGCGCAGCACCATCATAAGTAGACACTTCTGTTCTGGCGAAACCGTCCTGAACCGGAGGCAAACATTCTCTGGCTGTACCTCTCGAAGCCGTTCGTCTATCTTTCTGTGCATCGAATCTTCCAGACTGTCAACTCGTTTGTTCAAGGACTCATCCAGGTTGTCAACTCGTCTGTTCAGGGATTCACCCATTTCGTCAACTCGTTTGTCCCAATTGTCTATTCGCGTCTCGAGATGCTCAACTTTCACGTTCAGCCTATTGGAAATTTCCTCCACCTTCTGCTCTATGCGCGCAGAATTTTCCGCCATTTTTCGATTTGCAGTCTCGACTTTTGCCGAAATTTCGAGATTCGTAGTTTCCAGCTTCGCTGCCATCTCTTGATTCGCATCACAAACATTCTCTGGCTGTACCTCTCGAAGCCGTTCGTCTATCTTTCTGTGCATCGAATCTTCCAGACTGTCAACTCGTTTGTTCAAGGACTCATCCAGGTTGTCAACTCGTCTGTTCAGGGATTCACCCATTTCGTCAACTCGTTTGTCCCAATTGTCTATTCGCGTCTCGAGATGCTCAACTTTCACGTTCAGCCTATTGGAAATTTCCTCCACCTTCTGCTTTATGCGCGCAGAATTTTCCGCCATTTCTCGATTTGCAGTCTCGACTTTTGCCGAAATTTCGAGATTCGTAGTTTCCAGCTTCGCTGCCATCTCTTGATTCCATTTTTGCTGCCATCTGCGCCGACATTTCACGATTTTCACGACTGACATTCTCAATTTTCGCAGAAGTTTCCTGAAGCTGGCTGGACAACTCCCGATTTGCATTTTTAATTTTCTGGTCGGAAGCCTCGAACATGCCTTTCATTGTGACCATTAGCTGGCTCATGTCCATGGCTTGTGGTGGCGCAGCCGTACTTTGCATCGACGCAGCACCAGCAGGCGATTCCTCCACCTTGGCCGACGAATCTAGCTCCTGCGTCCCGAACTCGTGCGCAGCTGCAACTCCACCTTACCGCCAGCAGTCGGCAAATTCCAGGCAGCCAGCTCCGTCTTCAGCTGGTCCACTTTCAGCAGCTCGAATTTAACCATTTCTGCGTTTTTATAATTTTATTTTTATTTATTGTTTATTTTCAGTAGCACAATCCCACTTCTGACACCAAATGTTACGAAAATTAGTTCTAGTGGGCTAGTACGTATCTCTGGATTGTGCAGTTTAAAATAAAAAACACACTTAATTTTTCCAACGCAGTCAATAAAAACCAACAGTCACTTTATTTCACAAATTTCACACTTTACGGTCTTTACACTTAATGATTTGCTTAATTACTCCGTGTGGCACCTTCACTAGCCAAAATCAGACTGACTCGCTGCGCCGCACCCGGTTGCCTTTTATACCTGTCCGGTCATCGCGCAGATCGTTCTCGCACATTCTGGAGTGGACTAAAGGTTTCCATGATGATCGCGACCATCATTGCCAGGTTGGACTAAAAGTTTCCGTCATTGCCAGGTTGGACTAAAAGTTGCCATCATTGCCATGTTGGACTAAAAGTTTCCCTTATTATCGCGGCCGTCGTTGCCAGATTGGATTATAGCACGGCGCGTAGCGACAGGGTTGCTTTGCACAGCGACAGACTGGGTGTTTTCCAAAACGTTTATGTACAGTGCAGTAATACAGTATGAATACTGTATTCATACATTGCATCAATACAAAATTAATGCTTTGTATACATATGCTTTGCAACCCTGTTGGCCGTTTGGAACGCTATTTTTGCTTTGCATCACTGTCAAATAATTAAAGTAAGCAATGACGGCAATAAGAATTTTGTGCGAACAATTTTTGGATTTCTGCGATGGAAAAGCGTCAGCAGCCAAATTGTCGCTTCTTTCGCCTGGCGCGGAAATCAGTTTCCATTTTCAACCTTTCGTCTAGAAGCAGTTTTTTCCATTCGTGTGTCCATTTTTTAATACTGAAATATTAAAAATTTATTTATTGTATATATTCAATACCACCAATTTAATGTTTATTAGCAGAAACTACTTACTTCTCTTCGTTTTCAGCCATTTTGTATACATATTGCATCAGCTTTTTTAGTGATGCGCTGGTTGCTTTTTATTGCGTATCGATAACATCAATGATACTTTTTGGAACACAGTACATCGTCAAAGATTGCAGGGTTGCGTTTTGGAACATGGTACTTTGTTCGAATACAAAGCAACAGGCGTTTTGGAAGACGCCCTATGTTCTACCTATACGTATTATTAATACGTATACCAATATTTTAATACACATGAATTATACATTATACACAGAATTTCTCAAGTTTTGTACACCTCATGTGTATTCCAAACTTCAATTTTGGATATCTCAAAGACGAAAAATTACTTTTGAGCAAACTAAGGCGCATTTGAAAGGGGAAGGCTTGTACTTTAAGATGCCAGCAGTTATTTTACAAAAAAATAGCTATGCTACATAACCTCAAATATAGGCAAAAACCGCAATTTTCGCACTTTTAGGTTAGGATATCTCGAAAACCTGACGTGATGGAGCAATTCTGAGGCCAGATTCTTGTTCAGCGCACCAAAAACCTTCGGAAAAGTAAACTCTGGTTTCTGGTTCTGAAAATTGGTCGAACTTTGTCGGCCTGTGTTATCAAAAAAATGAGTTTATTTGATATTTAATACCTATTAAGTACCAAAATACGCCACCCTTCGGCAGTATTTTCAGTCTAGCTCCTAATCCACTTCCACGCCCATTATAAAAGTTGGCACCAATGTTCTATACAATATTAGCAATATATATAAAAAAAATAAAATGGTCCAACTTAGTGAATATCAAGAAAAAAAAATTAATTGGTTTTTTTTACGAAAAAAATATTTTTTTTCTTTTCCAACAAGACCATTAAAAAGCTCAGTAAATGAAGTAAGAAATCCAGTGGTTTAATTATTTTAATATATAATTTTATGACTCCATAATCGGCTTTGAAGTACTGCATGCCAACCGGCTGTCGAAAACTTCAAAGTCCCATAACTCTTTAACTAGTCATTATATCACAAAAATATTTGGTATACGTATCAATAATACGTATAGGTAGACTAGACATACTCAAATATTATTGAAATCGGAAACATAGAGTTTTTTTACCTGTCCGCTTCGCGTGGAATGCCCCATATGTTTCTTGCTTAAATTAGAAGTGAATTTCATGTGTTGTTCAACATACATTTTAGTTTCGAATGCAACTTTTAAACTGTTTATTAATAAAAATGTTATTAAATTGGCCTTTCACTTAACCCTTTCGGTTATTCTATTCCATATGGCATAGTCTCTTTTCAGTGCCAGTTTTAGGTCAAAAAACTTGTGGATACTATTTTTTTGTTGTTCCTTAGAGTAGTTTGAAGTTTTAGGAAAACTACGAAATTAATAAACTGAATAATTAAGTTGAGAGAAGAGAAGTATACACGTTTTTTAAATGGTATATCTTGAGATAGTGAAGGAAGAAGAAGCAGAAAAAATTAGATAACTTTTTTAATTTGACGTTTTCTTTCAATTTAGATACTTTTTTAAAAAAATTTTGGCTGAAGTAAATGAAGAAATATTCAAATTTTCGTTATGCATAAAAGTTTTATGTTTTATTAATAATTATTACAACCACAACGATGTGGTTGCTCTTAAAAACACTCTAAAATACAGGGTCCGAGTATAAAAATTTGAAAATTTCTTATGGATTGTTGTCTGCTGGTCACCGTTTCCTTAAATGTTGGCTTGCCCATCATCAACGCACTGCGACGTGTTTCTGGATCATGAAGACCTTCAATAAACGACTCAATCTTCATCCTCTCGAGATCATCAGCACCAAATCTTGGGTAGCACAACTGTACGAGCCGCTCAATGTCTGCTGCATATGTCTGCAGCGCCTCGTTGGCTCTTTGCTTGCGGTTCTTCAGCTCACAGTAGTATAGCGCATGGTTGTGCTCGTCGCTATACTTCTCTGCTAACGCTCTCATGATGGCACCGTAAGCACTTCTTAAACATTCTGGAACTGATTTGATTACCTCAGCCGCAGGACCTTTCAGCGCCAGTGCCAACCTCCGTCCTTTCCTGATATCTGTCCACTGATTTTCCAAAACAGCCAAGTCGAATTGCAATTTAAATGTATCGAACGGCGCAGCACCATCATAAGTAGACACTTCTGTTCTGGCGAAACCGTCCTGAACCGGTGGCAAACATTCTCTGGCTGTACCTCTCGAAGCCGTTCGTCTATCTTTCTGTGCATCGAATCTTCCAGACTGTCAACTCGTTTGTTCAAGGACTCATCCAGGTTGTCAACTCGTCTGTTCAGGGATTCACCCATTTCGTCAACTCGTTTGTCCCAATTGTCTATTCGCGTCTCGAGATGCTCAACTTTCACGTTCAGCCTATTGGAAATTTTCTCCACCTTCTGCTTTATGCGCGCAGAATTTTCCGCCATTTCTCGATTTGCAGTCTCGACTTTTGCCGAAATTTCGAGATTCGTAGTTTCCAGCTTCGCTGCCATCTCTTGATTCCATTTTTGCTGCCATCTGCGCCGACATTTCACGATTTTCACGACTGACATTCTCAATTTTCGCAGAAGTTTCCTGAAGCTGGCTGGACAACTCCCGATTTGCATTTTTAATTTTCTGGTCGGAAGCCTCGAACATGCCTTTCATTGCGACCATTAGCTGGCTCATGTCCATGGCTTGTGGTGGCGCAGCCGTACTTTGCATCGACGCAGCACCAGCAGGCGATTCCTCCACCTTGGCCGACGAATCTAGCTCCTGCGTCCCGAACTCGTGCGCAGCTGCAACTCCACCTTACCGCCAGCAGTCGGCAAATTCCAGGCAGCCAGCTCCGTCTTCAGCTGGTCCACTTTCAGCAGCTCGAATTTAACCATTTCTGCGTTTTTATAATTTTATTTTTATTTATTGTTTATTTTCAGTAGCACAATCCCACTTCTGACACCAAATGTTACGAAAATTAGTTCTAGTGGGCTAGTACGTATCTCTGGATTGTGCAGTTTAAAATAAAAAACACACTTAATTTTTCAAACGCAGTCAATAAAAACCAACAGTCACTTTATTTCACAAATTTCACACTTTACGGTCTTTACACTTAATGATTTGCTTAATTACTCCGTGTGGCACCTTCACTAGCCAAAATCAGACTGACTCGCTGCGCCGCACCCGGTTGCCTTTTATACCTGTCCGGTCATCGCGCAGATCGTTCTCGCACATTCTGGAGTGGACTAAAGGTTTCCATGATGATCGCGACCATCATTGCCAGGTTGGACTAAAAGTTTCCGTCATTGCCAGGTTGGACTAAAAGTTGCCATCATTGCCATGTTGGACTAAAAGTTTCCCTTATTATCGCGGCCGTCGTTGCCAGATTGGATTATAGCACGGCGCGTAGCGACAGGGTTGCTTTGCACAGCGACAGACTGGGTGTTTTCCAAAACGTTTATGTACAGTGCAGTAATACAGTATGAATACTGTATTCATACATTGCATCAATACAAAATTAATGATTTGTATACATATGCTTTGCAACCCTGTTGGCCGTTTGGAACGCTATTTTTGCTTTGCATCACTGTCAAATAATTAAAGTAAGCAATGACGGCAATAAGAATTTTGTGCGAACAATTTTTGGATTTCTGCGATGGAAAAGCGTCAGCAGCCAAATTGTCGCTTCTTTCGCCTGGCGCGGAAATCAGTTTCCATTTTCAACCTTTCGTCTAGAAGCAGTTTTTTCCATTCGTGTGTCCATTTTTTAATACTGAAATATTAAAAATTTATTTATTGTATATATTCAATACCACCAATTTAATGTTTATTAGCAGAAACTACTTACTTCTCTTCGTTTTCAGCCATTTTGTATACATATTGCATCAGCTTTTTTAGTGATGCGCTGGTTGCTTTTTATTGCGTATCGATAACATCAATGATACTTTTTGGAACACAGTACATCGTCAAAGATTGCAGGGTTGCGTTTTGGAACATGGTACTTTGTTCGAATACAAAGCAACAGGCGTTTTGGAAGACGCCCTATGTTCTACCTATACGTATTATTAATACGTATACCAATATTTTAATACACATGAATTATACATTATACACAGAATTTCTCAAGTTTTGTACACCTCATGTGTATTCCAAACTTCAATTTTGGATATCTCAAAGACGAAAAATTACTTTTGAGCAAACTAAGGCGCATTTGAAAGGCAAAGGCTTGTACTTTAAGATGCCAGCAGTTATTTTACAAAAAAATAGCTATGCTACATAACCTCAAATATAGGCAAAAACCGCAATTTTCGCACTTTTAGGTTAGGATATCTCGAAAACCTGACGTGATGGAGCAATTCTGAGGCCAGATTCTTGTTCAGCGCACCAAAAACCTTCGGAAAAGTATACTCTGGTTTCTGGTTCTGAAATTTGTTCGAATTTTGTCGGCCTGTGTTATCAAAAAAATGAGTTTATTTGATATTTAATACCTATTAAGTACCAAAATACGCCACCCTTCGGCAGTATTTTCAGTCTAGCTCCTAATCCACTTCCACGCCCATTATAAAAGTTGGCACCAATGTTCTATACAATATTAGCAATATATATAAAAAAAATAAAATGGTCCAACTTAGTGAATATCAAGAAAAAAAATTAATTGGTTTTTTTTACGAAAAAAAATTTTTTTCTTTTCCAACAAGACCATTAAAAAGCTCAGTAAATGAAGTAAGAAATCCAGTGGTTTAATTATTTTAATATATAATTTTATGACTCCATAATCGGCTTTGAAGTACTGCATGCCAACCGGCTGTCGAAAACTTCAAAGTCCCATAACTCTTTAACTAGTCATTATATCACAAAAATATTTGGTATACGTATCAATAATACGTATAGGTAGACTAGACATACTCAAATATTATTGAAATCGGAAACATAGAGTTTTTTTACCTGTCCGCTTCGCGTGGAATGCCCCATATGTTTCTTGCTTAAATTAGAAGTGAATTTCATGTGTTGTTCAACATACATTTTAGTTTCGAATGCAACTTTTAAACTGTTTATTAATAAAAATGTTATTAAATTGGCCTTTCACTTAACCCTTTCGGTTATTCTATTCCATATGGCATAGTCTCTTTTCAGTGCCAGTTTTAGGTCAAAAAACTTGTGGATACTATTTTTTTGTTGTTCCTTAGAGTAGTTTGAAGTTTTAGGAAAACTACGAAATTAATAAACTGAATAATTAAGTTGAGAGAAGAGAAGTATACACGTTTTTTAAATGGTATATCTTGAGATAGTGAAGGAAGAAGAAGCAGAAAAAATTAGATAACTTTTTTAATTTGACGTTTTCTTTCAATTTAGATACTTTTTTAAAAAAATTTTGGCTGAAGTAAATGAAGAAATATTCAAATTTTCGTTATGCATAAAAGTTTTATGTTTTATTAATAATTATTACAACCACAACGATGTGGTTGCTCTTAAAAACACTCTAAAATACAGGGTCCGAGTATAAAAATTTGAAAATTTCTTATGGATTGTTGCTATATATATATATAACCACATAGAAGCCTAAAACGTAAAATTTAAAATTTTAACTTTCCCCAGTAAAAAGCTGTACCGAAAGGGTTAATTGGGAGCTTGGAAACAAATTGATACAATTTGCTTGAATATGGTACACTCCTACAAGGTGCGTCCCAAAGTAAACAGGACTTTTGCAATAGGGACGTTTCTGGTGGCGCCATCTATGTGTGAGGACATGCGTTGGAAAGGTACATCTTTCATTCACATACTGTCTAAATTTCATGACATTTGGTCTAGTAGACGCCGAAATATCCCGCTCAATGTGACAGTATGTTTTTAACTTTGGTACGAGAATGTCGATCGAACAAAGAGCTAATATTAAGTTCTGTTTTAAACTTGGTAAAACTTTTACCGAAACGTTTAAATTGTTAAAGCAAGTTTATGGTGATGATTGTTTATCCCGTGGCCGTGTTAATGAGTGGTTGAATCGATTCAAGAATGGTCGTGAAGACTTGAATGACGACGAACACGTCGGCCAGTCGAAATTTGTGATTACTGACGATGCCATCAAAACTGTGCGTGATTTTATCAAAATGCAGCCAAAATCATCATTGGAATTGATGGAAATGGAATTGAACATCTCCAAAACATCAATTGATCGCATTTTAACCGAACATTTGGGTCTCCGTAAAGTGTGTTCTCGCTTCATTCCGCACACTTTAACCGACGACCAAAAAGCGCAGAGAATTGAGCACGCAAAAGACATCGTTCGGGAAGCCAGACGTGATCCAAATTTCTTGTTCAACATCGTAACCGGTGACGAAACGTGGTGCTTTCAATATGATCCCGAAACAAAGCGTCAAAGTGCCGAATGGAAGCACCCAGATGAGCCAAATCCGAAAAAACCCGCCGTGAGAAGTCAAAACTCATCTCATTTGTTTCTACGATTCAAAGGGAATAATTCATCGAGAGTTTGTTCCACCGGGAAAAACAATTAACGCTTTGTTTTATGTTGAAGTTTTGAAGCGTTTGGTGCATCGCATTCGGCCAGAATAGCGCGAGGAAGGAAGTTGGCGTTTATTGCATGATAATGCACCGGCTCACAGAGCCCTAGTTACGACCGATTATTTGACCAAAAATCGCATTTTTACCATCAATCATTCACCGTATTCGCCTGATATGGCTCCCTGTGACTTCTACTTATTCGGTCAGTTGCATTTGCCGATGAAAGGAAACCGTTATAAGGACGTTGAGGACATCCAAAAGGCTTGTACCAACATTCTGAAGGCGATGCCGGCCGATGACCTAAAACACTCATTCCAAATGCTTTCGGACCGTGCAAAACGTTGTATCGAAGCAGAAGGAGAATATTTTGAATAAATAAAAAGAATTATACAAAAATAATCATCCGTTTTCTTTATTTTATAAAAGTCCTGTTTACTTTGGGTTGCACCTTGTATGATGACGTTTGATACGATACTCTTAGGCCCAAATTCCATCACTGGCTTGCATGTTGGTGGTGGCTCGCTTTCTTGTCCAACAACAACAACCACAGTGTGTGGTGCGTGACTGTTTCATACACCGGCATGCGATCAATAGTTTTATCCGTTTTCTCTCCGTAAATTTGGTTTTGCGCTCTCACAGCTTCTCATTTTACGCTCTCGTGCTCTGTGAGTTCTCGTCCCCTTTACTACTTCCCACCGCATCTTCAAACGGGTCGTACCGATGGAGCCCGCAAAGAAAATTTTCTTTACACCAGATGCGCATTCTGTATACTGTTTGTTCTGTGATTACACGTAACGAGTAGAGTGGCGAGACATCAAAATGATACTAGGCCGAGAGAGTTGGATGGGCGAGCAAAAGCGACGAGATGTTCCAACGTATTTTGACACGTGGTGAGTCAGTTCGGTTTTATAATGCACAAAATGAACTAAGCAACTTGCGCAATTAAACTCAACAGAGCGAAAAGTGGCGTGTGACGCATTCCGCATGTGACGAGCGATTCAGCGAATCGCTGCGAGAAGAAGAAAAATATAACGGTAATAGTACTCGGCCTAGTAAACAAAATCTGATTCTAGTGACTCTCTCGCCACTCTACTCGATCACTGACTCGATCAACAACTCGTCTTACTGTTTAGATGAAACGAGTATTCGTTCGAGTTACTATCTCGCCTCTACTCGTTATGTGCAGGGTTACCGTTGTGCGACTTTAGTTGCATTTTGCAACCTTTTTGACGCTTTGAGACTTTTTGTGCGACTTTTTCAAACTTGTCTAATTTTGCAACTTTTTCCATCTTTGTGCGACTTTTTTCCCCTTTTTTGTTAAGTGAAATCCTTCTTCCTCTTTTTATAGTCATACCACAGATAACTCATCAAGTAGATGTCCAGCGGCTAAGGAAAAAATGTGTCAAAAAGTTCGACAAATTTGGCCTCCGATAAGAGCTTTTTGGCCTCTAATGTCACTCACACAAACAGCGCTTCACACGCATTGTGCTCTATTTTTAGATATAGAAATAGGTGAATTTTAGTTTAAACGGCGCTTATCTGTTATTAGACCTTTTAAGCAGGCAGTCGGGATTGAATGTTCAAGTGTGTAAGCGGAAGTGTCGCAGACGACAGGTGCGCGGTTCGATCCTTATTTTAGCTGCCAAGGTTTTTATTTGATTGGCTTCTTTTTAAATATATTCCTTTTTTACGACCCGTGAAAACAATATAAATGACAAATTTATTTGGTTTTTAGATCTCTTGATTAGTAAATTGTTTGGTTTTGGAGACACATATGTATAATTGTTTTGAAGTTTTAAAACCGATCAAGCGCAACATATGGTTACAAACATCCAAACAGAAAAAAGATTTGATTGATACCCTACCGTACCTACCCTAGGTATGAGTAGAGGAGGGTATTTTGCCCCCTAAAATTCGTAATTCTATATTTTATATATGTACAGAAATCTATATTCTTTTCTATTCTATTCGAATTTTATATTCTGAATTTTGAAATGTAGTTATGTCTTTGCTCCCTTTAATTTTTTGCTGGGTACGCCCTGGCACTTGCTTTCCGCAAACAAGAATAAACCGACCGGCACAATTTGCCAAAACTAATTGAATTGTTCAGCGGTCACTACATTGTCGCAATTACTGTTGCCAACTTAGTGCTTTTCGCACTAAATTTAGTGCTTTTTGAAAATCAAAACGCGGAAAATATTGAGTTTGGTGCTTGGTGCGTTTTTTAGTACTTTTTTTTATTTCAAAGACACCAAGATTAATTCATGCTTGGAAAAAATTTAAGGTTTTTTTTAATAACTGGAGTTTTATACAACACTATATTTCGTTTAACTCCTATATAACACTGGAATGTTGGGCTAAAAATGTGTTAATTTTTCATTTATGTGGTAGACTCAGTGAAAAAAATGTGGTAGATTTGAATGAAATGTGGTAGACATTTTGTATTGCACATTAATTGTATTTTATTGCATTTGTACATTTATTGTATTTCATTTTATTTGTACATTAATTGTATTTTACGTTCTTCTATGCACTTTAACCTGTGCCGTGTTTCTTCCCATTGTTTTTTGTATTGTTGACTATATTTTTTTTCTTTTTTGGGAGCTCAGACTCGCAAATTTCAGCAGCAGGCACAACTTCGCGTGGTAAAACTTCGTCCCGTCCAAGCGCATTGCCATCGCCATGCGATATTCTAAAAAACTAAACGTTACTAAAAAATAGAGGCAAACATTATTCAACTTTTTTAGACATTTTTCCATTTTAATTGCACCTGCCGCCAAAACAATTGTCAAACTGTAAAATATTTGTAGTGCACTGCTTTCGAAGTGATGAGAGTGCTACCACATACGTTTTTTTTGCACATTTTCACTTACTCGTATAATGTTCAATGCAGCCCTAACATAAATTTTACAACATAAAGCTCGAATTTACTTGGAGTAATAAGTTGGTTAATAGAAAAATTTATGTTCCACAAAAATGTGGTAGATTTTAAGCCCTCCGTGGTAGATGTGGTAGAAACATGATTTTAAAAATAAATCTACCACATATGTGGTAGAAGCACTAAGCAAATAAACACATAGAGGTGTCAACTCGCACAAATTTGTGTACCAGCGCAGTAGGTCCCATACGCACTTCGACTATTCGAAGATATTCGCGATGACTTCGGCACACTTCTTAATTCGAAGTCAGCTTTCATAATTTGCTGTATGTTGATCAATGACTACATGACGCGAAACTCGGAGGGGTCACGGTTGCGAATTCGGTAAAACCAGGCCCCAGAGTCGCAAATTCGGTAAAACCAGGCCCCAGAGTTGATTAGGGTTCATACAGCAAATTCTCCATACAAAAGCCAGGGCAAGGGATGCTGGTGCGTTCGATGTTTATTTGCAAATAAAATATTTGGTTTGTTTTGCTTTCATTCTGTAGTAAGTTTATAGGAAATTGATTGCAAAAAAACGTTGTTGCTCAAAAACGTCATTTATTCCTATTTACACCCATACCTCGCTATACGGCCGCTCTTTATAAGGCCTTTCGCTATAACGGCCTTCTTCAATTAAGGCACGTTTTCGATTTACGGCCTAAAATGTTTCGCTATAACGGCCAAAAAAAAATTTTTTCGATGTCGATATATCAGGTTTCTCGGTAACGTTTATTTTGTGGGAAATATTTTTTCCGTTGGCAGTAACTATTGTGAATGGGATTTTTTTTTTTCTGTTGAATGATAACTATTATTTTGCAATATATATTTTTTACGTTGAAAATACCGGCACCAATGCATTTTGTATGCAAAACTTATCCAAGTTCTTAACCACTCAAGTTCTAAATCACGAGCACACTCACCGGTGGAATAACAGATTCAAACGTTACCGAGCCACGTAAAAAATATTTTTATGTAACATGAAGTTCTTTCATTTTTGTTTCTATATTTTTGTTATTATTATAAAAATAAATTATAACATTGTTATAAAAATAAAAAAAATAAATTTGGAACCGATCCCATTGAATTTATATGAATTTGTATTAAAATAATTGATTCCTTATACGGCTTTTCGCTTTGCGGCCAAGTTTCGTGGAACGTATCTAGGCCGTATAGCGAGGTATGGGTGTATTCTATTAAAATCCCTTAGTGGGCTGCATTTTGCAATGCTAAACTATTTAAAAATAAGTTTTGAAATTTTTTTTTTGATTTTTTAAACAAAAAATATGCTTTAAGTTTTGTGTTGCGCGAATGCAACGTTGGGCCTAAACACTGCCAATTTTCCTACTACGCAACGCATGAAAATGTCAAAATCCAAGCAGCTGATATTTTATTGGCACATTTTATTTTCCGCAAATGTTTGATTTTGTTTATTTGTGTAATGTTTGCGAAAAACATGACAAAAAAAACATGGTATGAATTTTTTGCTTGATTTTTTTCTTGATTAATAATAATAATAATTGACTGGCACGACAGCCCGCTTACGCGAGACTAAGGCCTAGCTTCCCGCAACCACCCGTGTTGTGCGTGTGAATTTGTACGCGGGTTGAAGGGACCTACAGTTTTATGCCGGTTCCGAACGGCAGGTTGGGAGCTTTTTCATAAGCAATTTTTACTCTTAGAGGTTTGCCATTTCCAGCTGAGAGGACAGCCACCGAAAGAGAACACGAGTTTTCCCGTTATTTTTTTAGGTGTTATTACAGGCAGTATTTGAACCTGAGGTTGCTGCCTGCGACTCGCGGTCCAACGCACTAACCAACTGAGCCCCGGCGGCTGCCATTTTTCTTGATTAGGTCAATTAATAAGATTGTGTAAAATTTTATGGAAATCGCACAAGCCTTTCTGGGGTCAGGTTTTAATGGGTTAAGGACGAAACAGTGCTTAACTGTAAACGGTTTCGGTTTGCTTTTGATTAAATTTTGTACAGGGAATACGCGCTCTTCACTGGCTGAAGAGTGGGGAATAGATAAAAACCCTTTAACAACTTTTAAAATGTTTTTGGAAAGAGGCTCGTTTGATTCATTTTTTAGGCAAGACACTTTTTAGACTTTAGTTCTTCATATTCCGATAGTGACGTGTACTCATCGTTAATTTCTTCGAGATATTTAATCTCTTTGGGAAAAACCTTGGAAACAGTTGGTACAACAGTATTTGTTTTACCCGGCAAGACATGCTAGGGTGAAAACTTTGGCTGAAAGTTTAATATTTCATTACACAGGACAACAATTTTGCGGTTTTCAAAAAACCCGCGGATTTTCTCAACTGTTCCTTATATTTTCGGAGTCGCTGATCACGAATATGTAATTATTTTTTTCGGGTCACCTCTAGTTTGGGTTTTACAGGGTCCTGAAGTTACAAGCTACTTCCCAATTTAAAAAATTAATTTAAATGGTTGAACTTATCCTAGTCTAACAATATTGGTATCAAAAGAAAGAGAATTATGTCTCCAACTCAAATCAATTAATTTTTTTTTAATTAAGAATGAATCCTTAATTATCCTGGAAGTTTTTCTACAAACAAATTTGAAAAAAAAATATATATTATAAAACCCTTACCATGCACCAACACATTATGAAATTTCATGTTAATGTGCAATTTCATGTCAATGAGCAATGTTTTCTAGTTCAAAAATAGTTCAAAATATAACGTACAATTAACATTGACATGGCTTTGGGCTAAAGAATTGATTATCTTTAATTTGATACTAATACTCCGCGGGTTTTTTTTACTGTTGTACTGTGTTATTAAATCTAACTTAACTTAAGTTAACATATCTTTTTTTCTAAGTTAACTCTGTTTCTTAAAGAATAAAGAAACTTTATGTAAAAACTCAAGTCATTTTCTTTAAATTTTGAAACATCTTCATCAGATATAATTCCTAACCAAATTAACAAATCTACTCCAACTCCACAATGCACATCATCAACAGGTAATTGATATTGAAATTTATGTCGTACATATCTTTACCATCAATTATTTATTTTTTTCAAAAAATGTCCTACTAAATGGTGGAACAAATATGCAATTCTCGGAAGAAATGTGTGAATTCGTGCGTCTTCTGATTGCATTGAAGATGGTAATATGACAAAAACTATCCATAACTATTTAGCTATGTCACCAATTTTCCTTTTAAGGTTGCCAAACAATTTGCAGAAATTTTTGTTTTTAATGCTAAAGGCAATACAAATTTTTCTTTTCGTTACTCGACCAGTGTGTACCAAAAGCGACGCCTGTGTACCAACGTACTTTTTAAACTGTGATTGTATAAAAAAAATACAACATTATCAAGAATTCCATCACTGATGCAAGCGGTGCAGCATGTTAGTGGCAGCGTAACCGTTTTTGATCCCATTTGGTTATTTCATATAATATTGCACACTGATACAAACTGTATATTTTAGAATGTTGCACACTGATACAAAATATGTATATCTTAAATATCAACCAGCACAATATTATTGGGAGTGGCAATAATATTGATAATGATTGATAGAGGCAACTCATAGCAATTGCTGTTTCTCGTAAACAAGTAAACAGCATTGTTTAAATCGATAACTATGTTTTTAAAAGAGTCAACAACACGTTCGCGGTCGTTCGCGACTAATTAAAAATAATATCGCGTGTATATTTTTGCAGCTCACTGAAACTTTTACTGTGCGTGAACGTGTTAATTAGTTATTTCATGTCACACATACTTACATATGTGATACAAATCTTGAAATTTATATTGTTGTTACACTTTGGTTATTTTTATTTTCGTTCCTGGTTAAACATTTTTTTGCATAGAAAAAATTATTGAGCGACCGCCTAAGCGCATAAATAAGGTGGTAGCACTACGGAAAAGACCAAAATTCAATGGATTTTATTAGTTCTTTTGGTCTGCTTGTAAAAAAGATGTTGTAAAAAGTAAAAATGGCTACAATGAAAATAAATATATGTGTAAAAATATTGGGACAACCAAGGCGTATTAAGAAAGTGATAATAAGTAGAAAACTATTGCTACAATGTCGTGCCAATTACACTGGACAACAGCATGTCTGTTGCATGAAGTTTTTTACATGAATCTGAATAGTTTTTCCACGCTGTTTTCGAAACCATACACCGTTTTTATGCAACATAATTTATTTTGATAAGTTTTAAAACTCCGCGGTAATTGCACCTCACAGTCAGAAAATATGGAATTACATGGCGTTTTCTTTAATGTTGATAAAGTGCACATTTTTCGTAAATCAACTTTCGGAACACGAAAGCGGAAACATCAATAAATACAACACAGCCACATTTTTTGGCGTAAGTTACATTCCCATAGAAATAATATAAAAAATGTACCATAGTCATTTTAAACACTTTTCAGTTTTTTTCCTTTAAAACCTAAGAGCCTCAAAATATGCAAAGTTTTTAATTTTTATCTGTTTCGAGCAATTCAAAATCTTTTTGTTTTTTGCTTGTATTTCAGACTATAAATGGAACATATAAGAGAGCATATTTTGAGGCCCCTCATTTTTGAAGAAAAAAGTATGAAAAGTGATGCAAATGAATATGGTACATTTTTGCTATTATTTCGATGAGAATGGGAATCACACCAAATAATTTGGCTGTGTTATATGTGGGAAGGGGATTAGGAAGTGCCTAGAAAGGAGAAAGGAGAAAGTTAAAATAAAGAAAGAGGTGGCAACACCAAAACGAACAAGACGAACGGAAACGTCCATACAAAAGCGCGGCAGTTGTTGCCGTGATGGCTAAGTGTACGCACCGCTAAGTGCCAGCCAATTTCCATCTAAATTAAATTATAATACATTTACGCTTAATACACTTTTATAACAAAAGGAACAATAAATAAACTGTTTTGAACTAATAAACCGAGTGCACGTGTTTTCCCTACAAATTGGGGGCTCGCCCGGGAAGTAATAATAAAAAAAAAAAAAAAAAAAAAAAAAAAAAAACTTGAGCCGAAAGTGACGATGGCGCGCAAAACTGTACAGGCGCGATAATTCGAGGAAAAAATCCAGTGGGAAAACAGCGTACAGACGCAAAAGTCAGTGGAACAATTGGCCAAAGAAAGAAAGCCAAAAGCTGGTGCGAAACAGCAAAATCGCGCGGCGTTAGTGTTGTCGGGTGCTCCGCTGGACCTACAGTCGAAAGCTGGTGCGAAACAGCAAAATCGCGCGGCGTTAGTGTTGTCGGGTGCTCCGCTGGACGTACAGTCGCAAGCTGGTGCGAAACAGCAAAATTGCGCAGTGATTGTGTTGTTGTTAGGGTGCTCCGCGGGACGTGTACAGTCGCGCAAGAAAAAACGACCGGTACTTTTTAAGCGGAAAAGTTACCGTTACTTGTGAATTTCATCTAGAAGGCGCTGAGCGTGCGCACGCGCAAAGACAAAGCAACAACAACACCAAAAAAAAAAAAAGCGACAAGCACCCCGACGCCGAACGTACGCGATCAAAACACAAAGCAACAACAACACCAAAAAGCGACAAGCAACGCGACGCCGAGAGTACGCGATAAAAACACAAAACAACACCAAAGGAAAAGGCGATAAGCAACGCGACGCCGACAGTACGCGGTAAAAAGGCGAAGGCATACGTAGAGGAGAGCCAATCAGAGTACAGCAAACGGTCAACAGCCAAGGAAAGAGCAGCGCAGTTGCGAAATCGACAGCGAAGCTAACAGCAGAGAAAGCAGCAACGAAAAGGAACGTGAGCGACACATATTTATATGTATAAGTTCTTAGTTTTTATTTTGGTTTGCATTGCCGTGAAGGGAATGGCTTAAAAATTTATTTGAAAATTAGAGTGGTTAAGCTTCAACTCTGTAATTTGATCTTGATATGCTTTATTGTAATTTGATTTTTATATCCTGGCATTTGAATTATAAATCTTAAAATTTGTGAGATGGACGTTGACACGATTAGGGCAATGACGGTAGAGATGCTGAAGGATAAGCTGAGGGAGCTTAACTTAAGTGTAACTGGGAGAAAAAAAGAATTACAATTGCGCTTGTTACAGCATATGATTTGTGAAAACGATCAGGAAGAACTAGAAAGTGACAATGAGTCGTCAAATTCATTGTACGCGGACGCAACAACAAATCTAGCAGGGGCACATAAGGTGATGTTTACGTTGCGAGATGTGGAAGATGGTGTTTCGTCATTTTCGGGGGACAGTGATCAAGACGTGAACCGCTGGGCCGCGGAGTTTGATGACGTAGCTGACACGGTGGGCTGGAATGACTTACAAAGGTACGTGTACGCCAAACAGTTGCTAAAAGGGGCCGCTAAGCTCTTTGTTCGCGGTATGGTAGGCGTTAAAGGATGGGGTAATCTAAAGCAGGCGCTGGTCGAGGAATTCGGGGAAAAGCTATGTGCTTCAGAGGTGCACAGAGCTTTAAGGAACAGGCGAAAAAATACAAAAGAAAGTTTTCAAGAATACTTATACGCCATAATAGAGATGGGAAAAGCTATCGCATTGGACGAAAAAAGCGTTTTGGAATATTTCATAGAGGGACTACCCGATACGCGAGCGAATAAAAGCATGTTGTATCAGGCCAAGAGCGTTAAGGAACTGAAAGAGCAGATACGCGTGTATGAAAAAATCAGAGGTTCACAAGTATCGTCAAATAAGTCGAACGCACCTCAGGTATTCTCAGATAGGAACTCAGGCGAGAAAACTCAGCAGAAAAGAAAGTGTTTTAAATGCGACAGTGAAGGCCATTTGGCCAAGGAATGTCCAAAGGAAGGTTCAGACAACGTTATTTGTTTTAAGTGCAAACAAAAAGGTCATTTTGCGCGTGAATGTAAAAAAGAGGTGACAAATGAGTCGGTAAAAAAGGAACGTGTAAATACGTTGGGCAATCGATATAAAGGTGGGAAAGATGGCGGTATGATTTTCATCGACGTGACGATTAACGGTTTTACTTTTAGTGCCCTAGTGGATACCGGAGCTGATACATGCTTGATGAGATACGATACCCTCATGTCGCTAGGCGATATAGAACTCAGTCAGGAAAAGCGTCAATTGGTTGGAGTAGGTAGAGGCAAGCTTACGACATTAGGCAGCTTCGAGGCCGACATAGCCATTGACGAGGTGGTGTTAAGGATAACCTTTCACGTCGTAAAGGAAAGAGACATACCGTATGCTGCGATGATTGGTAATGACGTTCTTAAGGACGTGGAGTTAGTCTTTAGGCAAGGGAGCGTTGAGTTTCGAAAACCAAAGAATGCGGTGGTTGAGAAGGCCGTAGCCGAGAGGGTCACGGTAAGCGAGGAATCTGCTTGGGGTAGCGAGATTGCAAAGTGTGGTGCTGGAGTGGTTGTGCCAGTCCAAAAAGATGTTGCGAAGGTTGGTAGTAAAGCGGTTGTGTCAGGCTTCAATGGTTTCGGGAACAGAGATATGGAAGTGGTTGAGTCAAGCCCCGGTGAGGTTTTACGGGAACGTGCGTCAGGTGGAGCTGTGTCGTCAGTCCACGGGGGAAACGCTAGAGAAATTGCCGACGCAGCAAGAGTAGTAGAGGCAAACCTTATGGCAGCTGAGAGTGAAAATGGCCTAAAGGAGGAATTTGCACAATTGTGGTTGGCCGCAGAATCGGGGTTAGAAAAGGAATCTGAGAACAATGAATTGGCACACTTAGAGAAATGCGAAGCTGAAATTGTAGAGGCACTGATAGCCGCGTACAAGCCAGAGAAACCAAAGGTTTCGCCGATACAAATGAAGCTCGTTTTATCAGATGACCGGCCCGTTTATCAGCGCCCTCGTCGCGTATCGTACGCTGACCAACGCTATATAGATGAACAGGTGGCCATTATGCTGGGCGATGGCATAATTCAGGAGAGTACATCGGAGTACGCGTCTCCGGTCGTACTGACGACAAAGAAAAATGGGACCAAACGATTTTGTTGCGATTTTCGCAAGGTCAACGAGAAAATCGTGAGGGATAACTTTCCAATGACGTTGGTGGATGAAGTGTTAGACAAATTGCAGGGTGCAAAGGTCTTTACCACACTTGATCTTAAGAATGGGTTTTTCCATGTCCCGATTGAACAGAATTCTCGAAAGTATACTGCGTTTGTGACCCACAGTGGCCAATATGAATTTTGTTTTGTACCATTTGGGATTACAAATTCACCGGCAGTCTTTTGCCGATATATTCACGCGATTTTTCAAGATTTACTTAAGGAGGGTACCGTAATTGTATACATGGACGACATCGTCATTCCCGCTAAGGATGAAACGGAAGGTCTCCGAAAATTACAGATAGTCCTTGAGCGCGCGAGTGAATGTGGACTGCAAATCAGGTGGGAGAAGTGCCAGTTTCTGAAAAGGCAAATTAGTTTCTTGGGGTACATTATCGAAAACGGGAACATTCTGCCATCAGAAGAGAAAACAAAGGCCGTTAAAAACTTTCCTATACCCACAAATAGGAAGGAAGTACAACGATTTTTGGGGTTAACGTCATTCTTTAGACGTTTCGTGCCAAATTACGCAGTAGTCGCTAAACCACTGTCAGATTTGTTGAGAAAGGACGAAAAGTTTAGATTGAGCGAGGAACAGTTGTTGGCAATTGAAGAGTTAAAGCACGCGTTAGTGAATACACCCGCCCTTAAATTGTTTAACCCAATAGCGGAAACAGAAGTACACGCGGATGCCTCAAAACATGGGTATGGTGCAGTTTTGTTGCAAAGAGACTCGGAAGACCGATTGCTACACCCAGTTGAGTTCATGAGTCGTAAGACCACACCAGCTGAAGAACGGTATAGCGCGTACGAACTCGAGGTATTAGCCGTAATAAAGGCACTAAAAAAATGGCGAATTTACCTGAAAGACATTAAGTTCAAAATCGTGAGTGATTGCAATGCTTTTGCAATGACAGTAAAGAAACAAGACGTACCAGATAGAATCATGAGGTGGGCAATGTATCTACAAGAATACAACTATGTGGTAGAGCACAGAGCAGGTTCTCGCATGAAACACGTGGATGCCTTGAGTCGCGTGTATTGCCTCTTAGCTGAAGATTCGCTAAAATTCAGGCTTAGAGAAGCGCAAACACAGGACGACTGGGTGAGAGCAATAAGGACAATCCTTAAATCCGGGGATTACGAAAATTTTTTTTTGAGGAATGAATTGGTGTATTACGACCCCATCAAGGAGCTGTTGGTAGTACCCGCTGCAATGGAAAATGAAATAATAAAATTGGCGCATAATCAGGGGCATTACGCGGCCAAAAAAACTCAGGAGCTAATAGAGAAAAACTATTACATACCAAATCTGAAAGAAAAAGTAGGTAATGCGGTTAAAAGTTGCGTCGAATGCATCATAATAGATGCGAAAAGAGGGAAAAAGGAAGGGTTATTGACGCCAATCGATAAAGCCTCCGAACCTTTGGGGACGTACCACATCGACCACGTTGGGCCGTTAACAGAAACGCGCAAAAGGTATAACCACATTCTCGTGATAGTAGATGGATTTTCAAAATTCGTTTGGCTATACCCAACGAAGTCTACGGGGGTGGAGGAAGTTATCGATAAGTTAGAAAAACAGGCAGCAATCTTTGGGAACCCAAAACGGATCGTATCAGACAGAGGGGTGGCGTTTACATCAAACGCTTTCAAGGAGTATTGCAATCGCGAAAACGTCCAACACTTGCTGATTGCAACAGGGGTACCTCGTGGAAATGGACAGGTGGAGCGCGTCCACAAAACGGTTATTCCAATGCTTGCAAAAAGGTGTCAGGGTAACGCGGCCCAATGGTATAAACACGTGTCAAAAGTACAACAAGTTATAAATAACACTGCACCCCGAAGCACGAAAACAGCACCTTTCAAAATCCTTACAGGACTAGACATGCGTATAGCAGATTTCCCAGACTTACGAAATATTCTGAATGACTTAGAGGTAGACGAATTAAACACCAAAAGAAATGAAGCAAGAGAAAATGCCCAAGAAAATATAAGAAAAATACAAAATGAAAACTGTAAGACTTTTAACAAAAATAGAAAAATAGAGATCGATTATAACTTAAATGACTTAGTAGCGATTAAAAAGACTCAGTTTGGGACGGCCATGAAATTGAGACCGAAATATCTTGGACCATATAAAGTAACAGCAAAGTTACAGCACGGGAGATATGAGGTACAGAAAGTGGGAGACACGGAAGGACCAAACAGAACCACAACAGTAGCCGAACATATGAAACGTTGGGTCTAGTTATTCGGGGTCGAATAATAGGTCAGGACAGCCGGTTGTGGGAAGGGGATTAGGAAGTGCCTAGAAAGGAGAAAGGAGAAAGTTAAAATAAAGAAAGAGGTGGCAACACCAAAACGAGCAAGACGAACGGAAACGTCCATACAAAAGCGCGGCAGTTGTTGCCGTGATGGCTAAGTGTACGCACCGCTAAGTGCCAGCCAATTTCCATCTAAATTAAATTATAATACATTTACGCTTAATACACTTTTATAACAAAAGGAACAATAAATAAACTGTTTTGAACTAATAAACCGAGTGCACGTGTTTTCCCTACATATATTACTTGATGTTTCCGCTTTCATTTAACACCTAACTCGTTACTTGATTTACGAAAACTGTGCATGTTTTTGACCATCAAACCGACCGCAGAATTTTAAAACTTATAAAAATAAATTGCATCGAAAAAGAAGCCGTGCGGTGTTGCTAATGCAACGAGGTGAAAATGATGTCAACCGGTTTATTGGTTTTGAAATTACGACAAAAATATGGAAAAAGTAGAGGAAAATCTGAAAAAGTGACATGGTACTTGTATCTCACTAACTACAAAAGCTGCTACAAAAAATGTGAGGATAGAGTCGAAATCAGCGCACCCGAATTAGTAAAAAACAGTAGAAAAACTCCATGCAACAAAAAAAGTGCGATTTTGTTGTCCTGTGTTATCAAAGAAAAAAGTTTAATCAGTTCTGGCACTGCAACTACCTATTGCCAAATCAACCACCATTTCAATGTGCACGAGTAAAGCCAAGCTGGCTTGCTGCGGAAAGCAACAACATTGCGTGTTGTTGTCGAAATGAGAATAAAGCACAAATCCATCGAATCTATGCGAGTGCATCAATTCGCGCTTACTCTCTCGGTTCCGTTTACGCTTTCTTCACCTTTGTTGTTTCCCGCCCGCGTCTGAAATGAAATCGCAAAATGATTTCAAATGCGCCTTCTGGATACTGTTTATTCTGTGGTGTAATCAAGGCATTAATATTGTAACAATGAGTCACTCTGTTGCTGTGCTATGAGTGAATGCTTTTACGAGCATACTTTTAGGCACGCACTTTAGAGTACGGCAAACTTGCTATAATTCCGAAATGGCATGGATGGTTCGCGATGGTAATGGACTGTGCGAGAATGGTCGAGCATTGTCCAATTGGAATGTGCGAGAACAGTCGGCGCGATAACAAGACATGTAAAAGGCAGCAGTGTGCAGCGCAGAGACGAGTCTGATTCGAGCCAGCAAAAGGGAAACATGCAATAGTAGTAGTGTAAAGAGTAAATTTGTAAATAAAGTGATTGCTGGTATTGGAATGCGTTTTGCGCTGAACAATTGAAGTTCTTTTATTTTCAAGCACAATCCAGAAACGAACTTAGAGAGCTCATTTTCGTAACATTTGGTGTCAGAAGTGGGATTGTGCTACTGAAAATAAAGGAAAAAAAAACGAAAAAAAAGTTATAAAACGCAGACATGGTTAAACTCGAGAAGCTGAAGGTGCACCAGCTGAAGAAGGAACTGGCTGCCTGGAATTTGCCTACTGCTGGCGGTAAGGTGGAGTTGCAGCTGCGCTTGCGGGAGACGTGTGAATCACGAGGCATCGATTGGGCTGCGCACGACTTAGGAACGCAGGAGCTGGAGGCGTCGGCCAAAGTGGAGGAATCGCCTGCGGGAGTCATGGATATGAGCCAGCTAATGGTCGCAATTAAAGGCATGTTCGAGGCATCCAACCGAAAAATGGAAACTGCGAATCAAGAAATGGCCGCGAAACTGGAAACTACGAAACGAAAATCGAAACGCCAAATCAAGAAATAGCTAAAATGGAAACGGCGAACCGAGAAATGTCAGAAAAACTTGAAAATGCAAATCGAGAGTTGTCCAGCAAGCTTCAGGAAAATTCTGCGCGCTTGGAGCAGAAGGTGGAGGAAATTTCAGACAGGATTAATGTGAAAGTCGAGCACCTGGAGACGCGAATGGACAATTTAGACAAACGAGTTGACAGTCTGGAGGATTCGGTGAACAGAAAAATCGACGAGCGGCTTAGAGAGGTACAGCTGCGAGCAAGGGTGCAGTCAGTTGAGGAAAGTTTTGCCATAGAAGTGCCTACTTATGATGGTACTGCGTGGTTCGACACATTCAAACTACAATTCGATATGGCTGCTTTGGAGAGTCAGTGAACCGATGTAAGGAAAGGTCGGAGACTGATACTAGCTCTAAGAGGTCCTGCGGCTGAGGTAATAAAAACAGTTCCGGAAGGTTTGAGAGGTGATTACGAAACCGTCACAAGGGCACTAGCAGCCAGATACAGTGACGAGTACAACAAAATGCTGTATTACTGCGAGCTACTGTCCTACCCAGAATTCAGCATGACAGTTTTGGAAAGGCTGAAGATCGAGGCGTTTATCGAAGGCATTCTTGACCCGGAGACACGTGTGAGTACATTGATGATGATGAAGCCGACATTCCGTGAGACGGTGACAAGTGCATTGACGTATGAGGCGGCCTGGAGGGGAAGTTTTCGACATTCATTTGCGGGAAGGCGTCGAGCCCAATCTGGACGTGTCACGCAAAGTCAGAGAGTAAGCTCAGAGGCACTAGCGAGGCCGCGGGCTGTTTCATCTAGTCAGTTGCTGACGATGTGGCAGGCAAGGCCACATATCATGAGACTGCCATCTGCGAGAGAAGCGTTCCGAACAACAGACGTCGTCAAGATGGGCTGACGCACTGCCATACCATTCTTGCAAAACCGAGTGCAGGCATGATTCGCAAGTCGAAAACAAGGGACAGATTGTGGATGTTCGGTCGGTAAGAGTTCTGCGAGAGGAAGATTGGCTTGCGGAAAGCCTACAGAAGGACCAGCTTGAGAATGCGGATCTCGCGAAAATCATCAAAGGCAAAGCGTGGAGAGTACGGCCGGACTGGCGGGAGATGGCTGGTGAGAGCCCGATCGCGAGGGCTTACTGGGCACAGTGGCAAAGTCTACGTCTGAAGGATGGCCGCGAGTGGGAGAGCAGGGATGGCAGGACCAGAAAATCCCTAATAGTGGTCCCAAAAGGCCGGATCGACGATGTCATCAAGGCAAACCATAACGACTCCAGTGGAGGGCACCTATGCATCGCAAGAACTGTCGCCAAGGTAAGAAGGCGGTTCTATTGGGTAGGATGCCAGGAGTCTGTCGCTGAGTGGATCAGAGGCTGTGATCGGTGTTCGGCTGCGAAAGGGCCGAGGAGAAGATTGCGGAGCCGCACTCAACTAGTCGTAAACAGGTTAACAGCGAGCTATGGTCTACGGGCTAACCCAGAAGGGTTCCAAGAAGGCGATCTGGTAATGCTCAACAACCCGCAGCGGAATGAATGTTTGTCTCCAGCAGGTCAAACATCATGGGAAGGACCGCACAAAGTCGTGACAAAGATGAATGACGTGGTGTACAGAGTTCAACGCTGCTGCAACAGAAACGCTAGGCTGAAAGTAGTCCATTTGGAGCGCTTGGCGTCTTACTCCGAATGCGAGCATACTTTTAGGCATGCACTTTGAAGTACGGCCGGCATGCTATAATGTCGATATGGCAGGGATGGTTCACGAATGGTAATGGAATGTGCAAGAACCATCGGCGCGATAAAGAAAACAAGTATAAAAAGCAGCAGTAGCAGCGCAGGGGGCGAGTCTGTGTTCAGCAAGCAAAGGGGAAACATGCATTAGTAGTAGTGTAAAGTAGTAACAAGTGTAAATTTGTAAATAAAGTGATTGTTGATTTTTGACTACGTTTGCGCTGAGTAATTGAAGTTTTTTTATTTTCAAGCACAATCCAAACGAACCTTGGAAAACTCATATTCGTAACAATACTTATACACCCGAAAAACCCAACGAAATAATTCATTTAGACATTTGCCAAATTAAAAAACATGTTTTCTTACCACAATTGATAAATTTACAAAATTAGGCATGTTTGTATGTATGCATGTTCTTATCCATCAATCAACGGTTGTTCCTTTTTCTCTTTTTGAATAAAACCTCACTTGTGTTTCAACTCGTGTTTCAAGAGGTTATGGGCCCAGACACGTTGGTCTGGTAAGTGAATGAACCGATTGGTTGAGTCAAGTTAAGCAGAGGCTATGGCATCGTTGTACGCGATCGATAAGCTTGATGAGGCAAATTACGAGACTTGGGCGGTGCAAATGCGCAGCGTTCTTGTGCATGGAGGAATCTGGAAAGTGGTGAGCGATTCGCAGCAGGTGAAACCAGAGGAGCCGGAGGAGCTCGCGAAGTGGAGTGACGAGAAGGCGTTGGCGACGATATTGCTAAGCGTCAAACCAACACAGCTGAACTACATCAAGAACTGCAAGTCAGCAGCAGAAGCTTGGAGAAAGTTGAGTGACGTTTATAAACCGAAAGGTCCGGTGCAAAAGATTGCGTTATATAAGCAGAATTCATCAACTTATTTACTGGGAAGGCGGAGAGGTTGGCGGAAATAGGGATCGAACTACAGGATGAATTGTTGAGTATAATACTCCTATCAAGTCTGCCAGAATCCTTTGAAAATTTTGTCATCGCTATGGAAACGCGAGACACTTTGCCAGCACACAACGCATTGAAATTGAAACTTCTGGAAGAAGGGGAAAGGCGCAAGCAGCGAAGCGATCTAACGGACAATGATGGTGCACAGCAGGCCTTAAACGTGAATTCCAATAGCAAACAGACGGACAAAAGGGAGAAGAAGAAATTTAACGGCAAATGCTTTGCATGCGGCAAGCGGGGACACTATGCGAACAAATGCAAGGAGAAACAAAAACACGGCGAATCGGCTATGGGCCTTATTGCGGCGACAGACACTAACACAGTCAACGAATGGAATTGGTACATCGGCAGTGGCGCGACGTCGCACATGTGCAATAGAAGACACATGTTCGTACAGTATGAAAAATATGATGAGAAAATTTGGTTGGCAGCGAACGCATGAGTGATGGCAGAAGGCAAAGGCGACGTTCTGTTGCGTACGAAAGAGAGAATTATTCGTTTGAAAAATGTGTTGTACTCGCCGGAGCTGAAAGCGAATTTCATTTCTATAAGTAAAGCGGTTGAAAACGGAATGACCGTGAACTTCAAAGGCGATCGAGCGTGGGTAAGAGATCAGCAAGGCGATGTCATTTTGAAAGCAGCAAAGGAAAATAATTTGTTTGTGGTGGGGTTAAAGTCAGAAAATGTATTCGCGATGAGCAGCAGCGAGATTTGGCACTCTCGAAATGGTCACCTGAATTACAAAAGTCTTCGTGAGTTGGACCAGAATGGGATGGTACGCGGTATGAAACTGGAGAACAAAGATAATCAAAAGTGCTGCAGTACTTGTATGTTAGGCAAAATACACGTATTGCCTTTTCCTCAAACGTCAGAGCGCAGATCAGAAGAATTGTTGGAGTTAATTCACACGGATGTCTGCGGACCTGTGAACATAAAATCAGTTGGTGGCGCTCAATATTTCTTGACATTCATAGATGATAAATCCAGATATATTTTCGTTTATATTTAAAAGGTGAAATCCGAGGTACTGGAGAAGTTTAAAACTTTTAAGGCATACGTCGAACGGCATACGGGTTGCAAAATTAAGGCGCTTCGCAGCGATAACGGCAGAGAGTACGTGAACGGCGATTTCGATGCATTTCTGAAGCAAAACGGCATACGACGTGAGTTGACAGTGCCGCACACACCACAACAAAACGGTGTGGCGGAGCGAGCTAACCGGACATTGGTGGAGATGGCTCGATGCATGTTGTTGCATGCCGGCTTACACCAAAATTTGTGGGCTGAAGCAGTGTCAACGGCAGCGTACATAAGGAACAGGTGCGTTACAAAGGTGTTGGTAAACAAAACGCCGTATGAAGTCTGGTGTGGCAGGAGACCATCAGTAGCCCACCTAAGAACATTTGGTGCCACTGCAGTAGCTTTAAACAAAGAACATCGCAACAAATTTGAAGCTAAAGGTAAGCCGTATATAATGGTTGGATACTCCACTGAATCCAAAGCATATCGATTATATGACAAGGAGACTCACAAAATAGTTGTGAAACGGGACGTAGTTTTCAACGAAATGTTTGTAAAAAATTACGACGCTCGAGTCAACGAACGTAACGACATGACACAGTTTTTTATTTACGGCGACGAATACGAGCAGCAAGAAGACGTGCCACGGGTATCTGACAATGCAGAACCAGTCATCAGGGAATCTCCGTACAGCACTGCTGACGAAGAGTATGTGTCTGAAAATGCAACCACTGATGGGCGTGACAATCAGGAGGAGCGACGCTATGAGCTACGTAGCAGCGTGCGTGGGCGTTTAGCCAAACAGTACAACGTATTAAACAACATATTAAACGAAAAGGTTCCCGAAAACATCAACGAAGCACTATCAAGCAAAAACCGTGATGCATGGAGGAAAGCAATGGCTGAAGAATTTGCTGCGTTAAAGAAAAATAGGACCTGTGAAGTTGTCGATCTACCACCAAGCAAGATACCGATCAAAAGCAAATGGGTTTTCGCATTAAAGCGGAATACGAATGGCGAAATAGAGCGCTATAAGGCAAGGCTCGTAGTTAAAGGATGTGAACAACGATTTGGCATTGACTATACTGAGACGTTTTCTCCCGTCGTCCGTTATGCTACAATCAGAATGCTATTGGCGATTGCTGTTGAAGAAAAAATGCACTTACACCAAATGGATGTCAGCACAGCCTACCTGAACAGCGAGTTGGAAGAAGACATTTACATGCAGCAACCTGAATGTTTTGTCGACGAAGAGCAGCCACGGAAAGTTCTCAAACTGCAGAAGGCAATTTATGGCCTAAAGCAATCGGGAAGGCAATGGAATTTAAAATTCGACGAGGCGCTGAAGCAAGTTGGGTTTGTGGCGTGCCAGAATGAATCATGTTTGTACAAAATGGGATCGGGCAACGAGTTGGTGCTGTTGGCGATATATGTGGACGACATAATAATCGCATGCAGAGACAAATCGAAACTGTTTAAGGTTAAAGAGCAGATTGCGGGACAATTCGACGTCGTTGACAAAGGGGCATTGAATCATTTTCTTGGGATCGAGGTGGAGCGTGAAGGTGAAGTTGGCTCTATTACTTTGAGTCAAACGCAATACATCAAAAACATGCTTACTCACTATGGTATGGATAACTGCAAGAGTGCGTCGGTCCCCCTGGAACCTGGTTATCAAACTGCATGCCAGGCACAGTGTCGTAAAGCAGATATCACGCAGTATCACTCATTGGAGCACTTATGCATATTGGCATAACGACGAGACCCAATATAATGCACTCTGCATCCAAGTTAGCGCAGAGAAACCAAAACCCGCATGTTGAACACATGACTGCAGCGAAGCATGTTCTTCGGTATTTGGCAGGTAGTATGAATCTAAAACTTTCTTATCGTGCAGGTGGCAAACACGTAGAGGGTTTCGTTGACGCTGATTGGGGAAATGACATTCAGGACCGAAAATCTTACACCGGTTTTGTATTTCTGTACGGCAAATGCGCAATATAATGGGAATCGAAGAAACAAAATACGATTGCCCTGAGCAGCACAGAGGCTGAGTACATGGCGGTATCGAACACAGCCAAAAAGGCAATTTATATACGACGGCTGTTGAAAGAGATCGGTTTTTGGGGCGATGATCCATTGGTTCTCAACGTGGACAATCAAGATGCGCTGAAGCTGGCAACGAATCCAATCTATCACAATCGTACGAAGCATATTGATGTACGTTATCATCACATACGCAATGTTGTTAAGAGTGGCGAAATTCAATTACAGTATTGACCGACTGACGAGATGACGGCCGACGTCTTTACTAAAAATCTATCAAAAACTAAACATGTAAAACTAGTCAGTCAAATGAATATGTTATAAAATTTTTGTAAAAGGACATTCACGTTGAGGAGGAGTGCTGGGAAATGAAGTTGGCAACGCTAACAACGTGCATGTTCTTATCCATCAATCAACGGTTGTTCCTTTTTCTCTTTTTGAATAAAACCTCACTTGTGTTTCAACTCGTGTTTCAAGATATAAGTAGAAACCCATTACACAGCACCTAAATCGCACACAGGTAACTCCGATATAGAGCGATTACACTCTACACTACTCGAACACATAAGAATTCTTAAAAATAATGATAATATTAACGATGCTGAAGAACTAGTACTGAATGCAATTAAATTTTATAATAATTCGATACATTCTACCACTAAATTAAAACCTATTGATTTTATATATGATTTAAATATAAATTTCAAACAAGTTAAAGACAAATCTGAATTAAATAAAAGAAAAGCCATTAATAGAGAAAATTGCAAAAGAGAAAATATTTCCCTCGAGTTAAAGAAACCTAATTTGTTTATGAAAAATCCAAATGCTAATAGACAAAAAACTGCTAAACGTTTTAATAAATATCATTATAGTAATCCAAACAAAGTTGATGTAGCACAATTCAGAAGACCACCTAAATCCATAAATTAATAAATATCAATTAAATCGTATGTATAAAATCTTAAAATATCTTGGAAAACTATATGCTTCATTAAAAAAAAACAAATAAATTAAATCTATGTATATTGTAACGATAGGACAGTCTGTCGCTGTGCAAAGCAACCCTGTCGCTACGCGCCGTGCTATAATTCAACCTGGCAATGATGGCCGCGATAATGGAAACTTTTAGTCCAACCTGGCAATGATGGCCGCGAATGGAAACTTTTATTCCAATCTGGCAATGATGGTATGGTACGGCGCAGCGAGTCAGTCTGCTTATGTTGATGTGGTCAGTCGCACATCAACTGCGAGCTGTGATGTTGATATTGTTGTTGCGACACGCCTCGCACCAGCGCAGCAGGTCCCGTACGCTATTCGAAAATATTCGCGAAATTGTGTGCGTTGCCTTCACACGTAATGAAAAAATCAACCACCAAAAAAGCCAACAAAAGCAAAAACACAATTTCACTTGTTCGCGCTTATTTTTTGTGTGTATACATATTTTCGTTGACGATCGCTTTCGCTTCAACAAATTTGCTAAGAACAGCTTATCAATCTAATCATTGCGCTGTCTGGTTGCGTTTTCGTATGCCTTGCGTTAACTGATTTAAAAACATTTTGCCGTGGATGAATCCAAATGAAATTTGTTTGAATTGAAAAATTTAAACGAATTCTGACGTCGTTGAATCCCCAAAAAATTTGTTTAAATTAAAAACTAAATGAATTCTGACGTGGCTGATTTGGTGGTTAATTTATTTCAGCCAAAATTAAAAAAAAAGTATCTAAATTGAAAGAAAACGACAAATGAAAAAGTTATCTAAAGTTTTCTGCTTCCTTAACTATGTCAAGATATACCATTAAAAAACGTGTATACTTCTCTTCGTTAAACTTAAATATTCAGTTTATTAATTTAGTATTTTTCCTAAAACTTCAAACTTTTCTAAGGACCAACAAAAAGTGTATTCTTGAAACCACAGAGGGCTCAGACGTCCACAAAGTAGCAATGTGCCATATGGCAACAAAATACCGAAAGGGTTAAAGAAAATATAAAAAAACTTAAATTACTTAAAGGATATGAAAAACTATGTTAAAAGTTGTCAGTATCCTAAAACTGTATATTGTTGAAATTGTATAGTTTTATCAATGACTCCAGTTTTGTCTCTTTCGCCAGATATCTGGGCGGAAAAATACAATTTTCTTTTATGATCAAGACATAATCAAGATCTACTTGATAATCTTTTTTATTTGGTAAGAAAAAGATGCGTTACAAACAATAATCTTTCGATTTTTGAATTTGACCAGATTCTTGCGAAAATTATCTCAATGAAAATAATAGCATTTAAGGCAGGAACCTCCAATTAGCTAAAAAGCTAAAATGGAAACGGCGAACCGAGAAATGTCAGAAAAACTTGAAAATGCAAATCGAGAGTTGTCCAGCAAGCTTCAGGAAAATTCTGCGCGCTTGGAGCAGAAGGTGGAGGAAATTTCAGACAGGATTAATGTGAAAGTCGAGCACCTGGAGACGCGAATGGACAATTTAGACAAACGAGTTGACAGTCTGGAGGATTCGGTGAACAGAAAAATCGACGAGCGGCTTAGAGAGGTATAGCTGCGAGCAAGGGTGCAGTCAGTTGAGGAAAGTTTTGCCATAGAAGTGCCTACTTATGATGGTACTGCGTGGTTCGACACATTCAAACTACAATTCGATATGGCTGCTTTGGAGAGTCAGTGAACCGATGTAAGGAAAGGTCGGAGACTGATACTAGCTCTAAGAGGTCCTGCGGCTGAGGTAATAAAAACAGTTCCGGAAGGTTTGAGAGGTGATTACGAAACCGTCACAAGGGCACTAGCAGCCAGATACAGTGACGAGTACAACAAAATGCTGTATTACTGCGAGCTACTGTCCTACCCAGAATTCAGCATGACAGTTTTGGAAAGGCTGAAGATCGAGGCGTTTATCGAAGGCATTCTTGACCCGGAGACACGTGTGAGTACATTGATGATGATGAAGCCGACATTCCGTGAGACGGTGACAAGTGCATTGACGTATGAGGCGGCCTGGAGGGGAAGTTTTCGACATTCATTTGCGGGAAGGCGTCGAGCCCAATCTGGACGTGTCACGCAAAGTCAGAGAGTAAGCTCAGAGGCACTAGCGAGGCCGCGGGCTGTTTCATCTAGTCAGTTGCTGACGATGTGGCAGGCAAGGCCACATATCATGAGACTGCCATCTGCGAGAGAAGCGTTCCGAACAACAGACGTCGTCAAGATGGGCTGACGCACTGCCATACCATTCTTGCAAAACCGAGTGCAGGCATGATTCGCAAGTCGAAAACAAGGGACAGATTGTGGATGTTCGGTCGGTAAGAGTTCTGCGAGAGGAAGATTGGCTTGCGGAAAGCCTACAGAAGGACCAGCTTGAGAATGCGGATCTCGCGAAAATCATCAAAGGCAAAGCGTGGAGAGTACGGCCGGACTGGCGGGAGATGGCTGGTGAGAGCCCGATCGCGAGGGCTTACTGGGCACAGTGGCAAAGTGTACGTCTGAAGGATGGCCGCGAGTGGGAGAGCAGGGATGGCAGGACCAGAAAATCCCTAATAGTGGTCCCAAAAGGCCGGATCGACGATGTCATCAAGGCAAACCATAACGACTCCAGTGGAGGGCACCTATGCATCGCAAGAACTGTCGCCAAGGTAAGAAGGCGGTTCTATTGGGTAGGATGCCAGGAGTCTGTCGCTGAGTGGATCAGAGGCTGTGATCGGTGTTCGGCTGCGAAAGGGCCGAGGAGAAGATTGCGGAGCCGCACTCAACTAGTCGTAAACAGGTTAACAGCGAGCTATGGTCTACGGGCTAACCCAGAAGGGTTCCAAGAAGGCGATCTGGTAATGCTCAACAACCCGCAGCGGAATGAATGTTTGTCTCCAGCAGGTCAAACATCATGGGAAGGACCGCACAAAGTCGTGACAAAGATGAATGACGTGGTGTACAGAGTTCAACGCTGCTGCAACAGAAACGCTAGGCTGAAAGTAGTCCATTTGGAGCGCTTGGCGTCTTACTCCGAATGCGAGCATACTTTTAGGCATGCACTTTGAAGTACGGCCGGCATGCTATAATGTCGATATGGCAGGGATGGTTCACGAATGGTAATGGAATGTGCAAGAACCATCGGCGCGATAAAGAAAACAAGTATAAAAAGCAGCAGTAGCAGCGCAGGGGGCGAGTCTGTGTTCAGCAAGCAAAGGGGAAACATGCATTAGTAGTAGTGTAAAGTAGTAACAAGTGTAAATTTGTAAATAAAGTGATTGTTGATTTTTGACTACGTTTGCGCTGAGTAATTGAAGTTTTTTTATTTTCAAGCACAATCCAAACGAACCTTGGAAAACTCATATTCGTAACAATACTTATACACCCGAAAAACCCAACGAAATAATTCATTTAGACATTTGCCAAATTAAAAAACATGTTTTCTTACCACAATTGATAAATTTACTAAATTAGGCATGTTTGTATGTATGCATGTTCTTATCCATCAATCAACGGTTGTTCCTTTTTCTCTTTTTGAATAAAACCTCACTTGTGTTTCAACTCGTGTTTCAAGAGGTTATGGGCCCAGACACGTTGGTCTGGTAAGTGAATGAACCGATTGGTTGAGTCAAGTTAAGCAGAGGCTATGGCATCGTTGTACGCGATCGATAAGCTTGATGAGGCAAATTACGAGACTTGGGCGGTGCAAATGCGCAGCGTTCTTGTGCATGGAGGAATCTGGAAAGTGGTGAGCGATTCGCAGCAGGTGAAACCAGAGGAGCTGGAGGAGCTCGCGAAGTGGAGTGACGAGAAGGCGTTGGCGACGATATTGCTAAGCGTCAAACCAACACAGCCGAACTACATCAAGAACTGCAAGTCAGCAGCAGAAGCTTGGAGAAAGTTGAGTGACGTTTATAAACCGAAAGGTCCGGTGCAAAAGGTTGCGTTATATAAGCAGAATTCATCAACTTATTTACTGGGAAGGCGGAGAGGTTGGCGGAAATAGGGATCGAACTACAGGATGAATTGTTGAGTATAATACTCCTATCAAGTCTGCCAGAATCCTTTGAAAATTTTGTCATCGCTATGGAAACGCGAGACACTTTGCCAGCACACAACGCATTGAAATTGAAACTTCTGGAAGAAGGGGAAAGGCGCAAGCAGCGAAGCGATCTAACGGACAATGATGGTGCACAGCAGGCCTTTAACGTGAATTCCAATAGCAAACAGACGGACAAAAGGGAGAAGAAGAAATTTAACGGCAAATGCTTTGCATGCGGCAAGCGGGGACACTATGCGAACAAATGCAAGGAGAAACAAAAACACGGCGAATCGGCTATGGGCCTTATTGCGGCGACAGACACTAACACAGTCAACGAATGGAATTGGTACATCGGCAGTGGCGCGACGTCGCACATGTGCAATAGAAGACACATGTTCGTACAGTATGAAAAATATGATGAGAAAATTTGGTTGGCAGCGAACGCATGAGTGATGGCAGAAGGCAAAGGCGACGTTCTGTTGCGTACGAAAGAGAGAATTATTCGTTTGAAAAATGTGTTGTACTCGCCGGAGCTGAAAGCGAATTTCATTTCTATAAGTAAAGCGGTTGAAAACGGAATGACCGTGAACTTCAAAGGCGATCGAGCGTGGGTAAGAGATCAGCAAGGCGATGTCATTTTGAAAGCAGCAAAGGAAAATAATTTGTTTGTGGTGGGGTTAGAGTCAGAAAATGTATTCGCGATGAGCAGCAGCGAGATTTGGCACTCTCGATATGGTCACCTGAATTACAAAAGTCTTCGTGAGTTGGACCAGAATGGGATGGTACGCGGTATGAAACTGGAGAACAAAGATAATCAAAAGTGCTGCAGTACTTGTATGTTAGGCAAAATACACGTATTGCCTTTTCCTCAAACGTCAGAGCGCAGATCAGAAGAATTGTTGGAGTTAATTCACACGGATGTCTGCGGACCTGTGAACATAAAATCAGTTGGTGGCGCTCAATATTTCTTGACATTCATAGATGATAAATCCAGATATATTTTCGTTTATATTTTAAAGGTGAAATCCGAGGTACTGGAGAAGTTTAAAACTTTTAAGGCATACGTCGAACGGCATACGGGTTGCAAAATTAAGGCGCTTCGCAGCGATAACGGCAGAGAGTACGTGAACGGCGATTTCGATGCATTTCTGAAGCAAAACGGCATACGACGTGAGTTGACAGTGCCGCACACACCACAACAAAACGGTGTGGCGGAGCGAGCTAACCGGACATTGGTGGAGATGGCTCGATGCATGTTGTTGCATGCCGGCTTACACCAAAATTTGTGGGCTGAAGCAGTGTCAACGGCAGCGTACATAAGGAACAGGTGCGTTACAAAGGTGTTGGTAAACAAAACGCCGTATGAAGTCTGGTGTGGCAGGAGACCATCAGTAGCCCACCTAAGAACATTTGGTGCCACTGCAGTAGCTTTAAACAAAGAACATCGCAACAAATTTGAAGCTAAAGGTAAGCCGTATATAATGGTTGGATACTCCACTGAATCCAAAGCATATCGATTATATGACAAGGAGACTCACAAAATAGTTGTGAAACGGGACGTAGTTTTCAACGAAATGTTTGTAAAAAATTACGACGCTCGAGTCAACGAACGTAACGACATGACACAGTTTTTTATTTACGGCGACGAATACGAGCAGCAAGAAGACGTGCCACGGGTATCTGACAATGCAGAACCAGTCATCAGGGAATCTCCGTACAGCACTGCTGACGAAGAGTATGTGTCTGAAAATGCAACCACTGATGGGCGTGACAATCAGGAGGAGCGACGCTATGAGCTACGTAGCAGCGTGCGTGGGCGTTTAGCCAAACAGTACAACGTATTAAACAACATATTAAACGAAAAGGTTCCCGAAAACATCAACGAAGCACTATCAAGCAAAAACCGTGATGCATGGAGGAAAGCAATGGCTGAAGAATTTGCTGCGTTAAAGAAAAATAGGACCTGTGAAGTTGTCGATCTACCACCAAGCAAGATACCGATCAAAAGCAAATGGGTTTTCGCATTAAAGCGGAATACGAATGGCGAAATAGAGCGCTATAAGGCAAGGCTCGTAGCTAAAGGATGTGAACAACGATTTGGCATTGACTATACTGAGACGTTTTCTCCCGTCGTCCGTTATGCTACAATCAGAATGCTATTGGCGATTGCTGTTGAAGAAAAAATGCACTTACACCAAATGGATGTCAGCACAGCCTACCTGAACAGCGAGTTGGAAGAAGACATTTACATGCAGCAACCTGAATGTTTTGTCGACGAAGAGCAGCCACGGAAAGTTCTCAAACTGCAGAAGGCAATTTATGGCCTAAAGCAATCGGGAAGGCAATGGAATTTAAAATTCGACGAGGCGCTGAAGCAAGTTGGGTTTGTGGCGTGCCAGAATGAATCATGTTTGTACAAAATGGGATCGGGCAACGAGTTGGTGCTGTTGGCGATATATGTGGACGACATAATAATCGCATGCAGAGACAAATCGAAACTGTTTAAGGTTAAAGAGCAGATTGCGGGACAATTCGACGTCGTTGACAAAGGGGCATTGAATCATTTTCTTGGGATCGAGGTGGAGCGTGAAGGTGAAGTTGGCTCTATTACTTTGAGTCAAACGCAATACATCAAAAACATGCTTACTCACTATGGTATGGATAACTGCAAGAGTGCGTCGGTCCCCCTGGAACCTGGTTATCAAACTGCATGCCAGGCACAGTGTCGTAAAGCAGATATCATGCAGTATCACTCATTGGAGCACTTATGCATATTGGCATAACGACGAGACCCAATATAATGCACTCTGCATCCAAGTTAGCGCAGAGAAACCAAAACCCGCATGTTGAACACATGACTGCAGCGAAGCATGTTCTTCGGTATTTGGCAGGTAGTATGAATCTAAAACTTTCTTATCGTGCAGGTGGCAAACACGTAGAGGGTTTCGTTGACGCTGATTGGGGAAATGACATTCAGGACCGAATATCTTACACCGGTTTTGTATTTCTGTACGGCAAATGCGCAATATAATGGGAATCGAAGAAACAAAATACGATTGCCCTGAGCAGCACAGAGGCTGAGTACATGGCGGTATCGAACACAGCCAAAAAGGCAATTTATATACGACGGCTGTTGAAAGAGATCGGTTTTTGGGGCGATGATCCATTGGTTCTCAACGTGGACAATCAAGATGCGCTGAAGCTGGCAACGAATCCAATCTATCACAATCGTACGAAGCATATTGATGTACGTTATCATCACATACGCAATGTTGTTAAGAGTGGCGAAATTCAATTACAGTATTGTCCGACTGACGAGATGACGGCCGACGTCTTTACTAAAAATCTATCAAAAACTAAACATGTAAAACTAGTCAGTCAAATGAATATGTTATAAAATTTTTGTAAAAGGACATTCACGTTGAGGAGGAGTGCTGGGAAATGAAGTTGGCAACGCTAACAACGTGCATGTTCTTATCCATCAATCAACGGTTGTTCCTTTTTCTCTTTTTGAATAAAACCTCACTTGTGTTTCAACTCGTGTTTCAAGATATAAGTAGAAACCCATTACACAGCACCTAAATCGCACACAGGTAACTCCGATATAGAGCGATTACACTCTACACTACTCGAACACATAAGAATTCTTAAAAATAATGATAATATTAACGATGCTGAAGAACTAGTACTGAATGCAATTAAATTTTATAATAATTCGATACATTCTACCACTAAATTAAAACCTATTGATTTTATATATGATTTAAATATAAATTTCAAACAAGTTAAAGACAAATCTGAATTAAATAAAAGAAAAGCCATTAATAGAGAAAATTGCAAAAGAGAAAATATTTCCCTCGAGTTAAAGAAACCTAATTTGTTTATGAAAAATCCAAATGCTAATAGACAAAAAACTGCTAAACGTTTTAATAAATATCATTATAGTAATCCAAACAAAGTTGATGTAGCACAATTCAGAAGACCACCTAAATCCATAAATTAATAAATATCAATTAAATCGTATGTATAAAATCTTAAAATATCTTGGAAAACTATATGCTTCATTAAAAAAAAAACAAATAAATTAAATCTATGTATATTGTAACGATAGGACAGTCTGTCGCTGTGCAAAGCAACCCTGTCGCTACGCGCCGTGCTATAATTCAACCTGGCAATGATGGCCGCGATAATGGAAACTTTTAGTCCAACCTGGCAATGATGGCCGCGAATGGAAACTTTTATTCCAATCTGGCAATGATGGTATGGTACGGCGCAGCGAGTCAGCCTGCTTATGTTGATGTGGTCAGTCGCACATCAACTGCGAGCTGTGATGTTGATATTGTTGTTGCGACACGCCTCGCACCAGCGCAGCAGGTCCCGTACGCTATTCGAAAATATTCGCGAAATTGTGTGCGTTGCCTTCACACGTAATGAAAAAATCAACCACCAAAAAAGCCAACAAAAGCAAAAACACAATTTCACTTGTTCGCGCTTATTTTTTGTGTGTATACATATTTTCGTTGACGATCGCTTTCGCTTCAACAAATTTGCTAAGAACAGCTTATCAATCTAATCATTGCGCTGTCTGGTTGCGTTTTCGTATGCCTTGCGTTAACTGATTTAAAAACATTTTGCCGTGGATGAATCCAAATGAAATTTGTTTGAATTGAAAAATTTAAACGAATTCTGACGTCGTTGAATCCCCAAAAAATTTGTTTAAATTAAAAACTAAATGAATTCTGACGTGGCTGATTTGGTGGTTAATTTATTTCAGCCAAAATTAAAAAAAAAGTATCTAAATTGAAAGAAAACGACAAATGAAAAAGTTATCTAAAGTTTTCTGCTTCCTTAACTATGTCAAGATATACCATTAAAAAACGTGTATACTTCTCTTCGTTAAACTTAAATATTCAGTTTATTAATTTAGTATTTTTCCTAAAACTTCAAACTATTCTAAGGACCAACAAAAAGTGTATTCTTGAAACCACAGAGGGCTCAGACGTCCACAAAGTAGCAATGTGCCATATGGCAACAAAATACCGAAAGGGTTAAAGAAAATATAAAAAAACTTAAATTACTTAAAGGATATGAAAAACTATGTTAAAAGTTGTCAGTATCCTAAAACTGTATATTGTTGAAATTGTATAGTTTTATCAATGACTCCAGTTTTGTCTCTTTCGCAAGATATCTGGGCGGAAAAATACAATTTTCTTTTATGATCAAGACATAATCAAGATCTACTTGATAATCTTTTTTATTTGGTAAGAAAAAGATGCGTTACAAACAATAATCTTTCGCTTTTTGAATTTGACCAGATTCTTGCGAAAATTATCTCATTGAAAATAATAGCATTTAAGGCAGGAACCTCCAATTGTGAACGAACTGACGAAGGTTCATTCATAACAATTGACAATAATACCAGTTTGTTGGAAATTGACAATGAAACTCAAAATGCTATAAATCGAGAGTTCAGTGAATAATTTTGCTTATCAAAGGATATATTTGATGCAGAGATAGCGAAACCTTCAAATGCCTTAGGGATTATAAAAAATGAACATATGAGTGATGCTTCCCTTCGTTATTTCTCTGGTTTGATATTGATGAAAACTATTGAAAAATTTGACTGTCATAACTGCAAAAAGTTAATAAAAGATGAGCTTTGTAATTTACAAGGTAACGAAATGTTTATATTTTTCAAAAATTTCAATTATTTTAACAGTAGTTTAAAACTAAAAGCTCCAATCGACTCATTTTTTTTGTTTCAAAAATCTTTCACAACACATTTCATACGTTTTTTAACCCATTTTCGGCCGCTACCAGAAATAGCCAATATTTTTTTAATTCCTTTTAAGGACTTACATTTAGGACCTTAATCAAGAATATTTTTGGAATTTTTGTGTTTTTTTTACAAATTTTTTTTATAAATTAATAAAAATTCAATTTCAAATAAAAAGAAATATATATGTATGTACATAGTTTTAGTCAAATAATAATCAAGCATGAAAACAAACAATTGTTGGTTTATATATGTACATACATGACGACTTCTGGCCAATGGTCGATTTTTCGACCACTGAAAAGTACGCGGTGCTGAGAGGTAAAAATATTTTCATAATCTTATGGATATCAATTGATTGTGGTAATTTGGTCTTTAGGCTTCATAAATAATCAATAATAAATCAATAATATGAAAAGGTTATATATTTTTCAGAATATTCGAAATAAGACTAAAAAAAAATGCTTTTTTCGTGCCAACATCTCTAATTTTATCGTTTTTAAAAAAAATTATTATTTCGAGGGGTTACCAAAAGACCAAAGCTATTTTCTGCATCAAAAGTTCAAAGATATAATGTCTAAGTGCAGAGCTACTCTCCTTCAAAGTGGCTGGTCGAAAAATCTACCAGCGGCCGAAAATGGGTTAAGGAAACCCCTCATTCCTCCACTATAAAAAAGCGTTTGTTCAATTTGTGTGTTGCAAACGTAACAGTAGATGAATACAAAATGTGGTTTTCAGAACCGTCTACTTGTAGGGAACATAAGCAATTTATATTAGATTACTTTTTAATAATTTTTATAAGAAAAAATTGCATTTGGCTAAAAGAGCAAATTGCAAGTAAAACGAAAAATAAGCATAAAATAAAAATACTAAAGAACACATAAAATTACTAAATAATAAAAATTTATTATATATAATAATAATAAATAATAATATGTTGCTGTTAATATCTGAATTTGAAACATTTATCGGTATGAATTTTATTAGGCCAGAAGGCAACGTGACCACATGAATGCCAACATTGCAGAGCAGAAATTGATGGTATTGTTTTTTGTATCAATAAGAACGCACACTCTACTGTACGCCTTTGGGAATTCACATGGTTCAGTAGTCATAGCAGAACCGAAAGCCATGGAAATTCAATTTGCTTTTCATCTTGTGCAGTTGCTCGTATTGTTTTCAATCGCCTCAGCGAATACACAAGCAACACGCACGTTTATTTTCACACGGACACACACCGTTGCATATTCGAATTTGTAAACGGTACGTCGTCTCGAGCCCATCAGCACAGCATAGCTCGCAATTGATGTTCCTTGTCGAACACCCCAACAGAGAATGAAGCTGATCTTCGAAAATTGAAGTTTGCCGAAGCCAGCGACAAAACTTCGTATAGCCGAAGTACCTGTGGGACCTACAGTGCTAGATTTGCGTGACGGAAAATTTTTGCACTGCGTGACACCTCTATGTGCAAGGCACATTAATAAGGTAGTGGTGGCAACACAGCTGATTAAACTTTTTTCTTCTCATTTTCTTTTGCTTTCTTCTAATTTTCTTTTGATTTTTCGCGAATGGGCATCCTCATTGTCAAAAAATGGTAAAATTGTTTTTGTGTTGCTTGTGTTTTGATTTGATTTTGACAACGAGGATGCCGAAAAGCACTAACAAAATACATGGGAATTTTGTTTTTGCAGTAGTGCCATCACCTTATTAATACACCTTGTCTATGTGTTTATTTGCTTAGTGGTACGAACCTACCATTTATTCATATCTTTCGACAGAAGGAGTGGTGTGGGTATTGACAAGAGGGCGTGGCACCACATAAACCCAAGCCAAATTTTTAATAGAGAATATCTTTGAAATTGTAAGTTGTACAACACTGAAAGTTAGTACCCCGTCGTCCCATAGATGAGTCATTCCAGTGGTAGGATTTGATGGGCGTTGTACAAGGGGCGTGGCACATTTATTGTGACCCAAAAATTTTGCTGAACTTTAAGTCGCACAGCAAAGAAACTTAGTACGAACTAAAGAGCGGCGCATGCACTATAAAAATTACTTGCAAGCCATCGCTGTGCTTTCAAATACTGTCGCTCTTCTTCACTTTCACTACAAAACAAGCTGATATTCATACGAATACTGCACGAAACGACAATAGAACTTCAAGCACCTTGAAGTATAGAACAACACTGAAGTAGAACAACACTGAAGTGAAGCACTGAAGTAGAACATTTTCAAGCATACGGTGTTTTGTTTTGCACGATCGGAGTAGCTGATGTTTGTTTTTGGTATTTTTTATGGAATGTGGGCTGCATTTCAAGCATTACAACAACATTAATGTAAAAAAAACGCAGGTTTAAAACATGTTTTTCGATATTTATTTAAGTCTGCTTCACTCGGTGTGAAGTAGAAGTTCCACTTCACTCGGTGTGCTTGCTGTGATTTACCGTTACTTAACCTCATTATAGCTTTCTGTTTTGATGTTTTGCTTCACAACAGAACACAAGCACTGTCGCTGCTGTAGCGAAAAGGTGCTTGCAGTGCTTGCTTTGTTGCAGAATAGAACTATTGAACATTTGAATTCGCTGTCAACGCGACACTGAAGTACAGTACTTGACAGTACTGTGCGGTAGTGAAGTGTGCCCAATAGAACGTTTTGTGCAGCTCTTTAGTACGAACCTACCATTTTCGACAGAGGGCATTGTGCGGGTATTGCATAACGGGCGTCACCACCCATATCATTTAATTTTGGTTCAAGCGCAGTCCATTTGTTTACTGAAACTTAGCAGCAACATTGCTTATTTGTGGGCCTCGATTGCGTTAGTCCGTAGCTCCTCCTCTAATCACTAAGTGAAAGAAGAACTTTACATTCTTTAATATTTTTTTCCATGTTTTATCAGGCAAAATAAACTGTGTGGAATTGGCAACCTTACTTAATTTTTATGGGCCGCCATTTAATCTAAGAAACAACAGATTCTTAGTGACAACTTTTCATAAAATGAATTATGCCCTGAACAAGCCGTTCAGCAGGTGCATACGTTTATGAAATTTATATAAAAAAAGCCTAGATTTCAATTTAAACGAGACGGGTTTTAGATTAAGCCTCCTTAGCTTATTTCATAATATAGTTATGGCTGCATATTTGTAACTTTATTTTTATTTTTTTAACCTGTTTAATTGGTCAACTTATTTCATAAGGGGCGAACCAAAAAAAAAAATGTTAGAATTTTTACGCATCCAGCATACGAAAATGTCAAGAGTTAGGTGCCTGGTATTTTCGAGTGAAAGTATCTATAAATATTACAGTTTCTTGCTATATTAGTCAATTACATCTTGGATCTACTTTAGTCCACATGTCCAGCCCGCACGAGCGCTGCCGCAAATTAATATTGTACATTTACTTGACTAATAAGACAAAGTCTGGAAAGCAAAGCGAGCGTAGCGACGGTTTATAATGTTATAAGCAACTACAACGCGGGAAACTCCATCTACAGCACCGGGTTCAAGTAACCCAAAAGTGCTGAAAAGGTGTTAGCACATATCGGAATAACCCCACGAGGTCGACTCAAGATGTTGCAGCTGCAGCAGGCACATCGCAATCAACTGTGATGCGGTATAAGCGAAGCCAAGGATTAAGGACCTCCAAACAGCAGAAAGTCCTGACCGGTCGGGAGCAAAAGAAAAAATAGCGAGGACGCGGGCTCGAAAACTGTATGACAATTACGTAACCAAGTTCGATTGCGTGATTGAATGATCTATGATGACACCTACTGTAAGGCGGACTTCAAGCAGTTGCCTGGGAATGCCTATTTCACTACAAAGAATAAGGATAGAACACATAGAAAATACTCTGAAGTGAAATACACCAAATTTCCAAAACGCTTCATGGTTTGGCAAGATATTTGCACCTGCGGTCTACGGAGCAAGGCGTTCATTACGACAGGAACAATTAACTCTAGAATTTATATACAAGAATGCCTGCAAAAACGCCTTCTACCATTTAGTGAACAGCACAAAGGAACAGTTTTGTTTTGGCCAGACCTAGCGACAAGCCACTACTCCAGGTCAACTATTGAATGGTATGAAGAAAATTGTGTCACGGTGGTCCCAAAAGAGGCAAATCCTCCCAACCGCCCGGAACTTCGGCCTATTGAAAGATATTGGCTATAATGAACCAAACCCTAAGAAAAACAAAAAAAGTTTGCAAAAATTATGGAAGTTCCGAAATCGATGGAAGCAAGACTATACATTAGTCGACGAACGTACTGTCCAGTCTCTAACTAAAAACGTTAAGAAAAATATAACAAACATTTTGCAACCGCTAGTTATATTTCATTAAATTTTTGTGTGAATTAGAGTTTAAGAAATGTATAATAAACTGCAGTTCATTTGAGTAAAATATGACTATTACTTTTTTTAATGTGTCCTTAAAAATTCTAAATTTTTTCTGGTTCACCTTTCAGTTTGTAAGATCTTGTATCAGTAGACTAAAATAAATAAATTTGAATAAACATCGTTAATCCCATGCTCACAGGTTCCACCGAGATTAACTGCGACACAAATTTCCAATGTCGTCGTCAGTTAGTGCAAGATTGATTTCCTGGCTGGCCAGAGCTATTGATATCACGACGCACAGTGTCGCGAGTCCATAGTAGCGAGGGACAAAAATAGAAGGAATAGTCGTACGACAATAAAATTTTGTACATATGATTTTGTTATAAAGAGAAGTTAATACGCCAAAAATTACTTCAATCGTCTTACGGACACGCCCACCTCCCATACAAACCAAATACTAAGTTGACAGTATCTCGGAAACTATAAAAGATATATTGATGAAATTTGGTACAGCAACTCATATTATCAATATAAAGATATTTACCAAAAATCAATCAACCGATCGATCAACCTACAAATACGCTCGTAATAAAAAGAGGAAATATTACAAAAAACTACAAATATCTGTGCATACTTAAGCAATTTCAAACCCAAGTAGAAAATAATAATACCTTTTATTAAATTCAGTAAAGCATATATTTTCATTAAAAATTACAATTTGTACTGCTAGGACAATCGGTTTCCGACGATGAATTATTCAAATTAAACCCTCTACATTTATTTTTGACAAAATTTTAAATTAAATTTTTTTTAAACTGAATTATTATCAGAGTTTCGGTTTTCATGTTTACCTTTAATTTTCCTATTAACTGATATAATTGGTTCTGCAGGCATTAACAAAATTTGCTTCTTTTCGAAAGTTGCCTTAATTCGATGGCAAGCCACCCAGTATTACCGAAGCCTTCCATCGAATCTACCTTTTTTTTTTGTAATTTTTCAAAATCAAGTGGTGTTTGCATATTATTACAAAGAAAAATGTATAGCTCAAGCAAAGCGCAGCAGTGGTCACTATGTTTTCCTGCCAACCATGCTGCAAAAAGGGCCCTATTTTTGACTGCAGACGGAACTGAAAATGCGAAATTACTTAAAAAGTGCAAGTTTGTGCAGCTAAAGTCCATGGTTTCTATTAATTAGTGTCCGACCGAAACCACTTTTTTGGGCCGAAACCGAAACCGAATATTCGGTTTTTTTTTAATATTCGGCCGAAACCGAAACCGAAACTTTCTAGTTGAAATTAAAATCACCATATCAAGCACTTTTTTCAACAAACGAATTTTATATTAAGTAAATAAAGAACAAACAAACAAACATAGCATAAATAAATAAATACTTATTAATAAAAACAATTTATTCATTTTTTAAAAACGTAAACAAGAAGAAATCACCCTTTCGTACCTTACTCGATAATATTCAAAATTAAATAATTTAATATTATATGCTAAAAAAAAGAAGTTTGTTTACATTGCTGGCATCTAAATTACTCCTCCTTTTACTATATATCTGCTACACAATAAAATGTAAAAAATATTCTAGAAAGTTTCGGTTTCGGCTATTCGGCCATTTTTTGGCCGAAACTGAAACCGAAACCGAAACCACTTATTTGGGCCGAAACCGAAACCGAAACCGAATATTCGGTCGGACACTACTATTAATACATACTTTCAGATATATCCCACTGTAAAATCTCGAAGTAGTGAGAAGGAGTATTTTTTTAAAGTTTATCTAAAGTTTGATGACACTGCACTTTTATTCCTACGAATTTACGTTTCTTCAAATAACGGCACAGGGAATATGGAAAGCAGAACAAAAGAGGGAAAGCTTCCACAGAGTTGCAAAAATAGTATATTTATAGAATATATTTACTAAACATAAGGTTCCATGGGAAATTTTTCAATAAAAGTCCTCGAACTTACATTCAACAAATTTCAATCATTTCTACCCAAGTCACCAACCTTCACAAAGTGCAAGTTTTGTAGCCTGCCATCGGTATATAAATTGATATTTTTAAAATCCGTTTTCACATTTTAGTAATTTGAGGTATTTACTTCAGTACTACAAACTTATTTTTCTACATTTACAAAATTCATTTTTTTATTTTTGTCCCTACTCGCGACACTGTGCGACGCCTGCTTTTCTTTTTACACCAGTACGCAAATGTCGACCTCTGCGATAGATTTCATAGTATGCGTCGAACAGCTCACTTGAGATAAAATCGGAGGTCAACAGCGATCTCAGAGTTATGAAAATTGCGCAGAGTGACATTCGTCGGCCACAGATCGGGGACCGACAATTTATTAAGGCACGATTCATTTCGCCAAGTTTAAAATTAACTCTTTTTAGAGATGTAGGCGGCGTTTCATTTTTGACGAGCTTATAGCATGACAGAAGACGTTTGTCGACACTCGCATGTTTAGCTACATAATAAATGATGTTGTCTTCAGTAACAGACGGTATAAATGACGACAAATGTCAAATGCCATTAAAAGCGAGTGGCTACATACCTATAAGGTAGGCTACATATAAAAAAATGCGTAATTTGGGCAAAAATTCTGAAATACGGAGCCAAATCACGCATTTCCCCAAACAAATTTAAATCTACGAAATCACTCATTTCAACGAAACGACGAAGCAAATGCGATAAAACACGACAAATTTTATCGAACGTAGGTATCACAAAGTGAATACGCTTTTAAAAGCTTTAAAATCTTTTGCCTGTTTCTGTTAGTTTACAATCACAACAAACAAAGATTATCAAAATAAAAATTTTGAATTGAAATTTTCGTTTGGTTGAAATTCGTAGAATATTTTTAACACGTAAAGTATTTAATATATTTGTATTTTAATATTCCAGTGTGCAGAAAATAGAGATAGCAAAAAAGCAACTGCCAAATGAAATACGAATGAGGCAATGTAAACCGTCTGAAATGATTAATTTTAAATCACGCATTTGTGCTCAATGTAAACGTAGTATCAAATATTCGTCGTGGTGGGTGTTTCAATAAAGCCACGTAAGATTGTTTTTTACAGAGAGTGTTTTCATTGTATAATAGGGGCATTTCACGTCAAGCGAATAACCCAAAAAATTAATTTTGTTTATATTCTGGTCAGTTATACTTCTAGTAGACGTGGATGTGTACACCCAATTTTTTTTTCGTATGATGTTTTTTTGCTGAGTTATGAGCTTATAAAATTGACTAAACATAAAGTCATGAATTTTTGGATGCTTATTATCTGTATCAATTAATTTGTAAAACAAACTAAAAAGTATTGTTTCTTATAGTAAAGTAAAAGTTGTTGTTTTTTTGTTTTTGTCGAATTCTAAATTTTAATTTTTTTTACGTATAGTAAACCGGAAGTGAAAATTTGAAATCGATATTTGAGTAACTTAGACACTTTTTTTTAAATTATTTTATCGTAAATTAAAGCTTCGAATGTACTCATTCTCCACAAAAAAAATTAAAACGTGATCTCTAACCGTTTAAGACTTAGAGCACATACAGTACATACACATAGCTGAAAATAATGGATTTTTACACTAAAATGCTACCGGAAGTGATTCCGTCAAAACCCGTCATCCGAAACACAAAAATCGAACACATTCTTAATGTGTACCGTATTATCTATTGAATGAACCACGATCATGAAAAAAAATCAAAATTACAAAAGTTATGAGGTTTTGAAAAAAAAATTAAGATTTTTTGTTCACTTATTATTTTTTGTAATAAACAATTTTCAATATTTTTGGCTGATCGTGGTTCGTTTATTAGAAAAAACCCTAAGGAACATTTTAAAAAAATTTGGTGACGATTGGTTCATTCCAGCGCCTTCAATCACTTCCGTAAGGTCCGAAAATGTGGTTCTCAGAAAAACGCGTTTAAAGTTTAAAGCGCGCTCGGCCGGTGCTCGACACTGCGCTATGTAACGGCCTGTAACTTTTGTAATTTTTCAGATTTTGATTTTGATTTTGAAATTTCTGGAGCACATTTTTGAAACATATATCTACACGATAAGGCAAAAAAATCGGTTTTTTTCCCACAAGGTGAGAACCTGCCTTAAAGAGAGTGTGAGCGTACGAGTGTGGTGTTTGACGTCAGTAGCGTTCGGGGTGACCTATTGAAGCGGCGGATCGCGCCAATTATGTTATGGCTAAAGAGCCTATGTGTTGAGCAGAATTCCCAAGAAAGTAAACGAGCAGTTTGCCTCTTGTCATAAAGCTGCTTTTATTCTCCAAAAATACGGTCTTATATACTAAAAACATAACTGTTATACGGCTGAGCATTTCCAATGCTCCGCCCGATTTTCCAGTGCCGCGGAAGTGTGACCAATCAGTGTCACGGGACCCTTTTGGTCGATTCAGCACTTTTCCTCAAGTGCTATAGCCCTGCGGTAGGTGACATCACACAGAGTGCCGATCAGTGCATGTTCCATATGTGGGACATTGCACTGCGGTCAGTCGTGTCGGATGGCACGCCGCTGGCTTAGCCACTTGAGTGTCGCTTGTGTCGTGCGCGCGGTGCTATTTGACACTTTGGCACATTTGTGCTCAAGTGTAGGGTAATTTATTATGGTTGGCATGAGTGGCTACGTGGTACCACTACACCATTGCCCTTAAGCGAAAAATTATTACTTGGAATAATTTTTTAAAATAGCGGTCGGGGTTTTCGGAGGAGGATTTGGAAATGCTTAGCTTACATTATTAGGTTATAGAAATTTTGTATAGTGTTTTTAAAGATATATGTAGTATATTTCGTGTTTTACAGGGTAGTTTTATGTTTTTACTTTTTGTACAATTTTAGTTGCTACATGCTAAGTCATTATCTCCTAGAAATTTCTTAAGATTATTATTATGTAATATCTTATGTCTACCGTTTATTTCTATTGTGGAGTTTACTCCATTTCTAGCTACAATCTTATATGGTCCATGGTAAGGACTTTGTAGTTTCTTATTTGTTTCTAATTTAACAAAAACTAAATCTCCTATTTTTAATGGTATATTGTTGACATTCTTATTATAATTTATCTTTCTCCTATCTTTAGCTAAATCTATGATATTCCTAGCCTTATTTATAGATGTCTGTAGCCTAACTTTTATTTCGTTGGCGTAATTGTCAATGTCATAAATAGCTTTGTTTTCGTATATTTTGTCACATGGTAGTGACGGTAATTTGCCGAAAACTAACTCGTACGGTGAGTACAGCGTTTCGACATGTGGTGTCGTATTATACGCGAAAGTGTAGTATGGTACCCATTTGTCCCATTCATGTTCAGTTGTAAATGCTAGTAGGTATTCGTGTAGTGTTCTGTGGTTACGTTCGAGTGCTCCGATTGTTTGATGATGGTAGGGTGTCGAAAATATTTGTCGCACGTCAAGTAGTTGGCATATGTTATGCATTAGTTCATTTGTGAACTCGGTGCCTCGGTCGGATTTCAATGTTTTAAAACAACCGTACTTGAGAATGAACTGTTCTACAAGAGTTTTTGCTGTCGTGCGTGCGTCCTTGGTTTCCATCGGGTGTGCAATAACAAATTTTGTTAAATCGCATTGCATTGTGAGTATGTAGCGGAAACCATTTGATATTCTCAATGGTCCGACTGTGTCAATGGTAATGGTTTCAAAACTTGTTGCTGGCGTGTCTGTTTTGACCAGTGTTTCTTTCGTGTGCCTAATTGTTTTATTTTTGCCGCAGGTCAGGCAATTGTTTACGAACTCTTTCACCATTTGTCTCATGTTCTTCCACACGTATCTTTGTTTTAGTTTCAGTATGGTCTTTCTTATACCCAAGTGTCCTGCTGTGCATGAGTTATCGAATTCGTCAATTAGTTTATACTGTTGTATAGGGCTTAGTATTTGGAGTGGCGTATCGTAAATTAATATTTTTATGGGCGAATATTTGTTTACATGTAGTTCATTATACTTTCTTTTGAACTCATTCATTTCAATATTTTCAAATTTAAATTCTTGTCTGCAAAGGGCTAGCTCCTTTATATGCAGCTTACTTAGTGAACTGTGTAGCTTCTCCAACATTGGATCTAGTTCCAAAGGATCATCACTACAAGTCACGTGCCCTTCATTATTACATATTTTGATCGTCGGCCGACGCTTTTCAATAATACATTTTAACTTTTTCATATTCTTCACGTCAGTCATGGAGGTACATTCCCAGATATGGAGTTGATCAGGCTCCTTTGGAGATATGTTCGTCCTGTTGATGCGTGTATTTAATTCTTTCTTCTTATTTTGCCCTTTTTCACATTTTTCTTGCCCTTTTTCAAATTTTTCTTGTGTTCCTTTTTTTGTTGCCTTACTCCGTGTTATAGCTAGTACGTCTTGTGTCGGTATCATTGCTTTTAAGTCGTCACTGTCTAGTTTGATGCGTGATAGTGCATCTGCGTTCGTATTAATTTTGCCTTGTTTGTAGATGATTTCGAAATCATAATCGGATAAATCTAGTCTAATTCTAGTCATTTTCGACGATGGGTTTTTATGGGAAAATAGTGAAACTAGTGGTCTATGGTCAGTTACTACAATGAATTTTCTACCGTAGAGATATGATCTGAAATAATTTATTCCCCAGTGTATTGCTAAGAGTTCTTTTTCTATAATTGGTTTATTTATATCGTGTTTTTGTAGTGATTTGCTTGCATAAGAGATTGGTAAGTCGTGTCCTATTTCACCTTGTGATAGGACTGCTCCTAAGGCAAAGTCTGAGACGTCTGTCGTTAGAATGAAGGGTTTGTCAAAATCTGGATATTGAAGTACTGGTGGATTGACTAATTTTTCTTCTAAATTTTTAAAGGCTTGTTCGCACCCGTCTGACCAAATGAAAGGTGTCCCTTTCTTGAGGAGAGAGTTTAAACATTTGACGATGTTTGCAAAGTCAGGTATGAAACGTCTGTAGTAATTGCAGAAGGCAATGAATCTTCGTACGTCATCTGCGTTTTTTGGCGTGGGGTATTTCATAACTGCTTCACATTTGGTCGGATCTGTCTTAACGCCTTTGTTGGTGATTAAATGGCCTAAATAAATAACTTCTGGTCTAAGAAAGTGGCATTTGCTTGCGTTTAGCTTCAGGTTGTATTGTTGTAAGCGGTCAAATACTTTGATTAAGTTTGCGTTGTGATGCTTCAGTGAGCATCCAAACACAATAATGTCGTCAACGTATAAGAATGCTTCTGAGCTTAATCCGCTGAGAGCTATTGTTAACATTCTTTGGAAACTATTGGAGGATATTTTAAGTCCAAAAGGGAGTCTTTTGAATTGGTAGTGTCCATCTTGAGTTGAAAATGCTGTGGGTGGTCTTGAATTTGGTGCTAGAGGGATTTGGTGAAAAGAGCTGGTCATGTCTAGAGTGGAAAAGTATTTGGCTATTCCTAGGACGTCTAGAACGTCTTCTAGTCGTGTGAGTGGAAATTTGTCGTTAATTATTTTGTCATTGACTTTTCTGTAGTCTACTACTAGTCGCCATTTCTTTGTGTTATCATCACTCTTTTTCGGTACTAGTAGCAAAGGTGCATTATAGGGGCTTGTTGAAGGTTCTATTATGTCACTGTCTATTAGTTTCTGTACCTGTTGTTTTATCTCTTCTTGTTGTGTTTGTGGTAGCCTGTAATTCTTTATCTACACTGGTGTTGTGTTTTCTAGATTTAGGTGCTGTTCATAAAAATTGTTTGTAGTGAGTTTTTCTCCTTCCAGATGAAATATTGATTGGTACCGTTTAAAAATGTCCATTAGTTCTTGTTTAATCAGTGGGTCAATAGTGTCTAGCTTTAGCGTGGCTATTAGTTTTTCAAATCTGCTATTGTTTGTGCATTTATTTCTGTGTTGTGTTCTTAATATTGTATAATTTGACAGTTTTTCTATTTGTGGTTCTATGTCGTTTATTGTGACTGTTTTGTTTGTAGTGTTAATAATTTTGATGTGGCAGTTGCCTTTTGCTGGTGCAATGGAGTTGGCTAAGAATACTCCGTTTGTGAGTTCTTTATTTAAAATGACGGTGTCTTCTTCTAGGCTTAAATTTATTGATACTATGATTTCACATCTGGGTGGAATTGTGTGTGTTTTGTTGTGTGGGGTTTTTGTTGTAATGGGGAATACGTGTTCAATTTCGTGTATAATGATTGTTAAAGTGAGGGTTTCGTAATCTACTTTGCACATGTATTTGAGTAGAAAATCTCTTCCTAAAATTCCATCTGTGATAATTGGAAAATCGTCATTGACCATTTGGAAGGTTAGTTCGATTTTTGCGTCTCTTAAGGGAAATGTCAATTTAAATGTTCCTATCGAATTGATTTCTGCAGGTGATATTCCTGTTAATTTGCATCTGTTTTCAGTATTAATGTCAAAAGTGTCGTCGTCGTTTACTTTGAAAATTGGTACGTCTGCTCCGGTGTCAATGAGAAATGTCTTGGGTTTGCAAAATTGACTGCATTTGAATGTGACATAATTTGTTAAGTTGTCTGTTATTAAATATATTCGTTTATTATTTGTTCTTCCTCCCCCGGAGGATTCGAATTCTGTTCCTCCGGGTCGCCCTCGTTTCCCTGTATGTAATTTATTCGAGTTGGGCGACCTTGTCGGTTATTATTGTTATTACTTTGGTAAGCATTTCGATTGTTGTTGGTATATGACCGTGAATTGTTTCTGTTGCTTTGGTTGTTGTTTTGGTAGTGTTGGTTTCTGTAGTTCTGGTTTTGATTTCGGTTTGGTTGGTAGTGATTTGAGTGGTTCACATACCCGTTTCGCTGCTGGTTATTGGCATTGCGAAAATTGTTTTGGCTTACGTTTCTGTTTTGGTAATTGTTTCTGTTTTGGTTGTCGTTTCTGTTTTGGTAATTGTTTCTGTTGGAATTATTCTGATTTCTGTAGTTGTTTGAGTTGTTTGGGTTTCTGTGGTTTTGCTGATTATTGTAGTAATTTCTGTTGTTGCCGTTGGAGCTGCTGTTCCTGTTGATAAACATGATTACTCTTGTTTGGTTTTGCTGGTTGTCTTTTTCAAGCTCTAAGGCCAATTCGACTGCTTGGTTAAAAGTTTTTGGCATTGCTGCGAAAATTGTTTGTTTGTATTCGCTGTTTAATCCGTTTTTGAAGACTGTTAAGCTATATTGTTCGTTTATTTTTGTGATGACGTTTCGCTCTAGGGTGGTTGTGTTGGAACCGGCTTGGATAATTTGTAATTTGTTTAATTCTGCGATCAAGTTTAGTATTTTGTTTTTGTATGTATTGATGTCAAGGTTTCTTTGGGTCAGGCAGGATAGTTGGTTTTGAATTTGAGGCACTGTCGCTGTGCTCTTGTATCGTTCGTTTAGTAGTTTTGTTAATTCCTCAAGTGTAGTTGGAATATTATTGCCAAGTGCTGTTCTCACTGTCAGGCTTAGCTTGGCGTAGAATATGAATTCTAGAAGCTCTGTTTTGCCACTCGTGTCAAGTTTCTTGTTAATTAGTTCTGCTATTTTAGTGAAAGTATCCAGCTCTTTGAAATTCCCTGTGAAGTTCGGGATGGCTTTCATAGCCGTTTCGATACTAAATGCTGCCATTGTGATTGGCGGATGCTGTTCTTTTGCATTGTTATCAGTTTGTTTCTGTTTAAGTATTTGTATGGTGTTTTCGTACGTATTGTTGAAGGCAATTTTTATGCCCGCTATGTAGTCGTTATCTGTGTGTTCAGTTATTAGTTCTTCAAACCGTTGTTTTAAAGCGAATACGGCTTGTTGTTTTGTCGTTAATGTCTCCTGAGTGTATTTTCTGTTGGGTGTTTTTCTCAAGTTTGTTAGTATTCTATTTAGTTCGTCAAAGATGTCCTCCATTTACTTGCGGCATATTTCTTATTCATCTAAAACCGAAGATTGAACATGTTGAGCATGCGTACTGTTTCCTCTTCTAGTGTCGTATGATTTCTAACGTCTTCTATTGTTAGCTTTCTGGGCATACCAATTAGTTGCCATAGGTTTGTCAAAAATTCTAGCTTTTTCTGTTCATCTATTTCCTCAATTTCTAACACTGTCTTTTCTGTTGTCGAAATTTTTCCGTACTTGTGTTGTCTGTTTCCCCTGTCCATCTTATCTAATTTGTTTTTGTTTCGGTGTTGTTTGAGTTTTGAGTTATGTATTATTACTATGTATATATAATTTTTGTTTTTTTTGTTTTTGTTTATTTTTCTTTTATACCTGTGTTACATGTAATGGTTTTGTGTGTTTTCTAACATAGTTCTTATAGTAGGTGTTTATTTGGATAAAAACTAAGATTAGTACAATTACTCCTAAGATATATATTTGGTTGCTGTTGTCCACCGATGTTGTTGTTCCAGCGCTTGCTGCGTTATTGTTCGAGACAATAACCTCTTCTCTGCTCTGTTTGCTGCCCATTAATTTAGTTGCTTTAATCTGTTGATCAGACTGTGTTTCAGCTCTCGGTCGGTCGTCACGGGAATCAATTTATATAGGATTGCTTTCTCTGTCCTAGCCTTTACTTTTTTCCCAGCTCTTGGGCGTCGGTTCTTTTTTGTTGTCGAAATCTCTGTTGCCTGGATGTTGTGTTTCGTGTTCCTGGCCTTGTACTGTTCTATTGTGATTGCTCGTGACCCGGCAGATTTTGGGGTTGGTGTGTATGCCGGTGGTTCTTCCGCTGTTGGTGTGATTCTCTCAGGGATGTACTCCTCTTGCTGTTGTGCGACGCGGACCCACTTTGCGAAAATGGCGTCTATTTCATCTTGGGTTGACATTGGATGGTGGCAGCAGTTTGATTTGGTGGACGTCAAAGTTTGGTTGTCGGAAATGTTTTTCAGTTGGGACCAGTGTTGTTCAGTTCAGGATCGGTGTTGGTGAAATCGGCGGCTTAGTCTGTTGCAGGTTTGGTCGGTAGGATCGCCATGTGGTGTACAGGATTAGTCTTAAAGAGAGTGTGAGCGTACGAGTGTGGTGTTTGACGTCAGTAGCGTTCGGGGTGACCTATTGAAGCGGCCAATTATGTTATGGCTAAAGAGCCTATGTGTTGAGCAGAATTCCCAAGAAAGTAAACGAGCAGTTTGCTTCTTGTCATAAAGCTGCTTTTATTCTCCAAAAATACGGTCTTATATACTAAAAACATAACTGTTATACGGCTGAGCATTTCCAATGCTCCGCCCGATTTTCCAGTGCCGCGGAAGTGTGACCAATCAGTGTCACGGGACCCTTTTGGTCGATTCAGCACTTTTCCTCAAGTGCTATTGCCCTGCGGTAGGTGACATCACACAGAGTGCCGATCAGTGCATGTTCCATATGTGGGACATTGCACTGCGGTCAGTCGTGTCGGATGGCACGCCGCTGGCTTAGCCACTTGAGTGTCGCTTGTGTCGTGCGCGCGGTGCTATTTGACACTTTGGCACATTTGTGCTCAAGTGTAGGGTAATTTATTATGGTTGGCATGAGTGGCTACGTGGTACCACTACAATAGTAAAAAAATACTTTTTAGTTTTTTTTACAAATTAATTGATACAGATATTAAGCATTCAAAAATTCATGACTTTATGTTTAGTCAATTTTTTTAAGCTCATAACTCAGCAAAAAAACATCATACGAAAAAAAAATTGGGTGTACACATCCACGTCTACTAGAAGTATAACTGACCAGAATATAAACAAAATTCATTTTTTGGGTGGTCCGCTTGACGTGAAATGCCCTAATAACATAATCTAGTTTTTCATAAAAATGACTTTAAGGGATTACCTGTTCCAAAACATACACAGCTTTATCTTTTCTTCCGTTAAGGGTATGGAAATGCGCGGACTCCGTAAGCCACTAGAATAAAAGCATAAATAATTTATTTTACAATTATACGTACAATTGATACACGAAGCAAAGCAAAATTGTTTTTAAATATTAAATGGTCAAATAGGACAGTTGCCAATTGAACAAAATGTATAATGTATGTAGGGTAGCTTCGGATATTGTGGTATGGTCGGGTAATGTGGTATAGCACTTTTTCTGGGAAACTACAGGCATTCAGACAACATAACCACAGTGAAATGTTGACAATGCTTAAAAAGTAAAGAATCGTACACCAACATGCTTTTAGCAAGTAATGTTTGCGGGTAATATGGTATGGGTCGTGAAGGGTAATGTGGTATACTATCGTCCAGTACTAAATAGGCCTGAAACTGGAATAAATCGCATATAGAACGCTAAAAGCATGAGAAATGCAATTGTGACTGTAAGGAATAATAAAATAGGTCCCTAACTTTAGCTTATATAAGCTGATCAGACGTCTTCCTGAAGGAAACTTTGTCCTTCTTTTGAGCAAAACCACAGATAACTCATCATAGAGATGTCCACTCTCATACGACGAAAACCGCACCAAAATTTCAAGCTCTGAATTACAGCGTTTTTCCGCAAGCTATTTTACGCACACAGCTGCATGTGCTCATCCAAAACTTTCGTCGGATTAAGTTAATTTGGAATTTCTTTTCTTGCTTGTAATATTCTTTTTTGCAACATTCTTTTATGATTTTAGCTACGACGATCACGTACTGTGTTTGGTGTAACAGGTAGACAGCACATCAGATATCCGTAATTTCTTGTTCGTAAATTTCGCCTCGGGTTCAAGGCTGGGCGAGAAGCAACATTTTTCTTAACATTTAACGCTTTTTTTATTAACTTTTTTAATCGGTTATACCTGAAATTAATAATGTGTTGAAAAATTGTGATATAAATGAATCGGCACTAAAAATATTTCAGCGCACAAAGTATTCTTGTGTATGATCAAAGAATATGAAGTCTTTATTTTCTTTGGCATGATATGTACATACACATCGTTGCTAAGGCGACAATATGTGGTACGCATTGCCAATAGCTGCGGCGCCAGCAAGTTTAGCCTTTGCGTCGGCGTAACTGTATTGCTCGCTGAACAACTAAATTCGTTTTGGATGCAAATTGTGCCGGTCTTTTCATTCTTTTTTGCGAAAAGCAAGTGCCTGGGCGTACCCACCAACAAATAAAAGGGGACAAAGACATAACTACATTTCCAAATTCAGAATATAAAATTCGAATAGAGTAGAAATTAATATCGATTTCTGTACATATCGCTCCTTCGCTGCAAGAACGTCATAACTCAAAAAACTTCAGTTTATGGCAACCCTGTGTGTATCTGCATATGATCTTTTATCTGTCAAAACCACTTTGTAAAATATTCAATACTTTGCTCACAAGAAGACATGAAACATTTTTTGATACCTTGAACCGCCTTGAAATGGTAAACTTTAAATTGAATTTTCTCGGAATGATGTAGTTTTGAGTTATGACGTTCTTGCAGCGAAGGAGCGATATGTATATAAAATATAGAATAACGAGGGGAGAATACCCTCCTCTACCCATACCTAGGTACGCCCATGAGCGCCTGTATGGTTGTTTGTAACCTGCGCTTGATTGATTGATTTTAAAACTTGCGAACAATTATACAAGGTGCGTCCCAAAGTAAACAGGACTTTTGCAATAGGGACGTTTCTGGTGGCGCCATCTATGTGTGAGGACATGCGTTGGAAAGGTACATCTTTCATTCACATACTGTCTAAATTTCATGACATTTGGTCTAGTAGACGCCGAAATATCCCGCTCAATGTGACAGTATGTTTTTAACTTTGGTACGAGAATGTCGATCGAACAAAGAGCTAATATTAAGTTCTGTTTTAAACTTGGTAAAACTTTTACCGAAACGTTTAAATTGTTATAGCAAGTTTATGGTGATGATTGTTTATCCCGTGGCCGTGTTAATGAGTGGTTGAATCGATTCAAGAATGGTCGTGAAGACTTGAATGACGACGAACACGTCGGCCAGTCGAAATTTGTGATTACTGACGATGCCATCAAAACTGTGCGTGATTTTATCAAAATGCAGCCAAAATCATCATTGGAATTGATGGAAATGGAATTGAACATCTCCAAAACACCGAACATTTGGGTCTCCGTAAAGTGTGTTCTCGCTTCATTCCGCACACTTTAACCGACGACCAAAAAGCGCAGAGAATTGAGCACGCAAAAGACATCGTTCGGGAAGCCAGACGTGATCCAAATTTCTTGTTCAACATCGTAACCGGTGACGAAACGTGGTGCTTTCAATATGATCCCGAAACAAAGCGTCAAAGTGCCGAATGGAAGCACCCAGATGAGCCAAATCCGAAAAAAACCCGCCGTGAGAAGTCAAAAATCAAAACTCATCTCATTTGTTTCTACGATTCAAAGGGAATAATTCATCGAGAGTTTGTTCCACCGGGAAAAACAATTAACGCTTTGTTTTATGTTGAAGTTTTGAAGCGTTTGGTGCATCGCATTCGTCGTATTCGGCCAGAATATCGCGAGGAAGGAAGTTGGCGTTTATTGCATGATAATGCACCGGCTCACAGAGCCCTAGTTACGACCGATTATTTGACCAAAAATCGCATTTTTACCATCAATCATTCACCGTATTCGCCTGATATGGCTCCCTGTGACTTCTACTTATTCGGTCAGTTGCATTTGCCGATGAAAGGAAACCGTTATAAGGACGTTGAGGACATCCAAAAGGCTTGTACCAACATTCTGAAGGCGATGCCGGCCGATGACCTAAAACACTCATTCCAAATGCTTTTGGACCGTGCAAAACGCTGTATCGAAGCAGAAGGAGAGTATTTTGAATAAATAAAAAGAATTATACAAAAATAATCATCCGTTTTCTTTATTTTATAAAAGTCCTGTTTACTTTGGGTTGCACCTTGTATGTGTCTCCAAAACCAAACAAATTACTAATCAAGAGATCTAGAAACCAAATACATTTTTCATTTATATTGTTTTCACGGGTCTTAAAAAAAGGAATATACAGTACTTTTCGCTTAAAGCGAACTTCGAGGGACTGGGTAAAATGGTTCGTTTTAACCGAAAGTTCGCTTTAAAAGTGGTCCGTAATAAGCGAAAACATAAAGCGCGTACTTTTGAAATTAGTTCGTTTTAGGCGGAAAATCGTTTTAAACGGGTTCGTTATAAACGAAAAGTACTGCATTTAAAAATAAGCCATTAAAAAAAATCGTGGCAGCTACAGTGAGGATCGAACCGCGCACCCGTCGTCCGAGACACTCCCGCTTACGCATTTGACCATCAACACTCAATCCCGACTGGTTGCTTAAAAGGTATGATAACAGACAAGCGCCGTTTTAACTAAAAATCACATATTTCTGTATCTCAAAACAGAGCACAATGCGTGTGAAGCGTTGATTGTGTGAGTGACATTAGAGGCCAAAAAGCTCTTATCGGAGGCCAAATTTGTCGAACTTTTTGACACTTTTTTTCCTTGGCTGCTGAACATCTATATGATGAGTTATCTGTGGCAAAACTGTCCTTCTTGTTCTCCTTTTTTAACAGAATTGTCCTCCTTTATCAACTTTGTCGCACGACAAAAAGGTGGTACAAAAATGTTTAACGAAAAATTCCCTTTTAAAATTAAAGATTAGCACCTAAATAATGACCACTTTACAACACTGAAAGTAATATCACCTGCACAATTCCTACTTAACGACACTGACCAACCTGTTAGATGAACAGATGAGCTGTTGTTGGAACAGGCAAACAATTTGAAAACCACAACGGAAAGGTTTGTATTCAATTCATTAAAGGTGAATACATCTAACAAATTTTGTCTTTAGAAGTTTAGGCCACCATGTCAACGAAAAAAATACGATGCCATTTTACGGATAATTTGGAAAAGGAGTTTCCTTTCATTAATGTTGTGGACAAAAACGACGCCACAACTGTAAAGTGCTCTGTGTGTTTCACGGAGTTCAGCCTGGCAGTCGGTGATAATTTGATGATACTGAAAGGAACTTGACAGCTGCTGAAGGTTTGACCACTGAAGATTTTAACCACACAGTAATGCCTAACCACAGCTTCAGAAGCTTGGACTGCTTATCACAGCTAAACAGACTTCTTTACAATCAAAAATGTTACTGCGCAATAACTAAAGGTGAAGCCATAATTTGCAATGTTTTTTTTTAATGCCCAAGATAATTTCAAACGGGATTTAGAAGAAGCTGAATTTGTTACTTTACTCTCGGATGCTTCAAATCACAAAGATATACAATTATATCCTGTACTAATTAGTTACATGAACTTTGAAAAAGGTATTCAGACTAAGTTTTTGTCTTTCGAGTAAATTAACGGCGAAAATTTTAATATATTATCTTACAACTTAAAGAAGGTAATTGATGCGAATAACCTTAAAAGTAAAGTTATTGCAATTCGTACTGATAACACAAATACAAATTTTGGTGGAATTAATCGAAATGGCATTTATAATGTTTATAAAAAACTGCTGCTGTTGTGTAAAAACTATCTTCTTGGAATTGGTTATAATGCCCACATTGTATCAAATGCTTTTAATACTGCTTCCAGCTTAATGAGTATTGCGACGATACTGCACCCTGTCGCTGTGCAATAGGGATGGCCAAAATCTGTAATTACTGATTAGTAGGTATCGGAATTATATGCACGTGCATATTTTCAATTTTTATTGAAAAATATAAAGAATAGCTGGGCCCAGCGGCTTTGCACAGAAACTCTCTTGTTTTCCCCGATACAAATTCTTAACCCATTGTTATTGTTCATTAAACTATTTTTGACTTTCACCAAGTTGGAAGTCAATGGATCAATGGATTAATTCATGGTTTTTCACAGTTTCTCCATACCAACTTTTAACCCGTCGCTGATCCGTCCGACTTTAATATTCGGAAAATGAAAAACACGTATCGAGTTATTTTACATTTGAAGTACTTTCACCAAGTTTGAAGTCAAAAGGCTCAAAAAACTTTGATCTTAATTTGATTTGATTACTTGAAGTTTTTATCCCGTCGTTGGTTAGATTTAGATTTTGAAAATAATGAGAAACACGTATCTAAATTTTTTTTATTTAAATTATTTATACAATTTATGAAGGCCTATCGGTTGATGTTTTTTCGGATTATGACTTAATTTAGTCAAAATGGTGAGCAGAACACACTTTTTTAACCCTAGTTAGATAACGTTATTTTTTGTACTGAAAAGATAACGATACGTCTGAGAGGCGTATGCTAGTTTCTATCCTTTTAACAGTGTTGTTAGAAGGAATATTGATAATTTTCTTATTGAGATCACTTATTTCATAAATTTCTGTTAACATTAAATCATTTTTGAAGTAAAACAACGTTTGTTTAGTAAAATAAAAATTAAATTACAATTGACGATTGAGAGAGAGAGAGCAAAAAATTCAAAAGGCGTACGTCTCGCAGACGTACCTTATCTAAGCAGGGTTAATATGCTTTGTTACTCTGTTGATGAGCAACAAAATCTAAAACATCACAAAACCTAACAAAATTCGAAGCTTGTTTATCATTGTATTTCTTATTAACCCTTCGATGGGCGGTAACATTTTACTACACATTTGCTCATTGTCGTCTGGCCAGACGAAATCTGTGTGAGGCTCTTGACAAAGGCAAATCGCAATGACAGATGAAGTTTATTATGTTTATTTAGTAGGCTACATATGTAAGTATATATATATACAAGTTATGTCAATATATACTTACTTCGTTACCCACAAATACACTGCAAAAAAGGAGATGAATCTGGAATTTTTTTTATTATTTTGAAATTATATCATTTTTAGGCGTGTTTTATTTTTGTATGCGTCTATACATATATATAATGAAAAAAAGTCATATTTTGCTTATTTTTGTACTTATTCAATGCATTTATGGCATTTGTGATACACATGTGCGTGCGACAGAGCAACGTGGGCGCCACATTGCTGACACTGAAGTCGTGTTTTGCGATGCTTGTGTGTATTGTTTAGGCATAGACGCATGAAACAGACCTAAATTTCTGTGGAACTACAGCAACAGAAGCACTTGGCTACTGGAATGATATAAATGAATGATAAGTTAATATATTTATTATACGAATGTTATTATTAACTCACCACGCCATAGATTTTTAGCGCTTGCGGAATGCTAGTGAAGCGAACCGTATTCGGATTTTTTGACCAATTGCGTACATAAGTCATTAGTTGTATCATGAGTTCTGACGGATTGTCATGTCAACAACATCATCGTCGTTAAAAAAATCAGCCATTCTCAAATAACACTAAACACACGATTTTGTGATTTGAAGTTTACTCCTCGTCTTTCAAAAACGAACTGACACATCACCAACGTTAAAAAATGTAGACAATTTCGAATAGCAACAAATTTAATATGCATTTATATAACAAACCTCTATAAAAATCAAATGACTTTCACATACAAACTGACCAAGAATGCAACAAAATCGCTTCTTTTGGCTTACTCATTTTTTCAAATTTTTAAATAATTTTCCATTTTTACATTTTCAACAAGCTCTCAGCATGCTGTGATTATTTAGCCATCATTTTTAGAAATCAAAGAAAGTTAAAACAATAATAAAAACTAATAATACACTCGATTCTCGCAAAAAACATTTTTCGTCTGGCCAGACGACAAAGTGCAGATGTGTAGAAACTGACTTTGTGACAAAAAAAATCCATAAAACCGCGTACAAATTCTTTTTATTTCTTACGTTTTATATATAGGATAACGAAACTTGAAAAGTCACGAAAGCACAGCACGATGGAGCGCAGAGAAAAAAAGTTATGAATAAAAATAGAACCATTTCGTCTGGCCAGACGACAAAGTCCATCCGAGGGTTAAAATGAATTTGTTTCAACACGCCATCAATTTCTTTTAAAATATTATAAAATGATGGGCAGTCTAATTCTTTTACATCAAGTCTACTCCACGTCCTTTACAAAAAAAAAATTTTAGTACGCTTTCCCACTAAATTTCATTTTTTAGCAAAACCAATTCGAACAAAATTGTGTAATTATTGTGCTTGGTCCAGTTATCTATGTAAGCATTTTTATATTGTTTTTTACTCTGGTTATGGGGGCAAGGTATGATGTACCAGAGGCTACAGCGGCTACATAGCCCACGTGTGCCTAAGACCGTCCATACGTGACGAAGAGTCACATCCTGCTCGAGGTGCCCCTGCTTTTACCGAATATGGCGGTTCTAGAGAGGAAAACTCGATAAAACCCGTAATCCCAAGTGTTATCCGTACCGTGCTTATGGGATGAATGGCACTACGTAAACGTGTCTTCGAACGGTGGCCTCCAGATACCTGGCGACCTCTGGTTGTATTCTTCGCCTTCCCGAGGTAATGGGGGCTATGCCTTGGGTGACATCCTTTCCCCTACACTCGTGGGACCAAGTATGGACCGATTTGTTATTGAGGATCAGGCAGCAGTGCCTATAAATAACCAGGTCGATGACCTTACGCTTGCTAACAGGGCTTCAGGTCCGAAAAGCAGCGTAACTCATATGGATGTCGCATCTATGGCAGAGGACACTGTACCAAGTGCCAATGATGCGTCTATCCCAACGGACGAGGAGGACGCATTACTCGCCTCCCAACCTCTGACACAGGTCAGAGTCGTTTCAGACAAAGCGCGGCTATCAGGAGCCGGACGTAAGCGTCTGAAAATTCTTTTGGACAGAGGTTTTGACATTGTCGAGGCTAAAAAGTTAGCGCTAAAACCGCTCAAAAAGACTCGACTGTCGCCACCGAAGTCCAAATCCCACAATAAGAGAGTTCGGTCAGACAGCTCCACGCCAAAGACGAACTCTCCTAAGAGAGTTGCTGGCTCTGCTGCTCGCGGCTTTGCCGCCCCCGCTTCCTCCACGGAAAGCCAGGCCATTGATCCCGCTGGATCATCGGAGCAGCACAAAGCGTGTTACAGTCAGGCTGCGTCTAGTGTACGCCTAGGCGTTATACCGCCTGACTTTCCGGTGTCCATTTGGACAACGGAACAATTAAAGCTGATCCAATCCAGCATCCTGGACAAGATCGTGCAGCAGACGAAGGGCTCTATTAACCCATTAAAACCTGACCCCAGAAAGGCTTGTGCGATTTCCATAAAATTTTACACAATCTTATTAAGGCAGGTTTCTACCTTGTGCGGCCGAGAAAACATGTTTTTTTGAAAAATTTTTAATGGGAAGGTTTTTAAGATAAACACTGGAAAATTTTTTCAGATGTAGGTAGATGTTTATTGTACAAGTAAAAAAAGTTTCAAGATAAAATATGCAAAGGGGGGGAGGGGGCCATCGAGCAATGGCGGCAGGACTTCCTTACTCGCGGAAGTCCTGCCGCTGTTTGAGATGACTTGAAACACAAAAATGAAATTTTTTCTTATTCTGTATCCTTTTGTCTATGGCTGGAACTAGGATTTTAAAAAACAAATGAAAAATGAAGGATATATGCGATTTTGACTAAAAAACTAAATTTTTACCTACTTTTTTCAATACAAATTTCTATTTTTAATGAGAAAAAATTATTATTTCTTGAAGATCCTAGTTCGTGCCATAGCTAAGACCTTGATAAATGACTGTTTAAAATTTCGTAGCTATTGCTCAACTCGTGTGGCCTAAATCACTTCCGCCAGGTCAAAAAATGTAGTTTTGAGAAAAACGCGTTCAAAGTTTTGCTTCAGCAGGTCGGCGCGCTCGACACCGCTACCTGTTTCTATAAATTGCTTCCGTAATTCGAAAGATTTCAACTTCAAATTTTGGGAGCGTATTCTACAATCATGTATTAATCCAAAAATGCATGAAAAAAAAAATCGATTTTTTTTACCGCACAAGGTAGAAACCCCCCTTAATTGACCTAATCAAGAAAAAAAACCAAGCAAAAAATTCATACCATGTTTTTTTTTTGTCATGTTTTTCGCAAACATTACACAAATAAACAAAATCAAACATTTGCGGAAAATAAAATGTGCCAATAAAATATCAACTGCTTGGATTTTGACATTTTCACGCGTTGCGTTGTATGAAAATTGGCAGTGTTTAGGCCCAACGTTGCATTCGCGCAACACAAAACTTAAAGCATATTTTTTGTTTAAAAAATCAAAAAAAAATTTTTCAAAACTTATTTTTAAATAGTTTAGCATTGCAAAATGCAGCCCACTAAGGGATTTTGATAGGTTTGAAGAATAAGTATTTTTGATTGAATTGCAAAAATTCCCCAAAAAAAACCTTTGACTTTGGATCGAAAAAAACGTATGAATATCTAAATAATTTTGAAATTTGAGTATGGCAGAATCTAAAACGATCAATTCTAATCCAATTCTACCGATTTTCAAGTCTTATGTCTTTATGAATTACTTAATATAGCGAAATTCCCAAACGTTGCGCAAACGCAACGCTCAGGGCTTAATGGGTTAAGCCCAAGTTCTCTGGCTGTACCTTCCGCCCAGGATGGATCACCTTTGGCTGTGTTGACAGCACCACAGTTGAATGGTTCAAGGCAACTGTGCCCGCCCTTAAGCCGTGGAAGGACGCTGCCCTAAAAGTGGTCACAGAGGCAGAGGTGCCTCGGCCTCAAATTTTTGTGGGCTACTTTCCTGGAAAGGAAAAAACGCTCACCGACCACATCCTCCACACCATCGAAGGGCAAAATAATGGCCTCAGAGTCGATGACTGGAGGGTGCTCAATAGAGAACAAAAAGGGGCCACTATCGAGCTGACGATAGCGGTGGACCCCATCTCAATCAGCACACTTAAGGCCACGGACAACAACGTGAGCTTTGAGTTCGGCACAGTGCAGATGAGGCCGAAGGGCAAACGGCCCGAAACAAACACTGCAGGGATCGGCGGGGCTCCTAAGCCTAATCAGTCCGACGAACAGCCATGCTGCTCGAGGTCCCTAACTCCTTCCCGACCACAAGCACAGAAGCCCAGGAAAGGCCGACCTTCAGGTCGACCACGCAAATGCGACAGGGGCTCCAGGGAGGACGCTGCGCGCTTAGCCACCAACAGAGGCAAAAAGGTGGCAAAACGTGCCCGCAAATGAGTGCCTCAGCAGGAGCGCACCACATGAGGCAAATTAAGTGCCTCCAAGTGAATCTCCATCATGCCAAAGCTGCCTCTGGTGTGCTTAGCATCACCAGGGACTTGGTGGCAGTTTGGGTAAAAGTGCCCATATCCGGAGGCCATCTGAAGATGGTCATCGCTTCGGCCTACCTACCAGGTGAGGAAGCGGCAGCTCCATCCAGGAACGTCATATCCCTGGTGGAGTACTGCCGAGCAAGGAACCTGAAATGGATCCTGGGCTGCGACGCGAATGCCCAACACACGGTTTGGGGCAGCTCAGACGTCAATCCAAGGGGTGAGTACCTTCTTGAATACATCATTAATAAGGGTAATGAGCCTACATTTAGGAATGCCATCCGGGGGTAAGTTTTAGATCTTACCCTCACTGCTTCCAACGTTTTCTCCTTTACCTCAAACTGGCATGTGTCAGGCGAAGTCTCAATGTCGGATCATCAACATATAAGATTCGACATTCTGGAATCCGCGCGTGTCACGCAAGTTTACCGTAACCCTCGCAAGACAAATTGGGACACTTATAGATTCCTCTTAGAGGAACAAGTAAATCGCTCTACGCAGCCAATAAGGCCGCCATATGAGCTAGAAATAGAGGCCCAAAGCCTAAATTCTAATATCCATACAGCCTTCCATGAAAGCTGTCCCCAGAAGACACGGAAAGCCCGAACGGGTATTCCATGGTGGACAAAAAAGCTTGATAAATTGAGGAGGAAGGCTAGAAAATTATTTAACAAGGCCAAAAGTACTGGTAACTGGACCCAGTACAAAAAGGCCTTAACTGATTATAACATAGAGCTGAGAAAGTCTAAGAGGGCCTCGTGGAGGGAACACTGCAAGAATATTGGCAGTCTTCCCGAAGCTGCAAAACTGCAAAAGGCCCTAAGACTAGAACACTCTAACGGTATTGATACCCTGGTAAAGTCGGACGGAACGTACACCGACACCCCGGATGAAACCAGCAAACTACTGCTGGAGACACACTTCCCGGGGTGTAGATTCTCAGAGGCTTATCCTCCGATGGCACATAGAACATATCTCGCCACCGGTAGTGACATAAGCCTCGCGAATAGAATCTTCCTTCCGACAAAGGTACGATGGGCACTTTCCTCATTCAGCCCATACAAATCTTCAGGACCAGACGGCATCCAACCATGCCTCCTACAACAAGGAGCGGATATTCTGGTACCTGCCCTTTCAAGGATCTTGAAATCCAGCCTAATTCTAGGCCACATATCAAATTGCTGGTCTAAGGTCAGAGTGGTGTTCATACCAAAGGCAGGCAAAAGGCCAGAACAATTGCCTAAGTCGTATCGACCCATTAGCCTTAGCTCATTTATTCTCAAAACTATATATTCACCACTGCTCCAGGTTCTCAAATCTGGTACACGGATGGATCCAAGCTGGAAGACGGAAGCGCAGGGGCTGGAATATATGGCCCAAGATTCCATAAATCCTTCCCTATGGGGAAGCTCGCTACCGTATTCCAGGCTGAAGTCTATGCCATTGAGGCATGCGCCAGAGAATGCCTACGCAGGAAAACGTCTGGTGCACAAGCATATATATTATCCGACAGTCAAGCGGCCCTAAAGGCTCTAGAAGCCTACGCGGCCTCCTCAAGACTCGTCAAGGATTGCCGTGCTCTCCTAAATGAACTGGGAGGTCGTAACTCAATAGAGCTACACTGGATCCCAGGACACGAGGGTCACGAAGGCAACGAAAAAGCTGATCGCCTTGCCAAAAGAGGCGCAATGCGCCGACTGGTGGGCCCTGAACCATTCTGTGGACTATCAAAAGGACACACACAAGAATGGCTAAGGAAATGGGTAGACCAAAACTTTGCCGAGCTATGGACCAACAGCACGGGACAACGCCAGGCAAAGCGGTTTATAACCCCAGACAGAGGAGTATCCAGAAAACTCCTCATGCTAAAAAAGGAGGACCTCCGCACCCTCACTGGATACCTAACTGGCCACTGTCCACTACGGAATCATCTCAGCAAAATGGGAATTTCCTCATCGGATGTCTGCAGGAAATGCAATCAAGAAGCAGAAACCTCTATACACGTTCTCTGTGATTGTCCTGCACTCAGCAGGAAAAGATTTCTCCAGCTAGGTGCTATCACCATAGCCCCGGAAAAGATCTGGAATCTACAACCCCAAAGAGTGCTTAAACTAATAAAAAGCCTCAACTTAGAGGGTTAAACCAGGCTTGCACAAAAGATCTATACTGGTCGCAGTGCCTAATAGCCTCAATATTATTATTATTACTCTGGTTTACCTAATTTGTTTAAGTTTGACTGAACAATTAAAAAAAATTAGAATCCAAACGTCTTTTAACCCTCGGATGGATTTTGTCGTCTGGCCAGACGAAATGGTTCTATTTTTATCGATAACTTTTTTCTTTGCGCTCCATCGCTGTGCTTTCGTGACTTGTCAAGTTTCGTTATCCCCTATATAAAACGTAAGAAATAAAAAGAATTTGTACGCGGTTTTATGAATGTTTTTTGTCACAAAAACATGTGCTGATGTGTAGAAACTGACTTTTCTACACATCAGCACATGTTTTTTGCGAGAATCGAGTGTATTATTAGTTTTTATTATTATTTCAACTTTCTTTGATTTTAAAAAATGATAGCTAAGTAATCACAGCATGCTGCGAGCTTGTTGAAAATGTAAAAATGGAAAATTATTTCAAAATTTCGAAATACTAAGTAAGCCAAAAGAAGCACTTTTTTTGCATTCTTGGTCAGTTTGTATGTGAAAGTCATTTGATTTTTACAAAGGTTTGATATATATTCTTATACTAGCTGGGCCCTGCGGCTTCGCACGCAAGCTCTCTTGTTTCACCCGATACAAATTCTGAACCCATTGTTGACCCCGTCAGATTTTGATTTAAAAAAAACATATGTCTATTATCTTTGATGTCAAGTATTTCCAAAAAGTTTGAAGCCCCTTAAATCATGGGTTTTCACATTTACCCTAAACAAATTCTTAACCCTAAGTTTATCACGGTAGATTTCGATTTTCTCAAAAAATGAAAAGCACATTTGAATTGTTTCCCGATAGAAGTGCTTTTTGTCTAAGTTCTCCATACAAACTGTTAGCCCATTGTTGATCCCGTTAGATTTGGATTTTCAAAAAAGTGAAAAACACGTGTCAAATTATTTCTCACTAAGAGTACTTTCACAAAATTTGAATCTCAGTGGCCCCATTAATTCATGTTTTTTTACAGTTTCGCCATACAAAATTGTAACCGGTCGTTAACCCCGTCCGATTTTAATATTCGGAAAAAATGAAAAACACGTATCAAGTTATTTTACATTTGAAGTACTTTCACCAAGTTTGAAGTCAAAAGGCCCAAAACAATTTGTTTCTCCATACATACTTTTAACCCGTCGTTGATCCAGTTAGATTTCGATATTGAAAATAATGAGAAACGCGTGTCCAATTTCAGGTAGTTCGAAATCAATATGTCTCTTAAATCACTTTTCTTCATACAACACCTTAACACATTTTTGCCCATTTACACCCCGAATTTCAAAAAAATCCCGTCTTAGCGGAGGTTCATTTTCAAGATGTACCTACAGTTCAAATTTCATATTTGTAGCTTCAGCGGTTTGGGCTGAGCGATGATGAATCAATCAATCAATCAGTCAGTCAGGACAAACAATCTATGTATATATAAATGGAGGCGGTACCACGGCCCCTTGTCCAATGCTCACAATTTCTTCTAGTCGAATTGTGCTACTAAGTGGAAAGTTCGTACCAAGTTTCACTGGTGTGTGTGTGTGTACTGCATAACTGTTGGATCATAAAAAATGTGCCACGCTCCTTGACTAACGCCGATCAAATCTCATCAGTAGAATGACACATCTATGAAACGACGGTACACCAAATTTCAATGCTGTGCGGCTTACAACTCCGAAGCTATTCCATATAAAAGATTTAAGTTCTATGGCCGGAGCCACGCCCTCTTGTTAAATACCCGCCCATTCCGTCTGTGGAAAGATATGTCTAAATGGTAAATTCGTACTAAGTTTCATTGATGTGCGACGAACAGTTTAAAAATTTTGAAAAATTTTGTCAAACATTTGTTTGACAGCCGTCGTGGCTCAGTTAGTTAGTGCGTTGGGCCGCGAGTCGAAGGCAGCGACCCAGGTTCAAATACTGCCTGTAATAACACCTAAAAAAAATAACGGGAAAACTAGTTTTCTCTTTCGGTGGCTGTCCTCTCAGCTGGAAATGGCAAACCTCTGAGAGTAAAATTGCTTATGAAAGAGCTCCCAACCTGCCGTTCGGAACCGGCATAAAACTGTAGGTCCCTTCCACCCGCGTACAAATTCACACGCACAACACGGGTGGTTGCGGGAAGCTAGGCCTAAGTCTCGCGTAAGCGGGCTGTCGTGCCAGTCAATTATTATTATTTGTTTGACAGTTTGGGTCAAACAAATGTGCCACGCCCCTTGTCTAACCCCCATCAAATTTTAACAATAGAATGACACTTTTATGGGACGATTTCGTACCAAATTTCAATGCTGTGCGGCTTACAATTCCGAAGCTATTCCATATAAAAGATTTGAGTTGTATGGGCGGAGCCACGCCCTCTTGTTAAATACCCGCCCCATTCCCTCTGCCGAAAGATATGACTAAATGGTAGGTTCGTACTAAGTTTCATTGATGTGCGATTAACAGTTCGAAAATTATGCGGATAGTTTTTGCCCAACAAATGTGCCACGCCCCTTGTCCAATGCCCATTAAATTTTAACAGTAGAATTACACTTCTATGGGAGGATGTCAAAATTTCAATGCTGTGCGTCTAACAATTCCGAAGCTATACCATATAAAAGATTTTAGTTGTATGGGCGGAGCCACGCCCTCTTGTTAAATACCCGCCCCCTTCCTTCTGTCGAAAGATATGACTAAATGGTAGGCTTGTACCAAGTTCCATTGATGTGCGACTTACAGTTCTGCTGAAATGTTAGCTCATAAAAAATGTGCCACGCCCCTTGTTCAACGCCCATAAAATTTTAACAGTAGAATGACACATCTATGAAACGACGGTACACCAAATTTCAATGCTGTGCGACTAACAATTCGGAAGCTATTCCATTTAAAAGATTTGAGTTCTATGGGCGTTGCCACACCCCTTTGTTCAATACCCACCCCATTCCCTCTATTGAAGTATATGATTAATTAGTAAGTTTGTACCAAATTTAATTGATGTGTGACTTATGGTTCCAAAGTTATTGTCTAAAAATGTATTCTTGTGGTGCCACGCCCCGTTTTCACGACTTTTCTTTTTTTATAAACCTTCACGTAACAATTTCAAACAAACCCGCCGAAGTAAGTATCCAAGTTGATCCAGTCGTTCTCAAGTTATAAGCAGTCGAACGGACCACGTTTCATTTTTATATACAAGGTGCGTCCCAAAGTAAACAGGACTTTTGCAATAGGGACGTTTCTGGTGGCGCCATCTATGTGTGAGGACATGCGTTGGAAAGGTACATCTTTCATTCACATACTGTCTAAATTTCATGACATTTGGTCTAGTAGACGCCGAAATATCCCGCTCAATGTGACAGTATGTTTTTAACTTTGGTACGAGAATGTCGATCGAACAAAGAGCTAATATTAAGTTCTGTTTTAAACTTGGTAAAACTTTTACCGAAACGTTTAAATTGTTAAAGCAAGTTTATGGTGATGATTGTTTATCCCGTGGCCGTGTTAATGAGTGGTTGAATCGATTCAAGAATGGTCGTGAAGACTTGAATGACGACGAACACGTCGGCCAGTCGAAATTTGTGATTACTGACGATGCCATCAAAACTGTGCGTGATTTTATCAAAATGCAGCCGAAATCATCATTGGAATTGATGGAAATGGAATTGAACATCTCCAAAACATCAATTGATCGCATTTTAACCGAACATTTGGGTCTCCGTAAAGTGTGTTCTCGCTTCATTCCGCACACTTTAACCGACGACCAAAAAGCGCAGAGAATTGAGCACGCAAAAGACATCGTTCGGGAAGCCAGACGTGATCCAAATTTCTTGTTCAACATCGTAACCGGTGACGAAACGTGGTGCTTTCAATATGATCCCGAAACAAAGCGTCAAAGTGCCGAATGGAAGCACCCAGATGAGCCAAATCCGAAAAAAACCCGCCGTGAGAAGTCAAAAATCAAAACTCATCTCATTTGTTTCTACGATTCAAAGGGAATAATTCATCGAGAGTTTGTTCCACCGGGAAAAACAATTAACGCTTTGTTTTATGTTGAAGTTTTGAAGCGTTTGGTGCATCGCATTCGTCGTATTCGGCCAGAATATCGCGAGGAAGGAAGTTGGCGTTTATTGCATGATAATGCACCGGCTCACAGAGCCCTAGTTACGACCGATTATTTGACCAAAAATCGCATTTTTACCATCAATCATTCACCGTATTCGCCTGATATGGCTCCCTGTGACTTCTACTTATTCGGTCAGTTGCATTTGCCGATGAAAGGAAACCGTTATAAGGACGTTGAGGACATCCAAAAGGCTTGTACCAACATTCTGAAGGCGATGCCGGCCGATGACCTAAAACACTCATTCCAAATGCTTTTGGACCGTGCAAAACGTTGTATCGAAGCAGAAGGAGAGTATTTTGAATAAATAAAAAGAATTATACAAAAATAATCATCCGTTTTCTTTATTTTATAAAAGTCCTGTTTACTTTGGGTTGCACCTTGTATATAGAGAAGATATAAAATTCTCGTGTCACAATGTTTGTTACCATACTCCTCCGAAACGGCTTGACCGATTTTTATGAAATTTTACATGCCTATTCAGTAGGTCTGAGAATCGGCTACTATCTATTTTTTATACCCCTAAGTGATAAGTGGCGTGGCACATACAAGCAAAATCTTTAAAATTGAATATTCGCCACCTCACGTATTTCATTATAGAAAAAAAACGAAGTTTGCCGGGATGTCATAAAATCTTTAAAATTGAATATTCGCCACCTCACGTATTTCATTATAGAAAAAAAAACTAAGTTTGCCGGGATGTCATATGTGTCACTAGAAATCCCCTAGAAATAATTTATATGGCAAAACAACGTTTGCTGGGTCAGCTAGTTGCTTATAAAATTTGTTGCTATTCGAAAATGGCTGCATTTTTAACGTTGGTGATGTGTCACTTCGTATTTGAAAGTCGAGGAGTAAACTTCAAATCGCAAAATCGTGTGTTTAGTGTTGGGAGTGGCTGCATTTTTTAACAACGATGATGTTGTGGGCATGACAATCTGTCAGACCTCATGATACAACCAATGACTTATGAATATATTCAATTGGTCGTGCCACAAATGGAAGAAAGAGCAAAAAATCTGAGTATTGTTCGCTTCTCTAGCATTCAGCAAGCGCTGAAAATCTATGGCGTGGTAAGTTAATAATAAACATTCGTATTATAAATACACTGCGCGACACATGATTATCCTCACTCCACATTTGCTCTTTAAATTTTATTGCTGATATAAATAAAAAAATAGAAATGTGAATATTTTGTATCTATGATGTAAAATATTTGCCCATAGGGTGATCGAGAAAATTTCATTACACTAACTGGTTGGTTATACCTCCCTGGTTCGGTCTAAGCTAGAGTACGCGGCCTTCATTTGGAGACCCTACTATGCGTGTCACATCAATCGACTTGAACGAATCCAAAAAAGGTTTCTTCGTTATGCCCTACGTTCTTTGCATTTTGTTTACCCCATTCCCTCATACTAGTCTAGATGTCTACTTATTAATTTAAAGTCATTGGAGGGTAGGAGAAGTATTCTCTCACTTACCTTTGTCTTTAACCTAATACGGGGTGCGATAGACTGTCCTTGCCTACTCGGTCGTATCAATTTTTATATTCCGCAAAGGTCGTTAAGAAATCATGCCACTTTCGCTTTGGAAAGGGTAAGAACAAATTACGCTTCTTTTGCCCCAATTTTTAGAGCTTTAAAAGAAATGAACTCGCTCTCAAATTCTTTTGTTTTGGATTTTTCCTATTCCGAAACTCATTTTAAACTGCTGTTGAATGATTTAATTAGCTAGGATATTTATATATCTCACTGTACTTCTCGTAGTAATCTGTATGAATTGTAATACAAAACTTCTGGATTACTTAAACAATGAAATAAATAAATAAATAAATAACTGTAAATCTCCGTTAGTCAATATTTTGGACAATGCAAGCGCGACACTTCACTGACGGGAATTGAAAGGGGTCAAATCCTTGCTCTGAGCGTCGAAAACGACTCAAACCGGAAAATCGTCCTTAAAATTCATTGTGATCCTTGGGTAATCAACAACTTTTTAAAAAATACAGAAAACTGTGGCAAAAACCGAAGAGGACGCACAGCAAAGGCGACCACAGAGAGAACGACGGGCTATTTTACGAGAAGCGTCCAGCACTGCAATGGTTGCACGTCAAATAAAAGCAAACTAGTTGTAACTCCCGAAGTTCGGGTGAAAACAAAACACTACCATTTCGTTTATGTAACTAAAATGTAATGTATATTTTTTTCATTATAGTACTTCGTGAAGTACTACATTCGCCGTTGTGTTAAATTTATTTTGTAGCAGAGCCCTCTATATTTTAAGTTATTAGTAGCAGAGCTCTCTGTATTTCCATATGTACATGTTTGCGTTGCCACCTATATTTTATGTAATGTTGTAACCTACTGACGCGCAGCCAACATAACTGCTTACTTTTGCCTATAAAAGCGAGCCCTCAGCGGTCGCTCTTTCTTTTTAGATCAAGCGGTTGGCGAAGACAGAAGGACTAAGCTGAAAATTAAATAAATCAATTTAATCCGAAATTCGACAACCGCTTTCCTGCTAAAATTGGCGCCCAACATCGTGGCTGAATTTTGCGACAAGAGTGTGACTGTACGTCATAGTAAGCGTTTAGCGGAGAAGAAAGAAGAGGGTAATATGGCCTTATCGTCAGAGCAATTTGAGCGCCTAATGGCGGCCATGTTAGCAAACAACACGAAGACAGGGTCCTTCAGCACCTGCACTGCACGTTTCAACGGAGAGCGCAATCCAACAAAAGTGGAGGAATTTATTTCGTCGATAACCACGTTTAAAGAGATTGAGAAAATATCAGATATTGACGCAATAAATGGTATGCCAATGTTGCTTGGAGGAGATGCTGCAGAGTGGTGGAGTGGCGTGAAAGTGGACGCGAAGACGTTCAGTGATGTTGTGCGTATGGTACGCGAGGCCTTTTCCCCTCCTAAGCCAGCATGGCGAGTGTATGCGGAAATTTGTGACGCGAAACAGCAAAAAAATGAAGCAACGGACACTTTTATCAGGAAGAAGCGTGCCCTGTTTGCGCAGTTGCCAAAACCACCGACGGAAGTTGATCAGATTGATATTGTGTTCGGTATGTTGCACATGCGTATTCGAGAGCGTGTGTTTCGGCACAAAATTTCAAATTTTTCTGAGCTTTTGGTGGATGCAAGAGAAGCGGAACAGTGTCTTGCCGAGCAAAGCAGCAAAATTGTGAACGCGAGTGGCGGTCCAGTACGCTGTGGATTTTGCCGCAAGAATGGCCATACCGAAGATAAGTGTTTTAAGATTCAAAAGCTGCAGCCCGAGAATAACAACGTGGATACGCTGGCAGAAAGAGCGAAACCAAAGTTTTCTTGTTATGGGTGCGGTACACCTGGAATAATCCGTGCTAATTGCCCAAAATGCAGCAAGGCAAAGGCAGTAAATTGCGTAAATTTTATCTCGTTGAACACTGTGCAAATTGGCCGTGAGGCTCCAGTTGTGAGCGTACAACTGTTTGGTATTTTGGGGCAGGCATATTTCGACTCAGGGGCGCGCACTAGTGTGGCCAGTGGCAATCTGAAGAAGATAATGGACTCTAAGGGGTGCACATATCAACTCGTAAAATGCGACGTTTCATTGGCCGACGGAAGCACTTCAATGCAAGATTGTCTGTCAACAATTTGCAAAATTGTGATAGGTGGCCGATGCCTCAACATTTCTTTTACAATATTGCCCAATGCGGAAGACAACAGAACACTAATAGGTGCAGATTTTATACAACAAGCGGGCATAGTTAGTGTCAGAAATATTGGCACTTCGAAAGCAATCCCCAACAGAAATTTGACTTTGACGATGCCTGGCCGTTGAAGTTGAGTTTGATTGAAACTGCTCGCCCTACAAGTTCTGTGTCACAAAGAACACAAGCTATGCGCAATTCACAAGAAATTGCAAATAAGCCTTATGTGTCCGATTTTGAATATTTTGGGCCGGACATAACATAAGAAAATGATTACTCCCCACACACAATTCAATCGATTTTTAGAGATGCACTACCTCCTGATGCAGAGACTACAAAGCGACAAAAAGGCCCACAATTGTTCAGTGGTGTGACTTATGATTATAAAAGTTACGATGAAGTGAATTTCACTAGGCTGTCTTCCATTCAGTTCCAAATTTTGAAAACTGAAGATGCTACCCAATTGGGCGAAGAGGAGCGGCTTCAATTAGAATGCGTTCTACAAAAGCATTCGGTAGTTTTTGGAGAAATCGATGAGCCAACACCATATGTAACGCACAAAATAAATACTGGGGATCATGAGCCGCTATCCTCGCCGCCATATCGTCTAACGTTCGCCAAATCAAAAGAACTAAAGCTTGAAGTGGAGAAGATGTTGGAAAAGGGCATCATAGAAGATTGCGAGTCTGCTTGGAGCTCGCCAGTGGTGATGGTACCTAAAAAGGGTGGTGGCGTACGCGTATCCATAACAACGCCGGACAGGTATCCATTGCCGCGGATTGACGATTTGTTGCACGCGGCAAGAAGCACAAAATTTATGTCAACGTTAGATCTGCAAAGCGGATATTATCAGGTGAAAATCGAAGAGAACGATTGCGATAAAACGTGCTGCATTACGCCTTTCGGTACGTACCGCTTTAAGAGGATGCCGTTCGGGCTGCGCAACGCGCCCGCGACTTTTCAGAGGCTTACGGATCGTTTAAAAAACGCCCTACCGGAAGTTTTACTGCTTGCATACTTAGATGACTTAATCATTTGTTCTGCAACATTTTATGATCAATTTCATGACATCGATGTAGTGCTCAAAAGGCTTAATATGTTTAAGTTGCGAGCCAATAACGCTAAATGCCATTTTTGCTGTTTAGAAGTTAAGTACCTCGGGCATATACTCACTCCTGAAGGCATTGATGTGGATCCTGAAAAGACAAGCGCCATCAGCAATCGAAAGGCGCCTAACAATATTAAGCAGCTGATCTCTTTTGTGCAAACATGCTCGTGGTACCGACGCTTCATACCCCACTACGCTGAAATTGCCAAGCCGCTTACCGATTTAACAAAAAATAATGCAGTTTGGAAATGGGGAGAACCACAGCAAGCAGCATTTGACGAACTCAAACAAAAACTAGTGTCGTCACCAATTCTCAAGCAAGCGCAAGATGGCTTGCCCTTCGTACTCAAAACTGACGCTAGCAATTATGCACTTGGAGCTGTTCTACTCCAGGGGGAGAAGGAAGAGGAACACCCCATAGAGTATGCGAGTCGTTTGCTTTCTAAGGCAGAATACAATTACACCACAACAGAACGCGAGGCGCTCGAGCCGAAACTCATTTTAAACTGCTGTTGAATGATTTAATTAGCTAGGATATTTATATATCTCACTGTACTTCTCGTAGTAATCTGTATGAATTGTAATACAAAACTTCTGGATTACTTAAACAATGAAATAAATAAATAAATAAATAACTGTAAATCTCCGTTAGTCAATATTTTGGACAATGCAAGCGCGACACTTCACTGACGGGAATTGAAAGGGGTCAAATCCTTGCTCTGAGCGTCGAAAACGACTCAAACCGGAAAATCGTCCTTAAAATTCATTGTGATCCTTGGGTAATCAACAACTTTTTAAAAAATACAGAAAACTGTGGCAAAAACCGAAGAGGACGCACAGCAAAGGCGACCACAGAGAGAACGACGGGCTATTTTACGAGAAGCGTCCAGCACTGCAATGGTTGCACGTCAAATAAAAGCAAACTAGTTGTAACTCCCGAAGTTCGGGTGAAAACAAAACACTACCATTTCGTTTATGTAACTAAAATGTAATGTATATTTTTTTCATTATAGTACTTCGTGAAGTACTACATTCGCCGTTGTGTTAAATTTATTTTGTAGCAGAGCCCTCTATATTTTAAGTTATTAGTAGCAGAGCTCTCTGTATTTCCATATGTACATGTTTGCGTTGCCACCTATATTTTATGTAATGTTGTAACCTACTGACGCGCAGCCAACATAACTGCTTACTTTTGCCTATAAAAGCGAGCCCTCAGCGGTCGCTCTTTCTTTTTAGATCAAGCGGTTGGCGAAGACAGAAGGACTAAGCTGAAAATTAAATAAATCAATTTAATCCGAAATTCGACAACCGCTTTCCTGCTAAAATTGGCGCCCAACATCGTGGCTGAATTTTGCGACAAGAGTGTGACTGTACGTCATAGTAAGCGTTTAGCGGAGAAGAAAGAAGAGGGTAATATGGCCTTATCGTCAGAGCAATTTGAGCGCCTAATGGCGGCCATGTTAGCAAACAACACGAAGACAGGGTCCTTCAGCACCTGCACTGCACGTTTCAACGGAGAGCGCAATCCAACAAAAGTGGAGGAATTTATTTCGTCGATAACCACGTTTAAAGAGATTGAGAAAATATCAGATATTGACGCAATAAATGGTATGCCAATGTTGCTTGGAGGAGATGCTGCAGAGTGGTGGAGTGGCGTGAAAGTGGACGCGAAGACGTTCAGTGATGTTGTGCGTATGGTACGCGAGGCCTTTTCCCCTCCTAAGCCAGCATGGCGAGTGTATGCGGAAATTTGTGACGCGAAACAGCAAAAAAATGAAGCAACGGACACTTTTATCAGGAAGAAGCGTGCCCTGTTTGCGCAGTTGCCAAAACCACCGACGGAAGTTGATCAGATTGATATTGTGTTCGGTATGTTGCACATGCGTATTCGAGAGCGTGTGTTTCGGCACAAAATTTCAAATTTTTCTGAGCTTTTGGTGGATGCAAGAGAAGCGGAACAGTGTCTTGCCGAGCAAAGCAGCAAAATTGTGAACGCGAGTGGCGGTCCAGTACGCTGTGGATTTTGCCGCAAGAATGGCCATACCGAAGATAAGTGTTTTAAGATTCAAAAGCTGCAGCCCGAGAATAACAACGTGGATACGCTGGCAGAAAGAGCGAAACCAAAGTTTTCTTGTTATGGGTGCGGTACACCTGGAATAATCCGTGCTAATTGCCCAAAATGCAGCAAGGCAAAGGCAGTAAATTGCGTAAATTTTATCTCGTTGAACACTGTGCAAATTGGCCGTGAGGCTCCAGTTGTGAGCGTACAACTGTTTGGTATTTTGGGGCAGGCATATTTCGACTCAGGGGCGCGCACTAGTGTGGCCAGTGGCAATCTGAAGAAGATAATGGACTCTAAGGGGTGCACATATCAACTCGTAAAATGCGACGTTTCATTGGCCGACGGAAGCACTTCAATGCAAGATTGTCTGTCAACAATTTGCAAAATTGTGATAGGTGGCCGATGCCTCAACATTTCTTTTACAATATTGCCCAATGCGGAAGACAACAGAACACTAATAGGTGCAGATTTTATACAACAAGCGGGCATAGTTAGTGTCAGAAATATTGGCACTTCGAAAGCAATCCCCAACAGAAATTTGACTTTGACGATGCCTGGCCGTTGAAGTTGAGTTTGATTGAAACTGCTCGCCCTACAAGTTCTGTGTCACAAAGAACACAAGCTATGCGCAATTCACAAGAAATTGCAAATAAGCCTTATGTGTCCGATTTTGAATATTTTGGGCCGGACATAACATAAGAAAATGATTACTCCCCACACACAATTCAATCGATTTTTAGAGATGCACTACCTCCTGATGCAGAGACTACAAAGCGACAAAAAGGCCCACAATTGTTCAGTGGTGTGACTTATGATTATAAAAGTTACGATGAAGTGAATTTCACTAGGCTGTCTTCCATTCAGTTCCAAATTTTGAAAACTGAAGATGCTACCCAATTGGGCGAAGAGGAGCGGCTTCAATTAGAATGCGTTCTACAAAAGCATTCGGTAGTTTTTGGAGAAATCGATGAGCCAACACCATATGTAACGCACAAAATAAATACTGGGGATCATGAGCCGCTATCCTCGCCGCCATATCGTCTAACGTTCGCCAAATCAAAAGAACTAAAGCTTGAAGTGGAGAAGATGTTGGAAAAGGGCATCATAGAAGATTGCGAGTCTGCTTGGCCCTACCGGAAGTTTTACTGCTTGCATACTTAGATGACTTAATCATTTGTTCTGCAACATTTTATGATCAATTTCATGACATCGATGTAGTGCTCAAAAGGCTTAATATGTTTAAGTTGCGAGCCAATAACGCTAAATGCCATTTTTGCTGTTTAGAAGTTAAGTACCTCGGGCATATACTCACTCCTGAAGGCATTGATGTGGATCCTGAAAAGACAAGCGCCATCAGCAATCGAAAGGCGCCTAACAATATTAAGCAGCTGATCTCTTTTGTGCAAACATGCTCGTGGTACCGACGCTTCATACCCCACTACGCTGAAATTGCCAAGCCGCTTACCGATTTAACAAAAAATAATGCAGTTTGGAAATGGGGAGAACCACAGCAAGCAGCATTTGACGAACTCAAACAAAAACTAGTGTCGTCACCAATTCTCAAGCAAGCGCAAGATGGCTTGCCCTTCGTACTCAAAACTGACGCTAGCAATTATGCACTTGGAGCTGTTCTACTCCAGGGGGAGAAGGAAGAGGAACACCCCATAGAGTATGCGAGTCGTTTGCTTTCTAAGGCAGAATACAATTACACCACAACAGAACGCGAGGCGCTCGCTATCGTTTGGGCATGCACTAAATTCCGTGGTTACATCGAGGGGGAGGAGATAATCCTCAAAACAGACCATCAGCCCCTCAAATGGCTGTTCACGCTTAAGACTCCGTCCGGACGACTTGCCAGGTGGGCGTTGCAGATCCAACATTATAATTTAAAAATCGAGTACACACCTGGTAAAATGAATGCATTGGTAGATATGCTTTCTCGTCCACCATACATTGAGAGCGATGATAATGAGAAAAAGGAAATTTTCGCCATTTATATTGACTTTCCCAAGAAAACGGCCAAAGACATCCGCGACGAGCAACTCAAAGATGAATATCTCAAAAATATCATCACATCGTTGGAAGCAGAAGATGACAACTTGCACCGCTGGGTAAACCGCGGATACGTCATGAACGAAGGCGTTTTATATTGCTATGGCGATGATGATGCCGATGATGCTCAACTGGTAGTGCCTGTTCAACAGCGAGCCGAAATTATGCAAACATATCATAACGACAGCTCGGCAGGACACTATGGCATCGACAGGTCAGTAGCCCGTATCGCAGGCAGATACTTTTGGCCTGGTATGAGAGCTGAGATTGCGAAACACGTAAAGGCGTGTGTTGATTGTCAGCGTTACAAGGCATCCAACATGAAACCAGCTGGTCTTATGCAAACCACTAGTAGCAAGCAGCGTTTTGAGGTCCTGGCTATTGACCTATTTGGTCCGTTACCACGAACGGAAGAGGGTTTTCAGTGGATATTGATCGCTGAAGACGTTGCCAGTAGATGGACGGAGCTTTTCCCGCTGAGAGAGGCTACAGCAGAAATTTGTGCAAAAACGCTCATCGAAGAAGTATTCTTTCGCTATGGAGTACCACAGCGCTTAAAATCAGACAATGGGGTGCAGTTCATTTCCGCTATCATGCAAAAAGTGACTTATTGCATGGAGATACAGCAGCAGTTCACGCCCGTGTACAACCCTGAAGCAAATCCCGTAGAACGACGAAACCGTGATCTGAAAGCACAATTAGCCATTTTAGTGCAACAACATCACGACACATGGCACATAAACATTGCTGCCGTACGCTTTGCTATGAACACCGCAAGATGCCAGAGTACAGGGTTTACGGCTGCCTATTTAACATTTGGACGCGAGCTACGAACGCTGGATGACGTCCGACACGACGTACGAGCCATTGTCGAACGAGAAAATTTCATACCTCAGATTCTCAGATCGGTACCAAGGTTCTGGTTACTACGCACATACTTAGCCAAGGTGCCAAAGGCATTACGTCTAAGTTTGTCCCGAAGAGGGATGGACCTTATGTAATCACCAAGAAATTGGGGTCAACAACGTATGAAGTAGCTGCTCCAGACGATTTGACGATACCTCTAGGTGTCTACCATGCATCAGCACTCACTGTTTTCAAGAAGAAGGATGACATCGCAGAAAATCCTGCTCCTGTGAACCCACTACGCAGGCGAGGACGACCAAGGAAGGCAATGAATTAAGATGTTGACGTGCTTCCGGGACCTGATCGCACGTCAAAGGGGGAGACTGTAGCAGAGCCCTCTATATTTTAAGTTATTAGTAGCAGAGCCCTCTGTATTTCCATATGTACATGTTTGCGTTGCCACCTATATTTTATGTAATGTTGCAACCTACTGACGCGCAGCCAACATAACTGCTTACTTTTGCCTATAAAAGCGAGCCCTCAGCGGTCGCTCTTTCTTTTTAGATCAAGCGGTTGGCGAAGACAGAAGGACTAAGCTGAAAATTAAATAAATCAATTTAATCCGAAATTCGACAACCGCTTTCCTGCTAAAATTTGCCAATAATTGCACTCTTATGTCTAATGATGAACGCACCCGACTTAACGCTACATACAATTGGCCATGAGTGAAGCAATCCTCTTTTAAAAAGACCGATGTGGTTAATATTTAATTATAGCAACAAACTTCCTCCCTTCGTTAAAATGTTATTTCTTCTTTTTGTAGTTGATGTTGCCATTTTTCAAAAAGAACTCTAACTACATTTTTGTAAGACTTGAGTTGGACTCAGTAGAATAAGGTGATCAAAACAAAACATAAAAATGCAAAATTTGGGACATAGCAACACTGGCTAGCATCAAAGAAGAACAAAGCTAAAGAACAAAAGAAAATCGAAATTTCAGCCTTTCGCCGGCGCAAGAAGAACAACAGCATATCCCCCGCCACGGCGATGTGCTTTCGCAAACTCGCTGCGGTGTACGCAAACAAAGAGCGCAAATAAAACAACGCTGTGTCATGTAAAGTAACGCTCTCACCACATTCGCGTGTGGAACGTGTGGGTTCCATGCACGATTTTGTTTGTTTGCTTATACCGATCTTATCGCTCAAGCGCACAACTTGCTGATTGGATTTGATAAACGTAAAGAGCAATGCGGTTTCCAATAGGGAAATTAATGCAAGTTTCGATGCAAATATCTCCAGATAGGCATTATCAATCTACATTTTGAAAAGTTTGTGCAAATATGCTCATCAAGAGCTTTAAAATGATGTATCATATGATATTGTACGATGTGTGGATAGCGAGATCTCAGCGCCCTTATTCAAATAAATATATAGATTGTTAGATGGCAGCCATTGTGCGTACAGTGCAGAGAGTTATCAAAGCGTCCCCCAACCTACGACGAAAAAAACTAAAAAAAAACCCATTTATTGGCACGGCATAGGACTGCTCGATTGGAATTTGCATAAAGACACATGACTTGGTAAGCTGAATGGAGAAATATAAGTTTTTCGGATGAAACAAAATTTAGTTTAGATGGGCCTGACGGATTTCAATATTATTTTCATGACCTGAGGAAATCGGAACAGTTTTTGTCTCGCCGTCACTCATCAGTTGGCTCCGTAATGGTGTGGGCAGCTATTTCAGCTCGTGGTCACATTAATTTAGTCGTGCTGGAAGGTCGGCAAACCTCAACCGACTACATCGAGCTTCTGGAAACAGAAATCATAAATTTTACTGAAATGTTTGAAGGTCAATCATGGACATTCCAACACGACAACGCTGCAATCCACACGGCAAGGCAAGTAAAAGAATGGTTTTGCAATAATAATGTGTCGGTTTTTGATTGGCCAGTCTTATCACCGGACTTAAACATAATAGCAAATGTTTGGGGATGGCTATCTCGACAGGTGTATGCGGCAGGACGACAGTTTAACAATAGGTTTGAGCTTATTGAAGCAATTGAGGTTGCTTTTGAATCAATTTCTCTTGACTACTTAAATAGCTTGTATGATTCTCTCCCAACTCGGCTTTTCAATGTAATTGTCAACAACGGGGGTGCAACTAAGTAGTAATAATAAAAATTACATAAAATCCCTATAATTGTTCGTTTTTTCTTAATTTATTAGTGAGGGTAATCAAGTGTCGGGCTTGCATATCGCTATATACCAATTAACTTAAATATTTTTACTACCAAAGTATATTGTATTATTTATTCATTAGGAAAATACTTTAGAATATAAGTAAAATAAACTCTCATTTAAAATGTTTCATTAAAATCAAAACAAAAATTTGAAGAGCAAAAATTTTAATGAGGATAATCATGTGTCGCGCAGTGTATATTAACTTATCATTCATTTATATAATTCTAGTTGCCAACTGCTTTTGTTGCTGAAGCTCCATAGGTATTTAGATCTGGTTCATGCGCTGTTTGCCTAAACAATACACACAAGCATCGCAAAACACGATTTCAGTGTCAGCAATGTGGCGACCGCGTTTGCCTGTCGCACTCACATGTGTATCACAAGTGCAATAAATGCATTGAATGAATAAAAAAATAAGAAAAATATGCACTTTTCATTATATATATGTATAGACACATACAAAAATAAAACATGCCTAAAAATCATAAAATTTAAAAAAAATCACAGATTCATCTTCTTTTTTACAGTGTATTTGTAGGTAAGAAAGTAAGTATATATCAACATAGTTTGTTTATATATGTACTTACATACGTAGCCTACCGTATAAACTTAATAAACTTCATCTGTCATTGCGCTTAGCCTTTGTCAAAAGCCTCACCCAGATTTCGTCTGGCCAGACGACAAAGTGCAAATGTGTAGTAAATAGTTACTGCCCATCGAAGGGTTAAGTTGATTGACTGTAAAAAAAGAGGTTTTTCAGCACATTCTAACAGTGAATCGTTCAAAATGTATAATTTCAACATTAATACTGTTACGAAAATTAGTTCTGTAGGCCTATTCGTCTCTTCGGATTGTGCTTCAAAATAAAACACACTACAATTCTTAAACACAGTTAACAACCAGCAATCACTTTATTTACAATTCTACAATTTTACTGTCTCTGCAATTAGCCGCTGTACGCGGCTTCCTTTTATACTTGTGTGCTTGGCGCGCAGATCGTTCTTGCACATTCCAATTGGTTTCAAAATTTCCAGTATCATCGCGATTCATCCTTGCGAATGTTCTAGCGAAATTATAGCAAGTATTCCAGAAGTACGCGCCTAAAAGCAAGCCAAGTAAAAGCTTTACTAGGGATCGGAATTATATGCACGTCCATATTTTTTGTAGCTTCAGATTTGAAGGAAACAAGACAGAAACTGTTTTTATTGGAAAATATTAAGAATAAAATATTAAGAATATGCACTGCATATATGCATATTTTTACATATTTTGCATATTTTTTTTTATTTTTAGCCGTATTTGGCGTAATGTATTGGCGTATGTATTGTTACAACAATTATCTCTGTAGGCTTGTTCGTCTCTCTGGATTTTGCAATTTCAAATAAAACACACTTCAATTCTTGACGCAGTCAAAAACCAGCGATCACTTAATTTACAAATCCACTATTGACACTTAGGACTTATTGGATTACTCCGTGTGGTATCTTTGCTTTGCTTGGGCTGCATTTTATACTTGTCTGCTTCTCGCGCTGAACGTTCTCGCACATTCCAATTGGGCTAAAACTTTCCATTACTATCGCGAGCCATCCTTGCCAGATCGAAATTATAGCAAGCCGGCCGTATTCTAAAGTGCATTGCACAACGACAGGGTGCCTCGCGCAGCGACCGAGTGCTTTGCACTGCGACAGGGCGCCTTGCACAGCGACAGGCTGCCTTCCACAGCGACAGGGTGTCTTGTCGTCACACTGCCCACTACTTAGACTTCTTCGTCCCAAACAAGTGCCGAGTGCCAAGGCGACATTGTAAGACGCCAGGCGCTCTAAATGGACTTGTACTGGGCTGCATATAAAGGCTTCGGCTGCACATAGTGATACATAAAACAGGGCCGCGAATTAATGCGACGCACTGCACTAAATACTAGCGCTAATCAGACTAGCGCTAAGCAACCCAGCGCTAATCAAGCTAGACTTGTGCAGCAGTGAACAAGCGAGCGCTAGCTAGAGTTCGTACGCACACTCGGCAGCCAGCATGGTTGTTGTTGTTGTTGTGCTGAGCCACCCACGCTAGCGAAGGTGAGCGCAGAACTTTCGCGCTGCACTTGCGCCTTCTCTTTCGCTGTACGTTCGTACTGCGCTAGCGCGGCGCTCTTAAATCGCATCTGCGTATCCAGCAGATAGTGGGGGGTGGCGGTGGTAGTGCACTTCGGCCGCATCGCACTTTATGACCGTGCGCAAAGTGTTGGTGGGATGCATTTCGGCTGCTTGCACTTAGAATTCCAACCATGGTGTTGTTGTGTTGTGCAGCTCCGAAAGTCTTTGCCGTTCTGGCTGCTGCATTCCACCAACCACGTAAAGGTCACCCCATTGCACCAAATTTTGACGCATTTCTGCAAAGAAGTGGGGTGATCCGCTGGAAGTTGGGCGATCAGGCGATTATGCGCTGTTGCTGCCAAATTTGCCTTTATAAGCGGCCGCAGCAGTAAGATGAGGATGAGTCGTAGCAGATCATTAAGAGGAGTAGTTGCGGAGTGTTACGTTGGTGGTTAAGTGGCAGATCCGTGGTGGTCAACAAATTGGCCTGTGAGAGTTCGTGCGGCCCAAGAATGGCATAAGAGGCATTCCACGCGAAGCGGACAGGTAAAAAAACTCGATGTTTCCGATTTCAATAATATTTGAGTATGTTCTACCTATACGTATTATTGATACGTATACCAAATATTTTTGTGATATAATGACTAGTTAAAGAGTTATGGGACTTTGAAGTTTTCGACAGCCGGTTGGCATGCAGTACTTCAAAGCCGATTATGGAGTCATAAAATTATATATTAAAATAATTAAACCACTGGATTTCTTACTTCATTTACTGAGCTTTTTAATGGTCTTGTTGGAAAAGAAAAAAAATTTTTTTTTCGTAAAAAAAAAACCAATTAATTTTTTTTCCTTGATTTTCACTAAGTTGGACCATTTTGTTTTTTTTATTTTTTTTATATATATTGCTAATATTGTATAGAACATTGGTGCCAACTTTTATAATGGGCGTGGAAGTGGATTAGGAGCTAGACTGAAAATACTGCCGAAGGGTGGCGTATTTTGGTACTTAATAGGTATTAAATATCAAATAAACTCATTTTTTTGATAACACAGGCCGACAAAATTCGAACAAATTTCAGAACCAGAAACCAGAGTATACTTTTCCGAAGGTTTTTGGTGCGCTGAACAAGAATCTGGCCTCAGAATTGCTCCATCACGTTAGGTTTTCGAGATATCCTAACCTAAAAGTGCGAAAATTGCGGTTTTTGCCTATATTTGAGGTTATGTAGCATGGCTATTTTAATGGCTTTTTTTTGTAAAATAACTGCTGGCATCTTAAAGTACAAGCCTTTCCCTTTCAAATGCGCCTTAGTTTGCTCAAAAGTCATTTTTCGTCTTTGAGATATCCAAAATTGAAGTTTGGAATACACATGAATTATACATTATACAGAATTTCTCAAGTTTTGTACACCTCAAAGTACAAAAATTGGTATACGTATCAATAATACGTATAGGTAGAACATACTCAAATATTATTGAAATCGGAAACATCGAGTTTTTTCACCTGTCCGCTTCGCGTGGAATGCCCCATAAGTCAGTTGTACAGGAGAAAATGACAATGGGGAATTGCGCGGACATAGTGGCCAAAACAATGGCATAGTTTAAATACGAACAAATATTCAGTGCCGAGTGAACGAAATTTCATTTTTATTCAAAAATCTCGCGAGGCAAAACTTACCAAAGAAATTCAAAACGCCAAAAATTCCGACTATGCTATATAAAAAAAAAAAATTTCCAATGCTAAACAAACTACCCAAATTGTGCTAAAAACTAAATAATTCTGGTAAAACTTAACTTAAAACTCCGCCAATTATATATAAAACTATTTATAAACTATCAAAACTGACGAAAATTAAGACTAATATTGCTGCTGCCCGGAAATACTGCCGAGAATGCCGAGAATGGGGGTTTCCAGTCATCATTGGATTTCGAAAAGCTGCGCTAATCCTGCCAGGAGGTTCCAGAAGTGTTGCTGAATAATTTTTTTTTAATAAAAACTAATTAAAATGTTTAAACAAATATGTGCGTCATATTACTAATTTTGTTGGGGAAAACATTTTTTTTTTGCCTAATTAAAATTTTCATGCAAAATTAATTCATTAATTACAAAAAAAAAAAATAAAATGAAAATTGTTGCTAAAATAGTATTTTTTTCTTATTTTATTAATACGATTTTTTTTTCTAGTTAAAACTTAAAACTATAAAAAGTTGGCTAAGAAAAGGGAACTTGTCTAATGTGAAATTACGCTAGCTAAAATTTTTTTTTAAAGAAAAAAAAAGAAAAAGTAAGTAAATAAATTTGGTTCTATCGGGGAAAAAGAACGCACTTACACCTATGATAAATTTTCTTTCCACAAAAACCTATCTAGCACAACATGTTCCTGCAAAACGCGCATCATGTCGCTGGGCCCAACGCATCGATGGAGCGAGAAAAACCGTGAGTGAACACTTAAAAGTTAATATATTTTGGGTTTTCGTGCGTTATTTGTAAAAGAAAAAAAAATAATAATAAAAAAAGGTAAAAGGGATAATTTTCAACAAAAAAAAAAAAAAATATGGGAAAAATTTATGAAAATTAATTAAAATTGGAAAAAAAAAAATAAAAAAAAGGGTTTTTTATGATTTTGAAGGTAATTTTTTTGATGAAATTTTGATTAATTTTTTTTTTTAATATTTGGCTAAGTTTAAGAAAAACATAATTTCCTAAGCAAATGTAATTGGGTTTTTTTCTCCATGAATAAATTTCATTGCTAAGTTATTTTTTTTTGTTACTAGTTTTTTTTAATTTATAATATATCATATATATAATATATACATAGTTGTAACTAAAATTTGAATATGCGAAGAATGTTGAAAATTAGATTAAGAATTCTGATTTTGTATTAGGTTAAGATTATTAAATAAAATTGTTATTATGATTTGGCTAAATGTGTTCGTCCCAGTGTTCTGTGGACCCTGCGACACTCAAATCCTCTCCCTTCCAGTTTCCTAATGTAAACATGTTCCACTTCCCATGTCTCACCGGCTCCGGCCGTTTGTGTTGTCCAACGTTTTTACATATTGTCATTCGTGTTTCAATAGCGAAATAAAACGCACCATAAACCGAAAACCCCCCGCGCCTTTTAATCAACAACCATCCGCCGACGGCTCAGAAAGAGACACTTTTACATGGTCCTTCGAGCCACCGCGAACCCGCGAAAAAAAATATATAAAACATAAAAAACAACAAAACAAACACATAGTGACAAAAAAAAAAAATTTTAATCAAACAGTGACACAAAACATCCAAACTGTGCAACAATTACAAAGCAGTGAACAGGGTGAAAAACAAAAGTGAGCAACGCACATCATAACATGAGGTAAATGCAAAACAAAACAGAGTGAAGTGAAAGAGTGAGTGCAGTGACCCCATCACAAAAAACAAAGCCAACCCCGGCCACCCCCTTTTTTAAAAAAAAAAAAAAAAAGAAAAACGAAAAGCCAACCCCGGCCCCTTTTTTCTACAAAAAAAAAAAAAAACCCCAAACAACAACAAAGCCATTCCCGGCGCCCCCAACCCTCTTTCAAAAAAAGAAATACAAATTTATAAACTAAGTGCAAAAACAAACATAAAGTGCAGTGCAGAAAAACACCAAAAACTCAGTGCAGTGCAGTGCAATTTCAACGAAAAATCACTCAACAACAACAACACACACTAAGCAGACGAAGAAGGAAGCGAAAGCGAACAAACAACAAGCGCAGACAACATCAGCACACAACACAACGTTGGACGGACATTCACGAAAAATAAAGGAGATCCCCATACTCGGGCACTGGGCCCAACAAGATAAGCCTATACAAATTTATTTAAAAACAATAATACATGCACTAACCAAAATATATACATATTGCAAAAATTTACAAACATAACCAATTTCCCATATACACATTAATTTCACATACGAACATCCGCATACCCATATATTTTACAAATAACAAAAATCTTGCAAATAAAAATTTTAATTTCCCAAATACTAACCTGCCGGTTATTGAATTGCGGTTTAATAATAACATACATAACTACACACCAAATCATTTTGCCGTTGAATATTGTATATATATACAATATTCAACTGGATCTAAAAATCCCGCACAGTACTTCCGCTACTGCACAGCTTCCATATTTCACTCATTTCCCCTGCGCATAAAAATTAGCGCCAATTTCCATTTTCGCGCCTCTCCGTGTGCGCACTCACTCCAATCTCTCCTCTTTTCTTTGTGCTTTGCACAAAAATTAGCAACAAACTGCCCAGCTGCATATTCACGCACTTTTCCTTGCGCACTTTGTCTTTACGCTGTACATAAGACCAGCAGCGACAGCCCAGCTGCTGTGTGCATTCTGCGCGCACACTTCTGCACATATTTCCATATTTCCCTTTGTGCTATATCCGCACGCACTTGGCAGCACGCAACTCAGCTGCTTGGCCCAAGTGCATATATACTTGTGTACATAAGCAAGAAAACACAAAGCGGGCACAGTGGGACAAGTTGTTCACTTTCACGGCACATTGAAAATTTTCTTCGACTTAGAAAATTTTCAATCGTGCATATATATACATATATATACACGCATATTCACAATACACATACACTTTATTACATACAGTGGGACAATAAGACCCGTCCTACGTACATTGAAAATTTTCGACTTAGAAAATTTTCAATTGTACATAAACGTTCACTGCGCATACACTTACATACATACAGTGGGACAAAGACATCCCGCCTGTGCACAAAATTAAAAATTTGTTTGCTCCCTCATACAATTAAAGACATTTTAGTAAATTTACTAACAAAATTAACAAATATTATATATTCCAAAATAAATTTTGACACACACTCATACACATATACACATAACAATACATATTTACTTTCCTTATTCATATACATTTATACACATACTTACCTACACATATTTATTTTCTTTTTACATATTTACATTTTTTAATAAAATAAATACAAATACACATACACAAATAAATACTGTCACTTGTTGTTTTCATTTTGCGAAATTATACACAACACTCATACAAATTTCCATTTTCTCGGATTCCGCGGTTCTAATTTCCAATTTTTTCGATATTTTCTCGTATTATTCTCATACGGTTAATAAAGTTGGCCAACAAACTAAAGGCATTTTCCCATTCAATCGAATAAATTTCACACATTCGTGTAATTTTTCGATTTTTTCCAATTTTAAGCCGTTCGTGCGGACGCGGCCAACTTTAACCATCTCATTTATTCCCATTCTCAGGTGGAAATTTAATTTCAATTTTTCGCACCTGACCCCTCTATCTCTCAAGCTTCGCTTTTATTTTCAATGCCGGTAGAGCGTTCGCCTAAGAAGCAATCAGACGCGATGGAGTCAACCGCCTCCAAACAACCCCATAAGGTGTCAACTGACTTGTTTTTGACAGACACTGTCACTCGTGAGCCGCCAAAAACGCGCTCCAAGTCCCCCACACTCAAAGTAACCGATCCTAGCGTTACTAAATTTATTTTCGAGTCCGATCAGCTCGTGCAATTATGCACAAAGTTTTCCGCGACCCCCATTGAGGAACAAACGAAGTCCCTCGTCCAAATTCGTCAAAAGAATTTGGAAGTCCAATGGACTAGGCTTATGCAAGCATATGAGGCAGTCTCCATTGCGGAAGACAGTAGCCAGCCCGACGGTTTCAAGGAGTCGGCTCGGCAGAAGAACGTAGCCTGCATAGACCAGTATGAGTTGTGCATGGCTCAAATGTCGGACATCATTGAGATGCTCCAGCCTCCACCCACTCAGCACGCTGCGCAGACGGAACAGGTTCGATCCCCAGAACCAACAAATACTCCGAATATTTGTTTACAAGTTCCACCTTGCGATACCGAAACATTTTTCGGGGGCTATGAGCAGTGGCCGTCCTTCCGGGACATGTTTACGGCAGTATACATAAACCACCCCAAGCTCACTCCAGCCCAAAAATTTTATCACCTCAATTGTATCAATCGTGAAGCAATTTGCCTTAAGCGATGAAAACTTCGGACTCGCATGGGAAGCCCTGAAATCCCGTTACGAAAACAGGCGCATATTGGTTGACAACCAGATTCGTTCCTTATTAAATATAACTCCGGCTACCACCGAAAATAGCGAAGCGCTGCAGCGAATTCAGAGCACGATCAACAATTGTCTCTCAGTACTTAGGTCCCAGGCCGTGGACACTGACAATTGGGATCCGCTGCTTGTGTATATTTCTTGTACCAAATTGCCCGAAGAGACATTAGCTCTCTGGGAACAATCCCTTACATCTCGTAAGGACCTGCCTCTTTGGTCGCAAATGGACGAGTTCCTGACCTGCAGGTACGAGGTGGTGGAACGGCTCAATAGCATTCGCCCCGCTAAGCCAAAACCACAACCCTCCAATTCTCATACTCCCCAAAATCGGCCTCAAAACAGACCTCAGCTCTTCCACACTGAGGTGAAAAAAGATTTCGCGTGCAAGCTTTGCAACGCAAACCACCCTATTCGAACTTGTCAGAGTTTCAAGAAGCTCAGCCCCCAGAGCCGACTGAAATATGTCAAAGAGCACAACTTATGTGAAAATTGTCTTGCCACGACTCACACCATAAAGGATTGCACAAGCAGTTTTACGTGTGTTTACTGCCAAAGGAAGCATCATTCCCTGCTTCATTTCCCCAACAATAACTCTCAAGCCCCGCAGCCTCGCAATAGGTCTCAGACGACCACTTCTCAGGTCGCAACAGCTCATCAGCAACCGAACAATAACTCCACAACTCATGCCCCCACTTCAGATGCGCAACCCGGCCCATCTTCAAGGCTAAGTACGCCTCAAGTACAAGCCCTTCATTCCAATAATGGCACCCAATCCCTTCTGCCTACGGCACTGGTGTCTATTGCCCACTTAGGAGAGTTGTTCAAGGTTAGAGCGTTAATCGACCAAGGCTTGCAACGCACCTTCATTTCCTCGAAGGTGCAAAAACGCCTAAAACTGCCTATTGAAAGATCGCACTTCGAAATTTCAGGCATGGGCGGTAAAATTGTGCAAAACTCCAATCACATTTGCTTTTTGACGTTGGCAGTTCCAAACTCCAGCACGACCCTCAATGTGCAAGCAATAGTACTTCCCCAATTGACGAAATTGCTACCCCCATTCACAATTAGCCATCCCAATTGACAAGAATTTGCCACGCTAAATCTCGCTGACCCAAGTCCTTTCGAGTCAGCGCAGATAGACTTAGTTATTGGCAGTGATCTGATTCCCCAGATCTTACTCGAAGGTATCCGCCGAAATATCTGTGGCAGCTTATTAGCCCAAAACACCATTTTCGGTTGGATACTCAGCGGGCCAGTACCCCACACGGTGTCAGCTTATTCGACATACGTGGCAGAAGTCTCCAATGAGGAACTTAGTTCACAACTTAGGCAATTCTGGGAGCAGGAAGAAGTCAAACTCCCGACACCTGTCTCCTCGGATGACACTTATTGCGAAGAGTTATACCAGAAGACCACAACCCGTGAATCGGACGGTAGATACACTGTCAAACTTCCCTTCAAGGCAGAATTTCCATTCTCAATAGCGTTAGGCAATTCCCGCCCCAACGCCCTCCAGCAATACGTTAGCATGGAGCGAAATCTCTCCCGAAAGGGAAACCTCAAGACCATCTACGATGACGTCTTAGAGGAATATATCACCCTTGACCATATGGAACTCACAAATCCCCGTGAGATAATCCAAAATGGCAAGTACTTCTCATACTATCTGCCGCATCACGCAGTCATCCGCCCCGAAAAGAAGACCACCAAAGTCCGAGTGGTTTTCAATGCCTCGAAGTCCTCAAGTTCTGGTCAGTCACTTAACGACGTTCTGCATACTGGCCCCACTCTTCAAAATGACCTCACAGCTCTCATTCTCCGATGGCGCCTTTACCGCTTTGTCTTCAATGGCGATGTCCAGAAGATGTATAGGCAAATTCGGGTCCATAATGATCACCAGGAATTCCAGCGAATACTCTTTCGCAAATCCCCGGAATCTCCTATTCAAGACTTCAGATTGAAAACGGTGACATTTGGGGTTAACTGTGCGCCATATTTGGCCATCAGAACGCTCCACCAATTGGCCCACGACTCTCAGCCATCCAGCCCGTTAGCGGCAAAAATACTTCTCGAGGAAACGTATGTCGACGACATTCTTTCCGGAGGTCACGATCTTGCCACAACTAAGAAAGCCCTCTCTCAAGTGATAGCCACCCTCAACTCCGGGGGATTCCCTCTTAAAAAGATAACGGCTAATCACGCAAAACTCTTAGAGGAAATTCCCGAAGACGACCTTTTCGATTCGGAATTCCTCAAGTTCGATTCAACGAGTTCCACTAAGACTCTTGGCATCCGTTGGAATGCCCTATCGGACTCATTTTCATACTCTATCTCTCCCACTACTCCTGCAAACTCATTCACGAAAAGGCAAATTCTTTCGTCTGTTGCCAAACTTTTCGATCCCGCAGGATGGCTTTCGCCTATAATGATTCTTGCCAAAAAGCTTCTGCAAGAGCTTTGGCTTGAAGGTACTGAGTGGGACGAGTGCATAAAGCCTGGATCACTTATCAAATGGCAGCAATTCATTGAGAATTTGCCTGCCATAGAACTTATCGAAATTCCCCGGTGGGTTCACTATACCCCCACTCGAAATGTTCAGATCCATGGATTTTGCGATGCCTCCGAAAAGGCATACTGTGCAGCTCTGTACATCCGTACTAGCACAAATGGTGACAACCCCTCGTCACATCTCCTTGTTGCGAAAACAAGAGTTGCACCTCTCCAAACAATAAGCTTACCTCGCTTAGAGCTTTGCGGAGCAGTTTTACTCTCCCAGCTCATCAAATCCCTCCGCTCTCACCTCGGGTTCGACAAATCGGAAATCCATTTATGGACCGATTCGGAAATTGTCCTTGCTTGGTTGGAAAAACCACCTTGCACATGGAAGACTTATGTTGCCAACCGCACGACCGAAATACGTCAAAATGTGCACAACGCTCCCTGGCGACATGTCCCAAGCGCTGAAAATCCCGCGGACTTAGGAACGCGCGGATGCAAGCCGCAAGATCTCAAAGATCACACTCTGTGGTGGAATGGCCCCAAATGGTTGCAGCAAGCTTCCGACACTTGGCCCAAAAGTCATTCTCGCAAAGTTCCAATCCCGGAACAACGAGCGATTGACTGCCACCACCTTCTCGAAGAGCAGACCGACATCCTCGACCGGTTCTCCCGCTTCTCTCGAGCCCTGCGAGTAATCGCATACATGTTCCGATTTGTTAATAACGGCATCTCCTCCCGTCGCCAACACAATCCCATACACGGAACACTGTTGTCCCACTCAGAGTTGGCATTTGTTAAAAATCGCCTTATAACTCTCGCGCAAAGTTCCTATTATCCCCAGGAACGACAAGCGCTCTCTCATTCGCTTCCCATATCCAAGAAAAGTTCTCTCTTGGTACTCAATCCCTTCTTAGATAAACAGAAGGTGATGCGAGTTAATGGCAGACTCGCCAATGCGGCATTGTCGTATAATGAACGACACCCCATTATTCTCCCCCCAGAGTCCCGCTACTGCAGTTTACTTCTTCGCTCCCTTCACAAGCTATTACTGCATGCGGACCAACGACTCATGCTCCGTATGGTTCGGCAGGAATATTTCATTCCGCGCCTAAAGCCGCAAATAAAAAAGTGCATTTTTCAATGCAAAACGTGTGTCATCCATAAACAAAGGCTGCGAACACAGATTATGGCAGCACTCCCTCCCGAGCGATGCACACTTACAATCCCATTCGCCACAACCGGAATCGACTTTGCTGGTCCATTCCAGATTAAAGCTTCCATGCTCCGTACCTCAACCTACCTCAAAGGTTATGTTGCAGTGTTCGTGTGCTTCTCCACGAAGGCCGTTCACTTGGAACTCTGCTCGGATCTTACGACCGAAGCGTTCCGCGCAGCATTCGCCCGATTTACTGGTCGACGAGGGCTACCTCTCAAAATCATGACCGACAACGGCAAAACGTTCGTCGGTGCTCAACGTGCCATGGCCAGAGACTTTGCCAAATTCTCGAGAGAAATCGCCCAAGATATTCTCGACCGATACGGTCCTCAGGGCGTCGAGTGGCAATTTATCCCCCCACATGCTCCTCACATGGGAGGACTATGGGAGTCGGCGGTCAAAAGCTTCAAGACCCACCTTAAAAAGGTAGCCGGCTCTCATAGATTCACATACGAAGAGTTTACGACTCTTCTTACTCGAATTGAAGGGACGCTCAATTCACGTCCACTCTCTCCTCAATCGCAGGACCCTAGCGATTTAGTGTCTCTGACCCCTCTCCACTTCCTCCGAGGCGCTCCTATCGCCGCACCCCCCGAACCCGAGTGCTCCGAGCTATCCCTCATAAACCGATGGGAAAAACTCAAAGTCCTCCATCATCAATTCGCCCGACGATGGAAGGACGAATATCTCAAGGATCTCCACAAACGTTACAAGTGGAAGCATCCGCAAAGGGAAGTGGAGGAAAATGAAATGGTCGTCATTAAAGACGACCTGCTTCCCCCCAATGAATGGCGGCTCGGCCGGATTCATAAAATTCATCGCGGTCCCGACAATCACGTACGTGTCGTGGATATCCGCACCGACTCTGGCATCTTGACAAGGCCAGTAGTCAAGCTATGCCCCTTAATAGCGTCTTAAAACTAATTCGACTCATGGCCCTGCTTTTCCATACTCCTTCTCATACACTATCCACTCACTATCGGAATATTGTAGTGATACACTCTTCTTGTGTTTTGCAGGGCAACCAGAAGGCAGCGAACAGTCCAGCAGTGCCGGCTGTGCCACCATATCCACGGCCTCAGATACTGCCGGGCCTTCCTGGCGATGGCACCGCAGCAACGACAGCAGGTGGCCCGCGCCCAGGGCTACTGCACCAACTGCCTGGCGCGGTCCCACCCCACCAATCGGTGCAGCTCCACCGCTCGCTGCAGCAAGTGCGGCCGAGCACATCACACCCTGCTGCACTTCAGCGAGCGGCCGACCACAGCAGCAGCGCCCCCGGCCATATTCAGAGGCGGCAAGAAGCCGCAACAGCCCCGGCAGCAGCCCACTCAGGCGAAGCGCCCCATGCAGCGCTCCGCCATCGCGGACCGGCTGACACGCCACCGCCGGCCGCAACAACACCAACCCAGCCGTCCCGCCTCCGCGGTAGCATCCGAGCGGCAACTGATCGCCTTCAGCGATGATGAGGCCTCCGACGAGATCCCACAGCCGCGCGTCGGAGCCCGCGCCCTTATCGAGCGGGCCTTGGAGGCCCTGGGCCGTCTGAGCGAGCAGCTCCCACCATAATGTTGCCAGCGGCAACGCGGGCCGCCATGGCTAAATGTGTTCGTCCCAGTGTTCTGTGGACCCTGCGACACTCAAATCCTCTCCCTTCCAGTTTCCTAATGTAAACATGTTCCACTTCCCATGTCTCACCGGCTCCGGCCGTTTGTGTTGTCCAACGTTTTTACATATTGTCATTCGTGTTTCAATAGCGAAATAAAACGCACCATAAACCGAAAACCCCCCGCGCCTTTTAATCAACAACCATCCGCCGACGGCTCAGAAAGAGACACTTTTACATGATTGTTTAAGTTAAAAGAAAATGTTTGGTCTGTCACTGAAGTGTGCTAAGGAGGGTTGATTTTTCCTTTTGGGTTTCCAAATTTCACCTTAGGAAACATGGGTAGGGCGGGTTCAGAGCATCATATTGAATTCGGCGATGCTGAGGAAAGGGTAACAACAGCAGCAATGGTACTTGCTACCATGTCCGTCCGTTATGTCAGGAGTTAAAGCGTGTACATAAAATAATTGTATGTTAGTTTATGTGTGTAGTTATTTGCTTGTTATGATTTTCCTGGGGTACAAAAAAACTTATGCTGACCGAGTGTAGGCGGCTAGGTCGTCGTGGCGAAGTTTGTTGGTGTAGCTCCGAATGGCTGTAGGTGAGGCAGTATGGCTACTGAGCGGAGTTGTTGGAGTTGAACCCACGCCAGCTGAAGCTACGGGCTAACCAAAGACAGGGGCACGCGCACAACAAACCCGCTGGCCCCGTAGACATACTCGTGCTAACCGGCCGAAGGTAGGGTGCCGGCATACATGCAACAAGAGGACGACTAGTGGTGACCTGCCACAAGGACTGTGGAGGTGCAGCGGCAGCAGAAGCAAAAGGCCAGCAATACAACACCTATACATATACGTATAAACACTTACAGGTGGGCCGCTACAACGTGGAACAGACGGAAATACATACATCGCACATAAATATCATAACAGAAATGGCGCCCAACGTGGGGCATGCCACATGTAGGTACAACACATATACACATAACAGACTATCTTTAACCTAGCGCCTGTACTGCTGCAACGTTGAATCCTGTATACCACGTCATTAATCCTGGTCACGACCTTGTACGGTCCTTCCCATGACGTTTGAAGTTTCGGAGACAAACCTTTCCTCCGCTGCGGGTTGTAGAGCATTACCAGATCGCAGGCTTGGAACCCTGCTGTGTTAGCCTGTAGATAATATCTGGCTTTCATCGTATCGCTGACCAGTTGGATGCGGTCCCTTATAAACTGGTGGATTTCTTCCAGTTCCGACCGCTTATTGACCGCGTAGTCAATAAGCGTTCGTTCCACCATGCCGTCGGACTGTGGATGCAAAGGAGTGGTGCAAGTTTTTCTTATCCCCAGCAGCTCACACACTTCCTTGATTACCGCAGATTCGAAATTCCGGCCTTGATCCGAGTGCAATTCCAACGGAACTCCGAACCTGGCCACCCAGTTGTTTACCAGCATTTCCGCGGCCGTAGTGGCCTCCTAGTTAGGAATACGATCCTCTTCGAGCCATTTGCTGAAATAATCCACTACCACCAACACATATTTGTTGCCTTGAGTGGTAATTGGGAATAGCCCGACGACGTTCATAGCAATCCGATCGAAGGGTGCCCCCACGGTGTACTGCTGCATGCGGCCCCGAGATTTTTTTGTCGGCTTTTTCGCAGCTGAACATCGGTCACAGCTCATAATCCAATCGGCTAGAGACTCCTGGCATCCTTCCCAGTAGAATCGTCTTTTTATTTTGGCGACAGTTTTGGTGATGCCTATGTGCCCTCCGCTGGAGTCGTTATGGTATGCCTCGGTGACCTTGTTGATTCTGCATTTCGGAACTACCATTAGAGAATGGCTGGTCCGACCATCCTCACTCTCCCATTCGTGGTACAGGCACCCAGCCTTCAGCCGCAGACTTTGCCAATGCGCCAGTAAAGCTTCGCGATCCTGCTTTCGGCGGCCATCTCCTGCCAGTCCGGACACGCGCCTTGCTCCTTGCCTTCGACGATTTTTGCAAGATCCGCATCCTCGCGCTGGTCCTTTTGTAGCCTCTCGGCAGACCACTCTTCCTCTGGCATAGCGCTTACCAATCGGACGTCCACTATCTGCTCCTCGTTTTCGGCTCGCGAACAATGCCTGCATTCGGCTTTACACGGACGGCGTGATAAGGTATCGACATTTGCATGGCTACTGCCCTTGCGATGCTCTATCGTGTAGTCGTAGCTCTGCAGCCGCTCGATCCACCGCGCCAATTGGCCTTCCAGATCTTTAAAGTTCAGTAGCCATTTCACTGCGCAGGCGAAACTTTTGTCCATTCAGGTTTCGACTGGATTTTCCTGTAGTATGCTATCCATTTTTTTTTACCATATATTATCTGTGATAGCACACCGCCAATACTGTTTTTTTTTCTGACGGAGGTGGAAAATCTTCGTAAGATACCAGTGCTCCAGCACCAGCATTAGCGCTTAAAAACCACCCCCCGCGGTCGACCCCTGTGGCACCCGCCTCCCGGCAATACAACATAGGGGGGACCCCAACTGGCTCCGTCCTGGCCAGTTCCTGGCTCTCTACCGCTCACTTTGTCGTTGCGTGGTCATAATGCTCGCTGCATATTCATCCACACCATTCCAATACTGTGTCCGCTTACATCTGTATCCAGCACAAACATCTTTCCAGGCACGGAGAAGGGCAGAATCGGAGCAGTGCACAGTATTTTCTTTCTTTCTTTTCACTCATGCAAAAGCATGTTCCTACTCTTCGCTCCACTCGAAGGCTTAATTCTTTTTCGTCAGTTCGTGCAAGCTGTTGGCTATGTTCGCAAATCCAGGAACAAATCGTCGGTAATATGTGCACAGGCCAGGTCGGGACCACTCCTTTACCGCCGTGATTTCGCTTTTATCCGTATGAATCCGCAGGCGGAAACCATGTGGTCCAGATACTTGACTTCCTTTTGGAACAGCGAGCATTTCTTTAGATTGAGTTTAAGCCCGGCTTCTTGTATTCGCTGCAGTTTTCATTGGTTGCTGATTTTACTTGGCGGGCACAACCCAAATTTCAAGGCCTGGCGATTGGATACGCTGCACACTAGTTAGTTCACTATTCAGAGGGTGCCAAATAGCTATCCAGAAGGGCCGCGCGGAGGCTGTGTACCAGCTTGGATTGGACAGGGAAAAGGATCGTTCGCCAGGTTGAACGCAATCAGAGACTTTACCTTGTATGTCCGCTCCCTTCCTTCAACTGAAGAAGACGCACGCAAAGCAGAGGCGCCTGGAGAGAAGCTTTGCGGCAGGACGTAACCCGGTAACGGGTGTGTGTCACTGTGTGCCTGACAGTGTGTCCACGGTGCGATAGATCCGAGGTAGTGGATAACTGTCCTTCTTGGTCACGTCGTTGAGCTTTCGATAGTGCTGCCTACTTCGGCTGCAAATATTGACCTACATTTCTGCAGAAGTGACCGCACATTCAGTTTCTGCTTTGCTGTAAATTTTCTGCGCCACTGGTTTTCGTGCGGTATTGCATCCATGCTAAAACACGACATAACTTTCCTTACCGCCTGGCTTCGCTCATAGCCGGTGTGCAGCGGGAACTCAACGTTGGCATACCTAAAAACCTTGTCCTTTAAGTCCAGCGTAACTCCGTACCTTATCATGAAGTCCACGCCGATAATAACGTCGTCTATTATATCCACAACGATGAACTCATGGTCTAGGCTGTTGGTGCCGATGGTGATCGTATTCGTCCCTACCCCATTCACCGGCGCATGCTCGCCAGTCGTTATTTTCAGGTGTATGCCATGCAGTGGTTCCAAATTCCTCAGCTTTCTTTTTATGATTAAATATGACGCGCCAGTATCCGGTGGATCGGAATGTCGCTGTCCAGTTGGATTCGGCGTATCCTTGCAGGTGCATATCGAGTGCCTCCAATCCATGCCGCCTCATATGTCATCGCGCTGGTCACCGTCTCCTTAAATGTTGCTCATCATCAAAGCACTGCGACGTGTCTGCGGTTCATGAACACTTTCGATAAACGCCTCGATCTTCATTCTCTCGAGAACATCGGCGCCGACTTCCGGGTAGGACAACTGTACGAGCCGCTCAATGTCTGCTGCATATGTCTGCAGCGCCTTGTTGGATCTTTGCCTACGGTTCTTCAGCTCGCAGTAGTACAGCGTTTTGTTGTGCTCGTTGCTGTACTTTGCTGCCAGCGCTCTCATGACGGCCTCGTAATCACTTCTTAAACATTCCGGAACTGATTTTATTACCTCAGCCGCAGGACGTTTAAGCGCCAGTGCCAATCTCCGTCCTTTGCTTACGTTGGTCCAAAGGGTGTCCAGAGCAGCCAGGTCGAATTAAAGTTTGAATATGGAACGGCGTAGTACCATCATAAGTACTTGTGTTCTAGTAGCCGAACTTTCTATAACTGGCGGTAGCCACTTTCGCGACTGTGGATCCTTAAAAATCGAAAATTTTTTTTTTCAGTTTTGGTCTATTTAAACCCTTAGGAATCATGTACAAACCTTCCTTTACCTCGGATAATATCCGAAAGCGATTGAAAATGGAATTAGCTGTAAGGGCTCGCGCGCTCGAACCGCACACCTGGCGCGTGAAGTAGATGCTGTTGTTATTGAGCTGGCTGACACGATTACGGCCGATCTACTGCACCGATTTGTTTAAAGTTTTTTTTTATATTTTCAGAAAAGGTTTGGCTATCGTTTGAACTATGATCATTATTGTCCATTTCTATGTAACAACGTTATGACACAATTATTAACAAAAAACAAGCAAAAGAAGAGGAAAAAACTTTACAATTGCACTAAATGTTTATTTACGAGTATTAATATTTTTTTACAGTTATAGTTCAAACGAGAGCCATTCATTTGTACTTCAAAATGAAATTTGTTTGTAAGTTTCAGATCATCCAAAATGGAGAAATCGTGTCAGCCAGATTTCAAAATGGCGTCTTCCGGTCGCCCATATCTCCCCCGGATATAAACGAAAATTTATAAAAAAAATTTTGTTCAGTACTCAAAACTATGTACAATAACATATAAATTTTTAATGTGGAATAAAAATTTGTATGAAAAAAAATTTACTTAAGAACATGGTCGATTCTACCTGACTACCCCCTTAAGCCGCTCCTCTATTTTCCTGTTCACCGAATCTTCCAGACTGTCAATTCGCTTGCTCATGGAATCATCCAGGTCGTCAACTCGTTTGTTCAGGGAATCATCCAGGTCGTCAACTCGATTATCCAAGTATTCCACTCGAGTTCCCAGGTGCTACACCTTTACGCTTGTCGAAGTTTTCTTCCACTTTCTGCTTCAAGCGCGCAGAACTTTCCTGAAGCTCGCTGGACAACTCGCGATTTGCCTTTTCGAATCTTTATGAACTTTTCAGAAGCATGGTTTCCATTCGCTCTGCCACTTCTCGGTTCGCCGCTTCCACTTTCGCCGAAATTTCCTGACTCACCGCTTCCGTTTCTCGATTCGATGTTTCCACTTTCGCTGACATTTCACGGTTCGAACATGCCTTTCATTGCCACAAGCAGCTGGCTCATGTCATTCCTTGGGGTGGCGCGATAGCCGCGGCCATGTTTTGCAGCCACGCAGACGATTGCTCCACCTTGGCCGGCGGCTCTAGCTCCTAGGTTCCGAACTCGTACGCAGCCCAATCAATGCCTCGTGATGCACACGCTCCCCCCAAGCCCAGCTGCAACTTCACCTTTCCGCCAGTACTCGACAAATTCCAGGCAGCCAGGTCCTTTTCCAGCTGGTTCACCTTCAACTGATCGAGTTTGACCACGCCTGTGTCTTATAATTTTTTGTTGTTTACTTTGTTTTTATTTAATTAGCACAATACCACTTCTGACACCAAATTTTACGAAAACTGGTTCGGTCTCCTCAACGCAGGCATATTCAGTGGCATCAAAAATATTTACAAATGTTCCTTCTCGGGTCCTCCGCCATTACGACTTATTCGTCATATCTTAACCTTGATAACAAGATGTCTGGACTCTTAACCTTGATCTATCCACTTCCAAACAAGATATAAAAACACTTCTAAACTGCTTCTACAAATAATGTTATTCTAATTGTTATTTTATTTTTAAGTTCTTATTTGTTGTTTGCTTAGTCTGTAAGTTGAATTACTGTAGACTTTGAAATAAATGAAACGAAATGAAAAAATGAAATGAATTCCAAATAGTTCTCCTGAACGTTTTCATCATGTTTTGATTAAATTATCGTGTTTGTGTTTGTATTGCCAATCAAAATTATTAAAAACATATTTTTAGTACGTAACTACTGTTACGAAAATGAGTTCTTTCGGCTTTCGTCTCTATGGATTGTGCTTGAAAAATAAAACACACTTCAATTAAGTACTCAACGCAAAACGCATTCCAAAACCAGCAATCACTTTATTTACAAATTACACTTTGCTGATCTTTATACTTGTTACTACTTATTGTACTATTGCATGTTTCCCCTTTGCTTGCTCAACTCAGACTCGTCCCTCCACTGCACCCGGCTGCCTTTCATACTTGTCTGCTTACCGCGCCAATTATTCTCGCACATTCCAATGGGACTATCTCTCGATCGTTCTCGCACATCCCATTACCATCGCGAGCCATCCTTGCCATATCGAAATTATAGCAAGTCTGCCGTACTCTAAAGTGCGTGCTTAAAAGTATGCCCGCAAAAACATTCATGCATAGCACAGCCACAGAGTGCCTCATCGTTACACTGCCCACCACTTAGACTTGTTCGTCTCGAACAAGTGCCGAGGCTCCGCCGGAATAAGACGCCAGGCGCTCCAAATGGACTACTTTCAGTCTAGCGTTTCTGTTGCAGCAGTTAAACCCTGAACACCACCTCATTAATCTATGTCACGACTTGGTACGGTCCCTCCCATGATGTTTGAAGTTTTGGAGACAAACCTTCCTTCCGCTGCGGTTTGTTGAGCATTTCCAGATCGCCTTCTTGGAACCCTTCTGAGTTAGCCCGTAGATCATATCTGGCTTTTAATCTGTTTTCGACTAGTTGAGTGTCGCTCCGCGATCTTCTCATCGGCCCTTTCGCAGCCGAACACCGATCACAGCCTCTGATCCACTCGGCGACAGACTCCTGGCAACCTACCCAATAGAACCTCCTTCTTATCTTGGCGACAGTTTTTGCCTAGGTGCCCTCCACTGGAGTCGTTATGGTTTGCCTCGATGACATCTTCGATCCAGCCTTTCGGGACCACTATTAAGGATTTTCTGGTCCTGTCATCCCTGCGCTCCCACTCGCGGTATAGGCAGCCATCCTTCAGACGTAGACTTTGCCACTGTGCCCAGTAAGCCTTCGCGATCGGGCTCTCACCAGCCATCTCCTGCCAGTCCGGCCGTACTCTCTGCGCTTTGCCTTTGATGATTTTTGCGAGATCCGTATCCTCGCGCTGATCCTTCTGTAGCCTTACCGCAAGCTAATCCTCCTCTTGTAGAACTCTTACCGACCGAACATCCACAATCTGTCCCTTGTTCTCGGCTAGCGATTGATGCCTGCGCTTGGTTTTGCAAGAATGGTGTGGCAGGGCGTCAGCACATCTTGACGACGTCTGTTGCCCGGAACGCTTTTCTCGCAGATAACAGTCTCGTGTTATGTGGCCTTGCTTGCCACATCGCCAGCAACTGGCTCTAGATGACATTGCCCGCGACCTCGCTGGTGCCTCTGAGCTTACTGTCTGACTTGGCGTGATTAGTTTAAAATGTTCTCGACGCCTTTCCGCAGATGAATGTCGAGAGCTTCCCATCCAGGCCGCCTCATACGTCAATGCACTTGTCACCGTCTTCCTGAATGTCGGCTTCATCATCATCAACGTGCTCACACGTGTCTCCGGGTCAAGAATGCCTTCGATAAACGCCTCGATTTTCAGCCTTTCCAAAACTTCCATGCTGAATTCTGGGTAGTACAGTTGCACCAACCGCTCAATATCTGTCTGCAGCGCATCGTTGACTCTTTGTCAACGGTTCTTCAGCTCGCAGTAATAAGCATTTTGTTGTGCTCGCCACTGTATTTGGCTGCCAGCACCCTTATGACGGTCTCGTAATCACCTCTCAAAACTTCCGGAACTGTTTTCATTACCTCAGCCGCAGGACCTCTTAGAGCCACTATCAGTCTCCGACCTTTCCTAACATCGGTCCACTGGCTCTCCAAAACAGTCATACAGAATTGAAATTTGAATATGTCGAACGACGTAGTACCATCATAAGTAGTAGTACCATCATAGGCACTTCTATGGCAAAACTTTCCTGAACTGACTGAACCCTCTCTAAGACGCTCGTCTATTTTCCTGTTCACTGAATCTTCCAGACCGTCATCCCGTTTGTTCCAATTGTCCATTCGCGTCTCGAGATGCTCAACATTCACGTTCAGCCTATCGCAAATTGCCTCCACCTTCTGCTCTATGCGCGCAGAATTTGCCGCCATTTCTCGGTTCGCAGTTTCGATTTTTGCCGAAATTTCCTGACTCGTAGCTTCCAGTTTCTCTGCCATTTCTCGATTCGCAGTTTCGACTTTTGCCGAAATTTCCTGATTCGTAGTTTCCAGTTTCGCTGCCATTTCTCGATTCGCCGTTTCCATTCGCGCCGACATTTCGCTATTTTCGTTTTCCATTTTGTCTGCCATTTCACGGTTGGAAGTCTCGAACATGCCTTTCATTGCAACCATGAGTTGGCTCATGTCCAACGCTTGTAATGGCGCAGACGCTGCAGCCATATTCTGCAGCGGCGCAGCACCAGCAGGCGATTCCTCCACCTTGGCCGACGCCTCTAGCTCCTGCGTTCCGAACTCGTGCGCAGTCCAATCGACGCCTCTGCCTAACATGCCTCTCGCAAGCGCAGCTGCAACTCCACCTTTCCGCCAGCAGTAGGCAAATTCCAGGCAGCCAGCTCCTTTTTCAGCTGGTCCACCTTCAGCTGCTTGGGTTTAACCATGTCTGCGTTTTATAATTTTTTAATTATTTTTTTGTTGTTTATTTTCAGTAGCACAATCCCACTTCTGACACCAAATGTTACGAAAATTAGTTTAGTTCTATAGGCTTTCGTCTCTCTGGATTGTGCTTGAAAAATAAAACACACTTCAATTACTCAACGCATTCCAAAACCAGCAATGAATTTATTTTCAAATTACACTTTGCTTATCTTTATACTTGCTACTACTTATTGTACTATTGCATGTTTCCCCTTTGCTTGCTCAAATCAGACTCTTCTCTGCGCTGCACCCGGCTGCCTTTTATACATGTTTGCTTACCGCGCCGATTGTTTTCGCACATTCCAATTGGACTATCTCTATTCCATTACCATCGCGAGCCATCCTTGTCATATCGAAATTATAGCAAGTCGGCCGTACTCTAAAGTGCGTGCCTAAAAGTACGCCCGTAAAAACATTCATGCATAGCACAGCGACAGAGTGCCTCATCGTTACAGTATTAAGAGTTATGAAGATGCACAACAATACTAGTTATAACGCAAAAGAACTGACTCAAGACGAATCCAACATAAAAAACCCCATGGAAATCGGCCGGTCCGTTTGAGTGTGATGCGCTTACGCACATATATCCACTTTCTTTTATATATATTTATTTTATGTATTTATTTAATAGTATTTGCACAAGTAAGACTGAGTCTTATATAGTACATCAGTTTGAGTAAATTAAATATGAATAATAACAATTTTAGCTTAAATTAATACAATATAATTACAAACAGAAGAAGGAAAATTGAAAATGAAAGCTTAGAAATTTGAAGTGAAGTATAAAGATAGATGTAAGATGATGAATACATAATCACAAGAGGGTATATACAGAGGGAGAAAAATAGGAGCTAGGAGAAAAAAGACGTTACTGCCGATTTGAAACATCTCGGTTGTTTAATAGCTTTTATGTTAGGTGGAAGCAAGTTCCACAAACGAATTGTACTAATAAAGAACATTCGAGACGAGGCAATATACACAAATTTGGGGCGCTGAGATTTAAAGTACGTGTACTCTGGCAAAATTTTAGGTGATTACATAAATACGCCGGCTGTCGAGAATAAATCAGCTTATGTATGAACATAAGATTTCTTATTTTGAAGAAAATATCAACATTGCAACCAATTATTTGTTTTGAATAGATAGATAAGTATATGGTCAAATTTCCTTTTAGAAAATACAAACCGCGCAGAGTTATTTAAAAGAAGTTGTAGTTTGTTTTTCGACAGCGCATCTAGATTCCCATACACAAGTTCTCCGTATGTAATTTGAGGCAATATAAAAGTTTTAACTAGTTAAAGCTTCGTGTCCCGGGGCAACAAATAAGCCTTGTGGTAAAGGTTTCTTAGTATATTATAAGCTTTTCCGATAGTGAAATTAATATGGTCCGTGCAGGTCATAGAGGAGTTAATCTTAAATCCTAGGTTTGTCACTACATTATGAAATAATATTTTATTTTTATCAAGCATAAGTGGAGGCAACCTATCCAAATCAAACTTGGTTTTTGATGCATTCAGACATAATTTGTTCAAACTGACCCAACAAGAAAGTCGATTTAAGTCTGCGTTTAACCTATAAATTAAATCCTCAGAGAGACCAATAAGGCGAGAGAAATATATTTCAGTGTCATCAGCATAAAGGTGTATAGTGGCACTATGGCAGCACGCTACAATATCATTAATAACCATGCTAAACAAAATTGGTCCTAAGATGGATCCTTGAGGTACTCCGGATTTAATGGGCTTTAAACTAGAAATGCTTTTACCACATTGCACTTGCTGATAACGTTCGGAAAGATAGCTTTTCATATGTTTTAAAGAACAAGAACTGAAACCAAAATATTGTAATAATGTAATTTTAGTAAAAGTATTCCGTGATCAACCATGTCAAATGCCTTGGTAAAATCTAGAAGCACCAGAATTGTAAGCTCATTATTATCATACGCAGGTCGTAAATCCTCAAATATCTTGAACATAGCCGTGGCACAACTATGACCACATCTAAATCCTGACTGAAATTCCGAGAGCAAATTGTTTTCATTCAAGTGGCTAGTTATTTGTTTCGATAGAAATTTTTCATACACCTTAGATAAGGCAGACAATATGCTTATCGGTCTAAAATGTTGCACAGAGTCCGGAGTCGTAGTTTTAGGAACTGGGATTATGTTCGCTAATTTCCACTGGCGAGGAACCACACACGACGTAATAGAAAAGTTTACTAGATGGGTAAGTGAAGGAATGACAAATGGAAGGATCAATTTAATAAATCTTAAACTCACTCCATCAATACCAATAGCATTGGATTTTATTGCAAATATTGCATTGACTATGTCGTTTTCAGTCGCCATGGAGAAATCAAATTGAGTATTTCTTTTGTATTTTTCATTACCTAGAACCACCGCACCCGAGTTACTTTGAGGAATATTCATATTCATGAAATATTCATTCATTACCTCAGGATCAAGGTTGCACTGAACCCTCTTTTTGCTAGATATTCCCAGGGATCTTAGGTTACTCCAGAGCACTAGGGGGCAGATTAGTATCTAATTTGTTATTCAGATCAGTGGCGGCTTAAGGTGCTCGGGGGCCCGGGGCGGCGACGGCTGAGGGGCCCCACAAACGGTGCAGAATAAGTTTGCGTACAAAACTAATAACTGGAATTTCCGGTTATGCTTTTTAATTTTTTTTTGAAAATTTGTATTCCATTGAACAGTAAATGGACAGTAAAGGGACAAATTATTTTGAAACGTATATATGCTTGAAATTTTATAGAAAGCAATAGAATCCCAGAGAAAAAATGAAAAATGGATAAAAGGATAATCTTACTAAATTTGAAAAAAACTTTCGTGAAATTAGGAAAACTTTTGGGAGAGCAAACTCGTCATTTCAAAAAGCCATTTTAACCCTAAAAAAAAAAAAATCTTGCTTCGTTACTACGATCTGGCCATTATTTTAAGCAGCCCGAGCAGGAGGATTAGATTGTTTTGCGATCAGTGCATCATTACACTACTCGACAAAAAATGGGCCAATCGCGTGCATAGATAAAGTGTTTTCTAGACTTACTTTGGCCGCTAAACACGAAACTAAAAAAAAAAAATTTTTTAAAAAGCGTTTTCAAAGAATCTTCGAAAAACCAGTTTTTTCCTGTTGTTTCAGTTATGAGCACATATCTCCTGAAAGAATCATCTGATTAACACGAGCTGTCCGTCGTTCAAGAAGAAGATAATACCTTAGCCCTTTTAGTTATATATAGATTGTTCAAATCAGATGAGATTTGGGAAAGTTACTGACAAGTAACGTCCCCAAAGGAAAGTTGTAACAAAGTGAATTTTTCTACACAAAAATCATAAATTTTCGAATATTTTTTTTATGGATAAAAAAAATGATCTCCCCTAGTTTTAAAATCTAAGATGAAAGATATATTATTATTATATATTTTTTGAGCAAATATATTACTTGAGCAAATATTAAGCCTAACATCAATAGAATTGAAAGAAAAAGTTATGATGCAGTGAGTAAAAACACCAACTTTACATTTATAACACTGTGCGAAAAAAATGTTGTTTGCCGAGACCCATCCAAATTTGGATACAGACGTGAAACTAGAGATCATTTATAGTAATCTGGCATAGTCAGTTTATCATTTTCTGACCCAAAGCCTTTATTAAAAAACTTTAAAATTTTAAGGGCATGCACATTTCAAATATTTTTTTAAATATATGCGGTTGTGCAATGATGGAAATATGGGTATCAAATGAAAGACATCCTTTTAGCTAAATTTTCAATTTTGAAGTTTCAGGACCAAAATATGCCAGGTAGGGAAAACATACATGATTTGTATTTCAGTCTGTAGATTCATACATCTAAATTTTATTCTATTTCAAAGTTCCAGTCTAGAAAACTCTTTTATTTTTAGGTGCATTTGTCGTGTCGAGTAGTTTAGAAATGTACAGAAATATTTTATAAAACCCAGTAGCAGTAGCTTACGTACAAGGAGCATAGAATTGCTTTCGTAAAAGAGTCTATCAAAGAAGAAAACCGGATTTCCGGGACGATGTGTTGTTATAATCTACATAATTAATTAATTGACAGGCACGACAGGCCGCTTACGCAAGACTAAGGCCTAGCTTCCCGCACCCACCCGTGTTGTGCGTCTGAATTTGTTCGCGGATGGAAGGGACCTACAGTTTTATGCCGGTTCCGAACGGCAGGTTGGGAGCTTTTTCATAAGCAATTTTTACTCTCAGAGATTTGCCATTTCCAGCTGAGAGGACAGCCACCGAAAGAGAAAACTAGTTTTCCCGTTACTTTTTTTTAGGTGTTATTACAGGCAGTATTTGAACTAGAGGTTGCTGCCTTCGATTCGCGATCCAACGCACTAACCAACTGAGCCGCGGCGGCTGCCGTGTTGTTATCCAACCAATAATTATGAAAATAATAATAATAACTGTAAATTTGTTTGACGTCTACAAAGTTTAATGAAGTAATTGCGTAATCCGCACTAGTTTACAAGCAAACTCTAAGATTGCGATATTTAATTTTTAACTTATAATTTTGTATTTGCATACTTTGCACAAAATTTTAAGTTAAAAATTAAATATTGCAATCTTTGAGGGAAAATTTTTTGAAAATTTGCAAACAATTGTTATTTAGAAAGTATGTTTTCTTGCTTTTATTGAACTGAATTTGTTATTGCAATTTCAAAGTCAATTTTCGATACTGTGTCTCTTTCAATTGATAAAAGTGATAAACAACCTTTCAACAACCATTGTGGAGCGCAAATCGTTTTTTACAAGTTTCAGTTTCGAAAACTTTAAATTTTTATATACAAGCTTCTCTCGGGGGCCCCCCGCAGCCCGGGGCCCGGGGCGGTCCGCCCCTCCGCCCCCCCCCCCCTTAAGCCGCTACTGATTCAGATATGTTCTTTTTGCATTACGCACAGACACGACAACCTTGTTACGCAGAAGGCGATATTTTTCCCAACATTCCTGATTCTGATAATTTTTCCATTGTATATATACTCTATTGCGTTCTTTTATCAAACGTAGGATTTCAGTTGTCAGCCAAGGCTTCCTGTGACCACGAATTTTAACTGTTCTTAAAGGAACGTGATGATCAAAAAGATAGTTAACCAGCTTGTTCAGATGTTCTAATTTTTTATCAACACTTGGGTGCACTGTGCAATTATTTCAGCTGAGTAACGCAGCTTCTTTGTGTAATTCTTCGAGGTTGATATTTTTAAAATCTCTGAACGTTAGATCAGAATTACGTTTAATCCTATCAAACTCCAATCTATAAGATATGAACAGAAGTTCGTGGTCCGAGATTCCACCCAAAGGGAGCTGGTCTATATGGATAACATCGTCACTGTTATTGACACATAATAAATCCAGTAAGCTAGGTTTAGAATTTGGGACAAAACGAGTAGCATATTGATTAATAACGTCAATGCCATAAGTTCGAAAATTATTCAGCAGATCCTTGGAACGAGAGTCAGTACAGAGAAGGTCAACATAAAAGTCCCCACAAACAATGATATGCTCATATTCAAGCATGTATTCTGCTAGTTTGCTAAAAATATTTGAAAGGTCATTTGTTCTATTCGGGTTATAAACACAAGCAACAAAACATTTTAATTCCGAGCCACCTACCTCAACAAAGATACATTCTGCTTCACAAGAACTATCAGACTTATATATCACTTTTGGGTTTAAAGTACTGTTGCAGTATATGGCAACACCTCCGCCACGCATATTGCACGTCCTATCATTTCGCAGCAACACATAATTACACAACGCATAGGAACTATCATCGAGACAAGACTTAAACCAAGTTTCAGTTACACAAATCATATCAAAAGTCAAACCATAATTAAAATAGTCAAGTTTCTCAGCAGTGAGACTGCGAGCATTCAAATGACACATTTTAAACCCATTATGATTATCACAGATATGCTTTAGAATCGGTCTCAAATGCCCACTGTTAGCGTGAGTTTTTAGTGCGTTGCACATATGTATGTATATTTTACAATTTCATTTGTTCGATGTTTCTGATAATGCAGTAACACGGATAAAGTTGCAAAGTAGAAAGGGAGAAAGAGTGGAGTGAAAACGAGAGAGTGATAGTCAGTGGAACATATACAGTAGAGTAGTAAGTAAAGAAATAAACAAACAAAACAAAAAAAAATTTGAAGAGTATACTATGAATATGAATAGAGTATAGAACTATAAGCTTAAAATAATGATACGATTTCAAAATATTCCTCATGTGTTGTTGCTGCCAATCGTTCAACGCTCTCCTTACTAAGGACTTTGACTGCTTCACTTTGTGGACGAACTCGAATGTAGACTTGCCCACGAATAGAAAATGCTGCCGTGGGACGTTTTTGCTTTTTAAGCTGAGTAGCGAGCTGCATAATCTCACGGTTGTTCTTTGTGTGGCATTCGTGTACAAATATTTTCCCTTTTTCATGCCCTTCATACCCCATGTCACACAGTGCAAGCGCCCTTCTATTCGCTTTGTAGAAACGGGCAATTGCGCTGAATAGCAAAGAGCGATCGTTGGGAGAGACAAGCTTCACTATAACGGGCGCCGAATTTTTGTTTACCTTTCGCACCCGAAAAGCAGCTCGAATTGGCGGAACATTCAGCTGAATTGCGCGACACAGCTGAGCGAACATTTCGCCCAGGTTCTCATTATGTGTGTGAGGAATCCCACTAATAATCAAAGCCGTTGACACCACATTGTTTTCACATTCATTTAGCTGCGCTGCCAAAACACCCATATCGCTATACAGCTGTTTAATATGGGCACACTCACGCTCAGTCTTTTCCACACGATCCTCCAATTTTTTGCAATGCAATTTTAAATTTGCCAAGTCTGCCACCATTTCGCCAATCCTCTGCATGACCCGCTCTTCTGACTCTCTCACACGCGCCGCCAATTGCTCCACGATGCTTTCCTTTTGCTCCTCTATTTTCGCCTCTAATCTCACAATCCAAGCTGAAGAGGGCGGACTCTCAATCTTCGCAGCTTTACTCAGCAAAGTTGGAGTTTTTTGAGGAGACGAAATTGCTGCGCGCGCGGATTTTGTTCTTGTTGTCATTTTAGCAGAACAATCAACAAAATTAATTTATTTATTAGTTTTATATTGTTTGCGGTTTGTATTGTTTACGAGCCCGGGTAGAGAATAAGTTTACCAAAACTTTTGCGGAGTCGTTTTTATGAATCAAACTGTGGAATTTTAGTAAAGAATTATTGATTTGCAGCAATTTGAAAACACGTCTACTCTGAACTTAACATTGCTCTTTTTTGAAGAGATTACAAAATAAAATACTTTTTTATATTTTTCTGGCGTTTTAAAGAACCTTAAAACTTACTCAACTGACAAATCTATGTGCTTGTGAATGTTCAAAGACGCCAGACTGTTGAGCCTTTCTTGACCTGTTGTATTTCTTAAGTAGACTTCAATAAGTAAAGAAGAAATAACGGTAAACATTCATAGTTGTTAGTTCAAATAACTTCGCTAGAACAAAAAATGCGTTTTTCGCGTTTTTCATAATTATAGCACCACTTGGTGTTTTGTCACAAAACGGTTTATTTTAGTAAAAAACGAGTTAAGAAGACAATCAAACAATAACAATTAATATTTAGTAATTCCACCCCGAGTACTTATTAGACTAAAAATTCGATCTCTCATACTGTTGTACAGATTATTTAACAACAAACTGTCTATTTGCCCCCACTCTTCAATAATTTGAGACTTCAATTGTTCTACATTATCAAACTGCCTGTTATTGGCGTAAACTCTTTTAACAAGAAATCCCCAAACATTTTCTATGGGGTTCATGTCGGGACTGCAAGCTGGCCAAGGTAGAACGTCAATAAAATTATCATTAAACCATGTCATACTTTGTTTACTGACATGGATTCTGGCATTATCTTGTTGGAATACAAATCTGTCTTCGCAGTTTCGTCGTAAAAAGGGTATTAAACTGCATTGCAGAACAGTTATGTACTCTTCACTGTTCATTCGTGTAGAAGGGAATTGGAGTTCTAAGCAACCACTTGCAGAAATTGCTCCCCAAACCGTTAAGCTTCCTCCACCGAAATTCCTTTTTGAAAAGTACATCGGTTCCTTTCTACGATCCCGCCAATAGTATCGGTGTCCATGTGGTCCATCTAGATTCAATTTTTTTCATCGGAAAATATGATCTTAAAACAAAATTTCAAGTTTCAGTTCCCGTAATCATTAAATAAGGATTTTCTTACATTGCGCCAATCTCTATCCATGTTTACTCTAGCGAATTCGTATCTGGCACTTATGTGGCGAGGCAGTAAACGTGGGGCAACTTTCAACCTCGATCTGATGATGTTTGGATTACAGAGTTGGTTGGTTAGAGTGGTGATGCCCCAGGCATCCAATTAGCGCAGATACGCCGTTTTGAGACCACTATCTTGATTCAACCTAGGTAGATGGTTGTTGCACTCCCGATAACTTATCGGCCATTTCGAGAGGTTTAGGAAGGCAAGAAGTGAGCTTACCTTGTAGTCTTTAATTTCGTCAACGTTCGTTCGTCTCTTTGCTAGGGCCGGGCAATCGCAGAGAAAATGTTGAACCGTTTCCTTTTCCTCGGGATTGTTGCAGCTTCTGCAGCAGGTATTATGAGGAATGCCCATTTTGGCAGCATGCTCTCCAATGTGCCAGTGACCCGTGATGACAGCGGTGAGCCTGGCTGCATCACGTCGGCCTCTGTTAATTAATTCGGCTGATTTGTTCCTGTCGTACCTTGGCCATAAGGATCTGCTGATTTTACAGGAACGCATCCGGGCCCATCTGGTATCGGCTTTAGCAAGGAAGCCCTTGGAGATTTCGCTCTTGATGGAACCGATTGGGATGCGGACCATTTCCGCTACCCGTTCCTCAAGTGCGGAACCACCCCTGGCCAGCTCGTCCGCTCTTTCGTTACCCTCAATATCCTTGTGCCCCGGCACCCAGATTAGGTTAACTCGGAACCGACGAGCCAGATCCATTAAAGCCTCCTTACATTCCCACACCAGCTTGGATGTTATGACAGACGAGCCCAGCGCTTTGATGGCAGCTAGGCTATCAGATAGTATGCATATGCTGTTTTTGTAGGTGGTATCGTCCATTACCATGGCAGCCGCCGTGGCTCAGTTGGTTAGTGCGTTGGACCGCGAGTCGAAGGCAGCAACCGCAGTTTCAAATACTGCCTGTAATAACACCTAAAAAAAATAACGGGAAAACTCGTTTTCTCTTTCGGTGGCTGTTCTCTCAGCTGGAAATGGCAAACCTCTGAGAGTAAAAATTGCTTATGAAAAAGCTCCCAACTCGCCGTTCGGAACCGGCATAAAAACTGTAGGTCCCTTCCACCCGCGCACAAATTCACACGCACAACACGGGTGGTTGCGGGAAGCTAGGCCTTAGTCTCGCGTAAGCGGCCTGTCGTGCCAGTCAATTATTAAAAAAATTATCGTCCATTACCATCCTACAGGCCTCTTTGGCTGTGTTGGGGAGGCGAATGGATTTGCTGATCCTCAGCTTCTCTGAGTAGATTCCCGCTCCTACACCGCAGTCCATCTTTGATCCATCAGTGTAGATTTCGGTATCGCTCCCACTTGTGACTCTTCCTTTGTTCCATTCCGAACGGGAGAGAATTCGTATGCCATACCTTTTCCCGAAGAATACAGTGGGAATTTTATAGTCTGTCTCCGCAGTGTGTGCATTTTGCAGTTGTTCTAGTATAGACCCGTGCCCATACGGTTTATTCTTCCAGCATCCTATCTCTCTTAACCTGAGAGCACTTAGAGTGGCGGTGTTGACGATATGAAGGTCTATCGGAAGTAAGTGCGCCAACACATTCAGAGCCTCTGTAGGGCTGGATTTAATCGCCCCTGTTGTTATCGCGCATGCCGTTCTTTGTATTCTACTCAGTTTTGTGATATTATAGTCTCTCCTGAGAGCTTTCCATCAAACTAAGGAACCATAAGAAAGGATTGGACGTACAACCGTTTTGTACATCCATAGCATTAGGTCCGGACGGAGCCCCCATTTCCGGCCATCATCTTTTTACAGGCGTACAGAGCAAAGCCCGCTTTGCTGACTGTGTTCGATGTTCGTTTTCCAGTTTAGCTTTGGGTCCAAGATTACCCCCAGGTACTTGGCGCTAGACGAGAGGGATAGTGTCGTTCCGTTCAGCATAGGTAATCTGAATCTAGGTATCTTGGTACGTGTGGTGAAAAGCATCAGTTCAGTCTTACTTGGATTAAGGCATAGCCCACGACCCGTGCACCAAGCCCTCAATCTTTTCAGCGCTGCCTGAAGGATATCACTAATCACTTCGAGACACATCCCCGATGCCATCACCACGACGTCATCCGCGTATGCTACAACTTTGATACCTCTACCGTTTAGTTCAGTTAGTATTCTATCCAGGGCACAAACCCAAAGTAGAGGTGATAGAACTCCTCCTTGGGGGTGTTACTTTTTTACCGTTACTTTTTTTTAGGTGTTATTACAGGCAGTATTTGAACTAGAGGTTGCTGCCTTCGATTCGCGATCCAACGCACTAACCAACTGAGCCGCGGCGGCTGCCGTGTTGTTATCCAACCAATAATTATGAAAATAATAATAATAACTGTAAATTTGTTTGACGTCTACAAAGTTTAATGAAGTAATTGCGTAATCCGCACTAGTTTACAAGCAAACTCTAAGATTGCGATATTTAATTTTTAACTTATAATTTTGTATTTGCATACTTTGCACAAAATTTTAAGTTAAAAATTAAATATTGCAATCTTTGAGGGAAAATTTTTTGAAAATTTGCAAACAATTGTTATTTAGAAAGTATGTTTTCTTGCTTTTATTGAACTGAATTTGTTATTGCAATTTCAAAGTCAATTTTCGATACTGTGTCTCTTTCAATTGATAAAAGTGATAAACAACCTTTCAACAACCATTGTGGAGCGCAAATCGTTTTTTACAAGTTTCAGTTTCGAAAACTTTAAATTTTTATATACAAGCTTCTCTCGGGGGCCCCCCGCAGCCCGGGGCCCGGGGCGGTCCGCCCCTCCGCCCCCCCCCCCCTTAAGCCGCTACTGATTCAGATATGTTCTTTTTGCATTACGCACAGACACGACAACCTTGTTACGCAGAAGGCGATATTTTTCCCAACATTCCTGATTCTGATAATTTTTCCATTGTATATATACTCTATTGCGTTCTTTTATCAAACGTAGGATTTCAGTTGTCAGCCAAGGCTTCCTGTGACCACGAATTTTAACTGTTCTTAAAGGAACGTGATGATCAAAAAGATAGTTAACCAGCTTGTTCAGATGTTCTAATTTTTTATCAACACTTGGGTGCACTGTGCAATTATTTCAGCTGAGTAACGCAGCTTCTTTGTGTAATTCTTCGAGGTTGATATTTTTAAAATCTCTGAACGTTAGATCAGAATTACGTTTAATCCTATCAAACTCCAATCTATAAGATAAGAACAGAAGTTCGTGGTCCGAGATTCCACCCAAAGGGAGCTGGTCTATATGGATAACATCGTCACTGTTATTGACACATAATAAATCCAGTAAGCTAGGTTTAGAATTTGGGACAAAACGAGTAGCATATTGATTAATAACGTCAATGCCATAAGTTCGAAAATTATTCAGCAGATCCTTGGAACGAGAGTCAGTACAGAGAAGGTCAACATAAAAGTCCCCACAAACAATGATATGCTCATATTCAAGCATGTATTCTGCTAGTTTGCTAAAAATATTTGAAAGGTCATTTGTTCTATTCGGGTTATAAACACAAGCAACAAAACATTTTAATTCCGAGCCACCTACCTCAACAAAGATACATTCTGCTTCACAAGAACTATCAGACTTATATATCACTTTTGGGTTTAAAGTACTGTTGCAGTATATGGCAACACCTCCGCCACGCATATTGCACGTCCTATCATTTCGCAGCAACACATAATTACACAACGCATAGGAACTATCATCGAGACAAGACTTAAACCAAGTTTCAGTTACACAAATCATATCAAAAGTCAAACCATAATTAAAATAGTCAAGTTTCTCAGCAGTGAGACTGCGAGCATTCAAATGACACATTTTAAACCCATTATGATTATCACAGATATGCTTTAGAATCGGTCTCAAATGCCCACTGTTAGCGTGAGTTTTTAGTGCGTTGCACATATGTATGTATATTTTACAATTTCATTTGTTCGATGTTTCTGATAATGCAGTAACACGGATAAAGTTGCAAAGTAGAAAGGGAGAAAGAGTGGAGTGAAAACGAGAGAGTGATAGTCAGTGGAACATATACAGTAGAGTAGTAAGTAAAGAAATAAACAAACAAAACAAAAAAAAATTTGAAGAGTATACTATGAATATGAATAGAGTATAGAACTATAAGCTTAAAATAATGATACGATTTCAAAATATTCCTCATGTGTTGTTGCTGCCAATCGTTCAACGCTCTCCTTACTAAGGACTTTGACTGCTTCACTTTGTGGACGAACTCGAATGTAGACTTGCCCACGAATAGAAAATGCTGCCGTGGGACGTTTTTGCTTTTTAAGCTGAGTAGCGAGCTGCATAATCTCACGGTTGTTCTTTGTGTGGCATTCGTGTACAAATATTTTCCCTTTTTCATGCCCTTCATACCCCATGTCACACAGTGCAAGCGCCCTTCTATTCGCTTTGTAGAAACGGGCAATTGCGCTGAATAGCAAAGAGCGATCGTTGGGAGAGACAAGCTTCACTATAACGGGCGCCGAATTTTTGTTTACCTTTCGCACCCGAAAAGCAGCTCGAATTGGCGGAACATTCAGCTGAATTGCGCGACACAGCTGAGCGAACATTTCGCCCAGGTTCTCATTATGTGTGTGAGGAATCCCACTAATAATCAAAGCCGTTGACACCACATTGTTTTCACATTCATTTAGCTGCGCTGCCAAAACACCCATATCGCTATACAGCTGTTTAATATGGGCACACTCACGCTCAGTCTTTTCCACACGATCCTCCAATTTTTTGCAATGCAATTTTAAATTTGCCAAGTCTGCCACCATTTCGCCAATCCTCTGCATGACCCGCTCTTCTGACTCTCTCACACGCGCCGCCAATTGCTCCACGATGCTTTCCTTTTGCTCCTCTATTTTCGCCTCTAATCTCACAATCCAAGCTGAAGAGGGCGGACTCTCAATCTTCGCAGCTTTACTCAGCAAAGTTGGAGTTTTTTGAGGAGACGAAATTGCTGCGCGCGCGGATTTTGTTCTTGTTGTCATTTTAGCAGAACAATCAACAAAATTAATTTATTTATTAGTTTTATATTGTTTGCGGTTTGTATTGTTTACGAGCCCGGGTAGAGAATAAGTTTACCAAAACTTTTGCGGAGTCGTTTTTATGAATCAAACTGTGGAATTTTAGTAAAGAATTATTGATTTGCAGCAATTTGAAAACACGTCTACTCTGAACTTAACATTGCTCTTTTTTGAAGAGATTACAAAATAAAATACTTTTTTATATTTTTCTGGCGTTTTAAAGAACCTTAAAACTTACTCAACTGACAAATCTATGTGCTTGTGAATGTTCAAAGACGCCAGACTGTTGAGCCTTTCTTGACCTGTTGTATTTCTTAAGTAGACTTCAATAAGTAAAGAAGAAATAACGGTAAACATTCATAGTTGTTAGTTCAAATAACTTCGCTAGAACAAAAAATGCGTTTTTCGCGTTTTTCATAATTATAGCACCACTTGGTGTTTTGTCACAAAACGGTTTATTTTAGTAAAAAACGAGTTAAGAAGACAATCAAACAATAACAATTAATATTTAGTAATTCCACCCCGAGTACTTATTAGACTAAAAATTCGATCTCTCATACTGTTGTACAGATTATTTAACAACAAACTGTCTATTTGCCCCCACTCTTCAATAATTTGAGACTTCAATTGTTCTACATTATCAAACTGCCTGTTATTGGCGTAAACTCTTTTAACAAGAAATCCCCAAACATTTTCTATGGGGTTCATGTCGGGACTGCAAGCTGGCCAAGGTAGAACGTCAATAAAATTATCATTAAACCATGTCATACTTTGTTTACTGACATGGATTCTGGCATTATCTTGTTGGAATACAAATCTGTCTTCGCAGTTTCGTCGTAAAAAGGGTATTAAACTGCATTGCAGAACAGTTATGTACTCTTCACTGTTCATTCGTGTAGAAGGGAATTGGAGTTCTAAGCAACCACTTGCAGAAATTGCTCCCCAAACCGTTAAGCTTCCTCCACCGAAATTCCTTTTTGAAAAGTACATCGGTTCCTTTCTACGATCCCGCCAATAGTATCGGTGTCCATGTGGTCCATCTAGATTCAATTTTTTTCATCGGAAAATATGATCTTAAAACAAAATTTCAAGTTTCAGTTCCCGTAATCATTAAATAAGGATTTTCTTACATTGCGCCAATCTCTATCCATGTTTACTCTAGCGAATTCGTATCTGGCACTTATGTGGCGAGGCAGTAAACGTGGGGCAACTTTCAACCTCGATCTGATGATGTTTGGATTACAGAGTTGGTTGGTTAGAGTGGTGATGCCCCAGGCATCCAATTAGCGCAGATACGCCGTTTTGAGACCACTATCTTGATTCAACCTAGGTAGATGGTTGTTGCACTCCCGATAACTTATCGGCCATTTCGAGAGGTTTAGGAAGGCAAGAAGTGAGCTTACCTTGTAGTCTTTAATTTCGTCAACGTTCGTTCGTCTCTTTGCTAGGGCCGGGCAATCGCAGAGAAAATGTTGAACCGTTTCCTTTTCCTCGGGATTGTTGCAGCTTCTGCAGCAGGTATTATGAGGAATGCCCATTTTGGCAGCATGCTCTCCAATGTGCCAGTGACCCGTGATGACAGCGGTGAGCCTGGCTGCATCACGTCGGCCTCTGTTAATTAATTCGGCTGATTTGTTCCTGTCGTACCTTGGCCATAAGGATCTGCTGATTTTACAGGAACGCATCCGGGCCCATCTGGTATCGGCTTTAGCAAGGAAGCCCTTGGAGATTTCGCTCTTGATGGAACCGATTGGGATGCGGACCATTTCCGCTACCCGTTCCTCAAGTGCGGAACCACCCCTGGCCAGCTCGTCCGCTCTTTCGTTACCCTCAATATCCTTGTGCCCCGGCACCCAGATTAGGTTAACTCGGAACCGACGAGCCAGATCCATTAAAGCCTCCTTACATTCCCACACCAGCTTGGATGTTATGACAGACGAGCCCAGCGCTTTGATGGCAGCTAGGCTATCAGATAGTATGCATATGCTGTTTTTGTAGGTGGTATCGTCCATTACCATGGCAGCCGCCGTGGCTCAGTTGGTTAGTGCGTTGGACCGCGAGTCGAAGGCAGCAACCGCAGTTTCAAATACTGCCTGTAATAACACCTAAAAAAAATAACGGGAAAACTCGTTTTCTCTTTCGGTGGCTGTTCTCTCAGCTGGAAATGGCAAACCTCTGAGAGTAAAAATTGCTTATGAAAAAGCTCCCAACTCGCCGTTCGGAACCGGCATAAAAACTGTAGGTCCCTTCCACCCGCGCACAAATTCACACGCACAACACGGGTGGTTGCGGGAAGCTAGGCCTTAGTCTCGCGTAAGCGGCCTGTCGTGCCAGTCAATTATTAAAAAAATTATCGTCCATTACCATCCTACAGGCCTCTTTGGCTGTGTTGGGGAGGCGAATGGATTTGCTGATCCTCAGCTTCTCTGAGTAGATTCCCGCTCCTACACCGCAGTCCATCTTTGATCCATCAGTGTAGATTTCGGTATCGCTCCCACTTGTGACTCTTCCTTTGTTCCATTCCGAACGGGAGAGAATTCGTATGCCATACCTTTTCCCGAAGAATACAGTGGGAATTTTATAGTCTGTCTCCGCAGTGTGTGCATTTTGCAGTTGTTCTAGTATAGACCCGTGCCCATACGGTTTATTCTTCCAGCATCCTATCTCTCTTAACCTGAGAGCACTTAGAGTGGCGGTGTTGACGATATGAAGGTCTATCGGAAGTAAGTGCGCCAACACATTCAGAGCCTCTGTAGGGCTGGATTTAATCGCCCCTGTTGTTATCGCGCATGCCGTTCTTTGTATTCTACTCAGTTTTGTGATATTATAGTCTCTCCTGAGAGCTTTCCATCAAACTAAGGAACCATAAGAAAGGATTGGACGTACAACCGTTTTGTACATCCATAGCATTAGGTCCGGACGGAGCCCCCATTTCCGGCCATCATCTTTTTACAGGCGTACAGAGCAAAGCCCGCTTTGCTGACTGTGTTCGATGTTCGTTTTCCAGTTTAGCTTTGGGTCCAAGATTACCCCCAGGTACTTGGCGCTAGACGAGAGGGATAGTGTCGTTCCGTTCAGCATAGGTAATCTGAATCTAGGTATCTTGGTACGTGTGGTGAAAAGCATCAGTTCAGTCTTACTTGGATTAAGGCATAGCCCACGACCCGTGCACCAAGCCCTCAATCTTTTCAGCGCTGCCTGAAGGATATCACTAATCACTTCGAGACACATCCCCGATGCCATCACCACGACGTCATCCGCGTATGCTACAACTTTGATACCTCTACCGTTTAGTTCAGTTAGTATTCTATCCAGGGCACAAACCCAAAGTAGAGGTGATAGAACTCCTCCTTGGGGGTGCCTCTGTTTTGGTATTTGATCAGCGTACTTTTTCCCAGTTCAGCGCTGATCGCCCTTGAATGGAGTATAGTTGTTATCCAGCCGCAGATGTCAACTGTAACTCCAAGGTATTCTAGCGATTCCCGGATCGCATCTATTCGGATGTTGTTGAAGGCCCCCTCAATATCAATGAAGGCCGCCAGTGTATACACTCTTTGTGTTCTATGGACTTTTCCACCGTCCTTACAACCTCATGGAGGGCCGTTTCCGTGGACTTCCCCTTTAGGTATGCATGTTGGGCATCGGATAGCTTGCTTCCCACCACATTCCTGATATGCAGGTCGAGCAGCCTCTCGAAGGTTTTAAGTACAAAGGATGTCAGACTTATCGGCCGAAAATCCTTGGCTGACTCGTGTCCCCTTTTCCCCACCTTGGGAATAAAGACAACTCTGACCCTTCTCCAACTAGAAGGGACGTATGGAATTGTTATGCATGCTCTGAAAATTGCAACGACCCAAGGAATTATCCACTCCTGTGTAGCCTGAAGCATCATAGGAAAGATTCCATCCGGTCCAGGTGATTTGTAGGCTGAAAAACTTTTGATTGCCCATGCGACTTTGTCTTCCGTTATAATCACGGTACCAATACCCGTGGTAGGTGACCTCTGATGCTCAAAATCCTGCTCTTCATCCGAAGATCCTGGGAAATGAGTTTCTAGAAGTAGATTCAAGGCTTCCTGCGTGCTACCTGTCCATGAACCATCCGCTTTCTTTATAAAAGAGGGGCTGGTATGGTCCTTGGATAAGATCTTGCTTAGCCTAGCGGAATCCTTGGTGGTTTCTATTGAAGAACAGAAGTACTTCCAGCCCTTGCTTTTGGAATTTCTGATTGCTTTTTTGTATTTTCTGAGACTATCCTTGTAACCTTCCCAGTTGCCAGAGGAGTAGCTCTGATTAAACATCCTACGAGTCTCCGCCCTGAGGCTAGTGAGATCCTGGTTCCACCAGGAAGGAAATGATTTTTTGGAGTATTTTACCGGACAGGATATTCTAAACGCGGAGGCCATCGCGATTTCTAACCGTCGGATATTGCTATCTACATCTCCTGCCGAGGTTATGTCTGAATTGGGTGCCCTACCCATCTTCTTCTTGGCTATCCTAGCGAACCTAGACCAGTGGGTGCGTTTGGGGTTTCGATAGGGTGGAGGGGGTTCGGCCCGAACATTTAAGTCGTAGAGTATCCAAGCATGGTCCGAAAAGGACTTCTGATTGGATACCCTCCACTTATCCACGGATACTAGTTCATTTTCAGTTAGTAGTGTAACATCAAGGACCTCCTCCCAGCCACTGAAGCCTTCAGAGCTAGGAAAAGTGAAGGTCGGAGTATTACCTCTGTTACACACTGCCAGGTTAGTATTGATAATGAAGTCGTAAAGGTAATCACCCCTTTCGTTGGTCTCAGTGCTCCCCATAGTGTGTGTCTGGCGTTGGCATCACACCCTATTAGCAGTGCACCGGAACAGCCAGCCACCAGCGTTCGGACCTCCTCCGGGGGCGCTGGTCGATCGTGCGCCATGTACACTGAGGCTAGTGTCATGCTGACCCCGTCAGCAGCCTCCAGCTTGACCACCGTGGCATCGCCTGTGCTGTGAAGAGGTAGAAGAAACATACAAAGATGCTTTTTTGCGACTATACAGGTCCTCGGCTTACCGTCGATCCTTTTATAGAAGAGATTGTAGTCGCTTCGTTGGAGCCCTTTCACCATAGTGCTCCGCACCCATGGCTCCTGGACGAGGGCGATGTCGACGTCTGCCTCCGATAGGAGGACGTAGAGGTTGTCCGTTGCCAACTTGGAGTGTTGGAGGTTGACTTGGACAACCTTCAATCCCATTTAGACGTCGGTATGGGGGGGGATTGGGATCCCTTAGCTTGACACCGTCCATCAGCTTTTCCACGTCCCCAATCTCGTCAATGGCCTCCTCATCCCCGCCGGATGAGCGGAACACCTTCACCTTCGCGTGCGGAACGCCGAAGCGAAGCTTGTGGTCTGCCTTTTCTAGGGCGGCCAGGCTCTCCTCGGTTATCATGAGGAGGAATGACATGCTGGCCTTCTGCGGAGCCTCCGCTTTGATCACCTGCCAGTCAGTCATCGGTATGGAGGGATTGTGCGCCTGCGTCACCAGTTTATCGGTGTCCAGTGGCATATTTGGTAACCATATGCGAGCTCTCGGTCTCCTTGGGATCTCACTGGCTGGGATAACCTTAAACCTTAAGCCTCCCGCTGCCTCCCCTAACTTGGAGATACAGCTTTCCAGGAAATCCTTAGAAAACTGGTCCTCGCATTTGATCACCCTATATCCCCGGATAACCTCCGCAGAGTCGAAGCTGGGAAGAGGTGCCGCCGGGCTCGCTGTCAGGTTGCCCATTATATGGTCCATTACCAGTTGGGTCAACCTGGCCTCGATCTCTCCCCACTTTTCTAGCGCTTCCTTGCCGCGGCTGGTGGTAGCGTCGACGAGTGCAACCTGCAAATGGTCACGCACAACGTCACTGAAGATCCTCTTCGGTTTCGACGGTTCTGCTGTCCCAGCCAGCTGGGTTTTTTGGTGTCGCGATCTGACTTCTCCTGAGTAGACCGGTTTCGCTTCGTCGCTTCAGTTTTTGGCAAGGTCGCTTGGTACTCCCGGTACTCATCGACTACCTTCTGAAACCGCACCTTGTCCTCCGCATCCTTGGGATGGGCAGTACCAGCGGCTTCGTTTTTGCTAATCCTACCGAGGATAGCCAAAGCCCTCTGGTACTGCTTATACCTGGACGGTGGTCTAGGATTGGCCGGTTTCAGTTGGCCCCTTGCTGCAGCGGAAGTCGAGGGTTTCTCAGAGAGGATTGGCGTGCTGTGACCCACAGTGCCAGCCGTTTCTGAGGAAATAGGGGTGATTGTGTCCTGGCTTGATGCCAGGAGTTCGTCTTCGGAGGATGTTCCCGGAACTTCTCTCCTGTCCGTTCGTCTACTGTCCTTGTCCGATGTCGTATTTTGTCCGAGGCTGTGTTTTTGTTTGTGCATGCCATCTGTTTCGTACGGTCACCTGCCCGACCTGGCGGGCTGTGTTAAAACACTGAAGTTCTAGCACGGTGACCAAGGCAAGATTCGGGAAAGGGAGGGTCCGTCACGGCATAGCCCCTTACCGTGATAAGGCCCCTTCCTTTCTGGGGCGGCCAGGTATCAGGAAAGCTTCGTTCGAATACAGCCGATATTACTCCCTGGCTGCAAATCAGTCCGATGGGCACGGGTCGCATGACACCCCGGATTAGGGAAGTTTTCGCTTTGCTACCTTAGCCGACCACGACCAGAACCAGATCTGGAAGTGGCCGTTTCCAGCCGTCACCACGCGGAGGTGTTAGCACACGCTTCCATCAGCCAACTCTTTTACGGCACGTACACTATCCAGTGTTACATGTTGATCCCCCTGAGTGACTGACGGCACGACGGCCGATGGCTTTACCATATTCCGAATGATTTTTAAGAAAATTTAGTACCACTTTATGCGACCTCTTAAGGTAGGTTTCTACCTTGTGCGGCCGAGAAAACATGTTTTTTTTGAAAAATTTTTGATGGGAAGGTTTTTAAGATAAACACTGGAAAATTTTTTCAGATGTAGGTATATGTTTATTGTACAAGTAAAAAAAGTTTCAAGATAAAATATGCAAAGGGGGGGGAGGGGGGCATCGAGCAATGGCGGCAGGACTTCCTTACTCGCGGAAGTCCTGCCGCTGTTTGAGATGACTTGAAACACAAAAATTAAATTTGTTCTTATTCTGTATCCTTTTGTCTATGGCTGGAACTAGGATTTAAAAAAAAATGAAAAATGAAGGATATATGCGATTTTGACTTAAAAAACTCAATTTTTACCTACTTTTTTCAATACAAATTTCTATTTTTAATGAGAAAAAATTATTATTTCTTGAAGATCCTAGTTCGTGCCATAGCTAAGGCCTTGATAAATGACTGTTTAAAATTTCGTAGCTATTGCTCAACTCGTGTGGCCTAAATCACTTCCGCAAGGTCAAAAAATGTAGTTTTGAGAAAAACGCGTTCAAAGTTTTGCTTCAGCGGCTCGGCGCACTCGACACCGCTACCTGTTTCGATAAATTGCTTCCGTAATTCGAAAGATTTCAACTTCAAATTTTGGGAGCGTATTCTACAATCATGTATTAATCCAAAAATGCATGAAAAAAAAAATCGATTTTTTTGACCGCACAAGGTAGAAACCCCCCTTAAGCTTTTTGGCAATTGCCCGTATTGAGAGTCCTTCCTCCTTAAGGACTACAATTTGTCCTTTTTCAATCTCGTTTTGCAATTTTCCACGCGGCATTATTACAAACTTCACTTAAAAAAACCCGAAATATTAGTAAACCTTAAACACACTCACTAAATACCTCTGCGCAACTGGTGGTGCTATAATTATGAAAAACGCGAAAAACGCATTTTTTGTTCTAGCGAAGTTATTTGCACTAACAACTATGAATGTTTACCGTTATTTCTTCTTTACTTCCCTTTCTCAACATTTTCGTCTAATACACTGTAACTCAGTGCAGCCGCCGTGGCTCAGTTGGTTAGTGCGTTGGACCGCGAGTCGAAGGCAGCAAACCGCAGGTTCAAATACTGCCCGTAATAACACCTAAAAAAAAAAAAATAACGGGAAAATTCGTTTTCTCTTTCGGTGGCTGTCCTCTCAGCTGGAAATGGCAAACCTCTGAGAGTAAAAATTGCCTATGATAAAGCTCCCAACCTGCCGTTCGGAACCGGCATAAAAAAAAAACTGTAGGTCCCTTCCACCCGCGTACAAATTCACACGCACAACACGGGTGGTTGCGGGAAGCTAGGCCTTAGTCTCGCGTAAGCGGGCTGTCGTGCCAGTCAATTATTTTTATTATTACACTGTAACTCTAACATTGCTTGATTTGTCAGAATCGCAAAAAAGGACTTTATTGATTTATTTATTTACAAGTTGAAGTATATATATAAATACTTATACTACAAATAATAAACAGCACTAGCAGCGATGCTTTCGGCTGTTTGGTTAATTCACAAGGTGATTCAATGTGTATGTGTTAATAATTATCTTAATAATTACAATTTTAAATGTGTGTGGTAAGGCCGAATTTATGAAGAAAGTTGAAGATCTTTGAGATGTTTGTTTGTGTTGGCTCTCTGAGGAGATCTGATGGTTTGGTGTTTGAGAAGGTAGTTTGCCTGTGGGTTTCAAGCTGTGGGCACTCGTTTAGCAAATGAAGTAAGGTTATTGGATTAGTTCCACAAAATTTGCAGCTTGGGGCAGGTTTGCCTTGTAAGAGATGTTGATGCGTAAGTTTAGTGTGTCCGAGTCGTAGTCTGGTGAAGATGAGGCTTTCTGGAAAGTTTGATGTTGTTGGCAGCAACAATTTGTGGCGGCTAGGATTGAGCGCGCTGTAGTGATGCTGATAACACTGATCAACAGCAAAATGGCTTTTCTGGTTCTGACATCAGTTCTAGGGTAATTAGGGACCGCTGATTTCGAATCCGCAAACCGTTTTGAAAACTTAGTTTCCGTTTTCGCAAAAAATGGGCGTGTCACTTTTTCGGATTTTCCCTGACTTTTTTCACGTTTGGGATTGTAATTTCAAAACCAATAAACCGGTTGACATGATTTTCACTTTGTGGCATTTACAACACCTCACGGTTTCATTTCCGATGCAATTTATTTGTATAGGTTTTAAAATTCCGCGGCAATTGGACCTCAAAGTCGGAAAGTATGCTATTTCAAGGCGTTTTCTTTGATGTTAAAAAACAAACACATTTTTCGTAAATCAATTATCGAGTTATGTATAACAAGAAAGCGGAAACATCAAGTAATGCAACACAGCCAAATTTTTTGGCGTGAGTCCCATTCTCATCGAAATAATAGCAAAAATGTACCATAGTCATTTTCATAATTTTTGATACTACTTCCTTAAAAAATTAAGGGCCTCAAAATATGCTCTTTTATATCTTCCATTCACTGTCTGGAATACAAGTGAAAAACAACAAAATTTTGAATTGCTTCAAACAAAACAAAATTAAAAAATTTGCATATTTGCCCATATTTTGCGAAAACGGAAACTAAGTTTTCAAAACGGTTTGCGGATTCGAAATCAGCGGTCCCTAATTACCCTAGAACTGATGTCAAACCCAGAAAAGCCGACCAAAAGTCGAAATTTGTTGCCCTGTGTAATTAAGCCATCGGAACAGTGTTTTTTTATCCAGATTGGTTTTAGCTAGCCGGAGTAAATCTTTCTTGGTGCATGTAGGAAATTTCGGCCGGAAAAATCGGCCGACGCCGAGTTCATCGCTTGGTACAATCGCAAAGTTGTACAAAAATTTTAGACGTTTTGAGCGCTAATGGGTTAAAGTTAAGTTGTGTGTCAAAAAATATACCTAAAATTTTTAGGGATTTGACATTGTTTATACATATGTTGTTATAAGTAAAGCTAAATTTATCACAAGTTGTTTTGCAACATATATGTAGAGTATTGCATTTCTCAAATGATATGCTCGCTCCCGAATGGAGCGACCATTCAGAGATATCGTTTAGTATGTCGGTGAATATCCTCGTCAGAGCATTTAGGTCTTTGTATTTGGAAAAAATAAGTACATCATCAGCATAAATGCAGTGATCAAAATTGTATTTGTTAATTATTTTGCTGATTTCGTCAAATGCTATGATGAAGATAATCACCGACAGAGGCGACCCTTGTGGAATGCCATTAGCAAGTGTGCCAACTTCAGAAGAAATTATTTACTTGCACACGGAAGGTGCGATTCACTAAGAAGGATTTGATGAGGTTGTAAATGTTTTGGCCGACATTCCACTTTTGGAGTTGACGTAAAACAACATGTACTCCTATGCGGTCGAAGGCCTTTTCAAAATCAAGGCTAAGAGCTGTTACATGGTTTTTGCTTGTTAACGCGTTAGATACGAAGTGCTCAAAGTGTAGAAGGAAATCAACAGTTCCTTGGCTTCTCTTAAAGGCGACTTGGTTAGCGCTGATTAGCCTATTTCTTGTAGCAAACCACATAACTCTGCTCGCAATTATTTTATCTAATTGTTTGCTAATGCATGGTAATAATGAAATGGGACGATAGCTAGTTATTTGGTCGGGCGGTTTCTGTGGCTTGAGAATTGGGACGACGCTGGCGCATTTCCAGCTGTGTGGGAACACTCCTGTTGCGAGTATTGTGTTGTAAAGTTGTACTATGCGGTTTTTTAATACTATTGGAAGTTTTTAAGCATAGGATAGGAAATTCTATCATATCCTGGCGTTTTTCTTTTAGTGCTTGAAATAGCATTGTCAAATTCGCTTAAGGATATTGGGCTCTCAATAAGAGCGGACGAGAAAGTCAGATTAGAGGGGGCAGAGTATGGTTGAGCTAAGACATTTGCTTTTTCTAAATTGAATTCGGAGGAGAACGTGGAGTTCATGGAATAGGAAGACCAGAATGATAAGAACGATTGACCTATTGCTGTGGGTCAGCTTATGTGACCTGTGGAAGATCTTATTGAACGCATGTAGGATTGTTTGTGAGAGTTAGTGATTGATTTTATGTCGTTCCAGATCTTTTTTGGGCTGGACATAGGGTTAATTTGGGATGTATAATGTTGTATGCATGCACGTTTTGAAGACTTAGCAAGAAATTTGAAGCGCGCGTTTGTTTTTTTTATACAAAAACAAGTTTTCGTCCGTACGGTGCTTTTTATATTCGGCCCAAGTCTTTTGTTTTTCAGCACGGAGTGAGGTGAGTTCCCTGCTCCACCACGGCACATATTTTTGGCGAGGCTTACTGCAAGATTGTGGTATATGGTAGTGTGCGCTATGACGAATAATTTTTTGGATCTGGGCGGCTTCTTTATTAACATTAGAAGATGGTGGGATTTTGTTCGACAACTCTTCACATCCGTTTTCATATTTTGTCCAGTTGGCAAGTTCTGTAATGAATTTTGGCATTTTTTGTGTACGTATGTGGCAATCTGAAGCTCTTAGCGTTGTTATTATGGGGTAGTGGTCGCTACCGTAAAGATTGTTTAGAATATGCCAAGCGCATTTTGGGGCTATGTTAACGGAAGAGAGGGTGCGTGAAAGTGTTGTGCTTGCTAAAGTGGGTTGGTGTCCCATCATTAAGTATTATCAAGTTAGAGGAGATGACCACGTCTTCAATAATACCGCCTCTTGTGTTCACCACAGGTGAGCCCCATAGTGGGCTCCAGGAAAAACTTTGTTGTGGGGGATGTATGTTGAGACTATTGTAATTTTGATGTCGGTGTTAATTTTTATGGCGTTGGTGGATAGATTGGAATTGATAGACAATCTTGTATGTGGAATATTTTTCTTTATTAATACCCCTATTCCTTGTTTATTCGAGGTATTTTGCGGTAGGTTGTGGAAATATGAAATGTATGGATTGATTGTTAATGGTTGTGTGCTAATTGAAAGGTGTGTCTCTTGAATGGAAATGAAGGATGGGTTGAATTCTTTTATGAGCAGCTGTAGCTCGTGTAGATTGTTGAAGTAGCCATTCATGTTCCATTGGAGAAGTTTTAGCATTGGATATATTTAATGATTGTATAGAGATTTGCTCTGAGATTAGTTGATTTTAGAGAGTGAGCTATTTGGAGAGGGCAAGAGTGAGAGTGGATCAACGGTTGTAATATCTTTATTGTTGTTGCCTGGAAAGGAGAGTTCGTTTGTATGAAAAGATGCATGGTCATCGACTTTGGGGGAGGAGATGGAAATGAAATTGCTTGGTACAGTGTCGTTGTTTTCAAGAAGAGTTGGCCTGTGTGTGGTGAGGTTTTGAGTTTCTTGTTGATTATTACTGTTATTTAAACTACTTGATGGTAAATGAGACTTGTTGTTGATATTTTTCTTAGTGCAATTGTCTGAGTTTTGGTTGATATTATGAGTTCCAGAGTTGTTGTTGTTGGTTTCAGCACTGGCCGCCGCGGCAGCGTAAGAAATGGAAGAGTTGGTGGAAGATGATTGTATAGGGTGTTGTTTTTAGAGGTTTGTTTTTCGAATATAGATAAAACTGGCATTTTGTGGTCAAATCTGGCAACTCTAATGTCATTTATGTTCAGTTTGGTTTGCCATTTCATCATGAACAGGTTGACAAAAGAACAACGCTTGCAAATCGTGCAAATTTATTTCGAAAATAATGGTTCAGTTCGCGAAGTCTACCGCAAGCTCCGTCCATTTTATGGTCGACATAATCGTCCATCAGAGCAATTAATTCGGTTAACCATGGGTCGTTTTCGCACTACGTTTACTCTATGTGATAATACGCATCCGCAGAGACGTCGAACAGTGTGCACCGAAGAAACAATTGCCGCTGTAGAGCAAAATGTTGAAGAGGACCCGAATGAATCGATTCGCCACCGTGCACAGCAATTGGAGCTTTGTCCATCAACTTTATGGAAGATTTTGCGCAAAGATCTTGGCTTGCGACCTTACAAGATCCAGCTTGTGCAAGAATTGAAGCCGCGAGACCATGCAATGCGTCGTGAGTTTGGTGTATGGGCCGAAAATGAGATTGATCTCGATGCTGATTTTCATCGCAAAATTTTGTTCAGTGATGAGGCTCATTTTTGGTTGAATGGCTACGTCAACAAGCAAAATTGCCGCATTTGGAGTGAAGAGAATCCACATGAGACCCTTGAGCCGCCATTACATCCACAAAAACTGACTGTTTGGTGTGCTCTATGGGCGGGTGGAGTCATTGGGCCATACTTCTTCCGAAATAATGCTGGAGAGTCAGTTACCGTTAATGGAGACCGGTATAGAGCCATGATAACCGACTATTTTGTTCCCGAATTGGATGGCATGAATGTGGATGAGTTGTGGTTCGAACAAGACGGCGCTACATGCCACACAGCGCACGTCACAATCGATTTATTGAAGGAAACATTCGATGAGCGCATAATTTCGCGGAATGGACCTGTCAATTGGCCACCAAGATCGTGTGATTTGACACCATTGGATTATTTTCTTTGGGGATATGTGAAGTCGCTCGTCTACGCCAACAAACCAGAAACGTTAGGGGACTTGGAAGCCAACATTCGTGGCGTTATTGCCGACATACGGCCCCAAATGCTCGAAAAAGTGGTTGAAAATTGGACCTGTAGAATTGGCTTTATTCGAGCCAGCCGTGGCGGCCACATGCCCGAAATCATATTTAAACATTAATGGCATAAAATTATCCTTCCAATAAAGCCAAATTGATGGACATTAAAACGATTATCTTGTGTTTTATTTCAATTCGAAGTTCTATACCTCTAAAAAAAACACCCGATAGTTTGTATAAATTAAGAGCTTCGCGAGCTGTACACTTGTTTGTTATTTTAATTTTTAATATTTCCTTAGCTTGTTTGAACTTGGGACAGTCGCTAGATATAGCGGGATGATCGGCGGAGCAATTCGCGCACATGGTACGTGTGCATTCTAATGGGGAGTGTGGTGGAAGGTTGCAAGTTGCGCATGCTGGTGGTTTTTTGCAGAATTTGGCGGTATGACCTAACAGCTGGCAGTTTTTACACCGCATAGGTGTTGGGATGTATTGCCTTACTTTCACACTTCTCCATGCTACGTCGATTTTATCAGGGAGGTTATAGAGGTCAAATGTAAGTAGGACGACGCCAGTTGGCTGCATTTTACCTTGAACATTTTTAGCGAATTTATATACCGAGCACCCACCTTGCGACGAGAGCTCATTAACAATTTCTTGTTCTGGAACGCAGTTAAGGTAGGGGGCGTAGATGGTTCCCTTAGTGCAAATTAAGTTTTCGTGATATTTAGCTGAAATTCTGCAAATACGGATAAATTCTTTTGCTGCTATAAATTTTTCAGCCGCTGCTTTGTTGTTGGCTAAGATCAAGAGACTGCCGTCGCGAAGCTCTGAAATTGATGAGATTTTTTTGCTTATTATATTCAAGGAACGGTGAACAGCAAAACATGAGTAAGTGGCTAAAGGCTTGTTTTCGTCCAGGGAGCGGATGATCACAAATTTAGGATTGGGTTTTTGAACAGGGGGCAATTCAGGGAATATTTTGTATATATTGTTCTTTCCAGCTTTTCTTTTTTTGGTAGGTATATCGGAGAGTATAGCAAACCGATTTGCCTCCAAATTAGGCGGCCCCGGCGGCATACTGCTGCTTCACTTTGACACCAGTCGATGGAGTAGTTTTCTGATTCTGCACTCACAAGAAAATGAAGGGAAAAAATAAGTTGAAAACAACAAACACTGTACAAAGCACTAAGAGTAGTAAGCGAGTGTGTAGTAGAGAGAAAACGATCTGCACGGCTTGAAAGACAGTCGATGACTGTGGTCATAATATTTTTTGAATAACACACATAACAATTTTTGTTTGACATTTTTTCGATTCTCG